>PCDM01000007.1:0-1204252 GCA_002778215.1 Esteya vermicola
TAACCCTAACCCTAACCCTAACCCTAACCCTAACCCTAACCCTAACCCTAACCCTAACCCTAACCCTAACCCTAACCCTAACCCTAACCCTAACCCTAACCCTAACCCTAACCCTAACCCTAACCCTAATGTTTACGTTTTTCTGCTTCAGCGGTGTCGAACTGCTGGAGCAGAAAATACCCACCGGTGTCCTTTTCCACCCAATCACCGGAGAACGTCCCTCTTTCGATATAATCACGAATGACCTTGGACTTGGTCATATAGACATGGCTGGAACTAATACCGTCTTCTATACTCTTAATTTCCACCACACAATTATGCCAAGGTGTTGGAACATGTAGCAGGTTTACGGTAGCGATGGATGGCCCGTCGGGGGAGAGGGTATTAGTAGCACGAACTAATGTACCAAGGAGGCGGATGCCAAATTTTGGGCCACCGTTTCGATGACTATTTGGTAAGTTGACGGAAGTCTATTATTATCCAACTAACAACTTACGCGTGGATGGAGAGTCGGATATGACCTGGAAAGACGAGTTCGATGAGATTTGAATAAGCTTGATTCCTCTGAAAAAGAATTACTAAGTTAGACACTGTAATCAACCAACACAGAATGTTGTAGGTCTCGTGACAAACCTGGATCATCTCGAAGGCTACTAGTCTAGCCAGCTTTCGACGACGACTACGGCTGTATGCACGCGTATAGCGATTATTTTCCAGATCTTCAAGCATAAAGCGAGAGAAACCTCGATATAAGCGCAGCATAGCATCCTCTTGAGCATCAATACGAGCTCGAAGATGGCCTGGTTGCGACTGGCATCCTGCCATAAGCACGCGGCGAGATAGCTCAGCAGCTGCTGTTAACTCCGTGTCCAGGAAATGATTGACAGGTGGTGTAACTTCATTCAAAACGGCGTTGTCCGTATCATCATTCAAGTTAAATATATCAACGAGAGACTGAAAGCCAAGTCGGTCTTCCTGTCTACATTCTTGAGCTTTATTCATTTCCCGCAATCGTTTACCGTATATATCCACATCAACGTCGTCAACTCCAACTTCTCTATATTAGAATGAATTTCTTTTATAGAGGAATGTGGAAGAAAAAACTCACTGCAGTCACTAAAAACGTGGCCATCACTGACGATGACAACTTTTGCACCAGGAGGATATACACTCTGGATTTCCGCAATAAAGTTTCGCAGATTTTCTAGTGCCAAGGCCTCCCCGCGGTCTGGCAATGAACCTGCCACCTTAGTAGAGTTTGACGACTTACATGGGAATGCTGGTAAACAGAACTCGACGCGTAGGTTGCGTTTAGTAAACTGTGCAACAAGCTGGTGGAAATAAGATCGTCCATTACCCGAGGTCCATTGATCGTCATTGCCAATATCATATCGCAGGCGCGCCTCGAACAGACTAACGATGGTGTCCGTAACGGCAGACGTGCCTGAAATTGTTGAAGTTATCTGCTCTATGGGCAATACAGCCTGGCGCAAAATCATACCAATAAATAGGGCTTCAAATTCACAGCTAGTTGTTGGCTGTAATTGAGCAGCAATAACTAGACCAACAACATACACAATACCGCCTTCTCCGCTTCTCTGCATCTCGTATATGCGGACGTTCTGATCGGGCAACCCTAGGTGATTTAAAGACATTGTTAAAGTAGCGGCAACAGGTCGATGATACTGTGTCGACGTGATAAGTGGATGCTTATTAAGTGGAAGTAGATGACATATGTTCTTCCACGCCGTCTCCAATTCATTTCGGAACGGGCCGGTGCAAAAAATAAGACTAGGGGATGATTTGTCAACAGATCGACTGTATAGCACGTGGAAGTGGTGGTAAATTGAAGCGCCCTCATCTGAGACATCCATAGTGATTATAAGTAAACCCAGGTCAAAGACGTGGCAAGATGAATATTAGACTCTACTTATAAGCAAGAAAGTCAGCTGACGAATGCCAATTATAAAACAATTTCTGACAGGGGGTGTCCTAAGATATGAAGTCAATTATTATGGTTGACTATTTGGAAAAAAAAAAGTCTTTCCGGTTTCAATAAATACAAATAGAGGGCAGACAGCCCTCGGACATGAAGTATTAAATCTCTCAAATAGCGTCATATATGGGATGCTAGTACGACAGGAGGAATCATACGTGTCATTCTTCCTAAACTAGTACCTCTTTTCATTAACTACAATTTATTGGGCGGGCAGGGTGTGAATTAATGTATGCACCTGTGCTCTGTAACGGAATTGGGAAAGTCATTACAAGATTAATGAGCTTGTTTCCGGGAAATAGATCTATGCAGCTTTTTGCTGCCGAAAACGTATCAGACCTCGTCGTAATCACGTGCGTGATGTACTTGCTCTCTCGTATGCATGTGATGAATCTTAAATCATACTATGTACTAGTAAACACGAATGCCAAGAGCCAAACATAATAATAGTGAGTGGCCAATCTTTCTCAAACTTGCTCTGAAATGCGCAAACCAAGCCCGAATGTGGATATCATGCGAGCAAGAATATTTACGAACTAGTTTGTTTTACCTAATGTGCGTACGTATACGTATAGTTGTTTTCCACATCAATACGTAGTAGATATAACATGTGGCTCTACTGGTTTAAGTATCATTTTACAAGGCATTCCGAAAAAGAGACGCTTCACTTTTGGCACTGCTACTTACAACAAAGTCTTGTTATGATGCCTTTTCAACTACTGGGTGAACAGTTCCATGTTGTAATTAAGGTCATATTCTTACTACTGTCAATGCTTTTACTATTAGCCCTTGCTGCCTATCTGATCCTTCTTCGTCCACCAACAGAGCCTCGAGGCATTCCAGCAGCGCCATTTTGGCTTTCACTTTTGCCTCTCGTGCGTGATGTGGACCAGGCAGATATATACACAAAATACATGGAAACTCCAATGAGACAATACGGTGCTATCAAACTCTTTTTCGGAGCCCGGTGGAACGTGGTAGTGCAACGACCGATGTGGCTCGCCGACGTCTTTCGACGAGAGGAGGGTGCCTTTGAAAAGAGCGGAAACCATGAAAAGATACCACATAGCGTGCTGGCCGAGTTCCTGGGTGAAAATATTATTTCAGCACGCGGAGATGTATGGCGAGAGTTTAGGGAACTAATTCGACCAGGCTTGCAGAGATCATTTAAACTGAAGCCGATTGTAGAAAATGCACAGCGGCTTATTGACCTAATCCTAGAAGCCCAAAGCGAGAGGCAAAACGGTGGCATTCTCGTCCAGGAATTACTGCAGCGGTACACAATTGCGAATGCATATGAAGTCCTTCTAGGGATAGGAGATTTTAAGGTATATTGCCCGAATATTACTGGCAGTGATCGATATGGAAATATTTCTTAACGCAATATATGTACACATTTTCAATGTGGATTCTTATTGGAACTTTGACTCACAAAGCAGACTCTCGAAAACAGAAATTCCTTCCTTAATCAGCTGCAGTCATCTGTAAAGCGAGCTATTTTCAACCCCATATTTATGAACTTCCCTTTTCTTGATAAGCTCTCATTACCTGACCGAAACTACGCCCGAAAGATTATTAGCCAATTCAAAGATGCCCTTCAAGAGAAACTTGAGAAGACCGTGGATGATTATACCAGTCCTCGCCATCCCCAAGAGACTTCCCCCCCTGTGGGGATCCGCCTCCTATATGCATGGAGGTCCGGTGTGCTCAGCAACCTCCATTTTCGGAATAATCTGTGTGTGACCTTCGTTGCCGGCCAGGAGAACCCCCAGCTATCACTTATCTCAACACTGTATCTTTTAGCTAGACATCCTACAGTGCAGCGTCAGTTACATGAAGAGGTTCATGAACGTATAATGTCGATAGTAGAAAAAGATGAGGAAACTAGTTCAAGGCGGAGAAATTCGGACAGTCTGTTGAAGCACCCGGAAGTCGCCGACCGTATCTTGTCCAATTTGCCATATTTAACGGCGGTAATCTATGAGAGCTTGCGACTTTATCCGCCAATCTCCCAATTGACGAACCGCAGAGCAGCCGCAGACTTGGTTCTGGGAGGAAACGACAATGATAAGAGAAGCGGTGGTGGTAAGGAGTCGGGCGTCATTATACCCCGTGGGACCTACGTTGGCTATCACTGTTACGCTACCAACCGTGACTCCATAGTCTGGGGTGCAGATGCCCACGACTTTCGACCTAGTCGCTGGTGGGATGGATGTCATTTAGACTTCCCTGTACCATGTTCTTCAACGGATTATGTAGAGGACAGTCATGCAATAGTCCGGTTCATCCAGCGCAAGTACCGTCGACATAGAGCGCGTGCGGAGTTTTCTTCTTTCCACGGAGGCCGACGTGCGTGTCTCGGGGAGAAGTTTGCGTTGTTAGAGATACGAGCGACTTTAGCAGTAATGGTGCTAGAGGTAGAATGGAAACTAGATCCAATCTGGCCTCAGCGGATGACACCGGTGTGTTCCTTCTCTTTGTCCGTCTGCTGCATAAACTAATCCGATTAGGCGGGTCCATTATACCCACGCGCATTGCGCCTCATCTTTAAGGAACGAGACAAATAGTATTTTTTTGATGGCCTAAGACGAAGGTAGCCTCTAGTTTTTAAACAGTAATGAATTCAGAATACACGACACGCACTACAAGTTTTTAGTGAGATGCCCCTTCGATATGTCTCTTCCCTACCTGCTCGTAAGCCGACCATAGAGCGCGGCAAAGGAGAGGGAGCGTTGACTGATCGGTCAACGCCCCCCTATACAGTTCTACAAGACTAATAGTTAATAGTAGTGTAGGTGATTTGGGTCTGGTAGTAGTTCCACACTTACTATACCAACAAATATTACAAACTTTAAAAATTTATTGTAGACGTACGTAAAAAGTACTAATGTTGTCGGTATACGAGTTGGAACGAGACGAATACGACGACGAAGGGAGGCACGTAATACATAGTGTGACCGGCAAGGGCCAGCTATAGGTCCATAAAGACTTAAAAGTGAGGCTCCACCGCACAGAAGTCTCTGCGTCTACTTAATTAGACCGTCCTAAAGACGTAGACTCAGACACTGTCGGTCAGCCGGCTAGAATAAGTATCAAAGTGCACTTGCGAAGTCACCTGTGACCCTGTACGTCCGCAGGTGGTACCTACGGTAGGTGTACAATGGTCTCTTGGTGATACTTCTTATTGCTTGTTGTCTAAGTCTAAGTCTACGTCTGGGACAGTCTGATTAAGTAGGCGCAGTGACTTCTGTGGGTGGAGCCTCATTTCAGTCCTCCTGGACCTATCACGTGCGCTCCCCCTTCGCCTAGTCGTCTAGTCCCTATTCGTATCCCACCGCCAGACACCACTTGCGGATGTACAGTGTCTAGGTGACTTCACAAGTGACGACTTTACAAGTGACACAGACGTCTGATTCTTATCAATTACTAGCCGGCTAACCGACAAATGTAAAGATAACTAACATATTATAACGGCATTCTTTGTATTTTACTACCAGAGAACGTCCTCTCAATGTTTCAAGTATTCTAAACCAATTATGCAGTACAATCAGTCATTAAAAGGTCCCTTATCAAGTGGCGTTTGCGCATCTATAATTCCTTGTTTCACATCCACCCAAATGTATAAACACAGTGCAATCAAAATAAGAAAGAGGTTTGGAAGCATTGGGTAGCGTAGATTGTGAGTCTTATCCTGTATGACACCTTGGACTAGTGGGTTGATCCAGCCAGTTGCGAGGTCGAGAGTGATCTCAAGCCCAAAGTAGAGTGCCTCGCTGCCGGCAGGTATGAAGGACGAGAAAAGCATCCGATTGTAGGAACGGAGAGCACTGCTACTAGCCATGAATAGAAATTGGCTAATCCAGAATTCGGGAACGTGTTTGAAGCCAACGCCCACTCGGTGACTAATTCCGAGACAGCCCCAAAAAACACAAAGCAGGTCAACGCCAAGAAAAGTGTATGCCCATATTTTGACAGAGTTACTTGCAATATGTCTGTCCTTATTCTTACTAACTGTCGCACCAGTAGTACGAGAGAAGAGAAACATCCACGACAGAGAGCCGAAGCAAGCAAAAATGACGGATGTGAATGAATAGACCGTATAGATGTTGCTACCAGAAGTAATGCCGGCTACTTCAAGGAAGAGAGAACTGAGAAGATTCAAGAAATTACTGTATCCAGTATTCCAAAAAATCCAACCGACGCAAAGCTTAAAAGCCTGTGGGTATCGTGTAATCGAGCGGAGGAGGAAAAGCCCTGCAGACAAATAAGAATAAAATTACTGCTGCACAGACAAGAGGGTACTAAATAGATCAGGTGTAACAAGGAAAATGGACCAGATGAAAAGAATGGCTCACATGTTTTTACAGCTACAAGAAAAATATTTTGATTATGGGGACGCTTCTTTCCGGGTACATCTGGCAGCAGAATGTGTCCCAGGACAGCCACCACAACTGCTGGTCTTAGTAGAAAGAAAGTTATAAGTATGTAATCACTCGTAGATTGACTTACTAGTGATGCATCCAGCAATAGTTATGGCGAGAAGATAGCTGTCATTCGTTAGGGAAGCCATTATCAGATACCGACAGATAAAACTTACTTGCTATAGCCAATTGCAACGTAACTTCCTCTGGCATGAACAATAATTACGCCAATAAGCAATGCCACAAGGCCGCCAACATTGCTTGACACTAAGCCAAGAACGCTTACCCGGCTTCCTTTCTTCCACGTTGCTCGGCTGTCCCTGAAGCGGGCAGCTTCCACTCCGAATTCAACTTGTCCCGCTTGGTCGTGCTGTGTCTGTTCAATGCGTTCGTGGTGCCCGCAGTGTTCTTCTTGGTCATATTGCGCTTGGTGCGGATGAACCCACCCCACAGACCGCATAAACATCGGGATATAAGAGGCCTCGATGACGGTATAGACCCCCTGCAGTGTCGTCAGTGCACAATAGAGGCCTGATAAGGCATTGAGATTGGAATATGTTTGCGCGACAAGACCAGCAAAAGGAAGTGCCATAATTCCAAATGCGTATATTGATGCCATCATCATTGGCTTCCGAAAATGAGCATAGTCAGCAACGCCGGCAACAATGATTGCAACTACTCCCTCCATGGCACGACTAATAGAGCGAAGATAAAGGCTAAATAAAAAATCAGATTATGAGCGTTCTTCTTTTCATCGTATCTTTTCGACTTGATTCCCTCATCAATGCAATTAATGAATGCATACATTACTCACAGATAACTGTTGTAGTCAACCTCACGGCCACCCATACGGACCACACAAGATATTGTTCCGCGCCTGACACAGCGCTGGCTGGAGCCCGGAACATGACCTACAGCATTAGCCGTAGACTGGATGCATGCTGAAACGTAATTGAATGTCATGGAGCTTGTTGGGCCAGTTGAAAAGCAAAGTATAATCCAACCCCAGAGAGCCCGATGACTACTTAGGGGCCCAGCAGGAATTGCTTCGTCTGGTGTGTCATTAATTGGTGATGCTGTATCATGGTTGTCAACATCTACTCGACTGCCAATCTTGTCGTCTCGAGGGGTTTTAGGAGTAGATTCGGCCATGGCGTATGGAATTCCTTGCTGCCTGGACTATCACCATGCTCAAGCTATATTAATTTGGGTGTTCTTGTCTCTAATTCTCTACTGAGAGCGGCGTCTTTAATCCAAGTGATGTGTCCGAGGTGCGAAGAAACGGGATGGGTTGTCCCTTTTTGTTCGTTTCCATCTCTGATCTAGCTGTTTATCTTGTTAGCTGTCCATGTTCACAATATTGCCATTAATGGGGCACATAAACTTGCTCGTCGAATTATTGTCTACGTGAATACGTTGCCAAGTATCGTTAGTGAATTATCAATGCTCAATTGTGCTCAATTGTGCTCATTTATTTTGTGGGACAGCTCTACCTTCCGAATCTGGCCAATGACAACATATAGAGGTTTTCTCTAGAATACTTCGCGCATACTACGTACTTTTCACCTCAGTCTAACCGCCTTTATATCAGTGCTGCACAACAATTGTTATTTGATGAAACGGACAATGCGCAAGTGGGATAAATTAAACCATACATTCGTCCACAAACTTGGATGTCTACCAGTAAACACTTTTCCGTCGACAAATCATCCTCCAACACACCACCCGACGTTTGGTAAATGTCGGTGCACAGTCAATGGCATGCATTTCAGGCTACTCTGCTGGCTCTGCCGACACCTCTCATCAGCGTGACTTAGCAGTGGAAGGCTCTCAGAAGTTAAAAACAATATCGCCAGACATAGCCGTCTTGGAAGAAATGGAACCTGTAGCACCAGTTATTATCCCTACCTCTTATCCAACTCAAACTCCACCATATAGTGCACTACCTGCTGCTCGTCGTCGCTATATTCTCGCTGTTGTTACAGTTGCTGGCTTTCTAGGTCCTTTAGCTGGCGGTATCTACCTGCCAGCGTTGCCTGTACTAGCCAGAGAATTTCGTGTTTCATCGACAGCTATCAATGCTACCGTCTCCGTCTTTATGGCAGTATTTGCTGTTGCCCCTTTGGCTTGGGCTAGCTGGGCAGATTGGCGTGGACGGCGTCCACTCTATGTCATTTCCCTCTCCATTTACATCTTTGCAAATTTACTACTATCAACTCTGCCGGCCAATTTTGCAGCATTAGTCATTATGAGAATCATACAAGCTTTTGGATCATCCGCGGTGGTGTCTCTTGGCGCTGGTACAGTAGCTGACGTATGCTTGCCCTATCCCTAATTCATTATTCTCATCAGTTACGGTTCATACGTTCATGTCCGTGCTAACTATTCGTCGCTGCACAGATCATTGAACCAAAGCACCGAGCTACAGCCATGTCAATATTTTTGCTTGGCCCCCAGTGCGGGCCTATTATTGGCCCTGTGCTTGGCGGTGCTTTTACTGAACATGCATCGTGGCGGTGGATCTTTGCATTTTTATGTAAGTTTTCTAGCACTTAGTCAAGCCAAGATGTAATCGAAAACATTGCATCCAAGTTCTTACTAAACCATCGTCATTTTTGTCGTTAAAAGCCATTGTGGGTTTTACTCTACTTCTTGTTGTCCTCCTCACACTTCCAGAAACTCTTCGGTGCCGTGTAGGGAACGGCGCTGTATATAGGGAGCCGACAATCCTGGTCAGCTGGCCACCACGTCTTTCGTCTCCGCCTGCACCCACAGAACAACGTGGTTCACCTCCACCTAAGCCAACACTACATGGATACTGGCGACTTTTTTCTTACCCCCCTATTGGTATCGTGTCTATGAACACTGCTTTCTTGTATGCAACTTACTTCTCGATCGCTGTAGACTTGCCAGATCGTCTTCAAGGAAATCCATACAACTGGTCAGCAGCTGCCATCGGAGCTGGCTACTTGGCTATAGGCCTCGCTATGGTCATTGGCTCGACAGTCGGTGGGCGAATTAACGATTGGAAGAGGGCCAAAACAATGGCTAGAGTAAATACAGCCACAAATCAATTCAGTGAAGTTAACCCGTGCATTGAGGAAATCATACCTGAAAGCCGCCTTGTCGATCAGATATGGGGTGTCCTCGTCTGTGCCGCTGGCTGCCTCATGTACGGCTGGTTTCTTGAACGCGGTCTTCACGTTGCAACTGTGCTTGTTGCCACATTTTTTAGTCAGTCACGTTATTGGATTCCCACTTACAACCATGCCGGCTAATAGATAATCTAGCTGGGTTCGGGATGAGTTGGGTGTTTGTAACAACTACAGCCTATTTGACTGAGTGTGTACCGCGCCAAGCTTCTGGCGCCTTCGCTCTCGGAAATATGCTTCGTAATCCTGCTGCAGCTGTGGCTGCTGTTTTAATGCCCCAACTAACTTCCCATATTGGTATCGGATGGTGTTTCACAGGATGGGCTCTATTAGATCTTGTTTTGGTTGGGGGTGCTGTTATAGGTCCGTATTTCCGTCCACATTCTACTCTTTCAACGTGTCGTTTAATTAAATTGTTAACATCATCTAGTATTACGAATTCGAGGGCCACATTGGCGAGAGAGGCGCAACGAAAGAATGAGCTTAGAAAAGTGAAAAGCAGCCCCGACATAATATAATTGGGCAGAACGCAGTAGTAGAAAAATTCGGCATAGCCGATACAGTCAGTACTGTATAACTGCTTCTTGTCCGCTTTCCATAGTGGTTTAAAGATTGTTCTCATGTATTTAAAAGTGAAAACAATTAATATACAATCCCACATTTGAGAAATCCAACTCTTGGATGACAACAACTGTGAATTTTTAAAGAAATGTTATCATCATGTTGTCTCATTTAAAGAAAAATGAGAAATTTTCGATCAGAGATAAAGACAGAATTATGGACTTCTCAGTCCACACACACACACACACACACACACACACACACACACGCGTGCGCGCGCGCGTGCGCACGCACAACATTCATAGTTAATCAGATTTCGCGTCCTACAGCTGACGTCATTCCTAACATGACCTGCCATGGTGACAGTCAGGCTTCTCAATATGCCGGGCTCCATCCAGTGATGATTGGCAAAATTTGACCAAAGGCTGCCAAGTGAAGGCTTAAGCAAAGGCACCGACAGTGGACATTCCCGCAGCTGAGGAAATTGTTAGAATATGTACCCTAGACGCAGAGACAGAAAATAAATGTGATACCGTACCTCCTAAGAGAACGTAACAGAAGGCCGTGATCCTATCCTTTTTGGTAAGCAATATATTTGCCTCTTCGGAGAGGAAGTCCTCTGCCAGCAAATCTACTAATGCTGCATAGAGTAGGAGACCGGAGGAACTATCACTATCAGCAGAAATGTAGCATGAAGCTTAAAAAACTGTCTTACATTGCGTTAAAAATCCCGACGATAATTAGTCCAAAAGCGCTATTTGGATCGTACGAGTTTCGAACCATGAGGCCAATCGCTTGGCCAATAGGAGCAGTAGAACCAAAAGCACACACAAGAACCCATGGACGGATACTCTTTTTCGGATAGGGGACCGCAGCAATTCGCGAGCCGAGACCAAGGCCCTCAAACATTTGGTGGAACAAAATTGCAACGAGCAGGATAACAAAGCCGTCAACGGTAATGCTGATAGTCATACCGACAAAAACAGAGTGAAATAAGATACCGCCTTCTAAGAGTGTGATATTAAGAGACATTTTCTTAAAGACAAGAGGATCTACTTTGTTCCCGTTGTCGTCAATATAAGGGGAATCACTAAACAGTTCGGTTGCCTGCGTTTGAGATTGGGGCTTAGGTTCTAGAGCAGGAAGGCGTGGTGCTTGAGCTCGAATCATATTCATCATCTCCAGACGCTGTCGCACATATTGCTCGTAAAAAACCACAAACCAAGGAGGCATTTCTGACTCGGGCATAAATGCCGCATTACTGTCTGAGAACGGGTTCTCCTGCGCGTTGCCGTTTTTTTCGTACCTGTTGAAGATTTTCGTCGGCCAGGATATTCATTCAAGATTCAAGATATCACTCACGCATTTTGGGCCACCATCTTTTCATAATCAACGTCATCAACGTCAAACTCACCGCCCCCATACCGAGGTGGCCTTTCCGGGGCTGGCGGCTGTGGTGGCCGGCCAATTGTTTGTTGAGAATACGAAGGTGTTGAATCGAGGCCTGTAGGGCCACCATGAGAGTGACCCCCAGTCTTCGAATTGAGCCACATTTCGATGACAAATAAGCAAAACATTGAAGCCATCATTATTACACCAGGCATTGGTGGGTAATTGACGGTGAAAAGGTCTGGGAGGCATGGGTCCGTAAGGTTGCCGAAAGCCGTCGGAAGCAACTTTATAACATGAACATTCTAGTGCATCATACATAAACAGAGTCACATACGGTAAAAACTCACGTGGACGAATGCAGTTGCTACCAGGACACCAGTACCGAAATGCTTGCATGCGAAGACTTGGGCGGAATATTGATCCAGGGGACTTTCTTGGATACCACTGGGAATCCAGCACCTAAAAATTATGTTAGCGCACCCAGTAGATGCAGAAGGAAAAAACTCATACCAAAAATGGATGCTGCGAAAACCAAAACTATAATTCGTTAGTCATTTGAAGCCGTTAGACAAGATGCTGATAATAAATTATGAACAAACATAGACCAGCGACGTGAAGAGGAAGGTCGTATTCCCCTCCCTCTCCAGGTTCACTACCACATTGAGGCTTCTCTATCGAGCTCATCGTGACTTATAAAGTAATTAGCGAAGCCTGCTATCAAGATATACTGTGTTTACTTACTTAGCTATCAAGTTGAAAAGAATAAGCCGAAAGAGTAGATCCTTATACGAAATAAGAAAGCAACTTTGAGAAACACAGCAAGGGGAATAGAAAAATAATATGCCGTCCTGCAGCCCGAAATGAACAAGAACAGACAGTAAATCTCAGATCTGCCTGCAGAGAGAACAGGATTGAAAAATATTAGAACTGGAAGAAAAGAACAGAAGTGAAAGAAGAACGGGACAAGATAGAGAAGTCCCCATAAGGAGTGATGTAAAAATTACGACAAATAAAAGAGAGATGAGAACGGATGCATCTCCTCCCGAATTGGAATTTTTGGGAAGGAATGTCTTGCTTTAATGTCCTGGCGGTCGATAATTTTCTTGGCATCGTTGAGGGAAGGTGTATCCGGGGGGATTTCCAGAGGCTCAAGCAACCCACCAAGCTTAACAAAGGTATCGCCGCAGATTGGCGTAGAGACAATAGCAGTATAATCTCATGGCAGAAGGTTTAGTTATTGTTTTACATGCTATAAGCCTTTCCTTATTGGCTACAATCCCGCGTGATCAACTTCTTGGCTTGTACGAAGCTTCACATTGGCCTAGTCGAGTTGGGAGACCGAAACTTCTTCTAGCTTCATCGACACTTCGCTACACCTTGGCAACAGATCTCGGACTAGATCTCTACTCCGTAAGCCTACTCGTAGTCGCTGTGCCCCATAAAACAAAAGTTTGTCTAAAACAGTGCACGGGACTCCAATACGCACTAGTGCTAACACGTACGGAGTACTCGTAATTGCTGACTACATAGTACTTTGTACCTCTGCAGTGCAGCTGTGGTCGGCACTCATTCAAAAGTGCACAGACAACGCAATTTGGCAATCTGTATATCTATGGAGTGCCCGTACGCGATACGCAGCGTGACTTGTATAAGAGAAGTCCTCGTATTATGAGGGCATCCCCACTCGTACGAGTAATACGCCTCTACGGAGTAGTAGTCTGGCCAAGGTAAAGCTCTACTGTGCTAAGGCTAGGTATGTTTCTATGCAATGTTGACACAAACCACAGGAGTAGGAACGAAGGCTGGGTGCACAAAGTACGTAGAGAGGTCCGTAAAACAGTACTATACAGTATAATGCGTAGGCACAGGGTAAACCCACCACTTGTAGGCACTGATTTAATTATCTGTACCTAGATGTTTACCAACCCCACTTTACGATCAAGCACTGCGCCACAATACGTATTGTGCATACGGAGCCAATTGCGTGGACAAATGACCCACGGAAGAAAAGTCTACTTTCATTGGAGAGGGCGTGATCGATTCAGATTTGTAACGGACGATATCTGTATAAGTGACTGTTACTGTTATTTTATGTTTGATTATTTCTTTGTTGTTCGCCTCCCAGATAAATTTTGACAGTATTAACTATAGAAGTGTCGGTATACGAATAAGGACTAATAGACGACTAGACGAAGGGGGAGCGCACGTGATACGCAGTGTGACCGGCAGGGCCCCCTACAGGTCCAGGAGGACTGAAATGAGGTTCCACCGCACAGAAGGAAGTCTCTGCGTCTACTAAATCAGACTGTCCCAGAGACGTAGACTTGGACTTAGACAAACAATCAACAGAAGTATCACCAATAGACCATTGTACACCCATCGTAGGTACCACCTGCGGGCGGACGTACAGGGTCACAGGTGACTTCACAAGTGCACTTTGTTACTAATTCTAGCCGGCTGGCCGACAAGAAGTTTCTTTTTTAATCAATATAGGCCGTTAAAACTGTAATTGTTCTGACTACAGCCGTATATATAAGTAGATAGACTTGTCTAGGGGAAAATAAATCGAAGCTTAGGAAAGGAAGTAAAGCACAAAAATATTGGCAGCCACCTTAAACCATAAATCGGTCTTCCAGAGAAGAGTACTTGCAGATGAGACAATTGAGTTAGACGACGAGAATGAAAGTCCTTGGGAACTAGTAGTAGAAGTAGTTGAACTTGTACTCGTGGCAGTGCTATTGCTGCCGCTGCTGCTGCTCGAGCCGGAGTTAGATTCGATGATTTCAATACTGTCATATGACCCCGTCTCATCACTATACTTGTACTCAGCTGCAGGGTTCGCATTGTAAACCTTTACAGTTTCCACAGTCATAGTAAATGGTCCTTCTGAATAATCAGTCTCGCCGCCAGCCCAGTCAATGGTTCCCTGAGAGTTATCCGAGTCGCCACCAGCCCAAATTCCTAGCTTCAAGCGCATAGGGGTCTGTGGATAATTGTTTCCACCCAATGCCTCGTCATACTCTAGGATGCGGACTGGGCTACCATCGATGTACCAAGTGATTGAGTTTTTGGTCCAATCCACAGTATAGTTGTGGGAATTGACCTGAGTGTCGGTCAGGTTATGGTAGCCAACGCGGTTACCAACAGTTGAGTTACCTTTACCAAAATAATCACTTTGAACCTGATTGGCGACACCACCGAGCCATTCCCAATCCACTTCATCGAGGACGTCGGACTCAAGTACGATACTGCTAACGATGCCCTGACCGTACGCTGTCTTCATATGCACCTCTATGCGCCCAAAAAAAAAGTACCAGTTTGTTTCGATAGTTGGTGAGTCGCCCTTTTCATTAATAGTAAACTCGGCTCCTGCGGAGGTATATGAAATATTTCCTGCTGTCACACTCCAAGCAGAGTCATCTGCTCCCTCGGTGAAGTTAACAATGTAATTACTGGATGAAAGGCCCGTGTCTGGGTCACACGTCTCTATTAGAGTGGGTGATCAACATTAGTATCAGTACGCCTATTCTGACACATTCAAGTCTCTCAGTGGTAAATTACTCACCATTCAAGGGGTTGCAGTCAGTCCACGTTTGTGCGAATATGGGCGACGCAATAAGGAGAGTAAATATAATCCGCGTTGCAAGAAGTGTCATTTCCGTAACGAGTGACTGTAATATACCTGATGAGATAGGGAAATGAGGGAATGGTGTTCGACAAAGGAATAACACGCTGGGTATAGAAGAGCTATACGAAGAGAGATCAGTGAAGGGAAGAGCCGTGCTAAATATAAGAAGGGTAATAGACAGGAAAATGTGGGGATGGTGAAGACGTCACTACTGCGTACAAACGCTTACGCACGCTACAGAGTACCATAAATGAACGCGTACGCACTATAATAGTATACGTAAACAGCCTCCTACAATCAATTTACTTTGACTAGTTATTATTTAGTAGAGACTACTACGTACAATTGCCTTTCACAATGTTTAGGAAGAATAATAAATTGTAAACCCCCATTAGGTTATGATATAGACATACCACTGCCTAAAGTTCTACTCTACTCTTCGTTCTGTCCCTGACGAAGACTGTACGCACGGAGGAGTAGGGGCAAGGGAGGGAGGATATAGGTTTCTATGGACGAAGGGAGACTGTATGGCAGACTCTTATAAGCTATATATGCGAAGGTTAGCTTTCACCACGTGATAGTAGGCGTACTCTCTATCCATGTCGCCCGACTTTTCGTTACCTGACACCAAGAGTGGGGCAGAATCAATTTATCAATAGACAATTAATTCTGTATGGATCTTTACAATGGCTACGAGACAGTTATAGATAGTTTATTTATAAATACCTATTAAGCAGGAACCCTTTACAAGGCGGTATAGCCGTACACAGTAGTGCGTGTCGAGCTAGGGAAGAGTAGCTGTCGAGGTCGGTTACTTGTCACGTGGTGAAGCAATCCTCTTCTTCTAATTAGTAACAACCCTCTCTTCCCCTCGCCCATTATTTTTTGCATCCGCATACTTAAGCATAATTCAAGACACCGGCTGATATGGCTTGTATGTCTAATGGCCCTTTATTAAGGGAAAGACATCTAGCTGCACCGTGTGTACTCACAGTGACGATATGAACCAACTGTGGAGCATTCTTACGCGCCAATGCCATCTTTTCTTCTGCAAATGTCTGACGAGGGAAAGACAACGTAACTCTAAACCTAGAATCTGCGTGCTACACCAGAGTATGCTGTAGACAAGAGGACAGAACCACACTAGTGTCAGTCACCCCCAGCTCAATATAGACGCTATTGGTTTAAGGTTACTCTGACCCTTTGCGACTTCGACTCGTATGGTTTCTGGGCGTCTAGTCAATTTACACACCAATGTTAGAATGTCGTGTTTTTAAAAATATGCAGCTAACCAGGAAGACATAGGAAGGTCTATTCTGCCTTGGGGATGATTCTTTCTCTTATGTTATGGCATGGCTGTGCCAAGAGCCTTGTCCCCAATACGAAGATCTTTACTCAGCGGCATTGAAGCCCTTCTGACAAGGAGAAATTTCCGCCTCTCCCGTCTGTCCTGTGAAGCTTCAGCTGTGTGGCTGGTACCAAACAGATCAGCTATTTAGGGACCATGTGACAGAGACCTTAACATGAACATTCGACCCCTCCTAGCTGTTCGAGTCACTCCGGCACACCGGTGTCATTGTTATTTCACAATGTTTAGGATTTGTAGAAATAAATGCAGATGCATAATTTTTTTTCTGGTGACTGTTACTTTCGCTAGAAAATCTGTCAACTACACATTACACATCCCAAACTCGACGGCTAAGATCTCCTTAAACACATTTACCTGGTGCATCTCCTGAGTATAAAAAGAGCTGAGCTATCCACTGCTTCTGGCATATCTACATCGTCACCCAAATATCCTAGCTTCACTACGACTATCGTCCAACGATGGCTCCTCTCTTTCCTCTATGTCTCCTTACACTACTATGTGTAAGATTGACCTGGGCGGCTGGCATCTGTGACGATATCCAGGTCGTCGTAGAGCACCAGCCCGTCAAACTAGTCTGTGCCCAGGTCACAAAGTTTACCACAATAGAGAGGTAAGTAAGAAGCCGAGGCAATTCGCTCGCTCTGTTTACCGTGTATAATATATACCATGTATATTAATTCGCTGTCTAGGTGGACAACAAATGCACACAACTATGACACCATCACGACACAGTGGGATGGCCTGTCGACCTTTACTTATACCATTCCGCCCAGTGGAGCTGATGCCGGCACGGTTGTTATCAATAGACCGAAGTATATCATGAAGACGATTACTTGTACAACGGTAAACTGCAATCCACGGACTGTTCTGCCGAATAATAATTGTGGGCAATCATGTACCGCTACGGTCTATGTCAACCCTTCGAATTTGATGGACATAGCCACTACTATCACCTGTTACGGGGCAACCTGTACACCGACTACAATTATTCCTCCTCCTGACTGCACACAGGACTGTAGGCCAACTGCTGTCGTACATGGCACAGCCACCACCATGACTTGTTACGAAACCACATGCACGCCTACTACTATCTTGCCTCCCCTAGATTGTATAGGTGACTGCAGAGCAACTTTTATCGTGGCTGGAATAGCTACTACGTCAACCTGTTATGAAGCTACTTGTACGCCGACTACTATTAGTCCCCCTACCGATTGCACGTTTCCCTGCACAGCGACAGTTGTTGTCGCTGGAACAGCCACGACTTCAACTTGTTACGAGGCTACTTGTACGCCGACTACTATTAGTCCCCCTACCGATTGCACGTTTCCCTGCACAGCGACAGTTGTCGTCGCCGGAATAGCTACTACGTCAACCTGTTATGAGGCTACTTGTACGCCGACTACTATTAGTCCCCCTACCGATTGCACGTTTCCCTGCACAGCGACAGTTGTTGTCGCTGGAACAGCCACGACTTCAACTTGTTACGAGGCTACATGCAAACCTACCACTATCCCCCCTCCTGCAGACTGCACCCGGAATTGTATAGCAACGGCTGTTGTAGCTGGAACAGCAACTACTATAACATGTTACGGCAAGTCTACGTGTACGCCTACTACTGTCTTGCCCCCACCAGACTGTACGCAGAGTTGTATAGCGACTTTCATTGTTGGTGGATCAGAGCCAGTCACATCGACCTGCTACGGCAAAGCGACCTGCACGCCTACTACTATTCTGCCTTCCCTTGGTTGCACTAGAGACTGTTGGCCAACCGTGATCGTGGACGGATTAGACCCTGTAACTTCGACTTGTTACGGCAGTTCTACCTGCACGCATACTACAATTATGCCATCCCCTGGCTGTGTTGGTAACTGCATGCCCACTGTCGTGGTATACGGGCCAGAACCATTCACGTCAGTATGTTATGGTAAGGCCACATGCACGCCTACCACAATCATGCCATCCCAGGGTTGTGTGGGTGCCTGTCGGCCTACCGTTGTCATAGACGGCTCAGAACCTTTTACCTCAACCTGCTACGGTTCTGCTACCTGTACGCCTACCACAATCATGCCGTCCCAGGGTTGTGTGGGTGACTGTCGGCCTACCGTCGTCGTGGACGGCTCAGAACCTTTTACCTCAACCTGCTACGGTTCTGCTACCTGTACGCCTACCACAATCATGCCGTCCCAGGGTTGTGTGGGTGACTGTCGGCCTACCGTCGTCGTAGACGGCCTAGAACCATTTACCTCTATTTGTTATGGAAAAGCCACCTGTACACCTACTACTATTATGCCGTCTTTAGGATGCACTGGAATTTGCAGACCAACTGTTATAATAGATGGACTAGAACCAGTTACATCTACTTGTTATGGAAGCGCTACTTGTACACCTACTACGATTACACCTCCCATAGGTTGTACAGGCGACTGCAGACCAACAGTTGTAATAGATGGACCAGAACCTTTTACTTCGACCTGTTATGGAAGCGCTACTTGCACGCCTACTACTGTTCTGCCTACTTCAGGCTGCACTGGCGACTGCAAACCAACGGTTGTGATAGACGGACCAGAACCTTTTACTTCGATTTGTTATGGAAGCGCTACTTGCACGCCTACTACTGTTCTGCCTACTCCAGGCTGTATAGGGGACTGCAGACCAACGGTTGTCATAGATGGATCAGAGCCTTATACTTCGACCTGTTATGGAAGCGCTACTTGCACGCCTACTACTGTTCTGCCTACTCCAGGCTGTATAGGGGACTGCAGACCAACGGTTGTCATAGATGGATCAGAGCCTTATACTTCGACCTGTTATGGAAGCACTACTTGCACGCCTACTACTGTTATGCCCCCTTTAGACTGTACAGGGGACTGTAGACCAACGGTTGTGATAGATGGACCAGAGCCTTATACTTCGACCTGTTATGGAAGCACTACTTGCACGCCTACAACTGTTATGCCTCCTTTAGGCTGCGTTGGAGACTGTAAGCCGACCGTTGTTGTTAATGGATTAGAACCAACTACCGTGACCTGTTACGGGGCCACCTGCACGCCTACTACGATTATGCCTGTTGCAGATTGTACCGGCGAATGTAGGCCAACTGCGATTGTGGTTGGACCCGATGCAACGACAATTACCTGTTACGGTACTACTTGCACACCAACTACCATTATTCCTACCCCAGGTTGCTTAGGGGTTTGCAAGCCAACAGCCATTGTAGTTGGACCAGAAGCAGCTACCAAAACTTGTTACGGAGATACATGCTCGGCCACAACTATTATGCCTTCTGAAGGCTGCGTTCAGGATTGCCGGCCAACTATAGTAACAAAGGGTACTTATGGCCCGGCAGCTACTTCCACCTGTTATGGAGATTCTTGTATACCCACCACTATGTTACCTCCGACAGATTGCTCTCAGGACTGCAGGCCAACCGTGATTACTAAAGGTACTGCATCCTACGATTCGGCAACAATTATAACCTGCTACGGCACAGTTACATGTACACCTACCACTATTATGCCACCTAACGACTGCTCCACCAATTGCCAGCCAACTATCGTAACTAGAGGCACTGCTTCATACTTATCGGCGGCTACTTCTACCTGTTATGGAACAGCCACGTGTACACCAACAACGATTATGCCCCCAGACGACTGTACTACTAACTGCCAGCCGACTGTCGTCACTAGAGGCACTGCTTCATACTTATCGGCAGCTACTTCTACCTGTTATGGAACGGCCACGTGTACACCAACGACTATTATGCCCCCAGACGACTGTACTACTGACTGCCAGCCAACTGTCGTCACTAGAGGCACTGCTTCATACTTATCGGCGGCTACTTCTACCTGTTATGGAACGGCCACGTGTACACCAACGACTATTATGCCCCCAGACGACTGTACCAGCAACTGCCAGCCGACTGTCGTTACTAGAGGCACTGCTTCATACTTATCGGCAGCTACATCGACATGTTATGGAACAGCCACGTGTACACCAACGACTATTATGCCCCCAGACGACTGTACGAGTGACTGCCAGCCAACTGTCGTTACTAGAGGCACTGCATCATACTTGTCGGCTGCGACGTCTACATGCTACGGGACAGCGACCTGTACTCCTACCACGATTATGCCTCCTAATGACTGTACTACTAACTGCCAGCCAACTGTCGTTACTAGAGGCTCTGCATCATACTTGTCGGCTGCGACGTCTACATGCTACGGGACAGCGACCTGTACTCCTACCACGATTATGCCCCCAGATGACTGTACTACTGACTGCCAGCCGACTGTGGTAACTAGGGGATCTGTTTCTTATGACCCAGCGGCAACATCGACGTGCTACGGGACAGCTACCTGTACACCGACTACGATTATGCCTCCTGATGACTGTACTATCAATTGTCAGCCGACTGTGGTAACTAGGGGGTCGGTTTCTTATGATCCAGCAGCAACATCAACGTGCTACGGGACAGCTACCTGTACACCGACTACGATTATGCCTCCTGATGACTGTACTATCAATTGTCAGCCGACTGTGGTAACTAGGGGGTCGGTTTCTTATGATCCAGCAGCAACATCAACGTGCTACGGGACATCTACCTGTACACCGACCACGATTATGCCTCTATCAGACTGCACGGTGAGTTGCCAACCAACGGTTGTTACCCGGGGATCAGTCTCCTATGAACCGACGACTACAGTGACCTGTAGTGGAGAGGCTACCTGCAAGCCTACTACTATTATGCCCCCTGACGACTGCTCACAACATTGTCAACCGACTGTTATTGTTGATCCTCTTACTACACCAGTAGCTAGCCCTGTATCGTCCAACACTTCACCCTCATCGTCTTCCACATCATCTACATCATCTACAACATCGTCGTCATCTACATCATCGTCGTCATCTACATCATCGTCGTCATCTACATCGTCGTCGTCATCTACATCATCGTCGTCATCTACATCATCGTCTTCCACGTCATCTACATCATCATCATCTACATCATCTACAACATCGTCGTCATCTACATCATCATTATCTACATCATCGTCGTCATCTACATCATCTACATCATCTACAACATCGTCGTCATCTACATCATCTACATCATCTACAACATCGTCGTCATCTACATCATCTACATCATCTACAACATCGTCGTCATCTACGTCGTCGTCATCTACGTCGTCGTCATCTACATCGTCGTCATCTACATCGTCGTCATCTACAACATCGTCGTCTACATCTACAACATCGTCGTCGTCCACATCTTCATCCCCGACTTCTACTCCTCCAGACACAGCTATCACTGTGACATGTGTATCAGCATCATGTAAAAATACAGTTATTACACCTCCGTCTGATTGCACCCACCCATGCACTACCACGATCGTCACTGTCCCGTCAGATATTGCTGTTCATTCCATCTGCACACTAACACCAGGCGCACAATGCACAGCGACAACAATTCTGCCACCATCAAGTTGCGTCCACCCATGCACCACCACCATTGTAAATGTTGTACAGGCTTCTGGTCTGACCTGTGATAAGTTCGGCTATCTTATCCAAGACCATAACCTATACCGAGTGGACATTGCAGCTGGCGGCGATCCCAAACTGATTAGCGGCAGCGTTGCTGCGGGTGTCAACGCAATGGGCTACAATGTCATTGACAATGCCTTGTATGCGCTCTCCTGGAAGCCGAAAGCCATCATACGAATTAATAGTGCAGGAACATACACAAATATTGTGCCTTGGACTGATACTACCCCGGGCGACGTCGACATGGGCGACGTCGACTCGAGAGGCATCCTTTGGCTTAGTAAGACCGGTCGACCATGGTTCAAGATTGATGTGAATCCGCAGTCTGGAAGCTTCAAGCAGATTTTGGCTACTGGAACATCTGATCGGTATGAAGGAAGTCAGATGCACGACTGGGTGTATTTCCCAATAGGGGGTGATTATCTCTGGTCCCTAGCACCCAACGCCACGTCGAAGGGCACAGATCTTATGAAGTGGAGTATGTTGACCTACGAGTGGACGACGGTCAAGTCTTATAATACGGAACTGCAAACGATTGGCGCCATGTACGGCATGCAAGACGGCACTCTCTTCTTTCAGGAAAATGGGTCAGGAAAAATATATTCGGTTAGCATTGTTGGGACCGACAATTCTATAAACTTTATCTCTCAAGGTCCTGTTGCTTCGCAAGGAGCGAATGATGGTGCTCGCTGCATTTACGCTCCAGACATTAAATAGTCTTATGTGCATAGTAGCACTATCAAAAATTATATTATTTATCTCTCGGACACCTTTTACGTTAAATAAGTCACATATAAGGGGTTTATTGCGTGACGGACGCATAAGAGGAGATACACCCTCGAATCTAGTTTAATTTTAGTGTGCCCATGCTAGTTAAAAGAAATCAATTATATGCTATTAATATTCTATAAGTGTCGGTCAGCCACTAATATAAGACGTCTTTCAAGATCACCGGGGCCTGGTCCTACGGTAGGTGTACTGGTCTGTCGGCGATACTTCGATTGATCGTTGTCTAAGTCTAAAGTCTATTGAAAAGTGAGACATCTGTTCATGGGTCTATAGGGATCACACTACATATTACGTGTGTCTGTATACCGATAGTGCACGGGACTTGGGTTTCCTAATATGAAAGGTTCGCCCCTACTAGTCCATCATCAAAATAGGCAAAATTTAATTAATACGTCTGTATTCTTCATGATTAGCTCTAAGAAGAATGCTCTTCATAACACACGTTCCAGTATAATATAACACTCATCACAAAGTAGGAATTGGCACTGGACCCACTGGACCCTTGCTGGCTCCAATATTTGCTTGGTGCATAGTACGAGATCCGTAAGCATCAGGGTAATCGATAGCAGAATGAAAGACTTGATAGTTGGCCCAGATGACAATGTCTCCGGGTTCAACGATTGGTGCCACGATGTACTCTGGCTTCAACACACGTTCCTGGAGTGGCTTGAGGAACTTTCGAATCTCCACGACATCATCTACCACACGGGCAGTCTCGTCAAGTGATGAGCGCAAAAACATGCGACGTACTACAATTCCATGCACCATAAAGGCACGCTCCCCTGTAATCGGGTTTACCCACACCATTGGATACCGCTTGATCTTCGCAGGGTCATAGTCCCCCAACTGTTCAAGCGACTTCTCCAATCCTTGCGTTGCCAATCCTAACCCATTTGAATTTCCTTTACAGTTGCCAATCCACGCATACGGATGAGGCGCATATTCGACCCAACTATGGTCCGCGATCTGTTTCTCCTCTCTAGTCATCAGCTCATACGCTTGGACGTTGCTGAAGAAAGCTGTAAGACCCGGCTCCATGGTCATAGTGTAACCTGTCCCATCGTCCCAGTGAACTGTAATTTGTGGGCAGCCCTCAACCTTTGATGGTCGCTTGAAACAGCGCAAGGTCGTAAACCAGGCTGGATCCCGATCATACATTGGAGCATCAATGTGCCAGCGTTGGAAGCGTGTGTGGCCCTTGAAAAACTCGTCTTGAGGAAGATCTTTTTCATGCCAGTCATGGGATAGAGGTTTAGTAATGGTCTTGCCTTTAATTCCAAAATGATCATCTCCCTGGTACCCCTTGCCAATGAGGCGCACATTTTCTGCACCGGGAATTTCAAGCACGTCACGACTATTCTGGAGTCATAGGACTTAGCTTCTATTATTTTAAAGGAGATGAAAATACATACCGACAAGAGTCCCCCGATCTTATTGAAACTTGCCAAGTCACCATGAGAATGCACCTGGGTGGCACTTGGATCGAAGCGTACGACCAACTCCCATTGCTTCAGAGGAGGCAAATCATTTTGGCCTTTCACAACAATGATCTTATGCTGCCATACAGCTTCGCCCAATGCCTGGACATCATCATCTGTGATACATGTTGGTGAGCAATAGAATAACATAGCAGAGGCGACGTCGTCCTCGATGAACATTGCTAACTTTAACTCACCACATATTTCATTCAAGTTCAGATCTTCAATTGTAGCACCATAATTAACCTTGCTTTCAGGTGTCTGTTCCCAGGGCATTAAGGTAAACCCACCCCTTGTAATAGGTGCTGCAGACATTTTAGATATGCTAAAGTCCTGTTAACTGTCTGCTTTATTTTATTGTTTTTTGATAATTTGCCTCTGTGAATGCTAAGATGAAGTCTAAAACGGATGACTCCGGTACATATACATAATGTATTTTTACTCGACGCAAGACTGATTATTTAAAATGTGAGTGTCGGTGGTTTCCGTGTTCATAATCTTATCTGCACCGTTATCTGATATTGGCCGAGAACGAATACAGAGTACAGTGCGTCACTTTATGTGCTAAGGCCGCGGAGATAATTTCTTTACGATAAGGAGACATATTATAATCCTTATTAACTTTTTTTTTAAAAAGTGGACGTACAATGTAATATCTAGAATAAATAAAATGCATATGCAATGCTACTCCGTATATTATTATTCCGTATTCTATATTAATCCCTGGTAGCCTGGTAGCCTGGTAGATGCATGACCAGGATAGTACAGGAGGAGGTAATGCCTAAACATGCCTTTCCAAAGTATGTCTAGTCTGCCTAGGAGGTAGCCTTAGCTTGTAGTTAATTTAATGTACGTTTCGTCTAAAAAGCTATATCCCCCTTCCTTCTTTATATGGCTGGATTATTATGAAGTAGAAGGCAAAAACAAGAACCCTACACTCAATAAGCTACTCTACTGTGCTACATATCGAAGGTAGGAACTACTCTTCGTCGTTTGCAATAAAACCAAAGAGCCACCTACTCGTAGTTTGCTAGTAGACACCCTATGACGACCGAATTAAATGTTAATGACTAGAATTCCACAGTTCCTTTGATTCCTGTACACCAACCACTTTCTGGGTCATATCTGGCAATTTTGATACTTCCTGCACCTGATTTTCTGAGGCCATCGAGACACTCTGAGAAACACCATTGTTAGGATACCCAGATACAGTGTAGTCAAGAAGCGTCTGGTGGTGCGGGAAAACGTAGTTTAACCCATAATACATGACAAAGGAAAGAAAAAACCCGTACAGCCAGTTAAATGAAAATAAGTTAACGAGATTATGGGCGATATGTATAGTCTGAGGCGCAACCTTTTGGGCCAATGCAGGAAGCATCGGGACAATTGTTACTAGTGTAACGGCAAGGGCACGCCAGTTGATTCCGTATCGTCCGTAAGAGTATATTCCGCGAGGGTCATAAAGAGCCGGAACATCATAGCGCCGTCTCTTGATGATCCAGTAGTCGCAACACATAATCGCAGCCATGGGAGCCATAAAGATGGCATATGCGCTCATAAAATTCAGGAAAGACGATGCACTAGCAATGATTATCCATGGACACAGCGCCCACCCGCCAAGGAAGGACAAAATGACTACACCTCGGCGAATATTAATGTACCTTGGCAGCAAGAAGGTGATGTCGTTTGCAAAAGAGATCGAGTTGCCACTAATATTAACACCAATCTGACTAATGAGCCATATGGATGCGCTGAAGAAAGCTGCAGCGCGCCCACCAGGTGTACTCTGCCACTGGCCTATGATGTCGAGGGGGCTCCAGTACGTTTTCCCGTATAGTTGTTTAGAGGCAGACGCTGCTATAATACCAAATAAACCACATATAACTTTAAATAGTGGGATGAAGGGCAACTGCCAGACCTGAGCACCAGAAGTTTTGCTAAACCTAGAAAAATCAGGGATATTCACCGTCAGAGTGGTATAACCACCTGTTACACTAGTCTAGGAGAGGCTATTAGTCAAGTATAGGCGTACAAACTACTATGATAGGTATAAGTACCAAGTTCGCCAGCCATAGCCATGCTCGTGTCCTTCCATGGACAGTGCCTGGTACGCTGAAAAAATCGCCTTGGCCACCTGCACGAATGGTGATCCAAAGAACCGTTACCAGGGCCATGGGGGTGACAAGTGCCGTCTTCATAATAAAGAGGTAGTGAAGCTTGTGCGTAGGGATGAGCAAGAACGGGAACTGAAGCAGCCAGTAGAGGAAGTAAGCAATAAACCCATTTGTAGCAAGCCCCGCCGATTGCGGCATGTGGTTAGGTAGTGTAGAAAAGCTTGGCCAGAGAGCAATTAAAATCTAGGAATAATCACATTAGGGAGAGACGAAGTAAGAAAATGAATGAAATACGATGAGTAACAGAAAGCTTTTAAATAGACAAACCTGCTTCATACACGCACCCCCTTGTGCCGTCTGTACGCCAAACCAAAACATTGCCAGGATGCCACGCGTAACAATACAGAAGTAACTAAACCAGTAGCCGTGGCTAGCTCGTACGACGATTGGAAAGGCAATGTGCAGGTCTGCACCTATTGCCCCATTTAGTACTGTCGGAATACAGTTGCAAATAGCGGCCACAAGGACAATTAGGACAGCGTCTGTTGCGGATAGCCCTGTGGTCATAATAGAGCTAGCAGTAGACCACGTAGATACGGTGACCAAATCTGAGTACCAATACATGATGAAAGTCCAAGCCGTCCATGTCTGTCTCTCGCTCGGCACAGGATCTTGATCTTTAGAAATACGTCAGTATGTCTGTCATCAAATGTGTTCCCTTCCCCTACATACCACTATTGGTCCAGATATCCACAGGAGCAATGCTGCTTGATTGTTTCGGCAGCAACCAACTGGTAGGTGTAGTTATTCGCCCAAGTGTCTTGTCCGCCCAAGCTCGGCCCCTTGTACGAGCTTTCGAAGTATCCATTAGCGCTGTAGATATAGATGCAGACTTTCGCTGCAACACTCAAAGTCGGTCTTTGGGAATCAAAACATATTTAAGGTTCCATTAACAGACGGCCAAGTCTCTTTAATGCTAACGCTTTTCAGAAGTTGCACCGTGCTATCGTTAGCTGGTATACGGTCTACTCCACGCATAGTGTACATGATAATCACTCATCCCCCCATATCTACGGCCGAGTCCGTGCGGAATGCATTTTACTTTCATTTGTACCGGCGTAACACATTCTCTAAATCATCAACTGTTTTCACTAATGACGGCAAGACGCTTAAGGCAAGCGTGTCTATCCTGTACACGTCGTAAAGTTAGATGCTCAAAGACAACGCCATATACCAATTGCATCCGCAGGTAAGACTTCATCGTGATGCAGATTTCCGTCGTATTTTCCGCTAGTCACGTTAAAATGTAATTCTACGCATGGGGTGCTGAATGTTCTCCAGGGGTGAGCAGAGCTTGTGCTCACTTGAAGCATAGCCTCTCAACCCTGTATGTATTCGAGATTCGGGCAGTGAATTGACTGAGATACATTTTCTGTGTGCCCGTGCTGCGGACCTAGAATATCAGCTTTCTCGCAGTCAAGATGTACCTCAAATTCAGTATTAAATATGTTCTCCTAGTTCTTCAGAAGACTTCAACGCAGGCAACTCCGTGCGACACGGTCCGTTACAATTTGTTACGGCAAGCGAGCCATACGCCTCATTGAATTCATCGTGTATGGTCACAGAATCACTCTTAGAATGCACCGATTCCACATGCCAGCGAACCAAGGAAACAGCCGCGGACATATATACTGATGTTAATAATCAGGATGCAGTCGTCAAAGATGCTGCTTCGATTTGGAGTTTCTGGCCTAGGGTCGTTGTAAAGACCCCGATTACCTTAAGTCGGCATCTTCAATGGCTACCGTGACTATTTCCAGTTATTTTAGTAAGGTTACCCTCGACGCCCAAGACATAGAATGCGACAATGGGGCACTCTTTGAACATACTTCTATGCATATGCCGGGCTGTCTCGACAACCCTTTACAACTTGGCGTCCTTCAGCTTCTGCTTCCTAGCTCCAGTAATATTTGGCAGCTAGTTAACTATCATACTGAGTGTTTGCTCTCGTTCCATGTTTCATTTCATGCTCCGACATTTTGCGGTCAGGTCAAGGAGTTCCTTTTAGACCATGGTGGTTTAGTAGAGTCGCCCACAGTCAATTTACAATAGCGCTTCTGTTTAGCGTGCTCGCGGGAAGTATGGCTTGTGCACCAAAAAGCGTAGCTCAAGCTCGGGGCTTCCAAGATCTGAGCGAACAACACTTTCTCGCCGTTGGTTTCGTGCCGCTATAATATACCTCAATCGATCAGAATCCACACGCAACTCTTCAATATTTTCCGCTCAGGCCATCCCTACACTAACCATATCTGCACACCTCCTAGGATTTTCCAATCAACAGTCGATACAGTTAGCGGCTGCTATACACATAGCCCAGAATCTTGGTCTCTATCGTGCATACACTCCTTCTCAAACAGCATTGAACCCGAGATTTGCCGCTGGCTATGTTCACATCTGTGCTGCTAGGATTGGTTCAGCGTTCCTTTTTCTGAGAGCTACCTCGTCAATATTTTATATTCAAAATGTGGATCTCCTATTAATGAGTGTAGAGTACGTACCATGACTAACGTCATAGTACTCGTACTTAAAATAGGGGGCAAATTAGGTCGAGGCTTTGCCTCGACACCCTATAAGTAGACAAGACGTAGCCACTAGACAGATAAGGAATTTAATATACAGAATCGACCATAAAATTTTTACGTGCGACGCCCACAAGTGAGTCCCTCTCGTGCCTGCCTGCTAGTAAGCCGCTTATAGAGTATGGCATAGGAGGAGGGACCATTGACTGATTAGTCAATGGTCCCTCCCTATGCTATTCTACATACTATGGCAGTTGTTAGTTGTGTAGGTGGTTTTATGTGTGGTAGGTAGTTCCACACTTATTAACTGCCATCACCAAGGACCGGACAGAATGGTCCGCATTCTAGAGAGCACACCTACAATAACAAGCTACTGTCGCTTCCTAACCACCATCGCCTCAATCATGCCCCAGTTACAGGACATCAAATACTCCCTTTACCCGCTACGAGCAGGTCTTGTGCAATGGGAAGGGGCCAAGTCTGTGGATTAGTCAGACATTCCTCGTGGCAGCATCGATCATCCTGATCTTAGACGTTATGCACCATAATCCTACTGAGGGGGCGCACATGGAACATCTTTCAATGGCCAATGAGTATCGGTCAGCCGGCTAGAAATAGCTGCCAGACATCTGTACGCAGTGTCTGCGTAGTACTTGAGCAGTAGTCACGAATTCACCGGGGGCCCTGTACGTCCGCAGGCGGTGTCCTACGAAAGGTGTACTGGCCCAGTGGTGATATTCGGTTGATTGTTGTCCAAGTCTACTCCGTAAGTCTACTATGGGACAGTCTGATTAAGTAGACGCAGAGACTTCTATACGGTGGAGCCTCATTTAAGCCCTTTATGGACCTATAGGGTCCTTGCCGGTTATACTATGTATCACGTGTCCTCCCTCCCGGAGTACTGACAATGAAACTATGTTGGTGCTTAGTCAGTATAACAATAGTATAATTGCTACATGGAGGTTTCAGATTGCTCTCTGCACTTTTAGATGAAGTCCTGGAACCCCCAACATTTCACGCCTCCCCACAAAGACACCACAACTCTAAGAAACGAAAAGTCGATGATACTGTATCGGACGAGCCAGTGGGGAAAAGGATGAAAGGTCTAAATATTTCTTCGTTTTTGGGGACATTCTGCGAGGAATTTAACACGTTTAGGGACCCTAAGAATGATACAAATTCGCGTGGTTGGAAATCAGCCATGCTAAACACGTCACAACCTAGTCATACTCAGACTACCCAACATCATACCACGCCTCTATTCCGTACAGTCACTAGGAGATAGGGATAGGATTCTGATTTCTAATCAGACTACGAATTGTAGCGAAATATTGACCGAAATGTTTTGTGAACCTGCAGGATCCTACGGGTCACTGCGTCTAGGCGCTTCGTCATTCGAGAATGTGATACATCTGGAAAAGGACAACTTTACCGCAGAAGGATCAGTAATATACTTAATTCCACACTTATTTACTTAAGAATATTGACTATGGAATGCATCTCAGGAAAGGAGGCAATGCTTAAGAACTTACATAACTGTGTATTATGGGCTACCCAGATGCAGGCTGCTAGTAGGAAGCACGAAAAGGTTCTATTGAAAGCAATACAAAACAAGAGAGAGACTAGCTATGGCACAGCCGCTCCTTATATACAGCATTCCGGCAGAGACCCGTAATAGAGGTTGTCGTCTCGCGGACCCCGAGGCCCCGTTAGTCACCTGTCTACTCACGTGATGTAAGGTTAGGCAAAGCCTAGTTTTGTAGGAATTTAGTAGTTCTGCACTCAATACTTCTCTACTCCGTATAAAGTAAATAAACCTAAGCAGTAAGTATACTGAGTACTTCAATTTTACCTGTGTCTGCCTCCCCTAGATGCTACGGTGGCCTCGTAGTACTTGTATACACCTTAAATTCAATCTACTAGTACGGAGTAAGGGCAATCAATGGTTTAGTAGTAATTTGCTAAAATTTGAAATTGGACAAAGTGTACGAGTAATATACGAAGTACGAGTACTATGTACAGTCTGTGTACACAGCATAGAAGAAAATGAGTGATATCCGATCAGGTTGGTGTCTTTTAATCAATAGTTCTGCTAAGGCAGTAGCGCGTAAGGTACTAAATACGAGTTCTCCTATACGGAGTAATAATCACCGTTCATCAGATACTACGAACCTAAATCTTACGCTCATGAAGACTAATTACTCCGTCTTTCTTTTCTTGAGACCCACACGAACTCATGCTTACGATCCTCAAACGTTCAAGTACTATTCGCACCAATGTAAAGTCGGAAATCAGTGTCAATTATCAATAGCAGGCTTACTACTGCTACGCCGTAGACGGCGAATGCTATCCCTCAATGGAGACTTGCTTCCGCTGTATATAATACATGCAAACGTATTTGTATCAATGCTGAGCACCACCCATCTTAACTTTGCTTCTCTTACGTCTTCTAGATCCATTATATGTCTTCATCCCTCTTCTCTTTTCCAGTATTGCTCATTCTACTACCCTTCCTCCATCCAATACATAAATGGAAGTTATCCCAATTCCATTTAGTGATCAACAGGATCCTATTCCCAATGTCCGTATCCACGACTTCTTCGTGATCAACGCTCGTCTGGACACCAGTGCACTCAAAAATGGCTTAGAAAAGCTTATTAGGGAACACTGGCGAAAGCTGGGAGCTAGGATTGTGCGGAATCTCGAGACAAAACGTTGGGAATACCATCTACCCGAAACCTTTGCAGACAACTACGATCTTTTCAAGTGGTCACAGGAGGAAAACCCCGAAGAATTGATAGACACGAATATTTCCTTGCTTCAGACACCCCCTACCGACAATCTTACTCTTCTAGCGCCCGTTACGCTACTCCGTGAAGCCTGTCAACCTGCTGATTGGCCCCACGATTTAGCTGACGATCCTCCAGACTCTCCTATGCTCTATATCCATATATCTATCTTTAGTGATGCCAGTGTGCTTGCTATCAGTTTCCCTCACATATTAGGCGATCAGATAGGCCTTCGCAACTTTATGAAAGCTTGGCTCGGTGTTGTGGATGGTATCTCACCTCCACCTATGGTCGGGTATTATGAAGATCCATTGCCATCAAAGAAGCAATATACTGATTACGAGACACACGAAGTACGCAGAAAGGGGAAGATGCGTGTCCGATGGCCGATGGAATATTTCTTCGTAGTGCTTGGCTTTATTTTTGAGTTAATTATGTACAGGAAGGAAGTTCAGCAGACGATGTTTTTCCCTCACTCACTCGTGAAATCCCTACGCCATAGGGCAACAAAAGAGATCGAGGATGCCCACGGCAAAGATCCAGGTATCTCTGATGGTGATATTATTACCGCTGTCTTAGCCAAGGTACTTTTCGCGTTCCTTCTCTTGGCCCTAGATATAAGCTAATATGTCGGTTCACAGCTTTCCCGGTTGCACAAGAAGAGATCTAGAATGATGACATTGTCTCAAACCGTGAATTGTATTTTATTTTTATTTTGGTGTAGTATGATTATCTTCTTTATTCGAAAGGCTAACATACATAATACGAACAGTACGTGGACGTATCCCACAACTCTCGGGACCGGCAGCCGACTCTTTCATTCACAACGGATTAATTCACTCGTCGGCTCGTTTTCGCATGGCTCCAAACCTTCCAATGAGCGAAATTGCCTATCAAAACCGTATAGCCCTTTTGAATAGCCAAGAGCGCGGAGAGCCTGAAAAAGCGCTTGCTATTATGCGAGAAATGGTTCGCCGCAGACAAAACCTTCATAACTGCGAACCACTAGAGACGTCATTTTCAATTACAAATTGGTGTGCTGCCTGGAGAGACTTGAACTTCTCGGCTGCTGTGGAGAAGAGCAAAAGTAACGTGGATGGAGCGGATACAAAAACGAAGACACTAAAGCCGCGTGTTTTTGGTACTGCTCTCGAAAAGAAAACACCTCATCGATGTAAGCGATCTGATGCACATTCTCATTCCAATAATAGTTTAATGCAATACTAATATTCTCACAGTACACTCTGTTATCATGTGCAGGACAGACGAAGGGTATTGGTGTGACGTTGGCTACACACTTCAGTCCTTTAAGGTCGTGAAAGATTACCTAGCCAAAGATCCACACTTGGAAGAAATATAATGCGCAGCAGATATCATGGTCTCTGGAGTACGGAGTACTTGTAAGGTTTTGATTACTCCGATGTAGTAGGTAGTACTGTGAGTTTTGTACATAGTTGTAAGAACGGCGAATTAGTTAACCCGATATATGAAAGAACTTATTTGATTACCCGTAGTAGAAAATATGTGCCGCGTGCACTGCTCTACGAGTACTTATAAAATCCAACATTGTTATGTACCACTCAACAATACCACGCGTACTGCGTCATAGAACTTAAAGATCTAATGTGTGACAATTTTGATGATATCTACGCAGTAGGAAGGTGAAGGTCAAATGTGTGCACAACAAACCATAGACAGGGGCGTACTTAAAGAACCCAGTTGCTGAACTAACCAAAAAGAAAAAAATTACGATAGTAAGATTAGATGTAGATCAAGTAAGCGCTACTCCGATTAATACGAGATTAAATGTAACTACTCCGTTGAGCCTTCAATTTATCAAGATCATACCGAATTTCAAGAATGCCACGAACTCGTATACGCAGAACAATAAATTAACGACCTTTTGCTAAATACACCGAGAATCGCATTTTGTGGGAGAGTCCTATTTCGTAGCATACTCATACTCTCAGTCAACTATGTCAAATAATAAGCAACCTCCAAGCCGGCGTGAGCATGCGAGGTCCCTTAACTTTTTAGGTTGGATCTCCGTGCTCTTGCGGGCTATAGGAATCAGTATGTCTACATTGTTTATTAGGATACATACACCCGCTTTCTCGTCTATGCTAACTTGCTGACACCCTCCATAGCCATGCTTCTTCTTCTTAAATCTGTCATGGTAGCTCTGTCTGGCTCCAGGACAAAGTACTCGTATACCTTTTACAAATCCCTTGTATATATGGGAATGCGGGACTACCAGTCAGGCCTTGGTGCTAATGCTATACAGAATTTACTTCCGTCTACGTACTGGACCTGTGTTAATTATGCTAGAAAATATGGTCTTGATTATAAAATTTTGTGTCTTAATGACGGCACCATGGCCATTAGAATTGGCTCATCTAAGCCACGCAAGGCTATCATTTTCTTTCATGGGGGGGGCTACATGGCTCCTGCATTACCGACCCATCTTCATTTTGCTACAGGCTTTTCAGGAAAGCTTGGTGGAGATATTTCTGTCTTTGTTCTCCTGTATTGTAAGTTTATTCTGCCTAAGAAATTTTAAAACTGATGAAGCGCACATGAAGAGCATAGATATGCAAATGGCTGTATTACTTACCAGGCTCCTCAGCTCTTGTTTCAGAGAACTCAAATCCTTATCCGTGCCAGCTTCAAGAAGCGGTATCATTGCTTGATTATCTCATCGTCACCGAGGGTGTTCTGCCATCAGCCATAACCTTAGTCGGCGACTCTGCAGGTGCACACCTTGCGCTAGGTCTACTTCTTCATCTCGCACATCCTAACGCCCGCGTTAAACCCCTTACCATAGAGTCCCCTCTGGCAGGAGCTGGTTTAGTTTCTCCCTGGATTATGAGTTCAGGTTTGGCTGATATCCACACGAGTGCTGATGAAGACAAGGACGTCCTGCGATTCTCCGCTTTAGATTATTGGACAAGGAACTATTTGGCTGGTACAGAGCCAGACTCATGGACCTTCTTTTTTGATACGCCAATTCACTGGTGGGCAGATCTTCCTGTGTCAAGCATATTTGTCACATACGGTGGCAATGAGATACTGCGGGATAGTATAGCTAAATTCGGTGCTATTTTGCAGAAACAGCATGCGAGAACAACTGTATCTATGTATGAAGATGAGATTCATGCCCACATGGTTTTGAACCGCTTTCTCCGAATTAATGAAGACTGCAGGTCCGAGCGGGACTTCCGATCTTGGATTATCGACAGTACAAGTATAGAATAGGTGTAATAAATATAAATTGTGTTCGTGATCCATAAATCATAATCCTAGTACCGTCTACGATTAGTATTGTATGAGAAATTCGGGATAAAATAGGAGTAATGTCGGTCAGCCGGCTAGAATTAGTAACAAGGTACGTTTGTGAAGCCACCTGTGACCCTGTACGTCCGCAGGTGGTACCTACGGAAGGTGTACAATGGTCTATTGGTAATACTTCTTCTTGCCTGTTGTCTCCGTCTAAGTCTACGTCTATGGGACAGTCTGATTAAGTAGACGCAGAGACTTCTGTGCGGTGGAGCCTCATTTCAGTCCTCCTGGACCTATAGGGGGCCCCTGCCGGTCACACTACGTATCACGTTTCCTCCCCCTTCGACGTATTCGTCTAGTCCCTACTCGTATACCGACAAGTAAGAATTATCAGCGTCAAGCATGATCGCATCAACATTGTATTTCACTACTCTCGAGTGCAGAACTACTACTACACATAAAAAAACACCTGCGGCTACTAACAACTATCTTGGTCATGCAGAGTGGTACAGGGGAGACATTGTCAGATCAAACAATGCCTTTTTCTTCTGTACTGCTCTCGAAGATCGGCTTGCTACCAGTAGTAGGGATGGAGCGTTATGGACTATCTAGTTGCAAACTGCAAGTAGGAAGCACGAAAAGGATCTATTGGAAGCAATACAGAACAAGAAAGAAACTAGCTATGGTGTAATGTGTCTTTATATATACAGCTTCCCGGCAGAGACCCGCAATAGCTGGTCAGTTATCTGCATGCTTACGTACGTGATGTAAGGTTAGGCACAGCATAATACTATGACAAGGAGGACCGGAGAGTCCATAGTAGTGTATCAGGACTCACGCCTACCATCACCTGGTGAGGGCCAGCCTTCGCCTATATATAGCTTGTAGGAGTCTGCCTCGTAGTCTCCCTTCGTCCATAGAACCTAGAGATGATCTATGTCCACCTTCTATGATGGCAACGAACAGAAAGAACAAAAAAAGAAAGAAGCTTGTATTGTTTTTTCTCGAGGTCTTCCTTAAACGGGAGACTGGTCCCTCGGACTAATAATAATCCTCTCCTTTCCTCAGACTAACAATACTCCTCCTCCTCATACCCTCCCTTGCCTCCTTCGTCATACTGCCTTGCACTCACGATCTGAAGACTGTACGATTGCATAATGCACAATATCTTTATCATCGTCAATTGACGTCTTTGTTAAAGAAATTAACTACTACAACAACCTTATTTAAGAAAGATAGTTATACTCAATAAAAAATCAAGATGTGTTGCACTGATATGAAATTGGTTCTCTATCTACACTCTCTCCAATATTGTCGGTAGACGACGAAGGGGAGGACACGTGATACATAGTGTAACCGGCAAGGACCCTATAGGTCCATAAAGGGCTTAAATGAGGCTCCACTGTACAGAAGTCTCTGCGTCTACTTAATCAGACTGTCCCATAGTAGACTTAGACTCAGACAACAATCAACCGAATATCACCACTGGACCAGTACACCTACCGCAGGACCACTTGCGGACGTACAGGGCCCCGGTGAATTCGTGACTACAGCGCGCATAGTACGCAGACACTGCGTACTGACCTATTTCTAGCCGGCTGACCGACAAATATCGTATTAACTAGTTCGTCACACTGAGTCCAGCGCTTGTATTGCTTCGTAGAAGAAATTCTGCTTACATATGGGAGATCTTCTACTACTGTTCATCCTAGAAAACAACAGTTTCTGATGTATTTATGCGATCGTTTACTACATTCACGATGGCGAGTTGTACTAAAAAGCTCCTATATGTTACGAGAAAGCTTAGAGGTTAGCAAAAGACAATTTTCTGTGTCTTGTGGTCTGTTATACTGATTTATGCTCCCTTCATAACGTATTAGTAGGGTTTCATGGTGTAGTTGGTTATCACGTCAGTCTAACACACTGAAGGTCTCCGGTTCGAACCCGGATGAAACCATTCGACAACTGCCTATTTGTGGAGTCTCGGAAGTTTCCGAAAGCAATTCTGCAATTTTTATTTTTGCTTGGTTGCGATAAAATCATAATGCCCATCACCTATTTGCAGTATTGCAGTATGTCATATCTTCTTTTAAGTTGCATTTTCTTTTTTGCAAGCGGGCTTTTATCTGACCATTCTTATATTTCCATTTGCCACCCTTCTGCCGCATCATATTCTTTGTTAGGCAATTTGGATAAATAACGTAGTAAAAATTATTGTGAATTTGAATGTTACCCAAAGGATACATCATCTCCGAAGATCATGTATTCGCTGTAAAACACTTTAACAAATGTTAAGCACAAATGAAAGAAGTAATGAAAAGCAAAGAGAGGGCATTTAGAACATTGAATCTGTTCCTGCATGCATTAATATTTTCGAAACAGTTCATGAGAAACTTTCAGAAAGTGTCTCTTTAGTTTGTACTATGTACATAGTACAAATCTAACGGTGGGTTACGCAGTATTTCGCGATCTTAGGCAATAATAGATTTTTCCACAGAAGAGGCAGCTTAACCTTACCATATATTGCACTCGGAGGGGTGTATCTAATACATACAGTGTTAAAACATTACGAGCAGTGCTCCTTCAATACTTGTATTGACATTTTCCCGGACCCTGTTTGGCTTTAAGGATCCTGGATCTCTTTTGTTGCCCTGTGGCGTAGGAATTTGACGAGTAAGAGAGGGTAAAACATTGTCTGTAGCACTTCCTTCCTGTACATAATCAACTCAAAAATGACACCAAGTAGTACTTCTCATTCGATATCAACTTCTCAAAGAATCATGGCTAATGTATCTCAAGGTGAGCGCAGCTTGCCGCTACAAACCACTGAGGATAAGCATAAGACATGCAAGGTGCCACCGCTCGCGAAGAAGGTGGAATTCGCCATTCACATGTACTCATTGCAAGCTATTTTGTCAGTACCGCTGTGGGTGCGCAGCTGGAAGGAATTTTTTGACCCTCCGAGAGGAGGACCCGACATTATCAAGGCTTATGGTTGCCGACCACGTCTAGCAGTACGGTGAGTATGAGAGAAAACTTTACAAGCAGGAGGAAAACAAAATGCTAACGAGCAGAATTTTTTTCCCCGCCAAATATGACAAGACTTCACCGCATCCCTTATCTACAGTCTTTAGTATCCATGGCGGAGGTTTCTGCATCGGTGTCAGTCGTGACGATGACGAGTATAACCGTGCATTTGCCGATTCGCATAATGTGTTGGTAGTGGCCTTGAATTATTCCAAGGCACCGGCAGAGGCATTCCCAACAGCCTTGTATGATCTTGAAGTTCTGTACCACGCCGTTTTGGGGGATGAGTCGCTACCCATTTCGCGCGCCGGCAATCCCAGTGGGGATGGGCACAGCCGAGTAGCTGTTTTGGGTTTCTCGGCAGGAGGAAATCTGGCTCTGGCACTGTCACAACTCACGAGTATCCGAGAGTCGGTAGACCGGCCGTCCGCTGTGATCAGTATTTACGGTTGCCTTGATCTCGCACGACATTCAACTGACAAGCTGCGCAACCGTTTCTACAAACCAGCCTTGCCACTGCCACAAGGAAGTCGTGTTGACCCGTTAGCCACACTCGCGCCCATTTTTGACTGGTGTTATGTTCCCTATGGTCATGACTTGACCGATCCCTTATTAAGTCCAGGTTATGCACCACGATCCTCCCTGCCCCCTCACATCTTCCTTGTAGGTGCAGAGCTCGACATGCTTGCTCATGAAAGCTGGCGACTTGCCTGTCGCTTGGCCAACGAGGATTCCTTGGCACATGGTCGACCAATAACCGAACTTCGAGAGGTACCAGACCCGGATAGCAAGGTCGACCGCATAAAGTGCGTGGGACGGCGAGCCAGCAGCAAGCGCAAGGGTGCGCTAGAACCACCAGGGGATGAGCGCTTTGGGTGGCGTGAGAAGTGGCAGAGAGAAGACGGTAGTACGACAAGTATTAATTGGTTACTCGTGCCAGATGCAATTCACGGCTTCGACAACGCAAACATTCGAAGGCTGATGGGGGGTAAGGAGGCGGTTTTAGACGCGGAGATGAAGACACGGGCTTGCGTATATGAGCTAGGGCAGTGGCTACACAATGTTGTATGGAAGACGTGAAGATTCTTCTTTTTTAAACTTCTTTCAAGCTTTATTACCCCTCTTTTAAGCCGTAATTGCATATTTATTACATCATCATTATAAATGCATGGTCACGTGACCATATTATCAAACACCTTGCCATGCCAACGCCAAATCTCGAGCTACGCCAAAACAACAAAATAATTCTGCAACGCCACATACACATACCCTGCACAGACGTGATTCGGCAGTGAGTCATTCGAAGCCGTTAACCATAGACGAACAATACACTTTCGATTACAGTTGAAGATAACGTAGTTATGGCCGATCCAGAGGAAGACCTCGGCTCTTTACCACTACCAGACCGCTTCGGCCACAAGGCACGTACTGTTTTTTTTTTACCAGGGTTGGATTGAGAGGATTGAGGGGGGTAGATGGTATTCATGCGCAGCTAACAGGTAGCAGGTTTGGAAAATACGGAAGCAAGCCTATGAAGATGCGGCGAAGCAGTTTGAAAGAACACCAGACGAGCGCGACCCTGCCTTTAGACCATTTCTTTTAGATCCCGGATTGTGGAAAGCGGCAGTGGCGGACTCCAATGTGGCAGCACAGCAGGAGGCCGTGGCTGCATTGTGTGCCTTCCTACTGTATGGCGGCCGAGATGCATGTCTACGTACTCGAGGAAGCACCATCGGTCCTATCGTCGAAAAGGGATTACCGTCAACACGCGCAGCTATCAAAACATCTTCGCTGGAAGCCATCTTACTATACATCGAACTTGATGTTGCGAATCCTGTAGTAGAAGAGGTATTGCCTGCGTTAGCCGCTAAGCAGCCTAAAGTCATTGCCGCCACTTTGACGGCTCTGACAGCCGTGTATCATAACTATGGCTGCAAGGTGGTCGATCCGAAGCCAGTGCTGAAAGCGCTGCCAAAGGCTTTTGGCCATGCTGACAAGAATGTGAGAGCTGAGGCGACGAAGCTTGCTGTTGAGCTATACCGTTGGCTGCGCGAGGCCATGAAGCCTATGTTCTGGGGCGACCTAAAACCAACACAACAGACCGAGCTTGAGGCTCAGTTTGAAGTCATCAAGGCTGCCAACGACCCTCCTCATCAAGAGCGGCTGCTGCGTTCACAACAGGCCGCTAAAGAAGCAGCAGTAGCAGCTGGAATTCCCGACGACGTTGACGAGGGCGGCGAGGGAGAGAACGGCGACGGGGCGGCTGTAGTTGATGCCTTTGATCTTGCGGAGCCACAGGACGTTCTCCGCAGCATACCGGCCAATTTCCACGAAAACCTAGCGTCATCTAAATGGAAAGACCGCAAAGAAGCTGTCGAAGCACTCTATGCTGTTCTCAACGTACCACGGATAAAGGATGGCGATTTCAACGAAATCAATCGGGGCCTAGCAAAATGCATGAAGGACGCCAATATTGCCGTCGTCACCCAGGCTGCACAGTGTATTGAGGTGCTCGCATGCGGCCTGCGCAAAGCCTACGGAAAACACCGCTCTACAGTGATGCAGCCCATGCTTGAGCGGCTGAAGGAGAAGAAACAGTCGGTCTCTGACGCCATTGGAGCGGCCCTTGACCAGGTCTTCCTCGCAACTGACCTCTCCGAATGCTTGGAAGACATCACAGCTTTCCTAGCCCATAAAAATCCGCAGGTTAAAGAAGGCACGATGAAGTTTCTGGTGCGGTGTCTACGCACAACTCGTACTGTCCCCAGCAAATCGGAGATTGCATCGATTGTTGAATCTGCCAAGAAACTGCTGTCTGAGTCGAGTGAAGGGCTCCGATCTGGTGGCGCTGAGGTTCTCGGTACCATTATGAAGATCATTGGCGAGCGCGCTATGAACCCACATCTCGAAGGCCTCGATGACATTCGAAAATCGAAGATCAAGGAATTTTTTGAGTCGGCCGAGGTCAAGGCGAAGGACAAGCCCAAACCGGCTACAGCACCAACCCCGGTTGCGCGCGCGCCACCTAAAAAGGGCATAAGCGGAACCAAGAAGCCTGGGCCGTCACCACTGAAAAGGCCAGGGCCAGCACCTCCATCGAAGGATGAACCACTTGCACCACAGTCTACATCACGACCAGCCAGCAAGCTCGGCGTGCCTCGATCTGGAGCCATGGGTGGAATCAAGGCACCACAGAAACGGGCATTGGCCGGGCCAGGGCCAGCATCACCACGACGTCCCTTGGCACATGCGGCTCCTGTTGAGCCTACTTATGATGAGGACTCACCGCCGCCTACGACGCCGGCGGCAAAACCACGAATTGGCCCCGCTCGAGGTGGTTTGGCATCCCGGTCACTGGCTAAGCCATCTACTTCTACTGTTTCGGCAGTACCACTTGCTCCTGCTTCTCCGACACCAATGTCTGGGCTAACAGCTCTCGAGAGAGCCGAGCTTGAGGAGTTACGGATATCTAACGACCGGCTTTTGCGGCAGGCGGATGAGGCCCGGCATGAGCGCTCGAAATTGATGTCCGAAGTGCAAGAACTGAAGAACCAGAACGCCGGGCTCATTGAAGACCATACTCGAGATGTGCTTAGCATAAAAGCCAAAGAGACACAGCTTGTACGTGCTCGAAGTGATGCAGAGGCTGCTGAGCAAACCAATGAGCGCTTGCGTCGCGAGCTAGATCGTCTAAAACGTGCCCTGGGAAAGGCTGAGGCCGTCGCTGCTATGAGCAATGGATCTGCAAGTGGGATGGCCAGCCCAGATCTTGTCTCCCCCACACACGATGAAGCTGGCATCTACCGTGATGGTGGCTATTCATCGGGCGTAGGCCGCCAGCGAATGAGTTTCGCCAGTACATTCTCAGAGGAAAAGGAGAACGGGGAGACATTGTCTTCAGTTAATGGTACTGGCAGTGGTTTGGGTGTCAGTGGTGTTGGCATTGGTGGTTATCCTCGAAGTAAAATGAGCCCAGAAATACGCTACTCGGCCACTGGAAGTGTTTCCACAAGTGGCCGTGGTAGCCCTGCCCGGAGTTTCCGCCGGGAGCTGGCTGTCGATGATGGTGGAGGAGGCGGATACGGTAGCTATAATGGGAGCGCGACATCTGGAAATACGAACACCAGCGCCCCTGCGGGTGGCCAGGAAAGTTGGAAACGGGCAGCTGAGGTGACCAACCAATTGAAAGCCAGGATTGAGCTGATGAAGGTGAGATACTACGAAGGGGTCAGTAAGAGACGAATTATAACAATATCACTAACAATTATAGGCAAAGCAGGGAATTAGGAAAGGATAATGGCGAGAATGAGAACCGCAGCTCATGGAAATGGAACTCTGAAGAAAATGAACATGGGGCAAAGGACAACATTTGTTAGATGAGGAACAGAGATGATGACTAATTTTTTTAAAACTGTAATATTGTAATATTAGTAATGTAACAGGTTTACCCATAAAAATTCCACTATCACGTTCAATGAATTTACTCCTTGGATTAGCCATCAACGCTTTCACCATGGCCATTCCACCGAAGACCTCTTTTGAAACACATCATATCTCAAAGGCATCAAAAGCAGGCGATGACTATTCTACGTCGGACTCGAACTCTGACTCGGATTACGACGCCGCCTTCCAACGTCCGTCCGATGTGTATGGCAGCAGTCATAACCCACGCAAGCGACGGCGAACTGGACGTGATGCAAAAGAAAGCGCTGCACTGGGAGTATTTGGATCAGAGAGTGAGGATGACAGGAGACAGGGGGGTCGTGCTTGGAAGCGCAACTCCCTTCGACGAGAGGGAGTTAATTTCGTTTCTTCTAGCGCCCAAACGAGGGGAGATGAAGACAGCGACGAAGACGGCAACGAAGACAGCGACGAAGACGGCAACGAAGACAGCAACGAAGACGCGAGCGGTAATATTGGCCGCAACGGCGATGATAAGACGCGCAATGAACGCAGAGAGATGAATAGAAGCAGTGGGGTGGACGAAGACAACGAACAAGAACCGAGACTCGGGATTGGCTTGGGATTTCCTCCAGGAAAGTTTAGCGATGCCAGCCTCGGATTTACTCCCTCATGGACCAAGTCCACAGTGACGCATACGATGCCCAGGCGGGCTGATCAGAATACGGATTTTGATGCCCATAATCCACTTGGCCGTGGCTTCGTGCCGTCTTCGCAATCCGATCCCGTTTTGGAGAAAATATTGGAAGCGAATAGCAAGCCGAAGATTGCTGCGAAACCAAGCGCGTTCTCTTTTCGACAGGACGGTAAAAGAGGCAGCGGAGAGGCCGGCGGCTTCAACTCTCGCTCGTTCGGCGCACGTATGATGGCTAAGATGGGCTACCGGGAAGGTGATGGTCTCGGCAAGGAGAGCCAGGGACGCAACATAATTATCGAGGCCAATTTACGACCGCAGGGCGTAGGTCTTGGCTCGGTGCGTGAGAAATCAGAAAAGGAACGTCAGGAAGAGAAGCGGCAAGCACGTTTGCGAGGTGAGGTAGTTCTGGACTCGGACGAAGATATGAAAAGGACACGGGAGTCCTCTCGGCGCCGGAAACGGGTTGCCAAAGCTGCCCTTGGATTGAGTGGTAGCGGCAGTGGCGGCTCTGAGAGTACACCTCGCCGAACAAAGACCAAGTATATGACGTTGGATGAAGTACGGCGAACAGCACCCGGCCTGCATATCCCCGACTCTTTCACGCCCATCCTTGATCTTACTGGACCCAGTCAGAAATTACTTACGTCATCATCCGGTCTGGTAACACCGAATCGCAGCGCTGCCAGTGGAAATTCGGATGCCAGGAACACCGACGAAACGGCGGAGCAAAAAGAGATGCGCACACTTACCCAACGTGCACAATCAGATTTCCTAGCCATCCTGGAAGAGTGGCAAGGCTTGCAAAATCGGAAGGCTTACGCCGACCTACAGACTAAGCAATTGCGGCAGGAACTAGCTGAAATAAACGACAACCTTCGAGGGCATCGAGTTGTGACTGACACCTTTGGGAAGCTCAAAATCGGTCCTGGGTCCAGGCACCAAGGATCGCCAGATCTCAGCAAAGAGATTTGGAGAGGAAATTGGGATCGCACTCTAGCACTGCTACAGGCAGCAGCGGTTGCCATTCCTGAGTTGTCACACGACGAATTGCAGGAAGAGCTGGCAATTTCTGGTGTGGCCGCAACGCACGCGCTTCTCCAGGAGGCCATGGATGTTTGGGAGCCACTCCGCGACACTGGGCAGTATATACTTGAAGGCGTGCAGACAATACAGAGGATATGTGTTGGAGTGGAGAATGAGAAAATGCAGTCTGGAGAGACTGATTCAGAGAAGCCGCATCGGCGTCGATCGCGAGCTTCGCCTTACGAAACGATGATGTACAAAATCTGGCTTCCATCTGTGGCACGGGCAGTGCGGCAATGGGATGTGTACGATACGGACAGTCTCCTTACGTTGTATGAGACTTGGCTACCTGTTTTGCCCGGCTTTGTCAAGGCACATCTTCTTGAACAGCACATTTTACGAAAACTGGATCAGGCTGTGACGAAATGGGAGCCGAAACGGCGGCACAGGACGGACACATCCAGTATGCAACACAATTTACCCCATCTGTGGCTATTCCCCTGGCTGCCACATCTGCCTTCTAAGCAGCTCGACCCTCGCAGCTCCGATGGCCTTGTGGCGGAAGTAAAGCGTAAATTTCGCCAACTTGTGCATGTCTGGGAGTTTTATCGCGGCGAGATTCCTGGCTTACGACAGTGGCGTGCAATGCTGCGTCCGCGCCCAGACAACGACCAATGGCGTCCACTGCTTGTCAGCCATGTGCTACCCAGCATGGCGAACTATCTGCGCTCACAGTTTCGGGTGGACCCAGCTGACCAATCGTCATATCTCAAAGTTCTCACTGGCGAGTACCAATGGCTCGGCATAAACCTTGTCTCGCCCGACATGCTCGGTGAGGTCATTGTTGCTGAGGTGTTTCCTATGTGGCACGAAGCGCTGTATCAGCTTTTGACGGCGCCAATGCCGTCCTTTGTCGGCTTCGAATGCATTGCTCAGTGGGTGCACTGGTGGATTTACGAAGCATTTCCGCCTGCCATCCGCCAGCTGCCATCTGTGATTGCAGAGTTTGAGTGTGGCCTTGTTCTTGTCAACGAGGCGCTCGACCTCGGCGGCGATCCTCGGCGTACATGTCTGCAGCTAACTCCACCCCTAAGGAAGAAAACGACACGAGATGCAAAGTCGATGTCCCCATCAGCTCGGACAAAATCGTCACATCATCGCCGCCATGAACACCACCACAGCCACCATCATCGCCGCGGTCACGAACATGGCCATGTTCCTACCAGCGCAGCTTTGGCTCCTCCTTCTGAGTTCGAGGAAATGTCTATTCGTAATTATGTTGAAGAATGGTGCGAGAACAATGACCTGCAGTTCATTCCTGAGCGCCGAAAGGTACACGCCGAAGGACCACTGTATCGCATCACAGCACGGGGCGACGGCAAGGGCGGCGTGCTGGCCTATTTTAAAGGGCTGCGTCTATATGCAGAGACACGTAAGGGGTCTATCGAAGTACGCGTCGACCGAGAGGAAGACTGGACCAAGTTGTTGGCCATGGCACATTAATGCTTGGTGCCGACGGACCGCCGATCATGTTAGATTGAATGCGACTCAATGGGAGGAGGAGCTGCACTACAAGAAGGGCAAGAGAGAGAGGAGTGGTAGAGCACCGGATATTTATCTATGGCAGTACGGCCTCGTATTCATTGAGGGCTTCTCAGTCTTGTTTTTGTGTGTCGGGCGAAAATACACGAATCGGTCCAGGATCCAGCTACCAGTGTCCAGCAAGGAACTACAGTCTGCTAGTGAGCGATGTGCTCCATAAGCGAGCAGAGATCATTTTTATTGTTGTGCTAAAGACGAATAGTCTGGCGGAGTAAAAAGCAAGCTTATTCACGTCAATCAAAGGGTGTTCTAGGTATGGTTCAGGGTCCGCTTCTAGACCGTTCAAGGATCGTAAACTTTTCTGCTTACTACGCCCTGCTCACCACTACTACCTTTATGCTCCCAAAGACTCCCAAAGACAGTCGACTTGGCACCATCACCTAATAGCAGTAGATACATTAAAGACAGGTAGAGAGCTTTGGCCAACTAACTAGACTACTGGCTCGTCGTTACATTATTGAATCGGCAATACGGCTGTCTTTCAGGTGCCAGACCGGCCTAATCTGGAGACAAGGAACATGGAGATGCCAAGGCATGCCCTAACGGACATGGTACACAGAAGAGAGGAAGTACTAAGAAGGAAAGAAAAGGAAGAGGAACAGGAGGACAGCACTCCCACAATACACGAAGCTGAATGACACATGCCAGCCTCCACGTCAAAACAATAGCTTCCGACAAATTTCTTTAACAGGATGTCCGGATGCTCTCCATCAGAAAGTGAGAAAGAAGCCTCATATCGATAGCCACGGACGGCCGGTCCATGGCCGGACCGTGTTGCTGAAGGGGGGGGGGGGGGGGGGGGGGGGCTGTCATTGTGAGAAACAACACAAAGAGAGAATACAGCCAGTATCACGACGAGCACGTTGCTTGGCTGCTTCGCTGTCCAATATTCCAAGTGGCAATTCGAAGATCAGAGATTGTCACTTTATTGATTCATTGTCTTCTTTATGGGTGACCTAGAATGGCACCCTGAAATCGTCAGTAGTTGGCTTACACGCAAAATGAGGGTGCGCGGCACAATCTTGAGTTATTTCATGTATATAAGAAGGCGTCTTCCTGTCCTGCTTCTGGGTATTCCTTTCTTCAGATCATCAGAATTCAACAATCATCCACTTCCAACAAATAAACCATAAACTATACACATCATCATTCAGCTTTTCAGCTTTACTACCCATCTCACACCGCGCTCTTGCACGCATCTATCCAGTACCACAACTACGACACTTTTCCAACCAATTTTCAAAATGAAGTACTCCACTACCCTTCTCTTCCTGGCCGCTGCCACCACGACGCTTGCTGCCCCTGCCACGGACGATGAGGAATACACTCCCTACATCTCCAAGTCGACCACCTGCACTTTCGGTTCTTACATGTGCACCTCCGACAACTGCAGCATCAAGGTCTGCAACATCATGGGTCTCTGGGAGCTAGTTGGCACATGCCCTTCTGGCACTGCCTGTGGCAACATTGCCCAGAACAAGTATGAAGTGCCCGCTTGCACCATTACATCGACCACCAGTGTTCCAACTGCCACGGGCGTGTCCTCCAGCCCCTCTCCTTCTTCCAAGCTCGCACAACTCAGTGTGGAGAAGCGCTCTGGTAACAAGGACGGAAAGGACGACAAGAATGATGTTCAGACCTGCACCAAGCCAGGTCTCTACTCCTGCGATGGTACCAAGGGCATTAAGATTTGCAATGCCTCCTTTGAGGAGCAATCTGTCGGTCTCTGCATGAGCGGCACGTCCTGCAGATATCTCAACAACACTCTACCCTTCTGCTCCGGCAATGGCACTGCCGAGCCCAAGACCACTGGCATGGCTAAGCTTCCCTCTGTCTAGACTTTTTTTCTTTTTTCCTTCGCTGCTCTTCAGAACTGCGGCACACACAAACACACACACGCGCGCGCGCTCGCGCAAGGAGAGCATAATATCTTCAATCGTCGTGACATTTTTTCTTCTTTGACATTCCTTTTTATCGTTTTCTGTTTTCCAGTCGTATTTTCTCTCTTCGTTTGCATTAATCCGCTTACCTTTCACAAGGCCAAACACCACATGACACTCCTTTTCGTTTTAATTTTAAAACATACATTCCCTATTACAAAATGTACAGTATTTATCTAAATAGATTAGAACTTAATTCCAGCTTGCCAAAATTAAAAGACTTTTTTATTCACTCTACAGATACTAGTTTCTGAAAGGTTAGATCTTATACCCTGATCCCTTATCATTCGAGAGCTTGGCCCTGCGGCAAATTGAACGTGGTTGACGACGATTTTCGCCTCGAGGAATGCGCCATAATAGTCTACATGCTGTGCAATTGAAGAACGATTTCGTACTCGGCAGTGAGAGACGGACTCTGAGAAGCACACTGCTTGAAAACCTCCAATGCCACTACTTGCCAAGATCCATAGCCATCAGGAACAAGCTTTCGTAAAGCAGGAAGAGAAGATGCACTCAGGGCTCGCAAAAGTAGCAGCTGTCCAAAAATTCTAGTTCTAATCAGAATTGAGGGAAGAGGCGGGGTTAAATGGCATCCGCTTACTGTGTGCATATGAAGAATTTGAGAGGGAAGCAGTCAGTCGCACGGAGGGCTGGCTCAATGACGTATATCCAATCGACTGCTGATTGAATTGCATCGCGGCATTTGTCGAAATCCTCTGTAGTCATCCAGTCTGGGTGGTGTAGAGCTCGATGACTGTACATTATAATGAGTAAGAGAGACGGGGGGTGATAGTTGGGTAGAGGGTTGAAACGCACAGGAGAGGTCGCCGTAGGTGATAACGAGTAATGCAATACCGTGCTCTGAGCCAGGGCACCACGAAAACATCAGCCGGGCATCTCGGCCGGAGACTCTTCCCAATGCTCTCCTCCCACTTCAGATCGTCTGGTAATTGGTTCCGCCATTGCTCCAATTGGTGTAGAAGTTCGTCTTCGAGGGCCTGGGGAGGATAATCCTTGCGGGTCAAAGTCAGGGCAGCGTTGGACACGCCAGAAGGCTTGGTGGCGAGAAGACGACTTCGATTGGCAAAGAGGCTGTCGCACAGACGTGTCAGGATGATGCGGTGGGCAATCTGAGAAAGAAAGTGATAGTGGCAGAAAGCGTCCTGCTCAGCATCGTGTATAGAGACATCTGACGACGATGCTGGAGACACGGGGGCAAAGGACGTCACTGTCATGGGGAACCCTGAAAATTCGACAAAGCGAGGAAGTGGGACGCGGTCTTCGTACTGGAGCAGAGCAGATATGGGCAGGTCTAGCTCCTGGGTCAGCACCGCTTCAAACATGGCTGTTATCCAGAAGAGACGGGCCTGCATATCAAGAGTCCATTCATCACAGTCTCTGGGTGTTCTGCAAGATTAGGAGCGTGTCTCGTCGAGAAACAAGAGGGCAGAGACGTACGATGCCCAGAAACCAGTACAGCAAATGCTAGCACGGCTCACCGACGACCAAAAGTCGACAGGCCGCGGAATCTGAGAATAAAACAACCTGAGACGGGGTCAGCTAAATCTATGCGAGATAGATGGCTACAGAGACGACATCGACGCACCCAGAAAGCAAATAAAATTGGCAGGCCTGCAGGCTATGGTCGCCATCCAGAAGCCCGATACGTTTACGGGCTTCGTTGAAGTAGACGAGGCCATCGATATCGTTGGCCTTGCTGTCCGACCGCCCTTCGGCCAGCCCTGCCTGTTCCAGCGCTCTGCAACCGAGCGTGCCCAGCGCCATGGTCACGAGCACGACGCAACTCTCAATGTTCACCCCGAATTCGCTGTGGATAGCCACGCCCAGGCTGTGTTGAACAAAGAGGTGGCGATCGAGGATCGGATTGCCCAGATTGAAAGTGGAAAAGTACTTCTCACACAAATTGCGGACCGAGTAGATTTGCAGCTGAGCAAGCCAGTTGCCGTGCTGGGTCACGGGATGCATCTGCAGCGACAACGACGGGCGCTGCTGCTCGAGCCTGGTTGCTACGGCTGCGTCGTAGTAGATATTGGCAGACTGACACGTCTTGGTAGCCATTTCCTGCAGCAGTACACGGATCGCCGGCCAGATAGCAATCTGTCGGATGGGGTACTGGATTACGGGTACGTGGGTAGAGGGCCGAGCAGGGGGTGCTGATGGAGGAGAGGCTGCAAACTGGCTGGTCGCTGACGGCGCCGCGGATGTCATTGCTGGCAGCGTTGGCTGTGTTGGCTGTGTTGGCTGTGTGGGCAAGGTTTGTTCTTGGTAGGGTGGATGCTGGGCGGATATTCCGAATTCGGCGAGCACGGCGGCGGCTGACACGGTGCTGTTGGAGCGGCTGGCTCTCTGGGAGTGGCTGCGTGGCCGCTTGGGGGGATGGCTGTCTCCATCGCTGGCCTTGGCTTCGGTGCCATGCCACGTGGTTTTCTCTTCAATCTTGGCCTCGATGCGCTGCAGAGAATTAAAAATCATACCCAGGGAAACTTCGTTTCTGAGGCAGAGTCAGCCGGCTTTTGCGTGGTACCTGGCGAGAGAGAGAGAGAGAAAATGCGATCCAAGTGGCTGGCAGGCTAATGAATGCTGCTGCGGCTTACTTTGTGGCCTTGCGCTCAGAGTATCGGCATTCAGCCCCAGCACTGTGGCATGGTCCACACGGACGGCCGCCGTCGCATCGCGTCTTCTTCTGGCGACAAGCTTCGCAGGCCTATTTTTTTTTCGTTTTTTTTTTTTGCGTCAGCACGGCCATATTGCCCTGACTAAGCACATGGGACAAACTTTCGATGATGGCAAGTCTTGTACTTTCATCAAACTCACCTGACGCGCTATAAACAGTCGGTGGTGTCTGGGAGACAGATGCTCGTCAGTATCGGGATTCATCATAATATTCTTCAGAGTATGAGGTGGGTGAGGGAGACGGAGAAGCGCAAGTCTCCCCGAGGTTGGGCGTGTCCAATTTTAAGGAGAGGTGGAAGCTACCCCGCATTGCGACGCCACATCTCCTATATCATCCAGCTTTCCATCCCACCAAATTAACAAATAAAAGAATAAAAAATAAGAAAGAAATAAAAGAATGGGAAAAATAAAAAACTTTTACACATTCCGACTGGGCATGTTTGCTGCCTGTCCGCACAAATGCATCTACCCCTATACATCTGATTCCACCTCGTCCACTGTGGGGATACGATCCAAGGCCTGTCCGTAAAACCCTGCAATCTTCTTAATCGTATCCCAGAACACCTGCGTGTCCTCCTTTGACACCCCGATCCGGCGCGTGCCCCGGATGTGCCACCATGTTTCGGTCTTGAGGTTTTGAGACATGATAGACGAGAGCACCACGAGCTCGGTATCCAGATCATCTAGTACTTGGCGGTCGCCTAGATACAGGCCATATGTTATATTCGTCGAGAGCCACGCAAAGTCGCGGTGGGAGGCAAACAGATCGAGTGTCTTGTCGGTGTTCTGCGCGTAGATCTTCTTAAACCACTCCGTTGCCCGTGTGAGATTGGCTTCGTCGCATTGCCATCCGTCCCGTGTTGAGCTGCTGTCGCGGTCTTCCGGTCGCTCAATGGCAGCAATGGCGAGAATGGCCTCGATTGGCTTGCATACCCCAACAATAGAGACGGACTTGACCAGGGCCTCGCGCAGGCGCCGGATCAGCTGCTGTCGAGCCTCCGGCGTAGCGTACTGCGCCTGTCCACACAGGAAACGGTACAGGTTGGCAGCAGCAATGTCTGGTTCAGGACCAGCTACCATGCTGGAAATGGCCACGATATACCACCGGCTGAGACCCGCCCTGGTAGCACTGACGACAGCCTCGACTTGGGCAAAAAGTGTGGCATATCGAGCATCGACTGTAGTCTCAGATGCCATTGTGTACTATGTAGACTGGCCTTGAAGGGCGAGTTTCAATGGGAGGGAATAATGTAAACAAGACAAAAGAATTGTACTATTATGTAGACGCCGACAACTTCAGCTGACCTCGGGACGATGCCGACGTTCCACACTATGTGTACAGCACCAGGCGTCCCACATAGTACTACTACTAGCCACAATGCGAGGTACATAGTAGCTTTATAACGGTCAAGCCACAGACTGTTCCTGACCCAATTATTTGTACGAAGCAACATGGCGCCCGGATTTCTTTCCCCGCACAGCCCTGCTTCTCCGCTTTCATACGGATATCAAACATCCTGTTGGTGTCCAGCCTCCTGCTACGCATGTCCCTCTCAGTCCATAAACTCCCTCTCCAAACTTGATGTGTTACTCACTTGACCACCCCACTCCCAAGTAAATGCCTCCTCTCGTCCGAACGAATCCACTCACCGGTACATAGTATCATCATATGAGACCCCCCCCCCCATCGCTACAGCTGTTTCCGTATTTCTTGCGTCTGCTTCTTCATCTACCTTTCGGTCTGCAACACGCCGATTACTCGGCGTTCAAGCTTTCCTTTCGCTAAACTGTGCCCCGAATATGCCCTGATTCTCCGCAAAACATAGATATCTGGTGTGCGGGGATCCAGCCCGGTATTACTGCTTTGGGGAGTGCCGAGTCTCGTAACTCACTAGATCCTCCATAGCAAAATGACAATCCTTCCCCAGTCTCTTTGTCAAGTCCGGCGCAACAGTTACCCCTCTTTTCTATTCCTCCGACCTTCGCTACTGTGTCATGTGTACGAGTAGTCAGTAGACATCCACCATCGCACCTATATCTGCTTCTGTCCTCCTCTTTCCTAACCTTTCGCCATTCTTCACCCTCACTCGTCTACTCTATCTCCCGCTAGATTTCGACACATCCGTTCTTTCTGCTTGTCCACACTTTCTTCTACCACATCCAGACAACATGACAGAAGCCGCGGCCTTTGTTTCGGGCATTCCCCATAGCAACCGCCAAGAGGTCGGATCAGAAAACATCCTACCCGTTATCCTCCCAAAGACGATCCTGCCAGATGATCTCGACTGTGCCAAACTCGCAGTGGACGTCGTGGACACTCTCAATGCCTGTATTGCCACTCGAGATTTTGCTGGTCTCGCTGCCCTGTTTACGCGGGAAGGTGCTTGGCGCGACCATCTCGGTCTCTCCTTTGCCCTGCGCTCGTTTTTGGGTCCACAGAAGATAGGCGACTATCTGAAGGAAACTGGAAGTGTGCTGAAAAGCATAGCACTGGATGACGAAACGCTCAACCGCAGACCGGCAGCAGCAAATGTCGATGTTGAAGGAATGACTCCCTGCGTGCAGCTCTACCTGACTTTCGTTACGACTATAGGTAGCGGTCGCGGGGTGGCTCGCGTCGTTTTTGAGGACGAGACCGCTGCTAGGAGTCGTTCGTGGAAGATAATCACATTCTACACTGCATTACAACAGCTCACAGGCTTTGAAGAGTCCATTGGCGACCGACGACCACTTGGGGCTAGCCATGGCAGTGATCGCAATATGAAAAACTGGATAGAACAGCGCATCGAAGACTCCTCCTTCACTAAGCGGGAGCCGGCTGTGCTCATTATTGGTGCAGGCCAGGGCGGACTCACAGCTGCTGCCCGTCTACGTATGCTGCAGGTTCCGACGCTCGTCGTCGACCGTGAGCAGCGCGTCGGAGACAACTGGCGTGGCCGATATCGCCAGTTGGTGCTTCATGATCCCGTCTGGTATGACCACCTGCCTTACCTGAGGTTCCCACCGTCTTGGCCTGCCTTCACGCCCAAGGATAAATTGGCCGACTTCTTTGAGTCTTACGTGCGTCTGCTTGAGCTTGATGTTTGGACACGCACAGAGATTACGTCGCTGAGCTATGACGCTGCGAAGAAGCATTACAATGTCAAACTTTCTCGCCAGCGGCTGGTTGTTGACGAACACACTGGTGCGGTTACGTCTACTGTCAATAACTATACCATCCACCCACGGCACGTAATCCAAGCCACTGGCCATTCTGGCAAAAAGAACATGCCTGATATCCCAGGAATAGACTCATTTGCCGGGAGCAAGTGGCACAGTTCCGAGTTTCCTGGTGCATCACCGCAGGATAGTGGTACTTCCAAGCGCCGCGCTGTTATCGTCGGCGCCTGCAACTCGGCCCACGACATTGCCCAAGACTTTTACGAAAACGGATACGACGTGACAATTGTGCAGCGGTCATCAACGTGTGTAGTAAGCTCGCAATCCATCACCGAGATCGGCCTCAAAGCCTTGTACTCTGAGTCAGCACAACGCACAATAGATGTAGAGGATGCAGACCTGCTGTATTGGAGTCGGCCGACGCCCATATCCAAGGCTCTCGAACAGCAAGTGGCACGCCGACAAGCGGAGAACGATTACGAGTTACTAAGCAAGCTTCAAAAGGCAGGATTTCAAATCGACATCGGCGTCAACGGTGCCGGGCTGATCTACAAATACTATCAGCGCGGCGGGGGATACTACATTGACGTGGGCGCCAGCCAACTGATTATTGACGGTCGGATCAAAGTAAAGTCGGGACAGGAGATCCAAGAAGTGTTCGCCGATGGCATCAAACTGGCTGATGGCACACACTTGCTGGCGGACGAGCTGGTCTTTGCCACTGGCTACCAGAATATGCGCTCGCAAACAAAGTTGCTGTTCGGTGGCGAGCTGGCTGATCGCTGTGGCGACGTCTGGGGCTTCAACAAGGAAGGTGAGTTCCGCATCATGTGGCAACGTAGTGGCCATCCGGGTTACTGGTTCATGGGTGGAAATCTGGCAATAACCCGGCACTTTAGCCGTGTTTTGGCTCTGCAAATCAAAGCTCAGGAGGAGGGTCTGATGCCTTATGAGTGAACTGAGGGCAGGATAAATAATAATGGAAGCCATGATAGAATGTCATACTATGAAGTAGAGAAAATATAAGGAAAATGAAATTCCACATTACCCACAAAGAAAAAAAAAACAATAAAAATTGTAATGATTAATTTTCTTTGGGAAACTCCCGGCTCTCCCCAATGTCGCAAATGTCAAAAACACCAGTCTCAGGCAGTCCACGACGCTGCATGGCTTCACGCAGACGTCTCGGGGGCTCGAGAACAGGCTCAGTCGTCAGAGCCCAGGTACCCCAGTGCATGCCAAGCGCTCTGCGGCATCGGGTGTCGCGGAAGATGTCGACGGCATCGACAGGGTCAGCATGCATACAAGAAAAAAGAGTTCGTGGCGTGTAGGCACCAATGGGCAGGAGTCCAACGTCAAAAGGTCCGCGCAGTTGGCCAATGGAGGCAAAGTCGGGGCAACCAGGGCGAGCCTGGCGGGCCTTCTCGTCGGCAGCAATGACTTCATCGGACTGGGGGGTATTGGCATCAGCTGGTAGAGGTGGATGATCAATGTCGACAGCTCGGTAGGCGGTGTCACCGCCAAAGTAGACCGAGTGGTCGCCCGACGACACAGCCCAGCTGCACCAAAGAGTCTTGTCGCGGTCAAAGAGCGAACGCGCAGAGCAGTGCTGGCTCGGCAGACACGAAATACGAGCAGATAATATTCGTTCTTGTGCTGGAGCCGTCGCAGTAGGACCAGCTGCCACAGTCACTGAAGCTTCGGAATCCTCCCACCAGTCCATCTCAGTTACAGCGTCAATACCGGCGCGGTGAAACCAATCAGCCAGCCCCAATCCCACGAAAAAGTGTGCTTTGGGGTGATGGCGCCGCAGCGTCTGTACCGATGGGCCCGAAAGATGGTCATAATGACTATGACTTATGATAACAGCATCAACAGCAGGCAGGTCGGCCAACACACACGGTGCCGGAGTGAAGCGGCGCGGACCTAACCACGAAAAGGGCGAGCAGCGGTCCTCAAAGACGGGGTCGAACAGCACCCGCAACCCAGTCGGAAATTCAATGTAATAGCAGGCATGGCCAAGCCATGTGGCCCGAAGTGGCCATGCTGTTGCTTTATCTGGTGCAGATCGGGTAGGAAGGAATGTCGGCTTTCGGACAGGTACTGTAGGCGGTGACGTGTCAGGGAACTCCATCTTCCCGCTCATACGATACCTAAATACTGTCAGAATCCCATGCGAGCCAGCAGTTATCTATCTCCATGTGGGAAAACATACCGGATCATTGTCCTAAGCATCTTGAAGAGGCCCAGTATTCCTATAGGCTCGGTGATACCTATGGGGTCCTCAAAAGATGGATGCACATTGCGAAAGTACGCAGTAGATCCGTTTTCACGACGCACATGGTGAGGTCTGTCAGCTGCAGCTTTGGGGGAGACACCCAAGCCCTCCTGTTTCTGAACAGAAAAGTTGACGAGTTGCTCCATCCTGAAGGTACTATGTAGCTGATAGAAGGAGAAAGCGAAGAGCAATTCCGATGAAGCCGGAGCAATGTGTCATGTGATGTGGCCCATTTTTGTCACGTGTATCCTACTCCATGTCATGCTCCACTTGGCGCGAGTCTTACTCGTATACTATGTACGTGAAAGTACGTAGACCCAGCGTAGATCTTACGAGTAGTACACAATGATTGTCGTACTACGTAGCAATAGACACAGGGACAAGACACGTTAGCCTCGAGTGAATTATCAAGTTGAAGGTTATAAAGACGGCAATATCAATTGAAAGCGATTCTAACATCATGGGAAATACAGAAAAGATCTACCCCTGCGTGGGTCGGAACTCCGTACGTGCATAATATAGAATACCATACGATTATGTCTCTATTTCCAGTATCCGCATTTCGAGTACCACAGGAAGCACATATACGTGCAGGGGACAAATGAAATGCTGAGTTCGAAATAACAACAACAATTCAAGTTGCGACGCAAGACGAGTGTCTAAAGCCGTTCATGTCCGTCGATTGACAGCTATGGCGAGAATGATGTTTGGCTTACGTCCCACCTTTCAACTGAAGAGGCAACGGGAAGACAAACAAATGTTTATCTCTGTGGTAGCCCCTTGTGAGAAATCGAGGAGGAAAACATTAGACAAAACTGGAGGCTGAGGATCAGGAAATAAGAACGTGGTCTTTTTTTGTATTTTGTAAACTCTATTATTCTCCATTTCCAAAAAGGAAAAAAACTCAAACTTACCATGTTTGCTTAAATGGCAACGAGCGACCGTGTCGAGGTTAGTAATTCCTTTCCTTCTAGACCCTTTTAATGACCAAATAACACCTCTGATTTTCTCATATTCATTTTTTTCTTCGATCTTCTTCCCAAAAGTCAATTACTACTTCATTTAACCCCAATGCAAGACGAAAACATAATTTTCTTATTTAATCAAAAGTTCCCTACCTTTGAAAGAAAGCCAATGCAAAAAACCGGTCGCGTATAAAAGAAATACCACAACCGCAAACACCACTGCACCTCCCCAACCAGCTTACAACCAAAATAGCAAATGAATGACGAGAAACCCGCAAGAAAAATTTCAACTTTTTGAACTGCAAATAAAATTTGTCATTTTGATCAATTAATAAGTTGTCATTGAGGCGGTTAAGGTAATTAATTCAATGAATAATAGGAATGATACAAACGAGTGAGATACTCTCCATTCTCGATGGCCACAAAAAGCCTTAGAATTAATATTCGTAATACTAACACGTTTACAGTATTTATGCGAGCATATTACGACTTTAAACAGCTATAAACCACTGAAACGATCGCCAATATGGCGAGAATGAGCAAATATGGGGAGGTGGGCATTATGTCCTTAAGTATTGTGCTTGTAAACATATTTCTGCTATTTCTGATATCAATGTCCTAAATCTAATTTTTCTCACGCGTAATTATTTTCACTCATTTCTCACTGATGTCTGCGGATATTTTCTTCCTCTGCAAAGGCTCGGAGTTCTTCATCCACATAAACACCTGCCTCGCTCGATGCAATTAATGGCTGGCTGATGCGATTGAGTTGAGACTGCTGCTGAGGGAGGATAGTAAGATTACTGGGTGCCATCAGACAGTCATGTAACCATGGAGAATATGCAATCGTGTTAGTAAAAGAGTTATTATTAGATTCCCGCAGGCCCTGACATTGTTGTCGGCCACTTTCATCATCTCCTTGCCATATGTTACTCATTCTGAGAGTATAATCCAGTTCATGTCCATTATGATCTAATGTAGGAACCATTCCTGGTCCAGATATGGCCCAGGATGTATTTGGTAGTAATTGGCTTCCAACTGATGTTGACTCTAATGGAAATGCTGGTAAAGAAGACGAGTCGGAGAAGGAAAGGAGCGCTTGGCCTGCCATTTGAGTAGAAAGCATCTGCTCTGCCACCTGCCCATCTTGACCCATATTCCCTTCAACCATGGGCGGCGGATTCAGTATGAGGTTATCACGGGGAGATAGATCACCCGGCATGCTCTGTTCTAGAGTACTTGCCATCTGGGTCATGGAGGTGGAAGAATAAGCAGAAGACGATTGGTAGGAAGTATTGGGAAATATGGGTAGTCTAGAGTTGAAAAGAGGTTCTTCCAAAAGAATTGTTTCCTGTTGTAACCCACCACCGTCTATGATATTGTGCATTAGGTTATAGTCGTTGGGGTGGTCGTTTTGGTAATAATTTCTGTCTTGATTCTGGGCGGTAAAAGTGCTTGTTTGGTTGGCATTGGAACCTTGATTGCTGCTTCTGTTCCTTGGTCGGCGAAAGCGCAATGACGGGCTCGACTTGCACTCTGCTTTCAGTCTGACGCATCGTTCACAGGGCTCATTTCCCATCCGCTTGCAACTCAACTTCTGTGAATGGCATCGGTTGCAGGCGCGCCTCATGGGACCTTCAGCCATAACGGATTCTGAATATGCAGTAGTCGCTTTGAGAAACGATCAACGTTGACTAAAACTGAATCAAAGAATAACTTTGAGAATCACCTTCACTTAAAAACGATAGAGGTGAGAAGAGAGACGCAGGCAGCCTTTTCTAGACAGTTAGGAAGGAAGTGGAAAGTGCTGCATGAGTGTGAATTCTCCAATTATTCCTCGTCAAGAAATAAGGAAAGAACAAGGATTATAACACAGAATACTGGGAAGACGGAGCTGGGTTGCCGAAGGATGAGCTTATCAGACCACGTAGCCACCCTGGCATTCGTGGGATGGTCAAAAACTCTAGAAGAAATAGTAGCAGAAAAAAAAAAGAAAAACAAGAGAACCGAAAGACCTACATATGGGAGTACAGACGCATTGTATAACCTAGGAGAGACAGATTAGAAGCATTGCAAAAACTATGTGTTCGCAATATTTCGTTAGTATTTACTTCAATAATAAGTTTGTAGTATTTCTCTTTTTTTTTTGCTGTGACTAAAAGCAGAATACTATTTTTGTCCGTGGAATGAAGCGGAAATATCATTAGTGAGGCAAAGAGATATTTCACAAAATATACTTGTCGAAGGAATTAACAGGGGAAAAACTATTGTGGCCAAGCAGTTGTTTATATGATAGAAGATCATGCATTGTTGCATTATGGTCCAAACCGGCAGCTGCGATGCGAGGAATACCACCACTCTTCAAAGAGCTGAATTTTGTGTAACACAACATATGCCTGTCCTCTTGTTCATTCTTATTCTGATTCATTTTACATAGGACTTTTTCATAAGAAGGAGGTTAGGCTTAAGTTGTGAAAGTACGAAAGGCTGTGGACAAGAAAATGATATCGGAAGTATAATAATTATCTGTTACGGTAATCTTTATGCGCAAGATGGGGAGAATAAGTTCCGTCACCAAGAAAGGACCCCATATTTCCGTATATTTTCTAGGTAGCTGCCTCCCATACACTCGCAAAAATCTATAATTCTAATTTAGAAACTAGGAGAAAAACAGGGGGTGTCAAAATATTCCCTTCATAAGCTCCACTGAGGTAATAAATCAAATTGCATCGAGACCCCGAGCATGGCTATGGAGCGGTGAAATTTTCGGTGGCGGAAGACAGCATCATCTTGTGCTACTGGAGATATCACCATGTAACAAGTATTAATCGGGAACTTAGCTTTTAACGAGCGAGATCTAAGTGCTCAGATCAGTCCATCCAGCCTCTTTCTCCAGGGACCAGGAAGAAAGCTGCAAAGCGGTGTGTTGTGTTCATGTCTCAGATGACGGAACTATGGCCTTTTAAATTATGCAAAGGAAGAGTGCAGGGATTTTTATTTGCCTCGTCGTAACTCTGCTCCCCTTTTTCATACATCCATATATACTTGGAGTCCTGTCGAGTGGTTTCTTTGATTGCATCCTATAGGATCCTGTACATATTAAGTGAGTCTTACACGACTTCGCCAATCATATAGCGAGTCTGTGGTACACTCTTGTCTCTAGGAAGTGGCGGCTGTGTTGTTACAGTGTCACACCAATCCTTTTCGTCACACTCACATATATTTTCTAACTATGGCCTTCGTGTCACCTCTGTGATTCATTTTTGTGTAATGACAACAGTATACCGTAGCTAACTCATCCAATGGACCAGCAGTGTACTATCTGTCTATTATCAAACATCTTCCTTTTTATTCTCCTCTCTCCTTGTTACACGTAGCTGACGTGTGCTAAACAAAACTATGACGGGGGAGTTGAAAATGGGCACAGGAATATAGTATGACATTGCAAAAGCTATAGAATTACATATCCTCCCATCCTGCTAGCAAATTGAAAAGATGAAAATATGAACTAGAACAAAATCACTTGTATATGAGAACAAAAAGAAATATCGGTTCTTGACAAGAGTGGGACTCGAACCCACGCGTGTTTCCACACTAGCAAACTCCTCTAAAGGTCTTTGGGACCCTAAAGATCCTGAAGCTAGCGCCTTAACCGCTCGGCCATCTTGCCTACTTAGCGATGAGGGTTTCTAGTGAATTAAGGCTTTTCGTGTCACGAAGAGAAACCCTCAAATTTTGATCCTTTCTAATTTTCAATACGTGAATTTGGCTAGAGGTAGGAAGTTGGAGGGAGGCAAGGCTCGAATATTTTCAAATTGTTTGGCACCACCGAAGCAAATCACCATCTGAAAGGAAGTGCGAGAAAAATGAATGGAAAGATGTTCACGGACGGCTTGTACACCCCCCTGCCCCCGGGAACTATTAGTGAAGAGACACAATGATTTCAACTGGGACAAGATGTTGTCCATCACTAAGGGGGCGAAATGCTGAATTTCTATAGAAATTTTGCAGTAAAATATTCACCGAGGCCAAAGACTGAAGACGAGGAGATAGATAACACCAAGCCACAGTAAAATCTCCCACTTATTGGCATGTTACCTTAAACTACGTGTATATATTCGTATCGAAGGCTTGGCTTTTGCAGGACGGAGAACGGAGAACGAAAAGGCAGAGCGGACACAGAGCACGGACAGCTGCACGATTGACGTGTCTGCTGGATCGACAGAAAAATACAGTTTGCCTACATATGAAGACAATACACTTGGCGACGTGTTCAAGTCTCGGCGTGCTCGTACACGGACATTTATGTTGTCACGTCTTACGAGTATATATTACAGTGCCTAGTTTAATATACGGTCAGGCTCTATGGGTGGCATATGCTGGGCTAGAAACTCAAGAAGCAAATTGAATAGAGAAATGTTTCTGCGCTTTCTTCCACCCCATAGATATGTGAGTCCTAGCCTAGTGTGGTATGCAAAGCTTATTCGAATATGCAAGGTCAAAGTGTTTACCCGTCATGTATCCAGAGGCCTATACTGTGTACATCCCGGACTAGAAGAAGAGGGAAAATAAAATATTAAGCCTTTCGAAATAAGAAGCTCATTTTGAAATAAAAATGGGGAGAGAAAATACGGAGTACGGAGTAAGATGAGGAATTCGTAAGATGTAGCTTCCTGTTCTGCCTTAGGTACTTAATGCGTAAACTATTCGTACTCCATACTCCATACTCCATGTAGACGAGTTTGGACTTGTTAAAAGCAGATACTAGGGTTTCAGATTTACAAGTTTTACTCTGTACCTATGTACGAGTACTTCGAACTGGCGGAAGAATCTTGGTGCATAGAATATTACAGTGTATGTACTATGTATGTACTACACATAGTAGGGTAGTGTGGATACACATACACTGATGCCTCGGCTTTCTCTCCTATGAAGTTCTTGTAAGTTTTTGGTCCACATAGCCACTAATCATGTATGTGCGTGCAGTTGTCCACGCAGTGCACGTACTCGTATTTTTACAACAGGACGAGTACCCCGTATACGAATAGTAACCAAAGACTACTCGTACTATGTATACGAGTGTAGAAGGACAAGAATGGGACAAAAGGGTTGAGGAGAGGAAATGCGTGTATACGAAGTATCCCTTCATTTTTAGAGAATGATCAGCATCAGCCCCAGAAGATCGGCAATAACGCACGTGCCAAATCGTACGGAGTATTATAATACTCGTAATGTGGCGACTCGCAATGATAACGAAAACGGTAGCTACTTTTACTTAATAGGGGTGTCTTTACACCCGGAAGCCGCAGGGAGAAGCGTTGCTTGCCCGAAGGGTTACCTAATCAGGCAGGTGTTTACAGGAACTGTTCTAGCGTTGATTTTTCTTCTATTGAGCTTCTATGGATAGGCTCTTTTTCTTCATGGTCTACGTAATACCAGTACTGTCTTCCATATCCATACTTTGTCAGGAAGGCTTCCTCCTCTACGATTTGCATCTCCTACATTTCTTTCTCTTTTCCTTCTCTCTTTCTCCCCCAACTTCTACTCTGATCTACCTTAGATTCTTCTCTCCATCAATTGTAAGCATTGCTTCTCAAATATTTCGTATTAGACAGGATGTGATACATGACGGAGAGACTAGCAACGGCGCAGTTACGGATCACCTTCTTCATCATTCAAGGGGCTGGCTACTACGCAACAAGACCCTTGCCGTCTGGCCATCCTGCTCCAGAAGGGGGGATCGTTATGTGATGAGAAGCGGGGTTGCGTTTTCTTTTACAGTGAAGCGAGGCCTCTAATGTGCTTTTGGCAAGGGCTGAAGACGGATGTCGACACGACATCCACTCAAGAAGCTTTGAGCCAGTTGTGGGACAGCCATTCTCTCATCCTGTACGTGGGACTATGAGCGCTAACCCACTCATCGGCACACATCCCTCGCAAGAGTCAAGGCCTTAGCGAAGGGTTAGTCCTAATCTATCTGCAGCACACAAGCACCGAATCCGACATGGAGAAAACAATCACTTCATTACGATATTCTTGAGACAGTCATGGTGGGGCCAGCTGAACCACCTTCATCAGTGGTCTAACACCATCCTTGCCATGGATTAAAAATCAGTACTGCGTAGATCAGAAAGGGATGCATAGTAGGTAAAGTCGGGAAAAGTGGCAGACATGAACAAGAAACTAAGATCGGGCTCGATGAGAGGCCGATAGAAAGCCAGCAGTGAAGTAGAGTAAATCACAGTCAACAAACTACTCACATCCGACTGAATTAGTGAGTAATCGTAAACTTGGAGGTACTGGCACAATGACAGTCAACGCTGCACGAGCCAACGTTGAGGGATACAAAGACATCCAGACCCCCCCTCCTACTGGCCTGGCAGCTCTGTCTCCTTCCTGCTTTAGATAGACCGTGTTGTTGGTCTTCTACCATAATTTCCTTTTGAGACCTTACCTCTCCGCATATTTCCTTTGCCTATTTTCTTTGTATTCCTGCTTCTTTTTTTTCTTGTTTCTTTTTCTCTTTTTGTGTTCCTATTCCTCTTTTTAGATTCTACAGTCCACTATTTACACCACACAAGAATCCTTCATCTCCGCCGATTGCCTGCTGTCTCATGATGTGGACCGCAAGACTACCGGTATTGCTGCTGTGCTCAGTAGCCGCAGTGCTTGTCTTTCCTGGTACAGTGGTATCAGTGAACTCAAGCACCGCATTGTCTGAGCTGCCAGAATGTGCCGTGCGTCTCTTTACCCACCTTTTCCTCTATAAGTTTTCTACTCTTTTTGTTTAGTTTTACTCTGATTTGGTTCTTGTCACATTTTCCCCTGCTTTTATTTTAAACCTTTCATCTTTTCTATCTTTCATTTCTATTCACAAGAAGACCTCATCCGCCTTTCAACTCTAACAGATCTCCAGGTCAACTGTATTTTCAAGGCGGCAGCAAATTCTACTTGTGATGTATACGACCAAGCATGCATCTGCGCCGACAGCGCGCTGGAAAACACGGCCACCTGGTGCATCCGAGCCAGCTGCACGGCTAAGGAAACACTATGCATGCACTGCCCCCCTCCCCCCCCAGGTCGGCTCTTGCTTTGCATGTCTTGCTTGTCTAACACCGCTCGTAGACTCGAAAAACTTCACTTCAACTGCTTGTCAGGTACCTATACGTGATAGGGGCACCAATTTCTCAACAATGTCAAGCACGTTGGGTGTCATCACTGGTGTATTCATCATTCTCCGGGTAACATACCGTGTTTGGTTGTCAAAGGATGGTGGCATGGCTGCAGACGATTGGCTAGCACTGATACTGACATTTTGTGGCGTGCCAGCCACGGCTATCGATAAGCACGGTCTCGTGGCCAACGGCCTTGGCCGCGATGTGTGGACTCTGCCATACATAATGGTCTATCGTTTTGGCAAATATTTGTATGCAATGGAGATCCTGTATTTTATCGACAGCGTGTTGCTCAAGGCCACGCTGCTCGTGTTCTACCTGCGCATTTTCCCTTCAATTAGGGTCCGCCGGCTGCTCTGGGGCACCGTCATTGTCACTGCCGCCATTGGCATCATGTTTGTGTTCCTTGCTGTTTTTCAGTGCCGACCCATCTCATACTTCTGGACGCGCTGGGATGGAGAGCACACTGGTTCGTGTCTCAGCATCAATGCTGTTGCTTGGGCACATGCAGCTATAGGTATTGCCGTGGATCTGTGGATGCTGGCCATTCCAATGAGCCAGTTGCGTGGCTTGCGGCTGCACTGGAAAAAGAAAGTTGGAGTTGCCTTAATGTTCTGTGTTGGCACGTTGTAAGTGCTGTTTTTTTCTCAGTTGAGTAAGGTCTCTTTTCTATTATCATACTCTAATGTTGTAGTGTCACCATCGTTTCCATACTCCGTCTCCAAACTCTCCTCAACTTTGCAAACTCTATAAACCCTACTTGGGAGGACTATGATGTCGCCAGCTGGTCAACCATTGAGATAAATGTGGGCATAATCTGCTCCTGCATGCCCTCATTCCGACTTCTCCTAGTTCACTATTTCCCAACTGTCCTTGGAAATGATAGCAAAAGAGAGTACTACCATGCTCACCATTACCGCTCTCCCTCCCATGGAGGCCTCAGCATTCACCACAGCCACAACAACCTTGACAGTCCGCCCAATAAGAAAAATGGCCCGTACGATGTTCCCCTGGTCATCAGCCCCAGTGCCCTACGCATTCTCAAAATGGATGCCACTGTATCTGATCCCCCGCCAAGCAGGAGAACCAGTAACGGAGAAATAGAGCTCAAGAAACCTAGTCGAATAGATCCGAATTCCGATACTGCCTTCCCTTCTGTCCCTCCAAACACCCAAGAGACCATTCGGCCTTCTCTAGTGCGTGTCAGCTCCACCAAGAACTTGGCTCGCAGTGTCTCCTGCGGCGGTATCATGTATACCAAGTCATATGCCATTGAATATTATGGCCGTGAATATCATGACCAGGCCCGTCTGATGCGATCTGATCAACCTGGCAACGCTGAAAATCGACAATCAATGCACAAGACATTCTTCATGGACACACACGAAAGTGATAGGTCATCGTGAATGCAAAATATCTCGTATGAATGAAAAGATAAATTTTATGTCATATAAATGGATTACGTGTTTTCTTTTCATTGTTTTTATTGCTGCAATCTGGGTTTTCTTTTTTAATTATTTCAAGGAACTTTGATATTTATTTCAAGTATTTGTGTACGAAGCACCAATAAACATTTTAATGCTACAACAATCATCATCTTACTCTGACAGTAACTTGCAAGACTGGTTAGGAAATGCCATGTTAGCTGTGTATTATCTACAGCGTGGCAGATATGATGGAGAGAAATGGTATACCCAAAGGAAAATTCAATGACTGTATTTTGTCTTATCCGGGCAATAAAGGGGTGCAGTCGTTTGTTTGTTCAATCTAAAACGGCTAATTACAATACATGAATGACAAAATAGATGCAATGAACGAGTAAATGGCATTTCTATGGATTGCTTTTATGAACCTTGTATATTTATTTATTAAGGATTAATTCGGAAATATATCGTGGAGGTCAGTGGATAACATATTATTTAAGATGTCATAATGTTACAATTCTACAAATCGTTCTTCTTGTCTTCAATGTTTCCTTTCTCCTTTATTCTTTCTTCTCTTTCCAGCATTTTCCAATACCACCATCTACGTTAACATGAAGTTTCTTATTGTTTCCCTGGCGTTTGCTGTTAATGCACATTGTACGTAAACGAAAAAGAAAAATTCATGAACGAAAATTAAACACGTGTTAACCCAACAGACACATTCCCCCGGCTCATTGTCAACGGCAAGCCTGCCGAAGACAAGGATTGGATTGTCACGCGCATGACAAAAAATGTGAACAGCAAGCAGGGTGTCACGTCAGTCACGAGTGCTGACATCCGCTGCTATCAGAGCCGTAATGCTCCGGAAGTTGCAATCGCACCAGCTGGTTCCACTGTCCACTATGTTTCGACACAGCAGATCAACCACCCGGGGCCAACACAGTACTACCTTGCGCGGGTTCCTCAGGGTCAATCTGTCAAAGATTGGAATGGCAATGGCGCTGTGTGGTTTAAGTTTCATACGGAGATGCCCGAGATGGACGGGAATGGGCAAATGGAGTGGGCTGCGCAAAGTAAGTTCAAAAAAGGAATTCTAGCTGAAAAATATGAAATGAATTGGAAAAGTCAAGAGGAAGTAAATGGAAAGCGTTGACAATTTTTATTCGTCAAGACACATACAATACTGCTAATGCCACTATTCCGGCTTCCACACCCAGTGGTGACTATCTACTGCGTGTTGAACAGATTGCCTTACACCTAGCCCAGACTACCAATGGCGCACAGTTCTACCTGGCCTGCTCTCAGGTGCATATCACTGATGGTGGCCAGGGCACGCCGGGACCTCTAGTAGAACTCCCAGGTGCCTACAAGGCCACGGACCCTGGCATCATGGTCAATCTAGGACGCATCACCCCAGACACGTATATACCACCTGGTCCGCCTGTATGGCTTGGGTAGAGAAGTCGGTGTCTTCTTACATTTCAATAATATAGTTGGTTCAACGCATCTATCTGAAAAAAAAAAATCACTCTCATCTTATCCTCCACGTCGCTCCTCCCCATGATCATGCAACGCCTCTTACAAAGCCGTGCCCGGTTGTGAATTCTTCTTTTGCAACTCTTCTGCCATCTCCGTCCTATCTTCCACTGCCTCTCCATCAAGTAAAGGTGTCCTTGCCATCGGTGTATCAGCTCGCAAAGCAGGGCTTTCCGTGGAGTGTATTCTTGGGCTGCGATGGGACTGTTGGTCTGTAATCAGGGGGGTTGATGGCAAGACCGTAGACGTGAGTGACGGGCGCGGTGGCGCTGGCGGCGATCTTGGCGACATGTAAGGGGAAGGCATTCCCTCCATGCTGCGGCTCATTCGCACGCTGTTGCGCATGCTCTGCCGGATACTGTTTCGATTGCATGCGTGGAACTCGTGTATGTTTTGTGGCATGCCCTCTACCCCATAGACACTGCTGCTGGCACCATCGTCATCGTTGTACTCATTCTTTCCATTCATTTTCATATTGTTGCTGTCGATCATCATAGGCGCAGAGATAAACAGTCCCCCTGCGAGATTGCTGGCGTCGTCCCCGTAGATGCTCATGCTACCACGGCCAACGACGCTCAGGCTACGGGCTGTCAAGGCCAGGGCATCGAGTTCGTTTGTGCCCCGGTCGAGGTGTAGCTGTGACTTGACAAACGAGGTGCGATCGTCACCCATAGACTGGTGGTATCGGGCGTCGGGAGTGTGGCGGAAGAATAAAATGGTCGTCGACACCAAGGTCAGAAGCAGCAAAATCAGCGTGGTGGCCGCGTTCAAAATCCAAAATGCCAGACCCACGATGCCCGTAGCTAGTGCCGGTTGCCCAAATACATTAGAAAATATAAGCAGCATAATAGCGTTGATGAAATTGACGGCGCAGACGGCGATACCGAATGAGTTGGTTGTCTTGTCCATCCATGGTCTCATCACGGTAGAGGCTACCAAAGCCCCCCCCTCAAGGATGATCAGTCCCACCGCCTGTGCCCGCCCCGCCTCCTGTCCGAAGCCGATAAAGGCAGCTTTCAAAATCGTGTACACTAGCAATGGTGCCGCGTAGTAGTACGCTGCGGCCCGGAATGGCACGTAGAAGCATCCCCATTTATTGAGCGTAGCCTCATACGAGAAGAGGCTGTATGTTGCGGTATTATGCTTATCGATAGACTGTGCCGCAATGCGGGTGACTATCACAATGCTGATCACGAGCACTCCTGTCACGGCCAGATACACCACTACTGCATTAACCATCGCCCCCGCGGAATCTTTTTGAGTCAACTCATAGAAACTGAATATTGCCAGGGCTGGATATGCCGCTAGCATGCAACGCAGCACAAGACCCTTGAGGATTGCCACATAGCCATCTCGGAAGGCAGAGACACGAGGGTCACGGGAAGCACACGATGATGGGGTTCCTGGCTCTGAAAGCGCCCTCTTGTGTTGTCGACCTGACAGCAGGCCAAGCCGTAGCACGGCCTCGAGAAGTAGGCGCACAATCGACAGAAGAAGTGCCGCCAAGATAGGTAGAAGAACGAAGAAGCCAAGAACCGTGAGATAAGCGTTAGATGCATCGATGCCTGCCAAGTAGGCTGCTCGCTGGATGCCCTTCACCACAAAACCACCGCCCTCAGTGCTATGTTGTACGCTTCGGCGTAGTACCTGGACCGAGTCGCTGTGGCCGTTTATGGTGGAACTTCCACCTACACTGGGGCCAAACAGCTGCGTGGGCATACCGCCCGTTGCCCGCTGGTACCACGTCAAGGCAGTCTGCATAGCATCAACACACATCAGACCGAGCGACCACTGAAAGTTCTGGGTCCAAGCACGAACACTCGGTGGCAAGGGCCCGCCCGTCAACCCAATCATGGCCTGTGCTTGCAAGTATCCTAGCAGTGCGAGGGTCTGTACGGCGACGTGTGAGCCCGCATTGAAATGCCCCAGTTGACTGAGGACAGCGGCTGCCAGAAGCGCGGTCAACACCACTGCACCCGACGCCCATTGGATGCCCAGGAGGTTGACCGTCTGTCCGTTGGAAACGGCCACCTCAAGACATGCCACCGACTGTCCAGTCTCTGCTCCGGAAGTCATGTTGACGTACACACGCACCTTGGCGTCAAGGTCCGGGAAATTATAGGCAATACTCGGAATCTGTGCGGCCACCTCTGGACCGACCGCCGTATTGGACTGCACAGAATTGGACTTGGATGCCACCATTGGACAAAGCCCCATAAGTCCAATCTTACACGGGTCTATGGCGCGTCTGATAATCTGGTAACCATAAACGGTGACGGCAATGTCGAATATTGCATATCCTTCCACAGACGACTGAATAGCCATTCCGAACTGGGCTGAGTTATTGGCCGGCGTATACACCACGTGCAAAAGGTTGGCCGTGAACTGTGAACGCTCCTGACAAGATGTGATGGCTGACGCCATGAGTATCTTCTCACTGCTAGCACGCGAAGCCGCCATAGTTGGTGCCGCTGCGGCAGCCACAACAATCAGACAGGAAAGAGCTCTCATATTTGCGGAGATTGGGGGTCGAATGAATTGGGGCTCTCAGGCTGTCATGCGATGAAAAGCTGATCAAAGTAATCAAGAGGAAAGGATCAGAAGAGGAGGGGGGTTGGATAATAGTCGTTTCTGAAGCTGGGGGGGGAGACTGGACAACCCTGGGGAAGCCTGGAAGACTGAGAGCAAAGTGAAGTAAAGGTGTGACTGGCCACCTCTTCATCTTCAAGTAGTGTGAGCCATGCTGGCAGAAATGGTAGTCATTGTAGTTGACAAGCCAATGTGGTCGCTGAAGCATGAATGTCTTTGTGTTTGTCTTGCATGTCTGACCTGATAGTCGGAACTTGGCTGGAGACACAAGAAGCTTTGCCTGCTGGCATTTCACTACCAAAAAAACTGTCTCATTGGGTTCCACTACTCAAAATGAATACACCATACTCTGTAGAGAACAGGACAAAGCTTCACAGACAATAAGAACCTCTTTTTGCCAGGTTCGATGTTGGCCCGATTCTGCAAGTCGTCCGACGTGTGTCGGGCCTATTCATCCGTACACTAGGTCGAGAGGGAGTCTCCAGGATGTACGTCTGAAGCAACGACTTACTGTAGTATGAACAATTATCATACCTAAGCCACATTACTGAAGTGTTAGCTATGTTTTGCTTATTCAGCTTCCTGCTCCATCATTCTTTCCCGTACATAGTAGCCTCGCATTGCAAGACAACTGTTTCACATGCTTGCACATCAAGGAGTAAAATGGACACGTGACATGTTCCCAGTTCACATAACATCATCATCCGTACCGATGAACTGGTCCGCTAGTGGTCGCTTCACTCTTCCCTTGAATGGCCTGTCCTCGTCCGGGACCGACTGCGGTCTAGACGCGAGTTAGTGAAGTGGAGTAAGCCAGGAGAGAAACACGATCAAAATAGGAGAAGAACATAATAGTAAAACCAAGACATACCCAGGGCGCGTGCCAACAGCGCCCCAGCAGCAATTCCACTGGCAGCACCCAACAGAAATTTGCTTGTGCCGGAGATCATGTGTTTGTGGGACCGCGTCCGAGACTGCGTCCGAGTTCGTGACTGTTCTGCTGGGCGTCTATACGGTTCATGCTTCTGCGCATTTTTCTGGCTCCAAGAGCGTCTTTGATCTCCGCAATCTCTGCAGTCACTCAGGTCTTCCGAGTGCCTTGCACCTCTTGCATCCATAGAATATCTCGCATTGATTCTAGAGTTCCTCAGACCGCTCGAGCTATCCGAAAGCTGAGGGTCCCCTCGGTCTTGTAGATGTTGCGAACATCTCCCCTTGCTTGGAAACTCAAAACCGGGGGCTTCCCACTGCGAATGCCCAGCATACACATTGTGATAAAACCAGCGTTGATACCGATGATCAAATTGGGGTATCCAGCCGTCTGGCAGCGGGGGTCGACCAACTGGGACCTCGTAACGAGGGACAGGAGAAGTTGAGCGAGACGGTGGCGGACGAACAGAAGATCGGTGACGTGACTCTTGTCGCGCTGGAGATCGAAACGGCGACCGGTTCGGTCGCCTCCCTCGACGTGACTGACTATTTCCAAGATGAAGATCGAACCGGACATTTTCGTTCTCGTTGTCGCCGAGGGACCGAAGAGGTTCATTGTCTGGGGAGACTGGCTCGCCGGTCGTCAAGCTAATGTACTCAAAAGAGTGGCCGTCAAACCCGGAGCCGTTACCATTGTCGAGACTGTCTCGCTCACTGCGGTTCTCAAAACCTAATGGAGTGCCAAATAGCGAGCGTCAGCCATATGAAGCTACACGTAGAGGTGGGATTGGAAGGGATGTACTTGGCCGGCGCTCCCGGCGCTCCATGAGCTCCCGATGTCTTTCATACTCTCTACGATGCCTGGACATGGCGACTGCGTATCATTTTGTCGGATGAGAGAGAGCAGGGAAAGCCCCAGAAGAAGAAGAAAACCATGAAGAGAAACTAGACAGAAATTATCCAAAATGCGTCTGCTACGGCAAGTGGCAGGAGCTGCAGCGGCTACACATCGTGGTTTAACCATCAACAGGGGAGGGGGGATGAGGCGGTGCTCCTTTAAAATGCAGCCACAAAACAGACATCTGGTTGCGGCTGATTTGGCCCGTCTGGGGTTAGGAGCGTAGCGGACCTCGGACCTTCGGCTGGGGTGGGCGAGCCAGCTGATATGCCCCGCCTTACAGGGCATCCAGGCGTACTTTCGTGCTACATTAGTATGTATTTTTGGTCGTACTCGTAAGCTCAGTCAGCTGACTCCTCTAAATTTTATCCGTGTTCTTTTTGGTCTCATCGACGCCTTCCCACTCTCCTTTCCTATCTACTAGCTACCGTTATTTCACGCTCCTCTGACCGTCTTGCTCTCAACCGGCCCGAGCTCTCCTCACACTCAATCACTTGAACTTTTACATCATGTGGAACGGCGGTTACGGTCAAGGCGGCTATCCCCCCCAAGGAGGCTACGGGGGCTATCCCCCTCCACAAGGCCCACCCCCGCCTGGCTTTGACGGCCACGGGTATCCTCAACACCAACAATATCACGGCGGTGGCAACGGCGGTGGTGGTTATCCTCCACAGCAGCAGTACCACGGCGATGGTGGTTATCATCAGGGTGGCTATCAGCAGGGTGGCTACCAGCAGGGTGGCTACCAGCAGCAGCAGCAACAGCACCAAGACTACTCCCGAGCCGCCGCGCCGCCGTCTGGTGCACAGCAATTCGGACATGGCGCGCCGTCGCAGTACACGTTCCAATACAGCAACTGTACGGGGCGACGCAAGGCGCTGCTGATTGGCATTAACTACATCGGGTCGGACAATGCGCTGCGTGGGTGCATCAACGACACGCGCAACGTGTCGTCCTTTCTAATGGAGCGGTACAACTACAGGCGCGAGGACATGGTGATCCTGACAGATGACCAACATGATCCGGTGCTGCAGCCAACCAGGGCCAACATCATCCGTGCTATGCAGTGGCTCGTCTCAGACGCGCAGCCTAATGATGCGCTCTTCCTTCACTACTCGGGACACGGCGGCCAGACCGAGGATCTGGACGGCGATGAGGATGATGGTTACGATGAAGTGATCTACCCGGTTGATTTCAAGCAAGCCGGCCACATTGTCGATGACGAGATCCATCACTATGTTGTGCGGCCGCTGCAGCCCGGCGTGCGACTGACGGCCATCTTTGACTCGTGCCACTCCGGCTCCGTCATGGACCTTCCGTATATCTACAGCACCAAGGGTGTCCTCAAGGAGCCTAATCTGGCCGAGGAGGCTGGCAAAGGTCTGCTCGGTGCCATTACCGCCTACGCCCAGGGCAACATTGCCGGTGTTGCATCCAGCCTTTTCGGACTAGCTAAAACTGCCTACCGTGGTGATGATGCTTACAAGCGTACAATTGAGACCCGCACATCGCCCGCGGACGTCGTCATGTGGTCCGGCAGCAAGGACGATCAGACCAGCGCAGACGCCACTATTGCCTCTCAAGCAACCGGCGCCATGTCCTGGGCCTTCATCACGGCTCTGAAGCAGAATCCTGGACAGAGCTATGTGCAGCTTCTCAACAGCATCCGCGATGTCCTAGAAACGAAGTATACACAGAAACCACAGCTTTCATGCAGTCACCCACTTGGTAGGTTCCGATCTGATGTTTTTTTGACATTGCTTTGTTTTCTCTCTCTCATCCTCACATTCTCATCTCCCTCATTTACTGACCTTACAGATGTCAATCTTTTGTTCGTTATGTAACGAGACGTGGCAAAACACATGAGTATACCTCTACTCCGTACCTGTTGTGTTATGAACACGTGATTGGAGGAAAATAGCGCATATCATAAATGGAGATGACAAACAGGTATGACACTGGCATATTATTATCACACTTGATTAGGCTAGGACAATATATACGTAATCGTGCCTAGAAATATACTTTTTTTATCTGCCAAGAAAATCACGTATTACTCCGTACTGCGAGTTGCGAATTCAACTCTGAACATGTGCTTCTCGTACGAAGTACGAGTACTCCGTTTGCATTGTACGTACTACGAGTATGGCACTACGAGTATGAGTAACGACAACGTCACATTGGACCTAACGATTACATACGGAGTAGTACGAGTACAAGATCGAGTACTTTGTGAGTACTTGCAAGTCCTTGGCAGTCATTATATTCGGAAGAAAAACCAGCCGAATATATACGTACATGTTACTCCGTAAACTATGCAGAAGGCGTCGCTTCAAAGAAAAGGAAACTCGGTACAAGTCCACTGTACTCCGTGCTATGTAGTTGGGCAATATACTCCGTATACTACATACTTCGTAGTAGAATTGGAGATACAAGGACGAGAAGATGAGACACCCATTCCATTATTTTCACCGAATACCAAAGGAGGAAGATTGGGTGCTAGTGGTTGCTGGGCATACCTGGGCGTTCTTGGCATGTTTAGGCTCGGGGCCTCCTATTTGTTCTTGTCCGTACGAATACTGGTTTGGTCTTGTCTTGACTGGAATCTTGTCTTACTCAAACTTTCACGAGAACCAAATAGGGGGGCGATGGGTTGCGCTCAACTTCCTATTCTGCGAGATGTCCGCTGTACGGGGCATTAGCTTCTTAGAAGCGTTTCTTGGAAGGGAGTTGTCGGCCAATTAGGGATTACAGATCGCCACACCCGGACATGAGTTCAGAGCCAATCCTTTTCTCAAATTGTGGTCGAATCCTACCCTGTTCTCGGCTCTACTCAAGCAAACAACGCCATGCATAAAAAACAAATGCAACTACGAGTATAGGAGTAGTAAAAAAGATGCAATGAAAAGTCTATAAGAGTAGTTAAGAGTAGTACTTGTAATGCGTACTGACATGATGCGTATGCTCGTGACAGACAATAACATAAATAACATACAGAGTAAAGGTCAGATACTCTAATAGTTGCCTACTCCGTACTGCGTACTCCGTACGCGGTGTACATAGTAGAGTGGACCCGAGACATGCGCAAGCACTTTGGTAGCCCTGCGTCCCCTTGTTTCTCTCCCCTTACTACGGAGTACTCTGTTCATGTATACTCCTCTGGTGCACAGGTCACAGGAGAGCGTGCCCGTACTGCGTACTGCAGGAGGAGGCAGAAGCTGCGGGTCTGGACCGATGACAGCAGTTTCCTTGACACAACGAAACGACTGCACTGCGGAGAACGTGGGGCGTTGAACTAGGCGATTGTTAATAATTGTACGTGATGGGTGAATTGATATTGCGAATACTCAAAGTATCATACGGCACTCAGTGTACGTACGGGTAGCGTACTCTGACGTAGGAGTACGGTCTAGATAGCCATCTTACATGTTTCCTGTGGTCAAGGAAATCATGGACACTAAAAACGAAGACGGACTAAAAGTCTAGAGTTGCGATTCAAGATCCTTGGCAATTTCCATGCATACTTCCATTTGGCTTCTACCACCAAGCCCCATCATCTTACTGCGTCTGTTTACGAGTAGAAGTACTTTTCTGGTACATCGGTTCCCCTACAGACTATGCAGCATGTTCCTGAGCACCTACTATGTACGGAGTACTCGTACGTAATTATGTATACGCAGTAGTTACGTCGGCAGATTACACAAATGTCTTCTACGAATACACATACTCGTGGTTTGAGTACTCGTACGAGTACGTACTGGATCCTCCCCACCCCCTATCCCGGTTCGCCCCTACCTGAACTACCCCTCGCCGGCTGCCCCGTTCTCTTTATCCATAATACACACTATGCTTGTACTCGTGCTCAACCGATCTCCCCGACCTCTTTGGCTGCCAGTACCAGTCCAGCATTAGTAGCCACAGCTGCTTCGCGTCTATCCTAACAAGGCAGGTCCAACAACCTAGACAAACGACAACGCCATCATTACTGTGCAACGGTCTTTTTCGAAGCTCTCTACTGAGTACTCAGTAGCTATCAGTACGCAGTACGGAGTTCTATAGCTTTCTATTTATACCTACATGTCCTATCCCCTCTTCCTGTCTCTCTGCTTCTTGTTCCCATCTCCCATCTCCTGTTCCTTCCTGTCTTGTCTCTCTCGGACTTCCTCTACCAAAGAAAGACAAGAGTGACCGCATCCCCCACCCTTCACATAGCAAACAACCTCCACGTCCACCTCCGCTTTCCTTCACCTACCGCCAGGTGATGTCAGACAAGGAAGAGTACGGCGCCAGCGGTGTCAAGAGTACTGCCGACCCGCCGTCCTACAGCGCCGACCACGGAAATGGCAACGTTTACGGTGCCACCGCCAAGGAAATGGCCGCGACGCCCCAAGAAGAGAGTTGGCTTGTCCGCAGCGGTCTCAGTCTAAAGTCTTTCCAGCCACGTCACTATGGCGCTGATATTGTCGAGCTTGACCGTTGCATGAAGCCGCGGCACTTGAATATGATTGCTATCGGCGGATCTATTGGTGCCGGGTTTTTTGTCGGTTCTGGAAAGGCTTTCGCCAATGGCGTATGCAATTCCTTTTCTCTCAAATCTGTTATGTCTTTGTAGTGTTCTGACCGCATCCACAGGGTCCTGCGTCTGTCCTCATTGACTTTATAATTATCGGTATCATGATGTTCAATGTCGTATACGCACTGGGCGAATTGTCGGTGATGTTTCCCATTTCTGGAGGGTTCTATACGTATTCAGCTCGCTTCATCGACCCGACCTGGGGCTTTGCCATGGGTTGGAACTACGTATTGCAATGGCTTGTTGTGCTTCCGCTGGAATTGACAGTCTGCAGTATGACGATCACTTACTGGGACACGGAAGGGAAAATATCTAGTGGTAAGTAAATGGGAGACAAGACGGAGTCCATCTTTAGATACCTATTCTAATGAGCCAGCTGCCTGGATATCTCTATTCCTTGGCCTCGTCATTATTATCAACATCTTTGGCAGTCTGGGTTATGCCGAAGAAGAATTCTGGGCATCAGTGCTCAAGTTGGCTGCCACCATTATCTTCATGATCATCGCCTTTGTATGCGTCCTCGGTGGCGGTCCCAAGGGTGGGTCCTATGATCATTACATTGGTGCCAGTCTCTGGTATGACCCGGGTGCTTTTCGCCATGGTTTCCGCGGCTTCTGTAGTGTCTTTGTCACTGCCGCCTTCTCCTTCAGTGGCACGGAGCTCGTTGGTCTCGCTGCCGCGGAGTCTGCAAATCCAGTGCGCGCCCTACCAAGCGCTATCAAGCAGGTCTTTTGGCGTATCACCCTCTTTTACGTCCTCGGCCTCTTCTTCGTCGGTCTTCTTGTGCGCTCCGACGACGATCGCCTAATGAACACCTCCAACGCATATGCCGACGTCAACGCATCTCCCTTTGTCATTGTTGGCAAGGACGCTGGATTGCGTGGCTTCGACAGCTTCATGAACGTCATAATTCTCGTGTCTGTCTTGTCCATCGGTGTGTCAGCTGTGTATGGTGGCTCGCGCACCCTCATTGCGCTGGCTCAGCAGGGCTACGCACCGCGCATTTTCAGCTACATTGATCGCTCTGGCCGGCCGCTGCCCTCGGTCGTCGTGCTCATTGCTTTCGGCGGTCTTGCCTATATCAGCCTGAGCGCCAACGGCAGTGATGTTTTTGACTGGTTGCTGGCACTCTCTGGTTTGGCAGCTCTCTTCACCTGGGGCTCGATTTGCCTCGCCCACATTCGCTTCCGATCGGCCTGGAAATATCAGGGACACACGCTCGATGAGATCCCCTTCCAGGCTATTGGTGGCGTGTACGGCTCCTACCTTGGCCTCTTCCTCTGTGTCATCGTCCTGATTGCCCAGTTCTACGTGGCCATCTGCCCGCCAGACGGCGGAATCAATGACGCGGCTGGTTTCTTCAAGTCGTATTTGGCTATGCCCGTCGTCATTGTCTTCTGGGTTGGTGGCTTCATTTGGAAGCGGCAGGGCTGGCTGCGCACGAGCCAAATTGATGTCGATACCGGCCGTCGTGAGCTTCCCTGGGAAGAAATTCGGGCCGACCGCGAGCGTGTAGCGCAGATGTCGTTTGTGCGGCGGATGCTTCATGCTGTTTTGTAAAGGCCGTAACTATTAACAGGAAGACTAAGGGACAAGTTTAATGTTTCATTATAAATGTATACCAAGCTCTTTGTTTTGATTTTTTTCAATGTTGTGTTTTTTGATTCACTATGATTACCATTAAAAAATAAAGGTTGCGCCTGCTGATATGAGAACTGCGCAATGTCTAGCATCATCTAAAGTATGTTTTTTCCTGTGGTAGAACAATAGCACTCGTATGAGGTATGATTCTTAACATGAGGCACACACTTCAAATGCTTGTTTAATTTTAATCGTTTATGTGAGTCTCAAATACCACCTCCATAAATGTAGCAAAGACAATTATACTATGTATATATTCATACATACAGAGTAGTACAGGTAAACGTGGATGGGTCATTCACTTATAAAACAAGGTGACTTTGGTCTCACTTGTAATAATACCCCACCACCAGAAAGGGCAACCACCAAAAAGAGCAACCGCAACTGTGATAAGAATTGCGGGGGTTATTGTGCTGACTGAGAAGGTGTCTCTTCAACTTTTCTTATATAGCAATACTTTCCCTGCTTTGTCTGTATCAGTTCAGAGACCCAACTACCCAAAAACCGGCTATCAGCCGATGCCAAAAAAAAAAAAAGAAAAGGGAAAAAACAGGCGCCAAAGCAACACTCTTGAGATACATCCTAACCACCCCACTTCGTTGCGGGTTTAGGCGAACGGACTATTAACATTATTATACTTGTTCTTTTTTGGACTCTCGCTAGTTCCGTCATCGCTTCTTCGCCGTCTATTCGAGCCACGCAATAATCAAAGATGATGCGTAGTTTCCTATACGAAGCCGAACTCATCGTCCCGGAGAGCCCGCCGATTCCGTCCTTTCGCATGGCTGATTGTCCCCTGCGGGGTGGGAAGAGAAAGCGAGCGGAAGATGGAGACGAGATTGAGGTCGGAGACGATGATGAAGGCGCGCGGGGTAATGGACAGGCAAGCGACCAGAATCGTGCACCAACATTTCCACAATTTATGAGTCTGCCAGCTGAACTACGCGCCCAGGTCTGGCAGATGTACCAAGACATGGCCGTCCAGGCGCCACATCCGCTACGAGTGCGATTGTATCAAGGATACGAGCGCGTGTGGCGGAATTCGCAGAGGACGACTCATAAGGCGACACTCCGTCTAACGGCGATGCCCGACCTCGGACCAGCCACGGTGTCGCGACGGACGATGCTGCAGATTTGTCGGGAAGCGCGATACGAATTTATGCGGCGCTGGCGGGCCGTGCTGGAGCTTGATAAGGGCGGGCTCCTACGCTTCGACCCGGACAAGGACGTCATTTTCCTGGACATTCGCAACGGCCGCGTCATCGAAGATCTGATCCGGCTGCGGAGCCTCGGCATCTGTCCGGCATTTGCAGCGGCCATCAGGCACATCGGCTTCGACATGACACCGCAGCTGCCGCACTGGTCGCTGCACAATCGGCCGTGGCTGGATCCGCGGCTCGACTTTATCCTCTGCTTCCCAAACCTGCACAGCATCTCGCTCATCAGCTTCGAGACATTTGATAGAGAGGTTGACTGGGAAAACAGCGGCAGCGTCGCCTGGTTCCTAGCCCGCTCCCGAAGCCACGACATCTGCTTCCGCGGGTTTCCCGCCATCGAGGGCGTCGATTACCTCAAGCAGTCACTCGTCGGCACTCGCACTGCCGGCCACATGATGCGCCACAATTGCGTCATCTGCACAATCCATAAGTGTGTCTATGTTCGCGACTACCTGCGCAATATGGACATCCACATCTCTGACGATGCCAACATTGCCAACCGTCCTATTTTGACAGACGCCGAAAACACTTGGCTCGCAGGTCTCACCTTCCACACCCTCCTGGCTACAACTCCACAAATGTCGAGCCGCATCCGACCCTACCGTGGTTGGCTCAATCCTGAGCAGCAGGCAGGCCTTGCTCTCAACAACGAAGAGGACGAACTAGTTGAAGAGCAACAGCAGCAACATATGCACGACTTTATCGATGACGATGACGATGACGATGACGATGATGACGATGATTTTGACGATGAGGGAGATGATGAGCTTGACTATGCTCATCACAGCATGCTAGGATAGGAGGATGTCCCCCACCCTCTCTCTCTCTCGCGCGCGTGCGCGCGCACTTTTTGTTCTTTTTCTTTTATTTGTACGGTCTCGACCCGCCACTTTACTTTGTCTCTTTACTGTTCATTTCCAGCTTCTTTTCTCCTCTGGGGTTCAGTGGCGGTTCAAGGCGTTTATTTATCTTCGGTCTAATTTCCCAGATGTGTAAGCTTGCAAACTATTTGTTTTTCATTGCACACCGCAAGTTTTATCGTATTACGGAGTAGTTACCTACAATCTAAAGAATGATATCCAGTAGTACTATGTATGCACCGCGCAGGAAAGAATGCGAAGTGCATCGCGTCCCTGTAAAAGATTCGCCCCACATAAGAATGTCGTTACAAGGGTGATGATGCCTATTTCTGCCCGTTTAGTAGTTTCGTTTCACATTGTCGAGAAATTCATGGGCAGACTTTGCACCGTCGTGTGTCTGTCGAAATATCTGGCGTTCCCACTCGTCGAGTCCTCGTAAGAATTCCTGTCCCGCCGCTCCGATGCCCAGGTTACTGCTGTTGGCATCCTCTCTTCGGCCAATTTTGGACGAATGGCCAGTATCAACACCAGCACCTAGCCCAGCCCCAGCACCTGAACCAGACCCAGAGGCCAATCCACTGACCTTTCGCGCGTGCAACCCAATCTCTGTGCTGCGGCGTACCAGAGTCAATCGCAGGACATCAGAGAGGTCGCGCTCATCAAAGAGGTCGAGCATTCGTGTAGCGAGGTTATAGAATTGGGCAGACTGGTCGCGAAGAGGCACCGCGCGAGGATCAGCCTTGAGGGCCTGAATGACGTCGGTGCCGAGGGCAGAGGGCAGGTTGAGGGTAACGCAGGGGGTGGCGTCTTCAGACGATACGGCAGTACTGTTGCTGTTGGCAAGAGCGAGCATCTCGGCGAGCCAGAGAGGTAGCTGGAGAAGGGTTCCGGCACGTAAAGCATGTGAAGGGGTCTGATCAAGGTACCCGAGCCCGGGCACGTCAATTTGGAATTCACATGGTATTTTCTAGAAAGACGATCGGTTAGCGGGAGAGTAAGCAGACGAGCTGCTGGATTTTACTCTTATACCTCTGCATCCGTGAGGATAGAATCAATGTCGTAGTATGACATGGACAGAAGAAACGGCAAAAAAAAAAAAAAAAAAAAAGAAAGGGATTTGTAAACTGTCGACCAGAGAGTAAAACGCCACTCGTACGTATATAGTACACAATGTGAAAACGCGACAGCGACATGACGTGTTCCGCCACAGGCACTAGCCACAGAAGCTCCCCACCAATGACGACACTGCATATCTCAGCGTAGCTACCCCACGATGCTCGGGATGGCATGGCAAAAGACGATACCTCCGCTGGAATTCCGAGCTAAGAATACAGTCTCTATTACGATGTACTTTCGCACCTCTTTTCGATCGTGATCCTTCCTTTTTAAAACCTCTAGCGACTACAATACTTGCGCCTTTCTGCCCATCTTCTCAAAATGTCGTCTCTGCTGCGTTCCATTGCCATTCGAAGCGCTCTGTGCTCTCGTCCGGCCTCCGCCGCTCTGAGCACAAACTTTGTGCGCACAAAAGCCACGCTTCCGGATCTTCCGTGTATGCTGCTTGTCCTCTCTCCTGCCTTGACAGCCTTGGGCACCCACCAAATCAATGCATAGTATCTTCCCTGCTGACGCCCTGGCATGTCCAATCAGATGATTACAACGCTCTCGAGCCGTATATCTCCAGCAAGATCATGGAGCTGCACCACTCCAAGCACCACCAAACATACGTCAATGGACTCAATGCGGCACTCGAATCCATCTCAGAGGCCGAGAGCAAGGGCGACTTTCACAAGGCCGCCCAGGTCGCTCCACTACTCAACTTCCACGGCGGCGGCCATCTCAATCACACCCTCTTTTGGGAAAACCTGGCGCCTGCAAGCCGTGACGGCGGCGGCAGTCCAGATGGGACCCTAAAGGTTTGTATTCCGAAACGCGCCTCCGTACCTAATCGCCCCGTTTTTTTTGTTTTTGTTTTTTTTTTTTCGTTTTTCGTTGACTGTCCTATTTTTTATTTCTAATCATCCTCTACTCTAGACTGCCATTGAAAAAGATTTTGGCTCTACTGAAGCCCTCATCCGCGATTTTAATACTGCTCTTGCCGGTATCCAGGGCAGCGGTTGGGCCTGGCTTGCCAAGGACAAGTCGTCTGGTACCCTGGCTCTGGTTACCCGCGCCAACCAAGATCCTGTCGCTGGCTCGCTCGTACCTTTGCTCGGCATTGACGCTTGGGAACATGCTTACTACCTTCAGTATGAGAATCGCAAGGTAGAGTACTTTTCTGCCATCTGGAATGTCATCAACTGGAAGACGGTTAGCAATCGCTTTGAAGAGGCCTAGATTCGTTCATGCACGATTTGGGAAATTGCGGAGGAAGCAAAAAACAAATACAGCAAACAGCCAGTTAGTAATCTATTATGTGACTTGCACAATTTCTTTACTTCGTCTGTCGAGAATCTATCCTCGAGTCCAATGCATACTACTAGTCCATCACCTTTGAAAAATTCAAGGACCTCTTCTTCTGTTGGATCAACTGCCAGCATAATGAATTAGCCCGGCCCCAATACGAGTAGTCTACAATATATTAATACTATGTCAAATTATCGTATACAGGAAAGTGTCTTGACTTAATCATCACCTAAAGTCACATGACATAGGACCAACCTCCTTTTCTGCTCAAGTAATAGTAAGAATAATAATGCTTCCCTCAAAGCACACGGAATTGTATCAGCATATTCAATTGCCTGATCGCCAGCGCTCGACCACCAGCTATTGAGATTCTCGTTTTCCAACCTATCGCTTGCCGCAGCCTGTTGACAAGACAAACTCGCCTTCTCGCCATGCACGAACTCTTTTTGACGGCGACGGTGGCAGACGCAGACCTGGAGAGGGCGCAAGCAGTGCTACAAGGAGTGTCGGGAATGACAGCCTTTGCCAGTGTGCAGAGGGTTCTGTACTTTGCGGGTCCGCTACAACCGCGTGGTTTACCGATAAAACGGTCCTTCCAAAACAATAATGTCAACAAGACCGGTCCGATGCCGCCAATGCCGCCAATGCCGCCGCAGCAGATGCGGTTATGGGGCGAATTGCACCAGAATCTGAGCCGACAGTCGTTCATAATACAGGCGCGCTATCCCGTGCAGATGACCGAATTTGGTCAGGGACTGGTAACTAGCGACGGCGGGCAGAGCTTGCCTGCGGCTATCCCGCTCAACCATCGTCCTGCTACACTACGATGGGTCGACATCCCAGACCCAACGAGCGCCGCCAATGGCGGAAACTTGCTCGTCACACAGCGCAAGAAGCTTGAGATACCAGAGACAAGGAATCTGTTGGCGATTCTCAAGGACAACAACCATGTGTTCGTTGGCAGTTCCCAGTCTCCCTATTTCTCTATTTCTCTATTTCTCTATTTCTCCCACTGGAGTGGCCTATACTGACTCTTCAGTTTCAAATCCGAACTCGTCGAAGAATCCTTTTCCTTCTTTACCAACAATACCGAATACGTACTCGTCCGCTACCATCGACTACCGCCATATACAAGCAACAAGGATACACACCACACACCCAACACGCACAATGCACCCCCCATTCTCTCCCCTCTTCCAGCGCTGCCGCCATGGCAAGACGTTATCAACCCGGGAGAAGCAGCAAAATCATCCAGCCTACATTCAATTACCCACCCCCTCGTGATCGATCCTGCCGGCCAATGGCTTCTCTTTGTGCGCCGACACGTGCTTGAGGATAAGTCGCCAGAGAAGATGGCACAGGCCAGTGAAGAGCTTGAGACAGTGCGCAAGCAATTGGCTGGCATATTCTCCTTTAGGCGCGTCGATCGGCGTGCACACGACACGCGCATAGAGCGACCTATCAACAACATGCCAGCTCCACTACCACACCAAGTTCGGGCATAAGAGAGTCGTTGTTTTTTTTCTCATTTCTTACGTTTCTATTTTTATTTTTATGTTTTACTTTTTTTACATTCAGGATTGGTTATGTTCAACGGACTCAACACTTCAAAGGGGTTTTTATCAATTGACCTGCCAGTGTACATTAGCTTACATATGTGAAATAGAGGGCAGCCTATGCTCGGGTTCACGGTAATGAGAAGTAAACACTTCCTATCATTCTAATCATCTACCCTGTTTTGTTTTATTTAAAAAAATGCCCAAATCTAAATATCAACTAGAATGGTCTAAATAGCTGTTTTGGTAGCCTTGGTCCGTAACTTCATCATTAAAAAGACCATGGCATAAGAACTGATGCAGAAGAGTGCCGTGATGCCGACATCGCGCCATCCATAGTAGCTGTCGTTGATATTCAAACTTCGCATGTAGTCAGCGCCCGAGCTGTACTGGCAGTATTGACAGAGATCGAGGCTGTCAGGGTCCGTTACATAGCCAGAATTCTCCGACAGGAAATCTGCCATGTAGGTTCTACAGGTCGTGTTGGCTGGCAGTGAAATGGTTGTTAATTCGTTGTCAGCACACTGCACCTCAACATCCCAAGCGACTGGCTCGAGCAATCCATCAATCAAGTATGTAAAGGGATCGATCCAATACATCCAGTATCGCCAGAAAGTGGGAATCTGTGAGAAGGGAACAATGACACCACAGAAATTTAATAGTGCAGCGCCGATGACGAGGGGGTTAGCTAGGGCCGCAAAGTATTCGTTTGGTGAATATGCAGCGATGGCCTAGCAGTAGAATGCAGCAAGTAAGGATATTAGCACAAATGAAACTAGAAGAAAAGGGTGGGGGGAGTCAAGTCAAGATCACCTGGCCAATAGATGTGTAGAGGAACTCGTAGACTGTAAAGTGGCAGAACGTCAGTAGATACGCTTCGTTTCTATTAACATTGTCTCTGGAAAGCCGGATGCACGTACAAATCATCTGCAGATACACCTGCCCCGATACACTGGCCTTGACAGGAAATCCAGCAGTAAAATACCAGCCAGCAAAATAGACGGTGGCACACATGATGAGGATGGGAATCTCAGATATCAACTGACCAGCGATGAAAGCCAGCCAGTGGTATGTTTTGGACTTCTTCTCGCGCGTCTCGAAAATATCACGATTGTGAATAAAGAGTGGCTGCAGCTGATTGATGCAGCCGGGAGCTACAAAGGCAAAGTTGAAAACAGCCATCAACCGAAGCTGCATGTCAAAGACGGTAGTGCCAATCTTCCAAAAAGTGAATCCACCAAAAAGGGCATTGGTGATGTGCAGCCCAATCTTGTTCCACACATAGTCCGGGTTGCGCCATAGTGCTACAAGTTGCCTTTGTGTAACCAATGCGATCTGGTAGAGTATAGGCGTGGCAAAGTCACGAATCTCACTGCTATTTTCCATATTGTTCTCTGCCGAGGACGCCGTTCCGTTTGTCTTTTGCAGTTCTGGAGATATAATCTTCAGGTTGCAAAGGGCGTCCAACTCGGCCATAGATCGGACGTACTCTCCCGAGTTCAGCCAAGTCTGTGGCCAGTCAACACTGTTGTTGTCAAAGCGGCCCTGCACGACATCGACGATGTGCTCAGCCGGATTCATATTTGGGGCACAGGGAGCACCATGACGGGCAAAATAGTCGAGAACAACTGCTGACTTCTCGCCAGTAGGACCAAAGTAAGTCGTCCGGCCACCCTTCGCCAGCAAAAGCAGCACATCAAAATTCTCAAACAGCGTTGCTGATGGCTGATGAATTGTGCAGATAACAGTTTGCCCGAAAGCTGCCAACCGCCTTGTAAATCGGCAGATCTGGTACGCCGACTGTCCGTCGAGGCCCGACGTCGGCTCGTCAAGGAAGAGTAAACTTGGTTTGGCGACAAGCTCAACCCCCAACGTCAAGCGCTTACGCTGTTCAATGGACAGTCCCGAGCCAGGCATCCCTATGATGGCATGCTGCATCGGCCGCAGTTCCAACAGGTCCATGATGCGCTCAACATATTCTCGCTTCTCCACATCCGGCACGCTCTTGGGCTGTCGCAATCGTGCGGAAAACAGCAGCGCCTCGAGAACCGTCGCTGTTGGTTCGTGCACATCATTCTGCTCGCAGTAACCCGTAGTACGCTGGAAACTGATGCCCTGAGGTCTCCCATTGACCAGAATACTACCTTCAATTCTCCCGCTGTCTTTGCGTTGTGCCAGAACGTCCATCAATGTCGTTTTCCCCGCCCCTGAGCTGCCCATCAGCGCCACCAGTTGCCCAGGTCGCACAAAGCCAGAGACCTTGTCGAGCAGCTGCAACTCCTTACCTTCATGGTTCACAAAGTAGCTAATGTTCTTAAACGTGAAAATTGTTGCTCCAGTCGTAATGCGGTCAGCCTGCGTCTGTTCGTCTATTTTACTTGGTGTCGTGGCTGTTTCTGTATCTCTTCCCGCTTCCGATTCCTTCAATTGCTGCATCTGGTGGGCTCGACGGCTATATAAAACGCGTGATCCCATGCCGCTGTGGAGATTAACCTCAAAGGCGACCGCCGTAGACAGTGCGAAAAAAAGCCAGAAGCCAATAATAATGCCTACATTCCGCCAGATGTGGCTTGAGGTGGCATTGTATCGGAACTGTATATATTGGCCTCCATCAATGGTCGACTGCCCTGGTAGAGATCCGGGTACAGTACAGGTTCTAAAGGCGTCGTCCTGGTACGAATGTCCAAATGGCACGAACTGCGGAGCCACACATTCCATTGTTCTCTGACCCATCTCGCTGGCCATGACAGCCTCAAGGGCATACGATGCAGGATTAATGTAGTTGATCCAGCGGAACCATGGATGCATACTTGAAAACGGAATGAGATAACCGGCATACACCATGGACATCATCGTCACAAAGCCAGATAGCTGTGATGCGAGGCCAAAGTGTGTGCACCAAGCACCGATGGAGCGATAGAGTGAAGTGGCAGACAGTGTATAGACGTAATATACCATCCAAAGCGTAAAAAAGTTTCCTGCATCGCTCCGGTTGAAGCCTACCATGAAATAGTATACAAGTTCGAAGAGGCTGTACATTATAAAGACGATGGGAACATCAGTGATCACACAGGCGACGGCATATGCGGCTGGCCGGTTAAAGGCAAGGTGCTTATGTCTCGTTAAGATGGGCCGTCCCATAAATGAGGCAACTGTATCAGACATCATATATAAAGTCCACTGAATGATTGGGAAAAAAAGAGCTCCTGGGCGTGGGAAAATGGACTGGCTTGTGTTTGGTAGGTTGTAGTTGAGACTGCCAGTTACAAGAGCCATGACGATGGACGTGACCAGTTGAAGGACATTGGACATGCGGTCGCCCCAGATAATTTGAAATTGACTGTATTGTAAGAATGTATTACATTTGCACATTTTCTCATGCCCAACATAAACCATGGAGTCTCTCGCATATCAACTCTTACCGAATAGTTAGAGCCCAAACCTGCCGGGAAAAGGACACTTGATATGGGCTAGTACCCCTTGATAGGAAGTGGAAGGACCGATTCTTTTCCAGGTCAGTAGCTGCTTGAAGATCATCCGTTTCACTAGCCAGTTCAGTCTCTGGGACATTTTCCATCTGCTGCTTGGCCCTCTGGAAAGAAGCGCTCGATCGAAAGCGTGCCTCGAACTCCGAAGCCGTGTTCGGCACCGTATTCTCAAAGCCTGGTCGAATAACCCGTTCCGTGTGCACAGCAGCCGCCGTCAAGAAATCGGCTATATTGGCACCAGGTGTGTACTCGAGGCCCATATCCTCGAAATAGCCGCGAGCTTCGCTGACTGGCCCGTAAAATATTTCATGCCCGTCAGCTAACACGAGGACTTTATCAAACAGTTCATAAATACTATTTCCTGCCTGGTAGAGTGTGGCCACGATCGTTTTATTTTGCTCATCAGCTGAACGGCGGAGCACGCGTACAAAGTCGAGAGCGTTGCTGGCATCAAGACCACGTGTCGAGTTGTCCCAGCATTGCAGAGGTGCCTATTGTGAGTGTTACTAAAAGGAACGCCTGCCTGCAGATACATCAAGAAAGATGAGATAACGCTAAATAAGGCGCAACGTACTTGTGTTGACATGACCTCGGCAAGAGACACCCGTTTTCTCTCACCGCCAGATACCCCACGGATGAACTCATTGCCGACCACTGTCTTTTTTGTGTGCAATATTCCTAGGGATGACAAGATCCTGTCTGCCGTACCCAGAATGTAGTCTTTCTTTGAGGCAACATGCTCAGGCCTCGATCCGGGAAGCTTCAAAGTCGTAGCAAAGCCAACCGTTTGCCCTACCGTGAGAGACGGAAAATGAATGTCCTCTGTCCGCGGTCAGATACAGCAGCCAATAATTGAGAATACGGAGTAGACAAAGAATTCACGTGTGAATAAAGCAAGTCTACTATGTAACGAACCCTCTGTATTGATGACGATCTGCTGTCGAAATCTCTTTGCAGCTTTGGGGCCAATACTACCAAAACGCACTCGACCCGTAACACTAGGGAACTCGTGTGTGTGGTTGGCCAAGACCTTGAGGAGCGATGTGCATCCAGATCCAGGTCGTCCCAGGATAAGAAGCTAGAATAGAAACTGTTAGAATGTCTTCTTCAAAGCTGACAGTCAGGAGAGGATGGATCCGGGCTTGTAATTTGAGCCAAGCTCCACCAGGAAAGCACTCACCATCTCACCCGGTCGCACCTGCCCTGTGATGTTTTGTAAAATTGGCTGTCCATGTAAGTGTATGATTAATCACGCGTGGTGAGTGAGTTGTCAAGGGAAACAAGGTACGCAGTAAAGAGCCAGCGGGAAATGACTAAAGGGGGGGGGGGGGGTTCACAAACTCGTTTTGTCGTCTTCCGCTGCATGGGCACCAAGTTGGACACCACGGAAAGAAATGTCGGCGCAAAATCCTCGCCTTGTCCATGAACATGAATACCAACATCATGGAACGTCACAGTCAGTCGTTTCTGCGGCCCGTGGCCTACAACATTCTGGCTATCATTTTCACTTCCAATGTCGTTTTCATTCGTTCTGCTTCTGGTTTTCTCAGCACCAGAAGCCATCTGTTCAGCATCATATGCATGGTCCATCTTCATTCCCAAACTACCTAGTTGTGCGTCTTACCGCAACAGCTTCGTTTCAAGCGTTCCTTAGCTACAGCAGTTGTATCCAGCTCATCTCCTTTCTATATAACATTTCTAATGCATCTATTATACTCTCCAATGGTAAAAGTAAATAGAAAGAGACATCAGGGTCTCGGAAGTACGGCTATTACAAAGCGTATGCTTGACAATTGTCAGCGGTGGAGTCGATGCTAGAAACGTGCTTGATAGCGAGCCCGTGCATTGCAAGAGCCGCGTGCAACAGACTACTCGTAAGGTGAGGATGCGCCGTCTTTCTGCCGGTGTCGTCTCCACGAGGTGAAGTGGATTCCGATGAATTCAAATGACGGATATACGGCTATTCGGGATTCTCCTCTAACATAATTCACGGATCTTCACCAGAGTATGTGAAAAGAATTAAAGTATCCCACAGGAGTAGTAGAATATTCAATTAGAAAAAAATTGTAACGGAAATGTCAGGGAAATCATTAGAAGCATACACAGTATTATTACGAGTATACCTTGGGCTGTACTCGTACAAGTACGCGTATATGCATAGGTCCACTTTGTTACTTATACTTAATTGATAATTCGGATTTAGGTTGCATTGATTATTTCCGTAATTCCGACGTTCATATACTCCCGAACAATCATAGAGAAAAACTGAATGACGACTTTGGATTTAGAAAGGAGCAATACTCACCAGGAAAAAGAAACGGCAAGAACGGGGAATGTGTCTAGACCCGGCCAGCCAGATTCGGTCTGATTATTTGCTGCATTTCCGAGCCATACACTGCTTGACTCCCGCATCCCCCTCGGACGAAAGCAGGAAAGACTTACCCTACTATTCCGAAGCGCCCTGTCTCAGTCCTCAGTCCGCCCGGTTCGTCAGCGACAGTGGAGTCTTCTTGCACGCCGCTTAGTATCCAGCATCCAGGATGGAACGCAAGACCACCAAGATCTGCCGCGCCTGCGAGCCTTGCCGACGCCGTAAAATCCGGTGCAATGGCGACACCCCCTGCCAACACACCAACTGCCAGACCAACCCAGTAGAGTGCCGGTACCGCACTAAGGCTCGGGTTAGAAAGACGAAGCCCAAGCATCAGACTCTTCTCTCTTCCTGCTCGTCAAACCCTTCGCGTCCGCTGTTGGCTCTGAGGGGCGCAGCAGAGGGCGAGGAGGCATCCGCTTCTGTTTCGGCGTCGACGGCATCAGCTGCCACAGACAAGACTATCAATCACGGATATGCCACCGTGGCAGCAAGAAAAGCAGGAGTCGCTACATCAACAGCAACAACAGAAGCAGAAACAGAAACAGAAGCAAGATCAGTAGCAACAGCAACAGCAACAGCAACAGCAATAGCAGCAGCAACAGCAACAGCAGCAGCACGATCATCAACCAGATCACCAACCAAAGCGGTGTCTAAATCAGCAGCATCCATCACAGGGTCACCTTGTCCTAGCAGCCCTGAGCGCACAGTTTACGACAGCATTACGGCCACTCACCACGCGCCCACGGCCACAGACAGTACGCAACTCTTTTATGGACCGTCATCCAACTTTGCCTTTCTTCATCAGGTGCATCGTGGAACGCTGCAGTTGCAGCCGCCTCTACTGCAGACCCAGCAACAGCAGAAGGGTCACGGTCAGGAGTCCACAACGGATCGCCGATCTGATGGACATCACAATGTTCAAGAGGGCGGTCTCGGCCTTGATACATTTATGCAGCGGACCCTTTTCTTCGGGACGCCGTCAAGCGTCGCTGATGCTGCTGAGCTACTGCTTCGCAACCCCACTGTGGCCGCCGTGAACGCTGCGGCCACCATGCCACGCAGCACAGCTGAGATATACCTAGGCCATTTCAAGACAGTCTATCTCGCACGACTGCCGTTCTTCTCGCCGGCTGAGCTCGACATGATGCTAGAAAGTTTTTATTCCACAGACGGTGCAGAAAATGAGTACGGCGAGGCCCATGACGCCGAAAGAGACAGCACGAGCTCTAATCAGACCTCTCAAAAAAGCATCCCCCTTCTGCCACAGACCAAGGCAGGGCTACTGGCTGCCTTGGCACTGGGGGCACTGTGCACGGAGGAGACACAGGCCGCTGAGATGCTGCTGATGCAATCCAAGTGGCAGGTTGTCCTGCACGATGACGCAGTGACTCTGCAAATGCTACAGCTTTCGGTGTTGCTGTCCGAATACCAGCTGGAAATGGGCCGGCCCAACTCAGCGTACCTGCACCTGGGAGTGGCCTGTCGCAAGGCTCTTGCGCTGGGGCTGCACAGGGAGACCGCATTGGCGGCGGCGTCCATCTCCTCGTTTTCAGATAGTCAGGATGCCCTGCAGCGCCAACGCATCACCATCTGGACACTGTACTGCCATGAGACGTAAGCTCATCCTTCCCTTGACCTTCAGGCCTTTCTCACACTAACGTACCAGTTGGCTGGCTCTTGTGCTTGGCCGCAAGCCTGGCCTCAAGGTGGATGATATTGCTTGCGCCATGCCACGCAACCAGCCGGTCCTGTGCAGCCTTGGCCGGCTGTCAATGATCCTCGAAAATGCTGCCGATACCATCTATGGCTGCCCATCTGCATCATTATTACAGCTTTATGAAAAGGCAGAAAAGGTGCACAGCCAACTACGTCAGTATGCTGAGCAGGTCGGCATTGCCTCGGCCACCACGGGACACTATCGCAGTCGCTTTGACGACGCATCGTCGATTCTTCTTCACAACTGTGGGTATCCATGAATTTCATCGTTAGCCTTTGTCTATTATCCATCTCTCTCGATATGCTGATTCTTCTTTTTAGGGTACTATCACGCAATGACACTTGCATTCCGACCCTTTTTGGTTGCTGACTCGGCATTGCGTTCCTCTGGTCGTCTCTCTAGTGACGCCGAGATGTGGCTTCGCCACGCCTGTCGATCTGCCGTCAGTGCAGCTCAGGACTCTGTGGCATTTACCAGTAGCATGTACCGCAAGCCAGATTCTGTAGCGCCCGTAAGTGTTCTGACACTCGTCACCATCTACACAAGGATCTGTACCATGGCTGACAACCAGCAGCGAATCCGCTACTGCGCCTTTTACTTTGATGCCGCTTGTTCTGTGCTGCTGCATGACACGCTGTACCACCCTTCAAAGTACAGCTACAGTCTCGAATACATTCGTGACGCGCTTGCCTGTCTCGACATGATGCCCCATGATGCACCGATGACTATCACAGCCGGGTCCATCCGCAAAATTCTGCAGTCCGTAGAAAAGTCCATCGCCCAGCGTCAAACCCAACAGGAGACCCAGCAACCACAGCAGCTCCAACAGCTAGGGCCATCTGCACGGACAGAAGCAGTTTCGTCTGCTCGTACAGCAATTGGAGACGAAGACCTACCGCAGAAACAGCACTCTAAGCAGCAAGAGCAACAGACTGCTTCTTCGCCGTTTCGAGGCCCTCGTTGGCTTCTAGAGGGAGGGAAAGAGGTTCTTCTTTTCAGTGACCGGCCGCCACAACAGCAGTATCAGCAGCTGCAGGAACAGCAGCAATATCGGCAGCAGCAACAAATTCACTCACACAACCATCAGCACAGTCGAAATCATGTTCCCGACGGTGTATTCCACGTCGAGACAAGTGGCCAGCCAGTAGTAGCAGAAGATGCAGCATTTACTACTGGCGGTGGCCAGGAGCTTAGTGCATCAATGCAGCCACAGCACTTTCCCAACCTGAATCTCGATATTCTGACAACAGACTTGCTTAATTTCTTCCCAGTGGATATTACCACGCGGGAGACAAGTAGACTGTTTGAATGAGGAAAATGCGGGTTCTAGACAATACAAGCTTATCAATGGCCCAAGACTACAGGAATTCAAAGCCCCAAAGCTCCCAAAGCCGGCACTCTTTCATTTAACGAATACTCCGCCTCCCAAATGTCGTCGAGTTGAGGCCACAGTTGTACGTCGGACAATGCGAAGCCGTGTGGATGTAGCGAATCTTGCCGTGCTCTACGCGGAAGATATGGCTATCAGGCACGGCAAGGTGTGGCAAAGCACGGTCCAACTGAGGGAATCCGATAAAAATTGACACGACACCGAATTCCTCGTCAACAATGTAGCGACGGTCCATGACGACGATAGTGCTCGGGTAACCTTTGCACGTATCAGTCGAAAAGTTACCACGCGCCGTGTACGAACCACCCTCGAGTCGCGCGCAGGCCGATGCCACGGGGATGGCAACACTCGCATTAGCAAAACGGTCAAAGTAGGCGTCACCAGCAGCCTGCACAAGAGCGCGGCTGTCGCGTTGCCCAGGAGCAATGGCGCCCCAGGATTCGAAAGCGTCGTAATACAGATAACCCGTAGCATTAAAGGCCCAGTCGCCGGGCTTGGTGACAACTGACTCGACTAGGCGGATGCCGAGATTCTTCTCGCTAAACAGGAAACGTGTGTGGATGAGAAAAGGCATCATGGCAGTGGAATTCGCTGCGATGCTCGTATTGCCAGCCGCCGGTGCGGTGGCCATGACTTCGACCAAGGCGCCGCACCGTGTTGTGTCGAAGTAGCTGTGGCTGCGGTCAATGCGCATGGGTGTGGTCAGTATGCCATGTCGAACGTCTCTGTGTTTGTCGTTCTCAGAATAGGTCGCATTAGGCGCAAAAAAGTCGACAAAGACAGAAGGCTTGCCGGCCGCCTGAGCGGCAAGGTAGGCCGTCGAGGCATCGGCAAGGAATCCACGCGAACAGTTAGCTACCGACAATGCAGACACAGCACTAGAAAGTGCAAAGAGGGCAACAAGAGCCAAGATCATGGGGAATATCAAAGGCAGGTTGCACTCTGGCCTCAAGCTAGACCAGACAAGGACATTGTGCTTTCTTCAATGGCAGGAAGTGCGAGTGTTAAGTAGTGCCTGTAGAGACCAATTTCTGATTAAGTTTATCCATGGCCGTATATTGCTTTTCAGGAACAGTGTGAGATTTCTCAGCTGCCTAAATTTTGATGTTGAGTAGGTATAATACAAAGTCACCATGTAGTATTACTACTAGTATTAATAATATAGTCCCCGTTCGAGTCCCACTTAATATTGGCCGACTCATAATACTCTGTACGGAGTACTAATAATCTATGGTCTGCCTTGTCGGATATTTGTTTTGCCGTTCCATGAACCATAGCTTGATTCCATAGATAAGGCTCAGCCGATCACACATGACAGAAGAGAAGAGACACAGAAGAGACACAACGAACCACAACGAAAGTATCATTTTTTTGCGGTCCATCATGGCAAGCTCCGACGATGAACGAGATATGGATAATGGGGTCTATGGAGGATCTGAGATGGATGACGAGAGTGATGATGATACCATGAGGTTTGTGCAGGGGGATTTGAGCTCCGAGACAGGCTCGGACGACGATGACTCGGACATTATGGACGGGGATTCAGACGACGATGATGACAACGATGGATCTGTCAGTGAAATGGGATATACGGAGAACATGCTCTTTGATTGGGAGGTCATGGAGTCAAGTGATGATGAAGGTGGTGAAAGCAGTATCTCCTCGGATGTAGACGAGTCCACAGAGCCATCATCTGAAGATGATGAGAACGGTGAAAGAAGAGTCAGCAGGAGGAATAGAACTACTGGCCAGAGCAATGCGGTTGGAATAGATCAAGGCACAAAGAGCACCAAAACCTTTACGCTGTTTCCACTCCTACCTGCGGAATTGCGACTACGCATCTGGGAAATGCACTGTCCAGCATTGTTCGAAAAAGCTCGCGTCTTCGAGATGAATCTTGCAGATTGCCGCTCCTATTTTACATTAACAGCAGGAGAATTATTGCCCCGGCAAACTCGGCCACTTCGACGGTTTATGCGTATTTCTCACGAGACGCGGGCTCGTGGACTCCAGGCGGTCCCAGACGAGCTCCCGATGGAACCCATGGAAAGACGGAAAGGAGATGAAGCGCATAGATATATCTTGCGTTTCAACGGCAAGTCTGACATTTTGTTTTTCAGGTCGTTTCTCCTCCTCCATCTGTTCAACGGAGCTTTATCGGCCACGCCTCGTCACAGGACGCCAATTTTTGTGGATTGCGTACGCAACATCGCCCTGCAAAGCTGGCGATCGGGAACGCTCGATTGGAGCAGTGCTATCATGACCCCCAAAGATGCCCGTGAGCTCTTTGATGCCCCACTTGAGCACGAAGAAGTCGTCGACGCTGAGGAATCCTCACCAGTTTATATCCGAACTTTTGGAGATGCGATAATGAGAGCCTTTCCGAAGTTGGAAAACTTTTACTCTGCAGAGCACGGCTCGATTCGACGGGCCGACTGTTGGGTCGCTGGGACGAATAAAAGCGAATACCACCTTCGTATCTACGAGTATAACAGTTACCGTGCTCGTGAAAGAGTAGATGTCTACTACTTTTGGCGGGAGCCTAGCAAACAGACGAATACGAAAAGTACGAGATTACTCGAAGAGAGTGCGGCACCCAGAGAGACCGATAACGAAGTAGAGAAAAACTCAACGACAGTGCTAGCAGCTCGCCATCCTACTCACGGTGATAGATATGTTGAATTTTCACGGCTGCTGTGCTTCTTTCAAGAAGAAGGCCGGGATTGCCTGACAGAAATTACATGGCGCTGTCCCGACGGAGAGTGGCCTACTCTAGAGAACGGTGAACCCGAAGAAGACGACGTGTATATTTTTGACTGGACCATATCAGAGGATGATTACGAGTCGTCTGGTATCGATGATGAGTCAATCGAGGTGCACGAAGACGAAGACGAAGATGAAAATAACCTTGATCCACACATTTCAGACAATTCAGAGACCGAAGAGGCACAACATTTGGAAGCTGCATTCTCCAGTCCGGAGCCAGAATCAAGCGAGGTCGGGAGAACTAGCAATAACAAGCGAGGTACCAAACGCCGAATTGTGTCGGATTCTGATGATGAAGACGTGGAAGACGTGGAAGGAGGCGCTATAGACATCAGTGACACAAAGACATCGAAGCGGAGACGCCGGCACGTTGTTCTGTCAGATGAGAGCGATGGTGAGGATGAACGAATTCAATCACAAACCAAGGGCATCAGCGAAGTCAGAGGAGAGAGTGCCGGTGACGATGAGGAAGAAGAGGAAGAAGTATTGGGGGAGAGACGGTTAACTTTTGTTGAGAGTCTTCAACTTCACCGAGCTCAAAATCCAATTTCAGGAGAGAGCGAAGACGAAGAAGACAATGGCGACAATGAAGAAGAAGGAGAAGAAGAGGATTACTAATTACAATGTTGAGATTGCCTTGTTCGCATTAGGGTTCCGAAGCAAGCTAAATGAATTGAATGAATGATGATTTTAATAAAAAATACAGCACCAGCCTAGCCATACTTGCTCTTGCTTTGCATTGCTCAGTACGGTTCTGCCAGAGCAATTCGTCATGCAAAATGATTAGAAAAGCGCGCGTGTCTATCTTTCTACCATTTATACAGCATATTAGTGTGTTTCTACTACATAATCAGACATTATGAGAGTTTATGTTTATGAGACGACTTGTCTGCGCGAATCTCTTCTAGTCGTATTATTCTTTATATACTCTCTTAGGTGATCATGTAGATGCCAGAATGGTGATACATCCCCCAATGTACTCGTAAACGAATGTGGATGCTTGTTCTACGATGCATACAGGCTTAAGGAAGTGTAGGTCCATCAAGACATTTTTGGTGTCTGCCAAGGATGGTCATACGACATGGCAGCATGCTACCTACTGGTTGCAATTTAATATGTGTTGTTAGGCTACCAAGGAGATATTAAATAATCATGGTCTCTACAATACCGGTCAGAGACTGGAAATCTTACTTCTCTAAAGTAAATGCATATCCAGTTGATTTCCAGCTCGCCGTCTGCAGAATTTCATTGTGCATCACGGCTATACAACCATTACCAGACAGCATCATAAGAATTAATGATAATGATTATGCGCATCCTCAAAGCCCGTCAGCCACCCTCCGAAATCACCTAGTTGCCATGAACGGCTTTCAATGGCTGGCATGATTATTGAGTGCTAGGGGTGTTGATGCGACAAGACAGATGATGGGGTTGGATATCTGCAAAATGTGTATATTGGATGTTTTTCACTGTAAATGTACAAGCGACACAATTGTATACATATGTTATAGAAAGAAATCGTAAAACTACAACTGCACTCTAAATTACCATACGCTCAGCTTCTAATGTCCACTTATCCCGGTAGCTCAAATCGAGGCATATGTCGTCGTCTCTGTACCTCAAAACCGCCGATTTCCAGTGCCAACACCACATCGGAACCATAGAGCTCGCCGTCTGACGTGCTGTGTTTGTAGGTCCCTTCATCTGGGGGCAAAATATGCTGTTGGTATGGCTGGGATTCTTCTTGCCAGCGCTGCTGCTGCTGCTGCCGCTGCTGTTTTATCTCTTGCTGCACTTGTCGCTGACGTCTTCGTCTAAAGACACACCAACCAGCCAGTCCAGCCAAGATGCCGAAAATAAAGACAGCGGCGACGGTGATGCCGGCCACGAAGCCTGACGAGAGGCCGTTGGCGGTTGCAGTGAATGAAGTGCTGCTGTTGGTGTCATTGCTAGTACAAAATTTGGTGAGGACGTTGCCTTGGGTGTCGACGGCGACGAGGTCCTGACGGGTGGTGGGATTGGCCTGCCAGAGGGTGAAGGAGCGGGTGTCCTGGTTGACGTGGAGGTAGGCGGTGGAGAAGAGCTGCCATCCGATCTGGGGCATGTCATCGGACTGGGTGGACTGGAGGGAGTCGATGACAAAATCTGTCTCGTCCGCAGGGTGGGAGCTGTTGATGAAGAAGTCACCGGTGGTCTGGTTGAGGACGACGTGCGGCACAACGAGTTGGCGGCTAGCGATGCGGGCGGAGAAGCCCGACTGCAGCTTTAGGGTGAGGTCCCCGTCGTATGGCTCGATACCAGTTATGTAGCGCAGGTTCCAGTAGTAGATACCGAGAGAGCGGCCGAACTGGAAGATGTTTTGTTGGTTTAGCTGGAGCAGGCGACCAAAGTAGGGCTCCAGAGGCAGCCGCATCAGTGTCGGCAGATTGGGCGTGATGCAGGCCTGAAGCGGAGCTGTCGAGGTGTTGAAGATGCTAGCGTCAGTGCCGTTGGCAAAGTTGAGGACGAGATCGGAGATGGCCACAACCATCTGCGATGGGCAGTCGGCGACGGTGGCAGTCAGCGGCTGTGTGAAGCCCTGACCGCTGACCTTGGCACGGTCATAGCCGCCGACGACAAAGCTGCCGTCGAGCTGTTGGGCTTGCTGCTGCTGGATGTTGTCAATGTCCTCATTGCGGCCGGGCCCGCTGCGGCCCCAGAAAAAACCCCAACTACGAGATGCGATCTGCCCCGACGACCTCAGCGTCTGTAGCAAGCTCGAGTTAGCCCCCAGGCCGAGCGCCATCATCGGCGCATAGCCCTGCTCGCCCCAGTCACTGAGCGCCACACCCATGGAATAGTTGGCCAGCGAGAAACTATCTGAGCCATTGCTAGCGCCTAGCCATAGCGTATCCGCGATGGGCGACACCTTCGGGTAGTGGCCACCGCCAGCATTGACCGTGTCAGGCGCTGTGTCGTCCGGAAGCGTATTGGCATCGACACTACGCTGGGTCCGTGATGCCAGCGTATTATAGGCGCCGCCGCGGAACGTTGTGCACCCGGCATTGGTCCAGGAGCCGGGTCCGGGAACGTTGGAGAGGCAGTAGCCGTCGGGGCCGAAGAGTAGTGTCTTGTTAAGGGGCCTTTATCAAATCAGCCATCCAGCCAAGCTTCTTCTCGTCACACACACAAGTCACACATACATCACAGGCATGAGAGCAACGGGCTGTGGCGGATCGCCGACAGCCATCTCGATGCCTCGGGCCACCTTGTTGTTCGACAGGCTAACATTGCCAATACGCAGGGCAATAGGAGACGGCTGACAGGTCATCCTGAAAGTGGCCAGCACAAGTCGTCGAGAGTCAAGTAAAAATCAAAGAGAATACCAAAAGGGGAAGAAGGGCGGAGGAAGAGGCCAAGATCTCAGACAAGGCAGGAATTGAAAGATTTTGGAAGATGTACAGAAATGCAGGCTGGCCCTTCGAGTACACATTTAAAAAAAAATACGTTGGGATAACAGACGGGCGGGTAGGAGAGGCAGACTTTGCCTATTCCTAAAGGACGCCGGCGTCAAAGAGAAGACAACAACAACCCCCAAAAGAAACCAAGAGGGGCCCTGCGTAGACACTGCAGATTCTAAGCGCCAAAGGAAATCATTTCAAATTTAACGGCAATACGTATGCGGCTTTGAAGCAACAGCAGTTTGAGGCTGGGTTCAGGCCAGTCGACACCGCGATATCCCTGAGAAAATTAATGAAAAGCAGAGAGTCCCCCGCCAGAACCAACACAGCCCTGCACAAACGCCGTGGCATCCTCTGCACCTCTCCCCCCTCTCGCCAAAATTTCCCATCTTGATTTGAATGTGCAGAGGCATTAAAGGCATCTTGTCGTCGTTTTAGCATGATTGGCGCCGAGGTATGAGGTTGACGGGGCTTGGCACTATTATAAAACGGGCCAATCACGAAGCTGTAGCAATACCACTACCCTTGTAAGCCCCGTATACTGTTTCCTGCCTGGCCAGTAGAACACCGCCGTCAACCGCCTAGCTCCACTGAGGCCCCACTGACGCAGAGGGCGAGAACAAGCTCGGCATCATTGGATGAAGAATCAGGGTAACCAAAACCCGTTTATGCGCAGTTTCATGGATCGTACACGGCGTGGCTCCTTTCAACTGCTTTTAAGAGCTCTGAGAGCAGACCGGAGTTGAGTTCAGAATTAAGACACACAACACGGGAAAACAAGAAGAAAAAGAATCAGAAAAAGCTTGTTCCGCATCTCGCATTACTCATTTTAGCTGAGCTGTCTCGGTGGATGAAATCTCTGCGATATTATCAACTCTATTTATTCCCTCTCTCCTCGATGCCCTCTTCTTCTCTTCTGGCTGGCCATGCAATCACGATGTCCAAATATCACATTGGCTACCTGTCACACAAGAGGCGTTCATTTACTCTTCTGATCCTCCTCTTCCTTCTCATCATCGGTTTCCTCCTCCACCGGCGCCGGGAAGATGACTACACCTCTGCCGAGAAGCAGTGGCACCACACTGGCAAAGTTGAGGCACACCTGCCGACAAGGACAGTTACCCATACAGTAATACCAGAGCCTTCATCACAGCCTACACCTACTCTCGAGGCCACTTCCGAGTCTGCTCCCGAGACTTCCCCGTCCTCTCCTTCTTCTACCCAGCCTTCCCAGCCACTGGCCATCCCCGAGCTGGAAAACTTCTTCCAGCGTGCCCCTCATGCAGAAATCGAAGACCCATTCTGTCGCTACCGCTTCGGCCCTGCCTATCTCGAGGATTTTCGCGACCATGCCTTCCAATATTGCACACCAAATAGTAGAAGCGAAGGCGAAGCAGACAGCATGACCCGAGGCAACAGCCGCCTGCTCTGCTTCCACGCCCACGCCCGCGAAGACTTATCCTCCGACTCCTTCTGTCTCGCCCAGAACGTCCACCTCGATGTCGCCACTGGCCACTTCGTTGTCAGTAACTGTAACGTGCGCAAGCCCCGCGACAGAAGCATGCCGGCCGTGACCCGACTGAAAAAGTATTGGTACGAGACTGGGCCCTCCTACATTATGGAAAAGCTTATCCGCATCGAACCCCGTACCGAACTGGAGCCTACCGAGCAGCAAAAAGAAGAAGAGCAGGAGGAGGAGGACGCCGACGACGACTACTCTGTAGAGCACGCTGCCATTGACCCTGACGCCCCGCCACGCTTCCTCATTCTGCTGAAACGCGAAGGTACGAGCAACCTGTGGCACAGCATGATGGAGATCTGGGCTATGACTATGTCGATCGATGTGCTGCGCATAGCAAGCCACGGCGTTGGCGAGCAGCCACACATTGCCAAGAAATCAAACACGCCCCTCTTTCGCTTCCCAGACGACCTTGAGCGCACACAGGTCGTCATTGCCAACAACAAGTCTGGCGACGGTGAAGTAGACAGTGCCGCCACCCTTGACCTCTGGCGACTCTTTGCCCATCGCCCAACCGTCTACCTACAAGACATCCTCGATGATGCCCGCCAGCCAGACACCTTGGCTCGCACGAGCCGACAGCAGCAACTACTGCCACCCGGCAATGGCCCTCTCAACCTCATACTGCCACTGCCCGGCGGCAGCAACCCGCTGTGGCAGAACGACTGGCAACTGCGGCCCTGCGGCAGCTCCGTCTTCAACGCCGGTACGCCCGCGGCCGCCCCGCTGCTACATCTCTTTGTGCAGCGCGTCCTCGTGCATCTCAAGCTGGAGCCCGATATCTCGCATGCCGCCGAGATCAAGCCTCACAATACCATTCCACTGACCTACATCCCTTCGCCTAGCCCGGCACCACCCATCGTCGTCACCTTTGTCGACCGCCGGGGTTCGCGCCGCCTACTGGGCCAAGAGGCCCTCATTGACCGCCTGCGCCAGAACTATCCGGCCGACCGCGTCACCATCGAGGTCGTCGACATGGCTGCACTCTCGCTGGCTGAGCAGATCACTATTGTCCGCAAGACCGATGTCCTCGCCGGCGTCCATGGCGCTGGCCTGACGCACATTATGTTTATGCGCAGCGGCGGCAACTCGTCCTCACCTACCGGTAGCGGGGGTGGCGCCGTCGTCGAGATCCAGCCAGCCAAGCTTCACTATAGAGGATTCCGCAATCTGGCTCACATGCGCGGTCAGCAGTACTTTTCTGCCCAAGCGGAAAGAGTAAGACCCGACGAGGCGAGGGGGGAGGCTGAAGAGAACAAGATCATGGATAAAGAAGTCGACTGGCAGTCAGGAAACGTCAGGATTGAAGAGGAGCGCTTTCTTGTGCTGATGGATGCTGCCATCAAGTCGCAGTACAATAAAGGACAGCGAAACTGGGATATTGTCTGAGATGGCCATGTCTTGGAATCTATGTCTTGGAATGTCTTTCTAATGTCTTCAAGGAGTGTTTGAATATGTGCGATATCCCTATTCTTTTGTTCTCGCCTGTCTTCTGTCTTTTGCTCTTTCATACTCCCATGGTCCCTGGTCTGTTATTTCTCCAATTCTCTATACATAAATATTAATAGTGAGGCTAATTTGGGTCGCATACCGCATATTTGCATACATGATTATTGTTCTGGTATATGTACGAGTAGAGTCAGTACCTTGGGTCTCACAACCACATGATCCGCACGAGTCACGAGACATGATGAGGCGTTTTAGCTAGGATACCCTTGCACGCTACCTCCCTGCGCTGCATGCAGATGCAATTACGAGTACGAGAGCAATCCGTTCTAGTCGCACGAGTAGCTATAGCATACTGCGCACGTGTACAGTACACAGTACACAGTACAAGGCGAAGGAGTACGAGTACATACTCGTACTTGTACGCTTGAAACAGAGGCTGACTGGCTCCCGGGTGGGTGCCTCTCGCAAGCGCTGGGATTCTGCACTGTGCATGTACCTTTACTGTGTACAAAAAGAGACTACTACGTACCGACCGCCAAGACCTGCCCCCGTTTCCAATCAGGGGTCCTCATTCAGGCACTGTGTCCAGCCCCATTTTTGGTAATGCCCATTTCTCGCTGAAGCGAAAAATGGACGTCCCCACAGTATATTTCGCACAGCCAGTCAGCGAGATGGACCCTCTCCATTCCTGCTGTCTGTCATCTTTTATGTACTCGTACGTACTCGTACTCGTACTCGTACTGTATAATACGTACTGTGTATTGCATCGAGTACAAGTACTACAAAATATTGTACAAAGTACTCCGTACTCTTACTATGTACTTGAGCAAGCGGGGACGGACACCGCTATTCAATGCGATCCTGTCTCCAGTTCCCGCATCACCATGGAATAGACGAAACCCTCCTCACTTGTCGAGTCCTTGCCCACTCCGTCATTACGGAGTACGTGTTTTGCACTACGAGTACATATGAGTAGTACTCAGTAATACTCCGTACGCAGTACTCCGTACGGAGTACGTACTCGTAGTTCTTGTTCTTCCTGCCCACTATGTATTGTTTACGGAGTCTACGATGTTCCTCGTACTCTGGACACTCGCGCACGTACGGAGTATGCCTTTTGATTTGTTAGAAGCGTTGTTTACGGGAGATGCTAAGCGTTTGGAATAGAACCTGGCCTAGAAAATCGTGGTTTCGTTACATGGTAAAAGACTGTCTTACAGGCTTACTCCGTACGTACGGGTGTGAATCGTGCACGATGTACGAGTAATGCTCCGGCATCGCTCGTCGTGTCCAGAAGAAGGTCTCGTGTATGTATAGGCCTCTAACATGGCCACTGTGCTTCGTGCAACCTCGTACGGAGTACATAGTACGAGTATGCGTACGAGTACAAATTCGAGTGCATGTACTCGTACTATGTACAAACGTCAAAGCCAGTACTGCTTTGCATTAGCTTGTACATATCATCCAATGAGGAAGCCGATATCAGGGTGGCAAGCAAGTTATGGGGAAACAACAAGAGGGTGGAGATACATAGTATGCTTTTATTATCGGTCCCACTTGCCATTCTGCACAGTGCCCCGTTACTATTTCCGCAGCACAGCGCAACATGCCACACCAGAAGGAAGATTTTTGCTGCCCTTTCAGTTTCTCCATTCAGTCCCTGTTTTTGTTTTGGTTCTGCCTTTTGGCTCATCCGGGGCTTCCATTGGCTCATGCAAGCGCTGCGCCCCTCGCACTGTGTCTCTTATGCACAAATTCCCTTTCCCCTTTAATTTCTGGACGGGCGGCTGGGCTTTCGCCTGGATGCGTACGAGTACGCAGTAGTTGGGAGGCCAGGCTCACTCGGCTCTGCCATTTTATTTTCGGTCGTCTCGATTCGTGCTCCATTGCATGTCCCCTTTTGGATCTACTACGAGTACGTACATAGTACGAGTACTCGGCCATCCCTGCCTGTGCCTGTGCCTGCGCCTGCGCCTCTACCCCGTACTAGGCGTCTCCGTCCGTCTTGTCTTTCTTGCCCTCTCGCCTGCCTCTTATTTTCGCCTGCCTTTCTCCTGCCCTTTTATTTATTTGATCCCCCCTGTCCCCGCTCTTCTCCTCGCTGTTTGCAGGCATTTCTCGTACTATGTACACAGAAGACTGCAGTCCACTACGAGTACGGAATACAAGTATTACGGAGTACTTACTCGAACAACCGACCACGAGTATCATAGCAGACTATTACTACTATGTACGAATACATTTGGAGTACAAGTACATAGTACTCTGTACGGAGTAGACTAGCCACCGTAGCGCAGGTTGCGGTGACCCGCTCTTGCACGTACCAACCCAGTCACTTAGGGCTTTGATGGTCTGCTGGTCAAAACAGGTACAAAGGTACATGTCCGTATTCGTACTGGTCAGTTTTGCCTGTTTGTGCTCCACTCCACCCTCCTCGTTCCTTCTTCTTTTCTCATTTTCCCGCTCTTTCCCTCGTTTTCTCTTTCCCACCCGCAACTTTGGCTCTCCACCAATTCTTCGACCAACATCGTCTTGCATTTTTTTTTCTCACTTTCCCCCCTCTCTCTTTCTCTCTCTTCCTTTTCTTCGCCCCAAACTTGTTCCCCTTCTTTCTCTCTTCGCTTCATCTCTCCCCTTCTCTACTCATCAGACTTTACTCTCTCTCACTCATAACGTGCACACTCCTATACCTCTCTCTCCGCCATCCTACACCTCTGATCCTCTTCCCTGTACTCATATCTGCTCCCTTCCTTTCTCATCTGCATCTTTCTTCCCCTTCTTGGCCATCTTTTCTTCTTCTTCCCAATCCTTCTCTTCTTTCTCGTGACCCTTCTGTTTCACCACCTCGCTTAGTTCCCTCCCTTCTTCCGCTTCTCGTTCTTCTTATTCTCTTCCTCTCCCTCTTTCTCTGTCGTGGTGCACGTCCTCTGCAGAACCAACCAGACCAGGCCACAATCCACAATCCACGCCCAAAATACGCCCACACCACGCCACGTCGCTCAGGAGGGTCCCCTGCAAGCTTCTGCCATCTGTACCATCTATACCAACTGACTCCCTCTGTCCGGCTCTCCTTTTCTACGGCCTGCTCTCATAGCATTTCCCTATTTTGTATACATCAACACTTTGCACAACATCCTCCATAATGTCATACTATTATAATGCCCACCAGCAGCACCCCACGGCCGCGCCACCTTCCATCAGCCACTCCCATTACGGCGGCCGTAATCGGCGTGCCCCTCGGCTCTCCATGTCGCAGAACGCCAACAAACAGATGCAGAGCCACCACCAACAGTACCGCCAACTCCGCTCCATGAAGGAGATGGTCGATACCATCAACCTCTCCACCTTCCGCGTAAAATTCGAGGCCGGCCGTTCATTTGACCTTGAAGACGACCTGGAGTTCTGCCCTGGCCTACTGTCCGAGAACGACGTGAGTCCTGTTGTGCTTTGAAACTGTTCCTAGAGGCACATTATCCTAACATCTTTAGCTGGTCTCGATCCACAGCGCATCCGAGCGTTCTTCCCTGGCTAGTAACTCGCCAGAACACTCGCCCTCCCAGCCGGCTCAAGCAGCACCTGTCTTTTCTCTCAACGCTTCCTCGCCGTCTTTCACTCTCCCTACTCTCCAGCCCCACCAGCCTACAAAAATGTACCAGCCTGCCGCCACGCGAGTCCGGAACCCCATTCCCATTGTCCATCCATCCTCGCGACCAGCCTCCCACGCCAGCATGACGACCCCAGTCCCACCGCCGTCCGTATCACCAACTATACGCATCTCGCAGCAGATTGGCTCTGTGTGGTAAGCCCTGGCCTCGCTTTCCTATCTAGAAGAGGAGATATCAGTCGTGATGCAGCTTGCCGTATTCGGCTTTATTGTTGTTACACCAAATGCACGGGTTTCTATCTAAACATAAAACAAAAAAACAAACAAAAGATGCATGGGTCCAGACACTACACCAATCATTTCTGTTTATCGGAGGTCTCTACGGCTGGGGACATATTGGGGCACCACCACGGCAGGATCATACAAACGTGGAGAACATGAGGACAGCTGGCATGAGGAAGTTTTGGGATGACGAGAGTGAATATAGAGTGAGTGAGGAGGAGACACGCCATACAAGTCACTACCAGCGTGCCACGAACGTGACAGGATTCGGAAATTTGAAGATTGCGATTCTTGGGCAATACGCAACACGTGTGCCCTGTCCTACTGCATTGAGACGAAACTGACAATTTTTGTTTTATTTTCGATCCTCTGGGTCTTTCTTTGGATCTGTCTCAACATACTCGGCGTCAACGAACATTTGCCCATTCTTTTCATTTTCATCCTTCTCACAACATTTTCCTACTCTAGTTTCCTTTTTTCTTCTTCCCTTCTCATTTGTCCATGGTTTGTGGATTCCCCAAAAAGAAACAAAGTGAAGAGATAATCGAACCGGCCTGGATGGTTGGTGCCCCAAACTTCGAATTACGGCATTTTCATTCAACTCCGCGATATTGGCGTTACATTTGTGGTCCAGTGCTTTCTATCTTGTTCTTTTGTCTTTTGCGGCACTATCCTTTCCATGAAGACCTAATCCCTGCATATTGGCTACTACAACGGAGTTCTTGCGGCTTGCATCACGATTTATTTCTCTTCTTATACAAGGAGCGGGCGAAATTTATATACCACGATTAAAAACACGGTTGATCACGGGTCTACGAGTTTTCAAGAAAAAAACAACATACTTCTTATAGAACGGCTGTCTTTTGGATGACATGTCTCGTTTCTTGTCATCATTTTTTCCACGTTGACTTCATTTTCTCATTTGCTATTTCTATGTGGTTGGGTTTCTGTTTCACGCTGATGAAGTGCAGCGACTGGTTGGGTGATCGCCGAGCACTGGTGTTTTGACGCGATTTTGCTTTTTGGTTTCCACTGCGTCTGGGTTTGTTTTGCGTTGTATTCGCAACTCTCTTGAACGGGTCATTCTTGGAGCAAAGGGATGATGGGCACAGAAAGGGGCTTATTGTGGCTTTCTGGTTTCATGCTTGTTTTTTTTTTCGTATCTTCTACTGTTCTATTGCATATCTTTTCTCTTTTTACCCCCCCCCTTCCCCAATATCTGTTATGATATGGGTTCTACTTCTCCACGTGTCCTATTATTCTCCTCTTTTCATCTTTTTTTCTTGTATTTTGAAGAAGGCGAGGGACGCTTCCATGTACGAACCCTGTTCTTTTATGTATGCCTCTGGATTGTGGGAAGACACTTTCTTGGGAGTGAAATGGCAGGGAGGTGGAGATTGTTGGTTCAGGGAGGTATTTATTTCATTGTGTTTATTGCTTTTGAGGAGTCCAGATAGGGGTATTACTGTCTTGGGGGTTTTGACTGATTTGGAGATTCCCGTGTTGCGAATTGTTGTTGAGGAGCAAAGGAGCATAGTGTTCTCTGTATTGTGCATATTGTTGGATCCTGTATCTTATGTTCTGTTGACAGCACTCGAGTACATAAAAGTCGTCTTTGTCTGTCTAAACAAGCCGTACCGAATGATGAGAAAAAGTGACTGGTGACGTGCTTCGTTGCTGTATCTTGCAAAGTGATCTACCAGTCACTAACCCGTCATGGTGCAGTACATAGCATGTGTATGCTGGCTATCAAGAACCACTAGACTAACTGGTTCAGAGAGCCAATCCTCTCCCAGCACCACTAGAATAGGATCTTATATAGTCTGACTATTCGTATGTGCTTCTTTTCTCATATGTTTCATAAATGTGCTCTTTATTTCTTCTATCGGTGTGGGTATCCGGCATGGAACACTAACGTGATGTCCAAATCAATCATAAAAACCATAAGAAAAAGGGAAAGGAAAGGGGAATAAACGGGACGCTGGTGAAGACCACCTGAGATGGGCCTCGATCAGCGGTCGAGTCCACGCATCTTGATGAAGCGGTTGACCTGTTCGCGCGTGAGCTTATCGTCGTAGTCTTCGCTGCACACATAGAATGAGATGAGCTCCTGCGTGCAGTCGATAATAGCCTCCATGTCCAGGCCGCTGTCGGCTAACCACTTGATGAGCCCATGCAGCATGGCCGTGCGGCCACCGTCGTCCTCTGGCAAAGGCTGCTGTTGAGGCTGTGGCTGTGGCTGTTGCTGCTGGAGTTGCTGCGCTTGCAGCTGAGCTTGTACTTGGGAGGATGCATTGGCCATGGCTGCACGCGCCTGGAACTGGGCGAGGACGCTAGCATAGTTGGCGGACGTGACAGCACCGCCAGTGAGGCCGGGTGTGCCCGGCAGGAGACCCAGAGGTGTGCCGGGTGTGTTGGGACCACCGATGCCGAGGCCAAAGGAGGAGGAGAAGGTAGAGGGGATGGAAGTGGGCTGTTGCTGTTGCTGTTGCTGTTGCTGCTGTTGCTGCTGTTGTTGCTGGGGAAGAGGCGTGAAGCCAGCGAGACCAGGAGTGCCCGTTCCTACTGTGGTGGGTGTGTTTGGGCCACCGACCGAATTTCCTCCAGAGGCAACAGTAATGCTTGAACCGCCATTTCCGACTCCTGCTGCCACGCTTCCTGCTGCCGCCATTGCTGCCGCTGATCCTCCCAGGCTCCCAGAATTTCCGGCACCGCCATTTCCGTTAGCAACGTTGCCGCTGGCACCACCAGCAGTGCTGGTACTGGCATTGGCACTACCACTGGCACTACCTCCACCATTGCTGGTGCCATTAGCAGCGGCCGATGGCGACAGCACGAGGGCCCACAGCAGGGCAGTGACAGCAATGATGTGAGGCGGGTAGAGTAGGGGCAGGTCGGTCATGTAGTGGTCATTGACAATGTTCCAAGCGTGGGCGAGCTCGTCGGGGTGCAGGGCGAGCTCCTTTTGGAGGGTCAGCAGTGTGCGGTAGGGGGCGTGGACGATGAGCTGGGAGTGCAGCTCAGAGATGAGGAAGAACTCGCACTCGCCGAGACGGGGGATCTCGAGGCAGTGTGCCGCGACGGCGGTCGTGGAGCCGGCAGTCGACGCTCCGGCAGCCGGCGACGGAGAAGAGGTGCCGGAGGTTGTGCCGGCGGCAGCGGTTGCAGAGGTAGCGACGGAGGTGACTTCGGGCCAGGCAAGCTTGGCCTCCTGAACGACCTGGCGGATGTGCTGGGGACACTCTTCAGTTTTGCAGGCGAGATAGAGGGCTGTGGCCATGACGACGTATGGATTGGTGCGGCGGAGCTCGACGCGGAGGTAGAAGCGCTTGACGTAGACCTGGGCTGTAGCAATGGCTTGCTGGCGGACGCCCATGCGCTTGGCAAGGCGGTTGATATCTAGAGGCAGTCAGCAGAGCGCCCAAGACAAGACGGCAAGACAGGAAAGAAGGCCCAGACTCACACTGAAAGAAGAAGATGCCAAGATGGCGAGGCTCTGGCAGCGGGCACATCTGCACCAGACTGCGCTCCTCTTCTAGCCGCCGCAGCCGCAGCGCTGCCAGCTGTTCCTTGGTAAATTCCCAGTACCGCCGCTGCGTTGAGTCCCAGTAGCTCGCCGCCATCTCTCGGGGAGGGGTGCTCGGCCGTGATTCGTGACTGTACGGGCTATTCAGCGATCAGAGGAAAACTTGTTCCTTGTTCCTGAATTGGATTACATCAGCTTTCTGACAAAGATAGTCGGATTTCGGAGTTCGGCAGTATATATTTCCATTCGACAGCTTGATGGTCTGACATATTAACTGTGTGTATTACTGCAGTAATAAATGACGTCTTTGATTGGCCACTTTTAAGCCGACGCCCCCGGCGTACTCCTAATATTATGCTCAGTAACAAGCATGGTAATACGCCACAAGCTTGCTGTTGGCTCAATCCTCATAGTGACTTTTTTTTACCATCCTTTTTCGGGTTTGCGCATTTCTTCCCTCGACGACGAAAACGATCACATCGACGACACACAGCAACTGTTCCCACTCTCTCTCTCGTCAAGTCGTCTTTGGCTGTAATTCTTTTTTTCTTTTTTTCTCCTTCTTTTTTTTAAAAAAAAACCCCCTTTTCACAGCTCGCTCACCTCATTCCCTTGTTTGTCCTGCACTGCAGCCATGCCGGCCCCGTGAAATCCGTCCACTTTATCATCAAATTCTTTCTGCTCCCTTCCCTTGCTCACCACCCACTTCCGCTTCACTCTCGTGTATATACTCTCTGCGTCTCTGCCTTTACTTCCGTCTCTCTACCCCTCTTCTTCTTCGGTATATATATTTATTTCTGGTTGCAGACCCCATTATATATATTCATCGCTTTTTGTCTTTTTGTACATCCTTACCAAGACACATTCCAAAAAGACATACTCGATACTCGAATAATCAAACGCCCTTCATCCTCCCCCCCACCCTTCTCGGAAACGATTACCATGATTGGCTGGCCATGACGGCGCGCGACGAGGAGAAGTCTCCGCATCCCCGGCGGACGACGTGGACAGCACCAAGAGATGATAGCGAGCGGACGCGCAACGTCAAGCAGCTATGGCACCGGCTAGACCCTCAGGGAGAGGCATTGGATCTCCAGGGGTTAAAGAAGGGGCTTCGACGGATAGACCATCGTAAGTGTATCTGCATTGTATCTGCATTGACATTCTGCCAGTCTTGTTTTTTTGTTCTTTTTTTTGTTCTTTTTTTATTCTGTTTTGTTTTGTTTTGTTTGTTCTGCCATGCATCCTCTGACCAGCAGCCATGAAAAATGCCGATGAAATGCTACGCCAGATTATTCGACTGGTCGACGTCAATGGCGATGGAAAGATTCAATACGAAGGTTAGCAGAAGCAGCAATAGTGTGTTGAAGGACCCGTCCCGCCCTCGTCCTCCTCCCCTCTCTGTTCCGTTTTCCTCCTTCTTCCTCACTGACCAGCAGAATTCCGTGACTTTGTGGAGGAGGCTGAGCGCGAGCTTCTGATGCTGTTCCAGAGCATCGACCGCGACCACGACGGCCGCGTCAACCGTTCCGAGCTGCAGGCAGCCTTTCAAAAGACGGGCCTCTCTGTGCCGGCACGGCGACTCGACGGCTTCTTCGATGAGCTAGACGCCAACCATGACGGCTACATTAGCTTTGATGAATGGAGGTGAGTTTGCAGCATTGTGTGTGTGTGTCTCTCTCTCTCTCTCTTCTGACACCTCTCCTGCACAGAAACTTTCTGCTTTTCATCCCTGCTCACGATACGGACTCGAAACTGGCCACGGCCTTTTCTTACTACACATCTACCGTGATGCTCAACGCCGAGGGCGACTCTCTCGTCAGCGACGAGACGCTTGAAGGCTTAGGTACGGCCGGTTCTCTCCTGTATGCGCTGTTTGGATCTCTCTTGAAGCTTGCGCAGCCCTCATCCACGGCGGCTGTCGTCTCGCGGGAAAAGAACGAGGAGGCTAGCACGCGCGTCCGTGATCGTGACGACAGCCGTGGCGAGAAAGCAGACCAAGACATGACAAAATCCGCGGAATCCGCACAGCCACATCTCTTGCAACAAGCACAACAACGCTCTCCATCTCCTGCTTCCACGCCCTCGCCGCCGCCACCACCATTGCCCGCAGAAGTACCAATAGGAGCAGCAGCAGCAGCAGCAGCAGCAACGGCCCAGCTGATTGGGATGGACGAGGACGAGGTTGGTATCGACATGGGAGATGACGACAGTGGCGAGGGTGTGGATGACGATCTCAAGCTTCAAAAGACGATGCATGGCAGCAGCAGCACCATCAACAGGAAAAAAGAGTCGACACTGACGCAGTACATACCACATCCAGGCTACTTCATAGCAGGTGCCCTCGCGGGCGGCATCTCTCGCACGGCCACGGCGCCCTTTGACCGATTAAAGGTTTATCTGCTGGTGAACACGTGCGCACCAAATGGCAGCGGCAGCAGAGGCAGCGACTCGCTTCGAGATAATACGGGACGTCGCGGACAGTCCATGAGGATGGTGCGAAACGCCGCACGACCCTTTACCGATGCTGTCAGCAGTTTGTACCGAGCTGGCGGGCTGCGGACTTTTTTTGCTGGTAAAGTCTTTTTCCCTGTTGTTTTGATCTGGTTGTTTTTATTTTTTATTTTTTACTTTTTAATTTTTTGTTTTGCCCTTGTGTCTCCCTCTCATCCTAATTTTACTACAGGCAATGGGCTCAATGTGGTCAAGATCATGCCCGAGACAGCCATCAAGTTCGGGTCGTATGAGGCAGCAAAGCGGGCGTGCGCAGCACTGGAGGGCCACGGCGACCCGGGACACATCAACCCCTACAGCAAGTTTGTGGCGGGCGGCGTAGCGGGTATGGTAGCACAATTCTGCGTGTACCCGCTGGACACACTCAAGTTCCGGCTCCAATGTGAAACCGTGGCGGGGGGTCCGACGGGGCGCGCGCTGCTGGTGCAGACTGCGCAGCGGATGCTGTGGGGCGACTCTCAGAGGCATGGGATAACAGGTGCCTGGCGGTCGGCATACCGGGGAGTAACAATGGGCCTGATTGGCATGTTTCCCTACAGTGCGATCGACATGGGCACGTTTGAGCTACTCAAGGGCGCCTTTGTGCAGTATCGGGTGCGGCAGACGGGCTTGCATGAGGAGGACGTGGCCCCGGGCAGTGTGGTGACGGGCGTCATCGGTGCGTGCTCAGGCGCCTTTGGTGCGTCGGTAGTGTACCCGCTCAACGTGCTGCGCACGCGGCTGCAGACACAGGGCACAGCCATGCATCCACCGACGTACACGGGCATATGGGATGTGGCATCCCGGACGCTGGCGAACGAGGGCTGGCGGGGGCTGTACAAGGGTCTGACGCCGAACCTGCTCAAGGTGGCCCCGGCGCTGAGCATTACTTGGATTGTGTATGAACGGTCGAAACGGTTCTTGGGATTGCCATAGACGGTAGAGAGGGATGATGCATTCTGAGTCAGCAGATTACTGGCTGGGGACAATGGGACATATAAAGTCAAGGAACGGGTGACCACGTATGTATGGGAATGGCGTTTTAGACGTGGAAACTATTCGTAACGAATCAACGTCACTATCTAGAGGAAAATAGAAAGGATAGAAAAATAAAAAAACGAGAAAAACGAGAAAAAAGCGCATTGCGTGGCAAAGTGAGGTGGTGGGAAGCACACCTCCATTACCATATGACTAAGCGAGACCTTCTTAAATAGGAAATAGCTGCGAGGCTCTAATGGCTCTCATTGGACAGTGTGTGTGATCTTACGAGTGCATGAACGTTAGGCAGCCGTTTAGGAGGGATATTTAGAAGCATCAGATTGCCTTGGAATTCCTATCCTTCTTCTTCCTCTATTCTCTCCTTGTCTCTTTAAGATTCTATATTCCCCCTTCTTTCTCACATGCTGTAATGATCCAGTCATGATGGGAATGCCTGCCGATGAACGAGATCTTTTGCTGCCGACAGTCTACGTGCTGTCGCCGGTTCAGTCTACTCGACGGACACGTCGTCAGCGCCTGGCCCTGTGTTGCCACCGCCTCGTCGTCCTTGTGACCTCCCTGACCGTCATCAGCCTTCTCTACAACTTCTTTGTGCCGTTCGGGCTCGGCCACGACCGTGGTTGGGACTCTGACAGCAGCTTTGGCCGCAAGTACGGGGGATCGCCCTCGACACCCGATGCCCTCAACAGCCCCGTCGACTTCAACTTGGAGCAGTGCAGGGTCTATCACGACGGCGCCGTCTTCCGTGATCCCGTGGCGACGCGGTCGATCAACTTTGGTGCTGGTGAGGGCGAGACCAAGCGTCGTCTCGTTGTCGGCCAGAACTCCTCGCACAGCCGAAACGGCGGAAGGGGTGGCCACTGGCGCCATGTTCACGTGTCGGGTGATGTTGTCTTCCGCCGGGGATGGGCCAAGAAAGCCTCGACATTGGAGGTGGAGATTCTACGGAACGACGAGCGGATCCGCACGTCGCTGATCGATGATGATGACAAGGGCAACGAGAACACAGAAACCGAGTGGCTGACTCTCGACGACCGGATTTGGGTCGGCGGGGATGAGAGCGGCGATTTTGACGATGCGGATGGAGTGCCCTGCATTGCCGTTCGGATGACCGTATGGCTACCAGAGGGAGACGACGAAGTGACGCTGAGCGATCTTGACGTCAAGACTGTGCACCTGCACGTGCAGCTAGCGGCCGGGCTAGGGCTGCGCGCGGCCAACAATGCGCATCTAGACACGGTCGTCGGCCACATTGTGACGGGTGTCGAGGGGCTCGAGGCGGTGTCCCGGCGCAGAGGGGGCGGCCAGACTGCCAGCCTGCTGGCGGACCACAAGCTCGAGGCCAAGACGGTGGCGGGCGAGATCCATGGTCCGTTTGTGCTGCCGTTGGACGAGATTGCGTTCCACTCGGTATCGGGCGATGTGGCCGTGGACGTGGTGGCGGGTAGTGGCCCCGATTCCAGCAAGACGCCGCTGCAGCCGGCCGTCGAGGTCAAGGTGAACACGGTCTCTGGCCATGTGCTTTACCACGAGGCGTCGGCCGATCTGGCACCGCACAGGCTGGATTTCAACTCCAGGTCGGGCACGCTCGACGTCAGCGGCGTGCACTTTGCAGAGTCGGCGAAATTCCGCACGGTGTCGGGCAACCTCAACGTGCACGTCAGCGTGCGGCCGCCACCGTCAGAGAAGGATGGCGACGACAAGGAGTACTACTACATCGAGACAGCTACGGTTAGTGGCCAGACCACGGTCGAGCTCCTCTATGACGAGGCAAGTGTTCCGCTCGACTTTCTGCGTTCGTCGCACCAGTCCATCTCTGGCAACATGGGCCTGGCCTATCCAGACGCCTGGGTAGGCCACATCCGCGTACGGGACCAAAAGTCGCGCTTTGGTCGCGGCGGTGGTCGGGATGACTACCGCGGCGGCGATGATGGCAAGGATGACAGGTCGACTCTGAAGGCGGATTCGGTGTCGGGGCTCATTGAGCTGAGCTTTGGCAAAGAATGAGAAGAACGTCAAGCTTAGAAAGGAAAGGTGAGGAAAGCTGAAAGGGACTGCCAGGAAGGAAAGGTACTGGAAGGAATTGGAAGGAAACGGAAGGAAATGGAAGGAAATGAAAAGATTTGAATAGCCAAAAACGGAAGCAAATGTATGTTGGATATCCACGTCACGTGTAGTTCGTAGGTCAGAGGACCTTGTCACTGCCTCGCGAGCACAGATTGAAGACTAAGTCGCTCTTTCTCGACTTGACACTCCTCGTGACTTCCTTCACAGACACATCTTATTAAGCCTATAATAATACACCGACCGCGACTTCCGGATCCCAGACTCCAGAATGAAACCAAAACAGCCAAAATCAAAATCGCACATCTCCTCCCATGACTCGTCTCCCCCCTACACAGCAGCTCGCTTCTTGTTGGGCTCCCAACCACTCAATTTCGACTCAATCACCTGCGTGCCTGCATCCATCCAACGCACAAATCCACCCAAGGCCTCACCTGCCGTCTCATACAGCTGCTGCACCGTTTCCTCACGCTCCTGGGCTAGCTGCTCTGCCGCCACTGCCGCCTCAGTCTGGCGTGCCTCGTCGCGCTCCTTGCGCTTGCGCTGCCGCTCTTCCCGGAAGGCCTCCAGCCCGCTGAGGTAACGCACACTATGCCCCAGCCCCGACTGCGGCCCTGCCACCTGTAGACCGTCGACGTCCGTCTTGCCAGCCGTCCCCAGCACCCGACCGGAAGGCGCCGTGAAGAAGAGAACGCGGCCGTGCTTGTCACATTGGTAGTGCTTGCGCAGTTCCTCGGGGATCTTGCTGTTCTCCTCGGACGGCAGCACATACGCCTCTGCCGTGGGCCTAGGCGGAATATAACCATTCGGCACGGGCGGACCCGCAGATTCGGAAGGCACTTGCATACCGCCGTGCACATGGAGCGGCAGCACAGGTGGCGGCGCGTGTGCGATGGGCATGCGGTGGTGCATGCGAGGGTCAAACATCGCCGGCGAGCCTGCCTGCTGGGACGGTTGCAGCATCTGCATGTGTCCGGCCATGCCGGGAGCCATCTGGATCTGGGGGGGTGGCGTCGGCGTGACATAGCCGCGGCGGGCCGCGTACATGGTACCACCGGCAGGCGAGGGAGCGAGGACGTGCTGGTGGTGGCCCTGGGGTGTGTGCTGGCTGCCAGCCATGGAGATGGGCGTCAGGCCTCCGCGCGGCCGGGGCACAAACTGCTGCTGCGCATAGCCTGCGCCGGATGGCCCCGCTGCAGCAATGATGGGAGGCGGGATAGGCGTGGCGGTGATGGAAAGGCTGCCCGGGTGGGGTGGAGGAATGTGAGTGTGAGCCGGGGTGCCGCCGGCCAGCCCAATGGCACCTGGAGCCAAGGGCGGCACGGACGTGGCGAGGATCTCGGGAGGCAGCTGGGGCGACTCGTTGGGCAGGCGTGGACGCCGGTGGACGGCACCAATCATGGGGGGTGCGTCGCTGCTACCCATGGTTGGCTTGGGCAGGGGGTCAGTTTCGCGGGCGTCGCTACGGAGCAGGTGCTTGATGGGGCTCTGCATGCGGAGGAGACGCTGGGGGGTGGCGAACATGTCCATGTGGTAGTCTGTGCCAGCAGCGGTGGCGTCGCGCAGCTCGTCAGGCATGCAGGAGGCCCACTCCTGCAGAGAGGCCAGGGGCTTGAAGGAGCAGGCGGTGGTGTTGTAGCGGGCAGTGCACTGGTAGACCTCGCCGGTGTTACCGCGTGGGCGACCGCGCACAAAGCGGGGCGTGAACATGACAAAGCAACGGCCAGTGATCTCGCTGACGCGGTGGGCATGAAAGTGTGTCGTCTTGAAGACTTCCTGCGCCAGAAAGAGCTTGTCGAAGCGGTGGACGGTCTGCTCGGGCCGCAGATACCAGCAGGCCCGCAGCCAGACCTCGCCGCGCAGGTCCACCCAGGTCTGAAAGATCTGGCCAACGGTAGGCTTGCCGGTCTCATTGGGGTTGCGCAGATGAACCCAATCGCCGACGCGGAAGATGTCAGGCCCCTTCTGGACAGCAGGCAGGGCGAGGTGTCCCTCGGGACTGCGGAAGTTCTCGTCGGGCCGCATCCTCTGTTGGGCGGCCAGCTCGCGGGAGCGCTGCTGCAGGGTGACAGCCGCCTCGAATATGGCGCTGCCGTCCTCGTTGAAGACCTGCGCATTGTTCCACATCAGCTCGATGTCTACCATGGCCTGGTCAATGTTGAGGTACTGGCGGCTGCGCAGTCGCTGGCGGATAATGTCGAGGGCGATGGGGTGCTTGATTTCCTCGTAGTACTCGGGGATGGCAGTGCGGTCTGGCAGGGTCTCAAAGGGGTCGACGAGGCGGTCGCCGTCTTCGTCGCGCAGCTGGCGCAGGCTCCTGAGCACCTCTAGGATGCGCTGTTCCATGGGGGTGTACAAGCGTGGTGGCCGCACCTCTTTCTGCTTCTTCTTCCCCTTCTTTTTGGCCTCTTTGTCATCGTCGTCGTCGTCGTCGTCGTCGTCATCATCCTCGGCATCCTCGGCATCCTCGACTTCTTCCTCTTCTTCCTCGTTGTCGTCCTCCTCTTCGGCGTCTGCATCTGGTCCAGGCGACGGCGAAAAGTCGGGAATCTCACCGAGGTCGGGCAGCACGGTCTCATCGCTACCAATGGTGCCATCCTTGGCCAGCTCCTGGAGTTTGCGCCGGAAGGCCGCCTGCAGATGGACGGCATCCTGGAAAATGGGCGCAGACGGGCGGTTGTAGACCTGAGCGTTGTGGCAGATGAGAGCAACATCGCGCACAAATTGGGTAAAGGCCGTGTAGTGTTTCTTTTGCACCTTGCCCTGAGGGGGGGTATTAGAAGGGGAGATGCAGAAAAAAAAAAGCGAGAGAGAGAGAGAGAGAGGCTTACCCGGATGGTACTAAAAGCCATGGGCTCCTTGATGACGTCGAAATAGTCTGGGATCAGGCGCTTGTTTGGCAGGCGGTTGAAGCCAAGGCCGATCTCGCGGCCTTTGTGAACATGGTCGCGGAGAAAGTTGGCAGTGGTTTCGATGAGCTGCAGCATCTCGCGGGTGTCGCGATGACGCGATGCCGATGAGGCTGTGCGGGCGGCCGAGGCCGGGGCAGCAGAGGCAGCAGAGGCAGCAGAGGCAGCAGGGACAATACCGGCAGCAGCAATAGTACCGCCAGAGGAGTCGGCGCGTGCGCCGGCGTCGGACATTTCGACATCGGGATCGGCTTCACCGTCGGCATCTGCATCCGCGTCGTCTTCCCCTTCGGCATCGACGTCCATGGCGCTCAGAGTTCGCGTCGGTTTGGCTTCGATGGACTCGCGCACTTCCGACGACGCTGCCTCGTCTGTGGATGGAGCCATGTCGTTGATGGTCACGCTGTTACGTGGGAGAGTCTTGCGCGCGCTAGAGAAATCTATGGCGACGGTACGCCTCGACTAATAGCAGAGGTTCTCTTCTCTTTCGCTTTCGTGTCGTTTCCTTTTCAGCTTTTTTTCGTCGAGTCTTCATTCGACACGGTCGCTTTCTTCGCAGTCAGACCATCAAATCGTTGATGTGGCATCCAACTTCATCCAGCTGGTCACTCGCCTGTCCGTCAATCGCGTTGTTCGCGCTGGCTTTTGGCTTTTTTTTTTGGATTCCTGGTCTTTGGTCGTCTTTTGGCTCCGCGAATTCGGCTGCCTTTTTTTTTCTGGGGCAAGGGGGAAGCTTTCTGTTGTTTGATTAGTAATCATAGAGGAATGTGCTATCATCTGGGGTGATTTGGCAGGGAAAATGACAGCCCCTCCTTTGCTGCAGCAGACCCAGAGTGGCATGCTAGGATCGTATTACGGAGTACAGATTTACAGACCCAAACGAGTAACACGACAGTACGGTACGAGCAACGAGCAGCACGAGCAGCACGAGCAGCACGATCAGTGTGAGAGTCCACAGGACGAGTGACGAGCTGTGGAAATTCTCCGAAGCGGGCTTCGGCTGAGACAAGAGGAAGAGGACAGAGAAAGACGGGGGACACTGTAGGTTTGTCTGAAAAGGCCTCTGTGTTCCTTTCTTTTTCCAGTCTGTCACACGGGAAAAGAAGAGAGAAGAGAGACGAGAGAGAAGAGAGAGAAGAGAGAAGAGAGAGGCAGAAGACGAGAGCCCTGCCGCCTAGAAATTGCCCTCTCATCTTCCATCTCTTGCCGTCTCCTCGCCTCCTCGCCTCAACCAATGTCTGTTCGCGTCCGCGTCCGCGCGCCAAGCGCCACCTTCACACTCGAAGCCGCCCATGACTGGACTCTCCAGCAGCTCGTAGAGGCCATCCGCACCAGGACGGGCCTCGCCAATTTCACTCTCAAGTCCGGCTTCCCTCCCGCGACCCTTGACCTCACTTCCGCCACCACTCTCGGTCCGCTCAAGCTGAATGGGGACACCCTCGTCGTCGTGCCAGAGGACGGCGCCCTGGCAGCTGCTTCTTCACAGCCAGCTGCCGCCGCCGCTCCTCCTCCTCCTCCGTCCAAGCCTGCCTTTACCCCCAAGAAAGTCGACGTCGACGAGACAGTCGTGCACTGGGGCGAGCGGGGTTACCTGGGTATGCTCTCCTTCCTCCTCCTCCTCCTTGTTCTTCCTCTTTTCTTGTCGTCCCTCTTCGCTGACCCCCCTTTCCCCAGTCCTTCGCGTCATGCCAGACGACAACAGCTGCATGTTCACCGCTTTCGGCGGCGCCGTGGGTATTGCCGACCCTGCCGCCCAAGTCCGCGCCCGCGTCGCCGACCACATCATTGCCCATCCGGAAAAGTACTCCAAGGCCATCCTCGAAAATAAAGAGCCCGCAGAATATTCCCGCTGGGTCCGTGACCCCCAGCGATGGGGCGGCTCCATTGAGCTGCAGTGTCTCAGCGAGATTTACAGCATCCAGATCTGTTCCATTGACGTCAAGGTATATCCCCTCTCTCTTCCTCTCTCTTTCTCTCTCTTCCTCTCTCTTCCCCTCTCTTCCTCTCTCTTCCTCTCTCTCCTTCTCACACGTGCAGTACGGTCGCATCGACACCTACGGCCTCGACCAAGACACCCGCTGCATCCTCCTGTACTCCGGCATCCACTACGACCGCATTGCCCAGGCCTTTGACCTCGGCCAGCCCGTCGACATGGACATCACCCAGTGGCGCACCGACGACGACAGCGTCCTCCAAAAGGCAAAGGACCTCGCCGCCAAGCTCAAGTCCGCCAGCTACTACACCGACACCCACACCATGGCCATCCGCTGCGAGATACCCGGATGCGAGCACTGGCTGGGGGCCGGCCAGCGAGACATGATCAAGCACACCAAGGAGACTGGCCACACGGCCTTTTCCGAGCTGCCCGTGGACTGACCGCCTGCTCTGCACACTACACGTTATTACCCTGCATGGCTTTGCTTGTTTCATTTGCAGCAATTCTGTTTTCTGTTCTCTGTACAAAAGTCCTGTTCTCTCCTGGTCCTGTTGTCTCATAGTCCTCACGTAATGCCATGCCCTCTACTCCTTGTACGTCAGCCCGCCGCCAAAGCTCGTCTTGCTGTTGGCGCCGCCAGCCGTCACCTCGCCCGCTGCCACGCCCGTAGGGAACGCGCAGGAACCCATGTCGTGCACAACGGCATCGGCCTCGGGGCTAATATCAAAGTCAAAAATGTCGCGCGGCAGCCCCAGCGTCGTGCAGGCATTCGGGATGTCGACAATTCCGGCCACGTGACCCTGGATCGGCGCGCAGGAGAGCAGCAGGTAGATCTGATAGTCGCTGTAGCCGAACCGCCGTAGGTACTCGATGCAGCGCAGCGTCGTCTGCCGGTATGCCACCGTGACGTCCATGTAGTGCTGGCGTCCGTGCTCGTCTACGCTGAAGCCCTCAAAGTAGAGGTACCGGCCGGGGCCAAACTGCGGCTCCACAGGCCCCGGCACATACAGCGGCGAACGCAGGCCGCTTGGACCGCTGCCGAGTTTCGCTATGCCGTTCTTGAGTACCTTGAAATTGATCGTGATCACGCCCGCCATCTCGATGGCGCCGCAGAACGAGATCTCGCCGTCGCCCTGCGAGAAGTGCAGGTCGCCGACGCTGAACTTGGCTCCGGTCACGTGCACTGGCAGGTAGACCTTGCTGCCTCGGCTGAGGTTCTTGATGCTGCTGGTCAGAGAGAAGAGCTGAGAGAATGGAGGAGGGGGGGGGGGGGGGGGGGGGGGGGAGGGGGGGTGCTTGGGCACTACGCACTCGCAATTGCCGCCGTGCTCAGGCCGACCAGGCACGGTGCGGGCACCTTCGAGGCCTACGCGCTTGGCAGTGGCAGCATCGGCGGCGCCGGCATGGCAGCTCTGGGGTAGAGGGGGCAAGGCAACGGTGCGGTCGGCGAGCTCGTTGGCTGCGATAAGAGCCGCTTCCCGCTGGTTCCAGGTGGCGAGGACCTCGGCAGAGGGAGCGCAGCCGAGGATGCCGGGATGGATGAGACCGGCGAACTTGACGTGGGGGATGTGGCGGGAGGTGCAGTAGATGCCCTCAAAGTCCCAGATCGCTTTGGCTCTGGAGGTCAGTGAGGAGAAACGGTAAGGAGGGGGGGGGCGGAAGACAAGTGACAAGATAAAGGCTGAATTTACGCAGTAGGATAGATCTCGTCAAGGAAGCCGCCGCCATTGTGGCGGTCAAAGACGCCGGTGAAGCCCCAGGGCTGGTCCTCAAAAGGCTGGACATCCATGATCTCAACGAGGAGGACGTCCCCAGGCTCGGCACCCTTGATCTCAAAAGGACCACTGAGGTAGTGGATGCGAGTGAGGTCAACCTTGAGCATGTCGTCGGCTGAGTCGTTGTTGCCGATCTGGCCGCCGGTCCTAACAAGGTCAGAGAAGAGATGATCGACGAGGAGGAGAAGATACGCACCAGTCTACACACTCAATCTTGACGGTCTCGCCATCGTCGATAGAGGCAGAAAAGGGAACTGGAGGTCAGCAGGATTCCGTGTGTGGCTCATCCAACTTACTGTCTGGGTGCCATCGATTCTAGACCGGTCAGTCCTCTCTTAGTTTTCTCCCTGATTTTCTCTCGCCATTCTCGCCGCTCTCAGCACTTACATGCAGGCTCGGCTGCTCCCAGGCCGGCTTGTCAAAGCTCACTTTCGTCACGGTGCGGATTGCCTCTTTGCCCATCTTGATTTCTCTGTAATATCTCGAGGCTCTCGATGCTATTCTCTTCTCGTCTATGAGTGTTCTTGCAGAACCCTAGTCTTTTTGACTTCCTCGGTTGTACTCTGAATTCTTACTTATACATTTCCTTATCATCCCACCGCACCCATCCTTCCTCCTTCCTATTAGTTGCCGCTCCTCCGACCCCGCATACAGCCGTGCTGGCCATGATAAGCTCTGGCGAGCCGGCAAACAGACCAACGAGATAAAGCATCGACGTAAAGCTAATACGTAGTGTAGGAGATAGCTCGGTGTCGTGGGCGACACTGTGCGAGCACTTATCGCACATAGTATCACGTGACATCAGCGGCTCACTCCGAGTAGGGAGGCGGCGGCGAGGACTTTTGTGCATTGCGCGTATCGATACCGCTAGTCCTGCTGATTCTGCTGCTGATTCCGCTGCTGATTCCGCTGCTGTTGCTGTCGGCACCCGTACTCATGCTACCCATACTGCTCTTGGCCACCTGTCGCTGTTGGTGCTGTGCCTGCAAGGCATCGAGGTTGTCGAGGGCAAGCTCGAGAAAGGCGCGGCGATTATGCCACTGCTGTTGACTCTCTGCGAAAGTTTCACGGGTGGCAGAGGAGGCGGCAGGAGAGGAGGACGGAGGAAGGACCGGCGGGGGATCTGTGATTTTGGTGACGAGATAGGCGGTGGAGGCCTCGGCAATGCCATAGACGAGGACGCCGACAAGAGGGATGCGGTAGAGGGTGTAGAAACCGGCGCCGAAGCCGAAGAGGAGGCCCTCACGGCTGCGAAACCAGTTGCCTTTCTGGGCACTCGAGAAGCGAACACGCTGGAAGTAGGGGCCGAGCAGCTCGCGCATGAGGCGGCGCTGGCCATAGTAGGTCTGCAAGAAGACAACGAGCGACCGGCGGGGCAGCAGCAGTCCACCGCCGAGGAAGATAAGAGCGGCAGGGCCGAGACCGACGGCGCCGCGGAACGTGTAGAAGCTGGCAGCAGGCAGGACGAAGCGGCCGATGAGTGGAAGGAAGGAGGCCGCATAGACGGCCAGGGAGATGGCCATGCGGCGGGCAAAGCGGGAAAGGAAGGAGGATGACGACGACGACGACGACGACGACGACGACGACGATGACGACAAAGTCTGGCCATATACGCGGAGATTTTCGTAGTAGCGCAGGCGAGGATCGACCGGACCGTCACGCTGATGCTTCTGGACATAGGTCAGGTCAACCCACTGCAGCGACTGCATGAAGAGGTCGTCCATGGCAGGCGTGAGGTGGCGCATGAGAGACATGAGGAAGAGTGGGACCTGCAGGACGTAGTCCTCGATGAAGCGGACACCGCTGGAGACGCTGTCGGTCCATTCGAGGCTCTGGCTGTCGAGGAATAGCGAAAGGAACCAAACGAGGACGCGGAAGGAGAGGACCTGCTGGTCAGTGGTCTATTTATAGTCTCTAGACTTTTGGGGGAGGGGTTATCGAGATCGTCTACACACAGGAATCTCGAGTAAGACGCGAATGGCAATGCCGCAGGCCACGGCAATGGCCGCCTGTCGGTAGTGCTGGGTGGTCCAGAGTTGGGGGTTCTGCAGGGCTCGCTGGGCTGGGAGAGGGGGGGGAGGGGGGTCAGTGCGGTCCTTAGTCAGAGGCCAGGGTCACACCTACCGCCGACAAACGTCAGCTGGACGCCGCGCAGGATGGCATTGATATCGAACCTGGAGAAGTCCAGAAGCTCTTCTTTAGTGAACATGGTGGGCGAGAGTGAGGGGAAAAGAAAAAAGTGCCAAAAAATGCCAAAAAAACAAGTAAAGAAAATCAAAGAAAAAAAAAATAAAGATCAAAATATAGTACTCGTCTCGAAAGCTCAGCTGGCTAAGCCTCCAAGAACCAACCTCAATGACGCAGATGCGTGGGAGCTGACCAATGATAAGACGGGTAGGATTCTTGTACCCACTCTCAGCTAAGTCACGTGAAAAGTATCATTCTCAGAGACTCGCAACACATGAACGGGCTTCTTTCGGCACAGGGCAGTCAAACGCTTCTCCTTCTCCTCTGGCCCTTCTCCTTCTCCGTCCCCTTCTCCGTCCCCTTCTCCGTTCTCACTGCCATGGCCTCATGGCCCGTTTCACAGCCTGCCGACTCGTACGAGCACGGGTCCGCGTCTGTGCTGGACAGTGCCGCACAGTGTTTTGACTGTGTTGGACTGCGACTACGCTACAAAAGGCGCTGTACTTCCAGTACCATGTACGAGGACTCGACACGCTCCAACTGCTACAACCGCTACAACGGCAGTAGCGCCCGCCTGTCGCCCGTCACTAAGACAGTTACCCCCCCCCCCTCTAAAGTGTTTGGCGCCTTCATCAGATCATCATGAGCCGACCTCGTTTCAGGCAGACCTGATGTTTCTCCAGCAGTCTCGGCCAATATTTTCAGAGGCGGTAGATTATTAGTATAATACGAATAGAAGACGACCAGAAACAATCCAGGGCAGAGAATATATACGAGTGCGGACTGCCTTTCTCGATAAGCTGGCAGACCAGCTCCAAGCATGTCCGCCTCTGATTCGTCCATTTAACTGGGGTTTCATTTCCCTTCCTTTCCCTCTTTTTTTCCCTTTTCCTCCTCAACAAACTTACCTCACCGCCTGCATGACACTTGCGGCAACCCACGACCTTCTGTTGCTATCCCATGCACGCGTTGCCCCCCTCCCCTCTTTTTTTCGCCTCTCTGCCCAAACGCCCCCTGCTATCACGATAATCTTTTTCCTTTCGCCCAAATTCGGATCCTTGTTCCAGACCCGAAAGAAACCTCCACGAGAAATCCGCGAGAAACCCACGAGAAACCCACGAGCTGTAAAGGACCTCTGAGCAACTGCGAATAGCATCACCTCTCGCTTCTTGCTGTCCCGTCGGTCTCAGCGCGCGCCAGAACGTCCACGCACTATTCAACACGCCCCAGCCGTATTACCGACCAACTGCTTATCCCCGTCGACCTCGTCTACCTCCCTTTCCACCGACTCCCACTGCAGTCTATTCCTGCCTCGCCTCGGTCCCTTCTCCCCCCCCCCCCCCGCCCCCTCTCTTCGGTCTTCTCGCCATGGGAGCCGCTCGTGCAACCGACGACCCGGTTGCTCCGGCTGGCCTCCGCCGGGCCTATACCATCGCCACACCGCCGTTTACCACCGACTCCTCCTCTTCCTCTATCCCCTATTCCTATGCGCCAAGGCGGCCCTCGGCTACCATGGCCGCTGCCGCTGCCGAAGCTGCCGCCCTAGCTGCTGCTTCGGCTGCTGCTGCCGCCGCTTCGGCTGCTGCCCACGGCACCTCCCCCACCTCTTCCACCCTCTCCGTCGACACGGCCCTCTCCTCCAGCCAGGTAGGCACCGCCGGCACGCCCTCTGGCTCGCACTCCTCCAGCGAGGTCGTCGAGACCCTCTACTCGCACCCAGCCGCCAAAATCCTCTCCTTCTCCGCCGGTGTCCGCAACCTCTCCGTCGACCTCGGCAGCAGCAGCAGCCCCGCTTCCGCCCGCAGCCGCAGTCGCCGCAGCCTTACCATGACCGAGGACGACGTCGAGCCCGGCACCCTGCCCTCCTCCTCACAGTTTGACCGCACCATTGCCGTTGGCGCCCTCTCCATCTACCGCGCTCCCGGCTCTGTCGCCTTCCTCAGCTGCGGCAGCGCCCTCCAGCCCATCCTGCCCAAGAGCCAGTGCTGGTGCATCGACGAGGCCTCTAGCAAGTTTATCCTACAGATTCGCCGTCCTCAGTACTGGCGCATCGAGCTGCCCGTAGGCGACGACGGCGAGAATGACGAACGCGCGCGCCGCTTCCGCGAAGTCCTCGACCACGTCCTCCAGTTCGAAAAAACACCCTGTCCCTTCAAGCGCGCCTTCACCGTGGAGCTTCCGGACCTGCCCTCCACCCCCGTCAAGAAAAAGCCATGGACGCCCGTCAAGCGACCCGAGGCCGAGTCTCCAGCACCCGCAGCAACCCCAACACCTCTCCCGGCACCTCATCCACCTCACCCAGCACCTCACCCGGAAACACCCCAGCAGCCGCCGCACCCGCCGCAACGCCGCCGTCGGTCCTCTTCACCTGCCTCCCGCCGCGACTCGCTCTCCACCTCCCCCCCTGCCCCGTCTGGCCCGCACATGGAGTTCACAAGACGCGAGTGGGCAGACATGCTACAGAAGCAGCAGCAGCAGCAGCAGCAGCATGGCCACCACGACGAGTTTGACGAGAACGGCAAGCGCGTTGTGCCCGCCCTGGTGGCCGAGCACGAGCGCATCATTATGGAAGCCAAGGCCAGCGAGATCGAGGTCAACAAGATGGGCACGCCCTGGCGCAACACCGCCAACAACAACGCAGCCCTCAATGGCCGCCAGAGCACCGGCCGCCGCTCTCGCGAGCGTGCCTTGTCCATGACCAGCGACCGCTCAACCACCGCCGGCCTGCGCTCCGCCAACGACCGCAAATGGTCCGACATTTTCGACTCCGACTTGTCCACAAGTTCCAGCAGTCCCTTTAGCAGTATTCGCTCCTGGCTGTCTCCCGGTCGCACCGTGCCGCCGTCGTCGCCGCCGTCCTCCACAGACTCGCTGGCGAGCCACGACGGTGCTTCTTCTTCCGGCATTTCGTCCCTCTTTGGCGATGCACGGCGCATGTTTGGTGCAGATATGAGTCAGCAGTCATCGCAGCCGACGCCGCGGTACCGACACCGGGCAACAACATCGAGCATTTCCGTGTCCAACATCCCACAGCTGCCACCGGCTGTCAACATCCTGACGCCGGCCCGCCACCTGCGCGCACTGCAAGCCTCTGGGCGGGCCACCACGCGTGCAGAGGCGATGCGCCGGATTCCCGGCTCGATCATCTACCGCGTCCTGGAGATTCTACTGAAGCCGCCGAGCTACCTGATCTCGCTGATGCTGCGGGTGACAGCGCGCATCCTGTCAGGCGAGTGGCGCGGCTTCGCAATGGGTACAACCGATGCAGGCGAGGACATCCCCGTCGCATGGGACTACACGGACGTGGACGACCCCTTGGGCTACAAGTCCGAGATGGCGCAGCGCCGGGCCGTGAACAACTTACGCGTGTACACAGAGGCTAACGACGAGGCATACACGGATGCCGAAGACAACGACCCCAACGATGACCACAACAAGAAGGGCAACAATAGCAAAAAAGGCAAGGAAGAGACCAGGGATGACGACGACGATGACGACGACGATGCCAACGGCAGCGAAGAGGAGGATGATATGGGTGTAGACGATGTCTTCTCGACATCTTCGTCAACGCCCCGGCGGCCAAAAACGGTGTCTTCTACAGCAACAGACGATGAGACAGCATTCTCGGATGCGAGCGAGGGCCGGCATGCCTGGAGACGGCGCCGAGCCGTGGATTGATGTGGGGATGATATCTTGGTCTTTTATTTGTTTTTTGTTTTTTGCTTCTTGTCTTTTACCGTCACATCTTCCTCCACGCCTCCTACCCTACTCTCCTCTCCATCGTTTCCCTCCATCCCCTACCTTCCCTTGCTCTCTTTTTCATACCTATTCCCTCAACTTCTAATATTATAGCATGGCCTGGAACTTTTGCTTGGCGACCTTTTCACCTTTCTCTTTTTTTTTTTTTTAAGCTGCGAATCATAGACTGTCGGCGTTCAGATTGATTATGTGATGTTGGATGTAACTAGCATAAAGTAAGAAGAAACGAAGGCTTTTGGGGAGGGAATATTATGATTTTTTTTAGGCTTTCTCTGTAAAATCTGAAATCTGAAGCTGTACACATCTGAGACAGTCGACCACCAAATAATATAAAAGTACAAGAGTACAGACTACTATTGTTACACAGTATTTTTGTGCTGCTGTGATCGCCCCTTCACAAGCTCGAATGGAACGCGGCTGAGAAGAGAAGGCGCGATGGGGAGATGGGGACCGCCTTCCCCATTCGCGCAGTGGCTTGAAACATCAGGTATTTTGACAAACAACCTTCTTTGACCTCATTTCCCCACCTTTTCACTCTTTTTGTATTTTGTCTTTTTGCCTCTTAACATCCTTGTCCCCTTCCAACAATCGAGTACTACTCCGTACGTCGTTGCTCTTGTCCATGAGCTGGAGAAGAATCCTTGCCAGAGTCTACACGACAGCGCCACAACCCACCTTTTTTCTCCGCGCCCGCGCCCAAACCATGGCCGCCTCCACAGCTGCTGTATATGCTGCCCGCAGAGCGACAGATCCGACCGCTTCCTTGGATTCGACGACACCGAACATGCCGATGACCATGGCAACAGACGATGAGAGCGACGGAGACAGCAGTGAGTTTGAGCAGATGTCGCTCGCCCGGTGGTCCATTCTGAGAAGGAAGCTGCCGCCGGTTGCTTCTGTGCAGAGTCTTCACATTTTCGATTTTGACAACACTCGTGGGTTCTCCTTCTCCTTCTCTCCTGCTTCTCCCTCTAACGGGACAGTCTTCAAAACCCCCCTCCCCAATGCCAAGCTCTGGTCGAACCCGACCATTGGGTTCCTCACCCGCGCCGACGTCTTTGCCTCTGGCGGCTGGTGGCACGACCCCCGCATCCTAGAGGCCACCGGCGAGGGCCACATAAAAGAGGAGCCGCGGGCCTGGGAAGGCTGGTGGAACGAAGTCGTCGTCGAGCTCGCCCGTCTCGCGCGTGCCCAGCCCGGCACCTTGTCTGTGATGCTAACCGGTCGTGCTGAGGCCAAATTCGGTGGCCTCGTCCGCCGGATGGTCGACAGCAAAAACCTAGAGTTTGACATGCTCGTGCTGAAGCCTACTGCCGGCCCAGACAATGAGGCTTTTGCCAGCACCATGGCCTTCAAGCAGACCTTTCTCGAAGCCCTCATGGAAACCTACATCCAGGCCGACGAGATCCGTATCTACGAGGACCGGCCTCACCACGTCCGCGGCTTCCGCACCTTTCTTTCCCAGTACACCGAACGGCGGGCCCGTGTCCACGGGCCCTCTGCTCCGGCCATCACCGGCAAGGTCATACCGGTCACCGACATGGCGACAAACCTCGACCCCGTCGTCGAGGTAGCCGAGGTCCAGCACATGGTGTGCTACCACAACGCTGCTGTTGAGGCCTTGGAACTCGTCGAAAACGCCGTAACCCCCGAGTCGTTTGGGTCTTCCGAGATTTCGGATGACGAGTGTGTTCATTCTACCCAGTCTTTTACTACTGACATGCTAGCTGCCGTCAGGGACAACGGTCACCGCCGGCTGAAGCTGGACAAGACCGTCTTCTTCACGGGCTACCTCATTAAGGAAATCGACACGAAGAATATTTTGGGCCTGCTCAACCTGCCGCCGCACCTCACAGCCCGGGAAATTCGACGGCATGCTAACAGCATCCTCATCTGTCCCAACACGTGCCCGCCCAGTATCCTGGCAAAAGTCGGCGGCATGGGCCACAAGGTGCGCTGGGAAGTCGAGGCAACCGGCTGCATCGAGAACCGTGTCTGGGCTGCCAAAGTGCGGCCGCTGGACGCGGCCGCCGACTCCATCCATACGGATGGCCCCCAGCCTCTAGTCGTCCTGGCTGTCTCCCGCAGCGCCCGGGCCTACGAAGCCCACCACATCCAGCACTGGCATCCGGTGCCACGCGACAAGATGCACCAGTTTGAAACGACGGTAGGCGAGAAGGCTCTGCTGCGCGTTGAGCATGACTACGGCGACGACCACCGTAATGAGGACGAGTTGCTGGACAGGCGTCCCAACGCCAGCTCAGCGGCTTGGCAGCACCAGTACCAGTACCAGCAGCCGCACCGCCCGCACCGCCCGCACAACCCGCACAACCCTTCCAGAGGCGTCAAGCGCAAGTATCCGACGGGACCCAGGCCACAGGCTAATGTTGGCAGAGGGCACATTCCCACGCAACCGGCTGCCTATTCTTCGCCGCGCGGCAGCGGCCACCACTTCCAACCGCAGATGTACGGAAGAGGCGGTCGAGGCGGCAGTGGCGTTCCACGAGGTCCCAGCGGATTTTCAGGCGGGAGAGGGTACCGAGGGTCCCTGCGCGGACGGGGACGTGGATACTAGGACGCCTCAGAAGCTGAGACTAGCTGGAGGAATGCTTAAAATGATACCCGTTTGATTTATTGGTAGGCAGTTTGACTGGTAGCTAATACTAGCAAGATACTCTTGGCATCTACTTGGTCCTTTCCGTATAAAAAATGAAAGAACTCCCCTCCACCCCCCCCCCCCCCCCCCGCCTTGACATTTATTTGGCTCGTCCACGTCCTCGGCTACTGCGGCCACCTCGGCCTCGTCCCCGTCCTCTGGCCCTTCCACCGCCCCGAGACCGCGGTGTTGGCGGGGCGTCGGCCTTGTTCCCATTTTCTTGATCGTCTTCTCCCTCGTCCGCGTCTCCCTCATCCTCGTCTCCCTCGTCCTCTTCTCCCTCGTCCTCGTCGTGTTCGTCCTCTTCCTGGTCATCTTCATCCTCGTCCTCGTCGCCGTCCTTCAGTGTCCTGTGGTTTCGGCCGTGGCCATCTTCCTCATCTTCTTCATTTTCGTCGTCGTCGCCGTTCAAGGTCTCCTCATCCTCTTCCTCTTCTTGCTGTTCATCGTCACCGTCGCCCTCATCGCCCCCATCGCCCTCTTCTTCCGCCTCAGGCTCGGGCTCCGGTCGTCTTCTCCGTCCGCCTCGCATGGTGGCTCTGCCAGGCACCGACGCTGGCCCGCCTCTCCTGCCACGCCGTCCGCGACCAGCACTGCCTGCTGCAGTCATTTCCATGGCTGCGGGCGAGCCCACAGCCGGCGACCCACCAATGTCGGTGCTGCTATCGACCGTGGATGAGCGCGTTGTGCGTGGATGATGGGCAGCAAGCATTTCACCGCGCTTGCGCTTGGCTACACTTGGCCGTGAAGCGGCAGCCGCGACGGAGGCCGACCCCGTCGCAGATCGGCTGTCGTCGTCATTGTCGCTGCCGTCGTCACCTGGATCATTCTCGTCCATCTCGATCTGTCGCTGGCGGTCTTCCTCCTCGTCCGGGTTCCACTGAGCCGGAGACGTGCCGCCAGAGTGGTCGCGGCGACGGCGACGACGACGGCGAATACTCCCGCCTTCGTCGTCGTCAACCATTTCGTCATCTTCGTCGTAGTCGTCACTGCTCCCGTCGCTGACGAGGGCCCGCTCAACTATGTCATCGCGGTACTCGATGAGGGGCAGAGCGAACTCCTTGTAGCGGGCGTAGTTGTAGGAGGCCGGGTCATCCGCTACGAGGTCGAGGGCGTTGTCGCGCTCGTGGATGGCCTCGAGTGCATACTCTGTAGCGAGCTCCTTCCAGATGCCGGGGATGCGAGTGTGTTGGTAGACGTCGGGATCGAAGCCGCGGCAGCGGAGGTGCTCAGAGATGGCGATCATGCGAAAGTGGCGATGCATGCCTAAAGGTCAGCCATTCCCTCTTTCCTTGCTCTTTCTCTTTCTCTCTCTCTCTCTCTCTCTCTCTCTCTCTCTCTCACCTGATGGCTTCCATCGAATGACGGCCGAATACAAGCCGGCCTTTTGCTCCGAGGTCCAGCAGCTCTCGAGCGGACTCGGCCCCGTCATCTTCTTGGTCGCGGCTGTCGTCGTCGGCGTGCTGGCGGTTGCGGACGTGTCGAGATCCATGGCATCGTCATCGTGGCTCGGTGTCGCTACGGCCGTGTGTACCGAGTTTCGGCCTCTCTTCTTGGGTGGCATCTTACACGTTCCTCCTCTGACCTGAGTGCTGCGCTGTTTTTCATCCAATAGGTTGGACTGAAGCTCAAAAGTAAATACGAGCAGAAGCTCTGTAGGCTTAGTCATAAAATGGGTGTCCTGTGGAGACGCGTTCGCTGACCTCATCATCCCCTCACCTCTCGACGTCAATGCAGCTCCAGGCAGCTCTGCATGGCTCCCACGCCCACGTGCAACCATGGCTGACGACCACGACGAGGCAGACCTGTTTGCCATTCCCGAATTTTGGAGGCGTTCTACGTGGCAGCAGGAGCTATCGGGGGTGTCCCGGGAGAGCTTCTTTCATGTCGACATTGGTGAGTTTGTTTTGTTGCTTTGTTGTTCTTCGCCATTCTCTCCTTCTCTCTTCTCCTCTCAGCTGACAGCCAGGTGGTGAAAATGTCCCCTTCTTCCTCGGTCCCTCTGATGATCTTCCCGACGTTTCTCCAGCGGGAGACGGCTTCTTCCAGATCCCATCTCTGCTGGCTCATGCACAACCAGAATCAGCGTCGGCATCCAACGAGCATCCTCCCCCTCCCGCCCTCGACCTAGATGCCGATGACGGCGATCCCTGGCTCTGTCTCGACGTCGAGGCGACCTCTCACCCCCTCCTCTCCAGGACGTGGTCTTCCTTCCAGAAGCAGCCCATCTCTCCCTCCTCTCTTCAGCCCACGCCCCTCTTTGCTTCAGAACAGGGACCCGACCTAGTCGACGCCCTTGTCGCCGCCTTTGACGACGGCCGCCAGACCAGGTCTCTTCTCCTAGATCCTCGCCGCTACGGCAACTGCCTCCTGGCCCTCGCCCTCGGCCGCTCATCCATGCTCTTCAGCTGGGACGACGACAAGCAGTCTTTCGTTCCCGCCTTTCTGCCGTCCTCGCCTCCGCGCGTCCCCGGCCTCACCAGTCCTCTGCTACGCAGTGTCGAGCGATCCTGCCTGGCATGTGGCACGCACAGCCGTACTCTACGCCAGTTTGTCGACGACGTCTTTTCGTCTTCCTCTAAAAATGCTGCCTGTTTGCTTAGTCAGCATAGTCCATGCCGGGCTGCTCTCGCCCGCGCAGTCGACCGGGTGTTGTTGACCATTCAGACCGAGCTCGTCGGCAGCCAAAAGTGCCAGGGGATCAGCACTCTTCTGCAGCTGCAGGCTCGTCTGCGCCCCGTCGCCACACTCGTGCAATACATGACCGAGCTGGTCAGCTCGATGGATTCCCCCTCTTCCTCCTCCCCCTCCTCCTCCTCATCCTCCTCCTCCCCCCTGACAGCACTCTTCCAGCAGGCCCAGGCCATGGAGCACGGCCCGCCGCCACTACGCGAGGTTTCCAAGCAGGTTCTGCAGCTGGTTTCGGAGCCGTGGCTGCGCTTCACGAGCGCCTGGATCGGCCTCGACCCACAAAGCCGCCAGACAGCCAGCACAATGCCCTGGGCGGGTGACTTTGAGCAAGGCCACTCCTTTGTGCACGTGAAGGAGGGAGAAGCCAATGATGGTGGAGAGGCGCCGCAGGGCCTGGCTGGTCAGGCTGGCCCAGGACATGGGCTGAGCTACCACCTCGACCGCGAAAGGATGCCCGCCTTTGTGCCCGAGGAGATGGCCCAGGCACTCTTTGAGACCGGCCGCAACCTGCGATTTCTCTGGGCGCACCACCCCGACCATCCGCTGTCGTCTCTCTTGGCGTCGCATCCTCGTCCTCCTCCGCTGCGCTGGCAGTTTGACTGGGGACCCATTACAGACAGCCAGCGGGCGGCGCAGACGTTTGAGAGCCGCCTGGCCGAAGCTCTGCGTGGCGCATCTTCGTCTGCCGAGCAGAGAACGCAGACACGATCCCAGACACAACCACCTCCAGACGAGACTCCCTGGCGGTTGCCCGCCCTAGACGACCGTCGGATCTTGCTCTTTCCCGGGGCGAAAGATGAACCGTCTGACCGCCTCGAGGCCGTCGTCCGCCAGTATCTCTCTGGCGCCACCACAGAGGCCGGGATCGGCGGCTCGGCCCGCAGAGATCTCTGCAGTGACCAGTTCTCGCCGCCGTGGTCGCTGCTGCCGCTGCTCTCCTTTGGGCCACTGGTGGCCGCGCAGACGCGCATCGTCAGCCGCGCCTGCATGCAGCTGCTGTTCAGCGCGCACGGCCTGCGCGAACATCTGCGCGTCCAGCAGCAGTTCCAGCTGCTCGGTAACGGCACCTTTTGCAGCCGGCTGTCGCACGTCCTCTTTGACGCCGACACGGACGTTGTCGATCTGGCGACAAACGGCCCGGGCAGCAGCAATCTCGGCCTGCATCTCTCTGACCGCGAGAGCTGGCCGCCTGCGAGCTCAGAGTTGCGTCTGGCTCTCATGGGGCTCCTCACCGACAGCTATTCCACTTCTCCTCTCTCCTTCTCCAAACAACTCCCCGGGGCCATGAGCTTTGCTGTGCGCCAGCTGCCGCCCGAGGAGATGGAACGCTGCATGGACCCCGACGCTCTCGAGGCCCTTGATTTCCTACAGTTGTCCTACACGCCGCCAGCAGCCCTAGCGGCCATCCTGACGCCAGCCATACTCGATAAGTACGACCGCGTCTTCCGACTGCTGCTGCGCGTGCTGCGCGTGTACTTTGTAGCCAATCAATTGAGCCGAGAGGCATTTGCGCGGAGCGGCCCTCGGGGACAGCAAGCAGGACGTTTCCGTCTCGAGGTGCAGCACTTTGTCTCGAGCATCATGGCCTACTTTTTGGACGTGGGCGTGGGCATGTCGTGGCAGCGGTTCGACGGCTGGCTCGACGGCATCGAGGCAGGGTTGTCAGTGTTGTCCTCGTCCTCGTTGGCTTCCCCGGACCGGCTCCGAGAGCGCCACGAGCAGACGCTAGACGAGATATTGGCGGCGCTCTTTCTGCGCAAGCGACAACAGCCGCTGCTAGCCCTGCTTGAAGACATCTTTCGTCTCGTCCTAGAGTTTGCCAAGATTTCACGCAAGACAGCAATGGCAAAGGCTACGGACAATAGGCAAGACACATCCACCTCCATTTCAGGGCTCTACGTCGACTTTCGCAAGAAAGTAGGCGTCTTCCTCACCGTCTGTCGCGGCCTGGGCGAAAAAGAAGCCAACAGCGCGGCGCGGAGAGATCAAAAGGCCTCTGTCTCTCCCCTTTCTAGTCTCCTCCTGATGCTCGACTTCAACGGAGCCTTTTCTGCGGGCCCTGACCGGACGATGCCGCGGAGGGGCTGAGAGAGAGTGAGCAGAGAGAGCAAAGCAACTTGCGTTAGCCAGCTTCAGCTATCCACCGGCTGGCCACCCCGGCTTCCAGCTGCCCCATCCCCTTCCCCCTCGTTCCACTTCCTAGGGAAGAGCCACTGTGCGCGAGCAGGTCAAGGGGTAGAAGGGATAGGGCAGACATTGGGCGTCTTTTTTAGGTTGTCTTTCTTTTCCCGTTATTCGTTGCCTGCCATCAGTTGCCTGTTTTCCGCCTTTTGTTTCCAGTTTTTTTGTCACCTGATATACATGTTTTCTATTTTCTATTTTCTGTTTCTGCTCTATTCTTTTCGGTGTGTTCGAGGCCGTCTTACAATGACTGGATTGCCATTCCTCGTAACCCGCAATCAAATATTGATTCTATGGGCCAGTCTAAATAAAGCATATTAAGAAGAACTTGAGTTGAACTTGAGTTGAACTGAGTTGAACTGAGTTGAACTGAGTAGAACTAAGCGGAACTAAACAGAACTGGGTAGAACTGAGATCGCATGATCCAGTCGGGCGTTCCCAAGTAGAGCAAAATAAGATTGACGAGAGCACAGAGGCTTGCATTCAAGCATTTGGGTCCATTCCAGCCCCCAAGATTCATAGAATCAGAGATCGCACGTCTCTGTTGTCTCAGTTCACTTTCAGCTCTGACCGGTCTCGTTCGAGTCAGCAGGGACGTCCCCTGTGTTCACGATTCCATGGTCTCTCACCCTGTCCCATTCTCGGCTCCCCAGAGTGTGAGACAGGAGGGGATATATTATTTAAACTTCAGACAGATGACGGCGACACCGAAGACCTGCAGACCCGCCAGGCTGCAGACTCTGTATGAATGACGAATGCGACAGAGTCTATTAGGTGCTAGGTGCTAGGCGCGAGGCAGGGCGATGATGTCTGGACGTGTTCTTGGGCGTCTGGCCAGCCTGCCATTCTGCCGCCACCCCTGGCTCCGCGGCTATGATCACGTCTTGCCGCCCCCCCCCCCCGTGACCTTCGTATCCGTGCAAGCGGCCTGAAGCCTCGCAGCTACCAGCTCCGTGCCAGTGTCGTTCACGGGTCGGCAGTAGTAAAGGCCTGCGTTTATACAAACTACGGAGTAGGATGCTGGATAGATTTGTAAGCAAATGACTTGGCGATGTCATGTACACTTCTGCCCGAGTTGCTGGCCATCACCTCCTACCTCCTACCTAGTCCGGTCCTGCTTGGGACCGACCCCGGAATGATCACCGGAGAAGATGCCGTATGGCAAGGCCGGGTATTTGCCTTTTAGAGACGGACGACATCGACTACGATAGAACCGCAGACCCACTGCACAGCCGGTCGATGTGAGTGGACTCTCTTCGTCTCCGGCACTCTCCTCCCCCCTCCCCCCCCCCCTTTTTTGGAGAAAAAAGGGGATCTCCTCCACTATTGAAAAGAGACCGTTGATGTTGGAGAGGAGACAGCATGGAGACAGTTGACAGACTGGAGCACGCTGGAGCAACCATCTACCGCTAGAAGACCGATCTGTCAAGCAAGGCTCTGACAGAGACAAGGTTGAATATCCACTGGCAGCCTTTTCGTATATGTCGCCCATCTCTCATCCATCTTCTCGGCCTCTCTTCTTTCGTCACCTTTCGGCCCCTTGTCTCCAGGATTACGATGCTTCGGCTCAGCCGGCTTACGGCGGATGCACATCCAAGCTCGGGGCTTATAGCCATTTCCCCATGCCTGTATGTATTGGTAATGTATTCATAATGCATTCTCCTCTCACTTTACCCTTTGCTCAGTGACAAAGAGTCATGACTAACAGAAGACAACTTGCTCGTATTTTCATTTGGCGAGGCAACTTCCTAATCCGGCAAGCCGAGGTAGAAAATAAGCAGAATGAAAGGAAAAAAATTTTCTCCAAAAAAATCATGTACACATTAAAATAACACAAGAAGCACAAAAACAACACAAAAAACTCCCGAGGCACGGCTCCGAGACACGGCCCCGAGGCACGGATACGGGTACAAACTAGCAAACCCTGATGGTGTACATCCTCGCTCTACCGAGCACTCGCACGACAATCGCGCAAATACTCGTGTTTTCTGTGTCCGCCGTGGTTGCACGGCAGAGGTCGAGCCGGCGCACTTGCCCGTACTCCGTCATGCCAGCTGCTCGTTACAGGCAGGAGCCAAGCGTGCTAGCACCTTTACGAGTGTCCGTGCGCCTTCCTCTCTGGTTCTTCTACCTCTGAGGAGGTACACCGCACTTGATCTTTTCCTTTCTCCATTCGTCTTTCCCTTTTCTCTCTGCTCGCCGAAGTTCGGAATTCCTGCACCTGCCTGCTAATACGCATGCGTTGTCCAATATTATCTGCTTTCCACGCACACGCATGCCCCCCCCGGTCGCTTCTTGGTCATGCATGCGTAATCACAGGTACAAGTACCTGTACGAGTACTCCGTACTGCATGAGTAGGGGTGGTATACCAAAGAGATGGCAAACAAGGGAAGGATGTGTGCCAACTCCAAAATTATTGGCCAAGACTACTCGTACACACTCGTAGTACTCTTTTCTGATAATTTTTTTTTACTTGTTTTTCTCTTCATAAATTTCCCATCCTCTGATCTTTCTGGAAACACATGCGCTAGTCCAAGCGGGGCAGTCCCGCGGCAGCATGAAGAGGGAAGCGGCAAGAGCTGTGACTACTCGAGAGGGAAATGGATTGCGCCAAGGAGTACGAGTATAAGTACGCATAGTACAAGGTACGCAGCCTCTGGCTGTCCACGTATGTCAACAGAAGTACCCGGCACTTCACTCTAGACCCATAATTGACTCTTGTTTATTTATGTTCAATCTTGTATGCGTTGTCGTCTGTTGTCTGCTGCTACGCTCTTCTTACCATTTTGATGCCCAATGTAGTTTGTCCACCTACGAGTACGAGCCGGGCTGCCTACCCAGAGGATGTACGTCAAATAGTGCACCTACTTATGTGTGAGCAAGCGACGGCAGGACTCCGTGTGCAGTACGGAGTACGAGTACTATGATAATACGAGCCGTCGTGGCCGTTGTGTTTCTTTTTTAGACATAGGTGGGGGGCTGCAGGTTGCAGCATGGGAGCCCATGCAGAGATTTGCATCGTAGAATATGGACTGGCGGGAGAAAGGAGAAGGGGGGGTGTGGATGAGTGGGGCATGCATGGGTGCAGGAGCGAGTAAGAGGCGAGTAAGAGGGCAAGTAAGAGGACGAGTAAGAGTGCTCGTCAGAGAGAAAGCCCGTGCAGACCGGAACAGCTTCGGTTGGGGGGTTGTTTGTATACGCAGTAGTACTCGTAGTCGTACTCGTACGCGAAGGATCCGGCAGCTTCAAGGGAAGGATGAATAGGATAGGAAAAAGAAAAGAGAAACCAAAAAAAGAAAACAAATGACGAAAGTAAATGTGGCTGCATGGCATGTATAGTACTTTCACATGTATACGGTGTACATTACAGGTACTTTGGTAGCTGAACCCGGCTGAGGACCGGAAGCGAGCTTGTCTGGCCTTTTTTTATCCTCGCCTCGACGGAGGTCAAGCGGTGGGAAAAGAAAGGAAAGAGGAAAAAGGGAAAGGGGAAAAGGATGTGTGATGGGAGTGTGACAATAATCGAACAGAAATAAGAGGAAATACAATCAAATACTCGTATAGTCAAATCAAATGAAATAAAACAAATAAAACAAATTACACCGTCAAAAGAGCGGTGACCTGCAGAAACATGGCACACACCCGGCTGTTTCTCTCCTGTCGGGGATGTGTCCCTTCTTGACGAGATAACGTCACAGCAGACCGTGATGTGCCGTTTTACGAAATTTGGGTGGTCAGGCGTCCGTGATGGAACTCGCAGACAGGCAACACCCAGGTACCTCGCAGGTAGCAGTACTTGGGGGGGCGAACAGTACGCCGTCCGTCCGTAGCGTACGATACGTACGAGTCCTCGCACTCACTCTCAATCCTGGACCGTCGCTCCCTCGTCGTGCTCGACGTGGTTCGTAACACTGCATGCTTCAGCGACAAGGCAAAAGGAGCAGGAGGACGACGAGATCGTGCTGTTCGTCTCTCTCGTCTTACGACTCGCCTCGGCGGATGTCCGCACCCGGCAAACCCGTTTGGTCCATCGCACGATGCCGCGTCTTGCCTCTCTCTCCCTCTGTCACTATACTCGTAGTCTCTCCTGCCATCTTGCCTTTCTGCCATCATGCCTTTTCTTTGCACTCCGGTTCGTACTCGTGTTCGTAATCTGTACGGAGTATACGTATGTACTCCGTACTCGTACATGGCACTCTGACCATTTACTCTGTACACTGTACATAGTACAATGTCCTGCTATTCGTACGTATACGAGCAGGCTGTCCTGCTGAGGAAGTGGAAAAAAGGCAACGAAAATAAAGAAAATTAAAATAAAAAAAACGAAAAAAAAAAAATTCAGAAGCGGAAGAGGCAAAAAGAGGCAAAAGAGACAAAAGTGGGCAAATGCCAAGCCTTACGAAGCAACTTTTCGGACCTCCCAGTCTCAAAGACTCAAAGACGCAGGCATGATGTCTCTGTGTATAGGGTACAAGAGAGTACTTGTCTTTTTGGTCGATCACAAGGTCATTTCTTACTTTTTTTTTTCACACTTTTATCTTTTATCTTTTATTTTAAAAAACTTGCATTTTTCTTCTCGTCACCCTTTTCCATTCTTGTCTCGGCGTGCTTCTCGTCACAAAAAATAACCTGCAACCAATCCTTCTTGTATTCGCCTGCTCGTAATCATTCATCCTTTGCCACGTCCCTTTGCAAATATCCGCACATGTACCTTGTAGTCTCTTGCCGCCGGCAGTCCTGTACGAGTACATAATATTTCAACGAGTATTTTGAGTATTTTGTCAATTTCCTAATTTTATCTGTTTTCTATTTTCATTTCACAAGCTCGTTGCTTATTTCCCGTCTGTCCCCGAAAGGGCGTTAGGAGGGCGCCTGGACTGCCATTGGCAACGTATTCGTACTCGTGCTGCGTACTATGTACGAATAGCCCGCTCCTGCCTCTCGCGGAGTCTCCGTCCGCATCCTTTGTCACATTCCTTTTTCTACTTTTGCCCCAGCGGACGTAGTTCGGTGACGGCTGATATAAGCATACTATTTACGTACTCGTACTTTGCTCTTTTTTTTTTTTTTTCTCCCCTTCATCGACTTGCTTTTCGTGCTTACGGGCATGAATCTGCTGCCCACTCGTACGAGTATTATTACCTGTCTACTCTGTACACATGCTCTTCGCCTATGCTGACATAATATCAAGTGCGCTACGAAATGCCATTTTCTGACACGTGCGTCCGTAGTACGAACTTGTACTGTGCATTTCCCAACGTGGGAAGCAGCTCTTGTGGACCCGAGGAGTAGTACTGAGTACTGCGTATGAGAGACTCGTAAGTACGAGTACAGTGTATACTAATCATTCCAACACTGCATCCACTTAACCGACCCGATAGCCTGTTCAACTCCACCACTCCCCTGCCCATTTTTCATCGCTTTCTCGTTTCTTTTATTTTCTGTCTTCTCTTGTGTATTTTTGTTTTCTTTCTTCTTTCGTTCTGTCTTAGTACCCTCTACTCCGTACGGAGTATGTTTCTCCCAGAAAGTGCTGGCTCGCAGCCCCCTCCAAGCCCTTGTGTACTGAGAAGTCGTAGTTGTGGGTTCTGTGCTCACAATCGGAGTATTTGCTACGAGAGTCATACCTAGGATGTGTCTCACGCAGTGACTTGCTGTCAGATGAGATGACGGCCGTACAAGTACACAGACTGCGTACGTGTACGTACGAGTACCTGTGCACGTAAAACTCTGCCGACACATGCCCGTGCAGCGAGAGACTGGCCGTTCTGTTTGTTTTTTTTGCCCTTGGCAGAACGCGGCAGACGGCACAGAGATCGCTGGCAGCCCGATCGAGTAAACGATGCAGTCATGTACGAGGCCAAGACGAGTTCCTCGTACGCGCCCGTGCTGCGTGCCGTGCCCAGATATCGTGCCCGGCGTCCTCCTTTCATTCTTCCAAGTCTTCTTTTTCTGCTCCTCCTGCACATGTTTTGGCCTTGGCTCGGTGGGGCTGCTGTGAAGACGGAGCGCGCCGCCATGGAAATTGTAGCCTTTCCGTCAATACGAAACTCTACAGAGTGCCGTCTCGTACTACTCGTATGAGCATAGTAGTCTCGTAGCCCTCGTACAGTCTTTGCAACCCCCTCGCAGCCCCTCGATGACCGGACTGGCTACTTTACGAGTTGTATTGGCCGAGAAGCACAAAAGTTACGCCGTTGTCTTGGGAGCCAAGAGGACGAGCAAAAAGACCAATCATTACCACCTTAAATACTGTCCTCCATACTCGTACATCCAAAGACTATGATTGAAAAAAGGCGGGATACAAACATAGTAGATCTCCACTGCTGGACCGCCTCTTTTCTTTTTCTCCTATTTTAGTTTTATTTTTTATATATATTTTTTTTCGTTTTTGCAACGGCGGGTGCGACAGGGGCCAGTACGAGTTGGTAGGGACCCTTAGGGGCAGTTCGCGGCAGACTCCATAATTATAGCGGGTGCCACAACGAAAGCTCCCTAAAAAATAGAAGGAAAAAGAAAACAGAGGGACGGACCCTCCTAGAGCCTCCCATACTACGGAGTACTCGTGCAAACACTCTGCTGTTCCTCGTACTTGTCAGGCTGGCTCCATACACCCGTACGGAGTAGTCACACAAGAAGATGGCAAGCGGGGGACGAGATGGCTTCGTTGTGTTAGCCTGTCTCCCCCACCCTCTTGTCATCTTTAAAAAGACGTTGAAGGCAGGACACAAGGAGACAGGAAGCAAGAGAGAGAGCCAGGAAGCAAGAAACAGGGAACGAGTAAGCTAGGATGCTAGGATGCTAGGAAGCCAGGATTTCAGGATGCCAAAAAGTACGAGTACAGTGACTATCAAACATGTCTTGTCCCTGCTGGGTTCTCGTACGAGCGGTCTGCCTTTGTCTCTGGTGTTTGTCCTCTGCGTCTTCTGTTTGGCTCAGTGTCGGTCTTGTCTCAATGACTGTTGGCCTGTTGCCTGTCTCACTCGGTGAGTCTATCCTGGGGAAATAGATCTCTCGTAGAATTACTCTTCCGGCATCCATTCTCCCTGCATTCCTTTACAGATGCTGCTGGTATTCTATTGCATCATCATTGCTTTGTGAAGCTGTGTCTTTCTCCCCCGTCTGCGTCAGGTCTTGTATGGAGTAGACGGCGCGTATGACAGGCGCCTTGCGAGTACTCGTGGACCAGTACGAGTAGATACTCGTAGCATGTACTCGTACTCCTACGTACTATGTACGATACTGCGTAGTATTTGCAGGTCACGACCAGTGCCCAATGCGTACGGAGTACTGCGAGGTGTGAGTGGAGAGGGGGGGGGGAGAGAGAACGATCTCGCCGTCTATTCGTCCTGCCGCCAGTTCACAACCCTGCTCTGTCATTCCAAGACATGCAGTTACGGAGTACTCTGTACATTGGCCGTCAAAACGGCGGCACCGACACCTTTGTCCTTAGCACGACATGTTGCAGCCACATCTCTCTGAAGCAGAGCGATCGGACATGGGCATGGACCTGTTCGACTAAGGAGTACTCGTACTCACTCGTGCATACTCGTAGTACTCTCTCTGTTCTGCGTACGAGTCCGAGTGCTGGCTCGAGCACTGCTACATACTCCATAGTACGTCTGAATAGGGACCCTGTGTCACACAGACTGGCAGGACATCAAGACGGTGGATAGTCTTGACGCATCTACGTCGAGCAGGCTACTATTCGTTGTCACTGACAGCCTTGATCCAGCTCTCCGCGTCAGACCACCGCATCCTCTGACAAACATCAATGATCATCCAAAGTTTGGGGCTGATCTGATCCTTTGCTGCTGCGTAAACAGCGCAGCCTCTTTATACTATGTACGTACTCCCGTGTTGGCTGCCCAATCCGCGCAAAAAGTATCCTAAAAGGATAACCAGAGACTGGAAAAGAACATGCAAAGCAAAACGAAGCAGGGATCCGACAGAGACGACGAGAGGCAGAGGGCAGAGAGCAGAGAGACGGGGTTTCACCAGGGGTCAAGACCAGCTGAAGTGGCAACGCCCATTTGCTTTCCTTTTCTTCCCACCCTCTGTGGCTGTCCCAAAAAAAGAGAGTCTTCCTACGAGTACGGATGCCTGCAAGTACGGAGTAACTGCTCGTGCTCCTACCAAACGAAACAGCCGTGGCGCATTTGTCGGTGAGCGCATCAGGTCGATCACCGCCTTCCCCGTGCTCGCCACTAACGTAAAAACGAGAACGACAATCAATGTACGAGTACGGAGTGTTCTAGAACGCTCAAGGGCGGGCGACCAGCCTCCCCTCATGAGAACCCCCTGAACATCCAGTTGCATAAACGTGATACTCTGGTAAACTGGGACGGAACACGGAGATTTGGGCGAGAGGAACCCCTGTCACATGAGGAACTCTACGAGCAACTCCGTAACTGCGCAGAGATAAACAACGCGTACAAGTACTACGAGCATGTACGAGTACATAGTACTGACGATTCTTCTTTTGCATACATCTCATTGGCTCATGAGAGCGGTGCAAAGGATTTAGACCGGCCATTGCAAGTACACGTACGTCGTATTCGGCGACAGCAAGCAGCACCTACGTGTACTTGTACTTTGAGTGTACCCATAATACTCGTACAAGTGTGCTGACTCGCCTCTGAGCAGCCTGGCGGTAAGTAAAAAGAAATATAACGGCACGAAGAGATATTTTTACATTTTTTATTACTTGCATGTGGTCCCATAATATTGCTTTTTTATATTATTTTATTTGTTTGAATTTTTTTTGAGTTTTGTCCCGCTTTGGCTGAGAGAGAGACCGCGGATGCCACGCTCAGCAAGAAAAGTAGGATCGTCACGGCCAAACAGACAGACGGCGAATCTACGAGTACGTACGTACGTCTTTCATGTGATGGCTAGCGACCCGTGACCTCTGCGGACCAATGCGCGGCCGTGTTACATGCGGGATGGCTGGGGAGGATGAGCGACTACTCGTACTCCGTACGTCCTCGTCCTCTTACGAGTAGATGTGCTGTCTCCTCGTTCTCGACCTTGTTTTGATCTGGTTCTCGTGTGTGAGTACTCCCGTACGAGTACGGAGTACGTACATACTCGTATTGGGTGCTCTGTACTCGTACGTACGACTCGTGTCATGCTCTCTCGTCTCCTTGCCGCCGGACCCTTTCTGCCAAATGAGCATCTGGCAGGATCCAATCCAGAGGCTTTGCCGACTGCATACTGCGTATATTGCGTGCCTAAAGTGCAATGCAATCCCAGCTCAGCTTGCCCCTGTCGCCACAAGAAGAAGCAGCTGAAGTCCACCGTTCAGCTTCACCATGAGCAGGACGCGTACAGTCAGAACGCAGAAAACGAGTTATACTCGTACTATGTACGTGTACGTACGTACGAGTACGGAATATACATTGTACTCGTACGTACGAGTGCACAGGATACAACCTTGATGCTACAACGGACGTCTTATTGCCATCGTCGCCGCCGTTATACGAATGCAGCACCCCCTTTTGCTTACTACGTACTGAGTAGCCGACTGTAACGAGCAGCAGCACGTCGTACGAGTCTGTTCTGGAGTTCTTACTGGTTTTCGAGTTCTTCATTTATTTTCCCTTTCCCCTTCCCGTCCGTGTCTGCTTGTCTGCCGACATCGTTGTACAGGTACGAGTCCAGGTGCTCGTGCATGGCCTTTCGACTTTGTTACCGCTCCCCCCCCTCTCTCTCTTTTGCGCACGATCAAACTGCACGTGTGGTCTGTACGGAGTATGTGTGCGTGCTGTATCCTTGCAATGTCACGAGAGGTTGATTTTTTTTCTCTCTCGCTTTCTGCCTCTACATACGTACGAGTACTAGTACTCGTACAGACAGTGTACTCGTACGGAGCAACTCTGCTCTTGACAGAAATTAGCTAGCTCTATTGGGACTTGTTGCGGTATACGGAGTAAGATGTTGTCACTTGGAAGGGGTATGGGGGAATGGGAGGGAGGGGGGGTGTACGGATAGATTTGCAGAATGGCCTGCAGCCAAAGGAATCCTGGCCTGTCTGCACCCTGGCACTTGGACGGAACAAGCAAGTACAAAAGACCATGTACTGGTACAGAGAGGTACGAGTACGGTGTATACCACGTACTATGTACTCCGTACTTGTAAGTAACTGCTCGTCACACCAAAGGTCGCGGGACGATGCATCTTATGCCCACGAGAGCCGTGACGCAGATGGGCTCTTTGAGGACGACACTCATGTTTTGTTTCTCCCCTTTGGCTTCTCTTTGGTCTCTCTGCCCTTTGGCAGAAATGGAGAGGCACCGGGAGACACCAGGGAGGCCACAGGAAAGGGAGGCCTGGCAAGGAGAAGAGGATCAGAGATCCCCCTTCTTTTGTTGACCGGTGAGGGAGAGGCCAACAAAGTACCCGCAAGAAATCAGAAAGCTGCATCTCATCAAAGGGATGCCATCCGCCGCCAGTCAAATTCAAAATCCCCCCCAAAATAAAAATTCAAAAAATCAAAATAACGCAGTTGGGTCGGTCAGGCGCCGGCCCTTTTTGCTACTTTGCATTTTCTTGTTTACGGGGGTGCCTGGTGCTGGCGACTAGCGACTGGCGACTGGTGACTGAAACGGGCGAAACGCCCAGCCATCCGCTGCGAGCCCCGTACGCAGCAGCTTGCTGGCAACGCGTGCAGGCGCCTGCGTTCCTGCCTGAAGCGAGCCCGTCTCGTACGTGTACAGGACGGAGTAGTAGCGTGCGGCTACTCCGTCAGTCATTGTATTGTGCGGTGTGATTCAGGACTACTATCTGCGTACGCAGTACGAGTACTCGTACGGCAAGAGCGAGTGACGCCGTCTCTTGTCTGCTTGTCTGCTTGTCTGCTTGCCTCTCTACCGCCTTCCTCTCTCTTCGCTCCTTCGCTCCTTCTTTTACGCGTTCCTGTACGCACCATGTTCGTACGTACGAGTACGCTCGTATCCGTAGACGGCAGCTCTTGCCCGAAGCAGCTGAACCACGCGAGTTGCTCGTACGAAGATTCGTGCTCCTACTGGTGTGCTGCCAATTTTATTATCAAGCAAAAATGACATACGATTATGTTATAAATATTTTTTAGTTTTTTTTTCTGTCTCTTTTCCTTTTTCTTCCCCTTTATTTTCCTCTTTATTTTCCCTTCTTATTTCCTCTCCTATCTTCTCTCAGTCCACCCCTCCGCCTTCTCTCTCTGCACGCCCTCTCCGTGCGAGAACGGGCTCATGCGAATCCACAATCCCTGACACGTCTGTCTTCCTGCTTTGGCTTCTCTTCTTCTGCTCAAAACCTTTCCCTTACTCACCTCTTTGCTTGCATCATCGTCCTTTCCTCTCTTCTCTACCCACACACACACACACAGCTTCCTGCTCCATATACCCTCTAATCCTGCCCTTCCCGCTCGCCGCCGCCGTCTCGCCGTCTCGCCGTCTCTTCGTCTTGCACTTTCACCTTGCCATTGCCGGCTTTTTTGGTCTCTGGATCGTGGCAAACGTCCTCGGCTTAAAATTTTCAGTCTTCTTTGACCTATCCTCTTTTGTTTTCCTTATTTTCCTATTTTTTTATTGCGCGTTCTCGTTCGGCTGTCGACTGCCGCGCTAGTCAAACCAACTGAACTTGCCTGGACGGATTTGCGGATAACGGAACAACTCACTTTTTCACCATTTTTCTCTGTGGACGTGTGTATTGGTACGTTTTTCTACCCTTTTTTTTTATCTTTTTACCACACCATTTCAAGAGAAAGGCAGGCTAGAAAGTAATCAAACCACCGCTGTGTCCCAAGCGGTGTCACACTATTTTTTATGATCAATTTTCTTTTATTTTTATTTTCCTTCAGATTTCTTTTTGGGAAAAAATTTTCCCTCTCTACTTCTTTTTTTCATCTCCTCCCTAATTTCCTTTACCTTTGGCAGTCTTATTTCTCTTATCCCCCCCCCGTGCTTTCGCCTTCGCTCTTGCCTTCTTTCACACCCGCGCTGGCAAATCACACTTCCCTGTTGGTATATATATGAACCGCTCTTCCCTTTCTCGGTCGTCTGGTCCCCACCTGTCCACTTTTCCTTCTCCTTCCTTCCTAAAGTCCACAAAAATCATCCACAGAATCCACCCAACACAACCGGTCATCCACACCCGCCCGTCTGCTACTACCTCTGCCATTCTGCTCTCGTGCTAGCAGTCTTCTGTTCCTGTCTCTTGGTTTTGCCCTTGCCCTTGCCTTTTTCTTCTCGTTCCTGTCTTCTCTGGCGCGACTGCCTCAGCATCATCGCCTGCCTCGACTGCACTACTCCTTCGCTCCAGACATTGTTCGTGCACTGCTGCTCACACTGCCTATTAGGTCGCCGCTGTGTCGTGCTACAACAGGAACCCAACCCACTGAAAAGAAAGGACCCAGCAAACGTGAATCCACTCTTCCCGCTTCAAGCCACCGTACCTGACAGCCACCCCCAAATCGGTAAGACAAAGACGTTCCAGGGCACAAACAGTGCTACAAAACACACGCACTATCCTCTTCCCCTGTACTCCCTGTACTCCCCTGTACGAGTACCCTCTTGTGCTCTCTGTCCCCTCTGTGCTCTCTCCTGTATTCTCCTCTATTATTCCCCGTCTGTTCTCCTGTATTTTACCGCTAAAATCCCCAGCCCTCCTTCCAGCGCCAAAATCCCCCAAATACACTGGACCACCTTCCCAGTACTACACGTACTCGCACAGACCCCACTATTCTACTATATCCCTTTCTCTAGCCAAAATTTTTTTTCCAATTTTTTTTTTCGCGCTCCCTCCAACCTCCAACCTCCATAAAAAAAAGTTTCCCTCACAACTTCTTTTTTTTTTCTTTTCGACCCTCCACTTTCGAGAACCGCATTTAAGCCTCGACATATCCACTCTTTCCACAAATCTCCACCCTTACCCTCATCCCATCCCAACGTCGTGTGCCGCCCTTTTAGACGACATCGAAGACTCTGGGATTTTCCAGGCAAGGACAATAGGTGAGAAAACTGCACATGAGAATGTCAATGGGGGGGAAATGGTTACCAGAGACACGACGCGTATTCCGACCATCGGACTGCGTTTGGCGCGTGCCTGGAACGCAGGCAGGAGAAGCAGGAGAAGCGCAAGGGGCTGGTCTGCACCGAGCCGCGGTGAGGCATGAACGATGAACTCTCATATTCTCTTGAGAATCTGTTGACGATCTATTGAGGACCAGCTGAGCATGAGTGACGCGCGCGAAGACGAGGGGAGAGAAGAGAACAGAGGAGGGGGACAGACGGGAGGAAGTGCAGAGAGAGAGAGAGAGACAGAGGCAGATTGTCAGACTGACTGGAGGAGACGCGACACGGCAATTGGCCCGTCTGGCTCTGGTCTAGCAGGCCTCTATTGGCAACAGCAGAGCCTAGTCGACGACGTCGGCGGGCTCAACAAGACGGTCCAGGAGACGCGATTGCTGTCGGGCACCATTGGGTTGCTTCGTGGAGCTCGCATGAGAATGTGACAGCAGAAAGGAGACGGGGGAAGGGCAGAGTGGTAGACGAGAGACGGGAGAAGCAACGCTGGCATTTTTGTCGTCTCTGCGTTTGCTTTCCCCCTCTTCTCTCTTTTCACTCTCTCTTCTCTTTTCTACGCTCCGCCTGCTCAAACGCTCGTGGCTCTGTCAAAACACTGCCATCCGCAGCCCACGCGTCTGAAATCTGCCTGTCCTACTCTTCTCGCTTGACGCTGACGTCCGTCTCTCGTCTCTCTCTGCACTTCCCGTCTGTCCGTCTCACTGCGCGCGTCTTGTTGCCGAGCTCAGTTCATGATCTGCCTCCCTCTTTCCTCCCCTTTTCAGCCCCCCTCTTCCCATCTTCTCTTACCTCCTTCCCCCTGCCTGCAGAGCATCTCCCTAAAGATGCGCCCTGGACAAGTGTTCTACCCCTTTTCTTTTTCGTCTTGGCTCTTCGTCCGCCTCTGCCACGCCGTTGTCCTCCACGTTTCCCCCCCTTTCTGCTATTCTCCTTTTCTCCTCGACTTTTCTGCCTCACTTCCGCGCTCTTCCGCGCTCTTGGCTGGCCTGCTAACACGCCATCTATCTAGGTTAATATCGGAGGATTTTTACAGGATATACTATGGACGCAACACACTACTCCCCTAATGTGATTAACGGCACATCGAACCCGTCATACCCATCCTCGGCCGCATCGACCCCTCAGAGTCTGCAGCCACACACGCTCCCGCCGCTGCAGCAGCAGCAGCACCAGCAACACCCCCAGCACCAACAACTCCCTCAGCAGCATCAGCAGCATCAGCAGCATCCCCAACACCCCCAGCAGCACCAGCAGCAGCCGCCGCAGCAGGGCCAGCAACCGCCTCATCAGCAGAACAACGGGTTGATGCACTCGGGTAACCCCTACGGCAGCTACCCGCACACGCCTCGCACCCCAGCGACCCCCAACACTCCCGGCCCCGCCAGCATGGCCACTTATCCCCCGCCGCCTACCACCAACGGCGGTCGTGGCTCCTACCAGATGATGAGCAGCGCTTACCCACAGCCCCACCAGTACGGTGCCACCTCCTCTGGCATGCTGCCGCAGTCATCCACTGCCATGGCACACCCTCAGCCCATCGCCCCGGCACCAGCGCCTGGTGCTCCCGGCTCTCGCGTCCCGCCTGTCCTGCGCCCTATGCCTGCTGGCGGCGTCATGCCCCAGCCAGGCATGTCCTCCCCTTATAACCAGAGCCCCATGATGCCCCAGGCTGCCATGCTTCCCGATAACGAGCAGCCCACCCATGTCGTCGGGTCTCAGGGCCGTCGCGGAATCTTGCCTAGTGCTCCGGGCCGGCCTGCTCCGCCTGCTGCCGGTTCTGTCACGAAGACCCAGATTCCCCAGAAAGATGCCGATGGCAAGTTCCCGTGCCCGCACTGCACCAAGACTTACCTCCACGCAAAGCATCTTAAGCGCCACCTGCTGAGACGTGAGTTTTTATTTTGCTCTTTTGTATTGTCTCCTTGACGCCTCCTAACCATCTTGCAGACACTGGCGATCGCCCTTACATGTGCGTCCTCTGCAGGGACACATTCTCGCGCAGTGACATTCTCAAGCGTCACTTTCAAAAGTGCTCCATTCGTCGCGGTAACCCAACGGGTGCCAGCCACCTTTCTCACCCTCATGCCCATGTGAAGAAGAGCCAGCAGGCTGCTCAGAAGCAGATGGAAGCTGCTGGTGAGCTGAGCCACATGAATGGCATGGCCAATGTCCATCCCGACCCTATGGGCCATCCCTTCGGCCTGATTCCCGCCAGCAACGACGGTATGCCCACCGACCAGTCGCAGATGCCGAGGCCCAACAGCCTCAGCCGCTTGGACGAGGCCGCTGCCGCGGACCAGAACCGCCGCAACGCTCAGGCTGCTGCCGCTGCTGGTGGCAATGTCATGGGTGTCCCACCTCGTGTCGGCAACGGTGGTCCGGGTACCCCGGGCGGCGCTGGCTCCTACGAGCAGTCGCCGTACAATGGAAGCGTTCCTGGTGGCATGAACCCGCAGCTGGCCAACTACAACATGCAGCCGGCTCAGAACGGCATGCCTATGTTTCCTGGCCAAAGTGCGCAGCCACAGTCGAACCTGGACTGGTCCTCAATGTTCCAATCCGGTATGCAGCAACCCCTTGGGCGTAAGCAGCACGCCCTCTCTCCTTTGTGTTTTCCCTCTTGTCTTGTTTTTTTCCCTTTTCAGAGCTCTTCTAATATTATCTAGCAGACGCAGACCGCACGCAGGCGAGGACGTAATGCTACTGCCATCATTGTCACTGAAGGCCTCCTTCTGCGGAGGGCGGTTGCAACAGATCTATACCCAGTGACCGACTGCTACTCTTCGGTCACTGGCATCCGCTATTTAATGAATATTTGTATCGACAACGTTTTCTCTCGGATATTATCCTTTCCCCTCTTGATCTCTGTCTCATCCTTGATATCCAGTTCAATCGGGGTTGATTCTCGTCCGATGAGGATAATGCTGTGCTTTCCTCTCCAAAAAATAATTTTAGGGGAGTTTCATGGCTTTCCTAACATGTACATTCCTTTAAGGTGCATTTCCCAGTTCCAACACATTATTACGTTATTTTATGCTTTGCTACACCTTCACTGGGCTGTCTCTGGTGACTCGATGGCTTGCATTGATGCTTATGAGCGGCCATGCTTTTATTATTGCCGACGGTGGCATAGTTTCTAGTACGCAGGCTACCACGTGCTACTCGATGCCGCTGTTACGTTCCACTTGACACACCACCGACCAGTCGGTACGGGACAATTTACGACGGCTCTCGTTGGTCGTGGAAAGTGGCCGCTGAAGTGCATTTATGGTGTCTCTGGGGGGGTATTTTGATGTACCCCGGATCACAGTGGTTTGCAATTTCGTATTGATATTCGCCTTGCAAGCTTCACATGGACCATCACACAGAAGCAGCTGACAGTCGGTGCATGGATTTTTGTCGTTGCTTTTGTTTCCGTCTCTGCTTTCGCATAGGTGGCGTTCTCTTCGTTTTCACCTCTTTCTCCTCCCGCTCGTGCAGTCCGTTTTCGTTTTTGCGATTTTCCGTCTCGTTTATTTGCCGTTTTCGCATCTGCTCTTTAGATGGAGGTTTCTTTGTGAGATTTCTCGTCTTTTTTTTCTTTTCCCCTTTCGCTTCTTATTCTGGTCAAAAAGTACGATTACCCATGTTGCATCAGATTGGAACAACGGCGGTACCTTTGCTTCGCATATTTCTCGGACGGGATTGGCAATAGACTGCGTTTTTTTTTTTCGTTCTTGCTTTTAGTGTTTTCGCCGTTGCTCTTGTTTCTGATTTATTCCTGTCTGGTTTTCTGCACCGTCCCGCTTCTTTTCTAGATTTTTTTCTAGTTGTTTATACGATGTTGTTCCTGTGCATTACTTGACAAATACTTCTTGGTATTGGCAAGGTCTTCACGTTACCAGCAACTTACTTTTTGTTCCTCTATTCAGTCCCCCGCCCTCGACTATGGACAAAGAGATGCGGAAAGGCAAATTGGGTGAGGTGGCAGTCGTTTTTATGAGTCATACCAATCCAAAAAAAAAGAGAAAAAGTGAAAAGATGAGGGTTGCGAAAAAAAATTGGAGAGGCTTTTTCTTTTTACTGTTTATTTGCGTTTCATGTCTACGTATTCTACTTATTGGTATTCCTTCTCTTATCGAATAAATACACCCAAATACATACAGAAAATATGATCACTTTTATATTCTGAGGAGTTCGCCTTGTCAAATGAAGTATGTCTCTATTGTAGGTCTTTGTGAGGCGGAGAGAGAGTGCTGATCACCGGCGGTCTGGTCGGTCAACAACGTGAATCTTGGGCGTCATGCGGTCGAGCGCCTCGCGATCGGCATCGGTCGGCGTCAGACCGATGCGGTCGCCGGCGGCATCAGAAAAGTAGAGCCCAGCAGCACCCCAGAAGAGGACGCCGAGGCCGAGGCCAAGGCGGGTGTTGGGTGCCAGATTTCGATAAGCTCTGAGTGGATATTAGCATCTCCATGGACTCGCTGATAGGGGTAGAGAAGAAAATATACTTCCAAAGAGACATGAGCTCTGCGATTGCATATCATGGACCATCGTTGGCAAGAGTCGAGGTGCATGGGCTCGTCGTCTTGGGTGGAGAAATGTACTCATTGCGCACAGCCACACTCAGCCACACATGCTGTCGAGCTTGTGGATCGATTCCAAAAAAAAAAACCCCCCCGAATTCGTCCTGCCTCGCCGGAAAAGAATCACGAGATCCTTCAACGTTTGAAACCGCCGTCTCTCATACAATGTCCACTTTGAAGGCACCTTTGACGGCGCGCGTGTCCTGGGCATCGGCGGGAGGCATGTGCCGGAGCATGCCCATATGGGGTACCAGCTTACACTCACAGCCGACATTAGCAGCAGCAGCGGCAGCAGCACCATTGCTCTTGCCCAGAAGCCGAGCGATGCTACCGAATTCCTCCTCCTCCTCCTCCTTCTTCTCGACATCGGCAGTTTTAGCCAAGCGGCGGCGGCGATACCAGCCACGCGACAACAACCCACTACGCGGCGTGTCGAGTATCCGCCGCAGTGGCCCGCGGGAGTTTCTGTCGGTGACAGACTCGCCGCTGCCACGGCCCGCGGGTGACGTAGCAGCGGCTGCAGCTGTGGCAGCCGTGAGCACGGTGACGACGGATCCGGACCACGGGCTGTGGCAGTTTTTCTACGAGCAGCGGCAGGTGGCGCAGTCGCCGACGCAAGACGCGGCGCATGGGCGAGCGTGGACGGTGGAGGAACTGCGGCGCAAGAGCTGGGATGACCTGCACGGGTTGTGGTGGGTGTGCGTCAAGGAGCGCAACCGGATAGCGACGGCAACGGTGGCGCGTAAGCATTTTGAGCTTGGATTTGGGGACTTTGAGGCAGACGAGCGGGATGCTGTGGTAGGTCGCCTTGGTGGTTCTTTCCAGGCAATCCAGGGTTCATACTGACAAGCAGGTCAAACAAACGCAACGGGGCATCAAGCACGTGCTGACAGAGCGGTTCTACGCGTGGGAGGACGCCGTACAGCTGGCCGAGTCGGATCCAGAGATCGACTTGTCGGGCGAAGGGCCGGCGTTTCGGCCGGCGGCATATCTGGAGGCGGAGGCAGAAGAGACCAGCAGCAGCGAGAAGTCGTCAGAAGCGACGCGGTAGGGGAAGCAGAGCAGAGCAGAGCAGATTATCAGTATATACAAGCACGCCTGAGCTTTGGCATGCTTTTGATTTGTCTTTTGTGTTGCCCAGTATTAGTGCTCTTGTACGATGATGATCGTGACAATCGAAAAGGAAAAAAGAGGCTCAGGCTGTGATGCTTTGACCTCGTGATCCTGTGATTTCTGTGCCTATGACCCGGTGCCTGCGATCCATCTCTCATTGTAGAAAGTTGGCTCTCGATGCAGGTCGACCGCTCTTTTGAATGCCAAAGCAGGCACTGTGACGCTAGAAGCTAGGCCGCTGTTGAAAGAGCGCCTCTGTTGGAGAACTGGCCCCACCTGTCTTGTCTTTGCTGCCCAAAGATAGCTCTGGGGGATGACCCCGCCTGTTGTCGGTCTTACTGCGGGGCTCTGGTGCCCTGTAACTCTTTGTACTGGTTCCTGTACTGGTCCCTGTACTGGCTCTGTACTGGCTCTGTAACAGCCTCTAACTGGATCGGTCTGCTTTCCCCTCTCCTGCTGCAACGCTTCCTCGTCTCTTTTTTCCCCCCTTCACTTCCTTTCCTTCTCCTCCATTGTCTCTCTGCTTTCTTCTCTCCACACACCGATTGTTTGCCGGAAGACTTGTTCTCACGCCTTCCACTCTACCTCTGTTCCCTCTCCCTTCTCCCGCTTCTTCATCATTCGCAGCCATGGACGAGATTGCAAAGGAGTACGACGTCATTGTGCTGGGCACAGGTAAGCTCGGCCTGGCAAAGAGTCGAGACGACACGTACTGACAGCTGCCACAGGCCTCACCGAATGCATTCTCTCTGGGTGCGTCAACCCTTTCACGGGCGATGCCCTGCATGTCATCATCCGTCTGCTAACCGTACCAGCGTCCTGAGCGTCAAGGGCAAGAAGGTCCTGCACATTGACCGCAACGATCACTACGGCGGGTGAGTCTGGGAATCTGGGAGTTTGGAGCCTGGGAATCTAGGGAACCTGAAAAGTGCTGACTCATATTATAGCGAGGCTGCCTCTCTGAACCTGCAAGCGGTAAGAAGCCCCCCCCCCCTCCTAGAATCTCCCCTAGCATCTCTTGAGCCGGATTTCTGACCAGCTCCTGCAGCTCTTTCAGAAATACGGCAACTTCACCGCCGGCCAGGAGCCCTGGACGGCCTACGGCCGCCTCAACGACTGGAACATTGACCTCGTCCCCAAGTTCCTCATCTCGTCCGGCGAGCTGACCAACATCCTCGTGTCCACCGACGTCACCCGCTACCTCGAGTTCCGCCAGATCGCTGGCAGCTACGTCCAGCAGGGCCAGGGCTCCCGCGCCACCGTCGCCAAGGTGCCCTCTGACGCCGCCGAGGCCCTGCGCTCGCCCCTCATGGGCATCTTTGAGAAGCGCCGCATGAAGACGTTTATCGAGTGGGTCGGCACCTTTGACGCCAAGGACCCTGCCACCCACAAGGGCCTCGACCTCGCCACCTGTACCATGAAGGACGTCTATGACAAGTTCGGCCTCGAGACTGCCACCAAGGACTTTATCGGCCACGCCATGGCCCTCTACCTCAACGACGCCTACATCGATACCCCCGGCGCCGCCCCCGAGGCCATTGAGCGCATTCGCCTCTACGGCAACAGCGTCGCCCGCTACGGCAAGTCGCCCTACATCTACCCCCTCTACGGCCTCGGCGAGCTGCCCCAGGGCTTTGCCCGCCTCTCGGCCATTTATGGCGGCACCTATATGCTCAACACGGACGTCGACGAGCTGCTGCGCGACAGCGATGGCAAGGCCTCGGGCATCAAGGCCACCATGCTCAACGGCGATGACAAGATCCACTTTGAGACCAAGGCCAAGATTGTCATTGGCGACCCGTCTTACTTTTCCAGCAAGGTCAAGGTCGTCGGCCACGTCCTGCGCGCCATCTGCCTGCTGAAGCATCCGCTGGCCAGCACCAGCGACGCTGACTCGTGCCAGCTGATTATTCCCCAGAGCCAGGTTGGGCGGAAGAACGGTGAGTGGAGGAAAAAGGAAAAAAAAAGAGGAAAAAGGACTGTGTAGATACTAATGGGCAGACATTTACATTGCCTGCGTCTCGGCTGCTCACAACGTGTGCCCCAAGGGATACTGGATCGCCATCGTGTCGACCATTGCCGAGACAAAGGCCAACCATCACCTTGAACTGCAGGCCGGCATTGAGCGTCTGGGCAAGATCGAAGAGCAGTTTATGAGCGCGCCCATCCCGCTGTATGAGCCTCTCGAAGATGGCACCAAGGACAACATCTTCATCTCCAAGAGCTACGACGCCACCAGCCACTTTGAGACCACTACCGACGACGTCAAGGATATCTACCGGCGGGTCATGGGCGAGGACCTTGTCGTCGAGGGTCTGCGGGAGGGCATCCAGGTGGCCGAGGAGTAGGGAAGAAGAAATGGCAAACGTGGAGAGGGAGAGATGAGACAAGAGAGGTAAAAAGAGGCAAAGATCCAAATGTGTTGTGTAATAGCTACCCGTACCAATGAGTTCAAGTTTATATTGTTGCGATCAAGTTTGGGGGATTCTCCAGCGCTGACGTCAGCGGTTTTGGCGGGGTTGATCACCAAAGCTGGTCTAGCCATGTATTACGAGTAGCCGATAGCCGGTCACTTGGCCCTTTTTATTTTTATTTATTTTTTGTTTTGTTTCCTCTCATCCTCTCTGTGTACTTTCAAGAAGAGCCTTCTCCTGTCTGATCTCGGCTCTCGGTTCTCTCATCATGTCTTTCATCCATCGCCGGCTTGCCGTCTCTGTGTTGCCCTCTCTGCGGAGAGCCAGCTGCCGTGGACAAGCAGCAAGAGCAGTCTTGGTAGCGACAGCGGGTTCGTCAGGGTCATTTTCCAGTCTGTTTTGGAGCCCGCGGACGGTTAGCAGCGGTGCTCGGCTGCCGATCAGCACAGTCGCTCCTCGCACCTCGGTTGTGGGCGGGCTATGGCGAGCGTACTCGACCGAGAAGGCGACAGAGGAGCTGCCTCCTGTCAAGATCTGGTCCTTTGAAGAGGCGAGTAGGGAGATGGAAGAAGAGGCGACGCAAGACAACGAGCTGACCAGAACAGATTCAGCAACTCACAGAAACTCCCAACTCGGACATTGTTCTCGTCGGTATGTCTGCCTTGCTGCCTTGCTGCCTTGCTCTCTTCCTATCGCTCTTCCTATCGCTCTCCTTCCCACTGACCGCTAGACACTCGCGAGCCCACCGAGCTCGAGGAAACAGGCCGCATCCCTGGCGCCATCAACATCCCCATCACCTCTCAACCCGACGGCTTCCTGATCGACGACGGCGACTTTGAGGACCGCTTCGGCTTCGTCCGCCCCTCCCAGGACACAGAGGTCGTCTTCTACTGCTTGGCTGGTGTGCGCAGCCGCGCAGCCGCACAGCTGGCCCGCAATGCTGGCTGGAAGCACGCTGGCGATTACTCGGGCAGCTGGCGGGAGTGGACAGCCAAGGGCGGAGCAGTGCAGCGTTAGGGGTGAGAGAGAGAGAGCGAGTGAGCGGTGACGTGTTTCAAGGGGAAAAAACAACAGATCAATCATAATAATGTACAAATTGCCACATTTCCCTACGTATATAGGCTTCCTAGGCCAGCCTTTCCGGCCCTGCATTGAGTAATAAAACAGCATGAAATGCAACCTCGCCCCCCCCCAGAAAACTCTCTTGGTTCCTAGAGTGTATTTTTTTTAAATCCTCTTCTCCTTCCTGACTGGCCGTTCGTGTGTATGACAGAGCAGATGCTGCCCTTTACAAGGTCGGATTCTCGGGAGGTGCCTCTCCTCCTGCACCGCCATCGCCACCCTGGCCGCCACCGGCCACCGGGCTCGCATGGGCAAAGAACAAAAACTTGATGGTGACGGAAAGAGCCATATGGAGGGCAACAACAAGGATGAGCAGGACTTTGCTCGTCTGGCGGTCGGTGGCAGAGAGGACGGGGTAGAGGTTGCGGAGCAAGAAGGCGACAGAGACACCGAAGCCGACGGCGACAAACACCCAGTTGAGAATATCGATATGGGACCAGGCGATGAGGGCGACGGGGATCCAGATGAGGTTGCCATAGCCATAGAGGGCCCAGCACTCGAGTAGGTTGGCGGATTCGGAGCCGAAGTAGCGCAGGGCAAGGAAGAGGAGGACGGGGAGGATGATGGTGTAGCCGTAGATGAGACCGGCCGCGCCTGTTGGGTGAGCACAGGAGTGAGCAGAGGAGCAGAGGAGTGGGCAGAGGGGCAGAGGAGTGGGTAGAGGGAGGACAGACAACGTACCACTGAGGAGGGTAAAGTCGTAGGCAAAGGGCTCGTTGGCCGTGGTGGCCAGGTACTGGCTAATGGTTCCGCTGAGGAAGAGGATAAAGACGACGGTTGTGGCAATCCAAAAGGGACCATAGAGGTCCGGGTTGCCCTCGAGCACGTCGAGAAAGTTGGCCCGCGGGTAGAGTGCTGCCCAGCACCGAGTCAGTACTGCCGACGTGTCGACGTCAAAGAACTGCGCATAAAACGACATGGTCCACAGGAACCGCTTGCCGCCGCCGCCCCCCGCCGAAGACGTCACGGGCAGCGGCAGACCACTGCCCGCACCACCGGCGCCAATACCGCCGCCGCCTCGCGACTTGCGGCCGCTGGTGTCGACAAAGCTAGAATTGTGGAATTCGAGGTCGTCCTGCAGGTCCGTATGGCCGAGATCGCCCTATTGCAGCTGGTTAGGAGAGACGAGATATCCAGGGAACACAGAGACACGGAGACACGGAAACACGGAGATGGCAACACACCTCGTCATCTACATCGACCACGGCATCGTATTCTGCTGCTGCTGCCATTGCTATTTTGGGTGGAGGACTGCCGTCGTCTGCGTCTGCGTCTGCGTCTACTTCTTCTTGCTCTTTCTCTCTCTCGATTGCGGTCTCGCCGTCGTGTACTTCAGGGGTAAAGGATCCGGCTTTGGCAGACACTGGTCTTGTGGCAGACGTGGCCAGCAAGAGAAACTGAATGTTGTGGAATGTGAAAAAGGAAAGACGAGGACTTGTACTGGTGCTAATAGGTAATTAATGGCATGCCTGCCTGCGAAAGGCGACGTAGTCGCGTTGCGCTTACAGGAGCTTGGACCACATGCATTGCCAGCTGGCAGTTTTTGACGGCCCGACAGTCAATGGTGTCATCTCCAATCACCAGTCTACAAGTCTACAAGTCTACAGAGGTGAGAAGCCACCACCCTATTTGTTCATTTTTGACCGATTTCAATTTTTCATCTAAAATCGTAGGAAATGTAAAAAAAAAAAGAGAACAACCACAACCAAAATAAGAAGACGCCACAGTAGTTTTCTTTCCTTTCCTTGTTTCCCCCATCCCACCTCGCTCGTTCCATTTCTTCGGGGCGAAATCGTCTATTTGAGCTTCTTCTTGGGGCGGAGCTGGTTGGTATGGCCACACTTGCGCTTGCGGCAGTTGGTGGCACGAGGTGGCAGGCGAGCCTGGCATCCAGTTAGCATTGCACTGCATCTTCAGGGGAGGAAACGAGAGGGAAAGACGTACGTAGCACTTGCGGCAGATCATCTTGTCGCAGTTGAACTTGCTGGCCAGAGCCTTGAGCGACGGTTCAATGATACCACCGCGCAGGCGCAGCACCAGGTGCAGCGTCGACTCCTTCTGAATGTTGTAGTCAGAGAGTGTCCGGCCGTCCTCGAGCTGCTTGCCGGCAAAAATCAGGCGCTGCTGGTCGGGCGGGATGCCCTCCTTGTCCTGGATCTTGGACTTGACATTGTCGATCGTGTCCGAGGACTCGACCTCGAGGGTGATGGTCTTGCCCGTGAGGGTCTTCACGAAACTGCAGGGGGAAAATGTCAGTCTTTCTCTCGCCCCAATATCGTCTCTGCTCATCGTCTCTACCCCGCCCTCTACGTCGTCGTCGTCGTCGTCTTCCTCCTTCTCCTCCTCCTTCTTCTTCATAACGACGTGTTCAAGCTGCGTGACAGACGGCAACCAAGCATATTTTCCCTTGCATTGTTTTCTTCTTGCTGTCGTCACTCGTTCCTCGTCGAATAAATCTCTTATCACCATCGTATAGATGGCTTGTCCTCCAGGTTGCCGTCTGGGTTGCCGTCGCCATCGCTTCTTGGTCTCGATAAAAAGGAATGGGAAATTTCTTACATCTGCACTGTAGAGAGAAACGAAAGTCAGCAGTCATTCAACAGAAAATAAGAAAGGATACATGTATCTCTGGTAAAAAAAAATTACATACTCTTGACGATACGTTTTTGCCGTGAAGCGATTCTGGAGAGATTGTTGCAAAGAGGGAAAGTGGAAAAGGGCAGAGGGGGAAAATAGCACGGCAAAATTGTTCGTGCGGATCGCAAATTCTCTTGGATGGAAAATAATTGCCCCGCTTGCCGAGCGAAGGATGGCTGTGTGCGGCTTCCAAGGCGCCACTTTATCTGATGCCTAACCCTATCACGTGACAAAACATCAAATGTATTACTCAGCAACAACGGGATCGCTGCGCGAGCTCATCTTGGCCCATGCATGCCAGCGCTTCTCCATGCTGCTGACAGCCCGCATCAGAATGGGCATTGTGAGGCCGCCAAGGTCTGCAACCTGACTATAAAAGGCCCGAGCGGTGTCTGGCATGTCGTCCTCTGTGTGGAACTGCTGAAAAGCGTGGCCACCGCCGGCTTCTAGAGAGGGATCCCCGTTTCTGACTTGGCCGATGGCGATTACGCTGTGTGCAATTCCATTTGATTGGACATGCAGGCAGGTTTTTTGAATGTGGCGATACCGCCTGTTGATCACTGCATCCGTCTCGTCTGAGACGGGAGCTCGTGTCTGGACGTCTTGGAGTGGGAAAAGGCGCAAGAGATGGCGAGCGTCTTCCAGAGAACAAAGAGAGTCAGTTGGAGAAAGAGGGGCGGGGGAGGCAGGAGGAGAGATACGTGGACATACCGTCGTCCTTCTTGGCGCGAGATTCCTGGTACCAGTCCATGTAGTCGTCGAGCTGGCTGGGTCGAAGAAGCCAGCCGTTTGCTTTGCGCAGCTTGTCCATGTCGTTTTGCTGGAGTGGCAAGCTTGTTGCCGTCGAGTTCGCCGTCGAGTTCGCAGTGCCATGGTACAGCGGCCTCTCGCGGGACATGATGGCCTGCCACTTGCTCCAGTTCATGCGCAGCCGACGAGACGGAAGAGAAGCCCCCCGTTCGTCCTTATCGGATGGCGAGTCGTCGTCGTTCTCGTCGTCCTCGTCCTCATCATCGCTCTCGTTCTCAACTTCCCTCTCGCCCTCACCTTTTTCATTGTCGTCGCAGGTCACGTCAAAGGGGAAGAGAAGCTTCGTCACAAAGACCATGCTAACGAGCAGAAAGACGTCGGGGTGATCGAGCCAGGAAAACGACAGACGCTCGAGCGGATAGCAAAAGTCCTCCTGGGACAGACGTCCAAGCTCCTGGACACCCACATAGACCTCGATAGGAAGACCGAGCGAGCGTGTCCAGCGCCACAGGAGGGGTGGCACATTGAGGCCGGGGAAGCGCAGCTCGTGGTTCGTGTAGAAGCCGCGCACGAGATAGGACACGGCCTTGTGCAGTGCGCCGTCATCCAAGCTCGTCTTGCGCATCATCAGCGTCACCAAGTACTGCTGGGGAAGCCGTCCTCGCATAGCTGGGGGAATGTAGTTAATCTAGAAAAGGGCGTGTTAGTGGACGGGATCTGTGCGCATGCATGCACCAAACAGCTCTCCTTACCGCACCCAGAAAGGGAATCTGGCTGCTCGTTGCCCAGTGTACAAAGTCACCGATACGGTACGGCAGGCGCAGCAGAACGCCACCCAGATAGCACAATGCTAATGTCTCCAAAATGGCCGGCATGTTCCAGACCTCGTCAGGCGCCGACCGCCATGGCCGCATGCTGCGGGCATGCTGCTTGTTCCTGTGGCCGCGTCGGTACCGCCGATGCCCGTCCTGTCCATACCCGCTACCCCCAAAGCTGCTCTCAGATAGGTCGTCAGTGCCCCCTGGCTGCGAGCTAAAGATGGTGCGGTCGTCCGAGTCGGAATCAGACATGCCGTCGCCGTCTCCCAGGACACTGCGACTCGCGCTTCTACTGCGACTCCGGCTGCGACTGGCCCCCGCCAACGACATCTGATCCGTGGCCACAGTGACGAGGCCGTGAAAGTCCCGCACACGTAACTCCCAGAGGTCGCGGACGACAGATTCGAGTGCGGTGGCCGTGGCGGCATTCACGCCTCCTTTGGCATTCTCGGTGGCCTCTGTCTGGGCTACCGCCATCCTCTCCTGTATCCAAGCTATTTGCCGCCGTAGCAGCAGCTGCAGACACTCCAGAAACAGTTCGCGCGCTGCCAGCCCCGACAGCTGACGTGTCTCCTGAACCACGACTTCTTTCTTCTTGCGCGCTACATGTCCACCTCCCGTGCTGCCGGCACCGCCTCTGGAATAGCCGTTCTCTTCCTCATTGTCACGGGGGACAAAGGACTCGATCAGGTGGCCGCGTTCGCAGTAGTGAAAGCCGTCGTCGGCATACCAGCGGCGCGCATTGCACTCGTCGCAGCTATCGCCTTTGCGGAAGCGGTGCAATGCGCGGCGGCCCGAGGAAAATTCCATAGAGGTATATCAATAGAGGAGAGTGACGTGAATGCGACGCTGGTGGCAGAGTAGAAGAGGTTCCTTCCATGCGAGGAAAAAAAAGTGAAAGGCGTTGAAGGTGGAGTTCATAGTATCACGTGACCAAAAGATTTGGTATACATCGGAATTCTTCTTCCTCTTGGCTTCTGAACCATTCTCAATCTCTCTCTCCTTGCTTGTTGTTGGCCATTGCATGCAGAGGATGGTATGGTGGGACATACCGGTGGACGCAGACGGAGAGTTGGTGCCATGACACGAGAGCTCAGGGGGGTCTCCGCCCAAAAGAGAAATAAGTCAACAAGAGACCGGTGTTGATGGGACGACGGCGACTCGCTTGCATGCACTCCAACGGAAATTCAAAAGAGAAAAGAGACCCAAGCTACATGTAGACTGCCTAATGACTGATTTGGTTGTTGAGTTTGACATTGATTTTTTTGTTTTGTATTTCTGCTTCGCACGAGTGCCACCGCCCCGTCCCCTTTCCCAATCCCACAACCAAATGGCATACCAATTCATATCCACAGGGCTTTATTTTTGCCATCATTTTTGGTCAGACAGAAAAAGATGATCCTCCATTTCCATCGTCACATAACAGTCCTGCGCTCCAGCACAGGGATAGGGGGTGGCAGAAACAAGTTCCTTCTGGCTACAGGCAAGGATAAAAGAAGAACGACACACAAGACTGATAAATAGCAAGGGAAAATGAGCGTGAGAGAGAAAGAGGTGGAATGTACGATATGATTTATAATACGACTTTTAAGCCTGACGGGGGGCCTCCTTGGCCTCCACGGCGCACTCCTCGCCCATGGAAGTGAGAATGACAACGTCTGATTTGTTAGCGCACGGAGATGGAAACAGGGAGAGGGAAGGGGGGGGGGGGGAGAACGGAAACGTACTGGTGTCCTTCTCGTCGACCTTGAAGAGCTTGTTGATCTTCTCGCCAATCTCGCCGTCGGGCATCTTGACGTCGTCCTTGGTGTCGCCGTCGTCGTTCATGAGGGAGAGGAAGCCATCGTCGGAGATATCGAGCTAGTCTGTTAGGAGAGAGGAAAAGAAAGAGAGAAAAAGAAGAGAAAAAGAAACAGAAAACGTACAAGCTGGTACTCGCGGCGGGTGACGTTGGGGACATCCATGTTGTGGGTGGACGGGCACAGCTCCTCGAGCTTCTTGCCGGTAAAGATGTCGAGAGCGACCAGATGGACCTTGGCGTGACCGTGCTTGCCCGTCTTGGAGGTGGACATGTCAACAATCTTGCAGGGACGGCCCTTGATGACGACGAAACCGTTCTTTCTCAGGGCCGAGCACTGCATCGGGAAGGTGGCCGAAGCACCGGCATCGGCCGAGTCGAAGGTGTGCTCATGCTGGGTGTGTTAGAGCAAGAGGAGCAGCCAAGAGCAAGACAATGCACGACGAAAAAAAGACAAAAAAAAAGGGAAGAAAAGGCAAGAGAAAGACGAGGGGAAACATCAGGTCTGTAGAGAGACCCGGCGCAACACTGAGCAACACTGAGCAACACTGAGCGGCCCCTCTGCCCTCCACCCGGCCCCATCAGCAGATGCAGACAATCATCGGCACAACCCAGCGCAGACAAGACTCCTCCTCAACAGCCATGTCAACAGTCTTGTCAACAGACAGAAAACAATCAGATGAATTGACACAAGAGCAATCCCTTGACAACCATCCCGCCTTGGACCGGCCTGATCTGCCTGATCTGCCTGATGTGTCTCATCTGTCTGGTCTGTCTGTTGCATTCCCTTTTTGTTCCTTGCGGAGAAGCGGAAGGAAGAGGCAGAGAGGGGAATCTGGTCTGCGCAATTGCGGGGTGATATTTTCATCGTCTTTTGCGCCTGCAACAAATGGCAGACAAATTAAAACAGACTGCTTGCAAATAGGCTCCTTACCTGGGAGTCGTCCGCCATCTTGAATGCGTAAGGGAGAGAGTGCTGAGGGGTGTGCAGAAGGATTGTTGACAGGTCGTGAGAAAAGAAGAGGTTAAGAGGGGGGAAGGAGGTGGGAGGGAGAGAAAGAGGGAGAGAGGAAAAAAAAAAAAAAGTTGATGCAAAAAAAGTGGAAGAAAAAAAAAAGGTTTAGTAGTCAAGCCACAAAAAAAGAATTAAAAAAGACTAGTAGGAAAATCGGAAGGGAAGAGGCGACAGTCCTCCAGCGAATGGTTGCCGCTGGAAATTCTGAGGAAGAGGGGCAATCGCTACCTACTATGTACTATGTACGTACGTTACAGTTGTATTTATATTTATATTTTGATTATTTTTAATCATTTTAATCATTTTATTTTATTTCATTTTTAAACAAATTTTATTCTTTTATTCTCTAACCCCTCGCTCGCCTGCAGGATCGGCTCTTCCGTCTCCTCAGATGCTCCGATGAAAGTGCTGTAGTCTTGGACTCGAGTCTGTTCCCATCTGACTCGACCGGCAAGTCTTTTGTCTTCTGTCCCCCTTCCCCAACATTCATCTCAAAAATCCTCTTCGTCCCCACACGGACTTGACTCATGCGGCGTTCGTCCAACATAGGATTAGTAATAACACTATCACGTGCCAATATCTTGCTTATATAATTTAATATGGCTTTATGTAATCATTAGGGAACAGCACAGCACGAGCCAGATCCACTCCGAGTCAAGCTTCACCAGAGAGCTTTCCACTGTGAAATCTACACCTCGTCAATCCATTCTCAGCGCTGCTGCCGCCACCCTCTGTTCGCCTGGGCGCGTTGCTGTTGCTATCTGTGCTCTGCCCTTCTAGCAATCGTGATGCCTTTTGCTCCTCCACCATAGTCCTTGCTGACCTTTTTTTTTTCTTCTTCTTCTTTCCTCCTCCTTTTCTTTCCTTCTTTCTCTTCGTCCTCTTCTTCCGTTCTACTCCGCCTCCTCGTGCCTCCTCGGCCCTCTCCAACGCGTCCGAGACTGTCCCACCATGTGGCTCGATCGCCTGGGCCACTCGGGTGCCGGATCGCCCGCAAATCATGGCGGCAGCAGGACTGGCTCACCGCTGCCCCTGCGCAAGACGTCTGGAACAGGCACGCCAACTGGCCGCAGCCTCGGTGCTGGAGCTGGACCGTACATGACATCGCAGCGGTCAGCCCGCAACTCTTCCATGTCACTCCTGTCCAACGACTCGACGGCATCGCTGCTGGCGTCCGCCCAGCGACCCAATGGCTCCGGCCTCAAACAGTCGACAACCAGGGCGCAGATGGACGCGTCCGAGGAGCGCGCCAAGGAGGCCGCAGCCTTGTCTCTGCTTGGAAAGCTACTAGGGGCGGACGCTGGTGCTGCTGCAGACGCCGCTGCAGACGACCTCATCACCGACGACGACCTCGAGCTAGACTTTGATTTTCGTGGACTGTCGCTGCGGCAGATGGCATGGAGCAGGTCTCTCCAGACGGACAGGGACGGCAATGGTGCGGAAGACGACAGCGAGATTGAGCACGGGGAGAAACAGGCCAGCGGAAACGGGGACGACGACAGTCTGGACAGCAGGCGGACCAAGCTCGAGGACCTGCACAAGTCTATCCAGGCCTGCGACGAGGCGCTCAGCTCTGTCGAGACCAACCTGACCAACTTCCGCAACGACCTAGCTCTCGTCTCATCCGACATTGAGAGCCTGCAGGCCCGGTCGACGGCGCTCAACGTCCGTCTCGAAAACCGCCGCACCGTCGAGAAAGGCCTGGCCGCCGCTGTTGAGGACCTCAGCGTCTCGCCGGCTCTCGTGCACAAGATCGTCGATGGCCACATTGACGAGCAGTGGATCGCCTATCTGAAGGAGGTCGATCGGCGTGTGGTCACAGTGCGTCATGTGGCTGCCAAAGCTACGCCCTCGCCAGAAGCAGAGGAGGACGAGAACTCCTATGGAGGCCAAGGAGGTCATGGGGACCAGAAGCCGAGCAAGGCCGTTGAGGATCTCTTGCCACTGCTCGACAAGCTCGTTCTCAAGGTGAGCTTTAGTCTCTCTCTCTCTCCCCACCCTCCATCCTATTCTTCCTCTCTCCTTACTCTTTTCTTTTGTCTAACAAACAGGCCGTGGAACGGATACGAGACTTTCTCGTCGCCCAAATCAAGTCCTTGCGCTCGCCGCACATCAACGCCCAGATCATACAACAGCAGAGCTTCCTCCGCTTCCGCGACTTGTACACCTTTCTGCACAAGCACCACGCCACCCTCGCCGACGAGATCTGTCTGGCCTACCAAAACACTATGCGCTGGTACTACAGCACCCAGTTTGGCCGCTATACCAAGTCGCTCGAGAAGCTGCGTCTCCATGTGCTCGATAAAAACGATGTGCTCGGTCGCGACGATGCGCTCGGCCATGCCCACCATCATGCCACGACCTCTCTCTCTGCGTCTGGCTCCATCCGCCCCGCAGGCGCCGGCGTGCGCCATGACGCCTTTAGTATCGGCCGCCGTATCGATCTGCTCAAGGGAAGTCTGATGCCGCTGCCGTCGTCGTCCTCATCCGCCGCTGCTGCGTCGGCAGCCTCCCTGGCATCCTCGTCTGTGAGCAGCGGCATAGGCTCAAGCGTCAGCGCTACCAGCTCCTCATTCCCGGCAGCGCTGACGTCCTACCTGGCCGAGGAGGACACGTCTGTGCACTATCTCGAGGTGCCCTTCCGCCACCTCAACCTGGCCATCATCGACAATGCGACAGCCGAGTACACCTTTCTGGCGTCCTTCTTTGCGCCAGCACTGTCCTTTGCCACTATTGGCCGCCACTTCCAGTACATTTTCGAGCCGACGTTTGCACTCGGCGAGGCTCGCACGCGCACGCTGACGGCCGATACGCTGGACTGCCTCGGCGTGCTGCTCTGCATCCGGCTCAATCAGCAGGCTGCCTTTGCCCTGCAGCGCCGCAAGGTGCCCGCCGTTGACGGCTACGTCAATGCTACAAACATGTTGCTGTGGCCGCGCTTCCAGCAGATCATGGACCGCCACTGCGAGAGCCTGTCCGCGGCGGCTGACTCTCTGTCGTCATCCTCCCTGGCGCCGTCTTCCTCCACCGCCTCCACTGCCCCCCACGTCATCACCCAGCGCTTTGGCCAACTGCTGCACGGCATCCTCGCGCTCAGTACTGAGGACAGCGACAACGAGCCCATTGCGACGAGTCTTCATCGCCTACGCAGCGAGTTTGAGGCCTTCCTCACGCGCTACAGCCAGGCCGGCGGTCTCGGCAAGGATCGACGCAAGCGCGAGCGTTTCCTCTACAACAACTACTCGCTCGTGCTCACAATCATCAGCGACGTGCAGGGTGGCAATCTCGCTTCTGAGCAGATGCAGCATATTGAGAACCTCAAGGCAGCTTTTGAAGAAGCGCAGTGAACTAGAGACAGCTGCTCCGGAACTGTACATATGATTACATACGAAGAGTCATGTGTTTTTTTTGTTTTGGTCATTCTATTCATGGTTTATGGCATTATCCTTTTCAATGGTCTATTAGTACATAGTATGGAGTCGCGGGAAAAAGAGTTTCTAGAAATAAAATTCAAGACCTCGTTACAATGTGCGTATGGAAAAAGGCCTAGAAAAGACGCAATCCGAATCGGGACAGGACCGTCACCACTACCGCCAGCGGTTTGGCAATGGCACTGCTGAGTAACTCGTGGCCAACGTTCAAGCCACCGGTCCGCCGCAGCCACATGGCCAGCAGGCCGACCATGACGGCGAGACCGGCAGCACGCAAGGGTCCGCGGTACTGCCGGACCACGAGGCGGAGGCGCTCGCGCTGGCGGCGACGCAGCTTGGCCCGGTCGAGGGCCGCAACGTGCTGGTCAAAGAAGCGGTGGCCGTCGCCGAGGGTCTGTGAAGTGAGGGAAGCTGTTGGAGAAGAAGGCGGATCGTGAGCGGTCTTGAGGACGGAGCCCGAGCTGATGGCGCGCCAGGAGGGTAGCGAAGAGGGCGGGAAGCGGTCTGCGAGGCGAGCGGCAAAAGTAATAAGGTCATCGAGAGGAGGAGGAGGAGGAGGCGAGCCGTCGATGTCGTCGCCATTTTGGTCTTTGTAGTCATAAAAGTCATCCAAGTCGTCGCCAGAGTCTTCTCCGTCGGCCTTCCCGGGCAACTTGGACAGGATGTGATGCAGCATCTCCGGTTCGTCAGCGGGGGTCGCAAAGAGAGCCTTGCGGTGGGCGCAGACGATGGCGGCAAAGAAGTAGAGAGAAAAGGCCGGCGGCTCGGCCAGCAGGACATCAAACACGCGGGCAATGGCGCCGAGAGAGTGCATGTCGTGAGCGTACATGGTCAGCGTGCCGCTGAGGGCAAAGAAGGGCTGCGGATGCTGGGCCAGACGCAGGTGCTCCCATAGGGGCGGATCGGCGACGCGGAGGATGTCGGGGAGAAGCTGCAGCTGGTCGACGGCAGCGTCAATGGACGGCAACATGAAGTCGCGAATGCGCAGCAGAGACAGACGCAAGACAGCGGCTGCACGTAGGAGATCAAAGGACGGGGGTGGAGGCAGAGACGGCCGACAAGGAGGCACCCTGGAGGAGGACGGCAGGGACACAGACGAGGACGCAGACGCGGACGACGGTGGCATCACAAGGAAAAAGACCTGGAATATATCGTGCAGGCCCTGAAAGTAGCGCAGATAGGGATGGCGCCGCAGGACCTGGACGATCAGGTCAGAGAGGCCCCGACGCTGGCGGTCCTCTTCGGAAGAGGAGGAATCTATAATAGAGAGATGGTGAGATGGCGAGAAGAAGAGCCCAGACAAAAGATTTGGTAAGACTTACGGGTCGGATAGTAGACAAAGGCCCGGTTAACATCTAGCCGCACCTGTTCCTCGTCCCGGTGGACGGGCAGGCTCAGCCAGTCGGTGGCAGCATCGACGACGCGGATGTCGGCCTTGGCGGCGGCAACCTCGGCGTCCACGTGACCGGCGGCGTCGACGGGGATACCGAGCAATACGGACCCTTGATTACTCAGCACTAGAACAAGAAAGAAAAGGGGGCCAGGGACAAACATACAGGCCATCTGTCGCAGGTCATCGGTGAGAAAGCCGCCGGCGGATACGGCCAGGGAGCGCAGCCGAGGGAGGTCGCCATTGATGCAGGCCTGGCGGATATCGCAGGCCTTGGCAGCTCGCTCCTGGTCGTCACATCCAACGTCCTTCTGCCGATCACTGTGCCGTCCCTGCTGCAGCCCCTGTCCTTGCAGGTCGTCTTCCTCAGCGGCTGCAGGTCTGGACCCCGCCGGGCTGGTTGGGAGCTTCGCTGCCTCTTCTGGCTGCTCTGCTTCCTGGCGTCTGACGTCAGCCGCCTGGACCGGTTGGGTCCTGGCGCCTTTCCTAATGGCGCTATTTGTGGAATCCGCAGCCTCCTCCTCCGAGTCAGCCTTGGTCTCTCTGCTGTTGTCTGGTGAGCCCTCCTCCGCGGACAGCCGGACAGTGACCCCTTTGGCGACCTCTTTGGCGGCCCCTTTGGATTGGCCCGCCATGGAACGGTAATGCTGCCCTTGATTCGTCTCTGGTCTTCTTGTCTCCTTTTGGCGCGTCCTCTTTGGCTAGCCCGAGTCCAATTTTTTTCTCGCTTTTTTTCGCTTTTTCGCTTTTTTCGCTTTTCTCTCTCGTCTTGCCGATTTTTATTCCCCCTTTTTTGACTGTGCTCTGGCCGGTGACGAGAAAATAAAATAAAAATAAAAATAACGCGCAGGAGGTCACAACGGTCTTCGTGGTGCATGCATACGTGGCCTGACCGATTATGCACGTTGGCGCCGCCGTTGTGTTCTCGAATCAGATGGAGCGAGAGAAAATGAGGTAGAGAGAGAGTGGAAGAAGCAGACTGGATGTTGGTGCAAGGGAAGAAGACAAGAGTTGTCGGTGTGATTGGGATCCTTCCTGTCTGCCCGTTTCCTGTTTGCTTACTGCCTGTCGGTTTTCTTGTCTGTTTGCTTTCCCCCCCCCACAACAACAGCTCTCCTCTGCCCTGCTTCGTGCAAACAGCTCTCTGGCTTTCTTGGCCGTCTTGGCTTTCCTGACTTTCTTGACTTTCCTCTTTCCGTCCAGTCGGCTTCTCCTCCCCCGTCTGGCTAGTGCAGTGTCCGGAACACAACCATGGGCTGCCGGAGAGGAATACTCAGTACAGGGTCATAAAGTGAAGCAGAAGGAGAGAGGCAATACTATTATGGTAGAGTATAAGCGGAGACGGACACTGAGAAGTACTCGTGCTTTGTACTGGATGGCGTTGTTGGGGTCTGGACCCGCACGCGTGTCGGGCAACCAGACTGCTGCTGCCTTGTTTATTCTTCCGCAGGACGAACGACGGTGGGGACTGAGTAAGGCAAAAAAAGAGGGTGCCAGAGAAGGAAGGAATCGAAAAGTGATATGTGACAGGTCTTTTTCTTTTCTTTTCTATCGTTTCATCCCTTTTTATATCTTTCTCTATTTTCTCCGTCTATTCTCTTCTCTCTCTCCCTCTCTCTATTTTTTCTCGTCAATTCTGGCTGCCTGGCTGCCTGGCTGTGTTGCATTCTCGCTGTTCTACAAGACTTGTTTGGGGCGTGTTTGCAGGCCGATGGTGGTCAGCAGCCTGTCGGCCTGTATATTTGGCGGTTCCCGGTTTTCTATGCAGGGAGGACGTTTACTCCGTAAGTACGGAGTACGAGTACGTTGTACATAAATTAAACAAGCTAAAATAAAACCAACATGGAAATGACGTTTGATGTGAACCGAACAACAGCCCCTCTGCGCACGGACCAGTAGTCCACATGCGGTTCGTAAGTACTGCGTAAGTTCAGGGCTTTGCCCCGCTGATTGCTCGATCTTGGGCTTTTTGATCTTTTTTATCTACCATGTCCTCGTAGCATCTCTTTCCTCATCGTCTTTTGTCGCTCTACCTTTGCTTACCTTTTGCCTCTTTTTCTAGAGGGTTCTTGCCACTCATCTATTATTTTGTGTGACCTTGCAATTCACAGAGTATGTCCTTACTCTCGTTCTCGTATTCGCTCTCGTATTTGCAGATCGGAACATGCTCGTAGTACACGTGTACGTACGCCGTGGTCAGACAGCATGCGGCATGCCGGCAGCAGAACAAACACCTGCAATTCGGAGCAGCAAACGAACAAGACTGGTGGAGAGGGTGTCGTGGATGCCGGCAACAAACGATGCATCGTACGAGAAGATGAAAAGAAGGAAAGAAAAGAGGAAAGAAAAGAGGAAAGAAAAGAGGGAAAAAAAACACGATATGCTACTACGAGTATGTATGGTACTATGTACTATCACAGGTCACAGTGTGTGGCCATTTGCGCTGTGCATGCTGGCGGTGAAGACAAGATAACTGGGGATATGCAAGTGCTTGCACAAGTAGAAATAGAAAGATGGGGGGTGAGCGGATCTGGTGGTTCCAGCGGCCCCGCCCAGGCCAGCAGGACGTGGACAGTCTGGGAGGAATGGAGGAAAGAGAGAGGAAAGAGAAGGAGAGAGACACTGGGTGAGACCCGGAAGCCAGGCACCCACCCAGGAGTCCAGGGCAAGCATCCCAGACAAGCGGTCCGTCAGACAGACGGCCAGACAGCCCAACTGTCAAGCAGTCAGACAATCCGGGGGTGCTGGTCTGGGTTGGCTGGGAGCCTGTCCATTTTGCCTAGCCCTTGCTTGGCTGACGGGTCACACTGGAGCAGTAACGGCCGTTGGATGTGGCGGCTCTCCAGCAGGGTCTCTGTGTGTTCTGTGTCTCTGTGTCTCTGTGGTTCTGTGTCTCTGTGTCTTGTTTCTGTGCTTCTGTGCCTCTGTGCTTGCACGCCACGACGCGTGCGTGTTTTGACAAGTCAGAGGCGAGACAGCCAGACACACACTCCATGTATCGCCGTGTCTTCGGGCAATAAGTGCCTGCTGTGCCGCTTCCTGCCATGTACAGAGGAATCAGTCGAGAGCCAGATGGCAGATGGCAGAAATGTCTGTACAGGCAAGGTACTTTTTCCCTGGCATATCTTCATCGGAGGTTGGCCCCCAAAGCGGAAGTGAAACCTGGCACTTGCTGTGCATGTCGGTGGCAGCCAGCTCAGAGCTTACTCGTCCTGCGTAGGTCCAGGACCAGGACCAGCAGCCCAAAGCAGTGCTGGGCTGCAGTGTACTTTCAATGGGTTCCCCGCCAGATCGTCTGCATGCAGTGGCGAACAGTTCGTCGCTAACTTGTTCCTCTGCTGCCACATGCCATGTACATTGTACTCGCACACACACACACACACACACACTCACACACACGCACGCACACAATCTGCACAATGCACAATGCACAAAATGCACAAGTCCTTAAAGCGTGCCGTGCCCGTCGGTACCACCCACTGGCTTGGACGAGCCTCATCACTGTCTCCCTTTTTTTTTTTTCGTATTTTCCGCCTGCTTGTATTTTCCGTTGTATTCGTGCTCTTGTACTCTTGTGCTTTTGTGTTTTTGTGTTCTCGTGCTCTCGTGCTCTTGTCGTGTTCCTGTTCTTGTTTTTGCATCCTCTCACATCGCCAGATGCTGTGCCATGCATCGCAGATGGGACGAGAAGAGCGCAGTCGACGAGCAGCCTGTGGTACGAGGACTGGTACGAGTCCTCGTACGAGTCCTGAGAGACTGCCCTATGCCAGCACGACTGCCGACATGCGTCGTAGAGAAAGTGGCGTCTGGCCACGACCGTTACAGCAGGCCCAGACGGCGCCAGGGCAGGTGGGAGTAGAGGAGTAGAGCAGCAGAGGAAGAGAGGCAGGAACGAACCAGCGGAACAAGCCAGAAGATGAACCGGCAGGAACAGCAGGAACAGCAGGAACAGGCAGGAACAGGCAGGAACAAGCTAGGGGAACGGGCAGGAACGACTGGGGACAGGCCACAAAAGAACAGGTCATAATAAAAGACACCAGGACTGGACATGCAGAAGCCGCGTACTTTACGTCAGACATGACATGCTGCGGGCAGTGACGGCCAACGCAGGCCGACCAAAGCAGTAACTGCAGAGAACGAAAGAACCGACCAGGATTGGATGCCTCTGAAGCCAGAGGAGCCAAAGTGGCCTAGGAAGAAGGCAAGGAGCTTGAACCTCACGACATCAACCAGCCTAGTCGCAGGTCCCCGCCATCCGTCCTTTTTAAGCTATTTTGCTATTTGGCTCTTCTTTGTGCTCTTTGCTGGTCTCAAAGCTTCTCATTTCATTTTTTTTTCTTTAATTAGGAGAAAAAAAACTGTAGAGCTAATTTCCCCTCTAATTTTTATTTATTTTTTTTCCCTCGTCTTTTCTGTTCTTTTCCGCTTGTCTCCTTGCTACTTTGGTCTGCCATTTTTTTCTTTTTTCTCTTTCCCTTTTTTCCTTCTTTCCCGTTTCGATCTTTTTTCCTCTTTTTCCTTTCCGTCTATTTTTTTCCCCCTTTTCTTTTTTCTTTCCTTTTTCTTTTCCATTTTCCATTTTCCTTTTTCCTTTTTCCTTTTTCCTTTTTTTCCTCCTTTCCTTTCTTCTTTCCTCTTTCCATTTCTATCCACTGACGTATTTGCTTTTTCCTTGCCGTGCCTACCCTGGCTGACCGACTCCATCGCTCCTCCTCCCCTGCTCCTACACCCCGGCAAACACCCGCCAACCATACCTCGGACGCTGGACCAGCACGTTACGCATCACAAAAGCACAGCTCGCAGCACACAGACTGCCAGACACCCTGAACGCTATTGCACAACCCACAACTGCACAACTGCACACAACTGCACACAACTGCACGCAGCTGCACAACTGTTCGCCGCCAGAGGATAGGACTGTCGCTTTACCGCACATTTACACCGCTGCGGCTCCTCTGTCTCTCTTGCCACTCTTGCTCCAGTCGTTCCTGCCTAGTCCTTCCTTTTCTGTCTGCTGGATCCGCCTGTGTCTGTCCGTTACTGTACTGCTGTCCTGTCCTGTCTGTTTCCGTTTCCACGTCTGGTCCGTTGTGTTCTGTCTATTCGTCTTCCGTGAACGGGCTTCCGGAGAAACGGAAAAGCAGTCTAGACGGCCGGGCGCCATCCTGTCCTGCCAGCATAGAGCAGAGCAATATGGCGCTCTTGCTTCTTGTTTATTAGTGTGTGTGCGTGTGCACTAATACCCTGCATACCCAATGCAGACGGCCATGTAAGATACCTAATTTTGATTTTCCCATCTCTGCTGTGCCTCCCGTGCCCTCTCCATTGGCTCCTTTCTCTTAGTTCTCTTCGATTTTCTCTCTGCCTCTTTCCTCCCACTCGTTTCTGCCCTCTCTAAAGTGTTCTGCAACCCGACTTCTGGATGTTCTCTTGAATTTTCCCAGATTTGTTCGGCGGACGTTCCGTGGACGTTCTGTGGACGTTCTGTGGATTCTTCTGTGGATTTCTGAATTCTTCTGCGAATCGTAGCCGTCTTGCCCCGTCTTTCCCGATCCGTCTGCTATTGTGTCCCCCTTTTGTGATTTCTCCTTTTCCTTGTTGTCACTTGTCCTCCGCCCTTTTCTGGACGGCCTCTGCTCTCTCCTCACCCATCACACCATGCCAGCACATCGACTATGCAGCGTGAGCCCGAGCATCCAAGTACCGGTACCTGAGTACGTAGTACTAGTGTGCTTTTACAAAGTACATTCAAAGTACTTGTACTTGCCATGCTGTGTACTTGCTATCCTGCGTACCTTTTCCCCATCCCTCCTGCTCGACGGCACCTTCCATAATTGACATGTCAATTTTGGCAGCCTCTCGACCCTCTGAAACCTCTCGAGCCTCTCTCACAGCCTCTCCACAGCCTTTTCGAACCTCAAAAATGTCGACCTCCTCTTCCCTCTCTGCCTCTCTCTCGCCGTCTCTCCCACTACGCTCGCCCGCCCACCCTCACTCTGCCACCCTCATCCATCACCCTCTCACTCTCACGCACACGCATGCACGCACACGCGCACAACACTCCCCCCCCTTCCTCGCCAGCCACCCCTCCACACGGCTGGCTTCTTTTTACGCGAGCTTGTGCTTTGTGCTCCCAGCCCACTGAGACTCACAGGACTTCCGGCCTGCTCGACCCCGCCCTGCCATGTCATGGCTCGAGTCAACGTTGTCGTTTTCAATCATTTTCCTGCTTGCTCATCCTCTCGCCAGTCTCGTCCCATCTCGTTCTTTCTGCCTGCCTGCCTGCCTTTTTTTCTTGCCTTTTTTTCTTCCCTTTTCATTCTCTCTCTCGCTCGCTCCCCTTTCCGGTCCTCTGATTTTTTGAGTGCTTTGATTGCTTTGATTGCTTTGAATGCTTTGATTACCTGTCCTGCCGCCACATCCTACCCCTTGCCTCCCTGCTGACCGTTGGCTTCTCTTTTTATACTTTCTTCTGCATCCTTCCTCGTCTGTCCTACAATCAGCATCAACCTTGTACCTCCTCACCCTGCTTCCCTGTCCTCGTTCCGCAGAGCTGAACCCACCTCCCCAACGGTGCCATCTGCCCATCTGTTCATCCTCTCATTTGCTCTGTCCTCATGCACTCCTTCTGACGGTTCCTGGATGTGGCCCCTGACACACTAACTGCTCCCCGACGCCTCTTATCCGCTTTTTCGGTCTCGTCCCTATTTCTGCTTGCCTCTGAATCCTTTCATTTCCTACTCTGTTGGTTGTCGTGTTTGTCGTGTTTGCTTTTATTGATTTTTATTGATTTTATTCTCATTCCTCTATTTTCTTCTCATCCACTTTCACTCATGTCCACTTCCGTCTCTCCCCTCTTCCCTGTCTTGTCCCCTGTCTCCTCTCACAGTTCTTTTTTCTCGTCTTTTTTTCCACTTGTACTTCCCGCTACGGTCACCTCCTATTTTATCCTTCTTTCTTTCCATCCCTGCACACCCTCCTCCCATGCCACCACCCCTGCTCCCATTACCCGCATCAGCTCTATCAACTACGCTGATTTGTTGTTGTTCTCCCATGTACGACGTTGCCCTCTCCATCATCTTCCCGCCCGTCCGCCCTCCGTTTACCGCCTCCCTCTCATCGCATGGCAGCCTGGCATACTGGGCATACCGGCACATTGGCTTTGGCACGTTGGCACGTTGTACACTCACCAACACCCCTCCCCCCCTCCTCTTCAGCTCTCCTCTTCCACATGTTTCCTCCTCCTTCCCTCTCCCCCCAAGGAACCTCGTCTCTGTGAACTAATCTCTTATAAGAGCAGACTCCCCCCCCTCTATGGCCTGTTTCCTTTGATTTTTTCTCCATCAGCAGCCAAATCTCGTGCTTGTGAGCCCACTCATCCGCAGCCTTGCTCCCTCCTCGGCTTCTTCTAGCTTGTCTCCCGGTTTGACTTATCCATTCCCACTCTCTCTCCACTGCTCCCTCTCCACTACTCTTCTCTCTCCCCCCCCTTCTATCTCCAGGCGAATATGTTGCAGCCGAATCCATATTAAACCCGACAAGACACACATTTCTCCACTCCAACAGCTACTTCGTCTTCCGCCAGATTCTCATCTGCACGCCTCTCCACGTCCGCCTCTACTTTGGTATCGAACCCGTAAGAAGGGAGGCCTGGTCTGATACTCACTGTATGACGTCTGGCGCGCAATTCAGCGGAACCGCCCCCCCCCCCCTCCCCGCCTCGTTAAAAATCTGTGCCTGTGTCCGTGCCCGATTAGCTCTCTCTAGCTACTGTTTTTTTCTCGTTACTTGATCCAGTTTGAAATCCCGACGCGCCGCACCGCACCATATACTGCCACTTGCTCGTCTCTGCATCGACACCGGCATGACAGGGCTCTTCCCAACATGGCTCTCCAGACAAGCGTGCTCCGCGATGGCCAGTGGGTCACCGAGACTGTCAACTTTGGGACCGTCATCAGGGCCAACTCCCAGCAGACAGCCAACTCCCAGCCAGCCGGGTCTGGGTTTACCGTCTCCCAAGCTGCCATCTCCAAGGCTGAAAAGTCCTCGGCTGTCAAGTCCCTTCGACAACGGCTCGCCGAACCTCTCCGGTGTGGCGTCCTTACACAAACAATCGTCCAGAGCCCAATATCACACTGGATTCTTCCTGCTCGCCTGAGATCTCCCAGATACATGGATGTGGCTTTTATAGGCGTGAGTTGCAACTTTCGTTCCTACATGTTTCTTCTTCCCATTTCGTGCCCCTCCTACTCCATTTTGAGTACCAACTCGCAAGCGAATCATAATATATTAGCCGATGGGACTGACCATGTGGGACAACCAAAATAGGATCATTATGTTCAAGTTTCCGAGCTCGGAAAAGACGGCCGGCTTCGACACGTTCTCCGCAAGACGGACTTCGGCTCCCGCATCCGCAATGCAAAAGTCGTCGGGAGACCGCTCGATCGAGACAGGGTCGGAAATAGGTTCTTTACGGACGGAGACGATGATTTGGAATTCAACATTGACACCGCCAGCACATCCCCAAGCTCGACTGGGTCAGTAAGCCAGCCCCCCCAGCTGCCTCCTCAGCAGCTTCTCATCGTCTTGGAGACTGGCGACTGCGTTTTTCTCTTTCTACGAAGGGGACCGACTGGCAAATATGTATTCGAGTTCTCTCGTGTCACCTTTCCTGGCCGCGACATTGCCAACCCAGGCTTCCATACCGCCATCGATCCCAGCTCTCGCTATTTGGCCATGGCCTGTCCAGAGAACTTTTTTATTGTCTACGAATTAGACACCCACGAGAGTATGGATACTAAGTACAGGCTCGGCCAAAATATACACCCCGTCAGGACCTATAAAGCTCGGCCTGTGAATGGTGTTATCCACAAGATGGAGTTTCTTTATCCGCATCCAGACGACGACTATCACGTCATCCTGCTCATGATTATCGTCAGAAACGGCAAGACAAGCATGGTCATTTATGAGTGGGAGATTGACGAGAATATGGAAGCCTCTCTGTCAGAAGAGAAATGGGGACAGCAGCTCCCTCCGCAGCACCGGCTACCGCTTTTAATTATCCCGCTGACCGTCCACTCGGCGTTTTTTGTCATCTCTGCCAATCGCATTGCTGTCTGCCGTGATGCTCTCCACCGACCGGCTGAGTTTGCAGACTTTTTGATGGACGGACATGAATCATCGCCATACTACTATGGCACTGGCCACCCACTGTGGACTGCCTGGACTCGCCCATATCGACTGCCCACCTACCAGACCACCCGAGACAATATCTACCTTGCCCGGGAAGATGGCGTGGTCATGTTTCTCGAGATTGACTCGGACAACATCTTGGGGGCCTCTGTTCAGATTGGCAAATTCGACTGTAGTATCGGCACGTCATTCTGCAGCCTCTTGGATGCTTTCAATGACATTTTGATAATGGGTGGAGATTCCGGTCCGGGTACCATTTGTCAGGTGAGTTCCCAGTCTTCTCTCTCTCTCTCTCTCTCTATCGGAAAAAGTGCTGCATGCAAGACATCATGGCAGAGTGGCGGGGACAGAGTTACGTTGCACATGGAGATTCATCTAACCCTGTCTGTTTTACCCTAATCAGATCCGTCCTCGAAAGCCAAACATCAAGATTGGTGACATTCCCAACTGGTCACCCGTTCTGGACTTTGTCTCGTCTGACAAGTACCCTTCCGCCGAACAAGTTCTGGCTGCCGTGGAAGACGAAAAGGTCACTCCGTGGCAGATGCGTAAGCCTGGACAGTTCTCCCCCCCTGATCGGATTTTTGCCACGTCTGGTCGCGGTGTAACGGGCTGTATCACTGAAATTCGCTACGGATATCGAGCCAATATCGCCTTGGATTTGGACCCCCATCTGGAAGTCAAAGTAGCCTGGATTTTCTGGACAGATTCGGATGGTGAGGATGTAGGCTTCCACTTGCTCTTGTCGCTGGTAGACAGGTCAGTGGGTCTTCATCTGACCCCTGATTTGGATCGAATCTCTGAACCAGCTACTGAAAAGTTACTGTACGACTTGTCGTCGCGAACAATTACGGCCCTGCAGCGTCCAAAGGGCGACATCATTCAGGTTACAGAAAAGTCCTTGGTATATATACGCCAACATCAAAGGTACCTAGCCACCCTCTGGGGTGTCTTTCGATCCCTCACATGTCTTGTCATTTTGTCATCTAACCTTAATTTTCTGGTATAGTCGCAAGTGTCGTCTTCATACCGACATATTTCAAAATGACAATGTCATAGCTTCGAATGCTTCCATTGATGGAAGCTGGATTGCCTTGTCCACCAACACCAACAACTCATTTCAAGTACATCTTTTAGGTGTTGGTGTCACTGGCGACTTTTCGTTAATCAGGAGCTTCGATCAGGCTACCGAGATTACATGCCTACACATGGCAACTCTGAGGGACTCACCTTACATTGCAGCAGGGCTCCTCGAGGCCGGAAAACCCTCCTTGTTCCTGTGTAAAGCCGATGAAGAAACAGCCATGTCGTGGACTGTGGACCTAAATTCTGGTATGTGATTTTTTTCATTTTTTTGTCTATTTCAATCCATCTGGTACGCCGAGTCATGTTTCTGACCGATCCCCGCTTTTGCTTTTATTTCTATTAGACGAAGAGACAAAGTTGCGAAGCCGCCGAAGGAAAGACGGACTTCTCTACTCTCCCTTAGAGCCGCTGACCAGTGTTTGCGTTTTACGAGAGGGCGACGAAGACAATGTTGGGGTGTCCCTTGGCACAAGAGGAGGAGAGATGGGGGTCGTCGTCTTGGGGCCTGCCGGGAAAGTTACGGCTATTCATTCTCTGAAGTTGGGCACAGGTGCTGTCTATCTTTCCTCTATGGAGAGCGAGTCGTTCCCACAGGGTGCCGTGCTAGCTCTGTGTGATGGCCGGATCCACCAAATGTCCGGTCTAGAAGCATGGAGAGCAACTTTTGAGACCGTACATCTGGTGTGGCTTGAAGACGTGTCTGATTCCCGCAAGCCTCCCCCCTTTGCTAGCTCCCTAACCATGCTACACGGCGCTCTGCCAGGCAAGCGACAGGAATGCACGCAGTTTGTGTTCACATCTCATGAGCGAGTCCTGGCAGCAGAACTACATGATTTGCCAGGGCCCGTGCACCGCAGCTTCCCAGTGGCCGGGACGCCCACGATAGTTCTCTATTCGCATGTTTTGGAGTGCCTCGTGGTGGCTCTAAAGACGCTTGACGGCAAGCCGACAGTCCAGTTCATGGACCCCGACACGGGTGAAGACTTATCGGTCGCAACAGACAAGTTCAACGAGCCTGTGCCCTTTGCGGCGGGGCTTGGGCGAGAAGGAGACCAGATTTTGGGACTGAACGAGTGGCAGTATGAGCGAAACGCAGACACTTGGATCTTTGTCTTGGCGGGTACCAGGGAGGGGCGGATGCTTGTCCTGTCGATGACGCCGGCGACGCGGGACCGATATGGACGGCGTGAGAAGATTCGATACTGGACACGTTATCGCAGGTCACCTGGAAGCCTGCCTGTCACCTCTGTGATGGGATTGGACAGAGACGTGTTCTACTGCATGGGGACTACGATATATTGGGACCGGCTGAACTTGGAAGAGCGGCGGCTGGATACCCAAGGGTCGTTTGAACTGGCGTCGATCGCGACGAGTCTGCGCATGGTGAACGGATTTTTAGTGGCCCTGACAGACCGCGACTCTATGGAGATTATCAAGATCGATAGCGGCAGGCCAGGCGATATGACCTTGCATCACGGAGATATGCGGTCGCACCATGCAGCGCATATGATTGAGATTGGCGACCAGTCGACAGACGCGTCTGGGATGCTCATGTCTGGGGTGCTGCTGGCGGACCGGAACTCTGGCTTGTCTGGCGCCTTTGTCCCGTGGCAGCGTTCGGGCGCTGACTGCACTGTGATGTTTGAAGGGGACTTGTCTGGATCTGTGCGCAGGTTTGTCCGCGGACGGATGCGGCCGATCTGGCAGCAGGCTGAGCGCGAGGTCATGTATGGGCTGATTCCCAGCACGCCGGATGGGGTAGACATTCTGGGGATGTGCATCGACGGCTCACTGCTACACTTTACGTTTCTGAGCATGGGCATCTGGCGAGTGTTTCGGCTGGTGCAGAACCTGTCGTTTGTGACGCCGGTGCTGTATCCGTTTGGATATGAGTTGCCAGGGCCGGCCTTTAATGGGGAGCCTGCTGTGGATGGATCGTATGGCATGCAGATTGACGGCGACATGCTGAAGAGGTGCTTGAAGAAGCGGGCATTAGAGGGCCTCTTTGACAGGCGGTCTCGCATCGACCTTTTGATTCACTATCTTGATGAGTTGGACGGTGGGCGTTGGACGGCAGACATTCGCGGAGAAGACTGCAGTATGAGCGAGGAAGAAGAGATCAAGATGTACAAGGAGAAGAGGACGCGTTATCTGGCGCTGACCTATGAGATTCTGGAATACTATGTGGCGTCTGTGATGTGAGTATTGGGTGGAGGAGGAAAGAAGGAGGAAAGAAGCATTTCAGTGCAAAATGGAAAGGGACATGCATCATGGCATCAATCTTGTTCTACTATCCCCATGATTTGGAATTTTGTAGGATTAGATCGGATCGGAATCTTAATATTATAGGAGGGCGTTTCTGGCTGACATCCAGATTGCCTGTTTGGGAACTTATTGAAACAGGGCCGGATTGAATTGTGGGCAATAGACCTAATAGAAAGAGGGGGAAAAAAACAACTACATAGAAATATAGATAGCGAGACCCACAAAATTACCTCACATTTTATTTTGTGCAGCCAACCCCTCCTTTTGCTCCTTTCGTATTATTCGACCTTCGTTCTTGTGAGGTCACCTGGCATTGTGTACGCAGTAGGGCAGGTACGGATTTTTAATTTATTGTCCGTGGCGTTCCTTCCTTTTGCTGTCTCTCCTCCTAATAGTGAACAGCCACTATTAATAATCAGTGTCGTGATTTCCCCCCCAAAAATTCTCTTCTTTCCTTTTATTTGACCCTTCTTCTCTTCGACTTGTCTACAAACAACAGAAACGACGCACTAGTGACGACGTTTGTCCGGCAATTGCGTCGACAGATTATGTCTCGGTATCGACAGGCAGCACATTATCAGCAAAGGCGATCAAAAGACAGCAAGGCCGTCTGTTTCTTTAGCAGCAGCAAGTTGTCGGCCGCCGCGTCGTCGATAGAGTGAAGCCAGAGAGAGTCAAGCGAGTTGCGAAGAATTCCATTCTCCGTTATCCATTTTTAGTGAAGCCCCGCCGACCTGTAAAAGAACAAAAAAAAAAAAGCGGCCACTAATAATAGGACTGAACACATTTTCCCTCTCACTTTCTCAGACTATTTTTGCCTCTGCTCCCCTCCTCTCCCCCTTCCTCTCCTCTCCCGTCTCTCTTCTACCAGAGGATTCAATCCGAAGACCTCTATATTTTATTTGAAATAGACAGCACATCGTCACGATGCCACCGAAGAAGAAGGGAGCCAAAAAGGCCAACGACGAGTGGGAGGCCGAGCTGGGCGAGACTATTGCCCCCGTCAATGCCGCTGCAGAGACCGGTGCGGCTGCCGACAATAATGATGATGACGACGGTGCCGGAGGCGGCGGTCTGATGGCCGTGCTTCGCAAGAACAAGGAGAAACGCAAGAAGAAGGGTCTGTCGGAAGACTTTGTGCCCGACCACACTGAGGACAAGGACGGCCCTGCTGCAGCGGCAGCGGAAGACAGCCTGGCCGCCAAGGCTCCCGAAGAGGCCGGCATGGACGACGAGTTTGCTCTGCCGGAAAAGAAGAACAAGGGCAAGGGAGGCAAGGGCGGCGCCAAGGAGGCAGCGACAGCTGCAGCGTCCAAGACGGACTCTGTGGCTGGCGACGACGAGGACACGAGCGGACGCATCCTGACCAAGGCCGAGAAGGAGAAGCTCAAAAAGGAGAGAGAGAAGCAGCGGAAGAAGGAGCAGGCAAGTTGCGAGGTCTCCTCTCTCTCTTTCCCATACTAACCTTTTACAGGCTGCCAAGAAAAAGACAACGCCGGGCAAGGCCGAGCAGGCTGACCAGGCCGAGCCTGGCAAGGCCGCCAAGGCGGCAGCACCTGAAAAGACACAAGTGGCCGAAGCAGCACCAGCAGCAGAGGCACCAGCAGCTGCGGGCGGTAAGAAGAAGAAGATCCCGGCCCATCTGCTGGCAATCCAGAAGCAGCAGGAAGAGCTACGGCGGCGGCAGGAGGACGAAGCCAAGCGCATCGCAGACGAAAAGGCACGGATTCAAGAGATTGAGCGGCAGGAGGCCGAAGAAGCCAAGCGCAAGGAGGAACAGCGGGCAGTGAAGAAGCAAAAGGAAAAGGAAAGGATTGAACAGCTCAAGAAGGAGGGCAAGTACATGACCAAGGCGCAGAAGGAGGCCCGGGCCCGCAACGAGCAGAAGCTGCAGCAGATGATGGCGGCGGGCATCACGGTGGGCGGCGCATCTGCCGACGGGGGCGCAGGTACCTCTTCTGCTGCCGAGGACCAGAAGAAGAAGCCGGTGTACGAGAGCCGGAAGCGGCCTGGCCGGCGGGACAAGGTGGACGAGGCCAAGGCGCTTGAAGAGGCGGCTGAGCGGGCACGGCAGCAGGCCGAGAAGCTGGCCCAGGAGGCCGAAGAGCGCGAGCGCCAAAAGAAAAAGGCCGAGGAAGAGGCCGCGCGCAAGGCGGCAGAAACCGCGGCCGGCAGTGACATTGATGACGACTGGGAGACAGCCGCCGACGCCAAGCTGAAGCTGGACGATGTCAAGGACAGTTGGGATGCCGACTCTGACGACGAAAAAGACAAGACGGCGCAGAAGAAGGGCGACGCGGAGGAGGGGGAGGAGGAGGAGGATGAGGAGGATGAGGACGGGGACTCTGACGGCTCTGACGACTCCGAGTCGGAATCAGAGGACGAGCAGACATCGGCGGCCAAGGCGGCCGAGGCGCAGCGGAAGAAGGAGCTGGCAGAGATGCGGGAGAAGGAGCACCAGGCGGCACTGGCCGCACGGTCCAAGGACAACTTGCGCTCGCCCATTTGCTGTATCATGGGCCACGTCGACACAGGCAAGACGAAGCTGCTCGACAAGGTGCGGCAGACGAACGTGCAGGAGGGCGAGGCTGGCGGCATCACGCAGCAGATTGGCGCCACGTACTTTCCCATTGACGCCATTCGCCAAAAGACGGCCGTTGTCAACAAGGACGGCAGCTTCGACTTCAAGGTGCCCGGCCTGCTCATCATTGACACGCCCGGCCACGAGTCCTTCTCGAATCTGCGGTCACGTGGCTCGTCCCTCTGCAACATTGCCATTCTCGTCGTCGACATTATGCACGGCCTCGAGCAGCAGACGCTGGAGTCGATGCGCATGCTGCGCGACCGCAAGACTCCCTTTATCGTGGCGCTCAACAAGATTGACCGGCTGTACGGCTGGAAAAAGGTGGACAACAATGGCTTCCAGGACAGCCTGGCGCTGCAGAACCGCGGCGTCCAGAACGAGTTTGCCAAGCGGCTCGAGCAGACGAAGCTGGCCTTTGCCGAGCAGGGCTTCAATGCCGAGCTGTTCTACGAGAACAAGAACATGTCGCGCATCGTCTCGCTCGTGCCGACGTCGGCGCATACCGGCGAGGGCGTGCCCGACCTGCTCAAGCTGCTCGTGCAGCTCTCCCAGGAGCGCATGACCAACTCGCTCATGTACCTGTCCGAGGTGCAGGCGACCGTGCTCGAGGTCAAGGCCATTGAGGGCTTCGGCATGACCATTGACGTCATCCTGTCCAACGGTATCCTGCGCGAGGGCGACCGCATCATCCTCTGCGGTGTCGAGGGCGTCATCAAGACGAATATCCGCGCACTGCTGACGCCGGCGCCCCTGCGCGAGCTGCGCATCCGCTCCAACTACGTGCACAACAAGGAGGTCAAGGCCGCCATGGGTGTCAAGATCAGCGCGCCCAACCTCGAGGGCGCCATTGCCGGCTCACGGCTGCTGGTTGTCGGCAAGTACGACGACGAGGACGACCTCGAGGAGGAGGTCGAGTCGGACCTGGCCTCTGTCTTTAGCCGCGTCGAAAAGTCTGGCCGCGGTGTCAGTGTGCAGGCGTCCACGCTCGGCTCCCTCGAGGCCCTGCTCGACTTCCTCAAGGACTGCAAGATCCCCGTGGCCAATGTCGGCATCGGCCCGGTCTACAAGCGTGATGTGATGCAGTGTGGCATCATGCTCGAGAAGCAGCCCGACTATGCCGTCATGCTCTGCTTCGACGTCAAGGTCGACAAGGAGGCTGCCGCCTACGCCGACGAGCAGGGCATCAAGATCTTTATGGCCGACATCATCTACCACCTCTTTGACGCCTTCACCAAGCACATGGCCGAGCTCAACGAGAAGAAGAAGGAGGAGTCCAAGATGCTCGCCGTCTTCCCCTGTGTCCTGAGCCCGGTGGCCGTCTTCAACAAGACGGGGCCCATTGTGATTGGTGTCGACGTGCTAGAGGGCCAGCTGCGCCTCAACACGCCCATTGCCGCCGTCAAGATGAACCCGACCACGAACCAAAAGGAGATTATCAGTCTCGGTCGCGTGTGAGTAGTCCGTCTTTTACTGAGTATGGTCACGTGACTAACTAGCATCAGAACATCGCTGGAGCGTGAGCACAAGCAGGTCCCGACGTCGAAGCCGGGACAGCCGTCGGTTGCGGTCAAGATCGAGATGGGCGGTCACCAGCCGACGTATGGCCGCCAGCTCGAGGAGGGCGACCAGCTGTACAGTCTAATCTCGCGCGCCAGCATCGACTGCCTCAAGGAATTTTACCGCTCCGACGTGTCGGCAGACGAGTGGAAGCTGCTGATCAAGCTGAAGCCGCTCTTCAATGTGCTATAATGTGCTGAAAAGCATGGGCAGAGAAGAGGGGAAGACAGGTAGGTAGGATGATTTAAAAGTCACGTGTTTGTATCTAGCTAAAAAGCAACTTTCTACCGAGTACCAAATACTCTTTTCCCCTTCATGCTGGTCCTGAAAAGTTCTCTTCTCTTTTCGCGTACGTATTGTAATGATTGAAATTCTTGAGCCTTGCCAGAAAAAAAAACACAAAAAGACAAAAGTATCAAGAGAAAATGTTGCATTCCATCGTGTATTCTTGTCCAGACTCCCCCCCTTTCCCGGGGATTCTTTTGCCTCGCATGTCTCCTCCGTCTACATACCTCCCTATTTACCGGTTGGCGTCCTCGGCTGTCGGCTGTGAGGCGTCTGCGTCGGTCATCTCCTCTTCACGGGCATCGCCCTCGGCGTCGCCGGCGGCGGCCTTCTTGGCGGCGGCCTCGGCATCGAGCTTGGCCTGGAGAGCCTGACGCTGGGCCTCGGTATGCTCAAAGTAGCGCTGGACAATGGGACCGGAAAGGGCGCGCAGCTCGTCCATCTTGGCAATGTAAATGGCCTTGGTGGCATCCTCGCCCTCGTCGTACAGCCAGTCCTAGCAGGAAGGTCAGAGAGGAACGAAGAACGAGACAACAGACGAAAAAAAAGCAAGACTCACCTCGCTAGCCTCGAGCTTCTCGCGAATCTTTGTCTTTTCCGCATCGCTGGCAAAGTCGGCATACTGGTCGTCGAGCTTGTTGCGCAGGTCGTAGATGTACGTCTCGAGCTCGTTCTTCTTCTCCTCGGTGTCGGCCACGAGCTTGTCCTCCATGACCATGGCGGCCTCGTGCTCAAAAGCGGCGTTCTTGGCGGCGGCTTCCATGGACTGCGTGGCCGAGACGATGGACAGATCGCCCTTGCGGACGAGCTTGTGCACCTTGCGAGTCTTGGGCTTGGCCTCTTCGGTGTCCATGGCCTGGAGAGACGTTAGCAGAGGAGATGTGGGGAGGGGGCTGGAGGCAGAAACAGAAGCAGAAACAGAAGCAGAAGCAGGAGAAACAAGAGCAGGCAGGGGGGGCTCGGGGTCGAGCCGACGACGCTTGGGGGGCTGCTCTCGTGGCGCCTTGTCAGCGGCCATCATACTCACGTCGGCATCCTTCTTATCGTCGCCGGCGGCATCGGCATCCTTCTTTTCTTCGTCGGCCGGGATTTCCTCCTCGACCTCCTGGTCCTCGACGTAGTAGGCACTCTCAATGTTGAGGACGCCGTTGATGTTGACGCGGGCGCGCAGCTTGCAGGTCATGTAGTCGTCGGGGCCGCCAATGGTGGGCTTGACGCCCTTGATAGAGAAGCGGGCGATCCAGGGCTGCATGCCGGCGGGCAGGTCGTCCGGGGCGTAGTAGCGGGCCTCGAGGTCAAAGGGCCGTTTGCGGAAGAAGGTGAGGACCTTTGTGGAGGGCATGACGTTGCCCTTGCGGAAGACGACGAGGTTGGGCTCCTCGTCGGGGATGTCGTTTGCCTTTTCCCAGGTGAACTCGATGGGGTAGGAGATGAGGTCGTGGACGGCAAAGTCGCGGACGCGGAAGACGGGGGACATGATGGCGCAGCTAAAGGCGCAGCCGCGGGCGACGGCCTCGTCCTGGTTGAGGGTGAAGGAGAGGGTCTTGCCAAAGAAGTCGGCAATGCGCTCCTTGATGGCGGGCACGCGGCTGCCGCCGCCAATGACCTCGACAATGTCAATGTCGTCCTTGGCGAGGCCGGCCTGGGCGAGGGCCTGCTCGAGGGGGGCGATGACGCGGGCGAGGACGGGCTCGACCATGGCCTCAAAGTCCTGGCGGGAGACGTTGGCGGAGACGTCGACGTCGTTCATGAGGGACTCGATGTTGAGGGGCGCCTGCTGGTTGGCGGACAGGATCTTCTTGAGGCGCTCGGCGGCGGCGTAGACGCGGGAGATGGCGCGGGGGTTGGTGTTGATGTCGATCTTGTACTTTGTCAGAAACTCCTTCTGGAGGTGGTCGACAATGGCCTTGTCAAAGTTGCGGCCGCCGAGGTGGCGGTCAAAGGCGGTGCCCTTGACGGTGAGCTCGCCCTTGCGGAACTCGACGACGGAGGCGGTGTAGTTGGAGTGGCCAATGTCGATGAAGCAGACGCGGCGGGGCTTCTCGTCGGCGCCGGGCAGGTCGAGCTTGGTGATGCCGTAGCCGAGAGCAGCGGCGGTGGTGTCGTTGATGAGGCGCAGAAGACGGAGGCCGGCGATCTCGGCGGCGTCAATGAGGCTGCGGCGCTGGGCGTCCGAGAACCAGACGGGGACGCTCATGACGAGGTCCGAGACGGGCAGGCGGATCTCGGCCGAGGTGGTCTGCTTGATCTTGCTGAGGTACATGGCAATGAGCTGCGTGGCCGAAAACTTTTCCTTCTTGCCCTGGTAGGAGACCTCGGCGCCGATCTGGCCGCCGACATCGACGAGGGGGGCCGAGACAAACTGCTGCTCGATCTGGACATCGGCCTCCTTGCTGGACCGGCCGGCGAGGCGCTTGAGGGAGGCCACCGTGTTTTTGAGGTTGGAGATTTCCTGCGTCTTGGCGGCCTCACCGAGATAGCGAGATTTGGGACCAAAGCCGACGAGGGAGCTGGAAGAGAGAGAGGGTCAGTGAGGGAGAGAGAGAGGGGGGGGGGAGAGAGAAGGAGACTTACGGAGTGGCTCGGTTGGAGACTTCATTGGCGATCTAGAGGTCAGAAGAGAAAAAGAGAGAGAGAGAGAGAGAAAAAAAAAGACATACCACATCGACGCCACGATTTCTCGCCACGGCAATGACCGTGTTGAGGGTTCCGAAATCGACACCTAGAAAGTCAGAAAAGAGAAAGAAAGAGAAAAAGAGAGAAGAAAAGAAACATACCGACGACACTCATCGTGATGATTGTCCAAGCGATGGAAAGTTATCGACCAACAGAAGTAAAAAAAGGAGTGAAAATGTTGACGGAAACTAAGAAAAAAAAAGCGTTTGAAGAATAAGCGTCTTTTGAATTCTTTAATTTTTTCCTTTTTTTTTGTCTTTTCTTTTTTTTCCCTCTCTTCTCTTCTGCCTTCTTCTATCCCTCTGTTCACTCAAGAATCGCCCAAAGGTCCAAGCAACTGTGCAAGCAGATGGAAATCGAAAAAAAAGGAAAACTGGTCAAGCTGTCTTGGGGTCTCGTTGCTTTCGTCTGCTCGTCTTCTCTTGTTGTCTTTTATCTCTTCAGCCAACTGTACAAAAAATGAAAAAGCCAAGCGAGCTAGCAGCGGGGACAACAAACGGATGGAGGGGTGCAGAGGTACTTTTAGTGCATGTACCCCCAAAGTACCCCAATATCAGCAGGCTCACAGTGCTTGCAGCTCCGGTCGGCTTCTCTCTTTCAGCAGTGCTCTTGGAGTCGTGAGGAAGGGGTATCTGGTGTCTGGAAACTGCCGTCACGGAAAGGGAAGAGACAAGAGGAAAGAGGGAAAATCGAGGGGGAGAGGAAAGAAGAGACGCAGCGTCTCAGCCTTGCCGCCAGGCAGCTGGGAAATACGTGGTGGCATGGGCAATGGAACAGCTGCGAACCAGAGAGAAGCTTCGAGACCTTGCCCTGATTGCCCGGAATGGCAAGAGGGGCACCGCCCCTGCCCAACTCACCGCCTTTGTGACTTGCTGCACAAGTACCCCGCAGGTACCTCCCTAACAGCCTCTACACAGTTCTACCCAGTTCTACACAGTACACTTAACTCCGCTGTATTACGTACAGCACTTTTCGGCGTCGCCAAGCTCCGCCAAGCTGTTGCTGCCCAATTCGGAAAACTATTTACAATAATTGACAAAGAAAAATGAAAAACTCTTTGCCAGCTCACAAGTCGAGCACTCCGGTCCCCCACCCTACCTCTGTTTCTGCTTCTGCTGCCCATGGTCGTTTGCTTCGTCGGAAAGAGACCCCTTGCCCCCCTCCTCTGCAGAGTCCCCGTCAACAGAGAAGCCATCCTGTCGCATCTCCGCTTCCGTGCCGTACTCGTACACCTGTCCGGCTGGCCTCTGGGACTGAGGGCCTCTCGGCGTGCCTGTCCGTATGCCGAAACTGATCTGGCTCGCCTGGGCAATCTCATACTTTCGCCGGTCCTCCTCGCTCATCATGTTCTCCACACGCCGCGGCATGTACACTGACGGGCTCTGTCGTTCGTGCCACCGTCCCTGTCGGCCGTTGCCAGGAGACAGTCGCTGGTGGTGCTGGCGGTGCTGGTGGTGTTGAGGAGGATCAATCGAGGCCCCGCCGGCACCACGGCCTCCACGGCCTCCCTGGCCTCTCTGGCCTCCCTGGCCCCCGAGCATGTGGAGGCTGCCCACAGACTCGTCCGGATAGTGATACAGCCCCGAGGCTGTGCGTTCTCGGGCTGAAAACATGCCGTCAATCTTGTCGGGCGGCTGCAGCAGGACACGGCCGCTCCTGGTCCGCCCAACAGCCAGTGGTAGCCGAGTTTGCATGCCCATCCGGCGAGGCACTGCCTCGGCTCTTTCACGGCCGCCCCTGGCTCGTCCTTCTGCCCGGGCTGGCGGACCCGCTAGAGCTTCGGCCGACGCCATACTGCGGACATCCGACGCATCCTCGTCCGCCGCTGCCCCGGCCGTCTTGATGCTCCTCTGTCTCTGCACGGCCGCCGCCGGCTTGAATGACTCGGGCACAATATTGAGGTCGTCGCCCGCCTGCTCGGCCTGCTCAATGGCCTCTTGCACCGTCGTCTTGTCACCGTCGGCCGCAGCGGCATCGGCCCGAGGACCGCCCCAGGTGCGCTGGCCGGCCGTAAAGATGCCGTAGACCATGTAGTACCAGTTGAAAAAGGGGTTGAGGACAAACATGAGCGGGTAGAGCCAGATCTTGAAGCGCCGCAGCACGAGGCCAAAGTAGATCATGAGGGCCCAGTTGAGGCCGAGCGAGACGGCAATGAAGCCGACAGGCAGGTCCGACACCTTTTTGGACGTCGTGAGGAGGGCCAGGACCATGATGAAGAAGAGCAGGGCCGTCGTCCGGATCGTGTTCTGCATGAAGCGCACGAGCACCAGCACGGGATAGCGTTTCCAGAGCCGCCAGTCGGTCAGCATGCAGACCTCGTTGGTGATGAAGCCGAGAAACCAGCGGCGCCGCTGCTTGACGAGAGACCGCATCGTCTGCACGGCCTCGGTCTTGCAAAAGGCCGACGTGCACATCTGGATCTGGTACCGCTGCTTGGCTCCGATCATAAAGAGGTGCGTCAGCCACCGGTCCTCGCCCAGGTGGCACTTTGCAAAATCAAAGAGATCGTCGCACTGCTCCGCCTTGTCGGCAAAGTAGTACTTGGCCATGCGGCGAAAGGCCGAGAAGCGCAGCATCGTCAGGGCACCGGGAAGGCACGTGACTGCACCGCAGCCGGACTCGACGGTGCGCTCAAAGAGCTGGCCGTGGACGTACTCCATGTCCTGCAGCAGGGTGATGATGCTGTGGCGCCGCGTCGTGGACGTGATGACGCCCGTCGTGGCCAGCATGTTGCGGCGGTTGCCCGGGCTCAGCTCCATGTCGTAGACAAAGTTTTGCAGACAGACGCGGTCGAGGATGCAGTCCGAGTCGATAAAGAGGATAAAAAGGTTGTCGTTGCGCTGGAGGTACTGCTGGTAGACCCGGTCAATCAGCCGAAAGGTCGACTTTTGGCAGTGGCGCTTGCCGCCGTGGGGAAAGCGGGAGACGGTCACGCGGGCGGCGCGGTAGGTCACGTCGACGCTCTTGGGATAGGCGTCGAGCGTGAGGGGCACGCCCAGCTTCTCAATGGTGTTGAGGTACAGCTCGTCTTCCTGCTCGCCGTCAAAGGAGAGGAAGACGTGGATGCAGGAGGGCGGGTAGTCGCAGTCGACGACCGAGTTGATGGCCGTCACGAGCACGTCAGGCTCCTCCTGATAGCAGGGCATGACGATGACGACCTTTGGTGCGGAAGCCTCGTCGAGGACTTGCTTGATGCGCTTGGTGCGGCCGAGGTGGTGCGTCACGATCTGGTAGACGCAGAAGAGCCAGGGAATGGTCAGCAGACCGGCAAAGCTCCAAAAGGCGAACCACTGCAGCACGCTGACCATGCTGGCGGGCCAGAGGCGGACGACGGCGCTGGGGAGCGGGAGGGTGACGATCATGATGGGCAGGAAGATGCACCTAGACGGGATGAGCATGGCGGGACGGGAGAGGGAGAGAGACGGAAAGACGCACCGTAAGAGAGTAAACAAGACACCCACAACAATGGCCAGCAGATTGACGGTCCAGTGCTCGGCCTTGCGAAAGACCTTCCACAGGCAGTACAGAAAGGCGGCCAGCCAGAGGAACCATTCCAGGCAGGCGGCCAGCATGACGAGGCCGACAATGGCCGTGAATACAATCTGCCAGCGTCAGTAGGAGCAGAAGACGGCTGCGACTCTAAACTGGAAAAGGGGGACGGACATCGTGCAGGGGCCATGGCGATGCTGTAGGGGCATCCATGATGGCGGTGGTGACGCGGTCAGAGCGGGCAGACACTGGCTTGATGGGTCGGGAGAGGAAAGGAACAAGAAAAACAGTCGTCATAAAGCCATTCGAGAGATTGGGATATAGTGTGTCCATTTGTTTTTTGGTGATTGCTCTTTCTGCCGTTGTATCTGACTGCCGCCAGAACGAGTACAGCTATCGTCTCTCGACTCTGTGAAGCTCGTATTTTTACCCCTTTTCTTTTCGTCCTCTCCTCCCAGAAGTTCCTCTTTTTTTTTGGTTCTGTCTTCTTTTTTTGTTTTTCGTCACTTGTCGCCTGCATATACCTTGCACCGTGTCACACTTGCCGCAGGGATGGCCAGGGAAAGCAAAGAGCCAAAAGCCAACAAGTCAGATAGAGAGAGAGAGAGCGCCAGGGAGGTGTGCAACCGCGTCTGACCACCAGCCCTCGTGTCCGCGTCAGGGTCAGGGGGCCAGCAGGCTGCTGCTGAGAGTCTGCCGGCCTATAGAAACGTACAAGAAGCAGCGTGGATGTTGTGCCACAGACCAGCCCTCTTTTTTTAGGACACAAAGGACGGGACGTGTTGGGAAAGAATCTCGCGGCCTCTCAGAGATCAGACAACAGGGGGAGACAACGCCAGAACGTCGGGGGGTCCGGGCTGGGTTGCTTTTGCTGGCCTCGTCACAGAAGAGGAAGCGAGACCGGCTCTCCCGATGGAAGCACAGCAGGCCAGACAGAGAGCAGAGGCGGACGACGGAGAGGACGTGTCACATTGTTCTGGTCGGGCAATGGTCGGTGCACGTGGTACTGAACGATGCTGTGCATTACAGCCTGAATGTGCGATGCTAAATTGGGGGTGCCAATAATACGGTGTAGATATATATAGAGAGAGAGAAAGCGTTGGAATAGGTCGATTCTGGCTTTTTAGGAATATTCATCATCGTATTATTAATATTATTAATAAATAATCATGGTAATAAATAGAAAAGGAGAAGGTGCGACTCTGGTCGTAGGTACGCCCAATTAGGAAAGTACAGTCCACCCTCTCTCCTTCATGTTTACTTTTATATGCGCCATAATTAGAGCTTTACGTGGAGCATCTCACCCGTTGTCCTCGCCATTCGGATAAATAGAACGGATCCAGCTTGTCCGATGAGAGGCATCGCATGGCACACGAGTCCCTCTCTTGTCCTCTGCGCAGAAACGCACACGCTGTTTTTCATTCCACAAGCAAACTGTAACGCTAAAATCCTATAAACATATTCCCATCCGTATCCCATTTCCATTCCCTCCATCCCCGTTGCTCTCTCTCTCTCTCTGTCGCTCTCTCTCTCTCTCTCTCTGTCCTTATACGCCCCGTGAACGACGGTTGAACTCCTCGGCTGCCACCGTGATCATGCTGTACAGAAACGCCCTTCCGCTCTCCTCAGCCAGCGGCACAAATGGCCCATTCATGTTGCCACGCAGCGTGATGCTGATCCCCGTGCGCTCCTTGGCGATGCCCTGGATGTCGCGCAAGGGCGCGTTCCACTCGGTCGTCAGCCGCCGCGCGCTCAGCATCAGAATACGCGAATACGTCACCACCACAAGCTTGTCCTCGCGCGGCAGCTCGACGTGGCCGATATACACCTCGTCAAAGTAGCGCCCGTTGTCCGCCTGCTTCAGCCAGTACTGCCCGAGGGCCTCGCGCTGGCTGTACGGCCGCACAATGCCGTCCGCCGGGATGAAGCGGGCCAGCCGCACGCGCTCCAGCTCGGCGCCGTCAAAGACCGTCGTCGTGTTGCGGATGCCCTCGGACACGTTGCTCGCCAGATCGAGCACGCCAATCACCGGCTTCGTCGCTGCACCCAGCACGCCCTTACCGAGGCCCTTGAAGAAGCCCAGGGCGCCCTCCTGCTCGGCGCCCTCGAGCGGCTTGCGCGCCAGCCCGCCGACGCCCGACGCCACCGACGTGATGAGCGAGTTGGCGCCGGCCGTGACGCCGTACAGCGCGTGCTTCGGTCGGTTGCGGGCGTGCGTGATGCGGCGGCGGTCCTGGAACTGCTTGTCGAGCGTCGCGGCCGCGAGCCCCTTGGACATGGCGCCCGTGAACTTGGACACGGAGTCGCTGACGCCGTACACAGACTTTTTGACAAACGAGGTGGCACCGCGAGCGAGCGCCAGGCCCAGCTCGTCGGGCCGGTCGGACATGATGAGCCCCTGGTAGGGCTCGTAAAAGATGTCGGTGATGCCAGAGGAGATGTTGGTGAAGAGGCCGACGGGGTTGCCGAGAAAGTCGGCCGAGCCGACAATCTTGTGGACCTGGTAGAGGCCCTCTTGGCTGTAGTGGTTGGTGATGTTCTGCACGAGCACGGGCATGGAGACGCGCACGTTTTCCAAGATGAGGGCATTCAGCCGCACGGGGGCGTCGTTGACGTTGCCAATGGCCATGGTGAGCACGTTGAAGAAGAACATGAGCGGGTTGTGGCTGGAGGACGACGAGGAGAGCAGGGACGACGAGTCGTCCGCGTTGACGTGCTCTGTGCGCATAAAGGAAATGTCCAGCTGCATCGGCTGGATGTTGAGCAGCTCAAAGTAAATGTCCTGCCCGGCCTGGCCCGGCTTGGGCGTCGGCAGGCCGACGCTGTCGTCGCAGAGCTGCGCGGTATCGTCCTCTGATGCGTAGGCATGGGCCGCCGCCTCGCTGCCGCTGCTGCCGCCGCCGCTGCCGTCTGTGCGTGAAAAGTCGAGCACGGCAAAGACAAAGTCCTCGTCGAGCTCGAGCGTCATCTCCTGGAGGAGCACGGTGGCGTACTTGATGTACTGGACGCCGTACGAGTTGTCCTTGACACGCGTCACCATGGCGTGCAGCGACGGGTGCTCGTCCATTTCCTGGGCCCGGCGGGGCACCACGCTCGGGTAGAGGATCATGGGGAAGATGCCCCCGTACAGCTGGTTGTCCACCTGGATCCACTTGACCGCCACCGTCGCCGTCTGGTAGAGCAGCGAGTCCTGGTACTTGAGCTGCACGTCCCGCAGCGTCACGTAGGCCAGCTCCTTGAGCTGGGCGTTGATGAGCGACACGCCCACGCCCGCCAGCCGCAGCTGTGCCCGGTAGTTGATGCTGCCGAGGTCGGTCGCGTCGTCGAGCCCCTTGGCTTCGAAGCTCGTGCGGCCGCTGCCGCCGCCCGGCGAGGGGCTGGCCGACCCGGCCTTGGCCCGGTCGCTGCGCTGTCGGTAGAGGCTCCTGGATGGACGGTAGTTGGAGAGGATGAGCGTCTGTGTCGGCCCGTCGGCCGTCACGTTGACCTCGATGACCTTGCCCCCGGCCACCTTGATGGGCACGAGGTTGCCGATCTCGGCCAGCTTCACGTGCCGCTCGCGGCTGCCGCCGTTGACGGCACAGAGAACCACCTCGCGCTGGTGGGCGGCCGCCGCGGGAAAGTCCCAGGCGTAGGGCATGACGCTGCGTGGGGGCAGGCGGTAGCGCACGGGCCGCCACCCCGAGGCATTCTTGCCGTCGCGGGAGCTCCCGGTCGCGCTGCGGCCGAGGCCGCTCAACCCACCACCCATGCCGCCGAGACTGGCCCGGTCGCTGCTGGTAAAGCTGCGAAACGTCCCGAACCCGCCGCCGCCGTCGCCGCCGTCGCCGGCATAGTGGTCGTCGTCGCCGTCGGCCTGCGGATTGGCTTGGTAGAAAGTAAAGGCGCAGTCGCTCTCGTTGCGCATCGAAAAGGGCCAGTGCGTCGTCTCCATGCTCAGGTCGAGGAAGAGCGTCGCGCCCTCGAGCAGAATGTCGATGCGCACAAGCTTCTGGCTCTCGCCCGGCGACCGTGCCAGCTTGACGTACGTCGTGCCCACGTCGGACATGTTGAAGGGCGCCGACCACGTGCTGCTCACGTCCGCATAGCTCAGGCAGAGCTGGGGCTGGCTGCTGCCGCTGCCGCTGCTGCTGCCGCCGCCGCTGCCGCCGTCGAAGCTGCCGCCAAAACTGCCAAAACTGCCACCCCCCCCGCCGGCCCGTGACGAGCGAGACTGCAGCATGTGCAGTGGCTGCAGGGCCCCGGCCCGCAGTTCGAGGACCGCCGACGAGCTGGGCTCCCGCACGTGGAGATCCTCGCCGATCTGGTTGCGCACCATGTACCGCGGCGCCAGCGTCACCACCTTGGTGCGCTGGTACTTGCCGGCGCCCTGCTCAATGGTCATGCCCACGTGCGTCTCGGTGTGTGGTGTCCTCGACGAGGCGGCGCACGTCAGCACGACCTCCACGGCGCTGCCAATGGCCTCAAAGCTCTGTGGCTTGCTCCATTCCGAGTCGCCCACCCGCAGCAGCACCCGATTTCGGTGGTCTTCCTTGGCGTACGAGAACAGCAGCGGCGCCACGGTGTCCTGTCCCGCCTCTTCGGCCGCCCGCAGGCCGCGGCTCTTTTGCTCGACAGCGGCCCGGCCCTTGGGCTTGACGGCCAGATCGAGCCCCGTCTTGTTCAGCACAACATACGGACTGCACACGGTCACGCGAAAGGCGCCGCCGGCGTCGGCCAGCCGCTGAAAGTGCAGCTGCAGGTGCAGGGTCAGGCCCGTGGCGTCGTCCTTGCACACGAGGGCCTTCTCGGCCGAGAAGTCGGAGCGGCCGGCATTGACAATAGCAAAGTCGCTCGGACGAAAGGCCGTGTCCTGCATGTCGACGCTCAGCAGCAGCAGGTGGGAGAGCTCGGTCACGTGCACCGGACTGACACCGCCCTTGCGCAAAAAGTTGCTCCAGTCGCGGCGGGTGTCCTTGTCGTAGATGCGGTACTTGAAGTCGTAGGGCAGCAGGTTCTCGAGCACGAGCGGCGCCGACAGCTTCACCCGCATGTAGGGGTAGCTCTGCACCAGGGCCCGGCTCTGGTCAAACTTGGCGTGCACCTGGAAAAAGAACTTTTCCACGCCGCCGCTGCCGGCGCAGACGAGCGTCTTGGTCGGCTGCTTCAGCAGGTCGCGCCACCAGAGCGTCTCGGTCGACCAGTCGTAACCAAAGCCGGCATCGGGCCGCACCACGAGGCTCTTGAGATAGGCCGCTCCTACCGGAGCCGGCCGGGCCTCGCCGGGGGCAATCTTTTCCAGCTTGAGCAGGTGGCCCTCCTGCGGGTCGTAGACGCCCAGCTCGACGGGGATCTGCGTGTCGTTCTCGACCAGCAGCGGGCTCCGGAGGGTCACGTACTTGACATTGTCGGCGCCCAGCCGCACGTCCACCAGCAGCCGGTGCAGCACGTTGTTGCTCTTGGGCCGCAGTCCAAACAGAAACTCCCCCTCGCGGCTGAGCTGCACGTTCTTGACCGCGTCGAAGCCAGAGCTCTCCAGCACCACCGTCACGCTGGCCGCCTGCGTCGTCCCGGGCGAGGCGAGGCTCTCCCGCATCTTCTCCCACTGCTCAAACGACCACGGCACCTCTTCGCCATCGTCGAGATGGGCCGTCAGCGCCTCCTCCGAGACACCACTCTTTTTACCGCCGCCGCTGCTGCTGCCTCCTCTCGACGTGCTCACAACCACACCAAAGCCCGTATAGTTGCGGATCCGGTAGGGCGCGTCCACCCCCCGCGGCTTGCTCAGGACGTCCTGGTTCTGCCGCAGAAAGTCGAGCGACTGGGAGACGAGGCCGATCGTAGCCGTCGTGATCGTCACGTCCAGCGTCTGCCGCGACGTCACCTCCACGGCCAGCAGCCCCGTCTCGCCGTCCCGCCGCACGCCCGCCGCCATCGTCCAGGGCTCCAGCAGCGGCTCCCAGGCAGACTTTGAAAAATTGTAGACGTTGGTGTACATGTGCAGCGTCGTGCTCGCCCGCAGCGAGTCGCTCCAGTCCGACGCCTGCACGGAAAACTTTTTCAAGCTCATGTCCAGAATGGGCAGCTCATGCGGATCGCCAATCAGCACCACGCGGATGCCCTCAATCGTCGCCGTGAGCTCCTCCTGCCGCGTCGTCTTTGCCGCCCGTGGACCGGTCTGTTCCTGTGCTAGTCGGCTGCCTTGTCGGCTCGGACGGCCCGGGACGCCGCTGCCAGCTTTCCCCGTCTTCCCAGCCGACTGCATCAGGGAGTGGCTCCGCCCCCTCTGAATCTGTCGAGATCGTTCTTCACCCGCCGTCAGCTTTCTCGCCTTGTCCGGCGCCTTGTCCTGGTCATGTTTGCTGCTGCTGCTGCTGCTGCTGCTGCTGCTGTTGCTCTGGGACAGCTCGGACGCCCGCCCAATAATCTGCAGCACCAGCAAGATGTCTCGAAGTGACAGCCGCAGCACGAGCGGTTCAATGTCCACGTGCAGCGTCACGTGTCCGCCACCACCGCCCGTGCTGCTGCTTCCACTGTCCATGGACATTTGTATGCTAAAGTCGTCCAGAATCCGCAGCTGCGAATCCTGAAACCGGTCCATTCGACAAAGATACATGCCCACCTCAGACACCTGAAACGTCAAGGCGTGCTGCTGGGAGAGTAGCACCTGCTTGGTGTCTAGAACAATCGCCTCGGAGGACGGGTTCTGGGGGTTGGCAATCAGAATCACCTGAGCATCCACCACGTTGACTCGAAAGGCCATGTTCATCCCTGGCTTCGGCTCCCTGTCTGTCTGTTTCGAGGCCTGTTTCGAGACCTGTCCAGGTCTTGCTGCCGTGGCGAATATCTGCAGCGACTCTGCATCAGACTCGTCTGGTATCCCCGGACTGGGCAGAGCTTCTGCCGTTGCTGATACGGGCGTGGCAGGCTCTAGCTCGGCTATGGGAGGCTCTGGAGGCGCAGAGAAGCTCGACTGCAGAAACTGCAAAATGACAAACGTGTAGTCGAGGGCAAATATGATGCGCGGACTATCCACCGCTACCAGCACCGTCAGACTCTTTTCTTCACGCGTGTCATTGCCTGTCATGGAGATGCTGGCCATGAACTGCTGCTGCTGCTGCTGCTGTTGTGGTTGTTCTCCCTTGTCGTCCTTCTTGGCTGTCGACGACATTACGCGTCGGAACCTGTTGGCACTGCCCCGTCGCGTGTCGTGAATGGTAAACGAGTCCATCACCAGCTCGGCCTCTAGAGACCCGTCTACCTGCATCCGCAGCTTCAGCCGGCTGCCATCCAGCGAAAAGCGCGAAAGGCTGGCTGCCTGCACGTTTTCCACGGGGCCCTCTTCTGGCGCCATCACCAGCTCTAGGCCGACCGTGCGAATCGCAAACACCAAGTCCACCTTGGTCCACGTATCGCCGCGTGATCCTAGCTCCGGGCCCAGATCCACGAGCCGCTCCTCTGTTCCCGGGGCATCTGTCTGGCGTCTCGTCTCGTCCAGACTCACGGCCGAGACGGCTCGCTGCAGCGTGCGGTCGTCCAGGTCCTGTGCCAGCTCAGTAGACTCGGCAGGGGGGCCATCATCGTCAAACGAAAAGGCCGCTGGCACGGTCCGCGATATCTCGAGCAGGAAGCGAAGCTGCTGTTGAGTGAGGCGCAGGTTCAAGTCCGTCATGTGACCCACCACCTCGGTTTCCGGACGCGTCATGCCGGCCTGGTGTTCTGCATACGTAATCACAAAGCCCAAGTCCACGTGATCAATCAGCTCCAGCTCTTCCGACGGCTTGTCCGCGTAGTGCAGCAGGGATGTCAGGCGGATATTGCGTATGCCTGCCGTCATTTTCATGGCCGTCATGGCAGACGTCGGGGACGAAGGTGCCGGGAAGGACAGGGGCTCAAATTTGTTCTGGGCATAAATCTCGCCGAGATAGGCCGTCAGCAGGTCCTGACGGTCCCCCTGTGTAGGGTGGCCAGCCGCCACCGTAGCCCGGGGGAAGACGACAATGGGCGTCTTGACGACCACGTCGAACCGGAAGCGGTTCTTGCTCTGCTGGAGGTTCGTGGCCTGGTTGGCGGCTGCCTGGCGGGCGGCGTTGTAAAGGGCCTGCATCTTGCCAAACTGGACGAGGAAGCTCAGGATCTGGCGGAACGGTTGCTCCATAAAACGCACGCGGACAGAGCCGGCCCGCAGATAGACAGAGGCGTCGTAGCCCGGGTACGTTGTCGGGTTGGTTGCGTCAAAGGTCTCGTAGCGGAGGTCGGCTAGCTCGTCGCCCTGGATGGTGATGAGCTGGCGCAACTCGTCGTCTTCGGGCACGCCGAGGTGGATGTCGTCGGTCAGCGTCAGGTTGCCCAGCTTCGTGGACACGCGCATGCAAGGGCCGAGCAGGAAGACGCCAATGTCTGCGCGGTTAAAGGCCAGCGTCGCCAGACGGATGCCGTCGTTGTTGAGGATGAGCCGGATGCTCTTCAGGTCGACCTTGACGCGGATGGCGCCAGACGGCGACGGCCCTGGCTGGACTCTGGCCGGATCGACATCGATGCTGCTCTCCTGGACGCCCTTGACAAGCGAGGCGCCCGACAGACTCGGAGAGACCGGAGGAGCATTCGGCTCGGCGCCATTGTTGGTAAAGGTGACGAGGATAAAGTCGAGCAGCGTCAAGAGCGTCTGGCGGGTGACAATCAGGTTGATGGTGGAGATGGCCACGTGCACGTTTGTCTCGATGCCCTCGTATACGGGCATGAACTCGGGCGACTCCCGGTTGACGCGCACAAAGCGCACCTTGACGAGGTCACGCTGCTGCCGCTTGTCTTCGACATCGCCCGACGACACGATCGATTTGAACTCGGCCGGCGGATCCGACACAAAGTCGTCGACCGTCACCGATCCCAGCGCCACCTCGGCCACCATGTCAAACGGCCGCAGGTAAAAGTCGAGGCCAAAGTTCTGCGCCACCAGTTCCACCAAGAGGGCGTCTGGCCGCTGCCGGGCCGCATCACTGCGGTAGAGCGAGCCCCGGAGCTCGTCGACGGCAAACGTGAACTGGAACAGGCGCTGCTGCATGCGTAGCTGCTCGCTGGCCGACCCGCCGCTGTCGGCATCCTCAAACTCGTCGTCGTCGTCGTCATTCTCATCGTTTGGGCCGCTCTGGCCGCTCTGGCCGCTCTGGCCGCTCTGGTTGTCCTCGCCGTCGTCCGGCAAGAGAATCGCCCCCGCTCTCGGCGTGCTCACCCGCAGAAGCTGCTGCGACGACAGCGAGGGCTGCCGCGAGCTTCTGCGCCTCCCGGCCGCCGCCGACGCCGAGCTCAGCAGCCGCGGTCTGCTGTTGGATTTTTGGGAAGCGGAGCTCAGTCTTTTATTTTCCGGGCCTTCTTCCGCGCTGCCCTTGTCCTCGTGGAGCCGCGGAATGGACACGTCAATGATTCTGAGCAGGCTCTTGTACTGCGCGTCCGAGGCAGACGCATGCAGCATGGGCATGCGTCCGGACATCTTGACACGCGTCAGGTTTGGCGCCTTGGGCAGGATGGAGATCTCGACGACAAAGTCGACATTGATCTTGTCGACCACGTGCATGCGCGCGGCGGCATCGCGCGCAATCAGCTGCGCCTTGGTCTCCTCGATGGAGGGCCCAATGAGAACCTGGGTGGACGTCAGCTGGACGGTGAAACGGTCGTACATGAGCGACTCGAGCTGCTTGTAGTCTTCGGCGTCCCGGGCCTCCCACGCGGCCGCCTTGGCCTCCCGGGCTTCCCGAGCAGCCTTGGCGGCCTTGATGTCGGCCAGCTCGCTGTTGACGCTGATGCGGCCAGCGTCGAGGATCAGACAGGTCGAATGGGGTGTCGTGATGCTCTCGGGCAGGATGATGAGCGGCGCCTGCAGGTCGAGCTTCGCATTGATCGTCTTGTGTTCTTCGAGGGCAAACTCGAGCCCGGCCAGCGTCTGCTCGCGCAGGCCCTCGACGGTGGCGCCGGCCGTCTCCATCAGGGCCGTGATGGACTCCATGTGGCGCTCGGGCGGCTTGAAAAAGTCCCAGGCGCCGACGACGAGGTTGGGATTCCACACGATTTCGAGCGGCTTCAGCTTGGCCGTGACGGCAATGTCCCCCTCGCCATGCAGCGGGTTCTGCTCCACCTGGAAGCGAAAGAAGGAGTCTTCGGGCTCGACCGACGGAAACTGTTCCAGTCGCGTCATCGACAGCCGCTTGTTGCTCTGGCCTGCGGTGCTCTGGGGGGCGTCCTTGACGCGGACAATCTCGGTAAAGAGGCTGTCGGGTGTCGTGCCATCATTCAGCCGAAGACCGCCGAGACTGATGTCGAGAAAGACCGAGTCTGGCCGCTGCAGGACCTTGGACCGGAAGGCATCAAAGTGCAGGCTGACGAGGTCCTGCATGGCCTGGCCGTTGGGAATGCGGCGCAGGGTGAAGCTGCCCGTGCTCAGCGAGGCGTCGATCTGCAGCTTGACGGCGTCTCGGGGGACGTCAATCTCGTCGGCCAGGGCCGCCTTCTCGTCCCATTCAATGGCCTCGTACAGCTCCTGGCGCTGCTGCTCGGTGATCTGCAGATTCTCCGACTCGTCGGCCACCGGCTCGGCCGGTTTGGACCCCCACATCCAGGCCAGCCAGCCTTGCTGCTGCTGGCCCTGCTGCCCGGAGCCCGGCTGCGCGTCGGCCGCGTCGGCCGTCGGACTCTTGAGAGCGCTGGCAGCACTCTCCTTCTTGAGCTGGTTGCGCGCCAGAGAGCGCCAGAAGCGCAGGTCTTCGTAGCCGTGCTTCTCTTCGAGCCGCTCCATGTCCTGCAGCTCCTCGGCCGTCAGGGCCGGCAGGCTCGGCTGCTTCTGCCGCTGCTTCTCCTTCTTGAACAGGGCAATGTACTGCCGACGGTCGTCACGCCGCTCGCGAAAGTAGTCCCAGGACCAGCGGCGGTTGCGCTCGTGAATCTTTCCGAGGACGGCATTGCCGGCAAACTGCAGCCAGGCGCGGGGATCCTCGAGGGGGCGGACACCCTTGGGCTGGTACTTTTTGTATTCCTGGTGGCGGCTAAAGTAGTGGAAGAGGTCGACCACCATGAGGGCATCGCGGTACTGGTTGTCGTCGAGGACGATGCCGATCTCGTCAAAGATGAGCTTGGCCTTGTACTGCGGCGTGCGGACGTCGCCCGTCTTGTCGAGCTCGACCTTGGCCTGGCCGCTGACGGGGCGCAGAATGAACTGGTGGTGAGGTGGCTGGCTGTTGTCGTCGTCGTCGTCGTCGTCGTCGGCATTCTGCGCACGGCCGTCCTGTCCAGCGGACGAAGCCTCGGTGACCGTCTCGGATTTGGTGATCATGGCGCGGAAGCGGTGGAGGATCTCTTCGTGAGAGAGCTGGACGGCATCGTCAGAGGTGGGCGCTTCTCGGCCGGGGCCGAGGAGGGCCGTGTCGGTGTTCCAGTAGATGGCGAGGGCGCCGAGGGTGACGAGCTTGTTGGTGACCTTGCCGGCGGCCTGGATAAAGGCAGGCCGCCAGCCGTCGTCGGTGCTGACGGCGCTGAATTCTTCGAGGGTGACGCCGAGGGCAAAGGGATGGCCGGGATCGGAGATGGAGTCTTCGTAGCGGATGTGGATGTTGCGGACGGTGACTTGCACGTTGTCGACAATCTTGGCCACGAGGCTCTGGGTGAAGCTCTGGCTCTTTTTCTGGTCTTCCTGGCTGAGGCCGTCCATGGAGCGCTCCTTGAGGAGCTCGGCCGACTCGAGCTTTTCTATTTTGAGGCGCTGCCGGCGGCGGGCCTCTTCGGCCTCGTCGTACTGGGCCTCCTCTCTAGGCGAGGCCAGCAAAAAGACGTTTTCGATAAACACCTTGACCGGAGCACCGCTGAGGTTGGCCCAGGGAATCGTCAGGGTCAGCTGCCCGAGGTGGCCCTCGACGACATTGATGGGCAGCTTCAGCTGGTCGAGGGCCTCGCGGCGCAGCTCGAGGTTGCTCAGCTTCACATCGCCCGACCAGATGCCCACTTTGAGCTGTGTGGGATCAAAGTTCTTGACATACATGCCCAGGAAGCGGTTGAGCAGGCCGGCGACGAGTCCTTCCAGCATGATGGGCAGACGGGGCAGATCGGGGCAGATCGAGATGGGAGGTGGGAAATGGTGGTGAAAAAAGGGCAGGGTGTGGATCGGAATGGCAGGAAGGGCGGAAGGACGGAAGGACGCATCCAACCAAAAAGTGTTTAGATAGAGTGCCAAGTCGACGCGATGGTCATGATGTTCGGGGTCTCTCGTTTGCTCGCAGGGGGGAGGGATAGAGGCGGCAGTCGAGAGAGAAAGTGTCGAGGTGAGGAGAGAGAGAGGAAAAGTAAGAAAAAGAAGAAAAAAGGTAGGCTGCTGCCACAAGAGGGAAGGAGGGCGCAGGAAGTGACGGAAAAGTCAAGGTGACGCCCGAATGTCACGTGTTTGTCGGGCTCACAGAGCTCTATCGGGCAGGAGCGATGGTGTCGTCGAGACGGAGCAGAAGCAAAAATGGGTGGAAGATGCGGAGTGGCTGTCGATGGTGGAAGGCGCGTCCGGCTTTCTGCGGTGGGGTTGGCTCCTGCCTGAGCTAGCCAGCAGACAGAAGTGGGTACAACTTCTTCTGAACCAATTACGTCACTTCTAAACAGACAGAGACGAGCGCTGAAACTGGCCACAAAGACGCACCCAAACCTGTTTGGAAAGCCGAATCACTGTCCTGCTGGTGACAGTGTTGATTGGCCCTCCTCAGAGTCGATCCTCCCCGTGTGACGGACCACGACTAGGATCGCCGAGTGTCTGGCCGACTGGCAGTACGGAGTACAGTGAGTAATTGCATCATTCCATACTATATATTCTACCGAGCTTCCCATAAACAGTCCAGAAATACATGACAGCAAGATAATATATCAGGGTAGTAACGAACAGGCAAATAAGAAGAATAGAAAATAAAAGATATTACACCAGAGAACCAGAGAACCTAGACAAGATAAGAAATGAGAATGAAGAAAAATTGTATCAGAGAAATGTAGGAGAAATGAAAAGAAATGAAAAGAAAAAAAAAGGTTCGGGAAAATTAAAAAGAATAAAAAAGGGAAAAGAAGCCCCCCCAAAGCTCAAAAGCCCTTGCCGATGCTGTGCACCTTGAAGCCGAGCTCGCGCAAGTAGCCAGCCTCGACGGCATTGCGGCCGTCAAACACCCAGCTCGGCTGCTTCATCAGACGGGCCACAGACGTCCAGTCCACTACCTCGTGTGCCTGGCACTCGAGGGCACGGCGCTCGGCCGCACACGACTTGCAGGTGCCGGCAGGGCACTGGGGCTGCGGCTGGAGACGCTCCAGAGGGTCCTCCGCGACAGCTTCGTCGAGGCTCTGCTTGATCTTCTCGAGCGTGATAATGTCCATCTCGCTGAGCGCCCCAGACCCCGTGCCCAGCGCCATCAGCTTGCCGCCCAGGGCACCGCCGTGCAGGTTGTCCCGCGCTGGCGGCGTCGACGAGAGCGTGGGAGAGATGGCGCCAGGGTCGCTGGCCACCAGGGAAGCAGCCGGAGCCGCCCGGCAGACGGGAGAGGCCGAGGCCGAGCCCGCGGCCGCACTGGAGCGGCTCACGCAGAACTGCGGCCACGGCGTCAGAATGCAGACGGCCGAGGCGCCCTCGACGGCATCGCGCCAGTGCGAGCGGACGCGGATGCGAGGCATGTGCTGGTCAGCCGTGCCGGCCTGAGCAAGCACGCGGCGGATCTCGTCTTCGACCTCGTCCACGGCACAGCCGGGGTCAAAGACGGCAATCTCCTGCGGCAGCTCGGCCGCCATCTCGGCGATCACGTGAACAGCCACGCTGTTGCGGGTGTCATTGGTGCCCTCCTTAAAGGCAAAGCCGAAGATGGCAATCTTCTTTCCGCGCAGCGTGTTGTTGAGCTTGCGCGCGACAGTGCGCGTGAAGCGCTCGCGCTGGTACTGGTTGATCTCGAGGATGCCCGTCCAGTACTTGGCCACCTCGTGCAGGTTCAGCGACGACGCGAGCCACGAGAGGTTGAGAATGTCCTTTTCAAAGCACGACCCGCCAAAGCCGACGCCCGACTGCAAAAACTTGGCACCCAGACGCGAGTCGGCGCCGAGGGCCCGGCTGACCTCCTCCACGTCCGCCTCCAGCTCCTCGCAGAGCGCGCTCACCGCGTTGATGCTGCTGATGCGCTGGGCCAGCATGGCATTGGCAATCAGCTTGGTCAGCTCGCTGCTGAACGTGTTGACCGTCAGCACCCGGTCCGACGGGACCCAGGCCGTGTAGACGCTCTTGAGGGCAGCGGCCGCCCGCAGACCGGCCGCCGTCTTGCCGCTGCCAATGAGGACGCGGTCTGGGTTCATCAGGTTCTTGACGGCGCTGCCCTCGGCCAGGAATTCCGGGTTGGAGAGCACCTCAAACGACTGCTCAGGGCGCACTTGGCAGAGCTGAGACGAGTGTTAGCAGTTGTTGTAGTTGTTGTTAGTCCCAAAAGAGACTCTCTACAACTCACAATATCGGAAATCATGTGTGCCGTTCCACACGGCACCGTGCTCTTCTCCACCACAATCGCACCCGCCTTGGCATGCTGGGCCACCGACCGTGTGGCGAGCTCCAGCGTACCCAGGTCCGCCGTCGCCCCGGCCCCGAGACCGTACATCTTGGTCGGCGTGTTGACGCAGATAAAGACAATGTCTGCGTCGGCCACACACGGCTCCACATTGGACGAGAATATGAGGTTGGGCTGCCGGGCCGGGACGACCACAGGAGCGCCCGCCGTCGGGGAATACATGGACGCCTCCTTGGTGCCGTCACGGCCGATGCGCACAATCTTGGGCAGACCGGCTTCGTGCACCGGCAGGTGTGGAGAGTTCCAGGCGGCAATACGCTCGACGTTGAGGTCCACCACGTTGACTGTGATCTGCGGATTGTGCAGGGCAATGACGGCAGCAGTTGGGCCACCTAAAACGTTAGACGGAGACGTGACGGAGACGTGACGGAGACGTGAATGAATGGATGGACATACCAACAAATCCAGCGCCGACAAAGCAGATGCTGCGGATCTTGGGCAGCAGAATGGTGTCGAGGTCGTCAAACGACACCGACTTTACTACCGAGCTCTGGCCCTTGAGCACTGGCGAGTTCTTGGAGGATGCATCGACCGACGTCGGTGCCGTGTCCACCTGACTATGACACATGTCCCGGTCCCAGACAGAGGCAATGGATGTGTAGCTCATGTCCCGTGAGAGGGGGGCACGCTCCGACGAGGAACTCATAGTGTCTGGAGTGTCTGGAGTGACTAGACGGTTTTTGATATCGCTAAATGTCTTTTTTGAAATGTGATGGAGATGGAGTGTCCTGTCTGACAGGTACGGGTTGGGTGACAGTAGCAAGTGTGGGATGGGTGAGCGACGAAGAATATATGTCGAAGGGGAAGGGAGGGGGGAAGTGGCGAGTCAAAGAGTGTGTAGGGTGGACGAAAAGCTGAATGTGGAGAGCCGGAACAAAGAGTAGGGCCAGAGGGGGGAGGGGAGGGGGAGGGAGCAAGAATGTGAAGATCTCTTGGAATTCAAAATGCCCTTGAAGGATCAGAGAGAGTAGAAAGCAAGGCCTGTGGGATGGCTAGGAGGTCAGAAAAGAAGAAATAATGCAGGCTATGGTCTTGGCCGTGGCCTGTGTCTTATACTCCGTAAAGGGTGGTCCGCAGGTCCGAGTTATCAATGTGTTGCTAGAACAAGAAGCACGAGTGTATTTATGGGAAAAGACGGATGCCCAGGTGACTACTTTTGTGCCGTGGATGAGTACCTTGTACACACCTCATGCATATCTTTCTTCTTTTTTTTTATTTTCGTTTATTTTTTATTTTATTTTATTTTATTTTATTTTGGCTCTTTGATATCCAAAGGTCTCGCGAGAAAAAAAGTAGCTCACGCCTCCTGTGTGCTTGGGATGACCGGGGTATGCCGAGCAAGTAGGAAGGGCGGATAGGGGGGATGGAAGTAGAAGGAAAACTGGGGGGGGAGGAGGAAGAGGGGGGGGGGGGGGGGTGTTAGATTGTTGTGGTGCTTGTGGTGCTATTTTCTGGCTAGAGCTCTTTGCCGGTGGTTCCAGCTGGCCGTCTGGCCAGAGGAAATCAGTCACCCAAGTCTTCACCCGTGGACTCGCCCGTGGACACTCCCATGTACATAGTACTACTATGCAGCTCGTCAAGTACGCGAGGAAGAGATCCTAGTCTGGAGCGGGCTGGACATGTTTCCAGAGTATCCGTGAGGAGCCCTAGACCGCTGGAAGCAACGTTCTTGGACGGGTCGAGGATGCAACCGAGTTTCGTGGACTCATCCTTGGCCCATTCTACGAGCTCGTGCTTTTTTTTGCCTTTCTGCCTTTTTTTTTTTTTTGACAATTTTCCTGATTCTTTCCAACACTCTACCTCTTCCAAGCAATATCCCGTATCCCCATACAATTTTTTTCTTTCTCTTTCATTCTTTCATTCCTAATTTTTGGCTCCTAGGACCGAGTCTAACTGCATGCCCATCCCTTTCCTCGTAACCTGCATATCTTCACTCCCATGGGTGATCGTCTTCTCACTTCTCAGCTAGCCACTTGCACAACAGCTACATAGATAGGAGTTCCCATTTCGGAAGTGGAGAGCCGCCCAGGGGAGGGGGGGGTGTAAGATGAATAGCCACGAGCTTCAGAAAGGCTGAGAGAATAAATAAGAAAGAATAAACACACAAAATTGAAGCAAAAAAAAAGGACAAAAATAGATAAAACCCTAACAAAGGAGATGGACCATCAGGAGAGCTCTAAAAAGTTGGAAAAGTTGGAAAAGAAGAAACTCCCCGGCAGGCATGGCTGGTGCCACGGCAGCACCAGCCGCACAGGAGACAACGAGAGGCAGGGACAGCCTGCGCTTGTCTCTCTCTGCAGGCGTACGCATCTGCAAGTAGTATGTGAAAGTTCGCCGGAGCTAGCGGTGAAGGAAGTGAAAAAGGGAAGGATGTCACCGGTGTGACGGAAGCATGACTGGCTTCAGGGGCAGGCCATGCAAGAGGCCTTTTCGAGACACGAAGTACGGAGTACAGTACAGACTCGTATTCACTACGACTACAAGGACACTGCATGTACCGTACATGTCTGGGTGGACGGCGTGCTGCGGAGTCAGAGCAGGACTTGTTGGCTCTGGCCAGATCACCAGAGCTCTCGCCCACCCTCGCACCTTGGCGAGACCATCAGAGTCCGAGGCTGAGGGCTGTCTAGAAGCCATGAAAAGTTCAAGATACCAAGCAAGGCCGAGTAGGGTCGAATAGGGTCGAATAGGGTTGAATGACGGGACAGGCATGACCACCGTAGAACTGGCCTGATGGGCAGGAATAAGCAGAATCGGGACATAGACTGCCTCTTTCGGCCAGGCCATGAAAGAAGAAAGAAGCAGAGAAGCGCTAGTTAGCGACAACCTCTCTATTTACTCTGACAGCTCGCTAAGGACAATGGAGAACAAAGAAAGAGGATGAAAGAACCTTAATCCATTTTAGCGAACAACAGCGGCCTTCTGAGACAACCGCCTTAGACAAATCGAGGGCGGCCGTGGCAAAATCTGCAACCGACTAAGAGGGCATCGGAGAAATACAGTGCAATACAGTGCAAACACATGCACGCTACTGCAAGAGGAAGCTCATTCCAGCGTCGCAGAGATGCCATTTCTGGCTAGCATGCATGCCAGTTGCCGCCTCTTTCAGCACAAAAGACTACAGTGTGCACTGTGCTATGCTCACAGAAATCTCGCCACGGCTGCCCACGGCAAAATTCGAATCCCTTTCAGGCCTCTCGTGCTTGTCGTCTAGGCAGTCTACTGCCACTGTCACGGAAGCTTCTCTTTGCGCTTTACTTTATGCTTTTTTTTTTTACTTTATGCTTGTCTGATTTTGCCCTCATTCTAAATCCAACGGGACTCCATCCAAGCCGGATGCTGACCGACCTCACCAGCAAGAGTTCTCTCCTTCATATTCCCCCCTTCCTTGTTTTTCCCCAGACGGTCTTGCTGAAACAAAAAAGAACCGAGACAAAAGAACCGAAACAAAAAGAGCCGAAACAAAAGAGACAACAACAGCAAACGTTAGCCAGGGACGTCCTTATTTCTTTGGTTCGGTCGGTGCGTATTGTCTCGCCATCACCGCCGTTGCCATGCTCTGCCGCCCTCGGAGACCGTTGGACTACAAACCGTCCACTACAAGCCCATTGACGGCAATCAGGGAACTCGGACAATCGGCTGTATCAAAGAATACGAATGGCAGGGCAAACGAAGAATACCCGAAAATTATTCATTTGCAGACAACTCGTATCACGCTCTCCCTTTTGTCGTCATTCCTCTCCCTTTTGCGTCCTCTCGTCGCGTGCTCCTGTCGTACTGTGTAGCCGACGCTTCATACTCGTAGCTCTCGTACGAGCGATACCATGTACGATCTAATCTGCTACTGCGTGCGAGTCTGTATCTTCTTCGTACAAGTACCCCCACTCCGCACCCCACTGTATCTCCACCGTATCTCCACCAAAATCTCTCTCCATCCACCCCCCCCCTTTTCCGCCAGCACGGTCCATCGGCTTTTCTTAGTAACACCCTTTTGCTTGAGCGTGCTTGCGGGCGCTAGTCCATAGTAGAGCGCGCACAAGATGCTCCTTGTGCTCTTTTGCTTATCGGCTACCGACCAAGTTGCCTCTAGTCTTGTCTAGTTTCTGACCATTCCTTGCCATCTCGAGTTCGTTCCTGTTCCTACGAGGCCGTTCCTGTCCTTGGTATTTTGCCTGTTGGCGGTTGGCTGCCTGTCGCCTTGTTGGCCTCAAGCCTCGAGCCTCTCGTTTCTTTTCTTTTTCTTCTCCTCTCCGACTTCAGCTCTCCATCCGAGTGCCGCTCATTCCCCAAAGCCACGACCATGCAAGGTTCTTTTGCGGTCAGTGGAAATACTGGACCACCGGTAATTTCATCGGACACGTACTCGTCCTTTTCATTTGGTCCATCTTCTTTTGCTTTCCTTGTTCATCATGTTCCTCTCGACTCTCTCTGCCTGTCTGCAACCGAACGTCGCATTCTGCTTCAGCTGGCCATTGTGTCGATCATCTCTCCATCTTGCGTGGGAGCAGCATTGTCCGTTTCCTTTTTGCTTCTGTCCTCGTACGTATACTCCGTACACTAATTTCCACTGCGACACTACGGACTTCCAGCCTTCATTACCACCACCACCACGCCATACTCCGTATGCAAGTGCGGTGTGCCGTACGAGTACGGAGTACGCCTGTACATTGTACTCTGTGCCCTGCACCCTTCCCAATACGACACCAGCATGACCACGGGAGGCTGTCCACCATACTACATATGTAACATTGCACGAGGATCAAGTGCCAAGAGCAAGGTCAAATTAGACACGGCAGGACGTGAAAAAATCATACCTACTATGTAGTAGCAGTACTCTGTACTCTGTACACCGCAAACCGCCAAACCGCCAAACGGGCTAGAGAGTATCTCCAAAGGGAGAGCATGCATGTGCGACGAGACACCACGTCTCCTGCTCCTGTACTTTGTACTTGTTCCATGCCACCTGCCAGGAAGGATCTGCGTGCTGGTGCCATGTACTATGTACATAGTACAGGTTACTCGTACCCGTGCATGCTTCCTCTGTACGGAGTAGTCACTCTTGGAGCAGAGGACTCTGCGGGAATCTTGGCCGATGGAGCTAGCAAGACAAGACAGGAAACGGCAGAGGTCCGCACGAGGTCCGCAAAAGGCTGCACGAGGTAATGGAGGCTTACTACGAGTATGCACGAGCACAGGAGACGCAAGCAGGTACCATGTAAACAAGAGCGCAGCTGTAGTAAGCATCACAGAGTGGGAGCAGATGAGCAGACAATCGACAGGAGCAACCGGACTAGAGATGGAGGTCTAGTCTAGGCATTTCCGGACACTGGCATGCAGAGTACGTAGAGCTGCCGACCAGTTGTCAAAGACCGCGCGTCCGCCAGCCATTCTTAGCCCAGCAGGGAAGGGATTCTCTGCACTTGGAAGAGGTGAGGGAAATAGAGACAAAAGAGACCGACAGACGGGACAGCCGAGCCGAGTCGAGTTGAGTCGGAAAACCGAGCAGGGCTGAGCACAGTAAGGACAAGAGGGAAGAGAAAGAGGGGGGTTTTTTTTAACAAAAAAAAACACAAAAAGGAAAAAAGAAACAGGGAAAGCAACCAGAAAAAAAGGCAAGGAAAACAGGAAAAGCAGGAGAAGCAGGAAAAGCAGGAAAAGCTGAAAACGCCGAGTTTCAGGAAAATCCGAAAGGCAGGAAGACGCAGTCAAAAAGTAGGCATGGCATTGTCCAGCTAGCTGCTCTCCTTTTATTTTTTTCATGTTCTTTTTTTTGTTTTTCCTTTTTTTCCTTTTTTCCTTTTGGCCATCTGCTTGCCTAACCAGTCCGCTTCGTCATAACTCACCGAGCCAGTCCAAGCCACGATTAGCAGCGCTCCCTACGGAGGTATGAAGAAGCCTACTTCCCCCAACGTCGCCAAGCATTTGTCGACTCGTCTGGTCCTTTTCTCTTCATCCTTCCCACCTTCATCTTCTCTCATGCATTGTTCCTTTTGAGGCGCAAAGAACCCTGCGGCCACCAAGACGGAAGTCACACCACCGCACCTCTTCCGTCGAGAGAATTCAGACAGAATTCAGACTGTACGCCGTGACAGAGACTACGACTACCAGTTCGAGTGCTGCCGCTGTGCCATTGCCGAAAAGCGCAAGGCACTGCAGATCGCTTGCATACTAAGGCGCATCGAACCTCGCGCGCTCGACCTTTTTCAGTCCTCTGGACGACAGAGAGTCGGGTCTTTTTTTTTTTTTTTACTCGTTTTCTTCTCTTTGATATTGTCTCACTCGCTTTCCGTTTGTCTCTCTCTCTCTGTTTTTTTGGCCCCCTTTTCTCTTCTTCTTCTCCTTCCATTATGCACCTTTCCTCTTCACTTCTCCTGGCTACCGCAGGCTTTTCGGCTGCCTACGACGCTGTCATTTGCGGCTCGGATGGTTATTCAGACTCTTCCAACTCTTCCTTCAGCTGTGGGTCCTCCTCTTTCTTCCTGCATCCTCCTTCTCTTTGACGACCCGCTTCCCGCCTCACCGCCGAAGCAGAGGCGTCTTTTTCTGTTTTTTTTTTCCCCTTCTTTTTTTTCTGGATGAACCCTGTCCATCACTTTCCTCATTGGCGCATGCACTCTGCAGGGATCGTCCTGCACCTTGCGTTATCACCTCCCATACCACTCTGCAGGTTGAACTAACCTCAATTTCCCAATCACAGACAACCCCAACGCGTGGAATCCTGTTGGTAACGGCTTCCAATGTCTATCTGTACGTCTTGTCCCCTGTCCCCTGTCGTTTTGTTGTTTCTCTTTATTTTTGTTTGTGTCCCCTCTGGTGATCCACTCTTCCTTGACCCCCCTGTTCATCCATCTGCCTGGTACCTTTTTCGGACCTGGACCACTTGGCACGGTTGCCTTTTTGGACAAAGCGCCCTTTTACAGTGAGACTCCTTCCACCACACACTGACCGTCCAGATTAATAATGACCCCCCATCGTTTGATGCGACGTGGACTTGGGTAGACGATTCCACGTCGGTGCATTCCTACCCCCACGTGAGCTTCGACAAGGCCAAACTGCCCGTCAAGTTCAAGAACATCACCTCGATTGATCTCAGCGTGCAGTGGTCCTACGAGCCGGGCAATGATGCCACGTCTTCGCTGCAGACTCTCTCGGCCAGCCTGAAGAAGCAAGGCACCAAGGCCAATGTCGCCTTTGACATGTTTGCCGATCTCGACCAGACGACGGCCGCCTCTGCAACCCAGGCCTCTACCGAGATTATGATCTGGATCGGTACGGTTGGCGACCCTTGGCCTATTGGCTACAGCACAAACCGGACCTGCTTTGTGCAGGAGTTGGGAGGCGTGAATTTGTACGTATTTGGAAAGTCTCCGAATTTTGCCCATTTTCATCCATATTCATCCATATTCATCCTTGTTCATCCTTGTTCATCCTTGTTCGTCTGTTCACCCTTGTCTTGGTCTTATCTTGACACAACTGCAGCACTCTCTACTCCGGCACCAATCACAATGGCGCCGCCGTCTATTCGTGGGTCTCGGCGTCCAACCAGACCGAATTTGTCCAGGATATCTCGCCGCTGCTGCAGTACCTTTGGCGACACGGCCTCGTCTCTCAAGAGGCCTATCTCGGCATCTTTGAGTTTGGCAGCGAGGCTTATCATGCAGGCAGCAACGTCACCCTATCCGCTTCCAATTACAGTATGGCCGTAGAGATCGGCATCGCGCCAGTGCTCAACATCAACGATATGCCAGACTCTTGCTCCAGCGCCGGCTCTGTCCTCCGTGCGCCAGTGGGGTGTGTCAAGCTGACGTCGGCTCTGGTGGTCTCGGTTATTTTACTGCTATGGTAGTAGCTTCTTTCTGTTGTCCTTATCTTCTGTTGGAGTTTGGCTGGTCGGTTCTCTTGTTAGAATGGAGAGGCTTTTGTTTTTTTTTTATTTTTTTTTACCCCTGGTATTTTTAGAAGATTGTATAAACGCATCACATGTCATTTCGAGTTTTTGTAAAACAAGACCTTTTTTTACAGCCTCACCAAAGATCCTTGTCAGTCCACTCTTGGCTTACGTCTACGTAGTACGAGTCCTTTGAGAAAGTACGAAACAAACGACAAACAGACAATCAGACAAACAGATGAAAGCACAGACGGAACACAGACGGAACATGGTGCACAAGTCACGCAAAGTCCCACGCTCAAGCAGGCGCACTAAGTCGTATATGCCGTGCTCGTAGACTCGACTTGCAGGTGGAAACCAGACTACTACCAGTACGTACTCGGACAGAGACTACTGGAAAAAGAAAAAAAAAAGTCCAGTTCCATGCCATTCTCCGACTGAGACTCCGAAAGCAGTACGACTGCAGAAGAGCAGCTCCTACATCGCATCAAGCGGTGTAAGCGAAGCACAAGCGAAGAGATAACCAAAGAAGAAGAAGAAGGGGGGGGGGAGGAAAGCAAAGGGATGCACCTTATCATGAAATGAGCCGGAGTGCATGAATAACAGAGGCAGGGAATACGGTGTACGCGCAGAAACAAAGCCGAATAAGAGCGATACTTTGAGCGGTGATATCGACGAGCACATGCGGCTGTCAACCAGCCAGGGACTGGCATTTCGCTGATCATGGGCTCACTCCACCGCCAAACAGTCTACAGTAAGCTCGGAACCGGCGAGGAAGAGGCTTTTAGGGCAAGCAAGGGCTGAGGAAATCAAGGTTGCCAGCTACAGAATCAGGGAAGCAGAGAATCGAGAAACTCTAGAAAGAAGCCTGGAAAGGAGCCTAGAAAGAATCAGGCATGAGAAATAATCAAAAGAAGAAAGAATCAAAAAGAAGAAAGAATTAAAAAGATGGAAGCCAGCAGCGGCAGACGGCAACGGTGGCGACAGCGGAATAGGCGCAAACATCAGACCAAATAAGAGTGATGTGCATGTAGCCAGGGCCCTGCAGCTGTGAGACTCTAGACAAAACTCTCGAGAGACTTGAATGCAGTGCTGTACAGAGTACTTGGATTGTACATGGTATAGGGCAGCCGTATTGGCAGTCGGTGTTATAGAGCCCCACCGCCCGCTGGAGACAGAAAGAAGCGGCTACGGAAAACAGGTTTCTTGGACTTTTTTTTTTCTGTAAGAGAAAGTGCGAAAGCGAGAAAAGGGAAAGAGGGAAAGAGGGACAGAGAAAAGGGAAAGGGAACAATCGAAATTCAAACGCCCTCCCCGGTTATGATCGACACGCCACATCTGAGTGGACCCAGACCGGCGCCGCATTTAGTGCACTGCGCTGTACGGAGTGCTGGTCTAGTTCTCTCTACCATGTTATACTCTTGTGTTTTAGTCTCTTAGTGCTCTGGTGCTAACAAAGTCACACAATTCTGCTTCTTTCTCCATCGCCGCCTCCTCCGCGCCCTCGCCCTCCCTAGAACACAACGTAGGATTTAGATCCGCCTTTTTCGACCCGCTCAACCCTTCTGGATCCCTGGACTCTGGTGGACTCTGGTGGACTCTTCACTTTCAGCTCGCTCACAGACCAGACCACCCCCCCTCCCCCCTGGCTCACACCCTAGACTCTCCTCGACGCTCCTCGACCCCCCTAGAACCATTCACCCCCCTCCCCCCCCCACCCCTCCATCCCATCCCTCGTCGCTGAGGAGTGCTCGTAGTGTACCTTCTAGGCTTCACGGTCGGCTGCGAGAACGTGCTTGCTGCCGCACGCCTCGTATGGCAAGACCTCCGCTGCTCAATAGCGTACAGTTGCAACTAGGGTCCAGTTTACGCAGCTCTCTCGACTCGTTCTTCTCTCCCTTGGTACGAGACTGGATGTCGGTAAAACCTGACGCATTAAGAAAAAAATAAAATCAACCAACAAAAGGGGAAAGGACGGCCAAGGTTGCCCGCGTGGTATAAAGGAAATAGGGTAAAAAGATAAATTCAAATAATTCAAATAATTCAAATATTAAGAATCAGAGCAAAAAAAATCAAACTGGAGTACGCCGTCAGAAGCACATGCATGGTCAACGGTGTCTCTGCTCGTAGATATCATAAAACAGCCCGCCGTCTTCTTCCCTCTCCCCCTTTTTGATCTTCCCTTTCTCGTCACTGGCTCGTCACTGGCACATCATCGCCTCTACGGACTCCTCACGCTCTCTTTCTTCTTCTTCTTCTCTTTTCTTTTCTACAACTCCCTTATTCTATACTTCCCCTTTTTATTGTATCCTGCCAAGAGGCCCTTTGGCCCTCTCCCCTTCTTTCTTCTCTTTATCCCCTCCCCCCTCCATCTCTATTACTTGTTCGCCTCTCTCTTCTAATCTTGCCTCTTCCCACTCACTTTGCCTCTATTTTTTTTCATATCTTTTTCCTCTTCTGTCCTTCTCTCTCTACATCTCTTGCCTCTTGTCTCCTGTCTCCTGTTTCCGATTCTCGCCACTTCTGCAGTCTATCACTTCCATAGGCTGCAGGCCGCAGAAACACTCTCCTACTTATCCTCCTCTGCTGTCTGAGACTTTTTTTCCCTTTTCTTGCCTTCCTCTCCGTCACCATGCCGCCTTCGGTTTCTCCTGCCGTGTCCGTCGCCGCCTCCAACCCGTTTGAGGACCGGTCATCTCAGGGCCGCACGAGCTCCGATTCGTCTCGCGTACGTACCCATATGCTACCCATTTTACCTTTTTTTTTTTTTGCCTTTTTGCCTTTTTGTCTCTCTAACACTGCCGTCACAGCCGCCTACTCTACATCCTTCAGCCCATCCCGTTCAGTACGGCCATCGTCCTGCACCGCCTCCGCCCAGCAATGACCTGGAAATAGTGAGTCTCTCGGTCAAACTCACTGCTCACTCACTGCTCTCTTTCTAACACATCGTTCAGACTCCTGCGCCTCGCGCGTACCAGGGACGTGGCGGCGTCTTCTCCGAGAAGATCTCCGACCCCGAGGCCGAGGCCATGCGCCCCTCTGCCATCACCGACGCCGAAAAGCGCGCGGCCGCAGAGGCCGACGCTGGTGTCCGGCCCAAGACGGCAAAGAAGTCGCGCGGCATCTACGGCTGGTTCCGCGACACGTACTGCCCCAAGGAGGAGCCGCCCCTGGTGCTGCCCACCTGCCCGACGGACGAGGAGAAGATTTCCTACGTGCACACGAACCGCATCCCGCTCTACATCTTTGGCCTCTTCTCCTTCCTGTCCCTCTCGGCTGGCATGTGGCTGTTTGCCCTCTGCTCCACCATCTTTGTCTGGTACACTGTCTTTGTCGGTTTCGTCGACATCTACCTCATCATCTCGTACTTTGTCGGTGTCATTGGCCGTGACTGGGACTATGAAGGCCACAAGCGCGATGTTGCCGAGCACCCCATTACAGACGAAACGGCCCCGACCGTCGATGTCTACCTCCCGGTCTGCTCCGAACCCCTCGAGATCCTCGCCAACACCTGGGAGCACATCCAGCGCCTCGACTGGCCTGCGGACCGCCTCCAGGTCTATGTCCTCGACGACGGTGCCATGGACTCTGTACGCGAGCTCGCGGAGCGCTTTGGCTTCCACTATGTCGTCCGTGACGACCGGCCCCGTCTCCGCAAGGCGGGCAACCTCCGCTGGGCATTTTCGCGCACCGAGGGCGACTTCTTTACCATCTTTGATGCCGACTTCTGCCCTCGTCCCGACTTTCTGCGGGAGATCATCCCCGTCCACCTCGCTGACGACAAGACCGCCATCGTCCAGACGCCCCAGTTCTTCCGTGTCACCGACGAGCAGACCTGGGTCGAGCAGGGCGCCGGAGCCACGCAGGAGCTCTTTTACCGCGTGGTCCAGGTCAACCGCAACCGCTGGGGCGCCTCCATCTGTGTCGGCAGCAATGCCGTCTACCGCCGGGCCGCCCTCGAGGAAGTCGGCGGCACGGCTGAAATTGGCTTCTCGGAGGACGTGCACACTGGGTGAGTGCGAGTACTACTTTTTCCCTGTACTCTTTACTCTTTTCTCGTTTCTCTTGGGCTAACAATGACCAGATTCGGCGCTGTGGACCGTGGCTGGAAGGTCAAGTACATCCCTCTCTGCCTCGCCACCGGTGTCTGCCCCCCGACGCCTCGGTCCTTCTTCTCGCAGCAGATGCGCTGGGCTCGTGGTAGCACCACTCTCCTGACCAACGGCCATTTCTGGGTCTCCAATCTCTCCCTCATGCAGAAGATCTGCTACCTCTGTGGTATGTCACGTGATCACTTACACCATCTGGTCCGCTTTTTCTGCTTTTTATGGTTTAGTAGCCTCATGGCTAACACGTGACTTTCTCCTCTAGGCTTCTTCTACTACTCGGCTGTCTCCCTGAGCATCTTCATCTCGCCCATTCCCGGTATTCTGCTGCTCTGGTTCCGTCCCCAGTGGTTCAAGTTTTACAACCTTGCTTTTGCCATTCCCTCCATTGTCTATGGTCTCATCGTCTTCCGCTTCTGGGCCAAGGCCTCCTATGGCATGAACGTCCAGCACATTATGCACATCCAATCCTATGCGTATCTGACGGCCATCAAGGACCGCATCTTCAACATTGAGCTTCTGTGGGCAGCCTCGGGCGACGCAAAGGCACACAAGAGCCACAAATACCGCAACATGCGCATCCTCTGCTGGATCTGGACCCTCGTCATTCTTGGCGGAGTGGTCTCGGCCTGCACTTACCGCATTCTCCACGGCCTCGGCTGGTATCAAACGCTCCCTCTGATTATTCTAAACGCCTACAACTACTATGTGGCACATCGCTTCCTCTTCTGCAACTGGTAAACATTCTGCCGTCTCCTCATCTCGCCATACAACATGACATGGCTAGCGCTGCCAACACCAAAAGCAGCTACCCACAATGCCTGGCAATTTCCGGTCTCCTTTTCTTTTCTTTTTCCACCATTTCCCCCCCTTTTCTTCCTTCTTCGCTTCTACGCATCTTCGCTTCTTCTGGTTAATTGTTCGACATAAAACTTTTTTTTATTTTCCCATTATCTCTTGGTTATTTATTTTCTTACCGTATCTGATAGTAGAGGCGCATCTAATGAGATATGCGTCTTGCTTAATGTCTGTTTTTTTTTTCTTTTTGGTTTTAGACGGATCGAAATTACAGTTCGGAATTACCAGTGTTTTTTAGAGGACTATGTAAATGTGTACCAATATAACAAATTAAAGAGCTTTTGTTTGTGTAAGTGTGTCTTGGCCGTACTCTGGAATCACATTCTGGAATCACAACAGCACAAAGCACACATGCACGTGGATCCAGAAGCTGGAGCATGAACTGTCGGACGTTTCTCTGGACCAGATAGGGGAACACCGATAGGGAATGTGACAACAGAAAGATAGCAATCACACGTTCACACGTCTAGAATCCTGAAGGAGCCGATTGATAGCAGATGGATTGTGAGCAGCATCTACACACCCACAGACAGTACCACTGCAAGTTCGAGCACTCGCTTGTATGCAGATGCATCCTTGTTCCTTGCTTCTCGTGCTTGTACTACGCATGCCGCATGCAGAGCTTATCATATTTGTACACATCCTCGTCCGGATGCTGACGGCTCGCCTATTGCCTATTCATTTCTAGATTGGTCTAGACATGCTGCCATAATAAAAGCCTAAAGGGTACAGAGTACGAAATGGGTTGCCCCCCCACTCCATACGGAGTAGTACAGTGTAGAGCTGGAAGTGGGTCTGTCCCTTGCCGAATGCGTCACGATGATCTCTATAATCCTTAGTTCGATTGTGACCCGCTTTTACAGAGGGGGTGGCTCTATCGATGGCTACTGTCTTGGCTCTTTTTGTTTAGCGTCATTTGGCTTTTATATCTTTTCTTTTCTTTTCTTTTTTTCCAATTTACTTTATTTTATCCCGTCACTTCAGTCACACCGACGGCGAAACCAACAGCCACCACCAGCAAGGATACAACGCTGCAGAATATACCATGTACTCCGTACAGACGAAGGCCAATGCTTGTACGTACATATACATGGCCGTTGCAAAGCATGCTCCACGTCCCTGCCTCCGAGTACTCGTACAGATCAATACCCAGTGACTCTGTGTACGAGCATGTTGTACTGCGGAACGGGGAGGATGCCGGAAACTTGCGCCATGCAGGCGGATTCGTATATGAAATTAGGATGCGCAACGAGTGGACAAGAAGAGTCTCCGGACAGCTGCTGAGTGTGCCTGTTCGGTCTGTTTACTTGACCTTCGGTTCTCTGCACTTGTTTTGTACTTTGCATGTTGTGAGCATCGACATTGGCCAGCTCAAAAGAGTTTGCTATTTTGAGCGTTTCAGCTCAGATATGGTCTGTAGTCTGTACCACAACCTCGACGCCGTAATGCACCGTACTTTCTGCTCCCCCCTTTTTCTTGTGCCCCCTATTTCATATTGTGGATGCACGGAGTAGACGTACTACCTACGAATGGAGCAGTCTCCGGTCGTTGAGCAAGCCCTCCCTGCCACCGCACTGGCGCCATGCCTGCCATGTCGAATCTGCTGCTGCATGGGCTGGGTGCATGGGTGTTTCCCTTCTTTCACGACCTAGCATCGTAATATTGCATCTTGGCACCAAGAGCCTGCCCTTTTTGATGTGCAAAAGTATTTAAATCGGCGTAGGACAAGAAACAAGGGAAGATATTTCAAAGAAACTAACCAGAGACTGACTGCTTCGTGAATTCGAGATCTTGCGGCCTAGATGTTTGCTCTGCTCTTTGCTTCATTTCAAATAGCCTCGTTGCCTCTCACCTTTCCCAAGCTGTCGGTGTTAGATAGAGATACGGTAGTCACCATTCTCACAGAAACGACCACCTCTGCGGTGACTAAGTCTGCGAGGCATCAAGGGGGGGGAATTGAATCATGCGTTGTTCTGTTATGTTTAGTGCCTTTTTGAGCACCTGTCATGCATTCCTGTGGAAGAGAGTAAGCCTGTTTTGGTGATTTCCTGCCTCTCGTTTCTTCATTTGTCTTTTTTTTTTTTCCTCCTTCTCTTTCTTTGTCGTCTTCCAGTGGATTTGCATATTTTACTCTTTTTTTTTCCTCTCCATACAAGAAGCATCTGTGCGCTCCTCACTAACCTCATCTGACACGCGCTTCTATTTTCAACTTCGCCTTCATCTTCTCCCTTTCTAGGATACATGTCAGACCAGAAGCCTTCACCCACCTGTCGGTGGCATGCAAGGTTACAATGGCATCTATTGGGGCTGGAATCCCGATCTTGAGAAAGGCACCAACCTCACCACGATCAATACTATCACAGGCATGAAGGCAAGCACCTATGGCATCTTTAGCCAAATTTCCAACTCCAGCTACTACAGTGGCCACCAGTTGTTGCGCCACTTTGATGAGCTCCGCAGCACCGGTGCCGTCCTGGTGGCCAACATCATGCCGACAGGACTATCCTTTAGCGAGGTAGACTCCAACATTGCGGAAGACATCGCCTCTGTAGTCCGCCAGTTTACAGAAGCCGGCGTGGAAGTCTGGCTTCGCTTTGCCCATGAGATGAACTATTATTCTACAACAGGGTATTACAACGGGAGTAGGTATTTTTTTCTCTTTTTTTTTTGTTTTCTCTCGCTCTCTCTCTCCCCTCTTTTTGTGTCCTTTGGCTTCCACTCGAATGTTCCTGATCTTAGCTACGACCGTGTCTCGGGGCATTTTGATCCATTTCTTTCAATGGCCATTTTTTCTTTCTGTTTTTTTAGCCTTCTTCCGTCTTCTTTCTACACTTTGAAACATCGCCCCAGACACGGGCGTGGTTGAGACATGGAATGAGATGGCGGAACGGAAGCCTAAAAAAAGCCAGATGGGATGGCACGGCAAGAAGAAAAAAATTCTCTTTTCACAAATGTATGACACACTGACCAGCTGTAGCTTCCGAGGAATTCATTCAGGCCTGGAGAAGAGTCTCGCACGCCGTTTCGGACATTGACCACTGTCTCATGTTCTGGTCTCCCAACAACGCCAAAAGCACGGAAGCTTTAGAGGAATGGTGGCCCGGTGCGGACTATGTCCAAGTTGTTGGTGTCGATCAGTATGCTTCATCCACCACAGATACATTTGCCAATCAGTTTGGTTCCTTTGTACGTTCTACCTCTTCCATTCTACACCCCTTCTTTGTTTTTGAGTTCTTTGCCACTTTACTGGTATTCCCCCCCTTGCGTCTTCGACTGCCTTTTAGTGTTTTATGGTGCCGTCTGCAGAGTTTATATGCTTGCTTTTCTTTGTCTGTCCTTTGACCGTTTGTCCTTTAGCTTTGGCTTCATTCTTCCTCTCTCTTATTTTCTCCTTCGGCGTTGCACCCCCCTCTTCTTTTCCTTCCGACTCCCCCGCCACCCTCTCCCTATGTACAGACACAATCAAACCATTTGCAGTGCTACTATCCCTACATATCCCCTTTTGGCCTTCCTCTCGCTTTCCAGACGCCCTTCGCTCAGCTAATCGGACAACAGTACAAAGCCTTTGCGGAAAAGTATGAGAAGCATATGTGCCTCGGCGAGACGGCTACAAAGCCGGGCGACACTGCTCTCAAGGAATCATGGGTGAAGGCTCTGGCAGGCACAAACCTGAATGATTTTCCCTGCTTCCGCTCAGTCACCTGGTTTGAGCTGGACAAATCTTATGACTACCGTATCATCATGGGCCAGAGTGAGGGCACAGTCAATTGGACCCTGTCCAACTTCCCTAAAAGTGATTATTAACCAATGGCGTGCAAAAAGGGGGGTGCTGGTGTATCGATAGATGTATATAGGAAGAGCGGAGGGACGTTACGGATGTACTGGCAGGCTTTGCATTCGCAGACTTCACGCCACCCGTCCCGCCATCTCTTCCAAGCCATTCGCCAAGGCCGAGAAATGTGAAACTATCACTCGCACAATAGCGAGTCCAAGTGGGATGAATAATCCAGACGGATTCTGAATCATCTCAACGGATTCCATCACCTAAAATATATACTATGTACTTTGAATACAACAAATACAAAGTCGAATATAGCATGGTAGATTTCATAATGCTGCTCACTGAAAAAAAAATTACCATGACAAGCGTAAGCTCGCTGTAGTTCTAGCAGCTTATGCCAAGCATCTAGTGGTGAATACGCTATAGTCATCATAGTGGCAATCACTGCCCAGTCGGAGAACAGCGGATCTCATGCTGAGCCAGCGGGATGGCGTCGTCGGTCTATGACGAGAGGATGGCGCATTTCAGCGGAAAACGCCGATGATGTAAAGTGAGCGAAGGGCTCGCAAGTAGTTATCGTTGTTATCCTATCTACAAGTAATATTGTATTACAGTTCTTCTGGATGCGTACGGAATATGATTCACAGATACTTTTATTACTAATCATCATTCGATGTGACCCCTTTGAGAATGAGCAGACGCCCGCCCTCGACGCGCACAACCTTGCCGTCCATAAAGGCTCCAGCTTTGCTTGCCAGCCAGAGAGCAGTGCCAACCATGTCCTCTTCAGTGCCGGGCCGCTTAGCCGGTGTCTCGCCAGCGAGGTGCAGATTCGAGGTAGCATCGGTCGTGGTCATGCCAGAAGGAACGAGTCCAGGCGAGATGGCATTCACGCGAACTTTTTTGAAAAAAAAAGAAGAAAAAAAAAAGGGGGGAAAGAAAAGGACATTGTTAGTCTCATCATGCATGGTTCAGTCATGGTGTGCTACTATCCACTCACTGTAAAAGTCGGAAAACTCCATGGCAAGGATGCGCACGAGGTGGTCGACAGCTGCCTTGGAAGTCTGATAGCAGGGCACAAACTGGTGGTTGTGGACGCTGGCAGGACTGGAGAAGAGCAGGACGCACCCACGGCCATCGCCCTTTCCGGCCGCAGCACCGAGCAGGCGTACGAGACCCGCGGTGAGGAAGTACGGTGCCAGGACGTTGACACGAAAGGTGTGCTCCCAGCCTTGGTAGGGTGCCGAGAGTGTGGCAGCCTCGAGCTTGGCGAGGTCAGCATCACCCTGCTTGTAAGAGATGCTATTCATGTAGCGCACGGCGGCGCAGTGCACGAGGACATCGAGTGCCCCAATGTTGGATGCTTGGACTTGAGCAACGATTTGCTGGATTCCTTGTTCCGAGCCCAGATCGCCAGCGATGCTGAACATGTCAGCCACTCGTTCCATGGCCGTAGGCCAGTGCAGATGAAACGTAAGAGGAAAGCGAAATGTCTCCCCCTATACTCCCCAAAGTCTCAACGTACGTCAGTACAGTCACCCCCTTGGACAGGCCATCAAGCTCGGCCTTTGTCTCGGCGAGTGCCGCAGTGTTGATGTCGATAAGGATGGTGTGAGCGCCGTTGACGGTGAAGCCACGGGCGAGCATGCGGCCGATTCCGCTGGCTGAACAGTGAGTATGGACGAGACTTCTTGGCCAGGCTGGGCTCATTCTTTTTCTTACCTGCCCCGGTGATGGCTACCCACCGGCCGGCCACGTCAAACAAAGCGCTTGCATGAAGATTCTCGGCCATTGTCAAAGCCGGGTATCTCAGATCTTGGCTCTCTTCTATTGTCTGCACGTCTTTTGAATCTTGTACAAAATCACTTTTCACAAACATGAAAGTGAAATAGTAGAGACGGTGTTAGTGGTGGCTTATGGCGATAGTTTCGTGTCCTGCCATGGCCTTCTCCGATGATTAGTTTGGTGGGTCTTCTGAACCGTACGTCTTTATCGGCTGTTTAAGAGGGTGGCTATTGCCAATTGCTGGGATTTCGTACGTGGAGACTTGGAAGATAAGAAAGCCTTGTTGGAATACATAAAGAGAAGGGTAGCTGTGTTGAGAGAAAAGAAGACAAGAGAAATCAAAGAAATCAAAGAGACAACTACACGGTTGCAGGATAGAGGATAGAGGATACGATATATCCCACAGAACAACACCAAAGAAATGACTCTAGAGTATCTGGTACCACTGGGTGCATGGCCACCAGGATTCCTGGTCACAGGCCTGGCCGTTGTCTCTGCCATAGCCTTGGCTGGACTGCTCTACGCCCGCTTCTTTTACGTGGACATTTCGGCCATCCGAGGCATCCCCGAAATCCCTGCAAGCGATCTCTTTGCCGGACATCTCTACAGGCTCGGCCGGGACCACAGCACGACAGCCGAGAACTGGGCAAAGACATACGGCTGGCCCGTCTTCCAGATCCGCATGGGCCAGCGGCGGGCCATTGTTCTCAACTCTTTTGAGAGCACGCGAGAGTGGATCGTCAAGAACCAGTCGGCCACGCTTGACCGGCCGTGGTTCTACACCTTTCACGGGGTCGTGTCGGCGACATCAGGTGAGTCTGAGCATTCCCATGGCAGTTGCATCCCCGAGAACACCAGGGCTGATGTGATGACTAAGCGGCAACAATCGGGACGAGTCCTTGGAACGACCGGACCAAGAAGCAGCGCCGGATTGTCGGGTCCCTGACCACGAGTCCGTCGATCCAGCAGTTGGCAGCGGTGCTCGATCTGGAGTCAGCGGCCATGATCGCGACGCTGTTCCATGATAGCCACCGGGGACGTGACGAGATCATGCCACACATCTACGAGAAGCGCGTCTCCCTCAACCTCATGACCATGTTCTGCTACGGGACGCGCTTCACAAGGGTGGACGACCCCATGTTTCTGCAGATTCTGTCTGACGCAACGACCATTGCCAGGTAGGATGCGAATACCGTCTCTGCCGGGTTGCCTGGATACTAATAAAATGCGTGCCGGTTCAGCTTCCGCTCAACCCAGTCCAACCCGCAAGACTTTATCCCATATCTGCGATATATGCCGAGAAGCAAGCGGACAGCGACTGCCGTGGAGGTGCGCGGCCGCCGCGACACGTGGCTGGCAGCCATGCTGGACAGGGCCCGGCAGCGCGTGATGGCGCCGATTGGCTCGCATAAGACCGTGGCAGAGCTGCTGCTGACAGACAGCACCGAGGGTCTGACGACGCGTGAGTTTTGTTTTTTGAGACGCATCTCATTCTCTCTTCCCCCTCCACTGACATCCCAGTCGACATCCGCACCATCCTCGGCGGCCTCATGTCTGGCGGGTTCGAGACCATCTTCACGACTACCATTATCACGACGGGCATGCTGGGCACGAGAGCCGGCCAGACGATCCAGCAACGTGCATACGACGACATCATGACGCACTATGACACTCCAGAGACGGCCTTTGCCCAGTGCGTCAGCGAAGAAAAGTCTGTCTACGTGGCTGCCCTCGTCAAGGAGGCTCTGCGCTTCTATCCGCCACTGAAGCTTCTGCCGGCAAGGCAAACATTCAAGGAGTTTGTCTACCAGGGCAGCGTGATTCCCAAGGGCCTGCTAGTGTATATCAATGCACAGGCCGCAAACAGAGGTAAGCAGACCAGCGTGTCCTCTGTCACGGCTCTCTCTCGTCTCACAACATCCCTTCTTGTCTATTAGACGAATCTGTCTATGGAGCAGACGCAGCCCAATTCAACCCTGAGCGCTGGATCCCCGGCTCACCCACCTACATGGCCATACCACCGCCCTATCACTTCGCCTATGGCGCGGGTGCTCGCATGTGCACGGCCGTCAACTTTTCAAACCGCATGCTCTACGCCCTCTTCGTGCGCCTGATTCTGGCTTTCCACATTGACGAGAGCACATCCATGCCAGCAAATACAGACTATGTTGCCTACAAGCAAGACCCGGCAGCATCCAACGCTATTCCTTCTGCCTTCAAGGTGCGACTGACGCCCCGCGATACTGCCATTCTCGAGAACTGTCTGGCACAGTCGCAGTCCAACACTGCCCATCTGGCCACGGGTGACCGATCAGAGGCTTTGGTACAGTAGTTTTCAGTCATCCTGTCTACAAAAGCGAGAGTTGTCAAATGAGCAAGAGCACTCGAGTAGGATCATTATGGTATATTCGCAGAGTAGCAAGGCTAGTAAAAAGACGGAAAATTGTCAGTTCGCTATGTGTCTCCCCAACATAAAGGGAGTGTGACCAGAGAATGTCCCCCAAACGCCCCAACCAAAACCAGTTGCGCGCTCAAAGACAGACCTAGCAAGTAAAAATGGAAAAAGGAAAAGAAGAAGAAAAACCTGCACACCCCTAATCACAACAGAATCCGAAACGGCCGAAGCCAACCTGACCAAGAGTGCAACACCTATTTAGATGCCCATGAAACAAGATTCCCAGAAACCCATTGCCGATCTGCTGTGTACTCCGTATTTAGGGCGAGTACGACTTGTCTCGGCTGGCCCACTCAGCTGCGAGCCTCGACGGATCGCCCTCGACACACGTCACGGGACACTTTCCACCAGTGGCTTTCGTAAAGAACTTGCCGACATCGCAGTTGTTCAGGCCGCCGTGCCATTTGCGTGACTTGAGAGCAAAATCGACATGGGCGTTGCCTTCTTCGTCAAAGATGAAGAAGAACTTGTTGGCCCGGCAATCACGGAGGGAGTCCTTGAACAGCTTTCCAGCAATGATGTCGTTTGGCTTCTGGTACTGGCGAGCATTGGGGATACGTGCGTAGTACTGGAAGCCACGGCCAGAAGCTGTAGACATACGAACGCAGACACCGCATTTTCCCGGAACAGACACGCTGGTCGGTGTCTCGGCCATGAACTGAACAGCAGCATCCGGAATCTCGTCGGCGGCAGTGGAGACAAACGAAAATGCCGTGGCAACGGCGACAAAAACGGAGGAGATCTTCATGTTGACAAACAAAATAAATGATGATTTAAATGAATGATGAAATGAATGATCTTGAAATGAGTGATTATGGAAAAAGTAAATTTTCTTGGACATGGGAAAGTAAGTTTGGGGAAGAGAGGAGGAGCCTTTTATACCTGGCTTGAGGGGCGAATCCGAGTCTAACGTGAGAGTCAGATTTTTTCCCCCTTTTCGTCTTGAGGAGCGTAGAGTAGAGTCATTCACTTCTACCCACAAATTTTCTTTTTACTTTTCGTCACGAGGAGCGTAGCGATTCACTTCTACCAACAACGAAAATATTTTTTTCCCTTTTCGTTATGAGCGTAGAGTCATTCACTTCTACTAACAACGAAATGTATTTATTTTTGCATTTTATTCTGAAGAATGGATTCTGTGAGGCAACGAACTAAAAAAGAGCAAAAAAAGAAAGAAGCTTGAATTTTTATCTCGTCTACTCTACGAAGTCCTTAAAAGGAAGTTTTCGAAACCATAGTCCTAATAGATTCTCTCAGCCTTAAGGACCCACAGTGATCTACAAGTTAGAAAGGCACACCTCCAACATCCTTAAAAAGCGCGCTAAACCTAATTCAGATAAACTTTAGCAAATACCTCAAATCACATACAAATTAATAGCAAATAGAAGTAAGAGACAGCATAGACAAAAACAAAATAATCAAAATTTAGGCACATTCACCTCCCTCTACGCCTCCTGTACTGAATTGCCAAGATTTGTGCACTAAGAGCATTTATCTGTTGTAGCACCTTAGACGTGCCCTCTACTGCCACGCGTGCCTTTGGGTCCCGTAGGGAGAGCACAGACTCTTACTAAACAGGACAGTAGAAAATAGGTTGCACAGGTTTTACTGTAAAGTACAAGTACGTGAATTCGAAACAGTGCTGCAATGAGTGGCTATGTGGATGGGACATGTTGGACAAGTTAAGAAGTAACAGTGATTTTTAAAGAACATAGGCGAGAAGCGTCCAAAAATAAAAAACCATTTTGAGATTTCTGCTCCAATTTTTCTCTCTTCATAGAGACTATTAGTCATCAGAACTACCATATACGTATATTGACGTCGTTCCCGGCCGTATGAAGCGTGTCGTTTCACAGAAAAACACTGCTCTCGTCCGAATGGCCACAGTATCGCCGAGACAACAAAAGTCTCCATCGTGTTGTCCTCGTTGGTAGATGAAGTTCTCTCACTGAAGCGGCAGGTCCATGGCCCGATTCTCACATCTTGGGGCTTCGCCATGACAGCCCCATGACGTCACCATTCATATCATTTGTGTGGGCAGCACTAATCGAAAAAGAGTGGCAAAATAAAATTGCGGAAGCGAGGAGGGTGACGGGGATGTTGGTTGAAGGAGCAGACGCAGAGGCAAATGAGCCACCCAAATGTCATGTCATGGCATGGCAAAATCTGAAGAGAATCGAGCATTAGTTACAAGCGGTCACTAGGTCACTAGGAGAGAGATGCGTACATATGTACATCTTCCAGGAGGCCAAACTCACGCCTCACTGTGGTCTGAATGCTTGCCAAAGCACGGGAATACCTGCTTGCACTGTCTGCGAGGTAGCTTGACCGTATTGACCACCAAGAAAATGATAATGAGGGTCAGAATAATAGACACACCGATGAGAACGGGCAGCCACATGATGCCAGATGGGAGAATGGGTGGGAAGAACAGGCGGAATGTGATGAAGATGGAAGACAAGTGGCATTGGGCACGGACAGCAGTGAAGGTCTTTATATTTTACATTATTTTATTTATGCCTTGGGGGGGGGAAAAAACTATTTCTTGTCGTCTTGGGAGAGAAAGTCGTGTTGATGAGTGATGACATAATCAAAAGTCCCACTTACACAAGGCAATACGAGGTCTCCAGAGTCTGTGTATGTCATGATTTTTGGCTTGTGTTCTTTTAGACACAAAGGTCAGAGTATGATGATATTGACTCCTCTCTCATTTTCTTTTTATCCATCTCTCTCTTGGCCAGTATGGGGTGGCTGGCATCATGATATGGACCTGACGACAGATTGGTCATTTGCTGTATGCACGAATAAAAGACTGCTCCAGCATTTCTTCAGCAGTACTATTAGTCTCACATCACACTGCTTTCGAATTTACCCGTCATTTTCAGTGTCTCTTCTCTCTCCGACGGCAGCCTGAAATCTAGGGCAGATATGCTGGGCAAGACTGTAGTGGCAAACTCCACGTCGAGCTATGCCAGAAAAACAGGACAAAAGTTCCACGGGGACGAAAGTGACATTCGGGCATGGTCAAGATGCTTGCTCGGGGAGGACGGCATCCATGGGTCTCCTTTGATCAATTGTAGATGCAGTGACAAAATACAATGTATTTAAGAGGTGTGGACAAAGATATTGAAAATTGAGAGAAACTGTTTGCTAGAAGGAAATTTGATGGCAAAAGAAATTGCACAAGCTAATTGTCTAATCGCGCCACTCTACAAAACAAGAGTCCTGGACAATGTATCCCATCTGCCGCGATCAAAGGCCATCCAGAACAGACTCTTCATAGTCGATTCTTTTCCTCCAGACGACTGCGTCAGTCAAGAGCGACAGCCAAGCTTCCGTGCCCGGCACTGGGCTCATGGTGACCCATTTTTGTGCAATGGGTAAAAAATAGGTCCTGAAGAACCATTGAGAGGCCGCAGGAGCCTCAAAAACCAATGACGGCGACGTTAAACAGGTCGCAGTGTGATCGCACAGTCGAGTACGAACGTTGTTTCCCTAATGAAAAAGGACAAACCACAACCATCAAAGACAAACCACAAACCATCAAAAGACGAGTAGGAAGCCCCGTTCCTTAACATTCACATTTTCGCCAGCTCCGTGAGTCTTTTCTGCGACTCCAGACTCTGGAGTAGAGTATCCATTTTCACAACCAACCGACAATTTGACATTGTATCCGTTCAGCTGTCGTCAACGAGCCGATCCCCTGGGCCTCGTCAAATGGCCACAGAGTAGGTACGTCTCTTTAAAGTCGCGGCGATGAACACCGCCTCGCAAGCAGCGCCTCGCAAGGAACTGGAAAGTAAGCCAACCCTGGTGGCATCGCCGGAAATTGGAAAGGCCACACCTACTTTCCAGTTCCTTGCTGTAGTCGTCGGAAACGGGAAAGGCAGCCACACCTACTTTCCAGTTCCTTGCTATAGTCGTCGGAAGTTGGAGGCAGCCACACCTACTTCCCAGTTCCTTGCTATAGTCGTCGGAAATGGGAAAGGCCGTCAAGCAAGGAACTGGAAAGTAGGTGTGGCCAGCAAGGAACTGGAAAGTAGGTCATCCCTGCGGAAATGGGAGTGGCTGCCAAGCAAGGAACTGGAAAGTAGGTCAACCCGGCGGAAATGGGTGTGGCTGCCGAGCAAGGAACTGGAAAGTAGGTCAACCCTGCGGAATGGGCGAGGCCGCCAAGCAAGGAACTGGAAAGCAGGCCAACCCGGGTGGCATAGCCGGGAATGGGAAAGGCCGCCACGATCAGTGGAGACAACATCAAAGGCCGGTCTGTAGAGAGTTCTCCGGCACCGGTCAGCAAGGTCGCTGACCTGCTTCTGACCCTGCGGACGCAAGTATAAATGGGCCTGAAAAGGCCAAAAGGGGCTCAGAAAGCCCAGAAGAGACCCTGAAAAGAGCACAAAAGGTCCCTGAGGGGAACAGAAACGCCGTGTAGAAGCAGAGCGTCGCACATGGCAAGACGGAGCAGGCGGGGAAGGCCCTAAAAAGGGCACAGAAACACGTCCTGAAGCAAGTCCCGACACAACTCTTTCCTTGGCCTAAAGGGCCAACAAGGGGCTCGCAAAGCCCTAAAAAGGCCCTGAAAAGGGCACAGAGACAGACAAGGCTCTGAAAAGAGCACAGCATCCACCAATGCAAAATCCCGAACACAGTCTTCCGCGTCGTGACGGGAACCTCCATTGCCGTCACGCCCATCAAGAGTCGACAGGGGAGATGAAAGCACGCTTCCGCTTCCGAGAGCGAAATGAAAACAGGCTCAAGAGAGCCATCCTGAAACGGATGCCATCGGCCAGACCAGAGCCAGGCAGCTGTGCGGGAAGATTAGTTTCAAGTGTCGGAGCGGAGGAAGAGTGTGAAGGGAAAATGGAGAGACGCGAGAAGCCAAAATGAAGGATTTGGTTGAAAGAAGAAAACGTACCTCAAACTGCTGCTGGCGAAGTTGTTTTCACTCGCAAGGCCAAGATGAAATGTTTATCGTGAAGAGAAGAAAGTCGAGTGAAAAAGTGAAGAAGGAGGAAGAAGAAAAAGTGAAGAGAAAAAGGAAAGAGAAAAGTTGAGAGAAAAAGTGAAGAAGGAGGAAGAAGACAAAAGTGAAGAGAAGGTAAAGAGGAGAAAGAAGAAGAAAGTAGAGAGAAAAGTAGAGAGAAAAGTGAGAGAAGGAGTGAGAAGGAGAAGGAGGGAGAAAAAGTGAGAAGGAGTGGGAAGGAGGGAGAAAAAGTGAGAGAAGGAGTGGAAAGGAGGGAGAAAAGGTGAGAGAAGGAGTGAGAAGGAGGAAGAAGACAAAAGTGAAGAGAAAAATTAAAGAGAAAGTAAAGAGGAGAAAGAAGAAAAGAGTAGAGAGAAAAGTAGAGGAAAGTAGAGAGAGAAAAGTAGAGAGAAAAAGTGAAGAGAAAAGTAGAGAGAAAAGGTGAAGAAGGAGAAAGAAGAAGAAAGAAGCAGAATAAATAGGAAATGGGAAGTGGGAAAAAAGAGGAAGAGGGAGGGAGGGTGTAACATTACGTATACTCTTACCTTGTCAAGAGCTACCCACTCACTAGCTGCACCTTCCTATTCTTGACAAGGTACTCGTAGGACAGGTACTCGTAGGGCAGGTGCTCCATTCGCTCCTTCCCCACAACTCACGCGTCGTAGTAGCTGCCGAGACGAGTCAGAGAGGCGGGGAAGCCTGTCTGCTTGCATCACTCAGCTGCTCGGCTGCAATAGTGATTGGCTCTTCATGGGAGGTTGGCCAGACCAGGCAGCCCAGCCGCTTACTCCGCAGGTATCGGAGGGCAACTGCCGTTGCTCCTCTTTATCGGACCCATGACTGCCTCTTGTTTTCCAGGGGCAGGAGCAGGAGGAGCAGGAGAGCAGGAGGGGCAGAGGAGACTAGAGACGGATGGAGACGGGGCTGAATGGCCAAGAGAGAATGCCATGCTGTCATGCCTTTCTGACCGCCGATTCTGAAGTCTTGTTTTTGGCTGCATGCTGCATGCTGCTTGCTGCTTGCTGCTTGCTGCATGCTTCTCTCTTCGCTTTCATTGCTTCCATGGCTTTATTTTTAGAGTACTTATACCAGTCGCTCCTTCCGTATTGAGAGTTGTATACTATTTGTATTTGAATTTTTGTTCTTTTTCAAATTCTCTTTTTGTCTTTTTCTCTTTTTCTCTTTTCACTTTTTATTCATCCTCTCATCGCCATGGCCCCCGAGCCCCGTGCCAGACTGGTCGAGTCCTCCCTCTGGGCCAACCGGCGCTGTCTGGCCATCTGTGCCACGGTGGCCGTGGCCAACATGCAATACGGCCTCGACTCGTCGGCCGTCGGCAGCCTGCAAGCCATGCCGGGCTTCCTCCGCGTCTTTGGCTACCCAGACCCCAAGGTAGAGGGAGGCTATGCCATTGAAGTGAGTTTCTCTCTCTTCTCTCTCTTCTCCCTCTTCTCTCTCTTCTCTCTCCTCTCTCTTCTCAGGCTGACCCCTAGAAAACATTCCAACAACTCATCGGCTCGCTGCTGACCCTCGGCGCCTTTCTCTCCTCGCTCGTCGCCGGCGCCTTTGCCCACTACTTTGGCCGCCGAGCCGCCCTCTGGCTGGCCTGTCTCCTCAACGTTGTCGGCTGTGCCATCCAGATCGCCACCGTCAACAAGGGCGTCGTCTACCTCGGCCGCCTCATTCTCGGCATCGGCAACGGCTTCCTCGTCACCTTTAGCAACATTTACACGGCCGAGGCTGCCCCTGCCCACCTCCGCGCCGTCATGGTGGCCCTCTTCTCCGAATGGGTCAACATTGGCAGCATCGTCGGCGCCTCGGTCACCAATGCCACCCAGAAGCACCTCGGCCGCTCCTCCTACCAGATCCCCCTTGGCATCCTCTTTGTCGTGCCCGCCCTGCTCGCCGTCGGCCTCTTCTTCGTCCCCGAGTCGCCGCGCTACCTTCTCTATCGCGGCCGTCCCGTCGAAGCCCGCGCCGCCCTCGAAAGCCTCCGCGGCGACGCCGTCCCGCCAGAGCAGCTCGAGCTCGAGTGGGTGGAAATGGCCCGCGGCATCGAGGAGGAGAGACGGCTGGCCCACACGATGGGGCCGGTGGACATGTTTCGCGGTACGTCTTTTTCTTTTTTTCCTTCTTTCTCTTTCTCTCTTCTCTTCTCTCTTTCTCGGGCCCCCTTTTCGTCGCCCGACGGACTTCCTAATGCGACTCCCCGAGAGTGGAGCAGTATCGTGACGGAGCACGTGACATGAGTGACCGCTAATCCCTTTTAGGCACTGACCTCCGGCGCACCCTCCTCTGCTTCGGCGTCATCGCCACGCAGACCGGCTCCGGCGCCTGGTTCGTCATCTCGTACGTGACCTACTTCCTCGTCGTCTCGGGCCTCACCACGGCCGAGGCCTTCCGCTACTCCGTCATGAAGACCTGCATCGGCTTCCTCGGCGCCAATGTCGGCATCTACGCCATGCGCCACCTCTCCGGCCGCCGAGGCATCCTCATGGTCGGTGCCCTCGTGCAGGGCTGCTGCATGCTCGCCATGGCCGTCTCGGCCACCGTCGCGCCGGGCACCCTCGCCGCCCGCCACTGCCTCATTGCCTTTACCGCCCTCTTCCAGTTCTCCTACAACGCCTTTGTCGGCGACGCCTCCTATCCCGTCGCCACCGAACTCGTCAGCACCCGTCTGCGCACGTGGACGGTCGGCTCCGCCATTAGCCTCGGCTATTTTCTGGCCTGGCTGACCGGCTTCTGCTCGCCCTACTTTATCAACCCGACCGCTCTCAACTGGGTGAGTTCCTTCTTCTCTCTTTTTGTTCCCCCCTCTCTCCCTCCCTCTCTGACGAAAAGGGCGCCAAATACGGCTACGTCTGGGCCGGCTCCAACCTCTGCTGCTTCTTCTTCTTCCTCTTCTGCGTCCCCGAGCTCAAAGGACGCACCCTCGAAGAGATTGACGAGCTGTTTGCCAAGCGCGTCTCCGTCTGGAAGTTCCGCTCCTACCAGACAACCATCCTCGACGAGGCCATGAAAGAGGTCCGCCACGACAACAGCAAAGAGCACGAGAATGACGAGGACAACAAAGACAACAAAGACAAACACGGGGTAGCCGAGACGGTGGAAACGGCTACATAATCAAACAGAATCTGTATTAGTCCAGACATGCAAACAAATCAAAAACAATTGCTATCTTACAAGTCCACAGACAACATCTAGAGCTAGATAGATCGTACATGTAGTGTCTACCCCCTTTCAGACAACCACCCCTCTTCAAACAACCACCTCCTCGTCTGCCTCTTCCAGGCTCGTCCGCCGCTTGGCCTCCGTCACCTGCACGATCTGCCGCCGAAAAGGCAGAGCCGGCGGCGGGCTCGGCGAGTCGGAAAGGCCAGGAGAGCCTGCCGTCCCGCTGCCGTCTTTTTTGCCGTCTTTTTGGCCGCCTTGTGCCGCCTCCGCCGCCTCTTCCGCCGCCGCCGCTCCCGCCGCCTCGCTGCCCTGTGCCTCGTCCCCGCCCTCTCTGCCCTCCTTGGCCCGCTCTCTCTCTCTCTCGGCCTCCGAGGACGCCAGGAAACGGAGCCGCTCAAACGGCCAGAGTCCGCCAACCGCACCGACGGCCGTGCTGCCGCTCGCCGTCGCCGTCGAGCTGCCGGCCGTCGGGTGTACGGCAAGCGGTTTGAAGAGGACCGTGTCCCGGTCCCGGTCGAAGAAGAGGCCGCCCGTCGTCGATGGAGCCCCGCTAGACGCGCCCGACGTGCCCGACGTCGTAGCTGCCGACGCCGACGCAGCCGTGGCCCAGGCTGCCATGCTCGCATCGTCCTCTGCCTCTCCAGAGCCCTCGCCCTCGCCCTCGTTTCGCGTCGCCGCCTCGGCCATGGCAAAATCACCAAACTCTTCCTCTTCGTCCTGGCCGCCATCCAAGCCGCTGAGACTGCCATGCCTCGGCTGGCCACCCGGCCCTCGCCCTGGCTCCTCATCGGAGCTGTTGTTTCCCTGGTTGCTGTGGTTGCTCTGGTTGCTGTGGTTGCTGTGGCCACTGCTGCTGCTGCTGTCCCGGCCATCGCCAAACTTTTCCCGCACCACATCGCCGCCGTTGTTGCTGCCCGTGCTGCCCGTGCTGTCCACGCTGTCGCGATTCCGTCGGTCGCCACGCACCATGGACCGCCACCAGCTGCCACGGTTCCAGCCGCCTAGACTCACACGCCCACTGCCGCTGCCCTCTCGTCCACCACCGCCCAGAGCCATGTCCATGTCGTCCTCTTCGTCGTCGTCATCGTCGTCGTCGTCGTCGTCATCGTCTTCATCCTCGTCATCCGCAAATGGATTGCGCAGCCGTTCGCTGGCCGGAATCCTGCCCATCGACCCGCCTCCACCGCTCAATAGCGAGGCCATGCCGATGCCTCCCATGCCTCCCATGCCTCCCAGAGCGCCCATGCTTCCTAGAGCACCCATGCTTCCGAGAGCGCCCATGTTGCCGCTGCCATCCACAACTACCCCAGAGGACGATGGCTCGCCCAACCGGATCACGTCGTCTTCGGCGGCATCATCATCCATGGTGCTGTCGTTGGCCTCTTGTGCCGAGGCTGCTGCCGCCGCTGCCGCATCGGCATTGCGCTTGTTCATCGCCAGCCGCGCCGCCAGCTGCAGCCGTGCTCGCGACGGCGGAATATTCAAGGGCGGCGGCGGCGGAGGCGGCGGAGGCGGCACCACGGGCGGCATCATGGAGGACGAGGAGCCGTTGTTCGGGTCCGTGTAAGCTCGGAACTACTCGCATTAGTAATGTGTAGTTTTCATAGGCAGACGGCAAGCAGGGACAGCAGAGCATGGCAATAGCGACTGGCACATTGGCAAAGACAGGAGAAGCTGTCTGGTAGTTGTCTGAGCTCTATGGGAAGAGAGGGGGAACGAGAAAAGGAAAAAAAGAAACAGTCGGATTCCCAGAAAGGCCTCTCCAGAGACATTCAACTTGAATGCCTCTCCACCATATGGCTACCTGCAATCTGCTCGCACGCTTCTGCTTGTCCCGCCATCTTGCTGACTGCAGATACGAGCTGCTTCAAAACGGAAGCATCTCATCCACTATTTCTACAAATATGGCTTTACTAACCTCTTCGTTGACATCCTGGTCATTGTCATCATTGTCATCGTCCTCATCCTCTTCTTCCTCCTCGTCGCTCGAACTGTGGAAGCCCGATGTGTGCCCGGCACTGATGGAAAAGGGGCCGATACCGCCATCGTTGCCACCTTGGTAGTCCAGATGGCCATTCAGCCCCGCGTCGGCCAGAGCCGACGACATGCTCTGCTGTGAACCGCCGCCGCCGCCGCCCAGCCCAAAGGACGACCCTAGTCCGCTCAGGCCGACGGCCGCCAATCCCGCCGCCGCTGCCTGGTTGCCCATGGACTGTTCGGGGCGCATGCCGCCGAGCACGGCATTGTCCCGCTCGCGGGTCTCGGCCAGCGGGCCTTCGACGTAATTGATCCAGCTCTGGGACATGACCTTGTCCAGCACCAGCTCAGAGAGCAGCTCGGGGGGGTGGCGTTCCGTGAATTTGACCACCTCCTCCGCAATCAGGGTGAGGTGGCCCATGTACCCCATGCGTGTCCGGGTGGCTGTCTGCGACTTTTCAGACTCGATCTGCCCATGGATAATCTGTTTCGTAATGTCTGCCGACTCAAAGAGCGAGACGGCCAGGTTGGGGTTGAATCCACGGTCCATGGGGCCGTTGAACACCTGCTGGACGACATCGTACACGACATTGTGCAAGAAGTTGTTCCACGGGTAAGAAAAGAAGAAGGACTGCAGGGTTAGTCGAGAGAGCGTCAGACGGAAGAAGAGGCATGAAAGGCATGAACATGTATTTACCAGAATGGTTGGCACCACGTTGTGGTCGACAAATTGGATCTTCAAGAAGTCGCCCACCACCGGCTTCACGTTGGAAGCACTGTACAACGTCGATCCTTCGTCTGTGAGGTCGTCAAAGGGTCGATGGGCCACGACAACGGACTCGTCTCCCACTCTGGCCTCGCCGTCTTCGGCTGTGCCGCTGTCTTGTACAGGCTCTTCTACAGGCTCCTGTGCCGGCTCCTGTGCCGGCTCCTGTGCCGCCAAGCCCTTGCCATCTTTGCAATGTTCGCCCTCTTTGGAGCCGACATCCGTGCTGCTGCTCTCTGTTTCGCTTCCTGCGACGGCTGCCGTCCCCTGCTCGGCCGCCCCATGGGGCTTTTCGACTGTATCGACGACTTCCGCCGCCGGGCTCGCTGCGTGCTCTGGAGAGGCCACTTTGAAAGGATCCGAGAGGCTGGAAATCGTCGGTGTGAATACGATGGACGCCTCAGAGTCTTCTCCGCCCCTGGCACCCTTGCACAAGGCCGGCTCCGTGGCCTCGGTCACAAAGTCATCCGAGCCTGCTGCCGCTGGGGATGCCTCCTGAACAGGCTTCTTCTTGCTGGGAGACAGGGGGGCTACGACAAGGTCGGGCTCGTCAAACGGCTGTGCTTCAAATTCGGGAAACAGCTTTTCGAGCTTTTCGAGCTTCTCGTCTTGCGTGTGCAGGCGTGGCGAACTCAGCGGTTCGTCGACAAAGTCGTCGTCGTCCTTTTCCAGGAGGGACCGGGAATCTGTGCTGGATGTAAAGGGCAGGCTGTGGCCCGCGTCGCCCTCCTTCTCATCCTCGTCGGGCTCCAGCTCACCGCCGCGCGGCTGACGCTTCCCGGCGACATGCGTGACCTCTTCAAACCCGTCTTCGTCCAGATTCATCACCTCGAGACGCCGGCCCTCGTCCAGAGGCGCTGCCGCATGAGTGGCGCGCATCGTGAGCAGATCCATATTGGAAGACAGGGCCTCTTCGCCTCGGTTGGGCGTCAGGCGGCCTTCGTGGCGCAGCCGTTTGCGCTCGGCATCGCGGGCCGCAATGATCTCTTCGGCGCCCACCTCGTTCAGGAGACCCATATTGCTGCAGTGCAGCAGTTCGGCCATCAGCTCGCAGGTCTTGAAGCGGTCGAAGCCGAGAGGCTCAATCTTGTCGTTAAAGGTGCAGTTCAGACGAGACTTTTGGGCGGGGGCGTTCTTCATCAGCTGCATAAACTTGGGCACGTTCTCGGCAAAGATACGCAGCAGGGTGCCGAGATAGATGGGGTCGCGGCTGGACGGAATCGAGTTGGTCTCGATGCCGACCTCGGGGTCGTAGTCCGAGTTGTTCTTGCGGATGACTTCAATGACGATGCCGACGCCCACCGTCAGGGCGTTGCCGCCCGTCAGCATGTACCCGATGAGCTCGTCGATGCACGGGTGGGAAACGAGCTGCCGCGTCAGCTCGTTGGGGCCGATGCATGTCTGCTCGTGCTGGGTGGCGTTGGCCGAGACGGTGATGATGGCCTTGATAAAGTCGCCAGCCGACGTCTGGGTGGCCCAGCTGTTCTGGGGGCCGAGGAAGGAGAGCAGGGTCGGCATGACGTCCTGGGTGTAGAGCCACTCGACAATGCCGGGGCTGGCATCGGGGCGGTCGAGCGTGATGATCTTGAGCAGGAGATCCATGATCATGGGGTAGTCGACGTGGCGCAGGAGGTCGGGGATGGCGCCTTCGGCCACCTTTAAAAAGTCGACCATGTCCTCGACCTTCTTGTCGAGCAGCGACTCGTTGACCTTGGTGAAGTAGCTCGCCTGGAGGGGGTCCAGAGGCTGCGGGCGCTTCACATACTGCCAAAAGGTGTGCAGCAGATCGCGGTTGGAGGGGTCCATCAGCATGTCACAGATGATCCAGCTGTCGCAGGAGAGGATCTCGCAGGCCAGGTACGCGTACCGGTTGCGCTTGGCCTCGGCCTCTTCGTCTTCGCGGCCGTTTTCCGTGGCCGAGGACGAGGCCCGAGGCCGGCCAAACGAGGGAAGAAGACGAGACCGCCACCGCTCATCGCCCCCGTCGCTGCCCGACTCGGCGTCGAACTCGGGGCTGGGCTCCAGCTCTGGCTTGCTGCTCTTCGCATCCTCGTCCTTGGCTCCATCTGGATCGCCATCGCTATTGCTTGTGGTAGTGGTGTCGCCGGCCGGCTCTGGCGGGCCAGCAAGAGCTGCCGTGGGAGGAGGAGCAGCAGGAGTAGCAGGAGCAGCAGCAGCAGGAGGGCTGGGCTTGGGAGCGACGACATACTCGAGAAGACGTTTCAGGACATCTCTCTGGCGAAGATAGTCAAAGAGCTTATTGTTCTGCGCCTTGATATCGCTGAGCAGATCGTTTTCGTCGAGGATGTCCTCTAGAGAGAAATCGGGGCGCTCGAGGATCGCATCGATGGGCGATATGCTGGCGTAGCCGCCATACTTCCAAAACATGCTGGGCGACTTTCGGCAGACGAGGCCCTCGACACCACGCGCCGGTCAAGGACGCTGGGTGAGGGGGGGGTGTGTGGGGAGAAGATCAGGCTGACAAGGTTCGGAAGGAGGGATGAGATGGGAAAGGGACGGAAAGAAACGGACAGCAAGGACGAAAAGACGACGTCTCTGGTGAAATGAAGACGGTGATTTGCGTGACGGAATCACAGGGAGAGCAGTGGTGGTGCGTGGCGAGGGCGGTGACACGGCAAAAGGTTGTCGTGGGGTCAGAAATTGCTAATCGAGAAGAACACGATGTGATGGTGGATATGCATAAAAGCGTTGCGGATATAGAGATATATACAATATACAGATAGGCAAAGAGGCAAGTTTGTTGATGTGGCTAGCTGGATGCCTCACGGCCTCAGGCCAGAAATGCTGACTAAGAGTCCTCCGCAGCTGGCACGGCAACTTTCGGGGGGGCGAACCTGGTCCAAGACGATGGCTCGTTTCAGTTGAGTAGCAGAGCAAGGGCGGCGCCGCGTCTGGTTGGTCTCCCCAGACCGGCGCTTAGCTACGGTGGACGAGCGGCTGCATCCCAGTTTCAGTGAAACAGGTGCGAGTGCGTACGAGGTACCCGGTACGCCACAACGCCGTACAGCAGTCTGCAGCAGTCTGCAGCAGTCTAATATGCAGCTGCGCACTCGTACAGTAATATACGGAGTACGAGTATTACTGGAGCTCCAGCTGAAGAATCCCCCGTGAGGAAGGTGGGGTGTCGGTCCCTCCTTCTCTCCTTGTCCATGATTATTAAATTACATAGTACTGCTGCATTACTACTCCATACATACGAGTAGTAGAGACGACCTGCCATTATCGCCAGCCAAATGCTACTCTGATTTGTCTCGTCTACTTTTTTATTTTCTTCATTTTCACTTGTTTCCTCGTCTCCTCACCGCTCTGCCTCCCAAACTACTGCGTGCCCGTACTCTTGCGCGTCCTTTGTGACAATCTAGCCCGCATCCGTCTTTGTGTAGCGACGCTTCCTTTCTGTCCTTTCTGTCTTTCTGTCCTTTCCGTTTCACTTGTGTCGCCATTCTTTGAGCCTCATTTCTCGACTCTCGTCTCTCTCTCGTCTGTCGACTCTCGTCTGTCGACTGTCGTCTCTCGTCTGTCATTTCTCATCTGTCGACTGTCGTCTCTCGTCTGTCATCTCTCGACTCTCGTCTTTCTGCTCTCCGTCTCCTTCTCTCTACGACAACATCCTGCTGCTAACATCTGCCATCACCATGGCTACTCGTCCGTCTCTCTTCACCCGCGGCCTCTCGTCGCTCTCTCAGAGCACGACCGACCCCAACTCGCCCAACGTCACCACGCCTTCCGAACAGCGCGACGATGCCAAGCGCAACTTCCTCAAGACCATGCGCCCCCTCCCCACCCAGCACTACTGGAACGTCTTCTTCGACCGCCCGACCGCCAAGCCCGCCGCCACTGCCGCCGCCACCGGCGAGGCTGGCAAGAAGGACGCCAACTACCAGGCCAACCTCGAGCAGCTCGGCACCCAGATCGAGTCTGTCCAGGACTTTTGGCGCTACAACAACAACACCCCGGTCGACCAGATCAAGATGCGCGAGTCTCTCTACCTCTTCAAGTCCGGCTTCCGTCCCGTCTGGGAGGACCGCCGCAACATTAACGGCGGCAGCTGGACCTTTCGCGTCCCCAAGAGCATCGGCCCGGACGTCTGGACGCGCATCCAGCTGCTAGCCATTGGAGAGAAGCTGCAAGGAGTCCTAGACGAAGGTGAGTAAAAAAAATAAAGATAGAAAAATAAAGATAAAAAGAAAACAGCAAAAAGGTAAACAAGTCAAGCTAATGTTGAAAGGTGACCAAATCTGCGGTGTCGGCCTCTCTGTCCGCTTCAACTCGCATCTCATCTCCATCTGGCACCGTGAGTCCTCCAAGAAAAAGTCCGTCGATGGTCTGCTCGCCTGCGTGCTCGAGGAGTTGCCTGCCGAGCTGCGACCCAAGCCCGACAACTATTTTTACAAGAAGCACTCCGACCACAGCAGCTTCAAGGCTCCGCCCGAGCTGCAGGCCGTCCTCGACTCGCAGAAGCGGCGCGAGGAGGCCGAGGCCAAGGCTGCTGCCGAGGCGGCAGACAAGGCAGCCTAAGCCGAACTCGACCTTTGTTTTTCTACTCGACCTTTGCTTTTCTTTATCTTTCTTTATTTTTCTTTATTTTGGGGGGTATTTTCTTTTTGCTTGAACAGGGACATGTGAAATCTAACGGCCGAGGAACTTTCGACTTCCATTTTTATTTCATTCTCGTCATTCTTTCTGTTTATTGGCCTCTCCTACATCTGTTGTCATGCCATCCTTCCATGGCTTTCATTTAGTTCTCCTAGCACTCCTAGCATTGTCACCAGGCGTTTGTGTTCTCCCTGTCTCCCTTCTCTGTCAATCTCTCGTCAAGAGGGTAAATAAACAGCAGCTGGACGATGATGTATACCCACACAATCCAATCTGTCTTGCTTCCGAGGTGGCTCCCGTCGCATGTTTTTTTGACTCTTGTAAACCCAGGACTATGATCCCCATCGACGCGGCCTGTGTGACTGGCTCCAAGTGTCTGTCTGCCGCTCGCTGGCTGTTTGTCTGGCCGTTGGACCGTCTCTCTGTTTCTCACAAGATGAGATTCTTTGCTAGCTGTGTCTGAATTGTCCTCTCATCTCCAGACGCCGGCTCGCCGCATCACGCTCTCAAACGCGTCGCGATCGACGCCTTGGGACGTGCTGCCGCTCTCCCCCTCGCCGCCTCCGTTTGCCTCGAGGATCATGTCGCGCAACACCTCGTCGCTGACGTCCTCTTTCAATGTAGCAGCAATGCGACGCAAATGGGTAAGCGTGATACGGTCAGACACAGAGCGACACGTGCCGCCAGCAGTAGCTGTGCCGCCCGCCGTGAACAGTCGGAAGGCTTCGTCAACTTCGTGTTGGTGGGCGTCCGAGGACTGCTCGCGGGTGTGCATTTTGAGGGCGCAGATGGCGACAAAGTTGCCGTAGAGGGCAAAGCCCTCGTCGTCGGGATCGAGGATGGAGACAAACTCGTTGAGCTCGGCAGAGTTGCTAGGAGGAATTCCGAGAGCGCTGCCTGGTTAGGGGAAAATTGGGGGAAACACAGAGTATCGAGGGGAGAAGACGTACATCAGAGCACGACGCAAGTCGCCTGTCGGCAATACTCCCTGCTTTTCACCGTCCATGGGCTCGGAGAAGAGACTGAAAGCCTCGCGGATCTCGGCCTCCTCCTGGGCGGTGATGTTGTTCTCCTTGGCCAACTTGGAAGGCCGGGCCGTCTTGGGAGTTGCCGCCGATGAGGCTGCCGCTTTTCGTTTCGGAGGCTGTTGTTGGCTACTGTTAGCAAGAGTATACATGGGTGGGAGAGAGAAGATGCTGACCATGGTGACAGGGGCGTATGCGAGATTGTTCTGCTTGTTTGTACGTTTGTACGTTTTTACATGTACTATTCCGTATTCCACAATACGTAACTCCGCAGCTCACACTTGGCGCCACACGCGACAGCACAGCCACGCCAAGAATCTTCCCCACCCCCGCTTAATGGAAGCTCTAACGCGTCAAATGACGCGCCAGATCGCTCTCACTGTCGACAGACAACCGGCTTCTCTCCCCCGAGTGCTCATTCACAGACGCCATGTCGCATCCATCTCTGGCACGCCGACCGCTCTCGTCGACGGAAGAGCTCGAGAAATTGGAGCAGTCCATCACGCTCACACTTCAGGGTGAGAAGCGAAGGGGGAGAGTGGAGAAGATGAAAGAAGAAGCAGAAAAGAAGGAGAGAAGACGATACTGACAAGGAAACAGAAATCGATCGTAATTTCAGCAAGGCACATCACATTGTCACGAGCAGTATTCTGCCGGTCGTGGAGCAGTATGGCGAGCACTGCCGGTCCGTCTGGGATGCATCCAAGGTGCGTCTGGTCAGGCGGTCTACTTTTCTACTTTTCTTCTCTCGCTCTGACAAGGACGGCAGTTTTGGAAGCAATTCTTCGAGGCGGCCGCCAACGTCTCCCTGTCGGGATACGAGGAGCTTGCCGTCAACGAAGACAGCACTGTCATGGCGGCCGGCGAGGACCAGTCCATGGCGACAACCCTAACAGCGACGACGACCACCAACGAAGACGAGGAGGGCGATGACTCGACATCCATGGCATACAACACGCCACGGCCCAAGTCGAGGGGAGAAGACGGCGAGGAAGGCGGAAGCCACCACACGGCCGTGTATCATGGCGGATCCGCCAGCCGAATGACACCCGGACAAGACGACTCGATGCTGACAGACGGCGGTGACGGCGACCTGACGGGTAGCACGCCTCGGGCGCCAGCCACGCAGTCGCTGTCAATACGGCCGCAGTTTGCCGACATGCGCTCGCCCTACGAGACGCTACGGCGCGAGATGCAGCGCGAGGGCGGGCTCGGCAAAAACGACCGCGGCGACCGAGAAGAGGAGAGGAGCGACAGCGAGGGCAATGAGTCGGACTCGTCGGCTGCCGTGTCGGCCTTGCTGGCAGAGCGCACCGCACGGCTGCCCGACATGTCGATGACGCCTCGGCTGTCCCTGGACGAGCGCGACCGGCGCGCCGCCGAGGAGGAGCTGGCGATGCAGCAGCGACTGAAGGACCCGCTGCTGCACCGCGTGCTAGACAAGACCTACAGGATCCAAGCCACGCCCCATAAGACGGCAGCCGTGGCTGGAGGAGGGAAACGGTTGGGCATTTCACCAATGCGGCTCCGCGTAGAGGCCAAGAAGAAGCAAGAGGCTGCTTCGGCATCCACATCGACTCCCCAGAAGCAGCGGTCGGCCTGGCAGGACGACTCGCCCATGTCGTCGCCCGAGATGGCCGTGCCGCAGCTGCGTAGCGCCGCCTTTCTATCGCCCGTGCGGGCTGCCTATCGAAACAAGCTGGCGGCAGCGGCTTCGGGACCACGGACGCCAGGCGTCAGCGTGCAGACACCAGTGCACAAGAGTGGGAGACAGGATAGACAAGAAGCCGTGCCGTGGGCGGGCAAGAGCCGGCGCGACACGGAGGAAATCACATGGGAAAGCAGCGATGAGGACGGCGACGGCGATCTCTATGGTGGCATGAGCCCGCCGAAGACGATCAGCTTTGCGCTGCCGCCGTCAAAGCTGTTACAGACGCCAGGTGAGTTCTATTGTTGTATGCCATGGCTTGTACGTGCTAACAAATTAGCCCGCGAAGCGAGCAAACGTATTGTCGAGGATATTCTCTTGACTGCTGGTGAAGAGATTGACAATCCGTCCGAGTACAGTCCGACAATGGTGAAAATGAATGCCAACATCCTGGACGATACATTTTAATGTGCTGGCGCGTCATCTGCAAGAAACAAATGAAAAATCACTGTATTAAAACAACCATATCCATACATGACGTGAAAGAATGAAACAATACAACACGGGAATCATAGACGAGCATTTCCAAGACCATTTTTTTCTTCTTCCTCCTCTTTCCACAGCCCCAGAGACTGGGCCAAACATCCCGATATATCATTCCCAGAAAAATCTGCCTAGTTTAGTTTGAGTGGTTGCTCCCTCTTGGATCGGCACTTGTTGTGGCTAGTGAAGGAAGGGATGACAAGGTACAGCTGGGGTGTTTGCCTGCCGTGATCGTTTTGACGTTAAAGACTGAAGCTCTACTCGTTTACTTGTTGCTCTCCCGGGAAAATCGGCCGAGGAGCTTGGACGTGCTCTTGAAGCTGCTGAAGCTAAAGAGAGATGCATTGTCGTTCTGAGCGGCCGCGGTATCTGTAGTTTCTGCTGCTGATTCCCTCAGTGCCAGTTCCTTTTCTGCAGCGGCCAGAGCCTCTTCTTCTCGTGCTTTCTTCGCCGCTTCTTTCTGTGCTTTCTTACGCTTCCTGTTCTCTTCAGCACGCCGGACCTCATCTTGGAGGGCTGCCGAGAAGGCCGTGTGTTCGAGAGGCGATGCGAAGGAGAGTGCACCGGCAGCTAAAGAGCTTCCGGGAGCCATGTTTGGGCCGATGGGCAAGGCGGCCGGCTTGGGCACGGGCGAGGACTTGGTCTTGCTGTCGGGTGAGGATGCCATTGTGAGGTGTAGTGGTTGGTATTATAAGGGCAGAGGATAAATAACGGGCAATGAGCAATGTAGACTCTTGGAAATGAGGTGCGGGATGCTCAGGAGACTGGGAAGGTTGAAGTTGAAAATAGTATGATATGACTTTTTGAATGTTTGGTTTCGACTTTAGTGGACAAGGCTGTCTGATATAGTTGTGGCTTGTTTGATTTTGATGCTTCTGTCCCGGAGGATTAAATGGATGCCTAACGGCAGAGGCAGAGATATATATACCTAGAGGCCCGCCGGCCAGACTACTCCGTGTCTGCCTTTTATGCTGACGAGTCACCATGCATGGACTATTTCTCGCGTTTAAACCGAACCGGGACCCCCAAGAGTGAATCGGCGACCGAGCTCCACAGACCGGAGAAACGACTAGCAGGAGGATTTCAAGTGGACTTCCATCATGTATATTCTCACCCGGGAATGTGCTCACTACACCCTCTACTATATCCGAGAACAGGATGCTTATGCCCTCCCGCGTAACAGGAGTTCCTTCTATTTTACCTCCTCATTGGCTCTGGATTTGCCATTCGAGGCAAGACATGCCATCTATTCTGCCCTCTGGGAAAGAAAAGGAAGCAGCAAACTGCCCCCTCCCATCCCTCCATAAAATTCTGCTGATCACGCCCTTCCATGGATACATCCCTAAGGAGCTCATGCGTCCAGGCAGCCGTCAGGTCTGAAGCTAACTAGGCAGCAAATTTCACCGCTACGGGGCCGGCTACCAGTGACTCATTGGCCGGTATATACTATTATCTTACTAATTTATTTGTTCATTGAGAGAGAATGTACTATGTATGTCAGAAAGTGACTTATGTACCCACCTTTTCGGAGAAAGAGCCAAGGGGAAGCAAGGCTGAATGTATAGCGGTATATTTTCTCCGTACGGAGTATGTAAGGACGTTCCACCGACGGATCAGGCTGCCAAGACCAGGCCAGAACACCACGCCCTTTGAGAAGTACAAGCATGACAAGTTGCAGAAAAGTAGACAATTGCAAAGAAACAAGAGGAAGGCGAGTCAGCCGGCAAATAGACTGCTGGCGTATTACGCAAAATGGATGGCTTTCAAATTCCAAGGAAAGTCGTCATAACAGATGGTGCATTCAGTCATTGGTAAGATGATGGATTGATGTCTTCCTGGCCAGCACGCGTTGTTTTTAGAGTGCTGGAAATGGTGCCTGAGGCATGAATTGTGGGTGGGGCACTGTTCACGATGGTACAAAAATTTGCTCAGATGACCCAACGTTGCATCAATAGATTATTACGAGTACGCATGCATCTGGTTTTGCTTATTTTTAAAAAGTAGAATTGATATTTCCAGTACTCTGACCTTTGGCTTACCAGATAGTTTGTCATGAAAGTGTCCAAAATATCACGTGACTGGTATGATGCCAGATGAGACCTCTCTTCGAGTAAGAAGCATCCCAGAAGGAGACTAGCCAAGCCTACAAGTAGAAGCAGAATCGTCGCGCCTATACGACTATGGCAGGTCGTAGCTGTGGCTGTGCTTTGCTGTGTGCTGTCCAATGTTACGATCGCGTATACTTTTCCGTACTATGCTTAATTCAAGTCTTGGCTTTACCACGGTGACTATTTATTGCCTTTAATGCGTTGCCTCTCCTCTTTTCCTCCTTCGGCGCGTACGAGTACGGAGTACATGTTTTGATTCATCCCCCGCTGTCTCTATCTCTGTCGCCATCTTTCACCTTTCTCTCACATAGAAATGGGTGCCTCACCTCGATGGACTCTCTGGGTCCAGGCAGTTCTGCGCGCTTCTACGCTGACTCTGCTGCTTCTCTGCCTCGGCTTCCTCATTTACATCAGTGTAAAATTCAGCTCAAATATTGGCATAGGCTACATTCTAGTAAGATTTCCGCTTTTTCTTCTGATAAAAATATGCTTAATTTATGATTATGTCATCTCCATCTTGCCCTTCCCATCTTCAACCACCCAATGAATGATATTGACATTGCCAATCTAGACTGGCATTTTGATTGTCTATCATGGCACTGTCTTTGCTTTTACGGCGACTTACCTCGCAACCGGCAAGAAAGGTCCTCAACCATCCGCAGCCGGCTGTCTGTCTGTCCTTGATTTGATTGCTATCGGACTGGCCATTGCCGACGGCCTAACTTCGCTTCTACTCTATGGACCAAATAGCGACTGTGGCACCGCCGAGTACTGCTATTACTTTCCTGAAGGACCAACACGAGACAAGGCAACGTATATGATGTATACCAGCGCGTATGTTCCATGTTTTGTACGTACATGTTTTGTGCTCTGTGCTAACACGGATCTGCAGCGGCTTGACATTCTTTTCACTCATCATAGACTATGCGCAGTGCTGCTGTCTGGGGAGAAGACGGGCAGAACGAATATGATGATTCCGTGAACGACTTTGGAACGACTTTTCAGAATAATGACCGTGGCTTGAACTACTGATTCTGATTCTGACTCTGATTTAATATTTAATATTTAATATTTAATATTCTAATTCTTTTTCTAACATATAATATTTAATTTCTACTCAAACAACTTGATAATACTCCGTTAAGGATAAACATCAGCGAAAAGGTAGTCAGAATCATGCCCCCTATTTATCTCATTGCGACTTCATTGTGTACGAGAACGTAGTAACGCGTATATTTCACGTGATACATTGTCTGACATAATCTCAGACGGAATACAATGAGACCTCATCTTGTGGAGGTACCCACTGAGTGATTGGCCAATGGCTCCTCCTGCCCCTTATTGTGTAAGCCTCTACGTATACATACGAGTACGGAGTAGTCTTGGAGTCCGTCTCGTACGAGCACTTGCATCGGATAACAGACGACCCGGGTGTTAGGCAAGACAGTCCATTAAATACGTACATAGTACAGCCCAGAATGCGCGCCATTCTCTGCGCTTCACTCGTGCCGTTTTTTTTCGTTTTTTTTATTTCTTTCCCTTTTTAGTGGTTTGTTTGAGGGGAAAACATGTGACTTTTCGTATTCGGATTCACACGATTCGCTCCTTCCCTCCCAACAAAAAGCGCAGTTACATTCTCAAACTGCATCTACGATGTATGATAAGATTACGAGTACGAGTACAACACTCTTTTCTGTCTTGGGACCTTTAGCAGATACTTTCTAGAGCACTCAGTTCTTCTAATTGTTCTTCATCGTAGACGGTATAACTTGCGAGTCTGTCGCGATTGCTCATACAAACAACCAGAGTAGTACTATGGAGTACTTGTGCAGTGGACAAAGCGCTATTATTACGGATTTAAGAAGCTAGACCCCACCAACGGTCACTGAAGAGGAACGCTCGCCTGTTGTAATTTCCCGCCGCAACGATACCAGGGGTCCTCTGAAAATAAAATAAAATACTGAAAATTAAATGCTAAAAAATTCCCCATCTTTTTCTACGGCTTCTCGGTCGTCTCTTCTCTCCTTTTGTTGGCCCTTAAACTGTCCCTGTTTTCCTTCTTTTCTCTTCTCCCTCTTCCCCTTTCCTCTTCTCTTCACGGCCCTCCCTTTCCCCCTCACTCACTCCTTCTCTCAAGCCCTCTCATCTGGCGAGCTTGCAGCATCCCGTCACACAGCGCCTTTGTCGCTGTATTTTTGATTTTTGATTTTTGATTTTTTTTCCTCTTTTTTTTTTCCTCTTTTTGATTCTGAAATTGCTCGTTTTCTATTGGCCTTGCCGAAAAGGAGAACAACAACAGAGACAACAGGACAGAATACTCCAAACAAATCTTCAGCCATGGCGACTGTCAATGGCACAATGGCCTCGCCGCTGGCGACGGCCAGCTATGTCGCGAGCGCCATTCCTGCGCAACTGCAGCCCGTCATTCACGTGATCTCCCAGGCCAGCGTCTGGTCTGTGTTGCTGACCTTTCTCGCTCTGGCTGTTGTCTATGATCAACGTGAGTACACCCAGTCTCTACCTTCTGCCGGCCTGTTTTTTCTTTTTTTTTTTTCTTTTCTAACCCTCCCCAGTCAGCTATCTGAGCCAGAAAGGAAACATTGTCGGCCCCGCCTGGAAAGAACCTTTTATTGGCCCCTTTCTCCAGAGCGTCAACCCCAAGTTCGAGGAATACTACGCCAAGTGGAAGAGCGGCCCGCTCAGCTGCGTCTCCGTCTTCCACAAGTTTGTCGTCATCGCCTCCACCCGCGACATGGCCCGCAAGGTCTTCAATGCCCCTGGCTACGTCAAGCCTTGCGTCGTCGACGTCGCCCACAAGCTGCTCGGAGACGACAACTGGGTCTTCCTCGACGGCAAGGCCCACGTCGACTTCCGCAAAGGCCTCAACGGCCTCTTCACGCGCCGCGCCCTCGAGTGCTACCTGCCCGGCCAGCTCGACGTCTGGCGCCAGTACTTCAAGACCTTTGTTCAGATGACCGATGACGCCGGCGGCAAGCCCGTCACCTACATGAACATCTTCCGCGAGATCATGTGTGCTCTCTCCTGCCGCACCTTTGTCGGCCACTACCTACCCGACGAGGCCTTCAAGAAGATCGCCGACGACTACTACCTCATTACCGAGGCTCTCGAGCTCGTCAACTTCCCCATTATCCTGCCCTACACCCGCACCTGGTATGGCAAGAAGGCCGCCGACGTCGTCCTCCAGGAGTTTTGCAAGTGCGCTGCCAAGTGCCGCGTCCGCATGCTAGCCGGCGGCGAGGTCACCTGCATCATGGACGCCTGGGTCAAGCAGATGGTCGACTCTGACATTTGGCGCAAGGCCGAGGCCGAGGGCACGTCCACCGAGCACCTCGAGAAGCCCTCGCCCCTTGTCCGCAACTTTACCGACTACGAGATCGCCCAGACCATTTTCACTTTCCTCTTTGCCTCCCAGGATGCCACCAGCAGCGCCTGCACCTGGCTCTTCCAGATCATGGCCCAGCGCCCCGATGTGCTGGACCGCGTCCGCGACGAGAACCTGCGCGTCCGCAACGGCGTCGCCACCGCCGACGTCAACCTCGACCAGCTCGAGTCCATGACCTACACCCGCGCCGTCATCCGCGAGCTGCTGCGCTACCGGCCTCCTGTCCTCATGGTCCCCTACGTCGCCAAGAAGGACTTTCCCATCTCCGACACCTACACCGTCCCCAAAGGCGCCATGATCATCCCCACCACTTACATGGCCCTGCGCGACCCCGAAGTCTACACAAACCCCGACGTCTTCGACCCGGAGCGCTACTACACCGGCGACGCCGAGGTCAAGGGCGCCAAGAACTACCTTGTTTTTGGCGTAGGTCCTCATTACTGTCTCGGCCAGCACTATGCCCAGCTCAACCTTGTCCTCGGCATTGGCATGGCCTCCATGCTGCTGAACTGGGAGCACCATGCCACCCCCCTGTCTGAGGAAATCAAGGTCTTTGCTACTATTTTCCCCAAGGTGAGTTTTTCTCTCTAATTTCTACTCTGTTTGGCTCTGTGTTTGGCTCTGTGCTAATGAATCAGGATGACTGTCCTCTGACCTTTTCCAACCGGACATGAGCGGACGATTTTAGGGGAGGTGGGTATCATACAAAGGCATGGACGAAACGTTTTATGCGTTGGCGTTGCGTGGGAAAGGATGGGTTGTTTTTTTTTCAAGTCGTTGGACATTCGCTTGCTACCGTGGCCTGTGAAGGGTTTGCAGGTCCACATTCGACTCGGGGCGACTTTCCTCTTTTTATATATATGTAATTCTGTTTGCTGGACCCTTGTTGGTGTTCATTTGTCTCTACTTTTCTCTCATTATCGGCACCAGGAAAACGGGTTGAGTAACAAACGAGGTTGCTCGAGTCTAGTGACTCTTACACTATTAATTTAATGCTTAGACACAGTACTTCTGGCAATGTATCGGTCTCGGACAATGATGAATACAGAAGGAAAGACAAGACATACAAAAGAAGATACGACAAAAATAGAATGCGATAATGCAGATAAAGCTGGCACTCACCCGAGATAAAAGGGCAAAAATAGCAATGTTCTCAGCGTTTCTCGACTTCGTCATGTGATACAGGTCATAGTTGAAGGAAAATGGATATGTCAGCAGCTCAATAAGTGGACCCATTGTGAGTGCGAAACCCTAGGATTGGACGCATATTATTACATAATTAGACTGGCGTAACCATTCGTAGACTAGACATTTTCTGAATTTGATAGTTATACGCCCCCTTTGCTTCCGATACGCCTGCCACTTTGTGACAATACGGAGTAGTACGCCACTACTTAATACCAAGTTTTTCTCTCAACTTTTTGAAGGTCTTGTTTCCCTTCTTTCTAGAAACCAGAGCATTCGGACTCCTACCCGCCATGTCGGATTTGGCACCATACAAAGCCGCTTTTCTGCAGGCTGCCGTGGAGGGCGGCCCGCTCAAGTTTGGGACGTTCACACTCAAGTCGGGGCGGGTGTCGCCGTACTTTTTCAATGCTGGCGAGTTCTATCGAGCTGACCTGCTGGCGGCGATCTCGACGGCGTTTGGGCAGACGATTGCCGAGGCAGACCGGGCCGGCATCTTCTCGGCAGGTAGCAGTGACCACCCTGGCGACCCGAGCAAGCCCGCCTTTGACGTCGTCTTCGGGCCAGCATACAAGGGCATCCCGCTGGCCACGGCGGCCGTGAGCGCGCTGGCCTCGCTGGATGCGGCGCGCTATGGAAGCATTGGGTACGCCTTTGACCGCAAGGAGGCCAAGGACCACGGCGAGGGCGGCAACTTTGTGGGAGCGCCGCTGGCCGGTAAGCGGGTGATCATTGTGGACGACGTCATCACGGCAGGCACGGCGAAGCGCGAGGCTGTGGCCAAGATCCGGGCGGCTGGTGGTCACGTGGTGGCCATCGTGGTGGCCCTCGACCGCATGGAGACGCTGCCGGACAATGGCGGGTCCAAGGAGAGCGCGCTCGGCGCCCTGAAGCGCGAGTTTGGCCTGCCCATCCTCGCCATCCTGACGCTCGACGACATTGTCACGGGGATGCGCGCCTTTGCGACGGCAGACGACCTTGCCCGCACCGAGGCCTACCGATCTCAGTACCGAGCAGAGTAGGGCGAAGGATGGAGCCCCAGGTTGTGACTTGGTTGGGGGAGAAGGAGAAGAAGAGAAGATTTCGGTCACAAAACACGAGTTTTATTACATAACGACCAGATTCACCGAAACTATGCAAACATGTAGATAAGAAAAAAATAGCAAAAATTATTTCAAAATGTTCACCTGTGGGTATGAGTCAGCATTTGTGTCAAGAAAGGCTGCCTCTTGCGACTTACCATGTCAAACCAGCCACCACCACCGAACTGGGCTTGGCTTGGCCCGACCTTGGCGAAGCCGAGCTTCGTGTAGTAGTCGACGAGGTACTGACAATGTTAGCCATTCCTGTCTCTTGTCATGAGAATAGAGATTCCTTCTCACTGTACGTACATCGCGGCAGATGAGGGATATACGCTGTACGGGCGGCTGCTGCTGCTTCACCCGATCTATATATGCCTGCATCAGCAGCTTGCCGACGCCCTGGTGCTGGGCCTCGGGCGCGACGGCCAGCGAGTGCAGAGCCACGGTAAGGCCGCCTGGCTGGTGGCCGATGGGTGAGGCAGTAGGGCCGAGCTTTGCAGGGCGCATGGCTTCGGGGTTTGTTTTCCAGTCCTTTGGATAGTCCATACTGGCGTCCGAGGCCAGGTATTCATGGCTGCGTGTAGAGATGATGTGGCCGAGCAGCTTGCCGTCTTCCAGCTGAAAGATGCCGAGGCTGATCTCGGGACAGGCGGCTAGGCGGTAGGCAATCTTGTCTGGAGAAGCACGGTAATCGGGATTGGTAAAGGCCGTGTTCTCGACGGTGACACAGGCGGTGAGGTCACTGGGATGGAGGGGGCGGATAATACGGCGGGATGATGATGCCATGGTTGAAGCGTGAGAGGAAGAGATTTGGGGGATGTAGATGAAGGTGTAGGGGGAATGGATAGGAAGAGGAAGAGAAGAAATCTGGAAGAGAAGAGGAAGAAAAGAGGAGAGAGGGGAGAAGAAGAGGAAAAGAAAAAAGAGAGGGAGAAAGTTGAGTGCGTCCAACAACCAACAAAAAAGCCCCTCACTAAGACAGTGTACTAGTACAACGAATCCCACATAAAATGCTAGGCATGTAATGTACACAGTACAACTGTGTTCTCGTGAGCACGAAGACGGGGTAAGTCAGAAGGGCAAGAGGGAAGTTGTGTTGCCAGGCATACGTATGATTGGAACACAAAGAACTGCTTGTCCTCACAGTGTGGGAGGACGGCCGACGGACCAGGCAGAGGACAGGGCGTGATGGGGATATACAGGTGGAACCGATGAAGGATGAGTGCCCTCGTTGCCAGGTGGTGATGGAAGCACTTGTATCAGATCACCCGCCTTGTTGAGTTTCCAGGATCTGGTCGGACTATTGCCAGTGAAGGAGCAGTTCAGGTCTGCCGGCTACGGAGTACATACGGAGAAGGTTCGACGTCTGGCCCATTGGCCAATCAGAAGCCTTTCCGACCCCGTCAACCAGCCTCACACGCATCACGTGACCAAATTCTAGATTCTTGTCTGCCCGTACTGTGTACCGCGTAGAGCTCTTGCGCCGTCATCCAGAATGATCGGTCAATCCAGACTGAGTTTCGTGATCATGCTCCGTTCAGTGCTCTGTCTACTCCGCAGTGCTCTGTCCAGTGCTCAGTGGTCCGACTGGACATGGTTATGGGTGGATATTCAGCTAGATCGCTTGCAGATTAGCGGTTAATAGCGCACTCTTGTACTTTTTCGTACCTCCCCGCAGCCTCTAGCTGGACATAGCATTGCTCTTCTAGCAGTGATCCGCTTTCACTTCTCCGCTTCCAGTCGATCGACTCTTTCCAGGCGAACCTGATCGACGGTCTCTTGTCTCTTGTCTTGCTTCCCGTGTCACCCTTTTTCACCTCCTCTGCCCTTTCTCTTTTATTGGCTCGGCGCTCTTGCTCAGCCGCCTTGTCTTTATTTCGAGGCTGAAGAAGAGAATTGGCCGCTCAGCCGCGTCGACTTTTGTTCTCTCCTCTCTCCTCTTTTCTCCTCTTCTTTTCTCTTTTCTCCCCTCTCTCCTCTCTCCTTCTCTTCCGTCTCCTCTCCCCTCCTCGACGGACAATGGCCAGCAAAAAAGTTCGCCAAAAGATTAGCTATGGTAGGCCGAGACATGTCTCTTTTTTTTTTCTATTTTTTTTTGCCTTTCAAGTCCTCTTGCTAATCTGCCAGTTCTCGAGATCGATCCGCAATCTGTCGGCCACCGCCTAGGAGTCAACGGCCTCGCCTACGACAGCAAGAACTCGATCCTGTGAGGAACCCGATGCGGATATCTGCCAGATCTGCCCCCTGATCCCGGACTGACCACCTCTAGATACTCGGGCGGCCGAGATGGCGTCGTCTGTGCCTGGGACATCCACCTGGACCAGACCAAGGCGAGAACGGCCGGGACGGCCGACTCTGCGCCGACGGCGAATGGCAGCAGCCCCCCCGCGCAGCCGGCCACCGCGCCGGCCAGTGCCTCGCCCGCGCGGCAGACGGCGACCTCGCGAGCACAGACACAGGCACACATGCACTGGATCAACGATATTGCCTTGGCGCTCGACAACTCCGTCTTGGTCACGGCCTCGTCCGACCTGCTCGTCAAGGCCTGGCGGCCGCGTCTCCACGGTGACGGGGGCAGCGCCGACCAGGAGCCCGTGATTGTCGGGCGGCACCAAGACTATGCCAAGTGCGTGGCCTCGCCGGGACAGCAGGCCACGTGGGTGGCCTCTGGCGGTCTCGATCGCCGCATCCGTCTGTGGGACCTCAGGGGCGGCAGCAGCACCAACGAGATCCTCGAGATTGACGTCAGCGGCGAAGAGCGCGCCGAGAAGGGGTCTGTCTATGCACTGGGGGCCACTCACAGCCTGCTGGCCAGCGGCGGTCCCGAGTCGACGGTGCGGCTGTGGGATCCGCGGACAGGCAAGAACATTACCAAGTTTGTCGGGCACACGGACAATGTGCGCGCCATCCTCATCAGCGCCAGCGGGGAGCGCGTGCTGACGGCGAGCGCCGACCAGACGGTCAAGGTGTGGAGTGTCAGCGCCGGCCGCTGCATGCACACGCTGACGATGCACAACGACAGCATCTGGTCGCTCTACGCGGACCGCCTCGACCTCGGCGTCTTTTACAGCGGCGACCGTTCGGGGCTCGTCGTCAAGACGGACGTCCGCGGCTGTCTCGACGACATGGACGCCGGCCTCTCCGTGGCCGTGGCCCAGGAGCACGGCGGCGTCAGCAAAATTGTGGCCAGTGATGGGTATATCTGGACGGCGACGTCGAGCTCATCGGTGAACCGGTGGACCGAAATTGAGACGGAGTCTACGCTGCAGTCTCTACGGCAGCAGCAGAAGCAGCAGAAGCAGCAGAAGCAGCAGAGCGAGGAGGCGACATTGGCAGCGCGGCCGTTCTCGCCGGCCAGCACGGTGCGTCCCCACAGCTCTTCGGTGTCGACGGTCAAGTCTGCCGGCGGCGGCGGCGGCACCTCTAGCCTTGCGCCTCCTGGTCTCCCTACTCTGGACATCCCCCTCGGGTCGATTCTGCGTATCTCTAACACGGCCACGTTTCCGGCACGAGTGGGTAGCGGCGGACGCAAGGGCTCGGTAGCCATGGCCGACGACGAGGCTGTCGTCCTGGAGGACACGGCCGTGGAGCCGATCCAGCGGTTGCCTGTGGAGACGATCGAGGGCACCTTTGGGCTGGTCAAGCACCGGCTGCTCAACGACCGGCGGCGGGTGCTCACCCTCGACACGGCGGGCGAGGTGGTTCTGTGGGACCTCATCCAGTGCAAGCCGCTGCGGCGGTTTGGCAAGCGCCATCTGGAGGATGTGGAGCCCGAGGTCAACACGACGGAGGCGGTGGCGCCGTGGTGCTCCGTTGATGTCAGCTCGGGCAATCTCATGGTGGTGCTGGACGCGTACAACTGCTTTGACGCGGAGATTTATGCCGACGAGCTGGTGCTGGACGAGCCGATTGTCGACGGCCGTGAAGACCAGCGGATCAACCTCGGCAAGTGGATTCTGCACTACCTCTTCAAGAACCTGGTGGACGAGGAGGTGCGGCGGGACGATGTCTGCCGCGCGAAGCTCAACGCGGTCATTGACCAGCGGATCGAGCTGGCCGCGGCCAAGGCGGCCAAGGCGGCAGCGGAGGCGGCAGCGGCAGCAGCGGCGGCCGAAGCAGCCAGGGCGGCCAGAGAGGCAGCGGGTGACGTGAGAGACTCGAGCAACGCAGAGGAGGGGACAGAGGGCAAGCGGACGTTGGAGCTGAGCCGAGGCTCGGCCGAGAGAGAGGAGGGTGCTGTGAATCGGATCTCGTCGGTAGAGGCAGCCATATCGGGAGGAAGGACATCCAGCGCGACCGATGCAGAGAAGCCGGGAGACAAGGCTGAAAAGGAAAAGGCCGAAAAGGCCGAAAAAGCGGACAAGACAGAAAAGACGGAAAAAGGAAAGGAAAAGGGCAAGTCCTTTGGCAAAAAGCTGCGCATGGGCATGTCGTTTGGGACAAAGAAACTGGGCCGCTCGGCATCGACGAGCGTGCCAGACAAGCAGGCAGGAACCGCCGAGGGGTCATCCGGAGGAGGTGCAGCCGGAACCGGAGCCGGAGCTGGAACAGGAACAGCAGCAGCATCTGGCGATGGACAGGCGGCAGATGAGGGCTCCGAGGCGGGGTCAGCGGCGGCCGAGTCGGATCTGTCGTTTGCCGGAGTGGTGCAGCGCATGCGGGCCGAGTATGAGAGACAGGCAGCGGCGGCGACATCCATGACGGCCGAGGCGACGGCGCTGGTGCGTGTCGAGTCCAAGGTGACGCCGTGCCCGGCGGAAGAGGCGCCGCTGGTGCGTCTGCCGGCCAACACGACGGTGATCATCCAGGAAGAGCTGCAGGGAGGCAGCATGGAGGTGTATCGGGGGACGGTGGGGACGGCGGGACGGGAGCGGGATGTGGACAAGATTGAGCGGTGCGCGCCGCGGTGGCTGGCCGAGGCGCTGCTGCTGAACAGCGTGGCGGCCAAGGAGTCGTTCAAGGTGTCGTTTGTGCTGCTGCCGTTCCGGGAGGAGGGCGAGACAGAGGCACAGCTGCCGACCGTGGCGACGCCGGACGGGAACAGCCGACTGAACGCGAACCGGATGCTGCGGGTGAAGAAGATTTTGGTGTATGTGGCCGAGAAGATTGAGGGAGTCGAGGGGGAGAAGGGGGGGGCGGAGGGGGAGAAGGGAGAGAAGGGAGAGAAAGATGAAGAGAAAAAGGAAGAGCAGGAGGGAGAGAAAGAGGAAGAGAAAAAGGAAGAGCAGACGACAGAGAAGCTGCGGCCAGAAGAGTATCTGGACCTCTACTGCAACGATCAGGTAGGTGATGAGAGGACGATGGCGTGATGACGATATGCTGACATAAACAGCGATTACCGGAGCTGATGAGCCTGGCGACGGTGCGGGCCCACATCTGGAAGAACAGCAGCGACATTGTGCTGTATTACCGGGCGAATGGGCGGAAGGAGATTCGGCCCAAGAGGGTGTCGGTGGTGGAGGAGAAGGGGGAGGAGACCGAGGCTTGAGGGGGGGGAGACTGCAGAGGCAGGAGACGGAGAGAAGGGCAGGCTATGGATTGATTCTAGTATATACGTAATAGAGCACGGCTGCTGGCTAATGTACACTGTATGGCTGTATGGTGGGCCTGGACGGTCAGGCAGGACCTGTCCTTGCTGTCACGGCGTTGACTACAGACTGGTAGGTGCCAAGGAAGATGGCGCCGCCGATGCTGATCCACGTGACCCGAGGGCCGATACCGGCAAAGAAGGCACGCGGGCCCTGTGTGGCGAGAATGTCACGGACGATGGCGGCGGCCGACGGGGCGGCCGAGGTGCCGGTGGGTTTGGCGAGCATGATGCGGGTCTTGAGGACGTCGAGGGGGGTGGTGACGGCGGCGGCCACGGCACCGGCGAGGCTGCCAAAGGCGGCGCTGGCGAGAGCGGGGGACTCTTTTGCCTGCTGTCCCTCTGCGTACCGCCGCTTCATGGCCTCCCAGAGAGGGAACTGGACGACGGTGAAGGGGACCTCGCGCATGACGGTGGCGCCAGCTCCGCGGTAGAGGGCGCGGACGAGGGCCAGAGGCGCGTGGCGGTTGGCCTGCAGGATGGCAGCGAGGGCGGCGGCCGAGGAGGCGTGGTGGCCGGCCTGGGCACGCTGCTTGACGACCTCGGTGGGCACGCGGACGGCGCAGGCGGCGATCTCGCCGAGGGAGGCGGCGAGCATGTGCGAGGAAGAGGACGAGGACGAGGACGAGGACGAGGCGGTGGAGGAGGAGGTGTGTGCCTTGACGGTCTCGTAGGTGACAAAGAAGAGGGCGGCGCCGGGCGCCGAGCCGACGACGGCGCTGCCCACGCCGCGATATATGCCGGAGAAGCCGCCGCTGGACCAGAACTGGCCGGGACCGGCCTGCAGACGGGTCTTGAGGGTGTCGAGGGGGAAGAGGCTGAGGTCGACGGCGGTGCCAGCCACGCCTCCGGCCAGCAGCGCAGTCGAGTAGTCCATGGGAAGGTGAATGGGAGAGGGGAGAGAATGATAGAGAGAGACAGAGAGAGAGAGAGAGAGAGAGAGAGAGAGAGAGAGAGAGAATATAAAAGTGGATCTATCAGAAAAGCGAAAAGTGGGGCATAGCTTGGACCAAAAAAAAAAAGTACGTAGAAATGAGAATCCGTCTGCCGAGTTGACGATGCTTTTGCTTCCTCGCCATGCGCCCCGTCCTGCCTCCTGTCCTGCACCGTCGCGGGCAGCCCATCTCGGCGCGAGAGTTTCGCGATGCTCTCTTGCAGGCGACACCCCCGCGGTATCCCGAGGCACGGTGTCTCGGCCACCGTCAAGTAGGTGAGTTTTTTCTTTTTTTTTTTTCCTTTTTTTTTTCTTTCTTTTTTTCTTCTCCTCTGACCAGCAGCCCTCGCCATCAGCGGCGGCGTCGACTCCATGGCCCTCGCCTACCTCTGTGCTGCCGTGCGCCGCGAGTACCCGTGGATCAGAGTGGGCGACGCCCAAGTCAGCCGCTTCTCTGCCCTCATTGTCGATCACGGCCTGCGTCCCGAGAGCTCAGCCGAGGCCCTCGCCGTCGCCAACGCCGTGCGCCACCTCGGCCACCCCGCCAGCGTCTGCCAGCTGCCCAAGCGACTGCTGGCCAGCTACCCCCACCCCGAGACGGCCGCCCGCCAGCTGCGCTACCGCCTCCTCGGCCGCCGCTGCACCTACGCCCGCATCTTCTCGCTGCTGCTGGCCCACCACGCCGACGACCAGTACGAGACGGTCCTGCTGCGCCTGCTCTCCGGCTACGGCCTCCACGGCGGCATCCGCGGCCTGCGCGGCATGCGGCCCGCCACCGACATCCCCGAGTGCCGCGGCTTCTATGGCGCTCACCAGAGCGGTCTCGCCGACGACCAGCGCACCTCCTCTCCCTACTACTTCCGCAATCCCTCTCCCCGCGACCGCCGAGACGTCAAGCTGTCTCTGCGAGCCGACGCCGACGCCGCTGCTCTCGCCGACGCCCACGACCGCTTCCACCACCACTCCGGCTTCGGAGACGCCGCGGCGGCCCCCCCCGACTCTGACCTCGATCTCTGGCGCCGCTACTACCTGCGCTACCAGTACTATCTGAGCCTCGGCCCGTCTCCGAATCCCGGCCGTCTCGACTTCTCCCCCTCCTTCGACCCCCTCAGATTCCCGCCGCCGCCGCCGCCGCCGCCGCCCCCCCTACCGACAGAAGACCTCGGCATCTACGCCTACCGCCCGCTGCTGCCCTTTTCCAAGGACCGTCTCGTCGCCACCTGCGAGGCCAACAACGTGCCCTGGTTCGAGGACGCCACCAACTCGGATCCCTCGCTGACGATGCGCAATGCCATTCGCCACCTCGCCCGCCACCACCCCCTCCCCGTCGCCCTGCAGCCCCCCTCCATCCTGCGCCTCGCCGCCCGCTGCCACGCCCTCGCCTCTGCCCACGAGGCCGAGGCCCGCCGCTTCCTCATCCGCCACCGCATCCTCGTCCGCTTCCACAATAACACCGGCACCGCCGTCATCCGCCTTCCTCCTCTCTCTCCCCTCACTCTCCGGGGCCGTCCTCGCCCAGGCTTCGACTGGCTGCCCTCGTCACGCTACGCGGCCGCCTCCCGCGAGCAGCGCCGTCTGCACCTGCGCTCGGTCGCCGCCCTCGTCGTCCAGAACCTGCTGCGTCTCCTGACTCCAGAAGATCACGTGACACCAGTCACCCAGCTGCACGGCGTCGTCGACATGCTCTTCCCCGACCTCGCAGCGGAGCGGCGAGCGGCGGCCGCTTTCACGATTTGCGGCGTCTACTTTGCGCCACTCCAAGAGGACTCTTCGCCGCAGACCTGGTTCGTCTCTCGCGCTCCCCATGCCGCCGGCCGCCACCCGGCTGTGTGGTTCCCGGCCAAGGGCCACCTGGGCCGCCACGCCCAGCCAGGGTTTGCGCCCTGGTCGCGCTGGCTCCTCTACGACGGCCGCTACTGGCTGCGGGTGCGCAACCGCATGCGCGTCAATGTCGAGGTGCGGCCCTTTGCCGTCGAGCACGCGCGGCCGCTGCGAGACGCTCTCGGCAGTGGGCCCGACGCGGCCGTGCTGATGGCGGCCCTCAAGCAGCACGCGCCCGGAAAGGCTCGTTACACGCTGCCGGCGCTGTATGTGCGAGACGACTACATGGCAGAGGTGCTGCGGCGTCGGGACGGCCAAGAGGATGATTATGTAATCAACGGTACGGGAGACGGGGAGGACAGAGACGACAGAGACGACAGAGACGATGGGAACGCCGACGACGAGAGCGACAGCGACATGCTCCTCGTCGATTCCCCGCCCCCACCGGATGACGACGCTCACGACGCGCCCCACTCCCTCCGCCTGCTGGCCCTGCCCACTCTCGGCATCCACATTCCCGGCGTCCAGCACTGGCTGCAGTGGGAGGTGCGCTACCGCAAGGTCGACACGGCCCTGCTCAGGAGCTGTGGCATCGCCACGGCCGAGTGGTAGGGATTCTGCTCGTAGCATAGATGTACATGGTACCAATAGAGAAGACGCGTGCTGCCTTGACAGCTCCCCATTGGCTTTGATAATCATGCTTAGTAATACTCGATAAGAAACATGCTCCACCCAAGCTCCTCACTAGCGAAGACGTTCCTCCCTCCTCTTCCTCCTCCCTCCTCCCCCCTTGATATGGACACGACAACCACACGATGAACGCGATTTCCGGCAGTTACTGGCCCGTGCGGCTGGTCGGCAGTCTCGGGCTGCTGCTGGCCGTCTACATGCTGCTTGTGGCAATGCACATGCCCATGGACCTGCGCTCGCTCTGGGGCGGCGACATGCTGGCGATGATGACGATGACGACGACGACGACGTCGACAGCCTCCCAGGGGGCCGAGAGAGACCGCGACTGGCACCCTCCGCGGCCGGGACTCGTCAACAACCTGACAGCGGCACTCGACCCGGCGACGACGGGCGTCTACGGCTTCCGCTTCGACGGGTCGGCCGTCGAGCCCGACAGCGACTACGGCGTCTACAACTGGTGCAATATGCCGCACGTGCGCCCGCGCGAGTACGTCGTGCCCGACCGCCGCCGGTTCCGCCTCGTCTACGTCGAGCTCGTGCACCGCCACCACAAGCGCACGCCCTATGCCACCAACGGCTTCCCCCGCGAGCTCTACGACTGGCACTGCGACGACGCCCGGCTGCGGCTCTTTGCCGAGCCGGTCGGGGAGGAGGACGGCGAAGACGGAGAGCAGGGCGGTCCTGCGGCCGTGCATCTGCTCCCCCACAACACCCCCTCGGACAACAACCCCTTTGTCGCCGCTGCTCCCGGCTGGCACGGCCGCTGTCGCTTTCCTCAGCTGACCGCCGGCGGCCTGCAGGACGCCTGGCAGCACGGCGCCGACCTCTACGGCGTCTACCACGGCCTGCTCGGCTTCTTGCCGGCCGTCGACGGCCCCGACGCCGCCGCCCAGTGGGCTGCGCAGACGGCCTTTCGCGTCACCAACAACGAGATTACGAGCGAGACGGTGTCCATGGTGCTGGGCGGCATGTGGTCCGTCCAGAGACCCGCCTCCTCGGCTCCCTCTGCTGCCTCTTCGCCCCCCATTCCCCTCCTTGTCGAGCCCGCCGGCCTCGACGCCCTCGAACCCCAGTACGCCTGCCCTGCCGGCCAGCGCCTGTTCTCTGCCATGGTGTCCACCGCCGACACTGCCAGCGGAAAAGATGCCTGGCCGCACCATCTACGCGCCGCCGCCGCCGTCTTCCGCCAGCTCGATGCCGTGTCGGGCGTCGACCCGGCTCGCCCCCTCGGCTTCCACGCCAGCTTCGACCACTACTACGACAACCTGTCTGCTCGTCGCTGTCATGCCAAGCCCGACGTCCCCGGCCTCTCGCGCGCCCTCGCCGATGTCGTCTTCCGCCTCGGCCAGTGGGAGTATAGCCGCATGTACCGCGACGACCCCCGCTCCCTCGCCGCCAGCACCGCTCTCTGGGGCGTCTGGGTCGGCCAGCTGGCTGCCCATCTGCGTCTCGTACAGCAGCAGCAGCAGCTCCATCCAGACGACGTCCTACCCCGCTACCGACACAATGTGGCCCACGACGGCAGCATCAGCCGCCTGCTGTCTATCCTGCAGTCCGACGACATGGTGTGGCCCGGCATGGGCAGCGAGGTCGTCTTTGAAGTCTGGGAAGATGCCGGTGAGCCAGAGTCACATGACCAAGAAGCATCACCAGCCTTACGGGTGCGCGTCCTCTTTGGTGGCCGCGTCTTGCGGTCCTCTCACCCCCGTCTCGGCCTGCTCGACATGCTGCCGCTCGACGCCCTGATCGCCTACTTCGACAGCCTCGTGGGCCGCGATGCCTCTCTTGTGATGGGCAAATGCAATGGATCGATTCCTCTGTGATTGAAGACCTCCTTTATTGAACTGTACTGATGATTACTAATCAACGCCAAAATATTGTCCTTTTTTTTTGTTTTTCCCCTGTACTTCTTCTGCTCCGTGTCTGTCCTCCTCCTCCTCCTCCTCCTCATCTCCTCTTAAACTTGCCAGTACCGTTGTGCTGTCTTGGCTGGCTGCCATAGGTACGCCGGCCACCGCCCTCGGCCTTGTTCTTGGCCATGCTGGCCGCCAGGGTAATGTCGACGCGGGGCGGCGTGGCAAAGCCAAAGCTCTTGGCGACGGCGGCCAGATCGAGCTTGTGAATGTCAAAGACGGAGCGCAGGCTGTGGCTGGCGTAGGCGTGCAGGTAGGAGCGGAAGCCGTCCTTGGCGCTCTGGTGGAGGTAGTAGTTCTGCGCCAGCAGCTTCTCGAGCTGCGCCTGCACGTTGCGCACCTTGTTGGTCGGGAACTCGTACTCGACCACGGGCACGCGCGCCTCGCGCAGGTACATGAGGAAGCCGACCTCGCTCGGCAGCAGAAAGAGCAGCGACTTGCCGCGGCCCTCCTTGCCGCGCGCCGTCCGGCCGACCCGGTGCACGTAGGCGCGGCCATCGTCGGGCGGGTCAAACTGCACAATCCAGTCGACGGCCGGAATGTCGAGGCCGCGCGCGGCCACGTCGGTGCACAGCAGGATGCCGTGCGGCGCATTGCAGAACTCGAAAAAGGTGCTCGTCCGCTTCGCCTGCTTCTGCTTGCCGTGCAGGTCGAGCACGCCGCCGAGGTCAATGTACCGCAGCAGGTCGGCATAGTACTTGACCGAGTTGCAGCTGCTGAAAAAGACAATGACCTTTTTCTTCTTGGCGCCCGCCGTCATCCGCTTGAGGAAGGACCAGAGCAGCAGGAAGCGCTCCGCCGACCCGCACACCACATACCCCTGCTCCAGCCCCGCCACCGTGCTGAACTGCTGGGCCTCGTCGACGTTGAGGTAGAGCGGGTTCGGCCGCAGCGACACCTTGGCGAGATCCTCAATCTTTTGCGTCTGCGTCGCCGAGAACAGCATCGTCTGCCGCTTCTTGGGCAGGATGCTGATGATCTTGCGCATCTCCTCCTCGAACCCGACCTCGAGAATGCGGTCCGCCTCGTCAATGATGAGCGACCGCAGGTGCTTGAACAGAAAGTTGGGCGAGTTCTGCAGGTGGTCCAGCAGCCGCCCCGGCGTCGCCACCAGCAGGTTGACGCCGCGGCCCAGCTTCTCCTCCTCCGCCCACCGGTTGGCGCCCCCCATGGCAATCCCCGACGTCTGCGTGTGTTCGGCCATGAGCTCCTGCGCCACCCCCCAGATCTGCAGCGCCAGCTCGCGCGTCGGCGTCACCACAATGACACCCACGCCGTTGCGCGGCTTGAACTTGAGCGAGTACAGCATCTCCACCGCCGGAATGAGAAACGCCAGCGTCTTTCCCGACCCCGTCTTGGCTGCTCCCAGCAGATCCTTGCCCGCCAGCAGCGGCGGCAGCGCTCGCTGCTGGATGTGCGTCATCGTCTCAAAGCCCATGCGGGCGAGCGCTGTCTTGGTTCGGTCCGACAGCGCCAGGTCGGCAAACCGCCGCGGGCCGCCGCCGCTCTCGCTGTCGTCGTCGACCACCGGCAGCGTCAGCTGCTGTGTGTCCACCTCCTCGCTGTCGGGCAGTGGCAGTGGCTCCTCGTTGTCATTGTCGTCTCTGGCCTCCTTGTCTTTGCTGTCGCCCTCTTTCCGGGCTTTTCCGCTTGCGCTTTCAGTGGCCTCGGCCTCGTCCTCGGCATCGTCGGCTTCCTTTTCTTCCTTTTCTTCTCTCCTCTTCCTCTTCTCTTCCTTTCTTGCTCTCCTCTCTTCTTTGGCCTTTTTTGCTTCCAGGCCTTCCAGCTTGGCCTTTTTCAGCGTATTCTGGTCGGCGCCCTCGTCATCGGTAGGCTTTGCCGCCCTGTCCTCCTTGAGCTTGCGTTTCTTGCTGATATTTTCCATGATGAGAACAGTTGATTCGTCTCAGAGGGTGTGTTGCTAAGAAGGTGCAGTTGCTTTTGGGGATGGGTAGGAAAACTCCACTGAAAAATAATTTTCACCGACAAGAAAAAACGGCAGAATAAAAAAAGAGATAAGTGGGTCTATGGACGCCGTATCGATAAGAGAACCACTCCGTTCTTTAAATGCACGTGACTCAAATTTGGTACATAGTGTTGTACAGCTAACCCTACAAAAATCATACGATACAGCCAACGACATACGAGTATCCATCCTCGCGCATAGTAAGCATCTAGTAAGACAAGTGCGAGCTGGAAGTGTAAAGTAGCTTGCGCCTTCTTATTGTCTTTTTTCTTTCCTTTTTAGATTAATGTTTTTGTGCCCCACAAGACTTCTTCATTCATGTCTATTGTAAACCGTTGTTTTAGCCCCCCCGGCTCATGATCTATAGACTCTTTCCTATAACCTATCCCGTGTAGGTTGTAATATAGTTTAGGGATTCCTGCCTTGTCTAGTTTTTCGTAATCCTAATCCGACCGACGAAACGGCATGAAAGCAAATAACATGTAAAGATCCGAGCAAGTCAACGGACCTGTCCTATGAAATACTCGGTAAAGCTAAAAAGTCGCAAGAATGGCAGCACCAGAAGCGTCGTGAATCGTAACACACAATCAGTGCAGCGCCTCTGGCGCGGGTTGTTCGTGCTTGGCTGTTGATCCCTTGCCACGCCATGTGCTGACAGCATCGATGCCGGCGGCATACCGTACTTCCTCAGTGCCATAGGCCCTTGGCGTCAGCTTGATAAGCGTGTGCAGAGGCACATTCATCCATGGACTCTGGTTCTGGTCCTTCTTCATGAAATAGGCGTAAATGCAGCGGAGGATAGCCTGGTGGGTGATGATGAGAATGTCCTCGGACCGCTCGAGCTCCATGATGATGGGCTCGAGGCGGATGACGACGTCTCTGTACGACTCGCCGCCGCGGTAGCGGTAGTTGTACTTGTCCTCGTCGCGAGCACGAAAGTCGTCGGGAAACTGGTCCTTGATCTGCTGGTAGGTGTAGCCGTCACAGACACCCGAGTCCAGCTCGTCTAGGGCTTTCCACTGCAGTTGGTTGTAGTCCTTGGGAAGATGCCGGGCAGTAGCAATGGTGCGCTTGAGGGTAGAGGTCCAGACGGTGAGTGGGCGGTTGTCCTGGTTTCGAGTAAGCAAGAGCACGTGGACAAGGAGAACAAAAAGACAAAAAGGCAGGCACTTACACCAACAGACTGCAGCACTAGCTCGGGAAGTTTCAAGGCATATTTTTCGCCGCGTGGCGACAGCTCAGCATCGCCTCCAATCCGCCCGTCCAGGTTGTACATGGACTCGCCATGCTGGCAGTGTGTCAGCAAGGGAAGAGGAGCAAGAAGCAAGAGAATCCGCGGCACTCACTCGTGACAACCAGACGGAGCGTGGGCGGATATGCAGATTCATGAGGTAGTAGACGATACGACTCTGGATATAGTCCTGGATGCGGCTGATGATGACACGGCTACCGACGTCCATAATCTTGAGATAGGTGAGGTCGTCCTCGTCGTTGTCTTCGTTGATGGACTTGTACACCTTTTCGTAGTTGCGGATGCGGTTGCGGAAGTCGAGAGCGGCCTGCTCGGGATCCTGGCCTTCGTAGTCCGGGCTGGTGGTCTTAACATCGCGGATGTTGGCCATGATGAGGTCCTCGTTGTCGCACTTGCTCTCGACGAAGAGCACCTCGATGCCGGCGGCGGTGCAGATGTCCAGGACCCATTTGCGGCGCTCCTTGGTGGAGTTTGTGGCGTCGAGGATGCCGACTACGCCGCCGGCACGGAACCATTTCATCATGTCGGCCAGAGCAGCCTCGGCAGCCACGCGGCGGGTGCGTTCGCCCTCGGGGTTGTTGATATCAAAAAAGTCGGCCGAGGGGTGGGCGGCATCCTTGCGGCGATAGTTTCCGACATTAAAGGTCTCGGCGGGAATGGAAAGCCACTGGAGGTAGCGCTGAGCTAGACGAGGTCAGATGGGAGGGGAGGAGGAAAGATGGCGGCTGTGGTTACCTTTCTGGGCAATAAAGCTCTTGCCGCGAGCGGGCAGACCAACCATGACCACGCATATTTTGACGTCCTCGACCTGGACGCCGAGGCCATTAGTACAGCGCGGCATGGCGAGGATGTGAAAAAGGACGAGGAAAAAACAAGTCAACCGAAAAATGGACAGATGCCGAGAAATGAGACGAGTGAGAGCCAGTAAGAAGGAAAAGGGGAAACGAGAAGGGGGGGGGGAAGAGGCAAAACCAGTCTGCCAAGCACAAAAAGTCGGTACCACGGCAGTGGTCCGGAAGGAGAATGGTGGGGAGCAGTGTGACCGGCAGAGCCAGTGGTCTGCTGCTTTTGCGGGTGATGCCGGGTAAGGGAAGAGAGCAGAGTCAGGAGGAGAGCAGCTTGGCGGAGCCGGCAAAGCAAAGCTCGAGTTGGAGCTGAAGCGGAGAGCTAAGCTTGAGACGCAGTAGCAGCGAAGACCGAAAAAGGGCAAGAGAAGTGCCAATGCGAGAAGAAGAGCAAGGGCAAGGGAAGTGATGCCAAAGCGAGATGGAATGGGCAGAGAGAAAAAGTCCAACGTGCAAAAATAAAGAAAAAAAGGGAGATTCAGAAAGGAAGCCTTCAGTGGCGGACGGACGGCTCTGGGTCGGTAAATGACGTCGCAGGCGGGGGGAGCTGTAAGAGTGGAGAAGACGAGACAAAGAAGACGAGTCGAGAGACGAGAACGGAGAGCCGAAGAGGATGAAGAGCAGAATGAACGAGGGACATGAAAAGGAAACGCGTTCTTTTTTAAGAAAAAGAAGGAGAAAACAAGAAAAGAAGAAAAGAAGAAACGAAGAAACGAAGAAAAGAAAAATGGGAATGAGGAAATTACGACGGGGACGCAGACGAGAATGTGGTCTCGTGCAAGTGAGTCCGGGAAGGAACGATAGGAGCGATGGGAACGCGTGATCAGTTGACGGGCGGTGAACCAGGGACGGCGGACCAGCGGCGCCAATGAGAGGGGGGGACTGCAGAATACGAAAAAGGGAACATTGAAATACAAGATACATCAGACAAATAAAATACAAAGCCAAAGAGGAAAAGAGTGAACGGCGTTCTGAACCGGGCATGTCGAAGCGGGCGGTCAGGTCAGGACCCCGCAGCCGGAAGAGGAGACCGATGTGGGTCCGAGGACAGGGGGAAAGCAGGGGAAGGGAAAAGAGTACCGAGGACAAGAGTTGCTTGGGGTGTGGTGTGACGAGGCTGCACGAGTACGAGCACGAGTAATACAAATGCGGCACTGACTCATCTGCTCTGGCCGGGTCTCGTTTACTCATATTGCAGTCCTCGCCCTGTTTCGCTCCTTCCGGCTGCCGTGCTCTGCACCTTCCCTCGTGCAAGGAAGACGGGCAAAAAAAGAAAAAAAAAAAAGAAAAGTGGAATGGAGCCATGCATTGATAAGAGGAAGCAGCTGGTCATGCAGTTTCCTAGCAAAGGACGACAGGAACAAATATTCTCCGAGTCACGACAAACCAGGGGGAAGAACAACGCAAGACGCAAAAAAAGCAAGAGGTAGAAGGGCAAAAAAGCGAAACAGGCAAAAAAGCGCAAAAACTCACCTGGCTGATACTCCACGTATTGGCCCTGGCGCGTGCCGCCGCCGTCAGCGATGGTCGTCCAGCAGCGACTCCGCGCATTGTCAACGGGAGAGAGCGCAGAGGGAGGGAATGGAAGACGGAGAGTGCGAGAGAGGGGAGGAGAGAGAAGAGAAAAAGACGATCTGGCGATAAGATGAAGACGACAAGGCTCAAATGGGCTAATCCCGCTGACGTCTTCAGGGGCCGTAGCAGCCAAAGAAGTCGGAAACAGCGCTAAAGATTAGCGATCTTACTCGCAGCGAATGCGCGGACTGACTCTAGCTCCGAACTCCGGCTGGATGATTTATCATCCCAACAATTCCTGAGCCTCGGCATCTCTCAGCTCGTTGAGGCGCGCTATGCGTCGATCTCGCAGTGTCTTACTTATATCTCGTCTGCTTCCTTCCTTCTTCCTTCTTCCGCCTCTCCAGTCTCTCCAGTCTCTCCAGTCTCTCCGGCCTCTCCGGTCTCTCCGGTCTCGCCTATCTCCCCAGTCTCCCCAGTCTCTTCTGTCCAGTCTCCCTACAATGGCTTCTCCGCCCAATCCTCTCGCCTTCATGGCCAAGCTCTCCGACGCTGTCTTTGTCTACCGCCCGCCCTCCGCCAGCCCCTTCGGCACCAGCGCCAGCGCCGCTCCTCGCCTCGTCATCCTGCTCTCCTGGATGAACGCCCAGCCGGCCCACATTGCCAAATACCTGACTCCCTATCGCGACGGCCTCGTCTTCCCCCCCCCTGCTCCACCACCGACCATCCTGCTGATCCGCGCCGACCACGCTTCCGTCTTCAAGCCCTCCAACGCCCTCGTGGCCGTCAGACCCGCCATCCCCGTGCTGAAGCAGTTCCTCCAAGACAACAACGACCTCAGCCGACCCCAGATCCTCGTCCACACCTTTTCGAATGGCGGCTCCACCATGCTCGGCCGCCTCTACATGGCCCTCGCCGAGACCAGCACCAGCAGCGCCTCTGCTCCACCGACTACCCTGCCCCCCCACGTCACCATCTTCGACTCGAGCCCCGGCCACTTCCGCTACGCCACCGGTGTCGCCGCCATGTCTGTCGGCCTTGAGCGCCAGCCCCTGCTGATCCGCCTCGCCGGCCTGCTCGCCGTCCACGCCAATGTGGCCGCCTTTTGGCTGCAGTTCCGCCTGCTCCACTGGCTCGTCTGGCTGCGTCTGGGCAGCCTCGTCACCAGGGCCGCCAAGTCATCCCACTCAGGCAAGACCGCTGCCAGCGTCGACGACACCTCTACCTCGGCCATTCTCGCGCCGGCCTGGGAACCACACAACCGCGTCGGCGGCGGCAACTGCAACGAAGTGCGTCGGGCCTACCTCTTCTCCGATGGCGACCCCCTCGTGCTGACCCGCGACGTCGAGGAGCATGCTGCAGAGGCGCGGGCGGCCGGCTTCACCGTGGCGCGCATGGAGAACTTTGGAGAGAGCAACCACGTGGCACATGCGCGGGCCGATCCAGAACGGTACTGGCGGGCTGTGCGGGAGACGTGGGAGGGCAAGTCGGAGTAGTAGACCTATGACTGTGTACGATAATAATACGGCATGATTACATGACATGGACATAGACAATAGAGAGGTATATATAGAGGTAATGAGCGGATGCGGTCAGCTGTATTCGAGTGTTGTACTCTGCTATGGACTGTAGAGAGCCACTATAGAGAGCCACGAGTGTCCTACTCATTCTGCTTCTTGCGCAGATCAAAGACGCGCAGAATCTCCTCGGCCGCCTTGACGCCGCTCAGCGCCATCGCGCCAAAGGTCGGGCCCATGCGGTTGGCGCCGTCCACCTCGGACAGCTCCATGCCGCCGACCACGAGCCCCGGCACGATCTCGCGCGTGTTGCGCACAATGGCGTCCTCGGCCGCTTGCATGTCCAGTCCGCGCATGCCCCCCAGCTGCGGCAGCGCCTGCATACTGACCAGCCGCTTGACGGAAAAGGCACCCATGGGCCCGTCGTGGCCCGTCGTCGACAGCACCACGGGCGCGTTGATCGTGTTCGGGTCCATGCACGACTGGTCGTCGTGGTGCAGCGAAACGAGCGTCCAGTTGGTCACCACGCCGGCCACGCGCAATGTCCCCGTCTCCGGGTCCCGGCGCGTGATCAGGTCCTCGACCGCCGTCGCGTTGAACAGCTTCACATTGGGAAACTGCAGCACCCGCGACAGCACCGTCGACGTGAAGAGGGCGGCGTGCCGCACCACCACAAAGTCGCCCTCGTCGTCGTAGGCCACGCCCAGCTCCCGCAAAAAGGCGTCGGCCGGCTTGCGCATGACCATGGCCGACAGCAGCTGTCCGCCGAGCCAGGCGCCACCGCCCGGCGCCACGCCGGCCTCCATCAGCGCAATCCGCAGGTCAGGGCGCTGCTTGGCCAGCATGTAGACGGCGCTGAGGCCGCACGAGCCGGCGCCGATCACGACGACGTCCGATTCGGCATATTCGTCGAGGTCGGCAAAGTAGCGGCGCGTCATGGCCCGCGACACCTGACTCTCGCGGATGGGCGCAAAGGTAAAGCCGCCGTCGGCCGGCTCCACGTCGGCGTCCATGTGGCCCATGAGCTTGGTCAGATCCGGGTGCAGAGGAGCCGTCATCCAGGACGGGGCGGCCGGAGCCGGGTGGCCCTTGTCCAGGGTCTTGTTGAGCGTCTTGGTAGCCACGGCAAAGGCGGCCGCAGACGAAGCCTCGACAGAAACAGCAGAAGGAGCCATGGTTTCAAGTTGGACAGGTACTATAGCAAGATGTTAGGATGACCCTCAAGAAAGAGGAGGGAGAGAGGGGGAAGCAAGCATGATCCTTTCGCTGGTATTATCCAGATCAAGTTAACGGCCGTATAATCTCAGCCACGCTGCCTGGCCGTCTCCCTTCTTCTGGCATTCAGAGAGAGAGAGAGAGAGAGAGAGAGAGAGAGAGAGAGAGAGAGAGGGACGGCCAAGCAGCAGGCACCGGCTCATGCATGACGCTATCATACAGTTACCCCGATGACCTTGGTCATCTTGACACTAGATATACAGCCAGCGAAGCCATGGTTGCTTCTCAAAAGGCCCGTGGAGCTGGTGTGGATAGTCCTACAGAACAAGCGATCTGTGCAGAGAACGAGAAAAGTCAGCCATCCAAACTAGAGGGAAAGAGGGAGAGAGGGAAAGAAAAGGAATCTGACGCTTTGTGTTCAAAAGTTGTAGAGTCTGAAGATTGAAAAAAAAAATAGAGTCGAAGACGAACGTGCAGATTGTAAAAGAGGACGGGAGGAACGGCGGGTTTAAGTATTCCAGAGCTGCCGGCATCGGTGGTGGGGGGAGGAGGGGCAGAAATCCGCAGACGCAGTTCATCTTGGTCCAGATTTCATGATCGATCGCGGGGCTTCTTCTAGAACGCCGTATATGACCGTGCATTCTGGTTGAATGACGAGTTTCGGGTCACTAATAAATATCACGTGTATACAGTATTAGCGCATTTAATAGTGGATCCACATTTCATTGTAGTCACGTGGATCGTATTCATTCCGTAACTATGTAACCTCGTACTAATTATTATTAGTAACCCATTCAGTTTCAGCCTGCCAGCGAGGGGAATTTCATGGGGACGGATTCGCATTCCTCCTTTCTCTCTCGTGTCTCGAATCTCTTCTTCTCCTCTCCCGTCTCCCTCCATTCCCATTTCCCTCTTTTCTTCTTTCCATCAACATGGCAGCACCGAATGCCAACGCTCTTTTTCTGCTGGCCGACCACATCAAACTCTCCCTGGTCGAGCGCCAACGCACAAAAAAGGCCCTCCTCGACGATGACGACGACGAGCAGGACGGCCACATTTCCCGTTCGTTGGACCAGTTCCGCAGCGGCATCGACGCTCTCCAGCAAGAACAGTCCCAGCTCGACGAGGACGACACGTGAGTCGTTTCTCGCCGTCTTCTTGCCGTCTTCTTGCCGTCTCTTTTTTCTGCTAACACTGCCTAGCAAAGCCATTGCGATTGCCGATGCCTTGCCCTCGCTCCAGAAACAGTACGAGTCTCTAGTGGCCCAGTTCCAGAGGAGTGCGTCGACGTCTCCTTCGAAGCAGCAGCCAACACCCTCCTCCTCCTCCTCCCCCTCCTCCGCCTCCTCCGCCTCTACCCCTACGCCCGCGTCTCAGCCCAAAAAGGCCGTCCGCTTCCAGGATAAGCCCCTGCCAAAGTACCCTCCCTCCTCGGACGACGACGACGACGAGGCTGCCGCCAGAAACTCCAAGAATAGAAACGACAGCTTTGCTGTCGACCTGGAAGCCCAGCGCCGGCTCTTCAACGGCCGCTACCGGGACGACCCCCAGTCCGACAACGCCAACAACGTCGACCGCGTCAACTCGTCCAACCCCGAGCTGCTCCAGACCCACGCCAACATCATCGCCGACCAGGATGCCCAGCTGGACGCCCTCGGTGCCAGCATTAGCCGCCAGCGGGAACTCAGCATGCTGATCGGCGACGAGCTCGACAGCCACGTCGCCATGCTCGAGGAATCGGAGCGCCTCACCGACCGCCACCAGTCGCGTCTCGACCGCGCACGCGGCCAGGTCGGCCGTCTCACGCGCAATGCCGGCGACTGCAAGCAGATGGGCATCATTGTCACCCTCATTGTCATTCTCGTCCTCCTCATTGCCATTCTAAAATGAGCGCTCTCTTGCCAGACTTTACACATTTGGTTGTTTCTGTATTGTTTCCATACTGCTTTTCCCCGGTTCGCTTTTTACTCTGTCACTTGTTGCTGTCAGGCTTCTCTTGGCTTACCTACTGTTATCTATTATGGCTACTTTTCCAGCGTTGCATGGCGTCTGGTCGGCGTCTCGGTTCTTGATTCCTTTCATTGGTCCCGTTTCCGTCTCTCTCTCTCTCTCTCTCTCTGCTACTTGCACGTATATACGTCTATAATGTATCTGTTGCGATGTTGCCTGTCTTCAAAATATTCTGTTTATGTATGCTGTTTCTGCTAGTGACTGCTCTCAATGGCGTATTGACTACTTGGGGAAAGGAAAGATAATTATGTTGCAAGACGATTCTCCAGTGTCTGTCCCAGAAGAACATGTCTGCTCTCAGGATTCGGCAGCAGAGTCTTTGACAGGGTCTACCGGGAAAGGCAAAAAGGTAAAAGCGAAGAGGAAAGAAACAAAATGAAATCCATGCATAACCTCGTCGGTTTCCATAGGCGGAGAAGAGTCAAGGCTTCACAAAATACCCAGGAGAGAAAGTGGAGAAGCTTGTCAAGAAATCCAACGAGTAGAGAGGCTGGAAAAGATGCATTGGCCCCAGTCTGTCCGTCCTCTAGGACCTGTCTCAACGAATAATGTCTCCTTCTTTCTGGATGCCCTGCAGGTCCTCCAGGATGTCGCTGCCCCCCAGCATGCCTTGGCCGCCCAAGAGGGACTTGCATTCGGACGGCCACAGCTCGTAAAACTTGATGCTCTCGTCGCTAGAGGCCACTGCGATACAGCCATCCCTCAGGATGTGATCGTCTGGGCTCTTTCTCTCTTCTCTTGTCTCCCCGGCCACTGTCCCGCGTCTGGGCTTCTTGTCGGTCATCTTGCCCTTTCCCTTGTCCTTTCTCTTTTGCACGAGCTCCGGTGGCGGCCAGTAGTTTGGTCCTCTGGCACACGACACGGCAAAGAGTGCTCGGTGGTTACCCTCCCACCTAATGGATTTGACCTGCCGACAGTCCGGCCACGAGTACACTGCAATCCGCACTGGATGGCCCGGATGCACGAAACCAAAGGTGGCCGCAATCTCTCGCCGCGTGGGGCTCCAGATCAGGCTGGTCACTTGCGAAGACACAAAAATGGTCGCCAGAGCTGTGCCGGATGCGGTGTGGAAGAAGTGAATGCACCTGTCGCTGGAACCGCCCCCTGTGGCCAAGAGTCCTTCCTGCCACGGACAAAAGGCAATCGCCTTGACCGCTGCACCATGCTCCCACTGCCAGCTCTGGGATCCGTTCCCCACCCGGTGGACGGGATGCTCGCCATATGGGATGCGCTCCCGAATGACTCTGCCGTTGGTCATGATGGCCTTGAGACGGCTGTCATAGTAAAAGAGCCCCTGGTCGCCCCGGTTCTGGCTGCCCGACGACTTGTCCGACACATATTTGCAGTCCCGAGACTGGAAGCTCGGCGGCAGCACGTTGTTGATGTGGAAACAGTTGCACATGTTGTCGTTGCTTCCGGTGGCCAAAGACATGCCGTCGGGAGACCAAGCCAGGCCGCAGATCTGCTGATAGTGCACCGATATACGCGCCACAAGTGTCATGTCGCCGCGCCAGCCGTCTTGCTCGACCTCGGCAGACGTAGGCCACTCGACGACGTAGTAGAGCACGCTTCCAGTTTCATCGCCAACCAGCAGGTCTTCTGTCGAAACGAGCACGTCATGGTCCTTGTATGGGTTCTTGGTGGGCCGCAAAGTGCAGATGGGCCGCCAGCTGAGACAGGTGATGGAAGCGCTTTCCTGGATCACTATACGGGAAAGTCCGGCCTCGTGTATGGACAGGAGGCCTAGGAGGCTGTTGGAGCGACCAAAGGCCAGTATGCTCTGGCGGCCCTGTGCGGACGAGAAGGCGAGAGCGGTGATCCATGAGGTTTGTATGTGTGTGCCGTTTAGAAGCTGAGTGCCGCCTTTTTCTGTCCAGCTGTAGAGCAGATCGCCAAGACTAACGGCGATTGTTTCAGAGGTGGAGCAGTAGGCAATGACGGAGCAGTAGTAGTCGTCTCGCAGTTCGGGGGCTGACAGGATTCTGGCAAGTTAGGAGACGAGAATAAGAGACAGAGAAGAGAGAGAAGGGTAGGCTTACCGTGTAGGACGACAGCGATTGTCCATGGAATTCTTGTGAGCAGCTAGAGGCTGTTAGAAATCAAAGAAATGAAGGAGAGCACAAAAGAGTGAGCATTTTCAAATTACTCACGTTCGGCAGCTCCATTCCTCACCCACGACGTCCCATCCCAGCGAGTCCGTCTCCGTCTCTTGAGCCCGGATTCGGCGGCGGACCGTGAAGACCGAGCTCGGCCGATGGGGTCGCAGTTGAGCATGCGGGAGGCAATGTCAACGTTGAGGGCTGCCGCCAGACGGTTCCGGTGATGGTAGCGGTCGTCGAGCTGTTGGGCCGTGCGCACAAAGGGCGAGCTGTAGTAGGGCGCCGAGGTTCCTCTCTGCATGAGAGTGCCGCGGCCGCCGTCAACGGCCCCAGTCGGCGGAGAATTCAGCCCGAGCGCCCAGGCGGGGCCGTCGTTGCGGCGGTTGACAAGGCTGCCAATCTCATGGCGGTATTCCGTGATGCTGGTGGAGTTGGCAGACCGCGTCTGGATGGTGACGCCTTCTGCCTGGAGAGCGGCGTAGTTGTGGTCAGTGTAGGCGGCCAGATGATTGATGGGGACGCGGCGAGACGAGAAGGGGTCTTCGGAGGCGTTGCTGTGGCGGAGGAACTTTTCCGTCGCGGTGAGCTCTTTCGGAGTGCTGGTGAAGCGGAACTTTTCAGAAAAGGAAAGGGTGCCGCCATTGGCGTCGCGGGGATGGACAAAGCGGTCTGGCTGGCGCGGCGTCTGGACGGCGAGACGGGGACAAAAGGGCGGCGAAGGGGACGGGCAGCAGGACGAAGCCGGGGTTGCGGCGCTTCCTCTGGGCTGACTTGACGGGGGAGAGAGGGCCGATGGCAGTGCGAAGAAGGCAGAGGGCAAGCTGGAGCGGAAATGGCCCAGCCGAGGGCGCGTCAGAGCCGTGTCTTCGTAGGCGGAGTCAGATGGGGTCTGGTGGAAGTGTCTAGAGGACGGGGGCAGAAGGATGCTCCGCTCGCCGCCGAGGCCGCCCGTGTTTGTGTGGTGCTCGTCTGCATTGTCTGCATTGACTTCGGAGCGGGACGGGGCGTCGGGACAGCCGTCGAGGGAGGCCAGGGAAGCCGGAGACAGTAACGGAGCCCGGATCTTGGTAGAGTGTTGAGGGGTCGACGGAGCCGAGCCGTAGCCCGAGTCTCCAGGGGACCAAGCCAAGTTGGCATGGTTCATGTCTGGCATCGCAAAGACACGTCTGGCGCGGGGGCGCTGGGGGGTTGTCGGGCCGGCAGAGTCCATGATGTATGCTCTGCCATGCAGTTGAGAGGACGGCAGACGACAAGAAAAAGAAGAGCAGGCTGGTGAAACTATGTGGTGATGAGAAAGTCAGGGAAAAGTAAGATATGGCATCCAAGGTTCAGATGACGGTGGACCTGATTTTGTAAGCGGAGGGAAAATGTCTCCTTTTATAGCAGAAAGGTGTATTCAAAGAGTTGGTGCCAAGGATGAAAGTCTTCAATGGTGGAAACCGGATGATCTCTGAGATTCACCGATGGAAAGTATGGGACGGGTGGGCAATGAGAGCCATAAGATGTTGAGAATGCTGTTTGCGTTTGGTCTGAATGACCTGATCTGATGAAGAGCTGCTCGTCGGCAAATCATACAGCCGGGCGACGAACAAAGGACGAATGAATGACGTAAAGATATAGCTGCCAAGAAAAAGTCGCCAAACAAAAGTGAATCCAAAAAAAATAAGGGAGGAAAGGAGAATGGATTGCAGGTCAAAATAAAGACGATGGCAAGAAAGGCGGAAGAAACAATAGGAAGGGGAAAGAATGAGGAAAGAGGAAAGAGGACAGGGAAGAGAGAAAAGAGGGGTCGAAGAAAAGAGGAAAGAGAAAAAGAGGGGGTGGGTAACACAATAGGAGGAAGGAGCAGCGAGGAGCAGTGATTGTCGGATTCATTCCTATTGATGACGTCCTCTGAGTGGTGATGCAGGTGTAATAGGGAGATTTCCTAAAAGGGAAAGAACAGCTAACTGGCGTGACGACGTAGCAGTGCTGCCGGGAGGGCGGGCGTCCGACAGAAACGCCCAAGGGAGTCCCTGGAGGACCTGATGCCCTGGAGGCGACGGGGTCCCCTCGCAGAGACCCCTCGCAGAGGCAGCGAGAACGAAGACGGAAATGGATGCCCGACATTGGACGAGAGAGCTGCCGTGGCCCGTGGTGACCACAAGAGCTGGTGGTGATTCACGTGACTGCACGTGACATTGGTAGCGCTTCTTGGTGGGGTAGTACGTCATGAGGCAGCGAAGAAACAGAAGCCGAAGAAAGTCGAGCAGAAGAAGGCGACAGAGACAGGAACAACGACGTCTGTCATGGCGAGTGTAAGCACGGTGGGTGTGGACAGTGTGATCTGCAGCTGACGAGCATGGCACAGCATGGAGTCGCACGCGGTCCACGGACCCGGACGGACGAGCAAAAGCGATTGGACGCCGAAAAGATTCGCAAGTATCGCCAGCTCGAGGACGAGCTGCGCACGAGTGTGGGTTCCTGGCTCTGTTTCTGTTCTTCCTTTGCTTCCCTGGTTTTCGTCTAACTTTGTAGGACCTCGGCGAGAATGCCTTTCAGCTGACGACCAGGCTGCTGCGACTGAATCCCGAATATTATACCGTTTGGAACGTCCGCCGGCGATGTTTGATATCCACTCTAGGAGAGGAGACTGTAGATGCAAACGCAGAGCCAAACGCAGACAAGGACACAGACATTGTTCAGACGCTTGCGGCCGAGCTGCAGTTCACAGTCCCCCTTCTGATGGAGTTCCCCAAGTGCTATTGGATCTGGTCCTACCGCCTGTGGATCCTGCAGCAGGCCGTGCAGCGACTCGACGCAGCCACATGGCGACGCATCTGGCTCGACGAGCTGGCCCTCGACTCCAAGATGCTGACCCGCGACCGACGCAACTTTCACGCCTGGGGATACCGGCGCCAGCTAGTCGAGCAGCTCGAGAGAAGCCCCGCTGACCAAGACCAGGCTGACCAGGCAGGCAGCCTCGTCGAACCAGAGTTTGCCTACACCACCAAAATGGTCCACATGGACCTGTCCAACTTCTCGGCCTGGCACAACCGCAGCAAGCTCATTCCCAGGCTGCTGGCAGAGAGGCAGGCCGACGACGAGGCCCGCACTCGGTTTCTCGACGAGGGTGAGTTTCTCTTCTCTTCCTATTGCCCCTGAGTCAGCCTGCTGACGGCCAGAGCTCGGCATGGTCCGCGAGGCTCTCAACGTCGGCCCCGAGGACCAGTCTCTCTGGTTCTACCACCAGTTTCTCATGCTCAACCTCACCGACCACTTCACCGGCCATCCTGCCATCACGCCACACTTCTCTCTAGAAGAGCGAACCACCTACGTCCTCCGCGAAATCGACGCCATCAAGGACCTCCTGCTCGACTACGACGACATCAAATGGATATACGAGGCCCTGATCGAATACAGCGTCTCCCTCGCCCGTATGGAGGCCCGCCCGCTGGCCCTGGACGAACGAACAGACGTCAGCGCCTGGCTCGTCCGGCTGCGAGACCTCGACCCCATGCGTCGTGGCCGTTGGGACGACTTGGAAGCAGAGCACGTCCTCGGCAGACGGACAGTGGCTAGCACCGGAGAATAACAATAGACACGAGAACTGGCACACACATGCAACGGAAAGACACTGTGAATTGTAATCTGATCGTCATGTCCCTCCCAAACTTGCATTGTTAAAGAACAAGGCAGAAGAATCAGACAGCCGCCATACACCTGTTGACCTGTTGACCTGTTGACTGGGATGCATCTCTGGGAGCACTCCGAGATGATCAAAACAGACCCCATTCGACCCGCTCAAGCGTAAGAAAGAGGCGAGACGAGAGAAGAGAAAGCAAAAAGTATCAAATACAAACAAAAAGTCATAAACAAAAAAAAATACCCCATAATGATATGTTGTCCCCAAATCCCGTAAACAGAATATGCCGCCTCGACTGTGTAACGTGTGAAACTGGGCAGCAATCATGCTTTTCACCTGTTTTCACGGCCATTTTGACGGTTTCTGTCTACCCTGTCTTTCCCTCACGCACCCCCAGCACCTTTGGCCTTTTCCTGCTGCTGCTGCAATGCCTGGTACCACATCGCCACATACGCCGCATATCCACCATAAGGTGCATAGGGGTCTGAAGGATCGTCGCTGCCGCCAGAGCCAGGCTGCGGTGCCGCTGGAGCAGCAGAGCCGCTATATCCGGGAGCAGAAGAACCTCGGCCACCACTGCCATAGCTCCCGTAGCCACCACCACCACCACCATCGCCGCCGCCGGCCCGGCCATAGCCCGAGCTGTCATAGTCCCGGTAACCGCCACCACCGCCTCGGCCACGGCCGCCGCCCATGTTCTTCTGCCGCATAGCCTCGACCCTTTCCTCAATGGCCGCCTTGGCCATATCAATGGCCTGCTGACTGCCGATGAGGCCAATCTCGCGCTCGTCCTCGTTCGGGCCAGACGACTGCGTCACGTTGATCTTGCAGCCCGTGGTCTGCTGCATCTCCCGGATCGTCTCGCCGCCCTTTCCGATAATCATGCCCACAGAGTCTGATGGCACCATGACGGAATCGGTGATGCGGTCGGGCCCTCCGGGACCACCTGGGCCCCCACGGCCAGCATAGCCGCCTCCTCCAGCCCCACGACCTCCGGGACCACCCATACCCCCCACACCTCCCGAATTTCCGCCGCCTCCAGCACCACCGCCGCCGCCATTGAAATTACGCGTGTCGCTGTCCACAATCTCCATGATCAGCTCCTTGGCCTGGTTGGTGGCCGAGCGCTCGCCAATCAAATTCACCGGACGAAGCCCGTTGATGCTCTTCGCCTCGCTCACAATGTTGACGTGGCATCCGCTGCGCTCTTGCAGATCTCGAATCGTCTCACCGCCCCTGCCGATAATCAGGCCAACCGTCCGATCCGGCACCATGATCTGCACGCACTCGTCACCCTCCCGCATCGGGGGCTGGCCCGAAAAGATGCCGCCCCGCCCAGCCGGATTGCTGCCCGGAACACCGTTTCCTGCTGGTCCTGCAGACATGCCGCCGGCTCCATAGCTGCCACCACCACCACCACCACCACCACCACGTCCGTATGGTCCTTGTGTGGAGCCACTGCCTTCGATAATCTTTTGTATGGCGTCACGAGCTATCGCGCGCTGAGCCTGCAGCCCGGTAATCTTGCACTGCCGAGTATCGCTGTCGGGGCTGACTGCTGCCAGAAACTGCACGCGACACTGGCTGTCGCTCTCCACGCGCTTGAGATTCTCACCTTGGCGCCCAATAATGAGGCCCACCAGGTTCGAGGGAATATCAATCGTATCTGTCATGTCTTCGGCCCCATTGCGTCCAGACGGCGACCGGTAGTGGGCAGCCAAGCTGCTGCTTCCTGCTGCTGCACCACTGCGAGGCGAAAACGGTTCTCGGCTGTTTCTGTCGCTCCGGTCCCGGTCCCGGCCTTGGCCGCGGGCTCCCGGTGAGTAGGACCGATCACGCCGCTCCTCCCGCCGTTCCTCCCGCCGCTCATCCCGGTAGGGGTTGTAGCTGTGAGGGCCACTGCGGTTCGGTGGCGGTGACCGTGACCGCGAGCTGCGGTACCGCCGCGCATCAGAGCCTGTCAGAGGCATGGCACCGCTTGCAGACGTGCTAGAGTAGTGGATCGGGCGATCATAGGGCGTCACGCCGTTTTGCGCCGCGACCGCCTTGGCTCTGGCGATGGCATCCTGGATACTGACCGTGCCGGTTGTGGTCGGCTGCGCCGACGCAGCAAGGCCGCCGAGGTCGAGGCTCCCGCTGCTGGTGGGTTGCGGTAGAGGGTAGGCGGGGGCGCTGGGTGATGTCTTTGCTGAAAAGGGAGTCGTGCCCGGCGCTGGCGGGTAGGCCAGAGGCGCCGGCGGTGACTGGCCCGGCACACCTGGCACACCTGGCACACCCGGGGCGGATGGAACTCCTGGGGCACCGGGGATAGTCTGAGGCTTCTGTGCAGCTGTGATTTAAAACAAGAGTTAGAAGAAGTAAGACACAGTGCGGATACAACTAAGACATTGTGTAAGCAAGACAAGCTTTTCCTGCCGTGATTTTCCTGTTTTGTGTATGGTCTTCCTGCCTCCGTCCTCCAGTCTCTAGACGTTCCCTCTACTCCATTTTACTGGTCAAGAACCCGAACAAATCAGATGTAACACGAGAATGAGAGCCAGGAGAGCAAGACATCACAGGACACCAATGCATCACACATCAAAACAGAACAGGATGACACAGGAAGCGAGAGCAAAACAAGACGGCAAGGAGGAAAGCAATGCATAATACTTTTAAGTCGGGCCAGTGAACCAAGTAGACTTCTTTTCTTCTCACTTACCGAGAGTCGCTAAGATGGACTCTAGATTGGTTGCCATGCTTTTCTGGTCCTTCGCGCTTGGCTTTGGACCTGTTTGTGGCTGCAATGCTTGGAGTTGCCAAAGATACAATGCAGTATTTTGGACACGTTGGAGCTACTAGGTTGCGATGTTCTGACGATGCTGACAAGGCGACGGACGCAGAGCAGAGGACGGAAGAATGATGTTCAATCTTGATATATTCAATTCACAGCGCAAACGGCGTCTGTACCTTTTTTTTCTCTTTGTCACCCTGACAGTCACTCTTCCCTTGCCCTAGCTGTTTTCAGTTTCAGACCTTTTTTTTTCTTAGTTTTCTGTCCCCTTGCTATTTTTTTTAGTAGTCACTGCACTCTGGACACTGACAAGCTCAAAGATGGAGCAAATTGCATACGTCAGTTCGCTGTCAAAGGATGAAAAATGATCAAGTTCAAAGGTCAATAGGTTGGCATAAAGACAAGACTAGCAAGGCTCTTTATCCCTTCTTTTGCTCTCTGAACAACGATGTGAGAAATATGATCGAATTGATGGATGGTTTAGTAGTCAATAACGAGGTAATCCAATCATGCCAAAAAGGCGGCGAGGTTACCAGTAATATCAGCTCAAGGCAGAGAGAACTGAACGCAAATAGTACAGTTAGATGCCAGAAACAATGTGCACACAATGGCAGAATGTTTATAATTGCTTTTTTCTGTCTTTTCTGTTCTGTTGATTTTCTGTTTCGCGTGCTGTGAAGGAGAGAAGGGGGGGGGAGATAGAGGCAGAGGCGAGGGGGAAAAGAGCGACCGAGAAGAAACAAAAAAAGACAAGAGGTGAAACGGTGAGGAGGTGAAGAGGGAAAGCTGCGATACGAAGCCTATCCGAGAATACACAAGCAAACTCGAGGAACGCGATCGCGACAAAACGATGCAAAAGAGCGAAAGAGAAGAAAAAAAAAAAAGGGGAAAAAAAAGAAAAGCAACAGGATCGGAAAAGGGAAATTTTTATGCACAAAAAAAATGCCAAAAGGACTGGGAAAATAGAAAAGGCGGGAGGAACGTCCAGATGCTCAAATGAGGAGTTGGTGTTGGAAAACTTTCTTCTATTCTTGGCACTACTACCACTAAAAAAAGAACAATAAAAAGAAAAAAAAAAGAGAAAAAAAAAAGAACAAAAAGGAACAAAAAAGAACATAAAATTTCTGCACGTAATATTCCAAGGCTTGCGCCGTTTTCGGAAGGGCCTTGTTTTTTCCGGCGGCACCAATCTGCATGTGAGTCACGTGGTTATTAGTCAGATATTTCTTGTCTCTGACAAGCTGCCCGGAGTCAAAGACTGCTGGGTACGGAGTGTGAGTGTTGCTGCGTGCGTTGGCCATGGGTTCCCTGGACGGTGACGAGCGCTTTTCCCAGCTCGTGTCCTGGTCCGCGGCACAGGGCGGCCGAATTCATCAGGCTGCTGAGATCTTTCGCGACGAGCAGACAAATGTTTCGCTGCGCATTCGGCAGTCGACAGAGAGCCACGAGAGCCATCTCGAACCGGGCGATGAGGTGGTGCGGTGTCCTCTGTCTACGACGCTGTCGTTTCTGAACGTGCTGGTCCGAGGCAGGCCTCTAGGACAAGAGCCGAAAGAGTCCTCGGTGCTCTGCAGCAGACTCGCCTTCCCGGACGGCTTCATCGAGCAGATACCACCTCACGTGCTCGGGCGTCTTTTTCTCGTGCAGCAGTTTCTCTTGGGCAGAGAGTCGCACTGGCATGCATACATTGCGTTCCTTCCACAGCCAGAGCATTCTTCTGCCTGGACACTGCCAGCCTTCTGGGGGGAGGAACCGGGAGCGGAACCGGGAGCAGCAGACGGACCGGCCTTGCTGAGAGGGACCAATGCCGGCATTGCTGCCGCAGAAATGCGGTCGCACGTGGAAAAGGAGTTTCAGGATGCACAGGACTGTATGCAGAAGCTGGGCTTCCCGGCAGCTGCAGACTTCACCCGGCTGCTCTATCATTGGGCCTTTTGCATATTTACGAGTCGCAGTTTTCGGCCATCACTGGTCTTGAGTGCCGAGACACAAGCGGCATTGACAAGGAGCAGCGAGGGGCCAGCAGGGGAGGAAGACGAGAGCGGCGCAAACTGGCTGCCCGCACTTCCTGCTACATGCAAAATGGACGACTACGCCATTCTCTTGCCCGTACTCGATCTCGCCAACCACGACCCGAGGGCACAGGTGACATGGGAGGCGACAACAACAACAACATCGACAGCGACAATGCCGACTTCATATGTATCCTTCAAGACACATGAAAAGCATGGTGCAGGTCAGCAGATTTTCAACAACTACGGCATGAAGACGAACAGCGAGTTGCTTCTGGGCTATGGTTTTTTGCTTCCAGCCACCAGAGGCTTGCACAACGACTATGTGCATCTGCGCAAGAGGAGGGACATCCAGGAGACCGCACAAGCGTCTGGAGATTCCGGGATTGCAGGGTCGAGCATCAGCCAACGACCACAGGATTTCTTATTGTCCAGACGTCCACTCGATGATCCGAGTTCCGTGATAGGAGCGTCTCGACAGTGGCCGCGGAGACGAGAAGAGCATAGGGAAGCCGGAGCCAATGCAAAAGTGACAGCAAGCCGACCATTTTTGCCGCCTGCATTTTCTCGCTTCGAAGACGCACTATTATGGGACCTCTGTACGCAGATGTGGACGCCGACAGAGCAGCAACGGGCGTGGAATCTCGTGAGAGGGGATGGAATAGAACGCTCGGCACAACTCGCTGATCTTACTCTCGAGGAGCGAACAAGCATACTAGACACCGTGTTAGCAGAGCCGCAACATGAGCAACAGCAACAGCAACAGCAACAGCAACAGCAACAGCAACAGCAACAGCAACAGCAACAGCAACAGCAACAGCAAACACGCTATGGAGCAGCCGAGTTCGATGACTTGCAGGACCGCATGCGACAGACACTCTTTGCCAAGGTGGCATCGGATTTTGAGAGACTCGCTGCAGCCGAAGAGTTGGTTGCCGAGGACGAAGAAGATGTGGAGGAAAAGGACCTGTCCTACTGGAGGCTGGCAGTCGCATATAGAGAGCAGTATCGGGCTGTATTGATAGAGACCCTGCAGGGACTGGATCCAGACGTGGAGCTGGTTGAAGCATGAGGGGCCAGGAAGAGAGAGAATTCAAAAAAAAGAAAAAGAAAATTGCTGATACCAAAGTTTGATTACGAAGCAGAAAATGGGAGAATCAAGAGACGGAACAAGCCTGCCAGAATAGGAAAGCGCCAGACTGCCTCGTTCCTTCCTCACTCTCTCGTCTGATTCCCTATAGAAGGAAGGCACGAGACCGAGAAGCCCTAAATTCCCTCTGCTTTCTTGATTTGTGCGAATTCCATCGCTGCTCTTGCTTCTTTTGTTTCCCTAAAAAAAACACAATTTATGACAGAAACAATTCTATTCGCTCCTTTTCATTCGACGCTGCCATTCCTTCGTTATAGTCGTTTGCTGCGTTCAAAGACACATCATGCGTGCCACTCTCTTCCTTCTCGGGATGGGTGGCCTGCTGGCAGACGCCAGCCCAGTCAAGTCTGCCGCAGCCAACGCGTATAAATTTGCTCGTGCTGATTTGGCTATCCCGGATGCACCGGCTGCGTTCCGGGTACAGCTAGGCCATCCTCCGAATCCGGACGTGCTCAGCAGCCCTGTGCGGATGCGAGTGGTCCTATCGAGAGAAAACGGAGCACACGGAAAAGGGGGAAAAGGGGGAATCGAGACGGAGGCTCTGCCTCCAAACACCATCAGCACGAACACGGTCTTGAGTGGTGTGTATCCGGTGGTCAACGTGTCGTGGGGAAACCGCGAGGGTGTGCGCCCTGCGATGCAGCGATTTGTCAGTTATGTCGACACGGGCAGTTCGGACACCTTTGCTGTGCTGAGCTCCTTCCAGTGCCTTGGCGAGGCCCGGCGGTCTGGGCGCCCGGGCTATCTGGCAGCGGCCGGTGCTCCGGCGTCCAGTGGGCCGTCCCTGCTCACAAGGCTTCCTCAGAGGGCCTGCGGATTCGGCACACTGTATGACGAGAAGGCGGGTGCCTTTATCAATCTGACCGAGCGGGCGTTCCGCATCAGCTACTTTCCAGAGACAGCATCGCTCAGTGGATCCATGGTGCTGACGCCCATGGCCGTGGGTGACCTGTCCGTGCCGCTGCAAGAGGCCGCGCTCGTGGACACGGCCATGTGGACGGGCGACGGCGTCGTTTCGGGACTGCTCGGGCTGGGTTATCCGGGACTGACCAGGGCCCATAACCGGCAGACAGGTCGGCCGGCTGCTCCCTACTTTCCCTTTTTCACCCGAGCCCATCAGATCTACGGAGACCGTCTGGCACCTGTGTTTAGCTTGGCGATGGACCGCGTGGCATCGCCCGGGACCCCGTCGTGGCAGCCGGCCGGCCAGCTGGCCCTGGGAGGGCTCGTGGACTCGACCTACTATGAGGACAACTTTACCAGCGTGGCCATTGAGAAGCTGCAGCCGGGGACGACGCCCGACTCCAACTCCCTCGGGTTCTACGTGACCACGGTAGAGCTCGAATGGGCACCGAGCCGTGCCAACACGACAGGAGAGCCGCCAGTGGTCCTGCAGCGGTCGGATCCTTTCCAGGTGGTGATGGACAGCGGCACAGCGGCCAACTTTGTGCCGACGACGGCAGCGCTGACGATCAACAGCCTGTTTGATCCACCGGCGCTCTACAACGAGACGCTACGGTACTACGTGGTGGACTGCGCGGCCAGGCCGCCGTACGTGGCATTCCGCATTGGCGGGGTGGCCATGGCCATGGACCCGCGTGACTTGGTGGTGCGGGCCATCGACGGGGTGTCGGGCGACGAGGACGTGTGCTTCTCGGCCATTGCCAATGGCGGGGCGCCGCCGCTGGACGTGCAGGTGCTGGGGTCGACGTGGCAGCGGGGATACGTCGTGGCATACGACCAGGGCAAGACGATGCTGCACATTGCCCGTCGTCGAGCGTACTAGGCAAGTGGGGGATACGGTCCTGAGAGGGAGAGCTCTTGCGTGGACGAGTACGGAGGATGCCAGTAGGACAATGAATTTTGGGGGGTCTGGAGTCATCAGCCTGCCAGGCATGGACGACGGGGGGAAAAAGAGCGGAGCTTTGGAAAAAGGACATAGTCAGACCGAGCCATGGAGAAATAAAAAAGAAAGGTTAAAAAAGGATGGAGAAAGGGACAGGGACAAAAAGGAGAAAGAAGCAAACAAAAAAACAAGGAGCATTTTGGGCGTTTTATTGCCCTATGGGCTGTCAACAAAGAAGGCAAACAAGAGCTGGGGACAAAGAAGGAGAGGGTCGAGGCAGGACGAGAAGCGTGCGTGCTTCTTTGCCAGAGTTTGTCGAGAACAAGGCGTGCAGAAATGTCTAGAACACAAAACTCCCCGATCTACGGGTAGAGACACCGTGTTACTGAGAGATACTGGATCGACCGACAGCAGGAGTGACAGGAGTCTTGTCTCTGCGTCGCTGCCCATAGTCTCGCGCGCATCTGCGCTGGTTGTTCGTTTTCTGTTGACACGACCTCCAGCCCGTTTGCCGCCCAAACACATGTTTCCAGTACGAGGACCGACAATTGGCAACCATTACGAGGGATCACAGGACCGTACGAGCATCTCCGTACGAGAGCACTCGTACGCCAGCCATACGAGTAGACGATGCTCAAGAAGGAACCCCGCTAATGAGGATCGGGCAGACTGGACTTGTGGACTGTTTGCCACTCAGACATGGACGAGTGGTTGACAGGACGCTATAGACACTATCGGCACTAAACTAAAAGTATTCCTGCGTATCTGTCAAGGGTACAAAGTCGGTACGAGCTGTGGCAGCGGCACGGGCGTCCCAGCAGGCCTCTTTCGTGCTGTCTGAAAGTACTGGAATGTATCTCGATCTTCTTGTCAGTTCGGTCTCAGTGCATCTTATCGTCCATTCCCTCTTCCTCTTGCCCTCTCTGGCCAGCGGAGGCGAAAATGCGAGCTGTAGATGAGTTTCCTTCCTTGTTTTCTTGTTTTGGTCTCCCTAGTCTTTATCTTTGTTCTTTCTCCGTTTTTCTTTTCTTTTGCTCTGCTGCTGTTCTCTCTCTCCTGCTCTCCTGCTCTCCTTGTCTGCGAGCTCGTCATTTCTTTATCCCGACACAGTGTCTCGCCTGCTCCTTGCAGCTTACAGGAGACTTTTGGAGCTCCAATAGCTTCCCGTCGAGCTTCTTCTTCTTGTCGTCATATAATATACGGCACCCGTGGCCCTGTAGCAGCTGGGTTCTGGTGACGTCCTCTAGAAAAGCAAGGATCAAGAGCGAGAGAAACGAGCGAGACAAGAGAAGAGAAAAGAAGAATTAAAAAAAAAAAAAAAAAAAAAAAAGGCAGACGTGGTGCTTCGCTCCTTCCTCCAGCCTGCCCGCTCTCGTCTCGTCTGACGTCGGCTCCTTCTCTTTTTCCTGTCTGCTCGTTCTGCTCGTACTCGTTTACCCTGTTTTCTCGTTTTCTCGCATCGTTCCTTCCGCCCTTTCGCACACATCACGCACTTTCCACATCTCCGCCTCCTTCGCAGCTGCCTGTTTCGACCATCCATCTCACCTGCTCTCACAGCTCTCTCACCAAGCTCTTGCCCGCCACCCCACTCCCCCCTGCCACCCCTCTCAGGCTTTCCACGCCCCTCCCAGTTTTTGCCAGAGTTGTCTCCCAGTTTCGTCTCCCCGTTTTCTCCCCGTTTTCTCAGCATCTCAAACCAATCATCTTGCTCTGGACGCCGTTACATAGTACAGCCACGGCACGCTCGATTCGCCGTATTCGCCGTATTCTCTGTTTCTCTGTTTTTCTGTTTCTGTGTCTCTGTGTCTCTGTGTGCACGCCCTCTTGGGTGGTGCCGCCAGAAATACGACCGTGGGGCGTCTGCATACGAGGGCCACAGACACGTTTCCACGCAGAAGCAGGAAAACCAAGGAAACCATTTGCAGCACCTCGCGGGACCTCGCAGCACCTTGCAGCCACTTTACGCCTGAAAGCACAAGCATAGCCTTGCTTCTGTGCTTCCTGTTGGTTTTTTTCCTCCCATCTTGCTGCCTTGCATTCTCCTGTCAGCGTCAGCTGGCTCTGACTGCCAAGGCATCTGTTTTCTGCACTGGTCGGCCTGGCCTTTTTCTTTTCTTTTTCTTTCCTTTTTCTTCTTTTTTTTTTCCCAAGAAACAACAACCCCTTCTGACTCTCTTCTCATTATTCCATTTCCTCTCTCCTTCTTTGCTGTCGTTTTCTTCTCCCCCTTTACTGAACCTCTCGACTTTCAAGCTTCGCTTAGCTTACTCTCAGTATCATCCCCGCCTCCACTCTACTGCTGTATCAGCCATGGAAGAGGAACAGAACGTCCCAGGTTTGCCGCACAACAACAGTCCAGACGGACAGGTCCGGCCTCCCAGCCCGGACAAGCAAGCCCAAGAGGATGACCCCAGCAGCATAAACCGGGCGCTGCAGCATCGGGATGCCGACTGGCAGGAATGGCTGGAGTGGTTGGATTGGCAAGGCGACATGGCACCGGTCACTGAGAATAGGGATAGTGCTCGGCTCATTATGGAGACCGTTGCCAAGACGCACCAGTGGTTGTCTGTGACTGTGATTGACGACGACGAACTGACCTTTGGTGGAAAGCCTCTGAGTGCCTGGCACGAGGAGAACCGCCGACGCTGCACCAAGCGCGGCATGAGCGGGCACGTCTCCAGTGAGCCGGGCGAGACCGGCAACAACAACAGCCAGCAAGCGACGAGGAGCACCCGTTCTGGCCAGGAGGGCCCGAGAGAGCCCGAGAGCAGTGCTCCGTCGCCGACGAGCTCGGCAGACGACGAAGACGACGAAGAGCTTCACCGGGGCCGATCTCGGGTATGTTGTCCCAGACAAGCCCCCCCCAAAAGTACAGGTAGAGAGGATCGCTAACGAGTGCAGATGCGTATTCCGTATACCCATACCAAACCGCCGGCACTGAAATATGCCGCGTCCAGCCACCGACGCGCTGCTGATGCACGAGAGCAGTGAGCAGAGCCCTCTGCAGATAGCAAGCCGTCTCCGTCTGTGTCTGCGCCTGTTGTGCCTGTTGTGCCTGTTCCCACAGGGCCTGCTGCAGTGTCTACGCCTACGCCTGCAGCGCCTGTGCCTACGAATACCGTGACGCAACGACGACCCATTGCCTACCGATCGTGCTTGGAGTTCAGCGACGACGACTATGACAGATACCACCAAAACAATACCTATTCGGTCCCTCTTCCTATTTCGTCTCTGCTGTTTCTGCTCTGCTTTGCTTTTCTTTTTTCATTCCTGTTCTGCTTTCTTTTTACTCCTCAAGTCGATCCCATCACGAAAGATCTGTCCACCTTTGTCATGCAGCCAGGCGTTCTGTAACTCTGCCCAAGTCTGGGTCGATGCTGCCTAATCGCTGCTGTCCATCCCTGTCTGGCTGGCAGCCCGCAAAAAACAAGAAAAAGAACAAGAAAAAACCACAAAAAAACAAACAAACAAACAGCAACGACGCACTTGCGAGAAAACACCACAGCATTATGCATATTTCCCATATTTTTCTGCACACGCCCCTCCACGGCCGTCTGTCTGGTCGATTAGGCTGACGTGCCATTACGACTGAACTTTGCAGTATACCTACGTTTTGCGAGGATCACACAACCCTAAAGAAGAGGAGAAAAATGCGAAAATAGACGAAATGCGAAAAAGAAAGACGAAAAGAAAAAAAGAAAGAGGATGACATGGTTGGCTAAACCTTGCCAGATGCGCTGAGCAAGTATGGCCTCTTTTTCTTTGTCTTCCTCTTTGCACTTCTAATCCTGTCCTTCACTGCTGCGCATTTGCATTTTTCGACGTTCTCTGGTGACGTGCCACTGCCGGCTTCTTTCTTTTCTTTCATGATACCACTTATTGTTTACGGCACGTCTGGCAATTCTTCATGTTTGCCTTTTCTATTCTTTCCGCTTTCTACACGTTTCTACCCTGTTCTCGCGGCTTATTCTTATCGTTCTTCTCTTTTCCTTTGCTTGCCTTTATTTTTTTTTTGCCTGGACATGCACTGGTCTGCTGTCCCCAGCGAGTTTGCATGAGCGTATGGGATATAATGGAGGCGGGCCATGGGTTTCGGGTATAGGCATTCAAGGAGCATTAGGCAAATCATCATAATGTAGTCTTATCTTTCTAATCTCTCCGTACGTCGTACTGAAGAGGCCGTGACCTTGCTGTCCGTGTTTGGGCTGGCTCGTGGACGTGACTCGTGACATTTTGGCAAAGACATGCGTCATAGGCGACCGTGTCCAGGTGCGACGACGTGAAACAGTCTGCCGTGTAGACGCGCAGATGCGACGATGCCGCAATTGCTGCAGCTGACTGGCCGACTGAGCCAGCATGAAACGAGGGCTGGTCCGTTTTATAACGGAAATCTGTGCGAGTCCAAGCCAGAGGGGCAAGAGAGCAGAAAAGAAAAAAAGCTGAAAAAAAAAAAAAAAAAAAAAAAGAAAAGAAAAGAAAAGAAAAGAAAAAAAAAAGGTCTGTCGGAGATGGACAAAAAGGGGATTCGGGGCCGAGATAGTGCGTCAGGCTCGCCTCAGTGCGCTCAGTGGCTCGGCTCTGCACGACCGATCGCTTTTACCCAGTCGATGAGCAAGCAGGATTGCAGGGCTCTTATTCGCTGCGATAGCGGAGAGGTGGAGGTCCTCTCTACTGGAGCAACAGAGGCTGTTTGTTACGGAAGACTGCATGTCCGAGGAGGAGTCGAGAGAGTCTCTGAATGTACAGAGAGCCACGACAGGCATGACGTAATGCCAGCCCATGCCTGACTGTGAGCCCGACTCGCCGTACCAGAGACCAGAAAGGGTCTCTTCTGGCTGTGCCGGCTCTCACCAACACAGAGGACGAGTACGAGTACTGCCACGTCGCCAGGCGGGGGAGGAGGGGAGGAGAGGAGAGGAGGGGGGCGCGAATCAGAGCCGGTCTCGGAGTAGAACAGACTGGATAAGGACAGGCGGATGAGAACAAGACGGCATTTATACGTGAGTACTGTGTAGGAGGTCTCTCTTCTTGCTTCCTGTGCTCGTACGAGTCTGGAAATAAGGCCGTGGTTCATGTCGATCCTGCAGAGAGCCCACTCGGGCGCTATCCGCTGCGGGAATGGCTGTCCTTGCTGATCCTCTCCATTTGGTCCATCTGGTCCATTCTGAAATATGGTTTTTATGGTTACTCGTTCTCTGGCGACTGGCCTGGACAGGACCCTTTTCGCTCTCACAAGCCTCCACCCCACCCATGTATGCCGAGACGGGATGTCGGCACTTGTGCTGGCGGCAAGCATGCGAGGCAAGGTGAATTTGTCTTGTCTCTCTTCCGAGAGAAATTAAAGAGAAAGATTCTCTTCTGCCATCAAGCACAGACATCATCGCGATCTGACCAGTCGGCAGAAATGTCTCTTGACTGGTGCAGAGGCGGGCTCTCCTCTTCGACCACGACTATAGAGCACGAAGAAGAAAAAGGAGCATGAGTAAGAGTAAGAGTACGTGGTCGGCCAGCAACAGTCCTCACGCGAGCACTCTGGCTCACCTCGCGGCACCGGCCCACCCTCCATCAGCCCAGACATCACTGACCGTCTGCCTCTTAGCGGCATGCCTATCCTGTCGATGGTGTGTGCACGTCCCACTGAGGATGCAACCCTCTCGTGCTGCCCATCGCCTCTCGTCCATCGTCTCTCGAGCCTCTATGCCCTTCACTGCTTCGTGCGAGTGCACTACACACGAGTAGTATACGTCCTCGTACGGAGTATGTGAACTGCGTATCCACGCGTAAATACGCTCCAAGGTCTCGCAACCAGATTCTGCGGCAATTCGGGTGATCTTCGCCAGGAATGGGTGGATCATGAGGTCTCGAGAGCCACCCGGCGCCGTTCACCGCCCGAAACGGACAGGAGGGACAGCAGGAAAAGCGAGACGAGAAAATCAGGAAAACGTAAGAGGCCAAAAGATGGCTCGATCGGATGGCACGGCAAGAGGACAGAAGCGGACTGAGCTCCGCCCCTCCCGGAGATGGAGGACTGACAAGTTCCTGTGTAGCATGCCACGTCCTCATGTGCTGCGTAGTAGATAAAGGATGGGCACGCCTGCCAGCGAGACAAGGAAAGAGGGATACGATGCATATCACGGCGGAAACCAGAACCCAATCACGCTGAGGGATTTTTTGCAAAACGAAAAAGAAAGAAGAAAAAAAAGACTGCCAACAACTGATCAGACAGTCTGTGACATTTTGTCTTGCTTCTCGTGTTCTCGTGTTCTCGTGTTCTCGTCGTTTGTTGGGCAGTTCTGCCGTCCTTTTTATTCGCCAAGTCATCCTGTCAGACCTGTCACGCAAGAGTCGTCAGATTCTGGTATAAAGGCACCTTTCTCCTCTCTTTTTCTCCCCTCTCTCGTCTCTCCGCCCTCACCCTCACCCTCCACCATCACAATGATTCACCTACGGACACCAAGTCTTCTCAGTCGCTCATTCTCGCGCCGGTCTTCCACCTCGTCGTGCATCTCCTCAGCGGCCGTCTCGCTGACCTCCCTCGACGACGGTGACGCCATCACGCCCGTCGACTCTCCCTCTGATATGGAGGCCGACACCGACAGCGACAGAGAGGGGTGCTGTGTGGACACCGACAGCGACAGCGACTGCTACCACGACAGCGACCACGACAGCATGATGAGCAGCCAGGCTGCCATCCTGCCCTTTGCATCCGACGACTATCTCTGGCATCGGATGCTCGCCATCCAGCGCCGCTTCCACTGCTATAATTCAGCCCGCATGAGGGCTGCCCTCGACAGCGAACTAGTGGAGGCTGTTGTCCGTATGTTGTCTTCTTTTCTCTTTTCTCTTTTCTCTTTTCTCTTCTCTCCTTTCTTCTTCTCTCCTTTCTCCTTTTCTCTTTCTTCTCTCCTGACAACCAGCCCCTCGAACGTGTCTCCTTCTCCTGCACGACAGTGTCGCCTCTCAACTGGTGTCTGAAGAAGCCCGCCGGGAAATTGCCGCACTGGCGGTTCTCATGGGCGGACAGAAACAACAGGTGCAGCCAGAAACCAGATCTATGCCGACGACGACAGCTGCCGTGGCCATGTCGGTAGCAGCACGCGTCAAGGCACGCTCAAAGGCACGGCAGCAGAGGCGGAGAGTGTGGCGGCAAAAGTATGGAGTGTGAGGAACAGACCAAGGACGATCATGGCAGGACAGTGGCACGGAACAGCAATGCATCAGGAAAGGGAAATAGGACATTATTTGGCAATACCAGGAAGGAACCGGGAAAGGAAGGCGGAAAGACGGGAAGACGGAAAGACGATGAAAAGAGGACAATGATTCTCATATTTCACAGATACCATTTTATTGATACCCATACAAGACCGAGTACGAGTACGGCGTAGCAGAGAAACGGAGACAAGGATCAGGCGAGTAGGTGAGATAAGGAGATGAGGAGATGAGGGGACGAGAGGGAGAAATTAATGATGATCTTCCGAGCCGAAACGGTCCCTGCCGGTGCTAGTGTCGGATATGAGGTGATGAAGAGGAGTACGGAGCAGAGAACAAGAACAAGCCAGGACAGCAGGAGCAGCAGCAGTACAAGGAGCAGCAGCAGTACAAGAAACAGAAACAGCAAGACAACACAGACAGCAATGATACTACAAGAGTGTTGGCTTCATCTCGGTTAAAGCAATGTTTGAAAATAGAGGTCTTTCCGTCTTCGAGGTCGTACTGCGTCGTCGCAGAGTGCCATGCTGTCTGGGTCATCGGCTTATCCGAATCCTCTGTACAGTCAAGTTACTCCGTACGAGTACGTACTCGACAGGAACTCGTCAGATGCTATACCGCGTACTCGTATTACTCGACAGGGCTGAAGATGGTCAGCCTGCATATGTGAGAGTAGTGGCGATGCAACTCTGTCCTGTCATGAAAGGCGGCGACAGATAACCGGTCATGAGATATTCCTGCGTACGTGTATGAGCACGAACACGAACACGAGCAATGAGCAATTGTACCATACGTATGTAATAAAACATCCTGGATGGGACCTCTCGGCATGTCCTTTAAATTACTCTGCACATTGTTATTTTTGTACGTATACATGGTAGGCCTGGCCGGCTGCTGCTTGCCGCAAGAGCGAGAAACGATGAGAAGGACGAGGAAGAGAGGGAAGAAGGACAACGAGAGAGAGAGAGTGTGTGAGAGAGAGAGAGAGAGAAAAGAAAGATGTCGTCTCCCCACAATTGGCGCTTGGGAAGCAGGGGGGCAGAATGACAAGGGAGGGCAGATGGACCAGAGCCTGACTACAACCCTGCCACAGCACACAAAAACACACAAAAACCTTGCTGGCGTGCAGGGCAAAAGGTTCGGCAGGGTGGTACTGAGCAGTGGCTGCTCATACTCAACGCAATCAAAGTGTCCGGTCCTACGTTCTCTGTGGGATCCGACCCTTTGCACTGGAGTGCAACTGCCGTACTCTGCAAATACTCCGTGTACCTTTATATAGCCCCTGGCAGAGCAGAATCTAGAAGGGCCGGAGGATGGCAGGAGCAGTCAGGAGCTGTTGGAATGGCAGGACAGCCGGTCAGCGGGCAGGGATAGACTGGGAGGATTTTGTGTCTCTGAAATGACGAAATGAAGAAGCAAATTTGCGAGTATTTATGCTGCAGGAGTGAGAAGAACGTCAAAGACAGGGACGTACGGGTAATTCGTACAATGTACGCCTAGGAACAGCATACGATGATCGGCAAACACACCCACTCGAGGACGTCGGAAGAAAAATGACAGAATCCAATGAGACTGGTGCTTGCCCTCGGAGCGAGTAGCATTTGAAACGCAGAATTTCTGGCGACTCGGTCGTCTCTCGTCTTTCCCTATCCACCCGGAGTATCACGGTAGCATCCGGAAGGCAGACTGACCAGGCTCTGCGTGAAACTTTGAAAAAATAAGAACGCTCCTAGCGCATAATCGAGGTTGATAAGAGCGTGAGGGAGGAGGGGACGGTGTGCTGGGATGAGGACTCGTACTCATACTCGTAGATGCCAAGACCTTGACCGGTATCCGGCCAGGGAGCGAGAGCGAGAGGCGCCATCAGACTTCCTGGCCATCCTAGACATTCTGGGACCCCGGTGAGACCTTCTAGAAGATCCTCTTTCAGGGACTGCATAAACGGAGGAGAGTGTGGCTTTGCAAACACGACGGGGAAAACTCGAGGGCGAGGTCTCTGCGGAAGTCTACAGGCGACAGGAGATGGAGAAAAAGAGAGCACATGAGAGATAAAGAGAGATACGAAAAATGAGAATGAGAGAAGAAAATAAAAAGAAAAAGAAAAAAGAAAGAAAAGAGAGAAAAAAAGAGAGAAAAAAGAAAAAAAAAAAGGAGAAAAAAAAAGAAAATGAAATGATAAACAATATGAAACACCTTACGAATTCTTACAAAGCTTGCAGACTCATGCAGCGTCCTCTCCTGCTCTCGCCTCTCTTACGGTGAACTGCAGGACGGAGGGGTCACCTGATACTCACCGTGGTGACACTGTACTCGTACTCGTAAATACGTAGAGCTCTCAGACAGGCTCCCCTTTTCCGCAGACACTGCAAGCACAGTACGACGCAGGCTGCACTATTGCCTGGCTTGGCTCTACTGGCGTGACCCTTCTGGTTAGCCGTCTCTGCTGGAACAGGCCTAAACTAGCAGAACCAGAGAATAGGAGAGGCAGAGAGGAAAAACTGATTTCTGATCCAACTGCCGAGACTCCGTTTCTGCCCGTCTCTCCTCTCTCGCGTCTCTCCAACTGGCAACGGCGTTCGTGCCGTCCAATATCGTTTTCTGGTTCCACGCGATTGGCGAGAATCTGACCGTCTGCCTATCTGTCCATCTGCAACTCATGCCTCTACTGTTCATCCCCATTTTCTGCACATCCCCCTTCTCGTCTTTTATTCTTTTTATTTTTCCGTTGTTTTTTTCTCCTGCTTTTGTTTCGCCAATTTGTCATGGTCGTCGCAAAGGTTGCCACCCCCTGTTCCACACCGATCTGCGGATCATTTGCTAGACTGTCAGACAAAATGATGCGTTTTTACTGGCAGGACCATGGACGGCCCTGGAGGATGCAGGGGAGGGGGCTGTCGATGACGAAAAGAGCAAGTAGAATATCCCAGGACAGATACGAGCAACGTACCGCACATAGTACGAGTGAAGTAGGGAAATTCAAACACGGACGAATTAACACACCGGCAGACCGTTGTAGTCGACCGGATGACTAGATCACCAGACCAGACCAGACAGAAAAGACTTGAACGTAGTATTGCTACCATGACCTAACAGAAACCCTAGCCAAAAAATAGACCCAATATATACCCATGTCCAAGTTGTCTCTATCTCATCCGAGCCCCAATGCCGGAGAATGATTCAGTGATCCAATGCCCTCCTAGATTCGCATCTTGCCAATCCAAGATGTCCAATATGCCAAAAAAAAAACGAACGAAAAAGGAAAGCAAAAACAGAAGAACAATGACAAAAACGAGAAAACGAGAAAATGACGAGATGAAAAAGAAGTGTTCTTCCAGCACCGTCCTAAAGATCTTTAGGCTATGATGCCCTGTTCTGAGAGAAATCCGAAAATACTCGCACACACATTACAATGCGTACTTGGGCCTCTTCACGGGTCCGAGGCTGTTGATGCTGGCAATGCCCGTGATGCTGTTGCGCTTCGGCTGGTTGATGAGATGGTGCCATGCTGGCAGCTCTTGTGGGCGACATTGACCTGGTCATGTTAGCAAAGCGGCAGGCTGTCATTCTCTGCAGTCATACGTACTGCAGATCTCGTTGCGTCTGTACTCAAAGTGTGTAATCTCGGGAGGACACCGCCGGTGTGTCCGCTTGTAGAGGTTGCACCAGCGGGCGGCAATGAACTTGACGTGGCCGCAGCTGTACTCGCGCTGGATGTGTTAGTTGGGAAGCAGGCCAGACAGAGAGAGAGAGAGAGAGCGGACAGGGACGAACCTGAGTGTATTCGCACATGGTGATGGAGGTGTTGAAAAAGGTGAGAGAGGTAAAGGAGCAAGAAGCAAGAGGCAAGAGAGTGGCAGGACCGGTGACAAAGACAAGAAGATGGGAGGCAAGATGAGAGAAGAAGAGAGGAATGAGGAGGAAAAGGCTGCGAGATGGGGTGCTGCCAGACTCTTATATGGAGAGGAAGGACCAACAAGCGGTCCAGGGTCGAGGTACCCCGTATGTTGGTTGTACTCCGTACAGAGTTACTGTATGGACAGGGCTGACACAGACCAGGGTAGGATGAATGGATTCAAATATACAAGAAATGAAATCAAGTATGGGTACGGCCGAGTACAGAGGACAGAGTACTCGTGCAGTACTGCCGAGGGGCAGAGAAGAGACTGAACGAAGAGGACCGTGGATGTATGAGTACGGTAGAAGCCCGTAGAAGAAGAGTAGAGAATCCCTGAGTTGAAAGAGTAGAAAAAAGACCTTGTAGATTTAGGAGATGTCTGCGTACGAGAGAGACTCTTGTACTTATGGAAGGAGACCATACAAACAATACAAAAAAGGTAAAATAGGTAAAATATAAAATAGATAAAATAAATAAAACAGATCAATATACATAGTAAAATAAACTACAATGTACGTATATACATGAATACGGCGAGAAAAGGGAGGAAGCCAGATGATCCACAGAGCCCACAAAAAGCGTTTAGACGGAGCAGGCGGGCAGGGGAGGAAGAGGCCGAAGGCAGCTCGCAGCTCGCAGCTCGCAGCTCGTGGCCGTCATGCGAGTAGCAGCTCGCCGCACTCTGTACGCCGTATTCTCTCACGCTACTATGTATGCGTGCTCCGCTGCAAGAGATGGCTACGCAGTACGGAGCAGCTAAAGCTAAAACAGGGAGAGAGAGCCTGTCCACCTGTCCTCCTTGTCCACTTGATCACTTGCCCACTTGCCCACTTGCCCACTTCCTGTCTGCTCCTGTCTGCTCCTGTCCACTTTCCTGCTGGGCTGCCGCATTGCTGCCCGTCCTCGCCAGAGGGCCGTCTTTCCGCCAGAGCAGCCATCAGCCAGCAGAAAAGCCAGCAGAAAAGCACGAGAGCAGCGAGAGAGCCAGGGCCGTCTCCCAGAGCCAGAATGGAAGGGAGGGTGGAGGGGTCTGTGGCAGACAGGGGGGGTGTTCTGGGGCTCGATGCACAACTTCCTTGCACAAGTACGACGCTGCAAAGGAGAGAGCAATAATACTCGTACAGTCGTATGGCTTGCACAAGGAGAGAATAATAATAGTGCACGAGTTACGAGGTAGTGTAGGATGCGGGTACGCAAAGGCTTGGAGGTGGAGTGAGGGCGAACGACATTGGCAATTCCTTTTTGGTTGCGTGTGTTTTTCGTGCTGTTTTTCGTGCTGCGTTTTCGTGCTGCGTTTTCGTGCTGCGTTTTCGTGCTGCGTGGTCGGTCTTGGGCAGGATGAAAATGTCCAGGAGGGCACGACTCTGGCACACGGACTCGGACACGTAGAGCCGAGTGTTGTCTCTCGTCTTTTGAATTTTCCTCTCCCTTTTCTCTTCCTGGACATTGATGCCTGACAGTATCCTATTTTACGAGAGTGTAAGAGTACCATGTGCAAGTGAGTGTACGAGTACTGATGAGTGTGTGAGTACTCTGTACTCACACAGCGGTGGCTCACCAAGACCAATGAGGCGTAGCCTGTCCTGTCTGGCGCACGCGTGCTTCGAATGGGGCGGGTGGAGAGGATGCGCGAGCTTCGACCCAGAGACCAGGCAAGTCTGGTGCAGCCCTCTTTGGCAAACCGCAGCGTGGTCTGGTCTGTTTGGCAGAGCCCAAGAATCAGAGAGGGCAGAGCCAGCCCGACAACATCCTCCTGCGCACACTGATAGTCCAGCAGGCCAATGAGAGCAGCCACGAGCATCCAGAGATGCATGTGATGTGCGTTTCCCCGCAGACCGGTGAGAAGAGCAAGCCACGTAGGAGTGAGACGATAATAGGGGGAGAGAGAGGGAGAGACAAAAAAGATCCAGTGTGAAAGTACATAGTAGAGGATCTTTTACTTTCTTCTCCGTCTTCGCAGTTGGCTCCTCGGACAAGTGGGCTCCGTGTCCAACATCCACTCCTCATTGGCGACGACCCAGGGCCATGGTCAACGATTCCCCAGCGGAGCACCTGTCGTGGAATAAGTGGTGCTGGTTTCTCGTAGTTGTTCTCGTACTCTGTAGACGAGTTTGTCCTCTGTTCGTACTGCTCGTACTACTCGTATGTAAACAAACCAGCCCGAACCAGTCCGTAGCGTGCAGACTAAGTGGTTCCAGCGCCGGATAGCTTCCGTGATGGAGTCCTCTGCATCGTGGGTAAATGAGCTGATTTCCGACCTGGATTCCGGATTCACGAGTACGAGTGACTTTTTTGCTTGTCCTGCTTGTACGAGCGCTACATTATGCTGTGAGTGCTTCGTTTGCATGCGTGCTCGAGTCGTGCTCGAGTCGTGCTCGAGTCGTGCTGGAGTCATGCTGGAGTCATGCTGGAGTCATGCTGGAGTTGCGACTGCCTGGCCTGGCCAGTCTTGGGTCTCAGTGTCCGCTATGCCAAGCCTCGTGCTCCAGTTGCTCTGCGACGCTCACCATTGGGTCCTGGTTTCACTTGGAGTCCTACGACTACGAGCAGGTATGAGTACAGCAGTCTTGTCTTTTGCCCCGACCAGAACGAGTACATAGTATATACGGAGCACACAGGGATGGCCAAGCGATGCTCGTGTGAGACTTGTCGAGTACCAGAGTACGAGTACTCGTTCAGGAAGCAGGTGGAAGGATGCGTTCCACAGCTGTGAAATGGCATAAACACGCAACTTTGCAAGAGCAGCCCATACAGAGTACGAGGACAAAAGGAAGAGTACGAGTACTTCTGTCCTCATCATGGCGGTAGGACCAGCTGAATGGGCGTGCATACGTATGCCTCTTCTTCTCTCGAGTTACACGGCCGAGCAGGGAGAAAGAAACTGCCGTGGCTGCGTGACACGGAGACGGGGAGCAGTCGTCGCACGAGAACGGTCCACTAGGCTTTCCTCCTTCCTTCTTCTCGTCTTCCACGACCGCCATGGCTGCCTTTTCGACCTGCCCGGTTCCACAGCGACCAACTCTCAATTGACCGAGCTCCGGCGTGGCTTGCAGACGGCACAGCCTGTGATGCTTAGGAGCCTGTCTCTCCAGTCTCTCCAGTGGTCTCTGAGGTCTCTGAAGTGGTCTTTCCAGGGTCTCTCCAGTCTCTCTCGAGTCTCTCAAGAGGTCTCTCAAGGCCGAGTCCGGAGCGGCCACGTCATGAGCACAGGTGCAGCCGCGGCCTCAGACATGCCGCTGCGAGCCAAGAATCCTTCGCCGCCTCTTGGCCCTGCCCTATTGGCCACCCGTCCCAGAGCATGCCGTCGTCGGCGATGCGGGGAGATATCTGTTGTTGCTGACTAAGCTGAGGGGCATCCCTACGAGGCTGATGCCTAGATTCCCTCCTCCTCTCTGATGCTGTCCTCCCTCCTCCTCTTCTGTCTCACTCTCTGCGTCTCACCGTCTCTTTCACCCGTCTTCCCGCAGCCATGTCTCGCACTCTGCTGGCCGAGTGCCTCTGCCTCAACGTCCGCCTCACCATCACCGTCCCCCTCGCGGACCTCCCCCTGCCCGTGCACCTCTGCCACTGCTCCATCTGCCGCACCACCCAGGGCGGCCTCTGCTGCGTCCACGCCGCCCTGCCGGATGGCCTCGCCCCCCGGTTCATCGCGCCCTCCAGCCGGGACAGCATGACGGGCTACGTCCATGCCCGCGCCGGCTGCCAGCGCTTCTTCTGCAAGGTCTGCGGCTGCCACGTGGGCGACGAGGACATCCCCGGCAAGAATCCCACGCGGCCCGTCTCCTGGCGGCTGTCCTCGTCCCTCTTCGAGGCCGGCCTGCACGACGCCGGCGCCGACCAGGCCTTCCGCTTCGCCTCGCAGCTGATGCCGCAGGACGGCCCCAACGGCCTCCACCAGTGGCTGACCCATGTCAACGGCAAGCCCATCCCGACCATCCAGCCGGCGAGCGACGACCCGCTCTTTCCCCTGGCCGGCGAGCCCTACGAGCCCGCCGAGCCCGCCTACGACAAGCACGGCCGCGAGATTCTGCGGGCCGGCTGCCACTGCGGCGGCATCTCCTTTTATATCACGCGCCCCCACCAGTCTCGGCTGGCCAGCCCCGTCCATGCCGACCACTGGGTCGCCACCTTTGACGCCTGCATGAACTGCCGCCTCGTCACCGGCGTGCACTTTGTGCCCTGGGCCTTTGTGCCCCTGGCCAACATCCACCCCCCGCCCGACCTGCAGATGGACAAGCCCGCCCAGGGCACCGAGGGCCGCCGCGGCGAGCCCTACGTCCGCCCGGCGGACGCGGACACCGCCGGCCCCGCCCCGCTGGGCCACTACACGACGCTGCAGGTCTACAAGTATACCAAAGACGCCTCGCGCGGCTTCTGCCGCATCTGCGGAGCCACGGCCTTTTTCACCACGCGGGACCGCCTCGTCTACCCGGCAGAGCAAGGCGGCCCGTTTGTGGACGTGGCCGTTGGCCTGCTGCGGGCGCCCGAGGGCGTCGACTGCCGCCGCTGGCTCGACTGGCGCACCGGCCGCGTGTCCTTTGAGACGAGCGGCGAATTCTTTGACCCGGCCGCCTTGAAGAGTCTGCAGTCAGGGCTGGCCGCATGGGGGGCGCAGGTGTATGGGAGAGACGAGCCGGCAGATTGGCACATGACCCCCGAGGGCTGGAAGAGAGGACAGCGCTGGATGCACTGAGAGACAGGGGCGCTTATCAACAGGGCCATCTCTTGATATCTGATTATGTAATGTGGACAGTAGTATGCAAGAGAATAGAAGAGAACCAGATGACAAGTAGATGACAAGTAGATGACAAGTGGCAGGTGGCAAGCGAATGACGACGGGCATACTGTGCGTCTTTTCAACTCGCACGCTTCCGTCACAACGTGCGTGCTGGACGGCACCAACATGGCGCTCCCTGGGAAGGACTGGTCTTTTCCGAGAGAAACGGCCATGAAAATAAAATGAGAACAGACAGAGAGACAGCAGTCTGCCACAAAAACGGCAACCCAACACTGAAATACAAGAACACAGAAAAACACTGAAAAACGGAAAAGAAAAACGCCATCATGGTCCGCCCCGAAGCCGTCGAGCTGGTCGACCGCACCCTGCGCTCTGATCGTGCTCGCCCGCGCACGCCCAGCCCGTCACGCCAAGGCCGGCCCTGGCTCCGCCGCGTCAGTGGCCGGCGCTGCGTCATGGCCCAAGGAGACATCCGCCGGCTGGTCCAGTGCCTGCTGTTTGCCATGGTCATTCTGACGGTGAGCATCCACCTCATCGACCGCATCAAGGTCCGGGCCTTTCTCGACAAGACGGCACAGAAAGCCGAGTGGGCTTTTGGCACAAAGCCATCTCCGGGCCGAGACGGCGAGGCCGCGCGGCCCTGGCTGGCCTGGGACAAGCCGGAATGGGATGCCCACGTGGCCGAGGGCACCGGCGTCTCGGAAGAGGCGGCCTACCTCCACTATCTCGTGCATCGGTACCGTCTGTCGGCCGACGTGCCGTGGATGGCTCGCCGTGTCCGCGCCGACTATGGCCGCGGATCCAGCGCCGAGCTCGACAGCACCGACGACCCGGGCCGCCATCGCCACCCTGTCCGATCGTCGCTGACGAGGGTCTCGTCGGATTTCTCACCCAACGGCTTCACGAGGGTGCCGTCCGAGGCGGTGGCCGTCGACGAGGCCGGCGAGGCCGGCGGTCCCGATGACGTCATCGACATCGACGGGGACCCAGCGACGGAGGGCCGTCCGCCCGTCGAGCCGGGGACGGTCCGGCTGGCCATGCAGCGCAGTACCAACGCCGACCAGATCGACGCGTCGTCCCTGCTCTTTGGCATCAGCACCACCTACGCCCGCGTGGCCAACGCCAACTATGCCCTGGCCGCCGACTGGGCGCGGTGGCTGACTAATGGCCGCCGCCAGTCCAACGGCGCCGGCCTGCTGCTGAGCCTGCACCGGGCCGATCGGGACCAGGCCCAGGCGGTGCTGCAGAGGCTGCGGACACTCGGCGTGGATGCCGCCGTCATCATCGACCACGGCAACTACGACGACAGCGCCGACGGCATCAGCGATATGGCGGGCCATGTGCGACCAGATCCCGTCGCCGTGCGGTACGCCAATCTGCTGCCACAGCTGCAACAGTACGGCCAGACGGGAGCCGTCGACGACCCCGTCCTCGTCCCGGGTGTCCAGGGGGGCCAGGGGGTCCAGGGAGACCACGACGACAACAAATCCGCAGCCGGCAAGCCGCGCAGCTTCTACGCCCTCATTGACGACGACGTCTTCTTTCCCAGCATGGACCGGCTCCTCGGCCGCTTGATGCCGTACGGCGGCGCCCATCCGCATCCCCATGGCGGTGGCGACAGCAGCGCAGACATCTGGCTGGGATTCCCGAGCACGCGAGAGGACTGGGTGACGGTAGACCCCTCGACTGCCGGCCGCGTCGCCCATTCCGACTCTGGCGCCGATATCGGCCCCAGCTCCGGCCCCAGCTCCGGTCCCAGCTCGGCACCCGCTCCCACCTCCTCTCGGCCGGACCCCATGAGCACGGCGCCCATGATGGTGAGCTACGGTGGCGGCGCCGTCTTCTTGTCGCCCTCACTGGCCGGCCGCATGGCGCGACTGCCCTGTCTGCGGCGCACGACGGACGCCCTGCACGCGGCCATGCTGCACGCCAACGTGGCCCTCGGCGAGACGGGTGTGCATGAGGGCCAGCCGTGGGACGAGCACCTGTACGAGTGCGCCACGCTCGACATGCGCGACGGAGCCCTCAAGCTGCACATTGTGCCGAGCTTCTACGCCCCGTTCGACGCCGTCGCCTACGACCACAGCGGCAACGAGACCGATCCCGCCAACGGCGTCTTTCGGCTGCAGCAGTACAGCGGCGGCCTGCAGCCGCTCGTGCTGCGGGGCTACCGTCGACAGCACCACTTTGACGCCGGCCACGGCCACATGATCGCCGACGTCTGCGGCGAGGACTGCTTTCTCCAGCGCTTTGCCTTTGCCGACGGCTGGCTGCTCGTCAACGGCCACAGCCTCGAGCGGTACAATGGCATGCACGTCGAGCCGCTGCGCAAGGTCGGCAAGACGGCCGCCTCGACCGCTCCCGCCTCGGCTGGCTCGGCTGGCTCGACTGGCTCGACTGGCTCACGCGGCTCTGGCCTCGGAGAGGCCATTCGGAAAATGCTCACGGGCCACGCCAGCTCGGATGCCAGCGCCGGTGGGTCGTCCGGCAGTCGCCCCGACAACGCCCGGACCCACGAGTCGGCCGTCGAGTCCCGCCGCCGCCACTACGAGCAGCAGCAACACTTTTGGGCGGCCAGCCGGCTCGTCATTGAGGATGCAGAGCGACCCAACGACGTGCGTGTCGTCCGCAGCCGCAGCCACGAACCGCCCGAGACGTGGCTGCTCATGGACACGTACCGGTCGCGAGAGGGCCTGCTGTGGCAGGCGTACATCCGGCGCAGCGCCTCTTCCCGGGCCGGGTCCTATGCGTCGCACTCGTCATCGTCGTCGGGGGGCGTGTCTGGCGGTGCGGTGGCATCCGAGACCGAGAGGGGCCGAGGAGAGAGCATGGAGCTGGAGCTGGAGCTGGACTCGGTAGTCGTCTTGATGTGGGAGATGGATGCTTGAGGGGCGGGGGACAGAAATGGATCACGGGACTCGGGCAGGAGAAAATACAAAATACAAAATAGGTATTTAAGAGAAAACAGGTGAAAAGGGGAAACGTATTCTTAGTAATCCGATGAGTCATCTGACCTCGGTCCAAACTCACAGCCTCACCACTCGTCGGGTCCAAAGTGGCTCCCCGCTGGCACAGGCAGATAGGCACACGCCTTCCAGTCGCAGCCCTGCCGGTAAATCTCAGTGCCCCACCAGTGAAAGTTGTCCATGAGGCCGGGATAGATAAAGGCAAAGAAAGCGACGACGATGCCGCACGCCAGCGCCGCGTCGAGCGCCGCGCTCAGCGTCATCGTGTACTTGGCCCACCAGGCCGTGGCCCGGTTCTTGACGAGGTAGTTGAACAGATAGCACACGAGCGCCCAGACGCTAAAGTTGAGTCCGGTGGCGGGCGGGATCCAGCCGAGCGAGCCAAAGAGGACGGGCAGGTTGATCTTGCGCACGAAGCCGGCAAATCGGCGGTGGCGCTTGGGGGGGTTGGCGGAGGTGGTAGAGGTGGCGGAGAGCGGCCGGGCGTAGAGCCACAGCGGAATGGGCGCCACGGCCCCCAGGAGAAAGCACCAGACCAGCGGCCGATAGATGGCGCCGGGGCCAAAGAACTCGCCGGGGCCGACGACGCCCCAGAGAATGGAGCCGTTAAAGTGGACGCGGGCAATGGGACAGGTGAACCCGTTGAGGGCGCTCGGCGTGCAGAGGCCGGCAATGTTGGCAAACATCCAGTTGAGAACGGCAATCTGGGTCACCGACGAGACGAGCGTGGCCACAATCTGGACCTGGAAGAGCGTGCGCGGCGGGATCTTCATGTAGTGGCCGAGCTTGAGGTCGGCGGCGAACTTGATGCCCTGGGCCGACGAGATGTAGCCGTAGGTGACAAAGATCATGTTGGCCACGGGGCGGCCGGGAAAGAGGGCGCCGCAGACGAGCTGGCAGAGAAGATAGATGCTGACGTGCTGGTTGGTCACGGCCATGATGATGCCAATGGGGATGAAGAGGAGAGAGCAGATGCCGAGGGCCAGCAGGAGGCCGTACCAGGGCAGGTGGATCGGGTAGCTGGCGGTTAGCAGGGCGGAGAGAGGGGAGGGGGGGGGGAAGAGAAGAGAACAGAGAAAAGAGAAAAGGGGGGAAGACAGACTATTCCACTAGAAACATGCCTGCCGCGGCCATGGTCACAAACGTCGTCAGATACCACCACATGGGTGCGTCGTCATACCGCCGCATCAGCCGGTTGTGCACGTCCTCCTGGCTTAGGAGGTCTTCGGTCGGGCCGTCGTTGTCGTGGCTGCTGCTCGCACCATTCTCGTCTGCCTGGGCAGGACGTCGGAGACTGCCACCACCCGGCTGCAGCGGCACAGCCTGTGGTTCTTTCTGGCTGGCTCGGCTGGCTCGGCTGACTCGGCTGGCCCGACTGGCCCGGCTGGCCCGGCTCATCTTGCTGCTGATGCTGCTGCGCCGTCCCAGACGGGCAGCCTCCTCGTCGGCCGTGGCCACCGGCTGGTAAAAGGCGCGCACGTCCTCCGTCTCCCTCTGTCGGTACCGGCCACCACCCATCTTGGCCTGCTGCCGCTGCTCCTCCAGGGAGAGCTGCCACTGCTGCCAAATGTCCTGGCCGTGCCAGCAGACTGTGTGGGTCAGCAGCGAGGCGAGGCCGGCAAACTGCACGCCGTAGCTCAGCACATAGGTAATGGGCAGAAAGACGCGGCTGTAGGCGCGGTAGGCGGCGCGGTCAAAGACAAAGTCGGCCGTCAGGATCCGCTGCACATCGTAGATGCCGCCCGTGTTGTCAAAGACGGCCGTCGACAGGATCGGCATGTGGGCGGCAAAGAGCCAGTTGCCGTAGTAGGCCAGCGGCGCCAAGATCCACATGACGCCGACGAGGCCGCCGACGACGTTCATGGCCGCCCAGAAGGGCGTCAGCAGCGGCGAGCCAATGTAGGCAATCTGGGCCCAGTCCAGCGTCAGCGGAAAGAGGCCGAGCCCCGAGACGACGCCAAAGAGGTTGGCCACGACGACGTTGTCCGGGGCCAACCACGTGATCACGTTGAAGTAGCTCAGCGCCGGCATCAGCAGGCCGGGCACAAAGTAGAAGAGAAAGGCGGCCGCGAAGACGGCGTAGAAAAAGTGCCAGCGGCTCATGCGCCACCCGTTGGCCGGCCGGTTCTCCTCCTTGTGCAGCGTCGCAAACATGGCCGCCGACATGAGCGTCGCCGGCCAGATCATGCCGCTGGGGCGCACGAGAAAGCGCCGGGTCAGCCCGGCAAAGGCATAGCCGAGGATCTGCGTCGACAGGATCAGCAGCAGCTGGTACGGCAGGCTGACGGCCTGCTTGTAGAACTGCGTCTGCTCGACAATGACGTCCGTCGCAAAGGCAAAGCCAAACGAGACGTTGCTGCTTACGTAAACACACGTGTGTTCCTTCTCGTTCCAGCGACCTTGGGCCAGCCAGAGGCGCAGCCGGCGCATGCGGGACGGCCGGGACGGCCGGCAAGGCCGCTCGTCGTGCCTGCTGGGTTGGCGGTGGTGGTGCCCGGCCAGGACGCCGTCGACAAACTCCTCGGGCGGGTCGTCGTCTCGCTTGAGGATCCAGTCCCAGGCGAGGCCGAGCGGATGCACGAGCAGCAGGGCAATGACGGGCGTGATGGCGACGCTGGGATAGCGCAGAGAGAAGAAGAGATTGGTGGCCGAGCCCAGGACGGAGAAGAGGGTCGAGAGAGCCCACATGCGCGGCGTCCGGATCGAGAGCAGCGTGTTGTCAACAGGAGCCACCGAAGCGCGGACCTGGGCAAATGGCGAGTCATCGGCAGGGCTGCTCGAGTCACGCTCGTCTTCGTCTTCCTGTCCGTGTGCGTACTCGTCATGCTCGTCATGCTCGTAGTCTCCGTCGTCTTCGTGTGCGTCCTCCTCGCCCCGCCGTGAGCCGAGAGGCACGGCATAGCCATACTCGTTGATGTCGTACTCATCCACCGGACCCGAGAGGCCGCCCCGCTCGCGACAGCCGCAACCAGCCTCTTCGTCCTCGTCGTCGGTCAGAAGCGATTCGTGCAGGCTGCTGTCGTCGAGGCTGGCCTCGCTGGGGGCCGCCGACACGACGCCCGCCGCCGCCGTGCCAGCCACATCGAAGCGGCTGCCCCCCAGTCCGCCCAGGAGGGCAGAGGCTGTCAGTGCTGGCGGTGGCACGCGGGCAGCGCCGCCCGTCACGGCGTCGTACTGCGCAAAGAGCGATGCGGCATGCGAGCGATGGCGCCGCAGCGGAGGCTGACGGGATAGCCGCATTGTGGAGGCCGCGGCCATGGATGCTGTCGACACCATTTCGGAGACGCCAGTGCTCTCGCTGGCCCCAGGATTCGGCCGAGGCAGGCCACTGGACGTTGCCGGCCGTCTGCCGGCCTCGCTCGTCTCGGGCAGGGCCACCGACGACATGGATCCATAATTGGGACTGGAAAAGCCTGGCGAGGCACGGAGAGAGGGATTGGGTTGGCTTCGGAAGAATGTTTGATTTTGGCTGTAGCTTTGATTTTCGCTTGGACTCTGCTTTTGATTGGGAGGTGGATGTGGGTTGGCCATCTTGGGGTTGACCATGACGTCAGCGTGGGCTCCGGCTCGGATGGGAGGCTATCGTGACCTCTGCACCGTTGCTTGCAGAGCGATTCTTCTCGACGCCATGGGGAACAAAGGTCTCAAATAGAGATACGAGACACTCAGGTCGCGATGGAATGGGTCGCGATGGCATGCAAGGGCGGCACCAGAGTGGCTGGAATGGAAGGGACCGAAACGAGGCGACAAGTGACAGGCTAGAATGGCAAGAACATGGTAGGAGAAGCAGGGGCCAAGGATGCAAGGGGGGGCACAGAGAGCAGAGGAGCAAGGGCAGGGGTCCTGGTGGTGGTCTGGATCTGCGCGGCAGTGGCAAGCTGGATCACGTGATGCAAACATATGTGGATACACCTCGGTGTAGGATCGGAAGGCTCATCCGCGGTTCTGGCAAGGGAGACGGGACTACAGGGAGACCTACGACCAATGGGTCTCGAGGGGCAGACATCTTCCACAAAAGCTGGGATACCGAGAACCCGGCTGCTGGCTGTTTCACCTCGGAGAGTTTCTAGAGACTCTGTTGGCACCAACTCCAATTCTGAACAACTGACCTTGAGAAAGCTGCTGATACCGTTGCCTGTTGGTCACTGTGGCAAAGGCTCTCACTGGGCACACAAAGACAACTCGATCGATGCAGGGAGAGAGATGGTCACGTGACATTCAAAAGTCCCTGATCAATCCTGTCCCCTCGATTTCTCGATTACTGCATCCGTACACAGTCTCCGAATTCTGATGACGTCCAGCGTTTCTCGTCCTGGGCATACTGTGCATTTCATCATGGTCGATGGTGCAGTGGCAAACAAGAACGTTTTAGGAAATCGTGCATCTTTCTAGTGTGGGAAGCCCGTGCGCCAGCGCATCGTAGATTTCTATATTTTAAGCGTCTGTGCTTCCAGTGCTACCCAACCTCGAAATCTGCAGCTCATGCAGCTCTGCAACCTCTCTGCCCTTCTGTCTCTTGCCTCTCAGCATCCCACCTGTATCTCCCCCCCCGCATCCCTCCTGCATCCCACCTGCATCCCTCCTGCTTCCCACCTGCATACCAACTGCAGCACCTCTGCAGCACAGCATTTACCCCCTTGCAAAGCAACAGCTATTATTACCGCCTGTATGCTTTCTGCCCTTGTCATTGACGAGCCTATTTCGTCCTCCCTCTCCTTTTTCTACTTTCTCGTATCTCTTTTTGTCGCGTCTTCCTTTCCCTTTCCGCAGTCGGTATTCCTCTTCTACTCTCTCTTCCTCGTCCTTCTTATCCGCTCCGTCATCGGCTCTCCTGCTCGCTCGAGCCGCCGCACCGCCAAGCTGTCTCGCCAGCAGGAAACAATTCGCCAGCGTGAATCCACCATGATCCAGGCCGCCAAGATTCGACTGCGCATGGAGATATCTTCCAAGATGAAGAGTAAGCGCGCATCGGTCATGGCCATGGAAAGTACGTATGCATGGCCCCTTCCAGACGGGGCCTGACTGCTAACAGTGCTGCCAGGCGGGGCTGTCACTACTATGCTCCAGCAGTTCCCGCCCTACCAGCGTGCCCGCAGCATCGGCGTCTTCATGTCGATGCCGATGGGCGAGGTGCAGACGTACCCTTTTGTAATGGCTGCTCTGCAGGAAGGAAAGGAGATCTACCTTCCCTACCTGTACAAGCCCAGTCCGGAAGATAGAGAGCATCAGCGCCGGGTCATGAAACCGCATATGCCAGAGGGGTGGGAGCCGCCCAAAAAGGTCATGGACCTCGTCCGTGTGGCCAACACGCATGATCTCAAAACCTTGATAAAGGCTACCTATGACATTCCCACTCCGACGCCCGAGAGCATTCCTTACCGGCTGCGCGTTCTCGGCGAAGTCGGGGAGCCAAGGATCGTCCCCAATGAGGATATCCAGCTAGACCTCATCCTCGTGCCCGGCATAGGCTTTGATATCGACGTGAGCAACGGCCGTATCCGCCGCTGCGGCCATGGCCGCGGCTTCTACGACTACTTCTTTAAGCGATACGAGGTCCTCAAGGCTCACACAGAGCCCCCGCATCTCTGCGGCATTGCTCTGACCGAGCAGGTCATGCCTGGCTTTGACGGCGTGGAGGGTGCCTGGGTGCCCACGGAGCCCCACGACAAGACGCTGGACACGCTGATTGTTGGTGATGGTAGAATTCTGGGTCGGTTCAAGCCTCATATGTCTTAGTATAGAGTCCATGTTTTGTACTGCGTCTACCGCATCGTGTGGGTTTGTGTTGATTGTCCTTGTACTGTATTTTAGTGTGCTTGTTTGCATTATTGGCAGTATTTGTGTCTGTATTGTTTATTGTAATTGCTTGTACTCCGTATTCTGTATTCTTCTGTCCTGTGCTACTAGGAGTGGATCCAACATTTTCTTTTCTTTTTTCTCTCTTTTCGTCAGCAATTACTAAGCAGTCTATTTTCAGTTTCAGTCACGGGGTCGCCAAGCGTCCAATCTCGTTCTCTCGTGCAGCCGAATAAAGTAAGACTCGAAAAAAGAACGCCACAACCCCACCATCTCGTCTTGCCTTCTTGACATTTCCCACGATTTCTTGGACGCGACGCTTCCTCTTTCCTTCTGGCAGTCTTTATCATCTCCTCGACGCGCAGGTCTGCTCTCCTCGCTTTCTCGCCTGCCCCTGCCGTCCATATTCTTGCAGTAGCTGCCGGTCTCTTTTTGCATCTCTAGCAAACTGCCAGCAAGACAGAGCCTCCGATCTGGAAAGCCTCGAGTCCCAGACGGCAAGACCAACTCCAGCCTCTCTTTCCCTGGGCCCGATTCGACTCTGACTGCGGCACACTCAGCGTCCGCTGACCTCGCTCTCTGCCTGCCGGTCGCTGGTTCTTTCAGGCCACGTCCTGTTCTCCTCGTCTTGAATTTCTCGAATTTCCGAATTCCCGAATTTCTCAAAATTCGTCCCATCTCGCCTTCAATTTCGGTTTCTGCCAATCTCCTCCCGTCCCCCCAAACCCTTGACATATTGCCGCCTCGCCGTCTGCTCGACCTCATGGCTTCCACGAGCGCTGGCGCCGTCACGGCCGAGGTGTTCTCGCCCGAAAACGTCTTGGCCGGCATGGTCACGATGCGCGGCAACGACGCCTCCAAGAAGAAGATTGCCATGGACTATCTCGCCCGTTTTCAGAAATCCGTCAGTTGTCCTGTTTCTCTTCCTTGTCTTTCCTTGTCCTTCCTTGTCCTTCCTCTCCCGCTAACCGACCCCTGCAGGAAAGCGCCTGGTCTGTCACCATGGCCATCCTTCAATCTTCCGTCGAGCCAGAAGCCATGCTGTTCGCCGCAACAACATTGAAGGGCAAGGTAGCGACAAATCCCGTTTTCCCTTCCCTTTTTGCTCTCTCACTCTCTCACTCTCTCACTCACCCACTCATCCACTCACCCACACGCACACACCATCTCTCCCCTCCACCCTGGATATCCCTTGGCCCTTGTCTCCTCGTCAGCTCAGCGAGATCGACCAACCCTCTTCGTCTCCAGCCGTCTAACTTTCTGATGCCTTGGCCAGATCACATTTGACCTCACCTCTCAGGTCCGACCCAGCGACCTGCCAGAACTGCGCAACCAGATCTTGCTGCTGCTCAAAAAGTTTGCTCCCGGCCCGCGTGTCGTCCGCGTTCAGCTGTGCGTCTGCCTCGCCATCCTCGCCATCCAAATGACCGGCTGGAAGGATGTCCTCGCCACCGTCGTCTCCGCTCTCGGCTCCGACGTCGAAAGCCACACCTGCATCCTCGACTTTCTGCGTATCCTCCCCGAAGAGGTCACCGAAGGCCGCAAAATCACCTTGTCGGTAGGTACAGCAAGTCTGCATGGAGAGAAACACGGCAGCTCTGACCATGCACACAGGAAGAAGAACTGGCAGACCGCACCCGTGAGCTGCTGGGAGACAATGCCGAGCAAGTCATTCAGCTCCTGACGTCGTATGCCAAGTCATCTGGTAAGACACTTTCTCTCTCTCTCTCTCTCTCTCTCTCTCTCTCTCTCTCTCTGTCCGTCACTCACAGCCAGAATCTGCTGCCAGAAACCCCCAGCTGCTCGAGTGCATCACCTCCTGGCTGCGTGAAGTGCCCGTCCAGACCATTGTCGACTCGCCCCTGCTCAACGTCATCGTCTCCGCCATGAACCACGACGAGTCCCTGCAGGCCGCCGCCGACTGCCTCGGATCCCTCTGCCGCGAGACCCGCGATGTCGACGACAACCTCGCCACCATCCAGGTGCTGCTGCCCCGCGTCATCAGCCTGCGTCCCAGAATACGCGAGTTTGCCGAAGAGGAAGACACGGAGAGCTTCAAGTCTCTGACTCTCCTCTTCTCCGATGCCGGCGACTCCTGGGTCGTCGCCATTGCCCGCGAGCCTGTCCCCTTCCGGCCCCTCGTCGAGGCCCTGCTCGAATGCGCCGCCCTCGATAAGGACTGTGACGTCATCAAGTACACCTTTGGCTTCTGGTACGAGCTCAAGCAGTACCTCGTCCTCGAGCGCTACATCGAGTCCCGCCTCCAGCTCGTTGACGTCTACTCCAAACTCGTCGACGTCCTGCTGCAGCGCCTGCAGTACCCCCAGGCCGACGGCCAGGGCAACAGCATCACCAGCGCCTCGGCCCGCGTGGACAATGCCGACCTGTTTGACGGCGACCGCGAGCAGGAAGAACGTTTCCGCGAGTTCCGCCACCACATGGGCGACACCCTCAAGGACGCCTGCGAGGTCATGGGCGTCACCGAGTGCCTCACCAAGGTGCTGCAGTCCATCAACGTCTGGATGACAAAGTATGCGCCGCAGGCCACCGCCTCGGCCGTGCCCCACTGGCAGGAGCTGGAGGCGCCGCTCTTTGCCATGCGCGCCCTCGGCCGCATGGTTGGTGACAAGGAAGATGCCGTCCTGCCTCAGCTCATGCCGCTGCTCGTCCAGATCCCCAACCACGAGAAGCTGCGCTTTGCCACCATTATGGTTTTTGGCCGCTACACCGAATGGACGGCCACCCACCCCGACTTTCTCGAGCCCCAGTTCAACTACATCATCGCCTCCTTCCAGAGCGAGTCCACGGAGATCATCCGCGCCGCCGCCCAGGCCATCAAGTTCTTCTGCACGGACTGCCGGCAGCTGCTCAGCAACCAGGTCGTCCAGATGCAGCAATTCTACGACCAGATCCTCGACAAGCTGCCCGAGATGAGCCAGGAAGAGATGACAGAGGGCGTCTCCAGCGTCGTGGCCGCCCAGGACTCTGCCGACATTTACAAGCTGCTCAAACTCTATTGCGACCCACTCGTCGAGCGGCTCATGCGCAAGGCCAACGCAGCCACGACCGAGGACGGCAAGCTGGCCGTCGCAGGTGAGAAGAGAAAAAAGAGAACACTTCAAGAAAGCATATATCACGTGATCTTTTGCTGACTAATTCACTGTAGACCACCTCCAACTCATCACCATCTTTGTCCAGAACGTGGTGCCCCCGCTGACGCCGGACCAAGAAAACCCGGCCGTCAAATACTGGGCCGAGGTGTTCCCCGTCCTGTCCACCGTGCTCGAGAACTTTTTGGACTTTACACCCATCTGCGAGCGGGTGTGCCGCTGCTGGCGCTTCATGATCATCTCGTACCGCACAGACATGACGCCGCTGCTGGCGCCCATGGCCGAGAAGCTGGCACAGGGCTTTTCCGTCTCGAAGCAGGGCTGCTTCCTCTGGGTCACGGGGGCCATTTTGCGCGAGTTCTCCGAGAGCCGCGAGCACGTCGACCCCCAGATCACCGAGTCCATCTACGTCTTCTTCGAGTCACAAGCCACGAGCGTCCTGCGCGTCATGAGCGACCTGCCGCCGGCCGAGCTGCCTGACGTCATTGAAGACTTTTTCCGCCTGCTCGTGGACGCCTTGCTCTACTATCCGCACCGCCTCATCCTGTCGCCCCTGTTTACGCCCATCTTTGACGCCGCCATCTCTGCCCTCGCCCTCGAGCAGCGCGATCCCCTCTCGGCCACTCTGCACTATCTGCGCGACATGCTGACGTACGGCGGACCCAACCCTGCTCAGTCCGGCCCTCTCCTGATGCAGCAACCGGCGTCTTCTGCATCCATAACTTCCGCCACATCCATCACCCCCGCCTCGGCCGCCTCGTCCAACCCTTCCGCCTCCCACCCGACCTCGTCCTCTGCGTCTGCTGCCACAGCCGCCGCCGCTGCTGCTGCTGCCGAAAACATCACTCAGCAGCTTCGTCTGACAGTGCAGCAGCTTCTGACGGCGCGCGGCGAGGTGCTCGTCAAGCAGGTGCTGGCGGGCATGATGATCACCTTCCCGCGCGACTGCTTTGCTGACGGCAGCGGCGTGCTGCTGTCCATGTTTGAGCTGCTGCCGACGGAGACCGTCTTGTGGCTCGACCGCACGCTGCGCATGCTGCCGGCCGGCACGGTCACGGCCGATGACGTCAACCGCCTCATGTCCAAGATCCGCGACCGTCTACAGAACCCCAGCCAGGGCGGCCTGCGCCAGGTCCGCGCCCTGCTCCAAGACTTTACCAACTCGTACCGCCGGCGCTATGTCGCTCCACGCGACGGCCTCGGCCAGCTGGAAGCCACCCGCTTTCATTTCTCGGGGTAGTTTACGGTACCTCGGCTCTCGGGTCTGGAATGAGACCATGCAAATAACACCAGAAATAGTACGATGGGATGAGAAAGAGGAGGGAACCAAGAGGGCATGTAGATCAAGAGTGCAGAGGTAGAGCATTTAAACAGATCATCAGTGTAAAAAGTGTGTAAGAGATATTATGTAAGCAAGCATGGAGGGTGGGGGTGGGAGGGATAGAGACACGGGGGGGGGGGGGGGGGGTAAGTCTAGCACGGAGGGAGAAGCGTTTTACTAATCCTACTTTTTTTAAAAACTACTAAACTATAAAGATGAAGGAAAGACATGATGGCGAATAGTCTTGACGCACGGTTGATCGTGCGTTGTGACAATCTGGGGTGCACAAGATCCAACCCGTCAAGACGTCCAACAAGGCTTCCTGAACGCAAAAACTCCAACTATCCCATAACAAGAAAGCATGAAATAGATGAGCAGAGACCACAACTTTGTGGACTCGACCACTATCTCAAAATCAAAACCCGCAATATCCTTGTCCCGTATCCAATGCCTTTCCCTTACCAGGAGAAGCGTTGTGTCGGAAGACTCGCCGTTTCCCCTCTCACCCAAACACACCTAATTTTGATCCTCCTTTTTTTCCTCCAATTTTCCCTGGCCCTACAAATCGTGTTTTTCCCCACATTCATCCAGTCGAAAAGTCTCTCATCAAAATTTCAAAGTCATCCCATCAAGAAGCAAAAAAGCAAAATCAATCTCAATCTGAATAAAAAACGTGGAGCAAGCATCAAACAAGACAAAAAAAAAGGATACCAGAAACCAATACCTCAGCCAATGTACGGCATCAGGGTTGCATCTGCCGACGGGAACATTGCCAGTTGCTGCTGCTCCGTCCACATGGCATGGTCATACAATGGGTTGCCGAGAGAAAACTGCTGAATACTGGCCGCCTGACTAGCATCTTGCCACCGCATGCCTTGATGGACATCAATATAGGGCATCACGTCGGCCGTGTTCTGGTAGAACGAACGCATGGAACCGTAGACGCTATCCATATCGGCTGGGCAGCTTGGTGTTGCCGACGCCATCTCCAACTGCAGCTGCAGATTATCCGCCTGCGGCGCATTCTGCTCCCACTGCTGCCAGGACGCGGTGGTCTCCGTAGTGGTTGTTGTTGTCGTCGCCATCGCCATAGACGGCCCAGCGCCGCCTGACCAGTTTCCACTGCCTTCATGGCCACCAGCACTAGTCATGGGTATGCCTTGGGTAGGCATCATGCCGCCAGTCATCCCACTATTGTTATTCTGGTGCAGGACTGTGGCATTGCCATTGGCATGGGCATTGTCATTGGCATTAACATGGGCATGGGCATTGTTGCTAGCGTCGGGAATCAAAGGTCTCGTCATTGGTGGCATGGTACGCCACTCGGTACTATCATCAATTTGTGTCAGGGTCCTGATGTAGTACGGATTGGCAGGTTCCGACACAGGTGCCGAATAGGACGGAAGAGCAGAAAAAGTCTCGGGTGCAGAATAGGTCTGTGGTGCAGAATAGGGCTGAGGCGTGGGTGCACTGCCGCTTCGGGAGCGAGCTGTATCCGTGTCCGGGGAGCCGAGACAGCCTGTAGAGCTGGGAGGTGCAGCCGTCACGGCAGACCTAGGAGACGCTTCAGGACCAGCTGGCACGACAGTGTCGGCGCTTCCTTCGCGGCTGTGGGCGTCAGGGATATCCTTGGCAGGCGCATTGATGGCAGGGGACATTGTGGGTGAGTCATCAGCTGCTGTCTCCTCCAATGTGATGGACCCGTTGTTGATCACCTTGGACCCGTGCACTTCCCACTCGTCCAGTCCGCCACCGTGGCCCCCCTGTCGGATGCTGGCGTGTCTCACATAGCCATTTTGACAGCGCCGGGTCATGTGCTTCTTATAGTCTCCTTTCACGCCATGGTAGAACTGGTCCATTTCATGAAAGTAGTTGACATACGTGCAAGCCATCTGCATCATGTTTGCCATTTTCTGCAGCGCTGACAGGGTTGTGCTGATTGGGCCACAGTTGCGAATGTCAGCCCGGTATGGTCCCGTGCAGATGGCAGTGTCATAGTTGCTATCGTGCCCATTGAGCATGTGGCGATAGACATCCATCTGAGGGAAATGCCAGGCATAGATTCCGACAAAAGCAGCAGTCCAGACCGAAAATACCACCAGGGCTGACATGGGCAGCTTGTCGCGGCCCTGGCAGATCTCAATGAGATCGACAATGTCACGAGCGGATTTGAAAACCTGCTCAGCGCTGTCTTCCCAGAATCCAAGAGGCTCACTCCCCTTGGGAAAGACGGGCTCGTCAAGCGGCCCTTCCGGCACACGGCAGCGGATCGGGATGAACGGTATGTACTCGCGATGCAGCATAATCCTGCACACGGCACCGAGCATATGGAGAAGCACAAACGTATTACTGGCTTGATGGTCTTCGTACCGGTAGTAGTTGCTTCGCGTGAGAGTGAACGAGGACGGCAAGCCTCTGTAAAAGTCTTCCAGAAGCTGATTTAGTCTCTTGAACTCGCTATCATCCCACGGAGGATTCTTCTCGGTGCGACGGCCGCCAGAAAAGGAATACTTGGACACTTCTCCCCATATGCCGACCAGCTGAATGAAGCGAGCCAGGATGCTGTCTTCCTTCGACTCAAAGGCATTACTTGCATCATACGGGGATAGCGGCGACTGTGTCACGTAGCCAGTAGAGACGTCCGTGGCAGGATCAAAGTAAACCTCTGAGCAGGGAAGCCGAATCTGCAGGTCAGAAGACTGAATGGCAGGCGTGCGTTCCTTGCCGCAAGACAGCAGGCGGTCCAAGATCAGGCAACTAAACATGGTACGCCGCCGGACTTCATTGGACACTAGTACTTGCGACGAGACCCGTTCGGCTTCCTTGTTGCGGCTGTTGATTCCGCGACTGCTGCTGATGCTGCTGCCGCTGCCGCTGCCGCTGCCGCCGCTGGAGTTGTTGGTCTTTGGCTGGCCAGGCGGGTGGGCCGAGGCAGCAGACGAACGCTCAAAGCAGAGCCCGAGAGCCTGGGCCATGCGGGTGGCAGCACCAACGTACATCCATGCGCCGAAGCCGCCGCTCTTGCGCTTCGCCTGGCTCCACTCATACAGGCCGAGCATGAGGAAAGCCTGGACTCGCTCAACGGAAGCCTCGTTCATGCTGGATCCCAGCGGACCCAAGGCCCGGGTCAGGCATTCAGCATAGTACTCTGAAGCTGCCCATGGATCCGGCCGCACGACCTGGGGGTGACCCCTGGTACTATTTCGTTTCGCAATAGTGTGGGCAATGTAATTGACGAGATCAGGATGAAAGCGTGACGTCAGGGTGAGGATTCCGAGCAGCACCAGGTTTGTATCAGAGGACATGCTGCTCTTTTCCTCTTTATTCCTCGATCCCATGCTCTCACGCAGAGTGGGCATGTGGAGGAAGGGCAGCTCCGTGGAAAAGTGAAGACGGAAGATGTCACAGATTTTCATCCACATGGACCCTGTCAAGAAGGAAGCGGACAGGACCTCGGCTGCATAGAGCTCCCCGGTCGGCTGGCTTTCGTTGCGGAGAATTTCATCCAGCTGGCGAAGCCGTCTTCGCTCCGACGCCCGCCGGCTGGAATGGTGAGAAGAACCATGGCCTCTGTTGGAGGAGCCGATGCCAGGATTATAGCCGGCGCCTCTATAGTCCGTCGGGCGTCTATTCGCCGGGATGGTGGTCACGGGGAAGTCGCAGTCGTGTCCTCCTCGGAGGCATGTGTCACACGGCCTCTTAAAATAGCCGTCATTGTCACACTTGATTTTGGACTCGCGACAACGGGTGCACGCGACACTGCAACGCATGGTAGTTCTTCTCCTCGTAGTGCATGAATTGAACTGGAACAGAAACTCTGGCAATTCTGGGTACACCGGAAGCTGAAAGACTGGCTGCCCGGCTACTTGAGGCACTTGAGGTTGATAAGTAAACTCATAGCTCTGCTGCGGCTGTCCAAATTGGATGGGCATGTTGATGACAGGGCCATGAGCTGCCAGTTGACCTCCATTGTCAATCACGGATGTGTCATAAGCATAAATTTCTCTAGGAATGGTTCTGCCACCAAGAGACGCTCCCACACGGACAGGGGTAGGGGCAATAATGTTGGGATTGGACGTGTTCGGCAGCGTATGGTGATGATAGGGAACCGTTACTTGTGGCAGCAGCTGTGGCTGAAATGGCTGGCTAGGGCCCTGATTCTGTTGCTGCAGCTGTTGCTGCAGCTGCGGCTGTTGAAGATGCTGCTGATGAAGCTGTTGCTGCTGAAGCTGTTGCTGCTGAAGCTGTTGCTGATAAAGCTGCTGCTGCTGAAGCTGTTGTTGCTGAAGTTGCTGCTGCTGAAGTTGCTGCTGATGAAGTTGCTGCTGATGAAGTTGCTGTTGCTGAAGTTGTTGCTGCTGAAGCTGCTGCTGCTGAAGTTGCTGCTGCTGTTGCTGCTGCTGTTGCTGCTGCTGCTGCTGCTCCTGCTGCTCTTGCAACTTCTTCTGCTCCTGCTGCTGCTGCAATTGCTTCTGCTCTTGCTGCTCCTGCAACTTCTTCTCACGCTCCCGCTACTCACTCTCTAGAAGCAGCTGCAGTTGGCTCTTCACCTGACGCTGTTGCCTTCTAGGCTGCCTCTTCTTTTTGGTGTGCAGTTCTTCCTGTGCTCGGTACACCGGTAGCAACCTTTTCAGCGGCTGAGGCGTGGACTGGGACTGAACCTGAAAGTGAGACTGTAACTGAGCCTCAATCTGCGGTTGTTGCGGTTGTTGCAGAGGCTGCAGTTGCTGCGGCTGTTGCAGTTGCGGAGACTGCTCAATTTGCAGAGGCTGCTGAATTTGCAGAGGCTGCTGAATTTGCAGGGGCTGCTGAATTTGCAGAGGATACTCAATTTGCAGAGGCTGCTCAAATTGCAGAGGATACTCAATTTGCAGAGGATGCTGCATTTGCATTGGCTGCTGCATTTGCATTGGATGCTGAATTTGCAGAGGCTGCTCAAATTGCAGAGGCTGCTGCATTTGCAGGGGAGGCTGCATTTGCAGAGGCTGTTGCAGTTGTAGAGGCTGCTGCATTTGCAGAGGCATCTCCATATAATAAGAGTGCGGGAGATGCGGGTGCAAGTGAGGATCTATATGTGGCTGCATTGTCGGCCGAAGATGCGCATTCTCAGACAGCTGGTGAGATTCTGATTGCATTTGTATTGGGGGCAGACAGCCTCCTCTAGGAGGACAGGGGCGTAGCCTGTTCTGTCGAAGGTAATCGGCGATGGACGGCAACTGAATTGGAGTGGAGAGCGGATGTCTCGTTGATGGCAGCAGCAACGGCTGTTGCTGCTGTGGCTGCGGGTGCGTGTGTGGCAGAGGAAGGGGATGATGTTGTGATGGGGAGAGAGGGGGGGTGGCGAGGGTGGCGAGACCGGTGCAGGAGTAGAAGAATATGAGTTTGAATCTGAAGGCGTGGTAGCACTGACAGCAGTGCTGCGGGCAGTTGGCAGGCGATGGGGGGCTTCAGCAGTGGTAGCATGTGCTGAAGGTGTTGGGGGTGAGCTGTGGTGTGTCCTCTCTGGTGTTGACACAGCGTCCAAGGTCTCAGTGGAGCTGTCACCAGTACCCGACTCGGGGCAGAGGATGTGAGAGAGACGAAGTTGGGGATGAATTTTGACGGTAGGGGGGAGGGCGACAGCAGAAGCTGGTCCCTGCCTTCTTTTATAGTTGTTTGGTATCTTATGTTTTCTTTTTTCTCTTTTTTCTCTCCTCCTCTGGGGGGACTTTTGAATCTAGTTTTTGTGGGTACGTATGTGTTCCTTCGTCTGTCAAAAGGTGAGAATGGAAGACGAGAGAAGACGATATCAGTCCTTTTTTTCCCACCGTACGGGGGTGATAGAGTGGGAGGAACTGTACCCTCTGTGCCGAGAGTCCGATTTCTTTCTCAGCCCCTGACTCGCTCACACATCCCGTGTGCTGCAAGCCGTACGACGTCTGTCAGAAGGTGGACACAACATGAATGACACACGAGCGCTGTTGCTTCTGCTGTATTGCAGACCCTTGCCAGTAGTGTGGGGTGATTTTCAGTCTCGCGGACTTCTCCTTCACCTGCTTTTTTTACTTCCTCCTCGTGAGAATCAATGGACTTCAAGCCCCCCTGGTTGTAATCTCAACCTCCTTCTGCGTGCCAGAGCTCTGCCGGCCGTCCTGGCCTAGTCAGTACCAGATGACAACGAAACAGGAAAGGGGTGAGAGAGGGTATGGGAAGGAGGGAGACTGGGCAGAGACTGCTTGGGGGAGAAAATGATGGTGTACTGAAAAAAAAAACGGACTGGGGTGTTGTCAGAGCAAAGTGAAAAGTGACAGAAGTGGAGGATGGCCAGAACGAACAGGGCAGGCCGCTGGTTCAAAATGCGAAGTCCGTGAAAATGCAGCACAAAAGTACGCAGCGAGGGATTGAGCAGTGGAGCTGGCGTGTTCAAGACTCACGAGTGTTGAAGCTTGAGAGGTATCGTTTTTTAGTTGAATTTGTATTTTATGTTTTTTGTTTTTTTTTGATTTTTGATTTTTGATTTCTGATTTTTGACTTTTTTGATTTTTGAGTAGAATGGATAAAGGGAGAGAGGGCACACAGACAGGATAGGGAAAGGACTTTTTAAAGGAAAGAAGGGTCTGGGGAAGGAGGGGGCGGCCTCTATTGTCTTGGACCTCGCTGCTCTGGAGGACAGCTCTTATTTTCCGTGCTTGTGACGTCGTTTGCTCACAGGTGAGGTTCCACAGCAAGCACAGAAGCAGTGTGTGTGCGTGTGCTCTGTGAAAATCATAAAAACTTGTACTGGTACTCGTAGGAATCCTATGGAACTAGCTGCATCAGAGGAGGGTGAGCATTGATCCTTTGACGCTGACTGCAGATGGGAAGGACTAGAGACAGCCAGTGAGCAGAATGCTCGGCGAGAAAGAAGAGGGGTCGGAGTGCAGGGGTGGTGGAAGACGCAATGGTATTCGTGCTTGTACTCTGTACTCGTATAATACGAGAGCGAATATGCAATGTACGGGCCTTTTTTAGTTGAGGAGGGGGGGATGACGGCACAGAAAGAACACATGAAAAATACAAGATAATGAAGATAATGAAGTATGACAAATAATATTGTAAGATAAACGAAATAAAAATCAAACAAAATGAGACAAGGCGAGGGAAACGGGGGGGGGGGGGGGGGAGGAGGGGGGGAGAACGGAAAAAGCAAAACCAACAGGAGGTATGAGCAGATAACAGGCGAAATACGAGTAGGAGAGAAGAGGCCAGCTGGAGGCTGGGGGGGAACAGAAGGACTGTCATGGGACATGGTTACAAAGTACACATACTTTCCGTACCTATAGACTCACAGAGTCTGAGTGAAAGACGCTCTGGGATCCGAATCGAACACTGTTGTAAGTGTCAGTATTCATTCTCGTACGGAGCAGTCTCTGCCACGAGCCACGGCCACATGGGTACTTGGTACGTTGTCAGGGAGCGAAGACGAACCGACCCGTCGGAGCAAGGCAAGTACAGCCGCGAATAGACGAATGACAGACGCCGGCAGAGTCGTCTATAGCCAAGGTTGGTTAGCGGCGGTGAGACTTGACGCGATAGGGGCATGCCTGGCTCTGATATTCGTCACAGGAAGTGGAGAGATGACCACGTCTGTTGTTTGATTTTCTTGGACTTTCGCCTCCTTTCACCCGCTTGGTCGTGTCTGGTAACTATAGTGACCAACCAGCGGAAGAGGGGGAAATGACGAAAATTGGTACTGACCACTGAAAAGCTAGAGAGTTCAGAGGTACTCGCATAAGAGCTCGGCCAGGATGATGCCGTGCATGTGCTTGTGCTGATAGGCGGAGTGGGAAAGTGAGGAGACGTAAACTTTTCGGCAGAGAAGAAAAGAGCTGGAAAGCAGAGACTGAAGAAAAAACACTTGTAGGAGGTGCATAGATAGGATGAGCGAAAAAGGAACAAGTGGCAGAGGAAGGATTGCAAAGTCGGAGGTTGCCTCCGAGCCAAGTTTGAGAAGTGGAAGAATGGCCGGAGTGAAGGTCGGCGTGACTCTCATCGACCACCACAACAGGCGACAAAGCGACGGAGCTACGTCGTCTTGGAGGGGTCGGTGAGGCGGATGGCAGAGAGCAGAGATGTAGGTGGAAATGTGGACGAAATTGAGAGGATGAAGAGAGATGCGAGAGAATGAGGAAAGAAGGATACGACGTCGGAGGGTTGGCACCTTCCTCTTTCTCCTTTTCTGCTTCTCGCTCTCTCCTTCCCTCTTTCCTTCTTTCCCTCTTTCCCTCTCTCTCGCTGCTTATCCCCTTTTGCTCTTCCGAGATTTTCAGCCTTCCTCCAATTCTACGGCTACCTGCATGTATCATTTCCCTGATGATAAGGAGCCGCCAGGGATGTGGCATGTTTGGTCTGCGCTCGTACGAAGTGTGGTGTACGTGTATACGTGTGTACGTGGGATACGTCGTGTTCGGCAGAAGGGGGGAGGGATAAGCAGGGTGAGTTGGTGGCGGGAGGCGCAAACGAGCGCGGGACGGAAGAGCGGCGGGCAGGAAGCCGGTAGGCAGAGGGCTTCTACGAGAAAGGTGCACAAGTGCAAAAGTCCATCACCGGTCCATATTTTGACGTGTCAGGCTGCTGGCAGGGTCAGTCGCACCTTCTCATTCCGATGCTAGGGGGGCAGCACCGCCGCGGAAAGCGCGATGCGAAAACGAGAACGGGAAGGCGCGAGACGAGAGGCAAGAGGAGGATGACGAAAAGAGGGGTATGCCATGAGTGCAGAATGATTGTCCATGAGTGTCCATGAGTGTCCATGAGTGTCCATGAGACAACACACTTGCTGCATTTACTGCACGACGAGCATGAGTCTGTTGGTCAGGAGCGGGTCGTCTCTGCCCGCGATTGGTTGTGATCAACTCGAGTCTGTGCACTCGGTGAGAACAATTGATGCCAGAATATGCCAGTCAACAAATCACCAACAAGCAAAAGGATCATCGACAAGTCTCCAGTTCGCCAGCGGTCTCCACGCCTGTTCCTTCCTACATACTAGGACACCATGGGGCTCTGGGAGACTTGTTACGAGTCATATGTGGAAAAGTACTCGTACGGAGTATTACGATGGATGATGAACATGGAGTAGAGCCCCAAGAAGACCATGATGTCATGTGTCTCTTACGTAGTAGATGAGATTTTCCGGGCGTTTTAGGACACGGGGTCTCACTCTTCCTCTGACTCTGACAAATTTCAGTCTGGCAGGGGCTTCAGATGGGAGTACAAGCAGAACTAGAAAAGGAGGAGCAGAGTGCAAAAGCAAGATGGAAGAGGAGAGACGGGGAAGAGGGGGCAGAGAGGGGAGGACCGAAGGTAGCGGCACGAGAGAAAGAAGAGAGGAAGCAAGGGTTGAGGGCAAAAAAAAACCCCCAGAAAAAAAATAGGAAAAAAAAGAAGGATGCTTACTGCATCCCCCCTTGCTCACTGGCGCTCTCGAACGCTCTTTGGAGGATTCAAATATGCATTGTCCTCGTACGAGCACACCGCATCCTCAACAGGAGCGGGATGCCTGCTCATCACAAGCAAACCTGTACGGAGTACAAGCATGTACAGGTACTTTTGGCATATTCACTCTACAAAGTAGCCATGCTTGTTGGAAATGAGAAGAGCAGGGAGTAGGGAACGGGGAGAAGAGTTTGATTCTTCCCCAACTTCTTCCTCATTTTTCCTCATTTTTCCTCATCCTCTTTTTTCCTCTTGCGTTCCTCTTCAAAGAGCACTCGCTTGTCTGTCTGCGGCAAGCGTTCTGCTTCATCTTAGGTCTCTCATATATCACTTGAGATCATCTCTAGTAGCATCCAGCCTTGCGTACCCATAAAATCCCCATCTGCTAGTGCTCAGAACTCAAACAGTACAACAGTGGTACTGTGCTGGTACCAGTACCTCCCTATACTTGTACCCTGTACTTGCTATCAGTACTTGCTCTCATCTCTCCCTCTACAAGTACTCCGAACTTTGATAGACCCCGGTCACTGAGCTCCGACTCCGACGAGCGGCTGAGATTGGTGATTGGTCTAGCCACACCGGCTGCAAGGAAAGCAAGAAACTGATTTATTTTGTCTTGGTTCTCTGGTCCTCTGATTCTGGTTATCGTCCTTTTCTCTCTGCTGACTGGCTGCAGAGGTAAAGTGAGATGTGACATCGGAGAGCGGTCTTCGTAGCAATGCACTAGCCGCAAAGAAGCACACAAATGCCGAGCTCCTCGTCTGCCATGGCGAGACCGAAATCACACACTAACTAGAGGAGCTATCCGTCCTCGTTGCCGCCCTCCCCTTCTCCCCCTCCCTCCATCACATAGACGGAAGTCGCTCTCTCTCTCTCTCTCTCTCTCTCTCTCTCTCTCTCTCTCTCTTTCTCTCTCTGGCTCTGACTGGCTCTCTTCGCCCAGGCAGGATTCGGGCATACATGGCGTAGTTTACGAGTAATTCATGGCTCTCCCACCGACTCTCGACACGAGACACTCTGATGCAACATTCTGGTCCCGTGCCCTCCCCCGCTCCCGCTCTCCTGCTTGTGCGCATCCGCGTGCGATATGCAAGCCCAGAGAGAACATGACAGAATATTTCCCATATTCAAACACGGGGGAACCCAATGAGCATGGGCGATGGGCATGGACGATGTCATCGATAGAGCTTGTACCCCACGAAGGATGGCCAGAAAAAATGGACACGTCGGAGCCAGAAGTGGGAGCCAGAAAACCGGTCAGAAGAGCCAACAGCAGCCTTTCAAAGGATAGCCAATGAAAGCTGGACAACGCAGAGAAGGATTCACGAGCATATACAGAGGACGCAAGTCTGCGAGTGCAGGCATTGTGCAGGATTCCGACTGCGTACTTTGTAGTAAATAGGCGCTCCCGCTAGACTGCTCGTTGTTTTTCTCGTCGTTTTACTGATTCGCTGGACCACAAGCGAATCTTGGCAGACGAGGAGAGAAAAGCAGAAAGAAAACAGTCGGAAGAAAAGCAGGAAAAGGGAAAGAGAATGGGAAACAGGATATCCGATTACTAATATCTATTTACGCTGCTATTTTTATACTATGACGAGTTATCGCGCGCTACTGTGTTATTTGTGGTCAGGCCAATGATGTGTAGCCAATGGGTGCTGCCCCACCTCCCAAACAGCAACCCCGCCAGACATGCGTCAAATGAGGCAGCCCAGTGGCTACGGCGCAGTGATCGTAGGCCTCCCCAGCACTCCAGCACTCCAGCACTCCAGCGCCCCAGCGTCTTGCCGCGCCAAACAGGAGCAGACTTTAGGCGCCGAGACTTGTTTTACCCGCTGCTACACGCGCCAAAACGTGCTAAAAAGGGGGGGCAAAACAGACGGCGATGGCTCCTTCCTTGCCCATCAGTCGCATTCCACTTTCCCGATCTGCATCTCTTGCTTTTCATATTTTTGAAGCATTTGCCTCTTTTTCACTTTTGACTTTTTCCTTTTTTTTACCCTTTTTTTCACCACCCTATCTTCTTCTTTTTGTCTCCGCCCGACCTCACGCTGCACAGATCCCTTGCGAGAACCCCGCTCGGCAGATCCCCTCCTCCTCCTCATCTTCTCCTCTACTCAACCAGACGGGCTCTACCGAGCCAGCTCAACCACAATCCAGGCCAACAGAAATCAGGCCATCGGCAAATCAGGTCATCGGCTCTCTTCCTGCGGCCGTCTTGCTGTCCCTCTCTCCAGCATGTCTTCCAGTCTCCATGTACGTCCGCTGTCTTCTGGTGCAAGCTCATCCTTCCGTGCGACGTCGCTCATCTTCATCGTCACACCGTCACTGCTGACTAATTCGCTTCTCGTTAGGACCCCAAGCTGCTCTACTCCATCCCCGGAGTCTCGGCCTACCACATTGCCAATGGAGTCGAGCAGTCACTGACACCCGCCGGGCCTCAGACGCTGTCGCTTCTGATGGTGCCCACGGCCTCTGTCTTTGCCGACACCTCGATCGAGCCTGCCTCCACCACTGCCAGCGGGGCTGCTGCCGATGGAGCTGCTACCAGCGGTGCAAACACTGGCTCTCGTGGCTCCTCCCCAGAGGAGGACTTTTACTTGCACTTGCACCTGCCGCCCGAGCTCGACCTGCCACTGCCGGCCACCACGCAGATCTACCACCAGCCACCCTCTAGCTACCTCATCCCGCGCTGGGACCTCGGCCGCCAGAGTGGCGTCTTCACCCGCATCGAGTTTCCGCCTGCCGGTAGCCGCAAAGGCCTGCAGGAAGATGTCGATACCTTTGAGACCATCCTCGCCCAGTGCACTGCCTTTCTCGAGCGTGCGCCGCCGCCCAAGATCCACAGAGACGTCAAGGACAAGAACGGCCCTGGCAGTGGAGGCAGCGCCGGCAGTGGCAGCGCCACCAACAACTTTTCCCGTCCAGTGCCACCACCACCATCCATGCCGCCTTCTTTTGCAGCCGCTACCCGTGCGGGTGCTTCCTCTTCTTCTTCGTCTCTGGCCCCCGGCAGCTACCGCGACGAAAAGAAACGATCGTCGACGCGGTCTAGCAAGACGGTGGTCGAGGAATTGCCCGCCTACAACCCGGCTGCCTTCAAACCCGGCGAGGCCTATGTCGCCGGCAGCCACAGCTCCGTTAGCGGACCTCTGGGTGGACAGATTGTGCTGGTCGACGAAGAGGACGGCAGTGTGATTGGCGAACTCGGCGAAGGGTTTCAGGTGATTGAAGACCAGAACCTAAAGCCGGGATCCAAGGGTGAGTCTATCCTTTTACACATTTCTCTCTCGTCTCTTCTAACAAGCAAGACCCTGTTGAGATTACCCTGCCGACCGACGACAAGCCGACCATCTCGGTCAGACCGGCGTTTTTGGAAGAGGTGGAAAACATGCACCCAGCCTATAAGAAGTCATCGCTAGTATCGAACGCGCTGGCAGCGTCGCGGCTGATTGTGGCCACGTCAGAGATCGTGTCGCGAACGCTGCAGACCCAGGCCGGCAACTACACACGACGGTCCGAGCCGGCCAACAAGCCCATCACGTTCAAGCCCACGACGCACGCACACATCCGTCGCATCAACACAATCTCGACGAGCGCTGTCGGCCTGTCCAGCAAGGCTGTGGGTCAGGTCGGCAAGGTGGCGCAGAACCTGGGCGCGTCGCTGGCCGGACATAAGACGCGGACAGTCGTCAGCGAGGACGGCAAGACGCGGACACGATCGTCCGCGACAGGGCTTGGTCCCGACGGCGAGCCGCTCGACAACTTCAAGCCAGGACTGCTCAACAAAAGCCTCATGGCCTTCTCGACGGTGGTCGACGGCATCGAGCAGGCGGGCCGGCACCTGCTTGACTCTTCGTCGTCGGCGGCCACGACAGTGGCGACGCACAAGTGGGGACCCGAGGCTGGCGAGCTGGCGCGCAATCTTGGTGGTGGCATCAAGAATGTTGGCCTCGTCTACATTGACGTGACGGGCGTGTCGCGGCGTGCGGTCATCAAGAGCGTTGCCAAGGGCATGGTTGTTGGCCACGTGCCAGGAGGAGGCGATGTCATTGTGCACAGCGATGGACAGGTCGGACCTGCCAGTGTCGCTGGAGCATCGTCGGTCCCAAGCAGCCGGAACAGCAGCCCCAAGAGGACAGGCAGTGGCGGTTTGAAGAAGGATTGAGCTCTAGAAGCTCTGTTGACAGTTGAGGACGATTGGGCCTGGAACAGCTATGTGGCGAGATGCTGAGAAGACGTGGCCATGCCTCTTTCTGTTTTCTTTCTTATTTCCTTCTTATTCTCTATTCTCTTTCATCTGTCGTGTCATTTTTGTCTTTTTTTTTTCTTCTTTTTTAGTATATGAGAGATGACTGCCCTGATATCAGGTACAAAGGGATTTTTAGCTTACTGTGTGAAATTACGAGCCTAGTGTCACCGTCTTTTAGCTTCCGCAGGCGCTATTAATTCCGAAGCCAACACGCCCTGAGACGCGTGTTCCGCCCCGCGTCTGTGATCCCGTGACCTATCTAAGACTGTAGAGACAATATTACACTAGACGACGTCACTGAACGAAGAGTCTTGTTCTGAGCTTCATTCCAGCTCACAAATTTCCTTCTACAACCCTTCCCTAGCTGCCATGCTCCACGAGATCCTTCTCTCGCTCTCCGGCCACCGGTCACCCCTGCTCGCCGTCGACAGCCCGGCGTCACCGACTACTGCCGCGGAGAGCCCTCGCCCCGCCAACCTTGCCAACTCGCTCTCCGACACGCTCTCGCCACCGGAACGTGCCCTACTAGCCGATCTCGCCCGTCTCAGCGACCTGAATATCCGCCTGCGGGCATATGCGGCCCGCATTGCTGCTGCACACCCCTCGGTAGTGTGCCGGGCAGTGGGGGCAGCCGTCGAGTCAGAGCACCTGGCTGCCTTTCAGCAGGCCGTTTTAGCGGCAGAGTCGACCGTGCTGCGGCGGGATGCGGCGCTCGTGGGGGCCTACGACATTGTGCCGCTGACGGCGGTGGTGGCGGCATTTGCAGACTGGCGTCGGCGGCTCAGCTGGCTGTGGGAGCTCATGCAATTTATATGGCAGAGGCAGGAGGAAGCAGCTGCCGAGGAAAATGGAGAGACGGAGCAGCCGAGACGGCTTGTCCATGGAGCCAAGCTCATAGACCGACTTCGCAGCGAGTTGCTGACGGGCTACGAGGACATTGAGGCGACTGCCCGCAGCCTCGTGCGGGTGGCCGAGCTGGCGTGGCTCAGGCAGGTGTCGGCCTGGATCTTGTACGGTCGGCTGCCCAGCTTTGGTGGCAGCGACTTTTTTGTCCAGAGACACGGGGCAGAGCAGCAAAAGAGGGACGAGCTGAGCACCGCAGAGTCACTGGCCAGCTACGTCTGCGTGCCAGAGCTGCTGCCTTCGTTTGTATCACTGGCGACGGCGGCATCGATGCTCTCCATGGGCCGCTCGCTCGTGCACATGCGTGTGGCCGGCCACCAGGATCCTCTTGGCTTCGGAGATGGTGCCTTGGGGATGGGCTTTACGAGCAGTGTGGGTGGTATGGCCGGTATGAGCGGCATGAACAGTACTAGCTATCTGTCGAGACAGCTGCAAGAGCTGGACAAGCTCACGTATCCGCTGGAAAGCACGTCGTTTGCTCGGACAATGGCACGGGTACGGGCGATACTATCGCGCACGGTGCTGCGACGACTGCTGCCGACAGCCAAAGTGGTCGATATGTTGCAGCTGCTGCGGGACTTTTTTCTGCTTGGGCGGGGCGAGTTTGCCATGGCTCTCGTGGAGCAGGCAGACGTGACGATGCGCAGCCGATGGCAGCAGGTTGGGCATCTGGTGGACGGGTCGACTACGAGTGCGGGCAGAACGGTGAAAAGCACAAAGAGCTCAGCCAGGAGCACAGCCAAGAGCGCTATGCGTGGCATGCATGCCGTCCTGGTCAAGGACGGCGAGGTGGCTGCCGTATTGGCGCGCACGTGGGCGACGCTGGGGTCGATGCATGCGGGCGGACGGCATGCGAATGTGGACACGGCCGAGGAGGATGAGGACGAGGTGCTGGACTTGGCACGAGAGACATTGCGGCTCGTCCTTGTGAAGCGCGACCAGCAGCAGCAGCAGCAACAACAACAACAGAAGGAGGGCGAGCGAGAGTTGGATAGCATCAGCACGGCATCAACGCCGTTTTGGAATCTGCTCTTTTCTGTGCCCGTGTCACTTACGCTACAGGTTCCGTATCCGCTCGACCTCGTGCTCGGACCGGCGGACCTGCAGGCGTACACGGCAGTGCACGCATACCTGGTCTCGATCCGGCGGGCCCACATCCGGCTAACGGGGCTGTGGAAGCTGACATCGCTACGGCGGCACTACCCGCCACCACCGGGACCGCCATACGGCAGCAGTAGCACTGGCCGACAGAGGCGGGCGGGGGCCAGTTTTGCACAGGTGCAGATGCTCAGGGAGCGGTACACGACACGGGCAGATGCTCTGCGCAGCATGTGGGCGACAAGCAGCGCCGCCATTTTCTTTTTGTCTGAGACGGAGAGCTATCTGCAGGCCGAGGTGGTGGTGGCGTTGTGGGAGGGGTTCCAGCAGTGGCTGACGACGGGCCAGGATGAGGCGAGGGGGGGAAAGAGGGCAGTCGACAGAAAAGAAGAGGGCGACGCCGATGCCGACGCCGACGAGGACGAGGACGAGGACAGGGGCAGAGGCGAGAACAGAGACGAGGGCCCAGACAGCGGGCTGCACGATCCACAGACGTTGGCAGCGGCACATCGGCAGTACCTGCGGCGACTGGTGCGGGGGCTTCTGCTGGACCGCAGCGGGTGGACAGAGGCGCTGTACGGGCTTCTGGTGGCCATGGACCAGCTGGTGGCTCTGGTGCAGCGACTGCATGGACTGTGGGCGGCGCTGGATCTAGAGGCCGATGCTGGCGTGGTGGATGCGTTTGTGGATCTAGAACGCGAGCAGGATGACGTGCTGGACGCGCTGGATGCAGCGGAGCGAGAAGTGTGGCAGGGGGTGCGGCGAGCGGTGGAGGCGTTGCGGGAGGAGGAAGATGGACGGGGAGAGGAGGACGAGGCCAAGGACGAGGAGGAGGAAGAGGAGGACGAGGAGGAGGACGAGGGAGGGGAGGATGAGCGGGAGGAGTGGGAGACAGAAGGAGAGAGGGCAGACTCTGGAGCGGACGGGGTAGTCAGAGGGGACAGAGGGGACAGAGACGACAGAGATGACAAGGAGGACAAGGAGTCGGCCCGGGGAGGAGCAAGGACTATGGAAGAGAGCGGTCCTGAAGCAGCCGGAGTCTATGTTCCGCGGCGGATAGGAGGACTGGACAGATTGCTGACTAAGCTAGATTTTGGATTTGCCGAGGGGCGGTGACGATACGAGTATAAGTAGAAGAAGACAAGAGTAGAAGAATAGAAAGACAGGGAGCGCAGTAGCGTGCACCAGAGGCAAAGGGAGAGAGAGCTACGGAGTAGGCGCCGGCGAGCGGATACGAGTCTTGAAAGGATGAAAAGTGAAACGGGTCTTTTTGAGTCAGCAGGTGGGCGGGGGGAGTACGAGGAGGAGAAGAGGGCACGAGAGGAAGGCAGGACGGCAGGAAGGAGTACGAGATGCGCTTCTTTTTGCAGAGGTATCCTGGCAAGACCTACGAGTACACAGTAGGAGACGATCGGCTCGATCTGAAGAAGACGCTCTGAGCCCAACGGAGGTACTATGTACAGACGGGCTTTGTTGGGCGGGAAGGGCATGAGAAGCCGACTGGGCAAATGGGAGTGGAGGGACTGCTCCGTGCGAGCAAGTCAAACACACGACTCCACATGGGTGCCGTCTTTTCTTTTCCTTGTCTTTGTAGTCTGTGCTGTCCGCAGTCGCCAGTCTGCTTTGGAGGATTTCGGTGCGTTGTCGTTCTGCAGATCAAAGTCACGTGCCGATTGGGTTGAGCCGCCCCAAAGGATTCGCAGTCTGGGAAGCCGAGTGGGATTTTGGATTATAAATTTTGGATTCCGGATTCTGGATTCTGGATTCTGGATTCTGGACTGGGGGGGACTGAGAGGGTCCTCTTATTCCGGTCGGTCATTGGAGCTCTTTGGGTGCCATCGTGCCACAGCCAAGCGCATACGAGTTCTCGTGCAGGCGGATTCGCAGCGGTCCCCGCAGCGGTCCTGCTGGTCTGCGGAGAATGGACATTGTACGCCAGGAGGCGCAGAGCGAGCGGCGAGCACAAGCATATTCGTACAAGCATAAGCACGTTGGACGACCAAGAGACGGTCGAACCAGAGGGACAGACACGAGAAGATCACAGAGGATCACAGAGAACACAGAGGATCACAGAGAGCACAGAGAACCACAGAGAACCACAGAGAGCACAGAACACAGGACACAAAACGCAATACACAAAGCACACGGAGCACAGAGCACAGAGCATAGAGCAGAGCACGCGTCGGGACTGCAAGTGTCCGGCCAATGAATTGCCGTAAGCGTCATCACCTGGCCAGTGGCCAGTTGCCAATCGCCAGTGGCCAGTTGGCATCCTCCCATCCTCCATTGCCCTCTGCCTCCTTATTTGCCATTTTCCCATTTGCTTGCTCGCGTCGCTGCTCTGACCCGCGTCGCACTAGTGCAGGCATAAGATCAATCAACCCGAGGCAATCAAGAGACAATCAACCCGAGGCGCAGCCCGAAGCAAGCAGGCAGAGCGGCATCGCTTTTTGGCAAAGATTGTGTTTGATGTCTGGTCGTCTCTGACCGTTGTTCGTCCTCTGGTCGACCTCGTCCTCTTTTTGTTTTCTTTTGTCCTCTTTTGTCCTCTTTTGTCCTCTTTTGTCCTCTTTTGTCCTCTTCTTGTCTTCTTTTGCACCTCTTCTGGTGCTCGATCTTCTCGTCTCCAAATTGCGACTCGACATCAGAACGACAGCCCCACTGTAACGACGTTCAGCTCGCGGATTCGCTCCTGTATACTTGTACTCCGTAATTTGGGAGCGCGGGTATTTGCCCGCTTTAATGTTTTAGTGCGCTAGATAGTGCTCGTGCTCAAACTCTGTTGGTGTCGCTGTCGCTGTTGGCTGTCGCTGTTAGTACGCTGTTGGTTGTCGGTGGTGTCGGTGGTTAGTGTTAGTGCCTCATGGCGCATTCTGGCGCATTCACAGACAACTTGTGGACCACACAGTGCGAATGCCACCCCCTGGCGCGCTCAAACAAAGCAAGACAACAAGACAAATGCGACGCGTAAAAGAGCCGTCGCAGATCGCGTGTACGGAGTAGAGTTGGGCTGGCACCATCTCCACGTTCCCTGCTCTTGCGTGCTGGCGCTCTTGCGCTCTGGTTGTTGTCGCTCTGGTCGTCGCTCTGGTCGTCGCTCTGGTTGTCGCTCTGGTTGTCGCTTTGGTTGTCGCTCTTGCCTCGCTCTACTCTCGTTGCCCACACTCGGTACTCACTCGGTACTCGCTCGGTACTCACTTGGTCCTCTTCTCGTACTCTCGTACAAGTACTCGTACTCTCGTAACTGCCCTGCGTCTTGCACCTTGTGCTCACACAGCACGCCCCACTCCTCGGCCATGCCACTGGCGCGGAAGGAACCCCAGCGCATCCCGCTAAACCTGCACAAGAGGACGGGCCATGTCTGCCTGGATGCCTGACGACCCTCCTCCTGCTGACCCTTTTTCCCTGTTTCTTTTTTTTCCCTCTTCATTTTATTTAGTGCCAGTAGTTTTTTTTTTCTCTTGCAAAAGTCCCTTGCTCTTTCCCTACTGTTTCGCATTGCCGCCACTACTTTTTTTTCCTTTCTTTTTTCTGTTCACACCACAATCGCACACTGTCCTGTCCACCCTGGCTCTGACCTTCTGACCCTCTGACCCTCCAACCCTCTGACCCTGCTCCTGCGCTCCTGCCTCGCTTTACCCTGTTTGTTTGTTGTCCCTTGCTGTCTCCTACTCCGTACACGCTATCTGCCTGCCTGCCTGCCTGCCCTGCTGTTGCCTCTTCTTCGTACCTGCCTTTTCCTCCACTACGACTGCCCTCCCTCATTCTTCACCCACTCCCACCTCTCGCATCTATCCACACGCCCGTCGCTCTCTCATGTTCTGGTGCAGAATCACAAGGGTCTAACGTCCCAAGAACAAATCCAACGGGTCGAAATACAACGAAAAAATAAACAGTGAGTCTGGATTCTCTCGTCTTACTCGCGATCTCTCCTACGCCTTCCACTCCTCTGCCAGACACGCGACGACCACCGGGTTTCTGCCCGACATCCTTTTCTGACTTTCTTTTTTTCTTTCTTTTTTGGCTTTTGTGCGTTTTCCCTTTTCCATTTCGCATACCGCGTCTAGCATCTCACCTTCTATTCTCAGCCTTTCGCCGTTGTCGCCGTTTCCTTCATTTTCGCTATTATCTAATTTTCTTTTTCTAGACTTTTTTTTTTCTTTCTTCTCATCTCGTAATCACACCCCCCCCCCCCCCCAATCTTGCCCCCCTCGCCTCGCACCCTCCCCCATCCTCTCCCCCCTTCCCCTCATCCTTTCTCATCGCAACTGTCATTCTCCCATCGCTTACTCTCTCGGCGTGCTAGGGCGTTGTCCGTGTCTTCGGTCTCCTTGCTTCTGCCCCTCGCTCTCTCGGGCTTGCGCGCCAAGTCCGGGACCTCGTCCACGTCGTCCACGTCCTCGCCGTCCCCGCCGCTCTCGTCGCCGTCGCCTCTGCACTACGCCGACCATGTCGAACGGGCTCTCCTTTGGAAACGTCAACGGCCTGAGGCGTGGATACACCCAACACACTGGTGCCCAGCCAAATAAGCCGCCCGCCACCGCGCTCTCCCACGCCACGCCCTATCAAGGCTTCCATCCCTCCCAGACCACGGCCTCGCCCTACTCCCACCACCTCTTCTCCAACTCTGCCACGCCCTCCCTCCAGGGCGTCCCCGGCCTTCAAAATGCCGGCGCCCACCCGTCCCCCCCACAGGTCGCCGCCACGGTGCCGCGCAACCGCCGCATGCAGCAGGGTCCCTCTGTCGCCTATCTCGCCCAGGCATTGAACCAGCAGGGCATGGGACACCAGGTCCAGCCGAACGACGGTTCTCTCCTCGCCCAGCAGCAGCACCCGCAGCACCCGCAGCATCCGCAGCATTCACAACACCCGCAACACCCGCAACACCCGCAACACCCGCAACATCCACAGCACCAGCAGATACCACCTCACCAGCAGCACCCTCAGCATCAGCAACACCCTCAGCACCAGCAGGCACAGCTGCAGCAACACCCCCAACATCCTCAGCATTCCCAGCATCCTCAACACGCCCAGCATCCCCAGCATCCTCAGCATCTCCAGCAGCACACACCGCACCCGCAGCACACGCCGCACCCGCAACAACACCCACAACACGCCCAGCACCCACAACATGGCCACCCACAGCACACCCAGCACCCACAGCTGTCTCAGCATCCCCAGCATCAGCAGCACCCCCAATACTCGCAGCAGCAGTCTCTTCCCCAGGTGCCCGTCCCACAGTACTCACAGGGGTCTCCGGCCACTATCCAGAGCCAGACTCTGTCCCAGTCACCCATCCCTCCTCCACACCCTCTACACCAGGCACAGAAAGCGACTCAGCAGCAGGCCCAGCAGCAGCAGGCCCAGCAACACCAGCAGCACCCGCAGCACCCGCAACATCAACAGCACCCGCAGCACACGCCGCAACCGCCTCACCAGCTCCCACATCAGCAACACCCGCAGCAGCAGCAGCAGCAACAGCAGCAGGTTCCGCCTATCCAGCAGCTCCAGCAAGTCCAGCAGCAAGTCCAGCATGCGCAGCAAGCCCATCAAGTCCAGCAGGCCCAGCACATGCACCAGGCCCACCAGGTGCAGAAACAAAAATCGCAGACCACACAGGCCCAGAAGGTGCAACAAGCCCAGCATCAGCAGGCTCAAGCCCAGCAGGTAATGCAAGCCCAACAGGCTCAACAGGCTCAGCAAGCGCAGCACGCTCAGCAGGCGCAACAGGCGCAACAAGCACAGCAAGCTCAGCAGGCTCAGCAGGCACAACAGGCTCAGCAGGCTCAACAGGCTCAGCAGGCTCAACAGGCACAGCAAGCTCAACAGGCTCAGCAGGCGCAACAGGCACAGCAAGCTCAACAGGCGCAGCAGGCGCAACAGGCTCAACAGGCCCAGCAGGCCCAGCAGGCTCAGCAGGCTCAGCAAGCACAACAGTCTCAACAGGCGCAGAAAACCCAGTCAGCAAAACCGCTGCAAGTGAAAAATGTGGTGCAGTCTCACAGCCAGGGTCCACTAGCTTCACCAACTCCTCCCCCGGCTAAGCCAGAAGTACCAGTCGTGCCGTCTCAGGAAGAACATGCGACCGAAGACATGGAAGTTGATGGCCAGGCCGAAGCAGGTGATGGCCAGGACGACAAGAATAGCGATTCCGGAATGCCATTTGTACCCAGACAGCCCATGGGTGCCCTGATGTCGGCACCTCCCGAAGGCGGCAGTTTTCCCACCCTCGAGGCGGTACACAAGTTTGTTCTGTCGTACTGCACATCCGTGGGCTATGCCGTTGTGATTGGCCGATCCAAGAAAACAGTCCCCGGTTTGAAAAAGGTTCTATTCGTGTGTGACCGGGCTGGCAAGCCACCGCGACGCATTGTTCCCGAGCAGCGGAAACGGAAGACGTCTTCGCGTAAGTGTGACTGCCAGTTTGGCTTTTTTGCCATTGAACAGCGCACGCAGTGGACTGTGCGCTACCGCCCCGACACTCAGCATCTGCAGCACAACCATGGACCCAGCGAGAGCCCCGTGTTACACCCGGCTGCCCGGAAGCTGGATAGCCGCATGGTGGCGGCTGTAAAGGCTCTCAAGGACGACGGTGCGTGCCCGAACCCTCCAGGCCAAGCAAATAGCTTGGCCTCACACCACCCCATACCCTCAAAGAAAAAGAAAGGCTTAAATGCCGTACAAAGCACAGAAAGCACAGAGAATTCCCCCACTACGGAGAACACCAGTTGTTCTAACTCTGTCACAGGCGTCGGCGTCAGTCAAACCCTCGAGATCCTACAGACGGAGAACCCTCACGTACCACTTCTACCTCGTGACATTTACAATGCGCGAGCCGCGATCACCCGAAACCCACAAAAGGTAGCCTCCGGCATCGCCGAGAATCGACCGGCCATCTATAGCAAACCGCAGCCGACGGCAGAAGAACGGATCCGCGCCGACCTACGCCGAGAACTGGCCCGTGCACGCGAGGACCTAGCCAAGTTTACCGAGATGAATACTGAGAAGCAAAAGGAAATTGACGACCTCAAGCAGAAACTACAGGAAAAAGACCGTGTCATTAAGCGCTTCGAGACCTTTATCGATATTTGCAACGAGCGTGCCATCTTACAGCGAGAGCGGCTGTTTGACGTCCACGATGATCATCACCCGCCGGCCAGTGCGTCTTGAATACAGTTTTGGGTTGTTCTTTTCGGTTGTGGGCGTTTTGGGTTTTGGGTTTATTCTTGGGGACGGATTCTTTCTTGAATCTCTCTCTCTCCCTCGGGACAGTAAAGCATGAGGTTTTTGGTCGTGCATGACATGCTTCTTTTCTGGCTACTGCATTTGGCTGCCTGGCTTCGGTTGGTTTAGTGGGCGACGGGGGTTTGGATCTGGATTTCGGTTCTGGATGTGCTCGGGTTCAGGTACGGGCTGGTTTGGTACAGGCTGGATTCTGGCTCTCTCTCTGCCTTTGCATGCTAAAAGGAGCGTTGCGTGTGGGCTGAAGTAATTTGCCAGCGGTGAAAATCGCCAGGAAGACGGGGGTACTTGATTTTTTACATTCATATTTTGCTACTTTTTTATTATTTTTGCTTTTGCTATTTATGCTTTTCATATCATACAGGCATTCGGTGGACGTTTGTCTTTCTTGTCCATTTTGTGTATCTTCCTTCTCGCGTCCTCCTTCCATTTTTGGGTATCTCGGTACGTTGAAAGGAATGTTGGATGTCACGATTTATGGATTTTCAATATTTTTTTCTTTCTGGTTTTGATATCTATTACGATTGTTGTTTTTTGGTCACTGTCCTCGTTTGATTTTCGTGTCCATTCCTTATCAGTTCGTCCCATGTTACCCATTTCGATCTGGTTCAAGCGTCGGCTTCTTTGATGCTTTACGACTGAAGAACCGGCTAACATCTATCGATCAGATGGATAGAAGTTTTGTGCCTCTTTTTGATTTCTATGTTAGCGAGAACTTCGCAGACTGGATATGTCGTAGGAGAATAGCATGCTTGGGAAGCCAAAAAAATAGGATTCTGTTCTAATAGCATACGCACATGCAGTAACCGACATTGTGATATCAACAGAGATCCAAACACACTTTGTTATATGCAATAGTTGTGATACGAAGTATCTCTTAAAAAGGTTCATTTTTACGAGTACTCGTACGTAGTAGGAGGGCACGCCGAAAGACGTTGGCACGCTAATCATAATCGTGGTTCTTACAGGGATTAAGAGGCTAATTTCTTTTTTTTGTCAACGCAGGAGTTGTTTCATGTGATTAGTCATTCACATAATATGCAATGCAGCGCTGCGCTGCAGAAGCTTGTGCAGGGGACCTACCTACCAATAATGCCGTATGTATGCTCCGTAATGCAACGTGCTCGTTTAAGTACATGCAAGAATTCAGAAAGCGTTCGAGCTCGTTCGTGTGCTGGCACGGACTTGCCCCACTTTCACCCTTTGCCCTTTCCCTATTTGTGCATCTTCCTCCTGACACAGGAAGGCAGTCGCGACAGGGGTGGGTTCCTAGTCACCGTTTGATCGCGTTTTCCCACTCCTCCTGCCGCTCTTACTCTCTTGACCAAACTTGCAACGAACAACTACTCGTGGCGAGATCATCGTGAACAGCAAGGGCACCAGAAGAGGACTACGCCAGAGCAGCCAGAGGCGAGACAGTTTGCACAACAGTCAGCAGCTTGTGTGCATAATCCGGCGTTTTCGTTTCGACCCAATTCCCACAGGTCCGCCTACGACAGCGCCCAAACGCGATTTCCTCTCTTCCCTCAATCGACAAACTCTTGACAGCTCCGACAACATCTTCATCGACACCGACACTGATATCATAGTCGACTCCGCTCTCCTTTCTAGCCTGCGCTCATTTTCTTCTTTCTCTCCTTTATTGCTCTTTCCGCTTTCTTCAGCGACTTGCTCTCTATTATCTCTTTCTAATACGTGGCATCGACTTTTCTTTCGGATACCCCTTTTCAAACGTTCAACTGTACCTCTTCTCGCTTCTATTTGCTTTCTTCTTCCCACCCAAATATGGTCCTTTCCATGCAATAGACAGACATAGACTCAGAAGCCCGATCCCCGCCAGAATCCAATCCATCCTCTCCCCATCCTCCCCCTTCTCCTTTTTTTTCCTTCCCCATCATGGAGATGGTGGCATCCGGCAGTCCGGGGCCGAACGGCCTCGGTACCGCCTCTGCTAACCCCAACGGTACAGCGACACCTTCTCCCTCTTCCTACGTCGACCCGGCCCGCGTCATCGACCATCTGACTGCCGTCCTCGAAGCCGCACTGGGCGCCACCCGCGAAGAGCTCGAAGCTCCCGGCAGTCTGCTGTCCAAGGCCCGCTACACAGACACTATCCAGCGCTGCTCCCGCTTCGCCCACGAGCCCCAGGTCGTCTCGCTCTACATACAAAAAGATCTACGGCCATCCGCGGCCGATCGTTCCGAGGACGCCAAGCTGTCTGGCCCGCTGCACGTCTTTTCTCTGGCTGCCGACCTCTCGGCCGACACAACCACGGTCGCCTTCCTCGTGCTCCTCAAGCGCCCGCAGCCTCTCGACCCGGCCGTGCCGCTGACGTCGCAGGTCCAGATGCTCAACCTGCCGGGCCCGGCCTATCTGGCCGCCACCGCCGGCGATCAGGGCCTCACCACCTCGCCTTTTGAGATTCTGCAGCTCTACCTGCACAACGGCCTCGCCCCCTACTTTGACGCCAGCACGAGGCCGGCTGCCGGTGCCGCCGCCGTGCCCAGCACCAACCGCGGCCGCGCTGACCTCGAAGCGAAGACGGGCGTGCCCGTCACCAAGAAGCGCTGGACCGAGCTCGAGCTGAGCCTCGCCCATCTGCAGCAGAACGTCGAGATTCCCGAGGTCGTGCTGCCTTTCCCGCCGCTCGTGCAGAGCGCCCTCGACGACGCAGTCACACGCAGCACGCGTCCCTCTTTCGACCAGCTGCCGCCCGGCGTCACCCAGGATACCGCGCTGCTCAACAGCCTGCAGGCCACGGTCAACACGTGGATCAAGTCTATCCAGGTCGTCACAAAGATGACCCAGGACCCTACCACGGGCACGGCCAACCAGGAGATCAACTACTGGCTCTCCATGGAGTCAGCCCTCGAGCGCATCGAGGCCCAGCTGCGCGGCGACGGTGTCTCGCTGACCCTCGATATCCTCAAGCACGCCAAGCGCTTCCAGGCGACGGTCAGCTTCGTCGCCGATACCGGCCTCAAAGAAGCCATGGAACGCGTCCAAAAGTACAACCAGCTGATGCGCGACTTCCCCCTCGACGAGCTGCTGTCCGCCACCGCCCTCGCCAAGGTCGAGGACTCGATTGTGCAGATCTTTGGCCACCTCAACAAGAAGCTGCGCATCTGCCCCTACCCCATCCGCCGCGCCCTCGCCCTCGTCGAGTCGATCTCGGGCGACCTCGATGACACGATGCACCGCCTGCTGCCCGGCACCGAGCTCGTCGACCTAGACCACGCCGAGTTTAGCCGCGTCATGATCGCCACCAACCGCATTTTCAGCGCCTGGGATGAGAATGTCAAGGAGTTTACCAATGTCGCCCGCGAGGTCACCCGCCGCCGCAACGATAAGTTTATTCCCATCAAGATCTACCCCCGTCACGCCCAGCTGCAGGCTCGCCTCAAGTACGTCCAGACCTTTCGCGAGAACCACGAGCAGCTCCAGCGCACCATTGTCACCGTGCTCGGGCCGTCCACCCGCACGGGCGCCGACGACGCCGAGGCCAACGACGGCGAGACGGGAAACGGCGAGACGATCGAGAACGACAAGAATGGCAAGAGCAGCAAGAACGGCAAGAATATGGACAGCGCTCTCATGGCGAGCTGGGACGAGACGGGCGACATGGATGCCGTAGGCGAGGTCAAGCAGGCGTGGCAGGCTCTGCGCAACGTGGACCTGCTGGACGTGACGCCCGAGGGCACGGCCAAGTGGGCGCGCGCCGAGAACACGTACAATGAGCGGACGGCGCGCGTGGAGAACTCGATCATTGCGCGGCTGCGTGACCGCCTCGCGACGGCCAAGAATGCCAACGAAATGTTCCGCGTCTTTTCAAAGTTCAACGCCCTCTTTGTGCGACCAAAGATCCGCGGCGCCATTGCCGAGTACCAGACGCAGCTGATTGACAATGTCAAGCAGGCCATTGCTGCCCTGCACGAGCGCTTCAAGCAGCAGTACGGCCATTCGGAGGCGCACGCCATGGCCACACTGCACGACATGCCCCCCGTTGCTGGCGCCATCATCTGGGCGCGGCAGATTGAGCGCCAGCTCGACAACTACATGAAAAAGGTTGAGGACGTTCTCGGCGCCGACTGGGCTCTGCACGCCGAGGGCCAGAAGCTGCAGAACGAGAGCATCCAGTTCCGCAAGAAGCTCAAGACGGCCCCCATCTTTGAAGCCTGGGCCCGCGACGCCATGCGCCGCGAGATATCCATTGCCGGCCGCCTCTTCAACATCAAGCGCGTCCGTGCCGCAGGCAACATGCTCGAGCTCGTCGTCAACTTTGACCCCCAGGTCATTGCCCTTTTCAAGGAGACGCGCAACCTCATCTGGCTCAACTACTCGGTGCCCCACGCCGTCAACACCGTCGCCAAGGACGCCAAGCGCGTCTACCCCTACGCCGTCAGCCTCATGGAGAGCGTTCGCACGTTTGCCCAGACCCTGCGCGCCATCAACGAGATGCCCGAGGTGTCCATGCTGCTCAACAACTACCGCAACGACGTCTACTCGCTCGTCGCCAAGGGCATGCCTCTTCGATGGGAGTCATTTGTCAACAGCTACGAGGTGCACCTGCGCGGACTGCCGCACATGGCCAATGGCGTCGGCGGCAGTATAGGCGGCATGGGCAGCATGGGCAGCATGAGCGCTATTGGCGGCATGAGCGGCGGCGCCATGGACCGACTCAAGGGCGGCGAGAGCCGTCACGTGCTCTTTGTGCGGGAGATCGCGGCTGCCGTGTCGCTGCTGCAGACCAAGACGGCCACGCTCGCGACCTACCACGCGACGATTCAAAAATCACTGCGGGAGCTGGCGACGTGTCCCTACGACGCTGCCTCGTTCGAGTCGCGGCTGCTGGCCATCCAGGAAGCCGTCGACCAGCTCAACCTGCAGCAGTACGGCAACCTCGGCTTCTGGGTGGAGGGCATGAACCGCCAGATCAAGGCAACCCTGCTGCGGCGACTGCAGCGTGCCATCCAGGCGTGGATTGAGGTCTTTGAGGACGACGAGGCCGGTGTCGGAGGCGGTCCGATGACAGATGACCGTGACTATAACCATGACTCTGAGGGTATCGGTTCGCGCGGCAAGCGGTCCTCTGTCTTTTTCGGCACGGCCAAGACAGTTGCAGCCGCCGCTGCCGCTACAGCCCCATCTCTGACGGCCCCCAACGACAAGCCGACTCTGACGCATCTGGTGCATGAAGTGACGATGCGCAACCAGCTGATCCACCTGGACCCGCCCCTGGCATTTGCGCGGGCCAGCTGGTACTTGCAGCTGCAGGAATGGCTGGGGGTTGTGTGCAACCTGCGCAAGATCAAGGCGACGAGCTATGAGATGCGGCTCGGGACGACGGTCGTGGAGGACGCCCGCTTCGATGATCTGCCGGCCGAGTGCACGCCCGTGCTGCTGCGGGTACAGACGTCGATCGAGACGAAGCTGCAGGCGATTGGCGCGTACGTGGACGAGTGGTTGCGCTTCCAGTCGCTATGGGATCTGCAGTCTGAAAAGGTGTACGACCTGCTTGGTGACCGACTGGCACGCTGGCTGCAGCTGCTGCAAGAGATCCGCAAGACGCGGCAGACGTTTGACACGACCGAGGTCAGCCGGTCCTTTGGCCACATCACAATCGACTACGACCAGGTTCAGACCAAGGTCAACGCCAAGTATGACCAGTGGCAGCACGATATTCTGCTCAAGTTTGCTGGGCGGCTCGGCAACCGGATGCGCGAGGTGTACGCCGAGATTGAAAAGGCGCGCACCGACCTCGAGATGTTGAGTCTCGAAGTCAACTCGACAGCGCATGCGGTGCAGTTCATCACAATCGTGCAGGCGTGCAAGCGCCACGTCAAGGTGTGGGCGCCTGAGATTGAGACGTTCCGGCAGGGCGAGTCGACGCTGGTGCGGCAACGGTACCAGTTTGCCAATGACTGGCTGCACGCGCAGCAGGTGGACCACGAATGGAACTCGCTCAACGAGCTGCTCAGCCGCAAGGCCAAGATCGTGCAAGACCAGACCGACGCTCTCCGGGCCAAGATCACGGCCGAGGACCAGATCGTGCTCGACAAGATTGGCGAGATTGCGGCGCAGTGGGCCGAGGAGAAGCCGGTGGCGGGCACGATTGCGCCAGATGTGGCGACGGCGACGCTGGCGGCTTTTGAGAGCCGCATTACGAGACTGCAGGAGGAGGCGAGCATGGTGGCCAAGGCGAAGGAGGCACTGGACTTGGCGGCGACGCCAGAGACAGAGAGCGCGTTGGGCGGCATTCTCGAGGAGGTACAGGACTTCAAGTCGGTATGGGCATCTCTGGCACTCATCTGGAAGAGCCTCAACGAGCAGCGTGAGATGCTCTGGACGAGCGTGCAGCCGCGCAAGGTGCGTTCGGCCATGGACGGTCTCATCAAGATGACACGTGACATGCCTAGCCGGATGCGGCAATACGCAGCCTTTGAGCACATCCAGACGATGCTGAAGACATATGTGCGCGTGAACCCGCTGCTGGGGGACCTCAAGTCGGAGGCGGTGCGCGACCGGCACTGGACCAAGATCTACAAGCAGATCCGGCCGGGCAAGCGGTACTCGCCAGTGGCCATGACGCTGGGTGACGTATGGGATCTGAATTTGGTGGCGAGCGAGGCGGTGATTCGTGATATTGTGGCACAGGCGCAGGGCGAGATGGCGCTGGAGGAGTTCCTCAAGCAGGTGCGCGAGACGTGGACGGGCTACCATCTGGAGCTGGTCAACTACCAGAACAAGTGCCGGCTGATCCGCGGCTGGGACGACCTGTTTGCCAAGTGCAGCGAGAATCTCAACTCGCTGCAGGCGATGCGCCACTCGCCGTACTATAAGGAATTTGAGGAAGAGGCGTCGGCCTGGGAGGACAAACTCAACCGCGTTCACGTGCTCTTTGACGTTTGGATCGACGTGCAGCGCCAGTGGGTCTACCTCGAGGGCGTCTTTACGGGCAACGCCGACATCAAGCACCTGCTGCCGATCGAGTCGTCGCGCTTCCAAAACATCAACAGCGAGTTCTCGGCCGTCATGAAAAAGGTTTACAAGCAGCCCTACGTTCTCGATGTGCTCAACATCCCCAACGTCCAGAAATCGCTCGAGCGTCTGGCCGAGCTGCTCAACAAGATTCAAAAGGCTCTCGGCGAATACCTCGAAAAGGAGCGTGTCTCATTTCCGCGCTTCTACTTTGTCGGCGACGAGGACCTGCTTGAGATGATTGGCAACAGCAATGACACTCTGCGCATTGCCAAGCACTTTAAGAAGATGTTTGCCGGCCTGTCTGGGCTGGTGATGGACGGTGCCAGCAGCGGCAACGCCACCAACGCCGCCAGCAACGACGAGACGGCTCCAGCTGCTGACGTCATCACGGGCTTCACGTCCAAGGAGGGCGAGGTGGTGCGACTGAAGCGCAGCATATCGTTGATCAAGACACCGCGCATCAACGACTGGCTAGCGCTGCTGGAGAACGGTATGAAGTCGACGCTCGCCGAACTGCTAGCTGAGGCCGTCGCTGTCTACACACCCGTCTTTTCGGTCGACAAGATTGATCAGGCCGCCCTGAGCAACTTTGTCGAGGCCTTTCCCAGCCAGATTGTCGTGCTGGCCACGCAGGTCGTCTGGACGACGGCTGTCGAGGAAGCCCTGGCGTCGGCTTCATCAGCGTCGTCGCTGCAGACGCTCTTTGAGCGGGAAGTGCAGGTGCTGCGGCTGCTGGCAGCCACAGTGCTGGGCGATCTGCCCGTGCTGGTACGCAAGAAGTGCGAACAGCTCATCACTGAGTGCGTGCACCAGCGCGACATTATCGAGAAGCTGGTGCACGCCAGTGCCGACTCGCCCAGCCACTACCTATGGCAGCTGCAGATGCGCTACGTCTACACCCCGACAGACGGCTCCAACGACCACCAGCAGCGCCTGAGCATCAAAATGGCCAATGCCTCTCTGCAGTACGGCTTCGAGTACCTCGGTGTGCCCGATCGGCTGGTGCGCACGCCACTGACGGACCGGTGCTTCTTGACCCTGACGCAGGCGCTGTGCCAGCGGCTTGGAGGCTCACCGTACGGGCCGGCTGGTACAGGCAAGACAGAGTCGGTCAAGGCGCTGGGCGTGGAGCTGGGCCGCTTCACGCTCGTGTTCTGTTGCGACGACACCTTTGATTTCCAGGCGATGGGCCGCATCTTTCTGGGTATCTGCCAAGTGGGCGCCTGGGGCTGCTTCGACGAGTTCAATCGTCTCGAGGAGCGTATCTTGTCGGCGGTGTCGCAGCAGATCCAGAACATCCAGCTGGGTCTGAAGAAGCAGGGCGACAGCGGCAGTGCGCTGGTCGTTGGAGGCGGTGCTGCAGACGGCAGCTTTCCGTCTGGGGATGCGGGCTCTGCTGCGTCGGCCGCAGCAGCAGCAGCGACGGCGGCAGCAGCAGCGGCTTCGTCGACAGCAGGACAGATTGAGCTTGTGGGCCGACAGCTGCGGGTCAATGCCAACACGGGCATCTTCATCACGATGAACCCCGGCTATGCGGGCCGCTCAAATCTGCCGGACAATCTGAAGAAGCTGTTCCGCAGCGTGGCCATGTCCAAGCCAGACAAGGAGCTCATTGCCGAAGTGATGCTGTACTCGCAGGGCTTCAACCAGGCCAAGGAGCTGTCAAAGCAGACGGTGCCATTCTTCGACCAGTGCGCCGCTGGCCTGACAAAGCAGGCGCACTACGACTTTGGACTACGTGCGCTCAAGAGTGTGCTTGTCAGCTCGGGCGGGCTGAAGCGAGCGCGGCTGATTAATCAGGGAGAAGGCGGGACGATGCACGATTCGGTGGAGCCGGAGATCATTGTGCAGAGCATCCGGGAGACGATTGCGCCCAAGCTGATCAAGGCGGACGTGGAGACGCTTCTGACCATTGAAGGGCGCTGCTTTCCGGGCGTGCGCTATGTGCCTGCGAACCTAGAGGCGCTAGAGTCGGCGCTGCGGCGGCTGGCGGGCGAGCGGCAGCTGGTGGTGACCGATACGTGGCTGACTAAGGTCCTGCAGCTGTATCAGATCCAGGGGATTCATCATGGTGTGATGATGGTGGGCGGAGCCGGGACAGGCAAGTCGGCAGCGTGGCGGTTGCTGCTGGACGCGCTGCAGCAGACCGAGAAGACAGAGTGTGTGTGTCACGTGATCGATTCCAAGGTGATGTCAAAGGAAGCGCTGTACGGCAACCTGGACGCAACGACACGTGAGTGGACAGACGGGCTGTTTACGAGCATCCTGCGCAAGATTGTGGACAACCTGCGCGGCGAGGACTCGAAGCGGCACTGGATCGTCTTTGACGGCGACGTCGACCCGGAGTGGGTAGAAAATCTCAACAGCGTGCTGGACGACAACAAGCTGCTGACGCTGCCCAACGGCGAGCGACTGAACCTGCCGGCGAACGTACGGATCATGTTCGAGGTGGAAAACCTGCGGTATGCGACGCTGGCGACGGTATCGCGGTGTGGCATGGTCTGGTTCAGTGAGGACACGGTGACGCCGGCGATGGTGGTGGAGAATTATCTGGGCCGACTAGGGGCAGTGGCCTTTGAAGACCTGGATGAGGACGCAGGCGGAGGTGGAGGAGCAGGAGGAGGTGGGAGCGCGAGGGCGCTGGCGGTGCAGACGCAAGCGGCCGCTCTGCTGCAGACATATCTGGCGGCGGAGGAGGAGAATCTCGTAATGGCGGCGCTCCGAGAGGCCGAAAAGTACAGACACATTATGGAGTTTACGACGGCGCGAGTACTCGGAACACTCTTCTCGCTTCTCAACAAGGCCGTGCGCAACATGATTGAGTACAACGGGCAGCACACCGACTTTCCGCTGGAACCGGAGCAGGTGGAGGCGTACCTGTCCAAGAAACTGCTGCTGGCACTGGTGTGGGCGTTTACGGGCGACTGTCCGCTGGACGACCGCAAGACGTTTGGCGACGCCGTACTGAGTCTCGGCGGCGCGTCCGGGCTGTTGGCTGGCTCGGTGCCGTTTGAGGCTGGTATCGGGGGCGGAGGAGCCTCTCTGATTGACTATGACGTATCTCTGCCACGGGCCGAGTGGACGCCATGGCAGAGCCAGGTGCCGACGATCGAGGTCAACACGCACTCGGTGACGCAGACGGACGTGGTGATTCCGACGCTGGACACGGTGCGGCACGAGGACGTGCTGTACTCATGGCTGGCCGAGCACAAGCCGCTGCTGCTGTGCGGCCCGCCGGGATCGGGCAAGACGATGACGCTCTTTAGCGCTCTGCGCAAGCTGCCCAACATGGAGGTGGTCGGCCTCAACTTTTCGAGCGCGACAACGCCAGACCTGCTCATCAAGAGCTTTGAGCAGTACTGCGAGTACAAGAAGACACTCAATGGCGTGTTGCTCTCGCCGACGCAGATTGGCCGCTGGCTCGTTGTCTTTTGCGATGAGATCAACCTGCCGGCACCAGACCGCTATGGCACCCAGCGTGCCATCTCTTTTCTGCGACAGCTTGTCGAGCACAACGGGTTCTGGCGCACGTCTGACAAGGCGTGGGTCACGCTCGACCGCATCCAGTTTGTGGGCGCCTGCAACCCGCCGACGGATGCCGGCCGCACACCGCTGGGCGCACGCTTTCTCCGCCATGCGCCACTCGTCATGGTCGACTACCCCGGCGAGCAGTCGTTGCAGCAGATCTACGGCACCTTCAACACGGCTGTGCTCAAGATCATTCCGACTCTGCGCGGTTATGCCGAGCCGCTGACACAGGCCATGGTGCGGCTCTACCTCGAGTCACAGCGCCGCTTCACGCCACAGATGCAGCCACACTATGTCTACAGCCCGCGTGAACTGACACGGTGGGTGCGCGGCGTCTACGAGGCCATCCGGCCGCTTGAGACGCTCTCACTCGAGGGTCTCGTGCGCATCTGGGCGCATGAAGCTCTGCGGCTCTTCCAGGACCGGCTGGTGGCTGAAGAGGAGCGGCAATGGACCGAGGCGGCCGTCCGGCGCATTGCCGGCGAGCTGTTCCCCAATATGGATGAGGAACGTGCGCTGGGCGGCCCCATCCTGTTCAGCAACTGGCTGTCCAAGAACTATGTGCCGGTCGATCGGGAGCAGCTGCGCGAGTTTGTCAAGGCGCGCCTCAAGACATTCTGCGAAGAAGAGGTGGACGTGCCGCTCATCCTGTTCAATGACGTTCTTGATCACGTGCTTCGCATCGACCGTGTCTTCCGGCAGCCACAAGGTCACCTGATCTTGATCGGCGTCAGCGGCAGCGGCAAGACGACGCTCTCGCGCTTTGTCGCCTGGATGAACGGCCTCAAGGTCTTCCAGATCAAGGTGCACGGCAAGTACTCGTCCGACGACTTTGACGAGGACCTGCGCGAGGTGCTGCGGCGCTGCGGCTGCAAGGGCGAAAAGATGTGCTTCATCATGGACGAGGCCAACGTGCTCGACTCGGGCTTCCTCGAGCGTATGAACACCCTGCTGGCCAATGCCGAGGTGCCCGGTCTCTTTGAGGGCGACGACCTGGCCGCGCTCATGACCGCCTGCAAAGAAGGCGCCCAGCGCCAGGGTCTCCACCTCGACTCGCAAGAAGAGCTCTATAAATGGTTCACCGGCCAGATTGTCAAGAACCTGCACGTTGTCTTCACCATGAACCCTCCAGCCGGCGAGGGTGCTCTCTCCTCCAAGGCGGCCACCAGTCCGGCCCTCTTCAACCGCTGCGTCCTCAACTGGTTCGGCGACTGGTCCGACCAGGCTCTCTTCCAGGTCGCCCACGAGCTCACCGCCGCTGTCGACCTCGACCAGCCTGCCTTTGTCGCTCCCGATACCATCCCCGTCGCCTACCGCGGTCTCGTCCTGCCCGCCAGCCATCGCTCCGCCGTCGTCAACGCCATGGTCTACATGCACTACTCCTTGCAGAGCGTCAATTCCCGCCTGCAGCGCCAGCAGGGCCGCATCACCTTTTTGACGCCGCGCCACTTTCTCGACTTTGTCGCCCAGTACGTCCAGCTGTACAATGAGAAGCGCGAAGACCTCGAGGAGCAGCAGCGCCATCTCAACGTCGGCCTCGAGAAGCTGCGCGACACCGTCGACAAGGTGCGCGACCTGCGCGCCAGCCTCGCCGAGAAAAAGGCTCAGCTCGAGCGCAAGGATGCCGAGGCCAATGAGAAGCTGCAGCGCATGGTCGCCGACCAGCGCGAGGCCGAGCAGCGCAAGAATACCTCGCTCGAGATCCAGGCCGCCCTCGAGATCCAAGAGGCCGAGGTCGCTTCTCGCCGCAAGATTGTGCTCGAAGATCTCGCCCGTGCCGAGCCCGCCGTCGAGGAGGCCAAGGCCAGCGTCAGCAACATCAAGCGCCAGCAGCTGACCGAGGTCCGCGCCATGGCCTCGCCGCCCCAGGGTGTCCGGCTGGCTCTCGACTCTGTCTGCACCCTGCTCGGTCACCGTGCCGCGGACTGGAAGGCCATCCAGTCCGTCGTCCGCCGTGACGACTTCATCGCCAGCATCATCAACTTTAGCAACGAAAAGATGATGACCCGCGCGCTGCGGCTCAAGATGCGCAACGAGTTTCTGTCCAACCCCGAGTTCACCTTTGAAAAGGTCAACCGTGCCAGCAAGGCCTGCGGGCCCCTCGTCCAGTGGGTCGAGGCCCAGGTCAGCTACGCCGAGATCCTCGACCGCGTCGGGCCTCTGCGCGAAGAGGTCACCCAGCTGGAGGACGAGGCCCTCGAGACCAAAGCCCAGGCCCGTGCCGTCGAGCAGACCATTGAGGATCTCGAGGCGAGCATCGCCACTTACAAGACCGAGTACGCCGCCCTCATCAGCGAGACCCAGGCCATCAAGTCCGAGATGGCGCGCGTGCAGTTCAAGGTCGACCGCAGCGTCCGCCTGCTCGACAGCCTCTCGTCTGAGCGCGTCCGCTGGGAGGAGGGCAGCCGCTCCTTTGAGACGCAGATCGGCACGCTTGTCGGCGACGTCCTTCTTGCCGCTGCCTTCCTTGCCTATAGCGGTCTCTACGACCAGACCTTCCGCAAGGCCATGATGGACGACTGGCAGCAGCAGCTGCTGCTCTCTGGCATCGCCGCCAAACCCCACAATCCCGTCACAGAGTACCTCTCTACTGCCGACCAGCGCCTCGGCTGGCAGGCCAACGCCCTCCCTGTCGACGACCTCTGCACAGAAAACGCCATTATCCTGCAGCGCTTCAACCGCTACCCGCTCATCATCGACCCCTCGGGGCGTGTGACCGAGTTCCTCCAGCGCGAGTGCCGCGACCGCCGCCTGACTGTCACCAGCTTCCTCGACGACTCCTTTACAAAGCAGCTCGAGAGTGCCCTCCGCTTCGGCAACCCCATCCTCATCCAGGACGCCGAGCACCTCGACCCTGTCCTCAACCACGTTCTCAACAAGGAGTACCAAAAGACGGGCGGTCGTGTGCTCATCCAGCTCGGCAAGCAACAGATTGACTTTTCGCCCGCCTTCCGCCTCTACCTGGCCACCCGCGACCCCTCGGCCACCTTTGCGCCCGACATTTGCAGCCGCACCACCTTTGTCAACTTTACCGTCACCCAGAGTAGCCTACAGACACAGTCCCTCAACGAGGTCCTCAAGAGCGAGCGGCCCGACGTCGACGAACGCCGCTCCAACCTCATCAAGCTGCAGGGCGAGTTCAAGGTCCACCTGCGCCAGCTCGAGAAGCGGCTGCTCCAGGCCCTCAACGAGTCACGTGGCAATATCCTGGATGACGATCACGTGATCGAGACCCTCGAGACGCTCAAGACGGAGGCGGCCGACATCTCGGCCAAGATGAGCAGCACCGAAGGTGTCATGGCCGACGTCGATGCCATTACGCGCCAGTACGCCGTCGTGGCGCGCTCATGCAGTGCCGTATTTGCCGTGCTCGAGCAGCTGCACTACCTCAACCACTTTTACCAGTTCTCGCTGCAGTACTTCCTCGACATCTTCCACGCCGTATTGCGAGAGGCCAGCCAGGACGCCGGCAAGCAGCCATCGACGCCGCTAACCCCCGCTGACTACGATGCCCGCCGCGACCAGATTGTTTGCAGCCTCTTTGTGACGACCTTTCGTCGCACGGCACTGGGTCTGCTACAGAAAGACCGCATCACACTAGCCATGCTGCTGGTGCAGGCGTCGCCCTTCCGCATGGACAAGGACCTCATCGACGTCCTTCTCGACGAGAAGAACGTGCCAGGACGTGACGTGTCCTCTGATGCAGCTTCTGACGGCCCGGCCCGCGCCGATGCCATGGCCCTGGCGCGCCGATTGCCTGCCCTCAAATCACGTGTCGACAATATCAGCGAGGCGGAGTGGACGCGGTTCCTCGGCGAGGAATTGGCCGAGAACTTTGTGCCAGAGCTGGGCGAGCCAGAGTCGTCTGATGACGTCAACGAGGTCCAGTACAACAAGGCGCTGCGGTCGCTGCTCATGGTCAAGCTGTTCCGACTCGACCGCTTCGTACCGGCAGCCGAGCGGTTTGCCGCGCTCGTGTTTGGTGCAGACCTGCTGGACATTGTCGAGGACCTCGGCGGCACGGTGGTGCAGGTGCCGTCGACACGGCCGATTGCGCTCGTGTCGAGTCCCGGCTTTGACGCGTCGTACAAGGTGGACAATCTGGCCGAGCGCCAGGGCGTGCGGTGCACACACATTGCCATGGGCTCGGCCGAGGGACTGGCGAGCGCCGACAAGGCAGTCAGCAACGCGGCGCAGACGGGCGCGTGGGTGCTGGTGAAGAACGTGCATCTGGCGGCGACGTGGCTGCAGTCCCTGGAGAAGCGCATGGAGACGCTACACCCGCACGCAGACTTCCGTCTCTTCCTCTCGATGGAGTCGAGCCCCAAGATCCCCGTCAACCTGCTACGGGCGTCGCGGGTGCTGCTCTATGAGCAGCCGGCAGGCGTGCGCGCAAACATGAAGGACTCGCTGTCGTCGGTGGCAACGCGGTCGGCGCGGCCCCCGGTAGAGCGGACGCGGCTGTACTTGCTGCTGTCTTTCCTACATGCGGTGGTGCAGGAGCGGCTGCGGTATGCGCCGAGCCTGGGCTGGAAGGGCTTCTGGGAGTTCAACGACAGCGACTACGAGTGCTCAGCCTTTGTGGTTGACACGTGGCTGGCGGCGGCGGCCGGCCAGCGGTCCAACATTGCACCGAGCAACATTCCATGGGACATGATCCGGTACCTTGTGACGGAGACGTACGGCGGCAAGATTGACGACGAGGGCGATCTGCGGTTGCTGGGCCAGCTGGTGCATCGGATCCTGACGCCGGCGGCCTACGACATTGGGCACAAGCTGGTGGAGGTGACGGAAGTGGTGGAGGATGGAGGAAGCGGAGGCGGAAGCGGAAGCAGTGGCGAGGGCCCGCTCGTGGTGCCATCGGGGACGACACTGCCAGACTACATGCACTGGATCCAGAAGCTGCCGGAGCGCGAGCCGCCGACGTATCTGGGGCTGCCGGCCAATGCGGAGAAGATGCTGCTTGTGGGACTGGGACGCAGTCTGCTGCAGGACCTGAAGAAGGTGACGAACCTGTTGGATGAGGGGGAGAAGTTGATGACAGAGTAGGGAGGAGAGGGTGACATGTGACAGACTGCTACGGCCGAAGACGGCTGGCGATTTCATTCAGTGTACATACGAGTAGTTTCCTTTGTTGTCTTAGACTGTAGGTTGTGCTTTGGTAATCCATTTACTACGCAAGAGATCATGAGATGGTGCCACGTGACCTAGGATCGGATGGAAGAGCGCTACCAGCACTGTGCTGTGCCTCGGCATTCTGATTCGCCTATCCCCGCTTCTGTTGATTCTATTGAGCAGAGAGGAAGGAGAGGCTCTCCCCGGATTCTGAAGTGGCCCCATTTTAGCGGCTAGCGTTGATTACACATTGCACTGCAGAGGCGAAAGGGGGTGCAGTGTAATCGTCACTGGTCCCTGCGCGACCTCGGCTCTCGCCAGCATGTGCCCGTGAGGTCACTCTTTCCCGTTCTCCTCTTTTAGTGAGACTCTCGCTTTCTCGCTTTCCCTCGTTTTCGCTTCTCTTATATTCTGTTTTTTTTGGTTTTCGTTTATACTACATCTGGTCTCTCCCATCTTTTCCTATTTCTCTCTTCTCTCCTTCCTTTCTTCCTTTTTCTTCTTGTCTTGTCTTTTCTTGTTCTCCACCTCCTATCATCAACTCATCATGGCTTCTCCTCGTAAGACTTTTTTTTTTTTCCCCTCAGCTTCCCCTTCTCCCGTGGCCGCTGCTAACTTGTCCACTGACTTGTCCAGAGAAAATCCGCACGCCCATCACCGACCTCTTTGGGATCCAGCACCCCGTCATGCTCGCCGGCATGAACGTCGCGGCCGGTCCCCTGCTGGCGGCGGCCGTCACGAATGCGGGCGGTCTCGGCGTCATTGGCGGCGTCAACTATACACCCGAGATGCTGCGCGACCAGATTGACGAGCTCAAGTCCCACCTCGTCGACAAGAAGGCGCCTTTCGGCGTCGATCTGCTGCTGCCCCAAGTCGGCGGCAATGCCCGCAAGACCAAGTAAGGTCCTCGTTTTTTTTTTCCCTCGTTGTTCTCGCTGCGCCCGCGCGCTCTGCTGACTAAGTAGCTATGACTATACCAAGGGAAAGCTCGACGAACTCATTGATATCGTCATCGAGTCCGGCGCCAAAGTCTTTGTCTCCGCTGTCGGCGTCCCGCCCCGCCACGTGGTCGAGCGCCTCCACAAGAACGGCGTCCTCTACATGAACATGATCGGCCACCCCAAGCACGTCGAAAAGTGCCTCGAGCTCGGCGTCGACATTATCTGCGCCCAGGGCGGCGAGGGCGGTGGCCACACCGGCGACATCCCCACGACCATCCTCATCCCCGAAGTCGTCCGCCGCGTCCGCGGCCACACCTCGCCGCTGACCAAGAAGGAGGTACTCGTCGTCGCGGCTGGCGGCATCTACAACGGCCAGCTGCTGGCCGCCTCGCTCATGATGGGCGCTGCTGCCGTCTGGGTCGGCACTCGCTTCATCATGACCGACGAGGCGGGCGCCCCCGAGTCCCACAAGGAGGCTGTCCGCACCGCCGGCTTTGACGACACCATCCGCACACTCATCTTCACCGGCCGGCCACTGCGCGTGCGCAAGAACCCCTACATTGTGCACTGGGAGACCAACCGCCAAGACGAGATCAAGTCGCTCACGGCCGCCGGCAAGCTGCCCTACGAGGCCGATCTCGATAAGCTCATGTCCGGTGACCTCGACACGCTGCCGACGGAGCTCGCCAGCACGACCGAGTCCACAAACTCGGGCAGCAGCTCGGACGAGGAAATCGACGTGGACGACGTTATGGACCAGTTCCGTCCCTTTCTCATGGGCCAGTGCGCCGCCGTCTGCAACGAGAAGATGTCCGCCAAGGCTGTCGTCGACGAGCTCGTCAACGATGGCGCAGCGGCTCTCGCGCAAGGCACGAAGCTCGTTGCCAAGCTGTGAGGAGGGGAGCGTCCAAGCCATTCTATACGTACTCCGTACTGTCATGATTATGTAATGGTTTGATTATATAATACGATATCTTTTCTTAGACCTCTTCAAAAGAAATGAGGAAAGCCTGCTACTAGACTTGATTCATCCTTCTATCCATCAGGGGAGGATCTGTCTGGCAGAGAGGCACTTTTTTTTTCATCTTGTCTTTTTCGTCCTGTCTTTTTCGTCTTGTCTCCGTCTTCCTCGTCAGTCTTTTCTCCTTCCCAAACCTAAGCCAAAGCAACAACACCACGTGACCATAAAAGGTATTGAATATAAAGGGTCTGGTAAATGCAAAAGAAAAAGGGAAAAAACAGAATAAATAAGTTAAAAAAAAACAGACAAAGTAAAGGAGAGCAAGGCAGGGCAAGACGTGGGCAGAGAGCCTCCAGAAAAGCAGGAACAAACACCGTAGCAGAAATCAAAGATCGTATAGGAAACAAGTCTCCGCGACTCGTTGGCCACATCTCTCAGTTGCCCAGATAGTCCCGGATGGCGCCCTGCAGCTTTGTGGCGCCGGCACCCAGGGCCTGGGTCAGGTTGTCGATATCGTCGCCGGCGGTGATGCCAAACTTGCGGATAAAATCCTTGGCGGCCGTCTCCATGTCGCCGTACTCCTCGGGCTCCTCTTCATCAGGCCGTCCAAAGTAGGCGTTGGACGAGATGGACGTGGCGCCCTCGAACCCCTGCAGCCGCTGTTTGGCCTCGTTCTGGGCCGCCGAGTCGTAGGTGCCCTTGCCAAAGTACTCGTCTGACGAGATGGCCTTTTGGTTGCCAAACTTGCTGCGCGCAAACTTTTCGTCGTCTGAAAAGTCAGAAGAGAAAAAGAATGAAAAGAGAAAAAGAAGGGGAAAAAAATAAAAAATAAAAAACTCACCATCTGTCGACTTGATCGGTCCCACAGATCCAAAGCCACCCGCATTCTTCTTGGCTGCACCTCCACCTGCACCAGCGCCAGCACCTGCGCCTGCGCGGCCGCCGACCTGTCCAAACCCCAGCCGGCCAATGCCCATGCCCAGCCGCTCCATTTCAGACGCCGACTTCTCGCGAGCGTGTCCGCCGCGTGCGGCACTGACGGGTGTCGGCGACACAATCGAGCCGCCACTGCCTGAGGCGGTGATGCCGGAAGAAGCCGCGCCCGCACTATTGGTCTTGGCCGCCTCGGCGGCCTCCTCGTCGGGGTCGTAGCCGAGCTTGGCGATGCGCTCAGCCTCCTCCTTGGCCTTCTTCTCGGCCTCGTCAAAGTCGATGACGTCAGCCTTCTTAATGCCGCCGAGCTTGCTTGCTGTCGCCTTCTTGGCACCCAGCACGCCAGCCTTGCGAGCACCGCCGGCGCCGGCGCCCAGACTAGTCTTCTTGAGGGTGGCCGAGTGGGTGATACGGCTGGCGGGCTTGGCGGTGCCGTTCTTGAACTCTTCGCTGCGGGCCAGCGGCGACGCCGAGCGCGGCGTGGTGGAGCCGTCCTTGGCGCTCAGGAAAGGCGAGGGCGTGCGGCCGACGACGGGCGGTGTGGCTGTGCGAGAGATGGGTGGAGTGGGTTTCTTGATGGTCGGCTTGTCCCAGGACGAGAAGAAGTCGTCGTCTGGCTCGCCGGCGGGAGTGCTGGAGCCCTCGGAGGCGTCGTCGGTGATCTCGACCTCGCCAGGGTGTCTTGAGGAGTTAGCCGAGGGGGGCCGGGGAGGGAGAGGAGAAGGAGAGAAGAGACATACTCTCTGGCATCACGAGCAGCGCGCTTCTTGAGCTCGTCCTTGTACTTTGTCGCCGCCGCCGACTGGTATTTGGTCTTGGCGTCCTTGCTGTTGAGGGCAGCGGAGCCGCCGTTTTGCTGGAAAAACTTGGTGGCCGACTCGTTGCCGCCGACCTTCATGACACGCAGCTGATCCCATTGCCATTCTGGCCTGGTTAGCAGAGAAGAGAGACGAGAGGGTGGCAGAGAGACAGAGAGAGACAGAGAGAGACAGAAAGAGGAGACGCACGGTCGAGATTGGTCGAGCGAACAAAGGAGATGTGCACGCCGAGGTTGCGGTGGTTGGCAGAGCAGTCGAGGCAGAGGTAGATGCCAAAGGGCACCGACGTCCACGTGGGGTTTTTCTGGCCGCAGTCGAAGCAAACCTGTACTGTGAGCGAGAGGGAAAGAAGGAAAGAAGAGGAGAGAAGGAAAGAAGAAAGTCTACCTTGTTGGCTGGCTTCGTCTTGAGCTTCTCAAAGAGCTTGAGCGACTGCTGCTTCGATGCGAGGCCGCTCATCTTGACGACAGCTGAAAAGAGAGAGAGAATGAAATGGAACACGCTCGTCGACTCTTGTCCTTGACCTTTTTCTTTTATGATTTCTCGCCTCACTTGTTTGTATTCTTTCTTTTTCTTTTTGGTTTTGTTGTTCCTTCTTTTTTCCTCTCTTCTTCTCTCTTGAGCAGTCCTAGATCTGTCAATCGGGTGAGCCTATTTCGGAGCCGGAAATCGTACAGAACAGAACAGAAACGGTGGGCGGAGGGTCCGGGGATGCTGGGACAAGTCAGAGTTGCCGTCTGTTGTTTTTTTGGTGTCTGCTGTCTGAAAGGACAACTTCGCGACTTTTCGCCAGAAATGCACTAATCCGAAAAGACCGACCCCCCTCCCTTCTCCTTTACATGCATAGGTCAACAACACGCTAGTCTATGAACGGACTAGTCTTCATTCCGCATTCGTGAAGCTTCCCGAGTCAGGTGAAAAGGCTGTTGAAAACTTTATATAATCGCATCGAAAATTCCACTATTACCAGAGAATTCCCCGTCCGGCAGCTGTTGGTCCGCAACCATGATCACCCTCCCCCTGTCGCCCATGGCTACTGTCACCGAGGCTGCCCGGTCCGCCGTCATGTCGACAGCACGAAGAAGCCTGAACCACTCCTGCTGCCGCTGCAGATTTCCTCGGCTTCTGTCCACCTCTCCGGCTCGCCCCCCTCCCCCTCCTGTCCGTCGATACGCCGCCCACCACCAGCGCCCTTTTTCGTCCTCGCCGTCCTCGTCGTCCTCGTCGTCCTCATCGTCCTCGTCGTCCTCGTCCTCATCCTCTTCCTCAAAATCCAAGACCGCCCGTCGCCGCGCCGTCACCCCCTTCAATGACGACGGTCACGTGCCCTGGTCCGACTTGTCCGTGGGCGAAAAGGCCGGCCGCGCAGCCCAGCAGACCTTCAACCTCGGCCTCGTCGCTGCCGGCGTCGCCCTCACCGGAGGCATCGTCTACCTGCTCTACACGGAAGTCTTCTCGCCCGAGAGCAAAGTGTCGTACTTTAACCGGGCCGTCAGCCGCATCCGCGCAGACCACACCTGTCGAGCGGTCCTCGGGGACGATGGCGGTGGCAGCATCGCGGCATTTGGCCAGCAGTCGTGGAATAAATGGCAGAGGGCGCGGCCGATAGCGTGAGTAGAGTGGGGGAGAGAGAGAGCGCGAGAGAGAGAAGATAGCTGACCAGACAGCTCAACGGTTCGACGAGACGCCCAAGGCGACCACATTGCCATGAACTTCAACGTCAAAGGCACCCGGACAGAAGGGGTCGCCTTTCTGCATCTAGTGCGGCCGCCTGGCTCCGACGAGTACGCATACCGCTACTTTTACGTTGACGTGCCCGGCCACGACCGCATCTATCTGGAGCAGACACGAGACGCAGGTGCAGAGCACGGCGACAGAAGAAAGACTACCCTGTTTGGCATTCGATGGTCCTGAGAAATTCTAGTGGACTGGTAGATTGGTGGACTGGTGGACTGGTGGACTGGCACGGGCATTTCTTTTCATACTTTGGTTGCATTGCGTCATTGTCATTGCGTATGGCAGGGTATTATTGTACAGAAATATGAGTAAATGAAAAAAAAATAGAAAAAACGATGAAGAAACATTAAAGAAACAATAGAGAAACAATAAATGGCATTCTCAATGCGCCTTTCTTCTGTTCTGTGCTGCTGGCAGACTCATCTGCCGCCCCAGATGCCTCGTTGATGAACAGGCAAACGGAACAAACACGGAAACACAAGAGCAAACGCGAGCAAGGTCAGACGAACAATGAGCAGATGCAATAGAGGGGCAACAAAGAGGCACAGACGCTTCCAGTTCCAGCGTTCAGAGATACTCGGAACCCTGCTTGTCGAGCGCCTTGTACATGGAGTTGTACTTTTCCTGAAAAGTCTTTTCCAGCCGCGTGCAAACCCCCCACACCGGGTCTTTGTCCGTCCAGTACGTGTAGACGTTCTGAAAGATCTGCCGCATGTCCGCCAGAAACTCATCTTCAGTTGCATACCTTCCCTGATCCAGATTGTTCTTGATCGTCGTCAGGTCCATGGGCCGCTTGATTTTCGAAAAGTAGTCGGGCAAGCCCTCAGCCACAGGGTCGACTGCCTCACGAAAGGGGCCAACGAGCCGCGTCCAGAAACCTGCAGGCTCGTCAGTCCTGGCCAAGGAAAAAAAAGGGAAAAAGACATACCTGGTCCAGAAAGCATGCGCGTGACAAGTTCGTTGCAGTAGTTCAACTTCATTCGGGTACTATAAGTATCCTTGTCCACGACAACACTGCTCCGTCTCTTGAGAGGACCCCGCTGGGTCGGCAGCGACGTCCGGCCCTGTTTGTGGCCATTGGTCGGCGCTGCATTATTTCTGCTGTCGGCCGTGTCCTCAGCGGGCTCGTCCAGGCGGGCTCGCTTGGCGGGCGGCGAGGCTTTGGGAGAGGCCAGCTCTCGGCCACCGTCGAGGCTGCGGAAGCTCAGAGAGACGTCGCCGCCCGTGAGACTCAAAGCATCGTCGCCGTCTTCCGACAGCGTGTCGCCAGAACGCTTCCTGAAGCTGCCTTCTTCGGTTACGCGCCGATCTGAGCTGCTCCTACGGCTGATGGCCCTGTCAGTCTTGTCGTTCTTGTCGGCCTTGTCCTTTTCGTTCTTGCTGGCCTTGTCGGCCTTGTCGGTCTTGCTGGCCCTGCCACCAGTTTTGTTAACCCTGACGACCTTGCCGGCCTTGGCCTTTTCCGTCTTGTCGGCCTTTTCAGCCTTGTCCGTCTTGTCCGTCTTGTCGCCCTTGTCGCCCTTGTCCGCCGCTTCAGCCTCTTCGGCCTTTTTTTCGCCTTCATCACTCTCACTATCACCATCACGATGGGCGCTCATGGCCACAACAAGCTCGCTCAGTAGCTCCTGGGGTAGCGAGCGTGCAAATTCAGCGCGCTCGGGGCTTGTGCGCAGGTACTGGGCAGCCCAGGAAAGCAGCAGCTGTCGGATAGAGGAGCCGGCTGGTGTGTCCTTCCAGACCTGGACGAGCAGGGGCGCTGCCGGGATGCTGCGCGTGAGGCGCTTGCACTCGGCCATGGCCTCTAGGGTGGACTCGCAGAGGCCATCGATGCCGAGGTCGTGGCCGAGCTTCCAGACGTTGACAAGGACGTCGTAGGAGGGCAGCTGGGCCGCGTTGGAGGACAGCCGGCCGGTGTAGAGGAAGTGCTGGGCATGAGCAAAAACCTGAACAGACGTGTTGGGGAGGTGGACCACGTGCTCGACGGCGGCGCTGCCATCACTGCCGCGGTCAAAGTGGCAGCGGAAATGGCGGCACTTGGCGCAGAGAAAGTCCTTTTGCAGGCCAAAAGGCTTCTCGTTAGGGCCAACGAGGATAATGACAAAAATAGGGTGAGGGTCGCTGGATGAGGTCAGCAAATGAAGTGAATGAATTGTGCGAGTGTGAATGGTGATGAGTGTGAGGATGAGTGTGAGTGAGAAAGAGCACTTACAGCCAGGAAAACTCCTCGGCGGCCGGCTTGCTGCTTGCCTCGGGCGAGTCCATGAGACCGTCAAACTGGAAAGAGCGTTAGCAAATGTTGGCAGGGGTCAGCAGGCGTTAACCAGCGTGGGCAGGCGGTAGTAGGCAGGCGGTAGTGGACAGTTGGCAGACAGTGCGAGTGAGAACAGTGAAGAGTGAAATGTGCGAAAAAAAAAATTTGATGAGATGAAATATCAGAAACAATGAAAATGGAGAGAGAGAGAAAAAGAAGAGCAAAAAAAATAAAGAGACGCGACCGCGTCTGGACAAAGGGTGAAATGCAGTGAAATGCGAGCCCGTTATGCAGATGATCTATAGTGGCTCTTTTTCCTGCAGGACGAGATCTGTGTCGCGATCTTGGATCTCATGACCAGCGACGATGAAGACAGATGCAAAAAGCATCGCCTGATCAACGCGAACAAAGATAAGCCCAGCGGTTTAAGCGATCGTGAGATCACAGAGATCATAGAGATCAAGGACAAGCGGTAGAAATGAGAGGAGATGAAGGCGAAGTGAGGGGTGAAGAAAGAGGGCGAGAGAAAACAAAGTTGATGAGAATGAAAATGGACATGAACGAAAAAAAAGACAGAAAAGATGGCAAGAGACAAAAAAGACAAAAAGAGATACACACCTCTTACTAAAGGCAACTAGCGAAATGGCGATGCGCCCGTGATGAGAGCCAGAGCAGGAAGCGGGACAGGAGAGAGTCGCCGCACGCGATGAACAGGTTGCTTGAGAAAAGGGAGAGGTGAAAAGGAGGGGGGCAAAGAGTGCGTGAGAAAAATGGAAAATGGGAAACGGAAACGGAAAATGGAAAAAGTAGGGTGAAAAAAACACGTGAAATTTTAACACGTCGCAGAAGGAGACACCAGAGTCACGTAATAAAATAAATACAAAACAAGGAAAGATTAAATACAAATGACCTTCAACTTGCCAGACGGAGAAAGAGCGATGCACTTCAATCCTGCCGTTCTTGCAGTCTGGATAGGGTAAAATTAAAGGTCCGAAAGCGCCCCCAAGTCACGTTCTATTTGAGTAATGTATACAGTAGAGAAGTCTTCCCAGTGTCTAAAAACGTGACTTTTCAGAGGGGTCGAGATGGACTGCCGCATATATTGATTGTACTATGTAATCGGCCAGCAAGCACATTGTTTCTACAAGGGGCTAACTCGCTGCTTTCTGATTATTATTTTTTCAGTTTGCTCCTTTTTATTTTCTTTTTTATTTTCCTTTTGTTTTCCTTTTTGTTTTCCTTTTTGTTTTCTGTTTCCCCCCCTTCTTTCTTGCTTTTCTGCTTTCTTTTTATTCTGCCATAGCAATTCAGTACTTTTGCCGCCAATAAACGCTCAGACTCGTCGCAGGATTCGCTGCTCTCGCAGGTTGCAGGTTGCTTGTACGAGTTGTGTACGAGTTGCTCGCAGGCTGTAGTAGCTTACTCCGTACTCCGTTACTCGTATAGTTACAAAAATCCCTCACAAAAGTACGCCGCCCAAGGACCCCCTCTGTGAGCCCGCTGGGTGAAGGTGAATGAGACCTGCCTCACTCTGGTCACTGCTGGTCTGCTGCCTCTGACGTTTAAACAGACGAGAGCCCAGAGAGCAGTGGTCTGTATGAGACTCAGTGACTGGTGAGTACGAGTAGAATGGTTGGAATTGATGACATAAGCACTACTGCAATTGATCCTTCGGCTGAGATGAGTCTCCTTTTTTTACGCATTTACGCAGTTATCTCATTTGTTTTTTTATTTGTCTCATTTGGGTTCTTTGGTTGTTGGTTCCTCTGACTCAGATTCATTTATTGATGTATTGGTTATTTGTTTTTTTTCCCCGACACTTTTTGCTTTTAGTCCGTCCGAGTAGACAGCCTTCTACTGCCAGGATGAGCTGATCTGGCCCTGGTCTTGTCTGGACAAGCAGCTCAAATGCAGGACCTGTGAGCTGTCACTCTGCGTACGAATATTGAGCGCTTCCTCAGCAAAAAAAGTAGTAGAGCATGTCTTTACAGAGTAACCATAGCACACGAGTACTCGCACGCTGTAATAGTATTGCACATGCAAGGCACCATTACGAGCTCTCCGTACTCCGTACTCTGTCCGCCGACCAGAGTCGATCCGTTAGATCCTGTCGATCAGCGGATCTCGTCCTGTCCCTCACATCCCCAGATCCACAGCTCTTCCCCCCCTCTCGAGTCCTTCTCTCATACATACTCGTAGTATCGCCTTCTTTTCACACGTGCCGGGAGACCAAAAAAATTCACACATTCCAACTCCGTTCTGATCTGCGAGTAGTATTCTAGCGTTCAGGCCTTGGGCACTTTGACTTGGGCAGTCTGGCTTGGACGTTCACACACTGCGTGTTGTCTCAGACTCGGCATGACAGCTGGCCCGCCCTGGGGTTGCCTTACGAGTACATAGTACACTATTGCATGCTTTTCAAAATAGGGAAGGAAGCCGTGTGTAACGTCAGATGCTATTATTGTCTTTTCTATTTTATTTTCTGCAGAGCAATTATCCAAAAGACTACAGCAATAGGAAGGGGGAGGCCGTACAGAGCTAGCCCCGTACAGGAAGTGAAGAAGCAAGACGAAAAAAGAGGTCGATTGTCCAGAGGGATATCACAAGAAGTTGTCAAAACACAAAATGTTAAAATGCATAAAAATGAACAGAGAAAACAGGCCAAAAAAACGAATCCCCAATCTTGTGAAGAACAAGCATCTTCTCGTTTGAGAAGGGGATAGCGAAATGAGAGAAAGGTAAAATAAAAAATAAGAAAGGCCCCAAACTCCCCAGTGCGTGCGAATAAGCTTGCTGCTGTCTCAACAGCACCTGACGGAAACACACGAGAAAAAAAATTGTTTTTGATAGGAATTAGATGGCTAAAACGGAGGGAAAGAAGGATGCCGCTTGTTGTGATTAAGTGATTCAAAATGTTCATGTATTTCGTAACTCGTGGCAGTCGAGGAAGTAGGAGGTGAAAGGAGAGCAAGAGATGAGAGGCGGAAAATCGGGGAAGAGTAGAACAGGGATTTCCGCCGGGAGGGGGGGGGGGGGGGCGTGGCAGTCCCTGCTTACAGCAGGATGGCAAAGCCGGCAGCGACGAGGCCAATGGCAACGCCCATGGGTTTGGCGAGGGCCGCGGCACCGCTCAGGGCGACCTCGGTGGCGGTGGCAGAGGGGGAGGCCTGGGCGGACGTGTAGTTTCCGCCGTTGAACGTGGCCGTGTAGTCGCCTGTGGCAGAGCACGTGGTGGTGGTGTAGCCGGTGGCCTTTGCGTGGATGGTCGTGGCGTTGGCAGACCAGCTCGGGGTGGCCGAGGCCGAGGTGCTGTGCGTCGTGCTGTGTGTCGTGGTGGTGTTGACGGAGAGGGAGCTGGTGGTGGTGCTGGAGCTGCTAGAGGAGCTCAGCGTCGAGCTGGAGGAGCTGGACGAGGTCGAGGACGAGACGGGGGCGGCGGTCTGGGACACGAGGCCGCCGGTCTGGGCGTTGTTGGTCGAGCACTGCTCGAGCGTCTGGCCCTCGGGGCAGCAGACGGTGTCGCCGGCGGTGTTCTGGGCGCAGTAGTAGCCGGCATCGCACGAGTTGCCGGAGCCGTTGGGGCAGCAGACCTGCGCCTGCGTCGCGTTGAAGCAGTGGATGGCGTTGTCGGTGGACGAGCAGATCTGGAAGCCGGCGCCACAGGCCTCGGCACACGTGTTGCCCTGGCCGCAGAAGTTCTGGGAGGGGGCATAGCCGTCATCGCTGCGGGCAGAGAGGCCAAAGAGAGACCGCGTCGACATGAAGTACGGCGACGGCTCAGCCACGACCTGCGAGGCAGCAGCAGCCAGGATGGCCACCGCGGTGGTAGACTTGAAGAGCATGGTTGGGGAGGGGTTATGAAGAGTTGGTGACTGGTGAACTCGAGGAGGCCGTCGTGAAAGAAAATTCAGAAAATTCAGAAAATTCAAAATTCAAAAAATTTTCAGAAAATTTTTTCTTTTTTCAGAAAATTCTGTCTGGCGAGCGAGAGACTGAAATGGGGAGAGCAAAGACAAGCGAAGGAGTGGCACGAGTATAAAAAAAACTCTGGAAGCGAAAGACAGCGAGAAAGGCGAGACGAAGAAAGTGAGTGAAAGGAATAAAGAGGAAGAGAGGGAAAAGAGAGAAGAAGAGAAAAAGAAGAGGAAGAAAAAAGAGGGAGAAAAAGGGAAGGGAAATAGCGAACGGCAGAGGCGAAATAGAGGCGGGAGGCATGCCCAAAAGGGGAGGCGCAATGGTGCCAAGCTGCTACATCAACAGTTAGGGGGGCAAGAGACCAACAGAGAAGCCCAATATAAAAGCCCCCACCTCTAACGGTGATGGAAATAAGCTCAAAGAAGCAATTAGCGGGCCCTTTCCACTGACAGAATGGCTCTCCTTAATTTCGCCAGGGACCAGGGTTTGTGCGTGGCGCCCGCAGGACACGCGGCGGCAATACTATGTACTATGTGCAGTACGCAGCAAGTCGTCAAGTCGGCAGTCGTCCGTCGTGCAGATCGACGGATTCGATGCTGTGCAGGTTGTGCGAGGTTGTGCTGACGCGTTGAGTTGGAAGGCAGACGTGGAATTGCCAATGACAAAAGGTGAAAGACGAGAGACGAAAGATGAGAGACGAGAGACGGAAGCACAATGAACCTGCTTTCTTTGTCCGTTTGAGAGTCCTTGTGCTCTGGTGACCGTACCTGATACCACCGTTGCCGAGGAGCTGTTTCATGCCAGTCGACCAGTTGCCTTGTCGGCTTGGCCAATCAAATGCGATTGGTGCCTTGCAGACTAGGCAGACCAATTTTGCAGGAGATAACAGTGGATCCTTCCCGTGCTCTGATTGGTGCCGCTTCACCGTTGGCCAGGAACCGTTGAATTTGACAGGTGGATTAGTGCGAGGGCTTGCAGGTAGTCTTGCGAATCGTTCTTGTAAAAGAACAGATGAAGAAGGATTCCTGTGTACATCGAGAAAGAAGTAGGACGAAAAGAAGTGAGAATTTGAATTATAGCCCCTCCTATTTCTGTTTTTCTTTCATTTTTCGAGGCACAGAAGCGGAGCGCTACTCGTGTTTTCAAACATGATACCATCTGTCTATTCGTCTCTGCTCACACCAACGTCGTCACGGGATAGCTGTCTCCCGGCTTGGGCGCGTACTCGCCGAGCCGTACTCGCCGAGCCCTCTCTCCTCCAGTAAGACAAGGCCGAGTTTGCTGGGAGAGAACAGAGAGGACAGAGAGGACAGAGAGGACGACGCTGCTGCCACTGTCAACTTATCCAGGTCGACGTACTGCCGCCCCTGGACAAAGCCGTCCTCGGCTCGAAAGGTCTCGTGGCACTCAAAGTACATTTGGTCGCGCGCAAAGAAGACGCTGCGTGGGCTCAGCACGCGCTCCTGGAACGTCCATGCCCGGCGGCTCAGCGGATCCTGGACCATCTCCATGCGCTTCGGCTGCCCGACAGCGCGGCCGGGCGAGATGCGCGAGAGCGAGACCTCGCCGGTGAGGGCGCTGCCGGCGTGTGCCAACAGGGAAAAGGGGCGCATGAGCCGCGTGTGGCGGTGGTGGTGAAAAGAGAACGACGTGTAGGCCGGAAGGGCGTGTGCGGCCAGACAGCCAACCGTGTCGTTGGCGGCACCCGCCAGGCTGATGGTCAGGTAAGCGTGGGCGTAGACGTCCTCCATGCGGTAGCCCTCGCTGTCCCAGTCCTCCTGGTCGTGCTGGATGATACAGAGCGAGTCGATCCAGAGAAAGCGCAGGCCCAGCTGGCGCGTCAGCAGGGCGGCGTCGCGGAAGCTCTTGGGCATGGCGTCCAGACACATGCCGGCCTTGCGCTCGTCGTACGTCTCGCGCGTCGTGATGTAGTCTGCGACGCCGCCCCAGCAGTGGCTCAAGGCCACATAGGGCGCCCGCCGCCCGTTGGATTCGCAGAGGTGGATGATGGCTGGGGTGGCTGGGGCGGCAGTAGTGGCAGTGGTGGTGGCATTAGAGGACAACAGGGCCGGACCAGGCTCGCCCAGATCCAGCACCCGTGTGGGCAGAGGTTCCGTGTCGGTGACGCATTTGCATTGGGCCAGCCAGGCCTCGAGACGGCGGGTGACAGCTGGCAGCTGAGTCTTGTCACATACCTTGCGGCCGGCGCAGACGCTGGCCAAGCGGCCATTGTCTAACAGGATTAGGACGTGCTAAAGTTTGAAGAATGAAAAGAATGAATCATGAAAAGAATGAAAGATGAATGAAAATGAAATGAAATGAAAATAAAATAAAATAAAAAACACACCCTCCACGCTCAAGTGAATGGCAGCCACCACAAAACAGCAGTTCTCATAGTCCGAGTCCATAAAGACAATCAGGCCATTGTCCTCGGTCGGTCGCACCCAGTGAAACTTGCCGTGGTTCGTGAGCGGGCTCACGCCCTCGTCCAGCGGCCGCGCCACGGCCTCTGCAAAGGCGTCAAAGCTCTCGAGGACGAGCGAGCAGAGCGGACAGGCCACCTCGGCCGAGCGTCGGAGAGCATCGAGATCGCCGTGGTACGCACGCCTTAGCTGTCCGGCCCGCTTCTTCGCGTCGAGGGGGTACAGCAGGATGAGGTCGTCTGTCAGCACCAACGACGCCGGCTGAAAGCAGTCTGAAAAGCGTGGGAGGCCAAGAAAGGGAATGCGGCGACAGACTCTGCAAAGTAGACCCATGAGACGTTCAGGATAGGCGATTCTTTGTGGATTCAGTACTTTTATTTCAATATCTTTTTTCATACCGATTTCTTTTCCCCAATGAAAAAGAAAGACAATCGAATGCAGTACTAAAGTAAGACAAAATAAGAAAAAACCTCCAAAAAAACGTACAGCAGCGGGTATTCGCTGGTCGTCACCGACCCAACTACTAATCCGCCGATTACTGGTTTAACTAGGGGAGAGCGGACGGGATCCCGTGCTTTCCAGTATCTATGGCCGTACGTGTTGGATGCAGCGAGTTCTTTTACTTTTATACACGTGTTGTTTGTCTGGAAACGGATGAAACAATGTCTGTCTGCTCTGTTTGCTCTCGCAACTCTTCAGCTCAAGCAATCAAACAGATCAAACCAAGAATTCTGTACAATGCACTCAGTCTCGTATTTCATAAAACACGTACAACTAGATTATGTTCTCGTCATCACAACCATCATGTCATACAACCGGCAGTATATGGAAAGTTTAGACAATGCCAAATTCCCACGCATCAGCCGTCAGAGTCTTCTTCGCTGTCTGCCACACTCTGGGATGATCGTCTCTGTCTGTCATGCGAGAGCTCTGAATATTCAGCTCGGCCAGTGCCCCCTTCTCTCTCTGCCCTGGCTTCTTTTGTCTCCTCCTCTTCCTCCTCTCCCTCTTCGTCCTCTTCTTCTTCCTCTTCTTCATATCGATGCCCGAGAAGCAGATCCTCGCTTCCCTGCCATTGAGGCGGCATGTTTGGCATGCTGTCGTCTTCGCCCCAACCATAATTCTCTTCTTCGTCGCTGTAGCTGCCTTCCTGGCCGCGTTTCCTCTTGAGGGCAGCCAGGCCAGATGAACGTGGCGGCACGGCGCTGTACTGTTCCTCGACCAGACCCGTCTTCAAAAGGCCAGTATTAGCCAGGGAAAGTTGAAAAAAAAAAGCATAAATGCCAAAAAGAAAAGAAAAGAAAAAAAGAGCCCACCTCCTGGATAGAAAAGGCCACGACATGGCTCAAGGCCGTGTCGCTGCTGCCGCTGCTGCCGACGCCGTTGAGCTTCTGGACACCAGCAAATCGCCCGCCCACAGGCTTGCCGTCTTTCCAGGCCCAGTCCCGGAACAGCACCAGCCGCGTGGCGATGCCGCGGTCCCAGACGACGGAGCTGATGGCCGGCACCAGTGCAGCAGTGGCCTCCGCTGTCAGATGCTGCACGCGGCTGGCACACTGCGTCAAGAGAACGACGGCGAGATTGCGCGTCTCGGCTAGCCGCTCGAGACCGGCTACAATGTACTGGAGCACCTGTGATCTCTTTTCGTGCGCAGCAGGGGCTGGCTGTCAGTCCCGGTCTACCTATTTACAAAGTTCTCCGCGCTTCTGTGTCGTGTCTCTCCTGCTCACCTCTCTTGCCATTTGCCATGAGAGGCGCCGGCTTGCGATCCGCCGTCTTTGGGAGTGCATAATTCACCAGAGCCGAGAGCGAGTCGATGACGAGCACGGCAGTATCGGCAGAGAACGCCGGCGGTGTAGACGAAGATGGCGGACAGAAGACGGAAAGAAAATGCGGCAAGCTGGGACATGCATAATGTATAAAGGCCTCTTGCAAGTTTCTCGTCTCTGTCCTGTTGTTTTCTTCTTCTTTTTCGTCTTTTCCGTCTTTTCCGTCTTTTTTGTCTGCGTGGCCTCTGTCCTCTGCCGGAGCCTCGACAATGGCTCTCAGACGGTCTCTGGAGAGGGGATGGAAGCAGTCTGATGGTGGACATGGGAAAGAATCAGAGTTTGGATGCAGAAGGAGTGGTGGAATGGAGAAGAGGATGCCGGAATCAAAACACACCCACCCAGACAGCACTCTGGCCATCGCGCAGCGCCTTGGCAACAAGCTGCATGCTGTCGAGCCAGTCAGTTGAGGAAGAGGACGGCACAGGACAGAGGAGCCTCGACTCACCCAAACGTCGTCTTTCCCGCTCCAGGCGGTCCCCAGATTTCCGTCAGCTGGCCACGACGGAGGCCGCATCTTGGTGGCCGCCGAGCAGCCGTCGACTGTGGCGTAGCAGCAGCAGCAGCATCCGCATCGATGTCTGCAACCGAGTCTGTATCTGAATCTGCCGGATCTGCTGGATTTGCTGGCATGTCTGGATCTACATCCTCGTCTCCTTGATCGGCCTGGCCTTCGCCAGGTGCTCCGGTGAGAATGGCATCCAGCGTGCCGAGGCCAGTCGACACATGGCGAGAAGCTGCTGCAACACCCTTGGCTGCTGCGGCTGCTGGCCCGGATGCCGTGGACGATGCCGACGGGCTCAAAAGAGCGTCGGCATCGGCTGCCGAAACTGTCACGATGCGGTCTGAGAGTGTCAGTTCTGCTAGTCTGTCAATCCGTCCGTCTGTCCGTCTTCCTCTCTACTCACGTGAGGAAGGCGTGCCAAAACCCTCAACGTCATGGCCGTGGACGGCATGGTAGTCCATTTGCTTGGGACCCTTTCGACTCCTTCTCCAATCAGATTCACTTTGCGAATTTTGTTACTATTATTTTTATCCCGATTCCGCTTTGGGAAGCTGCTGTCAACTGTCGGCTGTGACTGCGTGATGCGCCTGTCGCTCTTTCCGCGTTTTGGCCTTTTCCACGCAAAACGCGTTTTCCCGTGACTCGAAAAGAAAGTGCGGCCTCCCCGCACTGGATTCAGCGGGGCACCTTCCTCATTTACTACTCCTCCAAAACGCTACGGCTGGAAGGAACGACCATGCCTCATTTTCCAGAGCTCCTTCTTTCAGAATGCTTATTCACAACTCTGTATTTCCAATTTTTTTTTCTTTTTCTTTCCAGACTAGATAGTACTATATACAAATACATCTGAGTGCGTGGAATACGACGAGGTTCGGAAATGTTGATGCCGTCACTCCTTGCATCCGCTCTTCCGCTCTTCCGCCTCTCTGCCACTCCACCTCCCCCGCCTTCTGACGACGGCGCCTGCCGCTCTCTGCACAGAACGCCGGCAGTGGTCATGGCCAAAGCAAAAAGAAGGGGAAAAAAGAGGGAAAAAAAAAAGCCGTGGACGGTCCATGTGCCTCTGAGAGCTGGAGAGCTGCGGAGTAGAGACTACAACTCGTACGAGTCCACCTGGCAGAGCAGAGCAGGCAAACACCGAACGTCGACTACGTAGTATAGGGAAGGATCACCGAGGGGCTTTCTTGGTGCTCGTACGATAAATGAGCTGTTAGCGTTACGTGGATGCATGGGCAACCAGAGAGCCATCTGGTATTTCGTGGGAAGACGGCGGAAAAGCCTATTTTTTGGGCCATGGACAACTGCCGAGATGGGAAACAAATAGGAGAGGGAGCACGAGGGCGCCGTACTTTAACCAGAACGCCAACTAGGACTTTGAGTAGGCAGACTAGGACTCTCTGACTAGGACTCTGAAGGAATTGCCATTCAAAATACGAGGAGATGAAGAGGGCATGCAGCAGGTGAGACGAGAGAGTCGGGGAAATATCGGAATCTCCGTCCAGAGGAGACAGAGAAAGAGGGAAAAAAAGAAAAAAGAAAGAAAGAAAAAAAGAGGAAAAAGTACTGGAAACTACTATGTAGAATACTGCTCGTCCTCGGGCACAAGTACAGGCATAAGCGGCATGCCCTTTTCATCATCTTTTCCGTCCTTCATTTCCCATGTCTGCATGACCAACGACTACTTGCCAGCGAGATTCCCCGTGCATCTGAATGGCGCGACGTCATGCGGGCAGTGCTCGAGCTTATCTTCCAGACAGTATAGCACGAGCTCGGGAATGAAATGAGGGGAGGGGGGTGTACTTGGTCGTCTCTAGTTTGAGCAGTCCGTTTTCCGGCGAGACAGAGACTAATACGAGAGCAACAGAGATTTGCACTCCAGTACCCCGTCTTTTGGCCTTTACCTTTGTGGGCATTGTGGGCATTGTGGACATTGTGGGGGTTTGGACTTGGCTTGCGAGTATGTTGGGGTTACTGTGTACTCGTTTGTACTGCTCGTAGTCCTCTGGCTTGTGGAAAATTCTGCGGGCGCTCGGTGAAGCGTCTTCCGGTGTAAACGAGAATCGAGAGGAGAGGAAAGCAGGGTCTGGCTTTGTCTCCGAGGCTCCGAAGACCGGAATAGTTTTGCCGTCGACCTGCTTATCAGCTCTTCCCACGAGGTCAGCTTGATATCATACATAGTAGTGCAGAGTACGGAGTATAGTGCTATGCCACCATGCTACCGCTCCATGCTACCATACTATGAGGCTTTGATATGCTTGGCTTACTGCGCACTCCGTACTCGTACATGGATTGCCAAGCCACCTCTGGCCTGCGAGTTTCGGCTGGAGAGACGCTGTGCTTGTCTGCAGGAGCAACGCGACAATGCAGAGGCAAAGAAAGGCAAATGCCCTCTATTGTGTCTCTCGTCAGATTGCCAAGTCATCGTACTCGGCGAGCGCTCTCGCACAGCATCCATGAGCACGAGTAGAGGCGTACGGTCGTGGGACTTGTGAGGTTGAGTGGCACAGGGCTGGTCCGGCAACGAATGGCCCGTCCTTGCTTGTCCACAGCGGCAGTCTTGCATTCTGTGCTCGCTCTGCTCTGACTCTCCCTCTCGCCTGACTGGTGGAAGAACACAAAAGAGTCAGAAACGGAACGAGATGACGTTGATGATGCAGAGGCAAGAAGATGGAGTTTCCGTACCAGATTCCTATTTACCAGGAATTCAGCATGCCAGCGCGCCGCACATCATGAACTCCTGTCGGTCTAGACGCTGACCGAGTTTCATGCTCTGCACGGTCTGGAAACCATCGTCGACCTAGAGCTACTCGTACTCGTACTCGTACTCATACTCGTAGAACTTCTAGACCCCTGGACTCGGCATAGTCGATGGCCAATGAGGACGGAATGACCCAGGCAGCTCACAGGACGGAGTACGACCTGCATCTCGACCTGCATCTCGATCCTTTGGTACGAGTACTCGTACGTACTCGTACGAGTACGGAGTAGTATTGGACTTTCTGACTCGCACAGCGCTCTCACCACGCTGGTACATGGACAAGTCCGCCAATATACCCGTACATCCGCTGGCATTGGGCATAGTGGCACTCCGCACCCAGGGAATTAAAATGATCTTCGACAAGTTTAGTGTCGCATACCCCCCTGTTCCCTGTCCGTCCAGACCAACCTCTTTTCTCTAGGGTCCCAATGGTGTTATCCTTTCATGCTTCTGTTTCGAGTACGGAGTACTGCGTATTCGGTACGGTATAGTATGGGGCAATATTGCGCCTTTTCGTTCTCATAATTCGCCGTCTTCTCTGGGCCAACAGTCGCCGTTTCTCGATGCCAGTCAGTTCGCTTGTCATATGACAAATCTTGGAGCTGCCACGAAGCTAAAAAAGTATCAAACTCGGAATGCTGGCCTCGCCTCTAGGAAAAGCACATCCGCGTGCATACGAGTGCTCCGTGCCTGTACAGTCCACAGTGCCGGAACGTCCTCTTGACATTGCCGATCATGACGCCCCGAAGCCCTCACCTTGATAAGCAGGTCGCTGTATCGCCAGTGTTCCAGCCGACCACAGCGTGATCCGAGAATGGTCAGGCGCAAGCTGGGGTCGGCCTCCGCAGCAAAGCGCCGCGCTTCTCCACGTCAGCATAGCCAAACTATGGTTCCCCAGCACTAAGAATACTCTGAGCCTGAAGCACTTCGCGGAACCGACACGCCTGCGCGGATAGATAGGATGTGCTCGTACACTAGCTACGCAGTAAGAGTATACGAGTACTATGTCGGATGCGCTTGACAAGCACCTGTACGAGTAGTTCTCATGGACATGGCCATTGTGCTCCCCTGTGTGCTCCCCTGTGTGCGCCTCTGTATTTACAGGGCCACTTGGTCCAACCTTTGTGGCTCGCATTACTCATTCAGTACGAATACGTACTCGTACGACTGAATACATGTCTACTATTACGAGTACGCTCCCTACTCTGTAGAGAAAAAAGGAGAATGTACAAGAGCTCACACCAAGTACACTCCGCACTCGTTCGCATGGATAATAAGACAAGACCTCCACTCGTCCCAATTAGGCATCCCGAGGCGCAAACTGCCTGTTTTTTTTTTTGCCAGTCTCCTTCCCCAGCATTTTAAGTGGAGCACATATCCTGAAGTCTCCATACATCCACTAGCTCAGGCGACGCCCCATTAAATTCCCTAAAAAGAGCCGACGGCATCTACTATGTATGTATACTCGTACTGTTATCCTCGGTTAACTCTTACTCTTCCTTTCTTACTAATCATGAAGCGACGGCGGCCGTCGTATCTGCGACGTCGCCGACGCTTTGTCCCTATGAAGCACGTGCTTGACGAGGGCACCACGCGTGTTTCTTCGTCTGGAAAAAAAGTACGGCGTACTTTTTTTTTCATGCACGGGAAATGAATTCGAAGCCATCGGTTGCTTCGAGGCCATGGCTTCAGAAGAAAAGCCATCGATCCGGCCAGCCGGGCAGTGCCCGACGTGGTCGAGTACTACGGAGTATGTAGTACGAGACCATAGAGGCAAGATGGCGAAGACGAGGAGACAGGGAGGAAATGAGACTGACGACGAGGGTGATATCTTTCATAGAGGACATGTACGGGCTGATCGGCCATCGAACCAGTGAGCGCTGGCCTCATCAAACATGCTCATCAACCTGGTTTCAGTGCTACCTGGTTCTCATCCTGGCTATCGACATGGTGCCAGTACGAGCACTCGTATACTCCGCACAGTTCTCAGTTTGAGGCATGGAGCTCTGCTCTCATCCACGAGTTCGAGTAAAGAGTACGCAGTACGAGTATGTGGTTACATGCCGGTGCATGATCTTCTCGAGCAAACAAGCACTCGGACGGCATGGGCATAATGGAGTACTACTCTCGTATGTATAATATTCTCATGCCCCTACTATGACGCGGATCCGCCTTTGCGCTTTCAGGACTAGCTGCTGCTCCAGTCTGGGATCTTATCAGGAATTACTCCGTAAATCTGCCGTCAGGACGCTGTACGAGTACTTGTACAGCGTACATATAGTACTCGTCCGCAGTAGAGTTTGACCAAGGGCCGCCAAGGACCAGAAGCGATCTCGCTACAACCTTTCAACTCTTTCGTCCTTCTGCAGGTACGAATACAACGAACAATACCTACCCGTACTATACGTACTTTTTTTTGTTCACTTGTAGCGTCCTCCCTCTGGTCCTCTACTCCCCTCACTCCCGCATCCCCTTCCATCTCTATTTCCATTCTGCGGGAGCCGCAACGGTTGTATTTCCCTCGCCCTTGCACTCCTCACATGTGTCATATTGGGGACCCCATACTCGTTACGAGCGCCTGTCTCTGTTGCGCTCTGCATTGTGGATGATCCATCCAGGTATACGAGCATATACATAGTACGAGTACTCGTACGGGTGTACAAGTACATAGTACATGTACTTAGCACATGTACATACTATGTAGCAAGTACGGTCTTGTACGGAGTAAGGACATCAGCACACAGGATGAACGAATATCCGCCGGTTTCATCGTGGGGGGCGGACAGGGTCACCTCCTCCTCTCTTCTCTCCGCCACCCTCCCCTTTCAACCCCCTTCCCCCTCCCCGGGTCGACGTCAGAGCTTCATGAACCAAAGCAAGGGAAGAGATGAAAAAATAATTTAAATAGAAGAACACCTCGGAGAATCACTCCGCCCCAGGGCATTGTGTACTGCATATGTAAAAGAGAAGGGGAAATGTGCTCGAAACGTCACATTGCGCTTCCGACGCTACCTGGCGCATTCTTCTGGCCACAGCGGGGAGGGGGGGGGGGGTGGTACTTCAGTCCACTTGTTCGACTTCAAATCCTTCTCCCCAGTTTTGCACTCAATTGATCGTATCTCTCCGCGCATAGAGGCAAGGGGAGGCTTTGGTGTTCGCTATTATGTTCGGCAAAACAGAGGGCCGTCTCTCATCCATCCTCTTGATCCTCTGCATCTTTTTTCACAGTGGGCGTACTTCTCTGCTGAAACACTGGTATTCTGGACCTCTTCCATCTCGGTGACTGTAAGAACTCTTTCCTACACAGTAGGAAGCAGTCCTCTGCTTCCAACTTCTTTTTTGCCACAATGGAGGCTGGGGTGGTTCAGGCTTACGAGCACGAATGTACGTGTACGAGTACGCAGTACGCAGTAATAACTGGTCCTTCAAAAAGGATCTCAATTTCTTAAACGGCGTCTTCTTCTCCGCTGAAACGAAAATTCCGCCGAGACCGATATTCCTCATCCTGGGGTCCCCGTCTCGGGGGTCGTGGGTCATACCTTTCCAGTATGAATAGGTAGGAGGGGGTACGAAGTACTGCGGAAGTGTACCGTCCTGTTGCGTGTTATCTTTCCCCCCCTTCTTCCCCCCAGATCAAATGGGCAATCTTGGCTCCTTTGGCTCATGGATTACTTTACTCGTACTCTTTGAAAATTTACTTTTTCTTTAATCTGCCTTGTCAGACACAGTCGCAGAAACGCAAAAAGACCAGAGGAATGTCCCCAGATTGCGGATCCGCTCCTGTGGTTCCTCTTCTTCTTTTTTTTTTCACCTTCTAGGCTTGGTTTTTTTTTTGGTCTGGAGAGTGGAACTCGCGATATCTCTCTAAAGAAAAAGGGGAAAAAGGAAAAAAGCCATTACTGAGTAGAAATTGGCCGGGGTGTCCGTCTGTACGCCGTAGGCTTAAACTCTACCGTCTACATTATACTCGTACTCGTAAACATGCTAAAGTCAGACAAAGAAACCCAAGTACGCCAGTACTGTCTGGGGATGCCTCTCCACACGGAGCTGTGGCGGCTATCATGCTTTCACATGTTCTTTCAACTCCTTGGGCTCTGGACGCAGTAATTGCAGCCCTTCTGGTCAGCAAGTCCTGCCCTTGTGTCCCGTTGATTGTGGTCTCCCCTTCCTTTGGCAACCCGTTTTCCAACTCTTACTCCGTACTCGTATTCTCTTTGACGAGGAGTTTTGAAATACACAGGACCTGTGTATTCCGCACGTCTTATCTGGGCCGCCAGACCCTCAGTTGAGGCTCATACGAGTTTGGGAGCCATGATTCCGAAATGCCACCGAAGAAATGAGCGAGCTATCTGCTGCCGGCGACGGTATGCAGGGGAACAACACGGGGAAAGATAAACGCGCAAAAATGGACGCCGTAGAGAGGCAGTATTGGCAATCGTACCTGTACAATGTACGAGTATACCCAAGACGGACGCAGTATAGCCGGCCAAAAATGGAGCCTCTGCGGACGCTAGAAGAAAAAAAGGAATCTTTACGGCGAGAGTGGCTCCTCTACGCGAGTCTTCGTCCACTACGAACGAGTTTGCTACGAGTAGGAGTACTCTGTACTCGTGAGTATTGCCTCGTCCTTTCGCATTCTCGTCTTCAGCAAGATACAGCGTACGCTACAGTGCACGAGTTTACAACTAAAGTCCCTTTCCCGTTTCGGCCTTTTTCTACATTTGCCTCGTCACATGTCAATGCGAAGAGGACCAGTACGCATACGAGTAGTGCATTGTACTCGTAAACTATACTCTGTAAGAGCTACTCCGTACGAGTATTTTTTCAAATGGCCGATCGCGATTGAATGCGTGAAGCGAAAGGGCGAAGGACAAGCGAGCGAGGGTCTCCGACCACTGTCATGGTCAGGGAAAAAAGAGGGTTCGAGCGTCCTTGCGTCGTACGTGGACTGTTGTCCTTGGACTGCCATGGGATGTTGCTACTGCGAGTACGCCGTGCATACGAGTGGTCCTTCACAGATGGCGAAAAATACGAAAAATAAAAAAAAATGGTGTCAGAATCTGAAAATTTCCTTCTTTGGAATCTTACTAATAATGAAATGCGGGGAGGCAGTGTTGGTTTTGCATGTGCTTGCCATTTCTATTCTAAGAACAAAACGTGCGAGAACGGTGGTATACAGTGTGAATACTGTAATCATCAACGTTGCTCATTCTTGCGCTCGTAAGATTTTTGCATTTACTCGTACAGGATGCAGTAAGATGCAACAAGCACACCGCCAGATAGTCTGTATAGAGTCGAGAGTCAACAGAGAGAGAGAGAGCATGCACACGTAGACGTGGTACTACCACTCCGTACGTACGCATATCTTTGTGCGAGGCATGATAGGCAGACAGGAGCCGAGAGCGAATGATGCGCTATTGCCCCAGGTTTCTGCCTGCTACTCAATAGGCCAGCGCTAGGACAACTCCGTAAGGCGCAGCCAACGCCGATTGCTGCTGCTTGTAAGAGGGATGTTGGTCCTTCGCCCTAATTCTCTCTGCTTCTCTACTATTTCTGACTCGTGAGAGCAAGCACTGTACGACGTAAGATTGTCACATTTTGTGCGAGGCCATTGGCTAAACAGAGAATACGAGAGGCGGTCAGCTCGCCACTGGGGGAACACTGCAGGCACAAGGAAAAGGGGAAACGCAGCAGAGAAAGAGAAAAAAAACAAGAATGGAATGTCATGTACTACGAGTGCTACGAGTACATACTCCGTACAACCTCGTATAAGCCCACTGTTTGGGTATGACGAGTGCGTACACAATTACTCGTACTTGTACTTTGCAGTACAGAGTACGGGCAGGACGCACGCGGGAGTCCTCGGACGATACACAGGACAAGTGGATATAGGCTGCCCAGAGAAGATGCATGGGCAACAAGACAGCAATCAGACCAGAGTATGGGCTATGAATGGAAGGAGAAAATGCCACCCTACCCAAGCATGCAGGGCAGCAGGGCAGCAGATGCCCGTACGAGCTGGCAAAGCGACAAGACTCTGGACAGCTGGCTGCTGCGCTGCAACAGTGGGACGGACACTGGCCAATTCGGGAGGGAAAATCACTCTACGTACGTACGCAGGACGCAGGACGCAGGATGCGGACACAGTAGAGAGTCATATTGGGCGGGGAAGGGACAGGCTTGGCTGGAGGTAGTGCAAAAAGGATGGCCTGTACAAGTACGAGCCGTCGGATGAGAGAGGATGAGAGACGAGGACACGAGTGACTGTGGCTGGGCATACTACGGAGTGACTGCGTACGCAGTTATTGAGGTGCGAGGCAAACGAGTACGACGGCAGCGTCTGAGCAGAGAAAGACGAATTAAAGAGTGTGGGCGAGTCATATGCAAGGACGGACTCCCCATGGGTGCGCCCCCACGCCCGCCCAAGCAACAGGAAGCAGTACATACAGAGTACGGAGTAAGATAGTGGCCCCTCCTCTATAGGACTATGAGACACGGAGCAAGATAGGAGAGGGGGGTGTGAGCGGGCCAACGACGGGAATGGCACGAGAAGAGGTACATCGAGATGTACTCGTAGTCGTACTCTGTACTCTTTCATACTACAGAGGACATAGTATGTACGTTAAATTAATACTGCGTAGGAGAGGCGGATAGGGGGATCCCAGGCAAGGGAAAGAGGCGGAAAGAGATGGAAGGGTCAGAAATCCGACTGCAGACCCGGGCAAGAGGAGTACAGAGGGCAAGAGACACAAGAGATTCCTTGCAGGAGGGATTTGGTGGTTGATGGACTTATTACCCCAGATCCAGCGAATGAGCCACCTAGGGAGAAGTCGGTGTTGTACCTGTTTGAGTGCGGATAAGAGGTACGAGTACGAGTACGGAGTAGTCAAGGGGCGTCTCCTTAACGGAAGTACAAGTCAAACGTACTTGTACTGTCGTACTTGTACTATGTATGTAGCTTAATCAGAGCGGCTGCCAACGTGGACCAGTCCGGGACGGAGAATGCTCACCGTTTGTCGCTGTCAGACCAGACTAATAGCGAGATCCCGAGTTGATCCGACAGGCAGCGGTGATGCCACTGAGCAGAGGAGCAGACTACTCGTACTCGCTACTCGCTACTCGCAGTTACAACACAAGAAAAATACGAGTCTGTTTCGTACTCGCAGACAAGTCGATGACCGACTGGATCGGGCACCGTTTGTGCAGCGGCACAGCATTCCTTTTTCCAGTTTCCATTTTTCTCTTTCCCTTTTCCTTTTTCCTTCCCCTGCTTGCCGGATGCCTACTCGTACTGTGCCGTGTGGTGGTCTGAGTTGAGTACGTACTACTATGTATGTACTCCGTACTCGTATTTCCTTGTGCAGCCCCAGAGTCCAAATAGCACTATTCCTTATCTCTCGGTGCAGGGCATGTTGTGGTTTCACCCCCACAGCAATCAGAGGGCGAGAGAGAGGAAAAAGAAAGTGCGAGTAGACAACACGGGAAAAGGAGCTGGAAAAAGGAACTTACCGAGGGGTCGATTCGGGGACACGGAGAAACACAGGCAGGAAGCCAGGAAGCAACTGCAATGGCCCCTCTTCCTTCCCTCTCACTTTCCCCTTTTCCCTCCTTCTCTCTTTCCCGGTACAGACCTCCTTGATTGGGATGAAGTGTCCCTGCGCAGGAAGAACAAGTCGCCCGCTCCTGCTGTCTCTGGAGTAGCAGCTTGTCAGCTTGTGACGCACGTACTCCGTATGCCATACTCGTACGGAGTACGGATACCTGTACCTGTACCTGTACCTGTATCTGTACCTGTACATGTACGCTCCATATATTTTATACATTGATAGTACGAGTACATTATAGACAGCGGACACTGTACTATGTACTGCAGGACGCACGTAATTCAAAGGCTGCTCGCAAGTACGGAGTACCTCTGCTAGTGTCCTATCTTTCCTATTACTGCGTACGCAGAAATCCTACCGTGTACTCCGTATGTATGGATTTTCCCATCTTTGCTCAGTATGGCGCCAGATCGGCATACGGAGGACACCATACTGAGTAGACTTGCCGCCCAGCTGCCGCCTGCCTAGCCCCCACACTTTTCCTCTTTCCTCTCATCCTGATCCTTTTGCGCATTTCGCCCGTCTGGGGTCCAGAGGAGGGAAGGAGGGCCATGCGACAAGGAAGAAGATGAGAGACAAGAGAAGGAGAAGAAGGAGAGAAGAAGGAGCCAGAGAAAGGCGAGCTGAGACGAAGGATGACAGGAGCGGAAAGACCGAGAGGAAAGGTTTCTGGCATGGCTGCTGGCATAACACTGTAAGAACAGAGACATGATGGACTGTCGGCACAGCGGACGCTAGACAAATACACGGGCTGGAGGGAACGAGAAGACGAGGGCGGATTCGTGATTCGTGCTCGCACAGTATACCATATGGCACTCTGCTTCTCACTCGCTCACAATTCAACACTCTCGGCTCCGCAGCCCTCAGAAATGACCGTTGCCAGACCGTCGCAACGTTGTCTTGCTCTTGTCTATTGCCTCTTTTTTACCCTTTTTTTTACCCTTTTTGTCTCTTGTCATTTTTTTGTCATTTTTTTGTCTTCTGACCATACACACCCACACACATGCGCACATGCACAAGTGCTCATATATGCAAACAAACACACACACACACACACGTCTTACAGTCATCTGGCAACATCCCAAGTCGTAGGCGTGACGGTAGGCAGGTGTCCGAGCCAGCAGGCAGCCAGGAAGAGCATCTCACAGCGTCCTCACATGGCACAGTCTGAGGGTCTCGGATGCCCTCCACCACCACAGCTCAGCCGCGTACGAGCACTCGCGATTCAGACAGTGTGGCGCACTTGCACTCGCACGCGCTCCTGCCTGTGTCGCGCAGTCGTGGCAAGAGTCAGGAAGGAGCAATGCCTGCTTTCTGTGTCTGTTTCTCTGTTTCTCTGTTTCTCACTTTCTCACTTTCTCACTTTCTTTTACGTAGTTTCTCAATGTCTCTGTGTCCGCCGGGAAAGTGCGACCGACGCCCAAGGCTTCCAAGGCTTCCGAGGGCTTCTCAAGAGTACGAGAACGTACTCGTATTCGTACACAGTAGGCACTCCGAGACACCAGTGTCAGTCCAGGCACGTACAACCGTCCAAGGAAGGTGCGGCCTGACGGCTCTGGGGTAAGAAACAAGACCCCAGGTCCTCGACAGGGCAGGACGAGTAGCAGCACGGGGAGTACGGGGAGTACGGGTAAGAGCACAGTACAGTAGGAGTATAGTAAGAGTACGTACTCGTAACGAGTACTCGTACTCGTACTCGTACGTGTCCGCTTCTACACTGTACGTCTACGTGTTGCGAGGGACCGCTCTCGGATAGGGAGTACAAGCCACGAGTACAAAGTACAGTGTACACAGTACAACTACACAGTACTCGTGCCATTGCGCACTTTCTTGAACCGCCCGCCCCACGCTCTTGGCCGCTCCTATCTGGCAACTGGGGGGGCACTGTCTGTACATTACAAGCGACACGCCCCCCCACCGCCCTTCCCCCTTCTGCCCCTCTACCCCGTTTGCCCACACCCACTGGGACATGACATGCCACCCACGCCCCTCCTCCCTCCTTCCACCCAGCTCCCCACATACCCCCCTTCAGCGGAAAAGCAGACAAAAAAAAAAATTCGAAAAAAGAGGATTAATAAAATATAGTATAAAAAAATCAAAAAATAGAACGCTTTACCGACCGCAATAGCCTTTATAAACTCTTTTCTCTCCTGTTCCCTCCCCCCTCCAGAAAACTCTTTCAAAAAAGAAACTTGCTCTCCTCAACTTTCTCAACAACGCAACCCAGTCCACTACCGTTGCAAAACACTCTTTTCTATATCCCTCGACGCTCTCTCCCTCTCTCTCTCTCTCTCTCTTTCTATCTGTCCCCTCTTCCTCCCCCAACTTCCGCAGCCCATGCCACGATCTCTGTCTTCTGTGGATTTTTCCAATCTGCTCAACCCCGACTCTTCGTCTGCTTCGTCTTCTCTGTCCGCCTCGCCGGCCTCGTCCGGCACCACCACGCCCACGAGCTCGTCTGCCACCAGCGACGCCATGATCCGCCAACAGCTGCAGCAGCAGGAGGCTGCCGAGGACGTCGAGATGGCCTCTGCCGGGTCCACGGCGGGCCTGGCTGCCTCGTCCCTCCGCCCCAACGGCCCCGTGCTGTCGGGCCAGTCTGAGTCCTCGACGACGGAGATGCCGCGGCCCTACAAGTGCCCGCTCTGCGACAAGGCCTTCCACCGTCTCGAGCACCAGACCCGCCACATCCGCACGCACACCGGCGAGAAGCCCCATGCCTGCCAGTTTCCCGGCTGCAGCAAGCGCTTCTCTCGCTCCGACGAGCTGACCCGCCACTCCCGCATCCACAACAACCCCAACTCCCGCCGCCACAACAAGACCTCCCACATCTCCCACGCCTCCTTTGGCAGCCACCCCGAGAACCTGATGCCGCCGCCGCCCGGCCCCAAGGCCATCCGCTCGGCTCCCCCGTCCACCCTGGGCTCGCCCAACCACTCGCCGCCGCACTCCTTCTCCGCCTACAGCCTGGCGGCCGGCCTCAAGCCGGCCTACAGCAGCTCCAACGTGGCCGGCAGCATCGGCAGCATCAGCGGCATCTCTGGTCTCGGCGGCCTCGGCGGGCTCACGAGCAGTGCCACGAGCACGCCGGGCAGCAGCCGCGCCGTCAGCTTTGCGCCCACCAGCGGCAGCTCCAGCCCCCGCCAGGGCCAGCCCGGCCACGAGAGCATGGACATCAACCTGCTCGCCAAGGCGGCCACGGTGGTCGAGCGCGACATGGGTCCGCCCACGGCGCTCTATGCGCCGTCGGCAGCCTCGTCGGCCTCGTCCTCCCGCCTCCATAGCCACCATCTCCTCCACCACCACAGCCACCACCACAACCACAGCGGCAGCGGCAGCCACCACCACCACAACCACCACCATCACACGAGCCCGCCGTCGTCCTTTTACGGCCACTCTACGCACTCGTCACGCACCTACCTGTCGTCTCTGTCGGCCTATCACATGTCGCGCAGCAACTCGCACGAGGAGAGCAACGGCAACAACGGAAACAACGGCAACGGCGACGACCACTACAGCAGCAACTACCGCATGTCGAAGCGGTCGCGGCCCAACTCTCCCAACTCCACGGCGCCGTCCTCGCCGACGTTCTCGCACGACTCCCTGTCGCCGACGCCCGACCACACGCCGCTGGCCACGCCGGCGCACTCGCCGCGACTGCGGCCCTTCTCGAGCACGTACGAGCTGCCGCCGTTCCGACAGCTGTCGCTGCACTCCCACACGACGCCCGCTCTGGCGCCCCTGGAGCCGCAGCCGGACTCGTCCAAGTATACGGCGCCGAACCCGGCCGTGACGCGCAGCAGCAGCGGCATCTCGCTCAGCGACATTCTCAGCCGGCCCGACGGCTCACAGCGCAAGCTGCCTGTGCCGCAGGTGATGACCAAGGTGGTACCGGCGGACCTGCTGCTGCCCGGCGACGGCTTCAACATCAGTGGACGCAGCTCGTCGGCCAATAGTGTTTCTGGAGGAGACTTGATGGAGCGGATGTGAGGGCAGCGCAAGCTGTTTTACTCTTTCACGGCTTTTTTTCCTTTTTTTTTTTTTTTTTTTTTTTCTGTTTTCTCCTCTCTTCTTCTCTTTGCTTTACTTTATGATAGCTTTGATGTTTTTTTATTTTATTTTCTTCTCTTCTCTCCTTCTCTTTTTTTTCTATCTTTCTTCTCGTTTATTCCATTTGCTCTTTGCTTTCTCATGATGACTCGGGGGATTTCACTATATAGATATGGCAGGGAACCGGAAGATATAGACGGGAGAGTGGCGTTTCGTTCGAGTCGCGACGGAGTACATGTCTATTTCTTTATTTTATTTGCGCCATCTTTCTCGTCTCTTGATACTCTCTTACAGTTTGACGTGTTGTTGAATTTTGTCTTTTCTTTACTCTTTTCATTTTCTCTCTTCTCTCTTCTTCTACGAGATGACTGGACGTCTGCCCAGAAGGGCAGTGGAAATGCAAAATTTAATTTTATCTCACCATGGCGCTCACCCGTGGCTGCGCTGCATGTGATTCGTAGACTGTCGCGAGTTCACCGCCCATTTGATTTCAGGTTATGGGAATCCTGAGAATCCTAGGCATGCTGGGTACTCTACTTGGGAGTAGTAGTGGAGGGGGGATGGAACAGAGCGAGAGGAGCGGACAGACAGGATGCAGAGGCGGCTCGGAGGAAATGGGCAGAGAAGGAGGAGAGAAAGTGGGAGGGGTAGTGACGGAGCCGCTGTCGGAGACAGCCAACATCGAATCGACTGTGCATGGCAACGGCATCATCAGGAGCTGTGCCGTGTTGGGAGAGAGGAGAAGGAGGGGGCGTGAGAGGAATGAAGGAGGCGGAAAGAGGAGAGAAGGGGGAGGAGGAAAAAAGAAAAAAAAGAAGAAAGAAAAAAAGAAAAAAAAAACAGAAATAACTGCCGGCATGTTTCTGTAACTTTTTTGCTTCTCATGGCGTCGATTTCTGCTCTTCTTGTTGGCTGCTGGCCTCACCGCCAGTCTTGCCATGCATGATACAAAAGATGCAGCTGTGCAGTGGCAGACAAGTGGCAGACGCAGCCAGGCAGGCCAGGTAGGACAGACAGGACAGGCAGGACAGGCAGGACGGCGGCAGATGGAGCGAGCTCAGCCGGCGACAGCTGATTCGTGGACCCGTCCTGTCTGATGTCGCAATGCTGCTTGTGGTACTTGTGGCAGGCATTCCTGGAGGTCGTAACTCGCTCGTGCTCACAGACGGACGAATCGGTTGCTGGAAGAGGCATGTCCTGCCGTCGGGCTCTCTCCCCTTTGTTTTTCTGTTTTTTTTTTTTTTTTTTTTTTTTTTTAGTTTTTCTATTTTCAATCTTCCTCACTCTCTGCACGCTTTCGTGGGGTTGAAAGAGGGGGATCAGAGCGATGCTCGCTCGTTTGATGGACATCGCCCGACCTGGAAAGAGAAAGACTGGGTAGAAACATGCGCAAGAACGAGCGGGTTTTCCATCATGGTCATCCTCGTAGTACTCTGTACTCTGTCCATTAATCCAGAGGGGAAACAAACGGTGCCTAATCCGTAACCCTCATCTTGTTGTCTGCTCAGCAGGGAAGGAGCACTGCAGCGTCACAACTTCCCTCTGCCTGTCCCTCTGCCTGCCAAGCTACTCCGTACTTACTCCGTACGAGTAGTAGCGTCGCATCTCCAGGAGGAAGAAAACCAAGTTTCGGCAGGTGCTATTGTGGTGCTGCCCTCATTCCTCCTGTCCATGTCTTCTGTCCATGTCTCCAGTCCATGTCTCCAGTCCATGTCTCGCTGTCTACGGAGTACTCCGTAATGTGGAGGGATTGCGGAACCCCCACACCATCTTATTCACGTACATAGTATGAATTAGGAAGGCGCCTAGCACGACAGGGAGAGCACAGTACTGTAAACTGTTGAGTCATAAAAAAGACGGCTCATGCCATCACGTGTCTACTCGTCAAAAGATTAGGGTTACGAGTACTCGTACTGTGTAGACACGGCGGATAGAGGGTGTGCTGCGGAAGGTAAGCTCCGAAGAGTCTCTCTGTGATCATGAAAAGAATGAAAAAGAAGAGATAGAACCAGAGACAGAAGCAAGAGAAGCATGCCATGCCTGGGGGCCAAGAGCGGCAGAGTTGGAGAAGGGGGGGTTGCTCGCAATATGGCTCAGACATGTGTTGGGTATGTGATGAAAAGGGGCAAGTACGGAGGAAGCACAGGAAGCACAGGAAGCACAGTACGTACACAGTACTCTGTACACAAGCAAGGCTGGAGTCCCCACGGAGAAGAAAGGAGAACTCGTGCTTTTCGGTTTCGCTTCTTGCAGCTCGCAGACTTGCGAGTAGGACTCTGGCTCGACAGTGCCTACACTCACTCCCGGTCTGATCACAGGTACCTCAAGTATCAGTACATAGTACAAGCACAAGACAAGCACTGTGTACAGTTGCTCGTGATGGAGGGTCGACCGGAAAGCAGGGGCGAGACCCGTTCGCAGGACGAGTCCGTGTCTGCCGGTTGATTACTCGGTCAAGATGGGCAGTCCTTGACCGACTCCTTCTGCGAGCTTTGCTCGCAAAAAGGAAAAAGGAGAAAGGAGAAGCCAAGTACGACTGCGTACTCGACAGTTCAGCAGACTGCCAAGACTTGCCAAGACAGCCACGACAGCCACGATAGCCAACAGGACGGACCATCACGATGAGCACGATGAGCACGATGAGCACGATGAGCAGGAACCTGCTCTGCGCGGCAGAATCCTGCCCATCGGTCCCCCTCGTTCTCCGGCGAGCCTTCTTATCCGGATAAATCCCTCTCCTTCTTTTGCCTTTTTTGCCCTCACCGCCCCCGACAGCACTCGATGAGCGATGAGCCAATAGCCATGGCATGCACATTGGTTGCCTTGTCTCGGACCGGTGCTCTGCTGTACGCCCTCTACTCGCCAGCCAACAGAGACCCCATCTGGCCAGAGCCACGGCAGAATCCTTCCACACAACACCACAACACGGCAAGGGGACCCCCCACGCGATCCTGCATCCATCTACGCAATATTCATACGACAACGCACAGAGTACAACGTCTATTGGTCTTATATCTGACCCGTCCTCCTCCTCCTCCTCTGCTCTTCCGACAGACCCCTCCATTGGGCTGCTAGACGGTCGGCACGCGGTAAATAGCCGCCTAGACTTCCGTTTTCTTCGTCGTCCTCCAGGCGACGAATCAAGGTGGCGACGAGGCCCCAGGGCCCAGAGAGGTCCTCTTCATCTTCTGCCCTTTGCCTGCCCCCCATGGCATCCGCAAGCGCGTCCTCGAGACGATGCAAGAGCTCGCCGGCCTGCATCCGCTTCTTGTCTCGCCTGCTGCGGCCTTGCTGTCCGGCCTCGCAAACCGGACAGTCGCATAAAAACCCGTACTGGCCTAGGCTGCGGCGGCGTGCATCGGTGTCCTGCAAGAGGTTGACGTAGCTGATGCTGAGCTCTTCGCCGACGGAAATGTCGCGGGTAGCCCACACGACGCAGCAGACACGGCCTCGGGGCAGAGACCGCCAGAGGCTGGCCACGTTGGGCTGGCACGAGTGGTTGATGCGCGCCATCTGGGGCAGCATCGCCCACCGCCGGACTCGTGCATCGGGTCCGTCCGCCTCCACCTCGTAGGCGTTGCTGCGGAAGATGTGCAAGAGATGTTCAGAGGCGGGCTCTCCCGGGAAGCAGTGGGCATGGCAGGCGAGAAAGGCGGCTTTGCTGTCCTGGTCGAGCCGGTCAAAAGAGGCCCGGACGCGGGCGAAGACGTCTGTCGCCGGCCATGGAACGGACACGACAAACAGAGGCGCCTCCGACAGGATCGGGGCATGGCGGCGTATCGCACAGGCAGCAAAGAGGCCCAGGCCCCTGCCCTCTGGCGACGGCCGCACCTCCCAGAGCAGAGGCGGTTTTTCACGTCTGGCCCTCCCTCCGGCCAGGATGGCAAGGATGGCCGTGACGGCAACGAGACCACAGCACACGCACAGGAACATGCGTACAACTCGAGAGAAGCCGGGCAGAGAGAAGCATGGCGAGGGAGCACGTCCAGACCAGGAGCAGAGACAGAGGAAGGAGAGAGCGGAGAGAGTGGACGTGGCCATTTAGCCGGCCACCGTATATCATCCATGCTATGCCTCTCTGCCTCGTCAGAAAAAGTGCATGTTGTCTCGGCTCCATCCCATGCTCACAAGGCTCTGCCGCACCCCCCTTTCCATGGCCCTGGGCCCGCAGACAAGCGCCAGTTCGCCGCCGTCATCGTCAGAGGCTGTGGCCGAGGGCGGCCCGACCTGGCAGGCGAGAAAGGCCGCATCCATCCAGCCACGGTGGCCTTTCCACGGCCTCGTCTCCTGCGAGAGAATGTGCACCACCCGCAACCGATCAGCGTGCTCAGCAGCCAGATCGTCCAGCTCGGCTCGACACAGAATGTCCTCTTGCGTGCGGTTGCCGTCCAGCAGCAGACACTGCGTCGTCCCCCCAGCGCCCTCGGCTGTTCCGGCGGCCGGCTCGGCCAACACGGCTCTCAGGACCGGGAGCACGGCCGCGATCCCGCTGCCTCCGCACACCATCACGAGGCGTCTCGCCCACCGCACACGGGCCTCTGATCCGAACCCGATCTTGAACTGGCCGCCCGCGAGACATTCCAACGGCCCCATGGGTCCTTTGAATTCCACCGCGTGTCCTATGGGCAGAGAATTTAGCGCTGGCGTCATGCGGCCGCCCGGCCGTCCGCCAGCGCCGGCTGGGTAGATTTTGAGCAAAAGGTCCAACGTTCCTGGGGATGCCAGAGGGCCAGTCTGCGGCGTGTAGGGGCGCACAATGGCTTCGCGTGTCACGGGATCGCGCAGCCGCACCAAGAGGTGCTGGCCTGCCGGCACGCCCAGCCGCTGCTGAGCATGCTCCAGCCGGAAGGAAAAGATCTGGCTGTCTGGCGACGCGGCCTTCTTGGAGGCTAGGATGGCCGTGGCCCACGGCCGCTGCGGCTCGAGAAAAACCTGCCGCCTCTTGCCGTCGGCCCCCTCATATGGGCCGCTGCTGGGGCCGCCCAGGGGCAGCGCACTCTTGTCCAGCACGCCCACGTGGTAGTCGGCCATCATCCGCTGTGCCTTTTCCGAGTGGATGGCCAGAAACTCCTCGGTCACATCGAGGGCGGCCGCCGCCGTGATGGAAGGCGCTCCGCCGGGGTGGTCCTCGAGAAAGGGCGCGCCGTCATAGACGTGGCCCTGGACGACAAACCAAGGGTTTCGGTCGCTGGCATGGGCGTGCAGCTCCTCGACGGTGACGACGCGGTCCTCCTTGGCAGCGTCGACCATGCTGATGCGGGTGCGAGGCTCTCCTTCTTCTTCCTCGGCAACCCCCGTGTCCGTGCCGGCCTGCGCCATCCCGCCGCCCCAGAAGCCGCTGGCCAAGTTTCCGCCCTCTCGGCGCACACGCTCCATCCAGCCCTGCTCCGACGGCCGGGGCGGCGCCGGGTGTTCAAAGCGCAGGATGCGGCCGTCCTGCTCGGTGTGGATGACGACGCGGAACCAGGGATTGTTCATCATGCCCAGCACGCTCCAGTACATGTCACGCGGCTGCACCATCATGGAGTCGTCCATGCAGCGCACCACGATGCTGCCGGCCGCCTGCAGGTCGGCCAGCGGCACGGCCAGGCTCCAGAAGCACCAGCAGAAACAAGCCTCTCGCTCGGCCACGACATCGATGCGGCCGCCGTACAGCTGCTCGCCCTCGGAAGCCAGGCGGTATCGGTCTTCCGGGTACTCCACGTCGGCCAGCCTCCATGTCTGGCCGTCGTCGAGCGACAGCTCCACGCGCGTGACGCGCTTGCCGCCGCCTGCATAGGCATAGCCGCGGACCTTGTATGTCCTCGTCTGTCGCGTGCCAACGTGTCCAGGCTCCGATACCGGCAGCCGCTCTCCGTGCTCGGGAAAGCAGATGGCGCTGTTGGCGTTGAGATCATAGATGGCGTACCGCTCGTCCTGCCAGAGGTCGGGCCGGTCTGCGCTGGCCGCGGGCGAGATGGACGTCGGCAGGACGCGGTTGTCGTACATGTGGTACCAGCTGCGGCTGGGCTCGGCGGTGACGACAATCTTCCGGAGCCACTTGACGCTGCGGCCGCCAATCTGGCCGGGCACGATGACGCGCAGGGGGTGGCCGTGGTCGGGCGGCAGGGGCTCGCCGTTCATGCGGTGGGCGAGCAGGATGCCGCGCTCGGAGCTGCGAGCCCAGGCCAGCTTGACCGACGTTCCATAGCCGCCGTTGGGCAGCTGGTCGGCGCCCTCGAAGCAGACGAAGCGGGCGCCCCGCAGCGGCCGGGCTCGCTCGAGCAGGTGGCGGAGGGGAATGCCGGTCCAGAGGGCCGTCGACAGGCCGGCCGCCCCCCACGAGAAGCCGTTGGTCTTGCGGACCATGTTCTGCTCCTTGCGGCGGTTGCCGGCGCAGACGAGCGTGACGGGGTAGGTGTGCTGCTCAAAGTCGGCCAGCAGCTGGCGCAGGGTGAGCGTCAAGGGCTGCCGCACCATGCCCTCGACGGACAGCGGCCACCCGAGAGCGTCCTCGTCGAGGACTTGAGGCACGTGACCATGATTGCGCACAAAATGCAGGTTGCGCGTCGTCACGAAGCCCTCGTCAAAGAGGGCCGTCAAGGGCGGCTCAGTGTTGAAGGGGTGGACGCCCGTCAGCCGGATGAGCCGCGCGTCACGCTGGACGTGGTGGTCGGGTGTCTTGAGGTCTTGGGCGAGCACGCTGCTCGCCCGGGCAGCCGGCGGCAGGGGATAGGGCCTGGACAGCCTGCTGCCGCCGTCGGCCTCTCTCTCGGCAGACTCGTCTTCCGAGGGCGGCGGCGAAGGCAAGGACAGGGACAGAGGCGTCATGGCTGGCTTCTTCTGGCGGTCTGCATAGTATGGGGGGGAGGAGGAGGAGGAGAGGGAGAGGAAAAAGGCAGGGTATAAATACCATGTACAGAAATTCGGGCTGGCAGCCCCGCTGATGATGCCGAGAAGGGCAAGAAAAAGGCCAGTGTGGATTCGAGGGATTTTGCTGCATGTTGGAGTGCTGAAGGAAGGCACTGCCTCGCCTTCCCTCTCCTACTCTGCATCCACGAATCCCAACGCTCCTTTTTCACCTGCCCCTGTCTGCTGTCCCGCCTCCCGCCTCCCGCGTCGACGAGCTGCTGCTGTCCCCCACCTCGTTCGACCAATGACCGACGTCGTGATAGCGCGCGGCCGATCGTCTGCTGCCTTTTGTGTACCTGCCATTTGTGTCCTTTTTCATTTTCATTTTTCATTCCATTTTACCTATATTCCTCTTATCGCCCGTATGCATCCATTCTCCCATCTTGGTAGGACATATCTCGTGTCGGTCCTTTCCATTTCCTTAGCGCGGTTGTTGTGTATTATACTTGTACTGCGTAGACCCGGCTGTCGCTGCAGTTTCTGCTTGCCGTTGGACGGAGATGTTCCAACCGGCGCCCGCTAGCGCGGAAACGAGTGGATAGCTGAAACTGTCAGTTCCTGTCAGTTGCCAGTGCGTGGGATGCCCCGTGGGATGGCAGCGCCGACAGGAAAGAGCGATGGAAGGATCCCACACATCCATGCTCTTTCCTGCCAATCTGCCTACTCGTAGAACCTACAGTCTACATCCTACATCCTACACTACAGCCTACAGCCTATCTGCCCGACTTTTTTCTTTCTGCTCTTGGCCTCGTGCCTCCCTGCCTTTCTGTCTTCCTGCACTCCTGCTGCACGGCATGGCTGACCTGCCGCATTCGGTTTTCTTCTACATCGCACTGTGCCACGCACTGTGAATGTACAGACGGGCACCACTAACACCGTATTCGCACAGCTTCTTGCGCAACTGCACGGCTCAACCAATAATCCGGGAGCGGGGCACCGTCCACCCCAGCGATTGGCGGGCACGCAGCCAACCAGACAAGCTGACTGTGCTCTTATCGAGCAAGAGCGAATGAATCTGCATGCGAAAAAAAACAGAGCCAACGAGACGGCCAATTCACGACATCACCGCATCTCCTCCGTCTGCCAACCCCTGCTGATCCTGTGCGCCCGACATCATTTCCGCCGGCCGCACGAGCTGCTGCGGCTTCCATCTTGATTGGGTCCTCGCCAGCCTTTTTGCCCCCCCCCCCCCCCCCCCCTCCCTTCGATCCCCTCGATCCCCATGTCTACCTCGACTGGCCACCAGTTCTGTTTTACCCTCTTTCTCTTTTTCTAGCCTTTTGGCCAGCCTCGGCTGCCATTTTCTATCCACCGCTCTCTGTGCCCGCATGCCCGTTTTGCCTCTCTCCATCCGCGACCTATCATGGATCGCGCCAGAAAGCGTATGTGTTCTTTTTTTTTTGTTTTATTGTCTTTTTTTTCAAGCCTCTCAGCTTCCCTCGCCATGACAGCATGCACAATGCGCACCAGACATCTCCGCTTGACACTATGCTGACTCTTGACAGGCCAGCTCCGCGTGCTGAATGAGCGAGCATGGGCGGGCGAGACTGGTAAGACTTCTTTTTTTCTATATTCTCCTTCCTCTTGCCTGCTGACTCCCAGACCTGTTCGCCGTCAACAAGTCCCTCGACTCGTCCCTCAAAAAGAACACTGCCTTTATTCGCCGCCTCCGCACTGCCATTTCCGCCGCCTCGCTCCCCTCTTTCCTGCTGGAAATCGCTTCTCTCAGCCTCAGCAAGTACCTGTCCGAGATCACCTCTGCCTGCTATGAGGGCCTCTGCCGCCTCAAGAACCCCTCCGATATCGAGGCCGGCGTCGAGATCATCTCCGCCCTCCACCAGCGCTTCGGCCCCACCGACTTTACCGAATACCTCGCCTGGCTGCTCGCCAAGGGCATGGCCCAGCCAGACCGCAGCCTGCTCAAGTCCCAGTCCCCCGAGGCCCGCGAGCGAGACGAAAAGGACCGCATCACTCTCCAGCGCGTTCTCCTCCGTGTCGTCACCGAGCTCTGGCTCGTCGGCGCTCTCCGCACCCTCGACGACGTCAACCGCCCCGACGACGCCAAGGGCGCCGCCGGCAAAGCCACCGACAAGCTCCGCAACGGCTCCCCTACAAAGCCCGGTGCCTCCACGGACCCCTTTCCCCTGGCCGTCCTCAAAGACCTGCTCGGCCACGACCGCGAACACGTGAACCTGCCCCTGCTCGTCACCTTTGTCAAGGCCTTTAGCTGGGACGTCCTGGGCGTCAAGACCTCGAGCTCTTCCTCCGAGAACCGCAAAATTGGCGACGACGATGCGGCCAAGACGGCTACTACCCCGCCCTCCCCGCCTCTGGATGCACAGACCGTGGCCGCCGGTGAAACCGCTGAGACCGCGGAGACCGCGGCGCCGGCCGCCGACGACGACCAGCCCATCACGCCACCCGAGCTCCAGGAGAAGTTCAAAAATATCCTCAGCCGCTACTTCCAAGACGTCAAGGGCCACCTCGCGCGCGACCAAAAGGCCATTTCGAGCCAGTCACGCCGCAATGCCGAGGCCTACGTCAAGTCTGGCGAAGTGTTTGAGGACCGCCAGTCCAGCTTCGAAAAGCAGGTCAAGGCCCAGGAACGTCTCGTGGCCAATGCGCAGGTCATTGCCGACACCATCGGCGCCGAGATGCCCGACCTCAAGGATGGCGACGAAGGCCAGACGGCTACCGGCGGATCCATCGGCATCGTCAAGGCTGGCGAGTACCTGCGCGGCCAAGCCGAAGGCGCCGGCATCTGGGAAGACGACGAAGAGCGCCGCTTCTACGAAAACCTCGTCGATCTCAAGGGAAAAGTGCCCGCCATCCTGCTCGAGGACGCCAAGAAGAAAAAGGTGGACATTGACGAGCCGGTCGGCCGCAAGGCTGCTGACCCAGCCTCGCCCGAGACGACAGATGCGCAGACGTCCAACGGCGCCAATGGTGTCAATGGTGTCAATGGTGCCACTGGTGCCACTGGTGCCACTGGTCTTGCCAGTACTGTCAATGGTACCAGTAGTGCCAACAATGCCAACAATACGAACAGTGCAAACAATAACAGTGCAAACAGTACGAATACTGTGAACGACGACCAGTCGACGTCCATCGTGAACAAGAGCATCGGCGCCCAGGTCGACACGCTGCTGCTGCGCCTGCCCGACCTGACGAGCAAGGACATTATCGACCAGACGGCCATTGACTTTTGTTTTCTCAATTCCAAGGCCTCTCGGAACCGGCTCGTCAAGGCCCTCACCGAGGTCCCCAAGGGCCGCAGCGACCTGCTGCCCTGCTGGGCGCGTCTGGTGGCCACGCTCGGCCGCTACATGCCGGACGTGCCCAAGGGCCTCGTGGACTACCTCGATGCCGAGTTCCGCAGTCTCCAGCGGCGCAAGGAAAAGGACTTTCTCGGCCAGGTCCGGCTCAGCAACATCCGCTACCTCGCCGAGCTCACCAAGTTCGGCATCGTTCCGGAGCACGTCGTTTTCCACTGCCTCAAAACCAGCCTCGACGACTTCTCGCGTATGAATATCGAGATACTCTCGAACCTGCTGGAGAACTGCGGCCGCTACCTGCTGCGCAACCCCGAGACGGCGCCCCGCATGGCCGTCTTCCTCGAGACGCTGCAGCGCAAAAAGTCCATGCAGCACATTGGCCAGACGGAGCGCATGCTGATCGAAAACGCCGTCTACTACGTCGACCCCCCCGAGCGGCCAGCCATCCAGCAGAAGGAACGGACACCCATGGACCTCTACATCCGCAAGCTCCTGTACGTCGATCTGAGCAAGCGCAACGCCAACAAGATTTTGCGGCAGATCCAGAAGCTTCACTGGGAGGAGAAGGAGGTCACGGAGCTCTTGCGCAAGGCCTTTTCCCGCCCCTGGAAGGTCAAGTATGTCAACATTCATCTTCTTGCCGGCCTCCTCAGTGCGCTCTACCGCTACCACGCGACATTTGTCATTGGTATTGTAGACGCCGTCCTCGAGGCCATCGTGTTAGGCCTCGAGCAGAACGACTACCGCCAGAACCAGCGTCGTCTTTCCGAGGCCAAGTACCTCGGTGAGTTCTACAGCTACCGCCTGCTGGAGAACCCTGTCATCTTCGACACCCTGTACAAGATCCTGACGTTGGGCTACGGCGGCCCCCCCGTTCCCGGGCGGCTCAACCCCCTCGATCTTCCCGACGAGTACTTCCGCATCCGCCTCGTGTGCAGCATTCTGGAGACCACGGGATCCTATTTCAGCAAAGGACAGGCAGGCAAGAAGCTGGACTACTTCCTTTCCTTTTTCCAATACTACATTGCTACCAAGAACACGCTGCCGATGGATATCGAGTTTATTGTCCAGGACACCTACGCGCTGATCCGACCCCAGTGGAAACTGGCCACGAGCTTTGACGAGGCTCTCAAGGCGTTCCAGATGGCGCGGGTGCAGGACCAGAAGATTACGGGGGCGGACAAGGCAGCAGCCGACCAGGATGACGGGGCCAGGTCGGATGATGAGTCATCGGAAGATGAGAATGAGAATGTGGACGACCTTGGCGCCGAAGAGGCCGATGGCGACGAGGAGGATGCCTTGTCGGTAGATGGCGAGGAGGAGGAGGAGGACGACGACGACGACGAAGAGGATGAAGAGGACGAAGAGGAGGAGGAGGAGATTGTGGTGACGCGCGAGGAAGAAGAGGTGGACCCGGAAGACGAGGCGGAGTTTGAGCGGGAGTACGCACGGATCATGGCCGAGAGCTTGGAGTCGCGCAAATTCGACCGCAAGCCTCTGTTTGATGTGGCGCTTCCGGTACGATCCAAGGCGAGGGAGCCGAGCACGGTGGCGACAGACGGCGCTGCGGATGGGGAAGAGCAGGCCCGCCCGGGTGATGGCCATGTGAATGCGAGCGTTACGCCGACCATGGCCTTTTCACTGCTCACGAAGCGCGGCAACCGGCAGCAGACCCGGACACTGGAGCTGCCGTCGAACTCGGACTTTGCGGTTGCTATGAGGAACCAGCAGCAGGCTGAACGAGAGGAGCAGCAGCGGATCAAGAATCTCGTTCTCAACTTGGATTTGGGCGAGAGCGAAGAACTGGATGGTGAATATGCCCACAACCCTCCCCCTCCCGCGAAGAAGAGCAAGAAGAGCAGCAGTATTGACCGTTCCACCGTTTCCTACAGGTCCCGAAAAGCCTACGTCATACTACCACAACCGACCGGACAAGGGCTCCGGAAAAGATCGGACGCAGCGCGTGCGCAAGCTTCAACTGAGCGATGTGGACTGGTAAGACGGTCTCTTGTCTTCTCTTTTGCGGCCGTAAACTATCTAACATGGCCTTTTGCTCAGGACTTAATACGACCGACAAGACTCTTATCATTTGACAGATGCTAATGACTCATTCTTGGAGCTCCAGAAACCAGTGGTTTCATTTTCCTGGCCCATTCCTTGCATTCTTGATTTTTTTATTCTTGACGGTGAGGTTATCTCTTACACGACGGAAACGCGGTGCCAATTGTCCTGTCTCAAAGGACAGGTCTGGCAGAGATTGGGTCTCTGTAAGCTGATTCCGATTCAGAAGCTAAGCGAAGCAGCCCAGGAGACAGACGCAGACAGGAGACACAGTTGCATAGCCAGTCCAGGCGAGGGAATATAAATTCACGAGTGTGTTGCTGCTGATGGTCTGCTTACTGATGAGGGGGAACAGGTAGTTGGTGGGTGAGAGCAGGGGGGGGGGGGGGCGGGAAGCGGCCTGAAGGAGAGGCTGTCAGCACCAGTCTGACGAGTTTGACTCAAGTTGGGCATTGGTGGCAGTCAGCCTCGGGGCGCATGGCAAAGAAACAGACGCTGCTAGAGGCGGATTTTTTTACTACAGTACGACCCTACTGGAGGTTTTTTTGTCTCTTCTTATAACAGCGCTACTTTTCCAAGCCTCCAACGGAGTAGGAGGATGCCTTGGCACGTGACTAAATGTTACACGTAAACTGGGCAAGCCCTCTCTCCCTGGGAACTTTTTAGGCACATCCAGTCTTCATTTTCTGTCCTCGCCATCCGCGTCTCCCACGATGCCGACAGACTGCTGAGAGAATTTCCAGGCAGGCACCTTGCGCTCAAACAGAACGTCGAGCTCTTCATAGGTGCGGCTTCTGGTCTCTGGCAGACGGAAGTAGCTCCAGAGGGTCGTGAGAACGGCCAGACCGAACCAGAAGAGAGCCGTCTTGCCCCGCAGGTTGGCCTCGGTGGGGTTGATGAGGTAGGGCTCAATGGTGTTGTTGACAATGTTGACGACGTTGTAGGCGTTGCGGGCGATGGAGATGGTCTGAGAGCGCAGCCGCGTGGAAGATATTTCAGCAGCCAGAGCAAAGGACTCGGGACCCAGGCAGGATGAGTATATGCCGAGCCAGACAATGGCCAGTATCGACTGGGCCCATTTGGCCTGATCCTGGTGGTCGGTGGCGGCGTAGCTGAGCAGGCCGATGATGAGCAGATCGAGTGTCAGCAGGGTGAGTCCCGTGCAGATGAGAGTGCGGCGGCCAAAGACGGTCATGAGACCCCAGGAAATGCACGTGGCCACAAAGGCGACGCCATAGCTGCCGAAATTCAGCTTGTAAGAGTCGGCCGGCGAGAGACCGGCCTGCGTGAAGAGGTAGCTGGCGCTGTAGCACATGGCTTGACCTGGCAGGCTCTGGGCGGACAGCACCATGCAGGCAATCTCTGTCCGTCGAAGGTTGGTCCCCTGGAAACATTCGCGATAGGCCGGCCACCAGGAGGACCACCAGGAGGACCACCAGGATGGCCACCAGGCCCTAGATGCCTCTGGCGGCAACGATAGGCTGGCACTGTCGTCATGAGCCCGCAGAGACTGCTCAAAGGCATTGGTGTGGACCATCATGGCCAGCCGCTGTCGCAGCTGCTCCTCGCTGACGTAGTGAGGGCCGCGGCCACCGCAGAGACGCCGGAGAGAGGCGGCAGCGTCGTCCAGGCGGCCGCGGCGCACCAACCACCAGGGAGAGTCGGGCGCGAGCAGGGAGACGACAAGGAGGGGCAAGGGCCAGGCCCATTGGACGGCAAAGGGGATGCGATAGGCCCACTGGGTGGTGTTGTTGACGAGGCCTTGCAGCACGCCGGCGGCGATGAGTTGGCCAATGACCCAGCAGATATTCACAAAGGACGTCAGGTAGACGCGCAGCGGCAGCGGACAGACCTCGGACGAGTAGGCCGAGCCCATGATGGCAAAGATGCCCCAGGGAATGCCGATGAGGAGCTGGCCAACGAGCAAGACGTGGATGTTGGGTGCGAAGAAGGACAAGAAGACAAAGGCGGAGAGGACGACGAGCCCTACAGCCGTGACAAGGCGGTGGCCGTAGCGCTCGGTGAGAAAGCCGTTGATAGCCAGGCCGATGATGGCTCCGCCCTGCGAGGCGACGCCGAGACCTACCTGCCAGGACCCGGAGATCACGTGCTTGCCGAGTTCGGGATAATAGGTGCCGTAGCGCTCGACAAAGGGCGGATAGGCAAACAGGCTGCTGAGCAGGATGGTATCGTAGCCTTCCATGATTCTTGGCAGAGAGTCAGTCAACGGACAGGCAGGGGAGGAATGAATTATTTTGCTAAACAGACATGGTAAACGACATGGCCACGGCCCAGAAGACGGCCTTGGGATAGCGGCAAAAGGCCTCCGCAATCGACATTGCGTGCTCGCCGTCATTGGCAGCAATGGCGTCGGCCAGAAGGTCCTCATCTGCTCTGAGCTGTTTGGATGCGTTGGTAGTCTTTGGGTTTTCCATGGTCGTATTCGATGGGGAGAACGGTGATGAGGAGAGGCTGGATGAGACGATGGCGGGACTTGTGCTCCCATATAATATCCCGTTCTATCCAGCCTCCAAGCCTCCCCCCCCCAGACAGGGCATTCCCCGTGAGGAGACCATGTAAGCATCCATCCTTCTCCCTCGGATCGAGCTGTGCGGAGAAAGGATGCTACATGAATATAGTGCCGCTGGTTGGACAAGGGAAGTGTGGAGTGAAAGCAGTAATAAAGCAGAATGCGGCGATTGGCCTGAATGAGGACAATCAGAAGCGGGGTTTCAGCCTGGAGAGGGCCATGGAGAACGACATCCGTAGAGAAGGAAAAGTTGGGCAGTCCAGAGGTCAGGAGGTCAGATGCGGGCGCGGGGTTTGGATGCTGCCTGACTAATCTATACCACCATCCTGGCTGCCAACTCTGTGTTGCTGGTGATTCCTCCACAATCCATTCAGATCTCGCAACCATGGCTTCTATTCCCAACGACTACATCGAGCGCGTCTATGCAGGCGTCCTCGGCAAGCTCATTGGCGTTTATATCGGCCGCCCCTTTGAAGGCTGGACGCATCAGCGCATCATGAAAGAGCTGGGGCCGATCCGCTACTATGTCCACGAGCAGCTGGGCCATCCGCTGGTGGTGACTGACGATGACGTCTCGGGCACATTTGCCTTTGTGCGCGCCCTCGAGGAGCATGAGGAGGCCTGGGAACACGAGGCGACGGAGCCGCTCCGTCTCACGGCCGATCATATCGGCCGCACCTGGCTCAACAACGTCGTCGAGGAGCGCTCAGTCTTTTGGTGGGGAGGCCTCGGCATTTCGACAGAGCATACGGCCTATCTGAACCTGCGCAGAGGCATTCCGGCGCCGGCCTCTGGCAGCATCGCGACCAATGGTCGCACTGTTTCTGAGCAGATCGGAGCCCAGATATTCATTGATGCCTGGGCCATGGTCGCCCCCGGAAACCCGGCGCTAGCTGCCAGGCTTGCGGGCGCTGCCGGTGCCGTCAGCCATGACGGCGAGTCGGTCTACGCTGCCCAGCTGTGGGCCGCCATGGAAGCCGAGGCGTTTGTTTCTCGTGACGTCGACCACCTGCTTGATACCGGCTTGCGGTATATTCCGCCGGACTGCGCCATTGCCCGCATGGTCGCCGAGGTGCGCCAGTGGGCTGCTTCCGATGGCTCTTGGACCGTCACGCGGCAGCGCATCGAAGACGCCTACGGCTACGACAAGTATGAGGGATGTTGTCACGTGATGCCGAATCACGGCATCATGATCATGGCGCTGCTGTATGCGGGTGCTTCTAGTTTCCATGAGGCTCTGCACATCATCAATACGTGTGGCTGGGACACGGACTGCAATTCGGGAAACGTGGGCTGTCTCGTGGCTATCATGCATGGCATGGATGCCTTTGCTGCCGGCCCGGATTGGCGCAGTCCACTGGCAGACCGCGCCCTCATCTCGAGTGCCGACGGCGGCTACTCCATCAACAATGCCGCTCGCATGGCTCTGGACGTTTCTGCCTTGGGCTATCGCCTTGCTGGCCGGCCGCCGCCGCCGCCCCCCAAGAATGGCGCCCAGTTTCACTTCACCCTACCCGGCAGCGTGCAGGGCTTCCGGGTCATGAGTGGCGGCCACGCCCGCCTGGAACAAGGCGCGGACGAGCGGGACGGACAACTGGGACTGCGTATTTCTCTCGATGCTTCCCTGCAGTCGGCATCGCCAGCCGAGGTTCTCACAGACACGTTTGCACCCAAGGAGGTCGATAGCATGGGTCCCATCTATCCACTGATGGCCTCGCCGCTCGTGTATCCCGGCCAGAAGGTGTACGCAGTTGTCCGCTCGGGCGCTGCTGCTGGCCATGGCACGACGATAAACTGTCGTCTGCGCCTCAAACACTACGGCCGCAACGACGAACTGGTGACTGTGGATGGCCCTCGGGTGAGGCTGGGCCCTGCGGATGCACCTGCGGATGCCGGGGCATTCTGCAGCCTGGAGTGGACCATTCCCGACGACTTTGACGGGCAGCCTATTCAGCAGTTGGGACTCGCCCTGTGGCTGGATACACCAGAAAACCTCACTTTGTCCCCCACGACCTCCTCCCCGCCAACTGTATGGCTCGACCGCCTGGGCTGGACAGGCACTCCGTCTACCGTGTTCAAGCGACCGGCCGCAGAGCCGACCACCTTTTGGACGCGCGCGTGGATCAACAGTCTCGACGTCTTCCACCGCTTCATGCAGCCGTCCTTCCACCTGGCCAAGAACGGGGCGGGCCAGGAGGGCCAACTCGTGATAGGCACCCGGGAGTGGACCGACTACGAGGTCACGGCCAGCCGCTTCAAGGCTACGTTTGGATCCTGGGCTGGCGTGGCCGTGCACGTCCGTGGCCTCAACCGATACTATGCGGCCGTTCTTGCACGCGACGACATTCGTGGAGGGCGGCTCGCTCTCGTCAAGGCCCATGATGCGGTGCGCCAGGAGCTCGTCTCTGCTCCCTTTGCATGGGCTCTCGACCGCGAGTATGAGGTCGTCGTCCGCGTGGCTGGGTCCACGATTTCGGCCTCCATTGGGAACGATGTGCGCGTTGAAGTGGTCGACGTGAAAAGCCCCATCTGGATGAGCGGCGGTGCTGGATTCGTTCTTCGGGAAGCTTCTCTATCGTGCAATTCCTTTCGGGTGGCATCGACGGAATGAGGTGTATTTATACTTGCAGAGGAGTCATTTGTAATGATTGATGAATTATTAGTAAGATGATGTATAGGTCTGCTCATTCTTTTTTTTCTTTTTTTTGGACATCCCAGTCTAGACTTGGACAGGGCTGGCATCAGGCAACGGATCGAACGCATGTGCCATCTAGTCGTATGTTGTGCCTTTTACGTCACCGAGCATTGCATATACTGTCTGGTCTACTCTATACAATGTTATCTTGATCGAGGCCTAGTCCTCGTCGGTCAAGTCTTGGCAGGAGGCGACAGTGAGATACGAGTATAACTCTGCATGCAACTTGGTACCGATTTTGTTTTCTAATGGCTTTACAAATAGAAGCTAAGGACTAAACAGGCCTAACCTCGGCTTGGCTATCTTACCCCGGGCTCTGCGTATGGCCACCTGGAATGGGTTATGTAATAGGAATTCGTCCCCAGAGAGGGGAAGAGGAAAAATTCGGAAAATGTGCCGACTTTTTTCCAGTTTCAGAGGTCTCTGGTAGTCATGGTAAATGAGATGCTTATCTTGCTCCTTGGCTAGCAATGTAAATGGGCATTCGCATACTCGTATTATTCAGACACGTTCTGAATGAACCGAGAAAGAGATGCTGAAATTGTTCGGATTCACTGGTCTGCATATTCTCAGCCTTGCTGTCTCTGTTGGAGAAGAATAGCTTAGTCTAGAGTATCCCGTCGGCAAACGTAAGTGAATCGGGAAACCGCTTACGTGATTGGTCAGTTTGATTTTGTTGGTCTGATAGGGGCAGGTTGACCCACAATTAAAGGGGCTGGTCCCTACTGGCGTTTGATTTCATTGCTTTTCCTCTATTAGCAATCTGTTTATAACAGACGGCTCGAACCTCATTTTTCTACGGGTGGGTAACTCTCTTATCTTGGACGCACCAGTCCCTCCCCTACACACGAGGACTATACTATACTACTGAATATGGCATTGTCCCTGCGTTTCGACCGTAGCTGCATTGGGAATGTCCAGCCGAGCATGCACTCGGGAAGTGCAACCCTAGAACATATATATTTGTATAGTTGATCACCCGAGTAGAAGACGGGAAGACTTCTAGAAGGACGGCATAGAGGGACCGATCTCACAACGCCTGACCACGTCCATCCCGTCTTTATTGGCCGCAGACGTCTAAACAACCATGGCAGAGCCTGTGACATATGCAGCCACCACCATTCCGGTAGCTGGCGACAGCAAATACCCAGATGTCGATGAGAAGCCCGGCCTAGAAACTGGCACGGGTATCGTCGAGGCGTATGGCGAGACCAAACGCGGTCTGCAGCCTCGCCACGTGCAGCTCATGTCTATTGGCGGATCTATTGGTGTAGCCATTTGGGTATGCAATGCAGAGGGGGAGAAACAAAGAAAAATAGATGGACAAAGCTAACCAACCATTCATCTAGGTCGGTGTCGGCAATGTTCTCGTCCGTGCTGGTCCGGTACGTTTTCTTGCACCCGAGCCGACATCTCTATTCTCCTTTCTCTGATCCTTTCTCTGGCTAACACGTGTGCAGCTAAGCCTCATCCTCGGATTCCTCTTCTGGGGCTTCCTCTTTGTCTGGCCGCTGTACCTGTCGGTGGCGGAAATGATGACCTACCTGCCCATCCGCGGAACTATATTCGAGCTCGCTGCCCGCTATGTCGACCCGGCCCTGGGATTTGCCATGGGCTGGACCTATTTCTTTTCGGGCGTCATGCTGCTGTGCACCGAGTACTCGGCCGTGGCTACCTTGTACGTGTCCCCCCCCTGAACGAAGCTGATAGCCCCTAAACGAAGCGGACTCGCCGCCGTGCTGGGAAGCCCTTGCTGACGGCGTGCTGCAGAATGCAATATTGGGTTCCCGACGTCAACCCGGCGGCCTGGATTGGCTGTGCCATGTTTGTCTGCGTCCTGCTCAACGTCATGGCTGTCAAGTGGTACGGAGAATCCGAGTTCTTCATGGCCTCCACAAAGGTCTTTCTGCTCATCTTCCTCGTCATGATCACGTTTGTCACCATGTGCGGCGGCAATCCGCGCCACGATGCCTACGGCTTCCGCACCTGGAAGGAGACGGCCGTCATGCACCCGTACCTGTCCGAGGGCAGCACTGGGCGCTTCCTCGGCTTCTGGAGCGTCGTGCTCTACAGCGCCTTTACCATTGCCGGCCCGGATTTGATTGTCATTGCCGCTGGCGAGATTGCCAACCCCCGCCACGTGATCCCGCGTGTGGCCAAGCTCATCTTCTGGCGGATTGTCTCCTTTTATGTCATTGGCGTGTTCGCCGTCGGCATCATCTGCAGCTCGCGCAATGAGACGCTCATTGAGGCGCTCAGTGGCGATGCTGTGGGAGCCGGCAGCAGTCCCTGGGTCATTGGCATCCAAGAACTGGGCATTTCGGGCATGCCTGACTTTGTCAATGCCATGATTCTGTTGTCTGCATGGGTACGTGCTGTCCGCCTTGTCCCATCTCTGCTACTCTGACTCTCTCTGACTCTGGCTCTCTAGTCTTGTGGAAATGCCTACCTCTACGCTTCCTCTCGCTCTCTCTACGGCCTGGCTCGTGGTGAGTTTCACGTTCCCCAGCACCCTGCTCGTCTTCTCATCCCTGCTAACCCCCCCAGACCACCGAGCGCCCCAATTCCTCCTCCGCTGCACCGCATCCGGTGTTCCCATCTACTGTGTGGCCACCGTCAGCTTAATCTCCTGCGTCACCTTCCTTGTCGCGTCCAATGCGGCCGTCGACGTGTTCTACTGGTTCGTGGATCTGACGACGACGGCCCTCATCATGACCTACTCCATGATGCTCATTACCTACTTTGGCTGGTACCGCGCCTGCAAGGCCCAGGGATTCGACCGCAACTCGCTCCTCTACCGGACGCCTCTGGTGCCGTACACGCCGGCCCTGGCCCTCCTGCTCGGCATACTGGCCCTCATCTTTGTCGGCTTCGATGTCTTTAGCCCATTCAGCGTGCGCGGTTTCATTACGTCCTACTTTGGCGTCTTCTTTGGTGTTTTCATGTACTTCTTGTGGAAGATTATCAAGCGCACCAAGCTGGTGAAGCCCGAAGAAGCCGACCTCATCTCGGGCAAGGCCGAGGTCGATGCGGAGTGTCGACACTGGGAAGACGGAGGCGTCGAGGAACGGGAGCGGGAGCGGCTGGCCCAGCTGAGCTTCGTGCGGCGTAGATGGGAGAAGCTGTGGTGAGGAAGACGGGGAGAGGGGAAGAGTTAATAATCATTAGATAAGCCGAGTCCTTACATAATACATTTGTGATTTCTGTTGTCACGAACCTGTTCAGTCCCGCTTTTCAGCAGTGAGATGAGATCGCCGACAGCGGCAAACTTTAGACCGACTCTAGACCTCCGTCTTTTCTCTCCTCTTCTCCGGCGACGCTCATGTGCGCTCGTCTCGTCCCCAACAAAAGGGCGGTCTTTCCGCTATCGTCGACGCCATGCCATCCACAAAGGGAGGCTGTCTGTGGTCTGCTTACTTAAGCAAAGAAAGGATATGCCCAAAATGGGATCTCCGTGTGTCCATTCTTATCCCTTTTTTTTTTTCTTTGCTATCATCGGCGCTCCTTTGAGCCCAATAGAACAGGAGCAAAAAATAAGGATGTCCACTCCTCCCTCCGAAACTTGAGACTTCCGGGATCGGGCATCGTGTTCACCCTATGCAAGATAAAAAAAAAAAGGAAACTGAGGGGGAAATATGGATTTTTTGCCAGACCGCTCAATGGACTCGGACGATCGTGACAGTGCGTGTTCTTCTGATAGGGCTGGACGTGTCGTATAAAAGGAGAGGAAGTGCTGTAGAGTGTGCGTCGATCTTTTGGGCTGCGATTCCTGTAATTACTGTCCCCTTTAGCCCAGAGAAAAATCATACAAAAATCTCTGCCATCCCTTTAAACGACGAAAAAGCCTTTTGAATCCCACACATCTCACAGGATTTTCCTACGAGAAGCAAAAAAACAAAAAAACAAACAAAAAATAACCAGAAAATTCCAGGAAACCCTGCTCTGCTCTCTCAGTCATTCACATTCCCCCATCGGATATCTGAGGCCAAGAAATAGGCCATGCCTAAGGATACGATTGTCGTCTCTCTGCCCGATCCCCAGGAAAATGATGTTCCCACGGCCAGCGAGAGCAGCATGAAGAAGGAGCCCTACTGCTCGGAAAAGCCCGTGTCTCCTACGCCGTCGGAAACTCCACGGGCGGAGGAAGCTGACGTGCCCCAAGACAAATGGAACCGGCCGCTGTCCAACATTGCCAAGGTCGGCTACACATTCTACTCCTTCTTCATGTTTGGGCTGAACGATAGTTCCTACGGAGTGAGTGTTTCCGTTCTTCCCTTTTCCTCCATTCCTTCCTGGACACAGCCAGCTAACATTCTCAGGTCATCATCCCTCAGGTACCACAGTCCCTTGACAAAAGACTACCCTTCTTCCCTATGCTAACCGCGTCTTCTCTCGCAGCTGGAATCATACTACCATGTCTCATACCTGACCGTCTCTCTCGTCTTCCTCTCGCCTGTCGCTGGGTACATTGTCAGCACGCTCTTGAGCGGCATGATCCAGACTCGCTTTGGCAGATTCGGCATCGTCGTCCTCTCGTTCTTCTCGCACGCTATTGCCTACATCGTAGCTTGCTTGCACCCGCCGTTCTACGTGCTGGTCGTGGCCTATATGCTGGTCGGCCTCGGTAACGGTGCCAAGGCGGCCGCCTGGAACTCCTTTGTGGGCAGCCTGAAGCAATCAAACGAAGTGCTCGGCCTGCTGCACGGCTGCTACGGCCTGGGTGCTACTGTCATGCCTCTTGTGGCCAGTGCCCTGCTCAGGATGTCCAGCTTCCACTGGTTCATGGTATACTACCTCTTGGCCGGCGCCGCAGCCCTGGACTGCACTATTGGCGTGATTGTCTTTGCCAAGGACAGGGGGACTTTTAGGAAGAGCAAGCGCAACAGCAGTGGCAGCGGTGGCACAGACAGCAGCAGCAGCAGCAGCGCTGCCTCTGATGAGGAATCCCCTCATCACCAGAACCATCACCAGCACCAGCACCTCTACCCTCTGGATAGTATCAACAACATCGAGGGCACCCTCCAGCGCGTTTCCTCGGCTGCTCAGGTGGGCACCGTGCCTGTTCGCATGCCGCGCATTCCGTCGGATAGCGACGGCCAGGTGGCCCCATCGGTGACGGCTGCCAAGGTGCGCAGCGCCACTCTGGAGTGCCTGCGCAGCCGCGTGGTGCTCATCTGCTGCGTCTACTTGGTGGCCTACGTCGGCTCAGAGGTCTCACTGGGTGGCTGGGTCGTCAGCTTTATGATGGAGGTGCGTCACGGCTCGGCCATGGCCTCGGGCATAGTCAGCAGCGGCTTCTGGGCCGGCATCACGGCAGGCCGCATGGTTCTCGGCTTTGTCACCGGCCGTCTCTTCCCATCCGAGACCGTCGCCGTGTCGTGCTATCTAGCTTGTGCTGTCGCCATCGAGCTTCTCTTCTGGCTCGTGCCCAGCTTTTATGCTTCTGCTGTGGCTGCCTCCTTTCTCGGTACGTATCGAGAGTCATCGCGGAACATGAGACCATGTTTACTTTTACTGACTACCTAGGCTTCTTTCTTGGCCCTCTCTTTCCTGCCGTCATCGTCTGTGTATCGCGGCTGCTTCCGAAACGAATGCTGCTGCCAGCCATCGGCATCTGTTCTGCCGTCGGTGCCTCTGGTGCCTCGTTTATTCCATTTATTGTTGGCGCGGTGGCCCAGGCAAAGGGCGTCCGGTCCTTGCAGCCGGTCATTCTCGCTCTGCTGAGTTTTTGTCTCATCATATGGCAGTTCATGCCCAAGCTGCCGGCTAAAAAAAACCTTTAATACTTTACAATACAGACTAAATACGGTGAAAGAATGACGACACAAAAGTTGTGATGGACAAAGATGAGGAGGAAACTGAAACAAATAGACGGGAACTGGATATACATATAGACATGGGAATGGAAATCCATGGCAATGGGATTACGGAAGGATGGCAGCGACGGACCAAATAGCCTTTTGAGATATGTAATGGAATGAATCCGTGTGACTTTGGTTTTATGAAATCTTATTGTCAATGAGAGAGGGTATGTTCTGTGGTTGGATACTGTAGTGGCATTTTGATGGATTTCCAGATTTCTATAACCAATTTGTTACATTTCAACAGAGAGATCTCCTACTTTTCAAGGGATCTGCAATACTCTTCCGCACGGCTGCCTGCCTCGCTCTGACGCAGACCGTCTTCAGTTCCCAGCACCTGAAATGCCATCATCATACCGCTCGCCTGGTGCCACAATATGTGGCAGTGAAGAATCCAGAGACCCTCATTATCGGCGTGGAACCTGATGACTACATAGCCATAGGGAGGCACGTAGATCGTGTCGCGTTGGAGAGGATTGTCCGTGTTGAAAGGGCCCCCACGGGGTGGCTTTTCCGGGGTGAAAGGATTGTAGTAGTCCCATCCGCCATTCGCTTCGTGGCTTCCAATGACATAAAAGTCAAAGCCATGCTATTAGGGTGGTCAGAAACACGTTTTTTTGGGCCTTTTACGATCATCGTCTTGGCATTCTCCTCTTTGACAGTTTTTGCAATTTTCTGCCTTTCTTTGTACTTACCAAGTGAAAGGGATGTCCTTGTGTATCCATGTTGTTGATCGTGAGCTCGACCCATGCGGACTGCCTGCCCGTCCAGGACACCAACTGGTGGTCATCCTCCCATTCTGCCTGGTCCAAGGCAAGCAGAGCCCTGTTCGTCTTGAGAGGTGTCCATTGCGTGTGGTTGATTTGTGCCTGTGGCACGAAACCGTTGTGGGACAAGAGAGATATGGCCGCAGAGATCATGAAAACCCTCTGGGGTAGCGGAAGAGGAGCCGCTAATGCCGGGCCGGTCACGTTGCGAAGATCGAGCGCTGCCAGCGTGGCGGTGGAAGAGACGGCCGTCGCGGTTCTGTTGCCGGATGTTTCTAGCATGTCAGTGGAAATGGAGAACGTCTGCGTGGGCGTGAGAGCCGGGTTGACAAAGAGAAAGTACTCGTCGTCCATGTCGAGAACCATCTCCGAGGCAGCAGCTCGGCTCTGGGCGTCTTCTGGCCAAGAGAGGATCAGATCGACTCGCTGGGCCGGATAGACGACGCCGACGGTCTGTACAGGAGTCTGAGCTGCGACGTCGAGACCGCCGTCCACAGTGGCTAGCTGGAGTTCGGCATCCGGTATAGCCACTCTGAATCCGAGCAGGGACCTAGAGAGCGCTCAGCAGGGTGCCAGAACAGAACAAGGACATCTATGCCTACCCAACATTGACAAAGCGAAGTCGGTATCTCCGTGACCTGTCCAAGCTCAGTCGAGGCAGCTGGACCTCTGAGCAGTTGACAGGACGGGCAGGCGTGGCCTGAGAGCAGGTGAAGTGGCCCTTGCCATTGACCAGAAAGGAGTCCGGACAGGGCTCATTCCCGTCACTGGATGGATCGAGAAAGACACCCAGAACGTCCTGGGCCGGCTGGTGGTACCAGTCTCCCACGAGAAAGAGCCGGTCCTCGTCATACGGGTGCTGGTGCTGGCTCGGCTCCATGTCGTCGGTGCTATGGATGACAAAGCCTCCGTAGAGACCGTCGGCTCGCTGGACTTGGGAGTGGGCGTGATACCTTTTTGCGAGTATGAGTATGACGTATGAGAATGATCCGGATCCGGTCTTGGACGAACCAGAATGTGCCCGTCTGATTGCCGGCTGGGATGCGGTAGACAAAGTGGCCTCCTGGGGGAATGGCACACTGCGTCACTCCGGCTGGGCCATCCATGTCGTTGGCACCCCGCATGTGAAGGCCATGCCAGTGTATGGACAGAGGCTCGTCTATGGCATTGGTGACATTGATGACTAGTGTATCGCCTGGTCGACACTCAATGGTCGGACCTGGAAATTGACCTGGAATATTCAGCAGAGACGCAGGATAGAGGGCGAGGAACCGCTGGGTCTGACGCTCAACTGACCATTAATGACATACAAGTCCTTCTGCACGCCATCAGGAGACTGAGAGGTACGTGCAACGACCCATGACGTGTACGTTGTCCGGGGTGGCCTAGCGACGTGGTCTTGAGGATGGAGGCGAATGGCCAACTCGGCCACGGTATTTGAGCTTGACACAAGGTCCCGGGAGACAGACACAGCTGCTGTATCCAGGAGGAGCAAGAGACTGAGAAGAACGAGGCAGCAGACGCCCATGAGAACATGTGAGGTAGATGGCAAGAGGCTCTTGGCCAGCCATCCGCATCGCCACCTATAGCCTCTCTTGTGAGGGACATGCTCTGGCCAGTCGGATACTTCGTGATCGTCTAGTAGCGGATATTCCTGGTCATCCATGGCCATTTGATTGACAGAGACAGAAAGGGCAAACGTGAACGTTGACTGCAAGACAGAGGTTCTACATAGTATCATGAGTGAAATATATACTGTGCGAAGATCATGTGTTTGTGGATCTACTGTGTGGACAATGTGCGAGTCAGCAGCCACACAGTTTACGGGTAATGGGTATGCACATTCTATTCTAGAAATTTAGGTGCTGTACGATAATCTATCAGAGTTTATTAGCTATCTGATGTGCTATTGTCTGACCGTAGACGATAATAAGTTGTAAGACTGTTTTTATGCACTTTGCATCTGCTCTTTCATGACAATAGGAATAGATAAATCACACTAGGCACACTGTGCTGAAACGGTTGCACAGTGTCATTATGAAATAGACTAATGCATCCTATTGGTTGGTACGACGTTACACAGACACACGTGCGTGAATGTCTGGCTTTCTTCGCAGCTCTGCCTCGTCGGCGGGTGAGCGCGTGTCTGCCAAGGCCGAGTATCCGTGTCTATTGCCTACATGGTTACATTGCGGTCACTTACACCACCTTCCTTTCCGGCTCAGGTCAAGCTTCGAGCTAGACATGGCCGTCTTACAATGCCCCAGATGTGACTGGCCAGACGAGAAGGCAGCTGCAGAGGCCAATTCATCGGATAGCTGACCGACCAGCATCAGGGCTGATCGATCACGCACGTGTATGGAGGCGACCTTCTGAGCTGCTGTCGAGGCTGCTCTGCGGAAGCAAGGACGCGAAGCAATCTCCTGGAGTGGGACGTTGTATAAAGCCAGGAGGACCTGGCGCACAGTCTACAAGCCAGAGTACGCTCCTGGTCTCAGAGTCGGCAGATATCGTCCCAAGACTGACGACATGTCTCGGCTTGCTTTCCGGGCCTTGCTGGCTGCAGCGGTGGCGAGCACCGCCCACGCGGCCTCTCTGGCGGATATCAAACATGTCGTCATGATCATGATGGAGAACCGCTCCTTCCAGCATGTGAGATACTCGAGATCCTTTTGACGTGTCTCCTCCCCGAGACGGAACTGACTGGCACAAAGTACTTTGGCACCATGGCCGGCGTCCGCGGCTTTGCCGACCCCAATGTCCAGTTCAACCCAAAGAGCAATCGCTCCATCTGGTACCAGTACGTGTGACAACGAGGTCGAGGCCTGGGTAGAAGCTGCTGCTGACCGGTCGCCTTGTCTGGCAGAAACGTCTCGAGTCTCACAGACAAGGCCGACTACCTGCTGCCGTACTGGCTGAACTATGAGAATACAGAGACGGGCCACAACAAGAGCCAGTGTCTCTGTGCCGGCGCCAACAACTGGATTCCCACGCACCAGGCCCTCAATGACGGCCTCAACGACCAGTGGGCCATCATCGACTATCCCCAGTCCTGGGGCTACCTCAAGCGCCAGGACCTCGAGTACCACTTTGCGCTCGCGGAATCGTACACCCTCGGTGACATGTACCATGTAGGCTGACCCTGGGCCCTTCTGCCCTGCAAAACTCTGGGTCTCTTTGCCCTGCTGGCCGCCCTGCTGATGATCGTCTAGGCTGCCATCACTGCCAACACCGACCCTAACCGCTGGTACTGGCAGTCGGGAACGATCAACGTGCCTGGTGGCAAGACAGCCTTGGGCTCAGGCGGTGTAGTCCTGGACAATAACCAGGTCAATGGTATTTCCTCTTCTTTGATTTTTTTTCGTCTGCCTCCTCGCCCTGCCTTGAGCTGACCCGTTCCATCTTGGCAGGATGCACGGCCACCAACCTCAACTGCCTGCCGCTGGAGTGGCCTGCTTTTGCACAGTACCTGGATGAGGCGGGCGTCGACTGGCGGTCCTTTCAGAACTCGTGGGACTGGGCTACGAACAGCGGGCTCTTCTACTTCAAGGCCTTCCAGGACGCGGCCACAGACTCGAGCCTGTACCAGCGCGGCCTGGCCTTTGACGGCGACAACGGGCTGGAGGCCTTCAAGACAGCCGCAGCCGAGGGCACCCTTCCCGAAGTCAGCTGGGCCTTTCCTCCCGGCTCCCTGCAGGAACACCCTCCACATACGCCGCAGGACGGAGCCTGGTGGATCAACCAGATTGTCAATGCGTCCCTCCACGGACCGAATTACAAGGAGACGGTCATCCTTTTGAATTACGACGGTGAGTCCGGCGGGAAAATGGAATGATGAAGCAGTCCAGATCCGTCGCTGACCATGCCAGAGGCGGGTGGCTGGGGCGATGCTGTCATGCCGTTGATCCCTCCCAAGGGCACGGCGGGCGAGTGGTTTGAAGACCCGTACGGAAAGCTTGGCTACACCTACTCGGGCCCGGGTATCCGCATTCCCCTCATCCTCATCTCGCCCTTTACACGTGGCGGTCACGTCTTTACAGAGCGCGGAGACCACTCTTCCATCCTGCTCTTCCTCGGTAGGCCACCCCGCCAGACTCTGTCTGATTCTGTGCCCCCCCCTCTGCATATCATATCCCTCGCTGACGAGGCTTCCAGAAAAGTACCTGGCGGCCCGGGGCTACAGCAACCTCACGGTCGAGTCCCAAATGTCCGACTGGCGCCGCGAGCACCAGTCCAACCTCTTGGCAGCCTTTGATTTTGACCATGTGAGTTGGCTGGCCCCCTCCTCCGTCTGCTTCTCATGGATCCTGACAAGCCTAGCCCGACTACAGCATCCCCGATCTCCCGAAGCCCAAGACACCCATTGCCAACGCCAACGGACAGTACATTGGCATGTACAACGGCTTCTGCTCGTCCACCTACGGCACATCCTGCTCGTCGAGCCAGTACACGCTGCCCATTCCCTATGGCCAGCAGACGGAAGAGGACGCACTCTTCTTCGAGGATGGCTTCAAGGGCGTGCGAGGCTACCTGACCGAGGGCCGCTACCTCGTCTTTGAGTGCAACGGCCACGCCCTCTCCAATCCGGGCAAGGGCAACGACGACAACAACCAGTTTGTCGCGACGCCGGCCACGGCTGCCCACGACGACCTCCAGCAACGCTGGGTGCTGCACGCGCTGCAAGACGAGGGCACCACCTTCCACGTGGCAAGTGCCTATGACGGCCGCTACCTCTCGCAGCACTCGAGCCTGTCGACGGCTGAGAGCGGAGCCCAGCAGTACAACATTACGTGCCTGGGCAGCAGCCGGTACGCCCTGCAAAAGGAGAACGGCGCCTATCTCAACATTCAGCCGGACGGCACGCTCTCTTTCGACTCGCAGCCCCTTGGCTTTGAGGTCTACAGCGTGACCTACCACAACTAAGGGGGCACAAGGACCAAGACAAGGCGAGAAATGCCGTACAAGAATTTGCTTCTCGTATATATATATATGTACATAGTGTGGGAGCTTGTCATGGAGAAATCAAACAATGGCGGATGGCCAGTCTGGCTCAGGTGAAATGGTGCTCGTGGCACTGCCCCGATGCTGTAGAATCTCTGGGCGTCTTGCGGGAGCCGCTGCTGTCTCTGACGGCGCGTCTTTCCGTGACACCGTAGGTAGACCGCCGAGAGAAGTGCGGAGAGGAGAGCGGCAGCAGACAGGACGGCGTAGCCCAGGACGAGGCTACGTGATGCGTCTGCCAGCTGCAGGCCACTGGCCTCTGTCAGAAGTACTGCCAATAGCAGAGAAACAGGTCACTTTCTACGCATGGCACTCACAGTCCACCATTGACCAGCACAAGAATCCACAGAATACCCATCCCACAGACCTGGATGCTGCTGAGTAAGCCGTGGCTGTCCGCGGCACGAGCAGGCGTGACACGAGGCTGCGCAGGGGAAGCCACGCGCAGAGCGACACGGAGACCGATCAGCAAGAGGCCGAGAAAGAAGACGGCCAACCCGAGCGCCTGGTGTGGCGATGAAAAGGTCTGCAGAGCCAGGTAGGACGCACTGACACGCCCGCCAAGGCCGAGACCGGTGATGAGCAGACCCAGATAGACGAGAGGCATGGCCGTGTCGACGAGAGCATGCTGGTGATGGCGGGGATGTAGGTGTTGGCTGCCCAGAAACACGTCGACAGGCGCCACTACCAGCCCAACGGCGACAGCTAGGACGAGCCCGTGAGCCAGGGCAAGGCGGTCAGAGTCGCCACGAACGAGGCTGCCGTCTCCGTAAGCGAGGACTCCCCTGTTGATGCCGTTGTTGACGCTTGTCAGCACGCCTGTGCCTCCAGAGCCTGTGGCCTGGCGCGTGCTGAGCAGGAAGCGGCCGTAGACGCTGTGGCGGCGCAGCGGCACCGCCGGATCATCGGATGCCAGCCAAGCCGATCTCTTGTGCGGGTGCGGTCCGAGGGCGTACAGCATCGGCTGCCGATCCGTGTTGCTGTCCAGAGAGCCGCCGGGCCAAGAGCGGCAGTTGGAGCAGGTCCCGCTCGCCACGAGATAGTCGCCGTTGACGGTCGAGTTGCTGTTGAGTGAGACGATGGTCGAAGAGGAGTGAGCAGGTTCTGTGTGGCCCGTAGCGAGGCGAGGGCTGACGGTGATGTCTGGGTGAGAAGATGTTAGATAAAACCCCGAATGTACTTGTGAAAAACCAGGGATGAAGCAGTACGTTTGCCATCGGCTGCAGGGTAGGCTATGAGCATCAAGGAGCCGGCCATTTGCGAGCCAAATCCCATGGCGACATAGGAAAAGTGGCGGGGTGCAGCAAAGTAAAAATGAACGTCGCTGCTGTTGGGGGCCAGGTTGACGGCGATGGTCATGGCCATCTGCGCATGGTGGAAGTTGGAGACGGCAGCCATGATGAAGTCTGCCAGGGAGTGGTGCATCCATCGCAGAGTGAGGCAAAATCTATGAAGCTACGCGCATATGTATGAAAGAAATTCGTCACGGGGCAGACATTGCACACTTTGGATAATTATGCAGGTTGAATGAGTTCTATTGCAAGGACAATTTGGAAATATAAGCTTGACTGTTTCAGACAGCTAGATGATGTACCAGTGAAAAACGTGCCCCCTGCCCCCCCCATTTGTCCATGCATGGAATTCTCACTGCCATTGCAGTCCGTATCCCCATCCCCGTTTCGCCATGTAGCCCATGTTCCTGCTGCCAGAACCACCGCCGCCTTCCACAGTCCGACTCTAAACTGATGGTCAGCATTTCACAATAAATCCAGGAGCAGAGCAACAGTACATACCGCATCTTGTCCGACACCAGTTGCACGTTCGAGGCGACCGATTGCCCCCAGCAAGATAATGCTAGTCAAATGACCATGGATGTTGATGTTGAGCTCGCTAGATCAAGATGCTGCAGGTAAAGCTCATCCAGGCCTCTGGAGCAATCGGTCAGTGTCGTTCCCCACCTTCCAAGCCTTCCACCAAGCATGTCGTCAATTCCACCCACCAAGCACGTCAAGTCCACCAAACAGGGCCCTTAGATCCACCAAACAGGGCCCTTAGATCCACCAAACATGTCGAGTCCACCAAATACGGCCCTTAGATCCACCAAGCATGTCGAGTCCACTAAACAGGGCCCTTGAATCCACCAAGCGTCATCAAATCCACCAAAGGAGGTCGTACATCTCACACCTTCACCAAACAATCCGTTGTCGATTCTGTGCTATCGGCAGTAAGATGTCGTGCTTGAAGCAGCTCTTCTTGGTGTTGAAAGTACTGATGTGCCACGACCTAAAAGTCTGAAATGCTCTTTCAATGTTAGTAATGAATATTGTGAGTGTTGAAAATGAATGTAGGCAGTAAGATGCCAGCTTGAGCAGTAAGGTGCCAGCTTTGGTAGTAAGATACCAGCTTTAGCGTTAAACCGTTCTGGATTCGCAGTAAGATGCTAGCTTGAGCAGTAAGGTGCCGGCTTTGGTAGTAAGATACCAGCTATTAGCAGTGAAGATGCTAGCTTGACAATAAGGTGCCAACCTCGAGTAGTAAGATACAAGCTATAAGTCGTAGCAGTAAGATGCAAACTAAGCAGTAGGATGCCAGCTCAAGTCATAGCAGTAAGATGCCAGCTTGTGCAGTAAGGTGCCAGCTTTAGTAGTAAGATACAAGCTAGCTTGACAACAAGATGCCAACCTCGAGTAGTAAGATACAAGCTATTAGCAGTAAGATGCCAGCTAATTCGTAGCAGTAAGATGCAAACTAAGCAGTAAGATGCCAGCTAAGTCATAGCAGTAAGATGCCAGCTTGTGCAGTAAGGTGCCAGCTTTAGTAGTAAGATACAAGCTAGCTTGACAACAAGGTGCCAACCTCGAGTAGTAAGATACAAGCTATTAGCAGTAAGGGTGCCAGCTTAAAGCAGTAAGATGCCAGCTATGAGCAGTAAGGGTGCCAGCTTGAAGCAGTAAGATGCCAGCTATAAGCAGTAAGGGTGCCAGCTTGATGCAGTAAGATGCCAGCTATAAGCAGTAAGGGTGCCAGCTTGTGCAGTAAGGTGCCAGCTTTAGTAGTAAGATACAAGCTATTAGCAGTTAGGTGCCAGCTAAGTCGTAGCAGTAAGATGCAAACTAAGCAGTAGGATGCCAGCTCAAGTCATAGCAGTAAGGTGCCAGCTTGGCAGTAAGGTGCCAGCTTGGCAGTAAGGTGCCAGCTTGATGTAGAAATGCCATTCAAAGCAAGCCGAAGCTAGGCTTTAAGCAATCAGATGCCATGGACTTTTAGCCATCTGGTTTGGTCGCTGCATCCACTGCATAAGACCGGTCTTCCCAAAAGCATCAAGCTCCGGGCGCCGCTAGTGATTGTTGGCTTGGTAGCCGTGTTCCCTGTACGCACAAGTGCGTTCTCGATGATCTGACCCTAGACTATGCACGGTTAGCAAATGGTGAGCTTCCAGGTTGGCCTCTCCAGTTCTCCAGCTCTCTCGGTTCTTCAGTTGACTCACAGGAATGCAGACTCCGAGGTGTGGCAGCTCTGGAATCGAAAATGCCCATCCAGATCTGGAATCGAAAATGTCCATCCAGAAAATGCTGCCATGATCTTCTTCTCCATGGCAAGTAGTTCCTCGTGGAGAGTGAACGAAGCAGCCAGAGGGAAAAGAAAGATGGGGAGAAAGGAGAGAAAAGAGGGGGAGAAAAGGGGGAAAAAAAAATCAAAAGAGAAAAGAGAGAGAGGGAATGGGAGGGGAGGAGTAAGACAAACAAGGCAGGAGTGCAGAAGAAGAGGAAGGAAGGACCGGAAGAGGTAAAGATAGACTAGGAAGGAAGGACTGGCAGAGAGCGAGGAGCATACGTCAATTCTTTCCTCTTGTGGGATCCAGATTCTTCTTCCATTGAATTATGTAATACATCACTTGGGCAGCTAACTCTTCTCTATCGGATACGCTGCTTCCTGGCCAAGCCTGTTTGTTCAGACAACCCAAGCCCTCCATCTCTACTCTGCTCTCTTCGCGGCAGAATATGCCGCATTGGATCAGACATGGTGCCTATGCCAGCCTCGTCGTGTACGGAATCATTTTCGGCTAGCCGTCAAAGAAGAGCGGGTGAAGGCGCCGGGACTCGCGCGTGACGCTGTCGAGGAGCTTCATCTGGAAGAGCGTGCGAGGGGGGAGAGAGGAGAGAAGGGTATCCGTGTTGCTGTTTTTGTCCACCTCCATGACACTCTGGATCTCGTCTCGATATTAGGCGCGGATTATTTCGGAGCGAGTGATGGAGTCATCGATGCTGTGTAAGAAAACAGAAGATAAGAAAACAGAAAATAAAAAGTCGGAGGACTGTGGGTTGATTTTTACGGACAATGAGGATCTAAGCAAGAGCCAAGTCTGAAAAGTCGGGATGAATCTGTCAACACAAGCATCCACGTGACATGTCTGCTCAGATCAAAAACGGAAGGTGCCCAAGCAGGCAAGTTTTATGACACATGCTTCCTGAGTCACTCTGCCAGCACTGCAGAGTCGACTGCCCGAAAACAGGCCATGGAACGTTCGAGGTAAGCCTCTGAGAATCTCCCTCTCCTCTCGCCATTCAACAGTCAGCATGGACAGCGAATACCTCCGCTCCTGGCCCGTGCCTCTCTCCCAGGCCCTGCTTGCCGTCGGCGTCGTCTGCTGGTGTGCTGTCTACCTGCTGATGGCCCGGGCCACTCGACAGACGGCCAGCCACCGCTGTGCCATGCCGCTGCTGGCCTTTGCCCTCAATCTCTCGTGGGAAGCTGTCTATCTCGTGCTGGCTGCGCGTGCCGGCGCCGTCGTCGAGGCAGCCGGTATTCTCCTCTGGCTTCTCTGCAACCTCTGTGTGCTGGCGGCCAGGCGGGCGGAAACTACGGCAGAGACGGCAGAGACAGTGACTAGAAAATCAGACAAGAATGGCAATTCCAGAATGCAATCCCCCGACTCTCTGATTCTGCTCCTCTTCCTGGCCACCATTCTCCACGCCGCCGCTGCTCGTTCGTGGCACGGCCATCCTGGGCTGGGCTGCAGCACCTCTGATCCCGCTCCCGTCTACTACACCCTCCGCGGATACGGCAGGGCCAGCGGCATGAGCACGACGACCGTGGAGCTCGCTTTCTGGACGAGCACCGCCTGCCAGCTCGTGACAAGCATGGACAGCCTGCGAGCGCTCTGGTGGACGGAGGACACCCAAATCACCAGTATGGCAATATGGTCCGTCTGCATCCTCTCTCCTCTTTTCTCTTTTCTCTTTTTTTCTGTCATTTTCCTATCCTTCTCTGACGGTCTCTCTAGGCTCCTCCGATTCTCTGGTTCTCTCGCGGGCATCGTCTTCGCCAACGGCATTCTATGGTGGTTCTGGCCAGGACCGCACTGCTTCTACGCACAACCGGCAGCCATGGTTATCAACGGAACGTGGGTTGTCTGCGACTTGGTTTACGGTTATCTGCTACACTCACTGAGATGCCGAGACGCGAGACGAGAGGGGATGTCTGGGACGTCATGCTTGGATCGGTTGATTATGTAATCATAACTTACAACAGAGTGGAGTCCTGTGAAAAATAAAAAGTAAAAAAAAAAGAGGAAAAAAGTACAAAGACCAAAAATCTTGAACAAAGCAAGAAGCAAGGCTTCAGACTGCGCAAACAAACGGCCTTTACATGCCCCGGCTCGCCGTGCGTCTGACTGGCATTCCGACTTGGAGGCAAGGCGGCATACGAGCGGCCGTGTCGACGGCCACACTCCCCTCACCACTCACGGCCACAAGCCATTCTCCTCCTCTTCCTATTCAGCATCGACGACCATTGAGCAGGATGGGATGCAAAAAGCCTGCCAAGCCGACGGCCGTGGCTACGAGCCACCATGGCCACGAAAACATCACCGTGGGGCCCGATGGGACGCGGTACCGCACCGCACAGGAAGGCATGGCGCGGATTTTCGTGCCTCTGAGCGACGGCGACAAGACGCGACAGAACGGCGGCGGCGGGCCGGCCGTGGAGGACCACGCGCAGCAGGTGTTTTACAATCCGATCCAGCAGTTCAACCGCGATCTCAGCGTGCTGGCCATTAAGGCGTACGGACAGGCGCGGCTGCAGGAGCGGGAGGCACGGTTTCTGCGCAAGAAGGAAGCGTTTGCGAGCAAGAAGCGAAAGCGGCAGACGAAGCCGGGCGAGGACCAGATCGAGGCCGGGGAGGGACAAGGAGAGGCGGGGGGGGAGGGGCAAGAGACAACGGGGACAGAGAACAAACGGCCCGTCAAGAAGCAAAAGGAGGTGGAGGCAAGCCCGACAGACAGTCCAACGGAGGCGGCCACAGACAAAGCAGACGAAGCAGACAAATCAAACGAAGCAGACAATGCAACCGAAGAAAACAAAGCAAACGAGTCCTCGCCGGTCCCCCCCCTCCGCATTCTCGACGCCCTCTCGGCCACCGGACTGCGCGCCCTCCGCTATGCCCACGAGCTTCCCTTTCCCGTCGCCATCACGGCCAACGACCTGCTGGCTGCCGCCACAGAATCCATCCGCCGCAACGTCCAACTGAATGGACTGCAGGACAAGATCGTGGCGCGGCAGTCGGACGCCCTGGCGCACATGTACACTGTCGTCGCGCAGGACCTGACGGCCGCTGCTGAGGCCATGGAGGCCCCGACGGGCGCAGACAACAAGGGCAAGGAGAAGAGGGCCAAGGGCCCCCCCCGACCCCGCGGCCCCAGCGAAAAGTATGACGTCATCGACCTCGACCCCTACGGCACGGCGGCCACCTTTCTGGACGCCGCCGTGCAGGCCGTGCGCAACGACGGCGGTCTGCTGTGCGTCACCTGCACGGATGCGGGCGTCTGGGCGTCCCAGGGATACCCCGAGAAGTGCTATGCGCTCTACGGCGGCGTGCCCATGAAGGGCAGCCACTCCCACGAGGCCGGCCTGCGGCTTGTGCTGCACGCTCTCGGCCAGGCCGCGGCACGCTACGGGCTCGCCATTGAGCCGCAGCTCTCGCTGTACATTGACTTTTACTGCCGCGTCTTCGTCACGGTCTCCCGGTCGCCCGCCAGCGTCAAGTTCCTCGCCGGCCAGACCATGGCCGCCTACAACTGCGACCAGGGCTGTGGCGCCTGGACGACCCAGCCCCTGCTGCGCAACCGGGTCACGCCCAACAAGAACGGCTCCGGCACCTTTTACCGCCACACCTTTGCCGCCGCTCCGCTGCAGGACGGCGGCCGCCGCTGTCCCCACTGCCGCTCCCAGACGCACCTCGCCGGGCCCATGTATGCCGGGCCTCTCCACTCGCCTGCCTTTATCCAGCGCATCCTCGACGACTTGCCCCACGTGTCGACAGAGGTCTATGGCACGACGGGGCGCATCCGTGGCATGCTGCAGACGGCTCTCGAAGAGGTCGCCGAAGACGATGCGGCCCCAGCTGCCCCAGACGGCCAGGTAAAGGCAGGCGGGCTCGAAAAGTCCCGCGAGGACAGGCTCGCCACGCTGGATCCGACGCCCTTCTTCTTCATCCCGACCAACCTCGCCAAGGCCGTGCACTGCGCCACGCCCAACGAGGACGCCATCCGCGGCGCTCTGCTGCATCTCGGATACCGCGTCGCCCGCAGCCACTGCCGACCCGGCAGCATCAAGACCGATGCGCCCTGGTCCGTCCTCTGGGAGATCATGCGCGAATGGGTGCGCCAAAAGGCACCCATCAAGCCCGAGAGCATCCGTCCAGGCACGGCGGCCTACGAGCTGCTGCGGATGGGAGGCAAAGAAGAGAAACCGCCGACGACAGAAGACGACGAGCAGGAGAAGACGGAAAGCGGACAGGGGCTCGAGGTCGTCTTTGATGAACAGCTGGGCCACAGGCACGCTCAGCGGGGCGGCAAGCTGGTTCGATATCAGATCAATCCGCGCGAGAACTGGGGACCCATGAACCGCGCAAGAGGACATTGAGAGTTTCTAGGCCAGAGTACGAAGAATATACAAAAAATATACAGAGAAAATGAAAATATACAGAAGGATGCTCGTCTTCTCAGCATGTTGGTCACGTGACATTTCCGGTGGGATAGGGGATCGGCGGCAGGTACCCCGCGGCGAACGAACTCCGGGCGAAAAGGCAGAAAGGCGATGTAAGCAGGTGGACAGGCCGAGAATCCTGAATACATGGACGTATCGCGACAGATAACGTCAGCTTGGCAGTAGAAGATCCCCGTAGGGTTTTGGTGGTTGCCTGTCTGCTTACGAACGGGAAGGAGGGGTGTTAGTCGCCTGCTGACAATCTGGTGGCTCCTTCCGCAAATTCCATTCCAACGTCACTTTTTCTAGACGTATATACTTTTATTTTCATCTTATTTTCACATTCATCTTTTTTCTTTGTTGGATTCGTGATTCTCAATTCTCACTCAACCCTTCTTCTCTTCGCATGTCTCCAAATTCGACGCAGATTCAGGCACGGACCGTTGCCGCGGCTGCCTACGCAGATGGCGAGCTAGTCATCCGAACAGAACCCTCTCCCTCGGAGACCGATGCCTCTTCAGAGTGGAGGATCCGCAGAGACGAAATCGTGGCCATTGTCGCGCAGGACACTGCCACAACCCCTCTGCACTGCATCGCCTGGCTGCACGAGACCTTGCCGGAGGAGAATGACCAGGCAGAGCCTTTCCAGTTCCACACGCTGCTGCTGTCTCAGGCATCGGCCGAACGTCATCTGCCACGTGACTTGCTCGACTCCCACCTCCTGCGCCAGACGCCGGCGGCGTGGCAGTCGGCCGCCTCGCAGCTGCATGTGGTCGTGTCCACCCGCTCGGGTGTCTGCCAAGCGCAGGCTTTCTACGATGCCGTCTTGCAGCCGCTGCTCGGCCTCTTTCGGCTGGTCGAGACGTCGCCCTTGTCGCCATCTGCCTCGCCGTCCTACCGGCTCCTCGTGACCAGCAGTCCGCATTCCATCTCCGAATATGCGCGTCCGCTTCCCTCGTCGTCGACCATCATCCTCCTGAGCGGCGATGGCGGCGTCGTGGACCTGCTCAACAGCATCCAGTCCGGCACAGACACAGACTCGGCATCGTTGCCCACCATGGCACTCCTGCCCCTCGGCACGGGAAATGCGCTCTTTCACTCGCTGCACAGGCCCAAGTACATGGCTGCGGCTTCTGCTGCTTCTGCGGCTTCTGCGGCTTCTGCGGCCGGCAGCGGCGGCTCTCCAGGGCCCTCTCCCCTCGTGCTTGGCCTGCGCACCATCTTGCACGGCCAGCCAGCTCCCCTGCCTAATTTCGAGGCCACCTTTGCCCCGGGCTCGCACAAGGTCAGCTACGTCCCCGAGACGGACACGGCAGACGACTCCGCTGCCCCGCTGCTGGAGCACGCCGAGACAGTGACACGCCTGCGCGGCGCCATTGTGGCCAGCCACGGGTTCCATGCCCAGATCGTCTGGGAGAGCGACACGCCCGAGTACCGCAAGCACGGCGCCAAGCGGTTCGGCATGGCCGCCACCGATCTGCTCGCCATCTCACACACCTACAACAGCGACGTCCGGGTGAAGAAGACGGACGGCACCCTGGTTACGCTAGGCACGCAGTTCCAGTACATCCTGGCCACGCTCGTGTCCAGCCTCGAAAAGACCTTTGTCATCTCGCCCGCCAGCCAACCGCTGGACGGACAGCTGCGTCTCGTGCACTTTGGCGCTATCGGCGGCGAGCGCACTATGGAAGTGATGATGGCGGCCTACAACAATGGCGCTCACGTGGGCATGCGCTGGCCAGCATCCACGGCTGGCCATGGAAAAGAGGAGGCCGTCGGCTACGAGGCCATTGACGAGCTGGAGATCACCGTGCACGAGTCTGACGCACGCTGGCGCAAGATGTAAGCCCTTCCCCCTCCGAGAAGATGATCAGTGCAGTGCGCATACTAAACCAGACAGGTGCATCGATGGAACCATTGTGGAGGTGCCCGAGGGCGGATGGATGCGCGTCTGTGGAACAGCACAGCCGGCGCTAAACGTTCTTGTATACGCAGAGCCCTGACCCGTGCATAGCAGTGCTCTACTATGTATTATTCACATTGCTCCTATCAAAGTGCCCTTGTTTTTATGGGCTCGATAGACGGGCTGTCTGCGACCCCAACGCTGTACTGTTTTCCATTTACCGTCCCAGATATGTCCAATAGATGCCCGCTGTGCCCGAGAAGCAAGAGTAAATACGGAGAAAATGAATGGAGAAAATAAAAAATAAAAAAAAGTCAAAAGAAGAACGAAATAAAAAAGAAAGAGGTCGCGGTTGATGCCGTGGTCCAGTTGGATTACTCATGGGTGGTTGCCTCTCCGCTTCCCGCAGGATTGGGGTAGTGGAAGGCAGCCACGGCAATGCTGATGTAGACGATGACGCACAGCACGCCCTCGAGATAGTTGCTCTTCTGGTCGCGTAGAAAGTTGCCCACGGTGATGACGGCGAGGATCAGCACGCCAATGTCAAAGAGCTCAAACTCGAGGCCCATGGGCCGATGCAGGCCCCAGCCGACGATGACCACCAGCGGCCCATTGAACATGGCCGTCTGCAGCGTGGCGCCGAGAACGTGGGACATGGCAAAGTTCATCTGGTTGTCGTAACTAGAGTCTGCGTGAGCGGAAGAAGAAGAAAAGAAAAAGAAAGAAGAGAAAAAAGAAAAGGAGAGAAAAAAAAAACAAGAAAAAGAGAAAGGACAAAAAAAACCTACGCTTCGTCAATGGCAGTCAGATGCTCGGCGGCCTTTTCGACCAACGGAACGAGAATGAGGCCCATAAAGGCGTCTGACACGCCGCGTTCTTCGACAATCGACTCAATCTCCTCGACGAGCGCCAGCGCAATCAGCGTCACGAGGGCGACAGACACGGTCAGTGCAATGACGCACTCTGTCATGGTCAGGCGGTTTTTGGCCTCCTCTTCGTGCGAGACGCCGTGTCTCGTGGTGGTGGCCGTGGCGTCAAAGTCGTCGTGGAGGTCGCCGTGCGAGCCGTGTCGACGCACCCACTCCTCGTCGCCTTCAAAGATGTCCTCGTAGATGCCGTGGTGGCTGCGGGTCTGAAAGTAGATGAAGAAGGCGTACGAAATGATGAGCAGGATGGCCGACACGCGCGAGACAGTCAGGGTCTTGGCCGTCAGCTCCTCTGCTGTCAGCGTGCCGCCGGCGAGGGTGTGGTTGAACAAGGTGGGCACAGCCAGAGCAAAGCCGCTGTTTGTGTCAGTAGAGAAAGATGAAGAATGGAGAGGGGGGACGCACGCTGTCAGCAGCAGACCGGTTCCGGCCTCGCTGACGGTCTCGCTGAAATGCTGCTCGTTGCGGACGATGCCGCCGACAAAGAAGCAGAGGCCGAGACAGAGCAGCATCGTGGCCAGGACGGAGCCGAGGATGGCGGCCTGTATGACGGTGTAGAGGCCGCGGGTGAGGAGGACGTTGAAGAGGACGATTTCGACAATGGAGCCGATGCTAGGCCGTTGTCAGCAAGCAGCCAGCCGCCGGACGAGATATCATTGATCATCTTTTTTGCCTTGCAACTCACGTCGTCTCGATGAGGATACCCAGCACATGTGGCATCTTGTGGGCCAGCTCCTGGCCAGCAAAGCCGATCATGTTGGCGCACGGCACCATGGCGACATAGGAGAGGATAAAGGTGATGAGGTTGTTGTGAGGCGTGTTGTCGAGCGCATAGCGGCACGCCAGAGCAGCCGGCACGACGGGCCACAGCACGTTGACGGCCGCAGAGACCTTGCTAGACGAGCGAAAGGCCAGCTGCAGAAACCGCAGAGGATGGATGCCCGAGCGGTTGCTCTCGCCGTCCTTGCGCAGGTGGAAGCGCATGTGGCGGGGCCGGAGGCGTCGTCGTCGCTCCGAGGAGGTGGACGAGCCGGCGGGCGGCTGGCCGGCAGCCGGGCCGTCCTAGGAGGGGGGGGCCATGGCAGTGGCGGCAGTCACGTCGCCCTGGTGCAGCGGCAGCGTCATGGGCAAGGCAGAGCTCGCCGGCTTCGGCTCGAGCTTCTCGCGGTCGGTGGTGCCCGTCGACGAGCTTGGGGGAGTTCTTCTGGCGGCCATGTTGGGCGAGAGGTCGTCGGCGAGAGCGTGGGTGACAGGAGCGACAGAGCTGTCGGGAGGGAAGAAAGCAGCAGGCAAACAGGCAAATGGACAAAATAGACAAACGATCGAGAAACAACGCAAACCAGAGCGTCTCGCCAGAAGCTGCAAAAAAGATGGGCCAAATCTCCGTCCGCCAACCAGGTTTTGTCTCTTGTCTTTTGTTTCTTGTTGTTTTTTTATTTTTTATTTTTATCTTTTTTCCTTTTTTTCCCTTTTTTCTGCGCTGTGCCAACGCATCAGCACCAGTGACGGACCTGCCCTCTGAAAGTACAACGACTCGCAGTGCTGACTCTCCTTGGCGCCCCTGAAGCTTTTGCTGGCTGGCTCTTGGCAGCGGTTTCAAGTGGGCTTGTGGAGCTGCATCCTCCTAGAATAGTCGAAAAATAGTCCAAAGGAGAAATGAAGAGCAATTTCAACAAGCTCACGGCGCCCGACAGAAAAGCTTAATATCGGAGCTGAAAAAAATTGGGCGCCACGATGAGCGGAGACGGGCAGAAGAGAACATGTTGACATGACGGCGTTGTGAAATTACATGGTGAGAAGAGTAAAATAAACAAGGCAATAGAATGGCTACATAAAACGACGCGGCGTCCTGTTTCGCTCCTTCTCGCAGAGTGCCATCCATTTCCCTGTTTTGTGCGATGCCAGTTTCGTTCCATGGCAGGCGCCACCGACTGCTCCTGCCTCGCACTAACTAAACGGCGCGATCCGCACTGACATGCCAGTTCTGCTTACGTAATAGCCCATCTTATCCCTTTGTCGCTTCGAGGAGACATGTCTCGAATATCTTTGTCTTCAGAGGCTTGCTTGGGTCCTATCTGCTTCCACCCAGGGACTAGCCTAGCCGACCACAGTGCCACCCCGCCATCCCTCTCCTCGTCACGATCACAATCCCATCTTATCAATACCGCCAGATAGCATCGGCCATGGCAGCCACCTGTGCCATCTCACGCACATCGTGCACCCGCACAATGTCCGCACCGCCCTGAACGGCTGCCGCCACTGTCGCTGCAGTGCCCCAGACACGCTCGGCAGGCGTCGCCACGCCCGTCGTCTGCCCGATGAACGACTTGCGGCTCGAGCCGACAAGCCAGGGCAGGGCGGCGAGCCCAGGCCACGCACGCAGCTCATCGAGATGGCGCAGAACATCGACGTTCTGCAGACCGATCTTGGCGAAGCCGAGACCGGGGTCGAGAACAATGCGCCAGCGCCGAATGCCAGCGGCCTCCGCCGCGGCTACACGCTGGAGGAGTTCGCCGGCCACGGCCGAGATGATGGCCTGCGATCTGCCGGTCACGTCTTGCGGTCCCTTGGCGTCGGTTTCCTCTCCATACTGATTCAATCGGTTCATGGTGGCAGGCGTGCCGCGCATGTGCATCAGACAGACGGTGACGCCGAGCCGCGCCACGGTGGGCAGCATCTCCGGGTCCATGTCCCCGGCGGAAACGTCGTTGATCATGTCAGCCCCGGCTGCCACGGCCGCCTCGGCCACGGCCGCGCGATACGTGTCGACGCTGATGGCCACTTGGGTGCCAAAGTCCCGCCGGATACGAGCCACAGCAGGCACGACGCGCGCGAGCTCCTCCGCCACGGACACCTCGGCGCGGCCGGGCGCCGTGGACTGGCCGCCGACATCGACGAGGGTGGCGCCAGCATCGACGTAGCCTCGCACGGTCTCGGCCAGAGCATCGAGGGCAGGGCCGTCGGGAGTCCAGTAGCGGCCGCCGTCAGAGAAGGAGTCGGGCGTGACGTTGAGAATGGCCATGACCTGGGTGCGGCGGGTCGAGCGCAGAGCCTGCAGAGGTGGATGGGCGGCAGGTCCGAGGGGAGTGAGGGGGGTCAGAGGCTCGTGCGGCTGTGGGGTGAGGTCGTTGAGGTAGTCCTGGGCGAGCTTCCAGGGCCGTGAAGGGTTGAGAGGGATAGAGGGGGCAATTCTAGTGTGTGTGAGCAGAAGTACCAAAGCAGAAGGAAGCAAAGAGAGGAAAGAGAGGAAAGAGAGAAAAAAACGTACTGTGCAAGAGGCCGCAGGACAAACTCGCGCTCGGCCATGCCCATGTGTGGAATGGTCAGCCGCTCGTGCTGGACCTTGTCGTCGCCGTAGAGCAGGATATCCAGATCGATGTTGCGCGGGCCCTTGTCGACGAGCTTGCGGCGGCCCAGACTCCGCTCGATATCCTGCAGCGCATCCAGGAGGGCTAGCGGTTCCAGCTGCGTCTCGACCTCGCACACGCCATTGGCAAACTTGTCCTGGTCCAGCACGTACATGGGCTCCGTCTCCCAGAGGCTGCTCGTGCGGCAGACGCGGATGCCGCGCTTGTCCATCTCCGTGCAGGCCTGCTCGATCCAGCCAATGCGGTCGCCCATGTTGCTGCCAAGCGCAATGTACGCCTTGACCGATCTGGCTCGGCCCATCTTGGACGACTGGCAGCAGGCCCACCGCGGCGCCGTCGGCACAAAGGGCCCGGCTGTCAGCCAAGAGGCCGGGGAGGCAACGTTCTGCCGGAGGACTGGCCGCTCACGTATAGGGCTGCTGCTGCTGCTGCTGCTGGCCACACCAGAGCTGCCGCTGCTGGGTCGTGCGGCCGAGTGGAGCTGCCGTGGAACCAGCTTGCCGGGTCTGCACAGTCTGCACGGTCTGCACAATCGGAGCAGTTGACACGGTCGGGAGCTTCGCGTAGTCGATCGTACAGCAGCAGCAGATGCGGCGGCAACCACGGGAACACCGGACATGGTCAGCAGGGCGTCTGGGGGACGGGGGGGGGCAAGCGGCTTACTTAGTCTGATGGCGAAAAAGTACGGCGAGAAAATGCGAAAAACTTATAGAACAGACGCCTTGTGATTGGCCACACAGATGCGACAACTAGTGGAGACGCCTGCACCGCCACCGCCGCCACAATCCGCCAAGTTCCGAGCTCCTGCTGTTCCATCTCCTCCTTCTCCTCTCTTTTTGTGACAGTACGAACGGAGGACGAGAACGGCGTCACCTTGGCTCGCCCCAGAGACTTTCCAGGGCCCCTCTTCGCGTCGACCAGTTGCACCCTTCTTTTTCTGAGCTGTCGGCCACAACGCACACACACAATGGCCGACCCAACATCGCTGGCCTCGCTCTCTCTCACCCATGTCTATTACGTAAGCGGGTTTCTTCTTCTCCTCTTTCTTCGTTCTTCTTCTCCTCGACTGACCCTTCAGGACCCCTCCGATCCCCTCTCTTACCTCTGCGCCTGGCTTGCCCTCCTTCCCCAGGCCCTCTGTATCGTCTATGTCACCCTCGTCTGGAGCACTCGCGAGGCTGAAGTCGTGCTCGCCTTTGCAGGCCAGCTCGGCTGCGAGGCCGTCAACTTTGCTCTCAAGCGACTGATCAAGGAGCAGCGGCCGCAACACCACCACCATGTGCCCAGAGCCGCCAGCGAGGCTCTTCACGCCACCGAGTCCCACCTTCCATCGCCGCTGCCCTTCCGCCGCGGCTACGGCATGCCCAGCTCTCACGCCCAGTTCGCCGGCTACTGGGCCATCACCATCTGCCTCTTTCTGCTAGTCCGCTATCGCGGCCCGAGACAGACGAGACGGTCAGGGCAGGAAACCCCAAACAACCCAAACAACCCAAACAAGCCGATTCTCTCCTCTTCCGCTTGGCCACTCTCCGAGCGCATCCTCCTCAGCCTCGGCGCCTTCTTCGTCGCCGTTCTCATCGCCTGGAGCCGTGTCTACCTCCATTACCACACCACCCGCCAGGTCCTCGCCGGATTCGCCGCCGGCCTCGTTATCGGTGCTGCTTGGTTTGTCGCCGCCACCCTCGCCCGCAGCTGGGGCTTGCTCCCGTGGGCGCTCGCGCTGCCGCCGGCACAGTGGCTGCGGCTGCGTGACCTGGCTGCTGAGGAGGACGCGGCGCAGGCCGGCTGGGAGAAGTGGCAGCAGCGGCAGGTGGAAGAGGCCGCGAGAAAATCAAGATGACACGGGAGAGGCGAAGAAATAGCTGCCTATAGACTTTTCATCATTCTGCATCATCGGCAAGCCCAGGAAAAAGGCGAAAATGGAGTTTTGACCTTGAACATGTTTCTTTTTTACGGATTTGGGTGAGACATTAGAAATACCATTGAATACCATTGCTGGCATCTTTCCCATTCTGAGGATGGCTCTTGTGATTTGGTGTATTCCTATCTACTTTTCATAAAGTACTACTAATAGAGTAAGAAGAGACAGAGTCCCGGACAGTTGCAGTGGAAAGCTCCAGCGAAAGTCGGGGGAGACAACACAAATGAAATGAAACAGGGTTAAGAAAAAGGTCCATCACAAGACGATGCTAGCAGATGAGTCTGCCATGCTTGATCCCGCCGAGGGCGTAGTGCTGTGACACGTGTAAGAAAAGAAGAGAAAATGATAATAGAAAAGAGAACAGAACGGTTCTCGTTGTCTCCCAGGACGCCACGCCCATGCAAAAATAAAACAGTATCCTCTGTTCTCCTGACAAGATAAACCAACGTCGAATACACAAGAAACCAACGGGGCAGCAAAACGATGACAAACAGAAAGAAGACTAGGAAAAAGTACAGCTGTGCTGAGGGCGAATGGAAACGACAAGTCAAAATGATTCTCATCAAAAATGTCCTTTTCGTGGCCTCTGGAAACCCATTTCCACCCCCACCCCTCCCCTTCCCTCTCCTAATTCCAGGAAATACCCATAAAAATATCCCCAGGATTCAATATGAAAAAAAAAAAATGCACGCTGTGCAGAAAGAAGCGAAATGGTAGGAAAGGGACAAAAAAAAAGTACACTCAAACATAAGTCATAGGAAGAAGAGAAATGGATGGGATGTTCTGGGGGGCAGGGAAGGGGACAGACGAACAAGACCTGGAGCAGGCAGCCCCGCTCTGGAATTGTCTGCTATTCTCTCCTTCTTTTCTCTCAAATCCAGTCGCCTTCATTCCTGTCCTCCGCTCGGGAGGAGGCGCCTAGGTTCCTGGGAGGGTCTTGGAAGGGGTTTGCCGTGTTGGGTGCTGGACGCACTGCTGCGGCTTCGGTGGTGACCGTGGAAGACGGCTCGGCCGTCCGTGTCGTTGCGGTGCTGTTGCTCCGCGACGGCACAGACGCAAAGCCCACACCTCGTGGACTGGGCAGCTTGGCCCGTGTCGGGCTCTGCGGCGAGTATACAGACGGGCTGATCTGGCCGTTCCAGATGATGGCACCAGAGGCTTCGTTGGTGCTGCCGCCGCTGGCATTGCTGACGAGGATCATATTGTCGCCATCCTCATCGCCGACCTCGCTGGTCCGTTCCTCATCCTCGCCGCCAACCGCGCGACTGTCAGCCATTCTTGCCTCATTGCCTGACGTGAATGGCCGCGGCACAGGCGGCAGCGTCTTCATCCGGGCATCCTTGACGGGATTCCGCCGAGAGGGACTTTCCAGCAGCCCGTCCTGCTCGCTGGTCATTGGCGTCATCGGCCCCATGTCCATGTTGGACAGTGGACTAGGCCGCCGCAGCGCCTGCTGAGGGTACGGGGACCTGGACTCTTCGGCTGCCGTGACTACGTCGGCAGCCATGGCGAGGGGAACAGCCTCGGAAGGCCTCCGCTGCTTCAGATCAAACGCCGACAATGAGGGCGGTGCCATCATTCCGGACTCCCTAGATCTGTCGTCATCGTTGTCGGCATAGCCCAGCATGTACGAGTCACGGGACTCCAGATTGAAGTCGTCGACGTTGGAGAGACGCAGGCCAATCTGCACCGTTGCAGACGACACCATGGAGGAGTCCCGACGGTGGCGGCCCGAGACCAGATTGTTCATGGATGGTGGCGGCTTGAGAGCGCTGAAATCAAAGTGGTTCTTGACGCTCGATCCACCGAGGCTGTCGCTGTGGCCGTGCATGGCGACCGGCATGGCTGCCGGTTCGGGTGCCAACGCTTCCATGGGGGCGGGTTTGGCGGGCCCGGGTGTGTAGGTGGTCGCTGGCAGCAGCAGCAACAGGGACTTGGCATCGGACATGGCCGAGCCTCTCACTGTCGTAGCAGACGACATGGCCGACGGCGAAGAAGAAGAAGAAGAGGAGGAGGACGGGGGGGGAGCCGAGGCGTCATATGTGGTAGGCATCAGCAGAGTCGGCACAGAGTCCCGGTCGAGCTTGGATGGGGACATTTGCACGGGGTCGGGAGGTCGTACAGCAGGCTGACTGACAGCACCGGACATGACTGTGGCAGCCGAGGGCATGGAGGCACCGGCTGCAATGACGGCCGTGGGCAGAAAGGCGTTCGACTGCAGAGGATTGGGCGTCGGGTGAGGCCGTCGAGACGAGCTGACGGTGCTCGACGGGCCGAATCCGTGGGATGCCGTAGGAAACTTGCCGCGCGAGCCAGCGTGACGACGGGCGCCACTCTCCACCCGCTTGTCATCGTAGCTGCCGCTGATGAGGCTGGCATCGCTCAGCATGCGGCGCAGGTCGACGGCACTTCCGACAGGCCCCATCATGTGGCCAGCAGCGTCTGGGTCGCTCGCATTGGGGCCGTTGCCGCTGCCGCCGTCGTAGCGCCGGATCTGCTCCTTGATACGCCGGCGCTCGTACTCGCCAGCCTTGTCGCGGGGCCCAATCGTGAGGCTGACGGAGGAGCGCAAAAAGAGGTGTAGACCGCCCGTGGTCAGGCCGGACACGTTGGCGACGACGGCAGCCATCATGGAGAGGTTGAGGCCCTGGCCATTGGCGAGACTCTCCTCGATGAAGCCGACGGCAAAGAAAAAGGGGATAATGAGCGTCTAGACGTCAGTTGCCTTGCTGAGACAAGAGGGGCGACAAGAAAGAGAGGACATACGTTGGAGAGAATGGCTAGGGCCAGATAGTAGACCATGCGAGAAGCAGCGACGCGCTCCGAGGTGTCGATTTCAATGCTGCGGGTGAGGCGGAAGGAGATGATGGCCATGCAGATGATGAGGACGATGTCGAGCAGGAGCAGGGTAGCAAAACTGCCGCGCGAGTAGGTGGCGATGAACCAGAAGAGCGAGGCAAAGCAGACGTTGAGGGCGCGGTCGAAGTCGGCGACGAGGAAGTTGATGAGGAGGAGCATGCCGACGACGACGAGGCAGACAGTGATAGAGTACTTTCCGCGCGCAGGAAAGGGTTTCTTGCGCAGGCCGCGGAGGGCACACTCGACGGAGAAGACGAGCTGAATGTAGGCGGCCAAGAACACGGCTGCACCAGTCAGACCAGTTAGAAAGGCGCCAGAGGCAGTCGGGGACACACAAGAGAGTCTCACCTGGCAAGAGAACCTGAGCAATGAGGGTGCAGCCCGTAGTGATGAGGCCGTTGAGGCCCTGGGCCTGGGCGGCGGCAAAGGCAATGCTCTGGATGGCGATGCCGCAGGACAGGATCAGGGGGTAGACCTCGGCCGACCTGACGAGGGACTGGGTGCTGGTGCTGTCCCGTGTTAGCATATCCTGTGTTTCTTGGTCTTTTTTTTGGTATTTTGTCTGCTCACGTTGGCCGGTTGCGCAGCCGATTCCTCTTGCGAGAAGAGTAGGCGTCGTAGAGAATTCCGCAGGCGGTAGCAAAGGCGGCAATGGCGTTGAAGGAGGCGAGGATGATGGTGGATGTGCGGATGGACTTGGCGGCAGCAAAGCGCAGCTCGTTGATGAGTGCTTGGGAGGATGTCGTGTTGGCCGCCGACGAGCCGTAGACGGTGCTGCTGTTGTAGAGAGCCCGCGAGACGACCCTCGAGGCCAGGCCCACCTGGCTGGCCATCTGTATTCTTTCTTTTGGAATTTTTTTTTGAAATTTCTGTTTTCGTACTTTGAGCGGACCTGCTGCCGTCGTCCTGTCGTCAAGTCGTAAGTGTCGTTGTTGGTCGCACCTGTGCGGAAAAGAAAGTAAAAAAAAGAAGAGAAGACGGGTGAAAAAAAAAAGACAAGGGAAGAAGCGAAGGAAAGAGATAAATCAAACAAGAGCAGAGAACAGAGAGCAGAAGCCAATTGCAAGCTGGCTGGCCGTCTCCCTGGCCTCGTCGACGGTCAAGTCATCTAATCTGCACTGCCGGCAGTCGATGCTCTTGGTGATGTCTCTGATGTCTCTGAGAGATGAGGAAGGAGGAAGGAGAGAGGAAGAGAGGGAGTGGAAGGTGGAGAGTAGAGAAGGGAGAGGAGCGGGAAACGATGGAAAGGAGTGGGGGCGAGGTCCATGGGAAGAGGCCAATAGGAAGAAGACCTCGACAGGTCGAGCAGGAGTACGAGAGAAAGAGTGCTCGTCGTGCATAGAGAGAGTACATTGTACATACGAGTAGTACGGAGTAGAGAAACGGAAGACGAAGGGGAGGGTCCAAGAACAATGGAGACAAGGTCTCTCTCCCCAGCCGGAAGCAGAGCCAGACATGGGCCTGGCCTGGGTGGTGCTGGTGCCGGTGCAGGTGCAGGTACATCCCAGAGATTGGTCCACAGCCCATCTGGCGAGCTCTGCACTTTTCACTTGCCATCTGCCGCGGGATGGCAGCGGGACTCCACCCGTTCTGTCTCCTCAGTCTCCTCAGTCTCTTGTGCTCTCCGTGGGTCCAGCCAGGTACTATGTATGCAGTAGGTCCAACCACGGACCAGACGAAACAGCGTCCCAGACTCGGGTGATAAAAAAAGAGGAGGCCGTCTGCAGTCGTGGTGCCGCCGTCCGTGGTGTCGTTGTCTGTTGGTGCAGACTGCGTTGCTCTGGGTCCTCGTCGTGTGCAGAGTGGCACTCTACCAACGCGCAGTTGAGCTAGTGTTCGAAGGGGAGACAGGGTCCAGGAGAGAGAGAGAGATGCAGAGTAACGAAGGACTCCATTCTCAGTGGCCGCTAGCCGTTGGCTCAGATGCCGGCAATGCTGTGTACATAGTACGAGTACTCTGTCCTATGTACTCTATACGTACTCCGTGCTCCGTATAGGGTGCTTGGACTTTTGCTGTTCTCTCCTGGTTCCTTTCTTTTTCTGCTCCTTTATTTCGGTCTCGTCGATCTTTGCCACAGATAGACTGCCATTCCGAGCAGATGTCCGCCACCCAGTCGAGCAGCTCTACATAGCTGAGCCTGTGCCGTCTCTTCAGGACTGGTCAGTACTCTCACTCGTGAAGAGAGCCCTCCAGCGGACTCCATGCCCGAAGAAAAAAAAAAAAAAAAAAGAAAGAAAAAATACCGACAAAGCTTCTCTCACAGTCCTCCTCAACTCACCAGCTCACCAACTCCCAACTCTCACCTCGCCTGTCCCATGGACCAGTTGAGGCTCTGAATGCTCTGGGGCCAGAGGACAAGCTTCTGCATCGAGGGGGCGTGGAAGAGGCAGCTTCCGGTCAGAGATTCGAGTTTTAAGCATGAAGACTACTGCAGGTGAGGCAACTTTGTAACGTCTTTGTGGAGATCCGCTGTGAGCAAGATCCCTGCACGGGGCGGCAAGAGCTACCCAGGGGCAAGCACAGCGCAGGAAGCAGCTAGGTAATGATATGCACTAGTCTAAACATGGACTAGCACTTTTATCCCTGCAGCGATCAAACTACATACTATTATATACATTACATACATACTATTATGTAGTAACTCTGTACATTGTAGATTTCGTGTATTAGTAATACGAACAAGCCGAGCTCTCTGTACAAAGTGAACAAAGCTTTCATGCTGTCAACATTGTCACAACTTTACTCGTACGAGTAGACTCGGCTCTGATTTTTCTGTTTTCATGGTCAGTGTAAACGACATGCTAGTAAACAAATTGTACTCGTACTCGTACGCCCTCTCTTCTGATTCGAAGCAGCCTGTGTATCATTCATGGCTGCATCGAAAAGTCCACCAACCCTCCCCCCCCAAAACCTCCCCAAAAAAACCGGCTGATAACAGTCGCATCTCTGTGTCGGATTTCACTTGATTTCACTTTTTTATTTTCCGTTTCTTCTGGAACCTTTCTGCTCTACCTTGTTCTCTCTGCTGATCAGACATCCGTCCCAAAGACGGGCAGAATGTTGCTACCATGCCTCTTCTCTTTTTTTAGAATGTCTTCAAACGACAGTCCCAAAAACAGTCCCAAAAAACAGTCCCATGAATCCAAACGGGTAAAGGCCAAGCTTGCCACATAACGAGTACAACTGCCACTCGGAACACGGCAGTTCGACAGCAGCATCCCGTCTCTGACAGCTCATCTCTGGCCATACATAGTACAGAATGTAGAGAAGCAAGCACGCATGGACGATTCACAGTCCACAATCCAGAAAGAAAGTGCCGTTTCTAGAGACCGCTCTGAACAAGAAGGAGGCAGCCAGGAGAAACAGTCCGGAGTAGTTGGTTCTCTGGATCTCTGGCGCCCTCCTACATAGTACGTATAGATCCCTGCAGACACCACATGTGTCCGTACGAGTATTTGTCAGTTGGCCATCCCCACTGGATGTGCTCCGTACGCGTGGCCGACAAACGCAGAAAGGGGCAGGGTGAGGTCCCTGCTTGTTTGCCGTAGCGGAACCGCAGTCGTACTGGGTTGTTGTACATACTATGTACGAGGAATCACATCAGGTTTCTACTCCGTACTGCGCGCACAGCCACCAGTTCGTTTCCGCGGCATTCGTACTCCGTTCTGCATACGGAGCGCAATGGCGCCACCGTGACCCGCCAGGGGCCTCCTCATCGGCGGGGGAAAGGGGACTTGTTTGGCTGGCAGAGGAACGAGGCAAACGACGCAACGCAAAGAAACAAACCACTGGAGAGCAAACAAGAGAAACCTGCAAACAGGGAGAGCGAAATTCCCTAGAAACATGGCCACAAAGAGAATAGATTAGGGGAACAGAAAAAGGAAGCAGAACAGAGAGCAATACCCGTATTATCCTCCAGCTGAGCCCGCCAGTTGAGCCATCATCCCGCTCAGACGCTGACTTTCCAGCAATTCCCAGTCTGCACACATCTGCACACATCTGCACACACAGCCTGAACCCTGTCCGACTCTGTTCGACTAGTTCGACTTTTTCTTCTCCGCCACAACAGCCCGCACCGCATACGCATCGGCAATGTCGGACACGGCCACATAGAGTGCATACGCCGGGATAAAGACCCATAGCATGTTGAAGAACACGAGGTAGACCCAGAGATACATAAAGTTGCTGCCGTTGAGGTTCGCGTTGCCGACGAGCCACTCGGGACAAAAGGTCATGAAGCCGCCGTAGATCTCCGCCGTGGCTATGACGACCATGACGACGTTGGCCCGCGCCATCCGGCGACTTCCGCGGCGCGCAAGGTCGTAGCACACCAGACAGGCGAGCGGACCGACGACGAGCACGGTCAGCAGCTCGAGGCTGATGACGCCCAGGTCGGCCCCGGCCCAGCGGCGGTCGGCACGCGCGTAGACCATCCACAGCTGGGCGAGGGCGTTGTGGCTCGTGGCCGCGGCCGCCTGCGGCCCGTAGACGCGGTCGTCGTGGCCCAGGAAGGCGTGGGGCTTCGTCAGGTAGTAGCGTGCGCTCACGAGGTCGCCATACGTCAGATCGGCCAGCGGCAGCCAGCTGAAGAAGCAGTGGTAGAGGTAGCTGCCCTCGAGCACAAAGTGGATCAGCGCGTCAAAGGCGTGCCACACAAACAGGGCGCGGTGGCTTGTCGGCGCCGAAGCCGGCATGGCCAGCCGCGAGGCCACGTAGGCCGTCGCCAGGATGGCCACGGTCGAGGCCAGCGAGATGAGCGTCGTCGGGTCCAAGAGGTCGGCCGGCAGGGCGGCGGCCAGGCCGTCAGCCGTCACGTTTTCGGCTGTATGGGACATGGTGCAGCGTTTCGTTGCTGAGTTTGCAGAGAGGGAAGAGTTTGTTGGCAGAGCGGTGCCGTTGGTGTTTGCCTCGAGTTTTTCTCTGTTTGGCGCTCAAGGGAAATGAACAGAATGAACAGTACAGAGTAAGATGAGTGGGTGACCCCACTCAAGCTATGTGGTCTGTGCACGAAGAGCTGTGAGAACCACATGTCACAGTGTCCCAATGAAGAGTCAAATTCCATGCACAGTGTATTACTCGTATATTTTGTAGTACTTGTATTCTGAACTATGTACGATTCTATGATAGTCGGTATGCAGAGACTACTCGCGAGACTCCCTGTCTAGTGGGTGGCCTTCTGCTTGTTGACCTCATAGCTGGCATCGTGCTGGCTCTCCTCAAACTTGTTCTTCACGGCATTGACGCCGGCATTGACGCTGGACGGCTCGTCGTCAGTCTGTGGATACGGCCATCACCCGTCTCTGTAGAAGAGCAACTTACCGGTCTCCCACGTTCTGGTTGCCGTCTTTGGCCACTTCCTTGTTTGCCTCCTTGGACACGCCCGCAGTGGCACCTGTAACGGTCAGCTCATACAGCTCAGCCCGACAAGACTTCTAAGACATACTGTTGATCTTGTCGCTGATGGCGGCGCCGGCTTGCTTGATGCTGTCCATGATCGATTTTGGGATTTGGGAATATTTCCAAAGAAGTGTGTTGAAGACTGAGAGTAGAGGTTGGATGTTGGATAACAGATGATGTGGATGGTGATGAAAGATGTAGATGGGAATGGAGAAGAAGACGGTGTCAGAGGGCTCTTATATACCAATTGGTCGTGAGAGAATCTGACGTCACAGACATGTGACGGAGAGGGGCTCTGATCTAGATGCGTCGATGGATGTCTCGGGTCCCTTGAGATTTACGTCATGGCAGGTCTGCATTCCACAAAACCGGGCAACTGTGTTACCTAACAAAATCTAGTTGCAAGTACTTGTACTCGAGTAGTTGGGGACTTTCTAAAGCTCATGGCCACATCGAACGAAAGCGGCCACGGCCACTACGTCATATCTGCAAGGGGGGAAGCCCGCCTGATGCTCTGTTGAGACGGCTCTTTGTTCCTGGAGAAGATGACTCATCATATTGCCGAATGCAGTGCATGCCAGGAGAGGACTCGTCGATGTACACGCTGGCCTCGATCTGCAAAGTCGGTTATTACGTAGGGCAAAAAGTCTTGGCTCGGCCAAGCAGCCGGTAAGCCGGCAATGAGAAGATGGAGAGTTTTTGTTTCCCTGCTTTCTTGTGTTCGTATTATTTTCGTGTGTTTGTGTTTTTGTGTTTTCGTGCTTTCGTATTATTTGTGTTTTCGTATTTTCGTATATTCGTATATTCGTATTTTCAGTGTCCTGTTCGACTGGATCGTGCCTTCCTCATCTAGCAGCATCACGTCTCTTTCCATACCGTCTTCTGTCACCTTGCCAGCGACATCAAAGTAAACAAATAACAAGCAACCGAATCCTACTTCTCACTATGCTCCTCACTTCCTGGAAGCTCGCCCGCTGTCCTCTTTCCTTCTGGGAGACATCGTTTACGGAAATGCTTCCAACGTAAGCTCTAGCTCCAACAATGCTCGTTGGACGAACGCTCCTTTCTCCTCTTTGTCGCGGCCTCTCCTCTGTCTCCAGATTTTTTCAGTACATCGGGAAGGTACATTGTGGCTGTTTTTCGGCTCTTTCTGTTTGTAAACAGTAGTGGCATCCTCAAACGAGAAAGGGAGCAGTAGCTCTTTCCTATGTTCCTATGTTCCTGTTATGCTCTCTTCCGATTCCGTTTTTTGGCTCTCTCTCTCTCTCTCTCTCTCTCTCTCTCTCTCTCAGCCATCTACCCATTTTCATCTTCATATCGTTTTATTCTCACCATTCTTTTCCAGCTATATTAAGCTTTACTCCTTGACATCGTTTTAGTCTCTATTATCTCGTACTTTGGGTACTTTTCTTTTTATTCATTTCTTGCAATTGAATCGCCCGACTTCATTGGCATTTGTGACCAAACAGGACACATTCCAACACTCACGAATCTCTCAATCTTTGGCCATCATCGGTGATCATCGACAATCGACAATCATTGCATCGCCATGTCCACAAACAAGGTTGACCTCGACCAATGCGACCCGGCCGACGACGTCCGGTTCCGCCCGTTTAACCTACTCTGGGGCGGACCTTTGGTGGTCAAAGGCCACGAAGCCCAAAAGAAACACCTCACGGGCCAAGCCTCCATCGGGGCCCTGGGACAGGCTTCTGATGAGGCGGGTGCCGCCATGACATCTCCCGATGAGTCTGGCTCGGCGTCTGTTGCAGAGACCACTGGCACCTGCAGTGCAGTATCTGAGGAGTGGGGGGAGATGGTAGCTACCAGTTCAGCAGATGATGTCATTGTCGTTCCGCGCCCTGTCGTGAACAAGTCTTCTCGTGCTTGCCTAGAGGAGGTCGACCAAAAGAACGCAAAATACAAAAACAAGCGCTCCAAGAAGCACGGGAAGCGTGGTGGGCGTGGCAAGATGCACGTGAGACTCTATGTTAGCGGCAGCGAAAGCGACAGTTTCAGCCTCCGCTTCTGTGACTTGCTCAAGGAGAGCGATTCCAGCGAGACCGGCAGTGAGACGGAGAGTGGCGGCAGCGTCCTTCACCACAAGGAGCACCGCCGTGGACGCAGCCGCTACATGAGCCACACGAATGAGCGTGGCCGAGAACGTGGCCGAGAGCGTGGCCGGGAACGTGGCCGGGGGAAGCGGCCAGGGAGCCAGTACCGCCGCGGACAGCACTCTGCTGGCCGTCATCGGGACGGCCGATTCCACCGGCACGGGCATAATCACAAGGCACCGTCCAAGCAAAAGTACGTGTCCTGCTCTCATCGGTGCCCTCTCTGCCACCGCCGCATTCGCATCTCTACGGGAGAGAGCGACACGGAAATGGGGCACGTGGACAAGAGCAACAAGTACTACTGCACATGTGAAGAGGAAGAGTGGGAAGATGATCAGGTCATGGAGCAAACTGAAGTCACCAAAGCGACAGAGGCCGCAGAGGTCGCAGAGGCCGCCGAGGAGACCAGAGAGACGACTCCTACGCTTCAGACAGAAAACGTGACTGATGCACTCGATTCGCTGACGATACAGACAGCTGGGGATGAGAAGTACGAGACGACTGCAGACTACTCGCCAACATTTTCCGTCCCGTCCAATCTAGGATTCAAGAAGCGGTCCAGGAAGGCCCCAAGCCAGGATCCGCAGGCCACACAGGCCACACAAAATTACACCTTTGCACCCTACCAGCCAGTCCCCGGTTTCCATCCTGCCCAGTTTCCGACTTTTTACCAGCCATTTCCAGGCCCTTTGCCGCCTGCTTACCCCTCACTGTTCCCGGCTCCCCTTACCGTTCCCATGGTGCCTCTTTCCATGATGCCTCCCATGATGCCTCCTTCCATGATGCCTCCTCTATTTCAATACCCATATTCGGCCCCGCCACTCTCTGGTTGTGCTGATAGCTATAACGGTCAAGGCTACGCCCCCAGCTACCACCATTCCCATCGTGGCCAAGATCATGGCTACGGCGACAGATATCAGCCCCGATATGGTAGCACTGGATACCACGATCAGGATGGCGACATGAGCACAGATTACACCTACGGATCCTTCCCCGACGCCCAGGAGGGCTACAACAATAGCTCGGGACACATGGATAAGGAAGGCGAGAGAGTCAGTCAAGGGTTGAATGACGAGGAGGCCGGCTCATCCAATGAGCAACTGGACAGATCAGGCACCGCGTGGGATGACAATATTGCCGACATGGACTATGCCCAAGGAGCCGCCGAGACTGGCTCTCGTTCCGGGCCGGCGGAAGATGTGCCCATCAGTGCCACGGCTTATGCCTCTGACGGAAACCACCAAACGACCAGTCATGCTGCAAGCCATGTGGGTAGCCATGCTGGCAGCCAAGCCAGCAGCAACCAGATCGGTTATCATGACTGCTACAACGGCTACAACGGCTGCGACGACTACGATAGCGGATCCGGTGACCACTACACGGACATGCCTTGGACACCTAAGGAGCAGGTCATGTTGCAGCAGCTGTATGCGAATCGCACCACCGATGATTGGATGGATCTGCAGGCCAACTTTTACAAGGTGACAGGCATTCTCATGAACAGCGACTCGCTCCGGGATAAGCTGCGTGTGGTTGGCAGCCAAGAAGTTGGCACCAGTGCAGAGGCTGCTTCGTAAATCTCGGAGACGAATTGAGGTCCCATGGAAAGTGAATGAATTTGGACCCTTTGTTAATATTGTTTTCCAGCCCGTCGGCTTCTTATTCATGTATTATCCCTTCCCTATTACTTGTCTCTTCATGTCGCCCCCTACTGTTTTTTTACTCATACGCATATTCGCCTTGAAGTACCCTTTTCTCTTTATACCTTTTTTTTTTTCTTGTCTGTATTTCATCTGCTGTGCGAGCGCAGGTCAAGGGATCTGAGGATCATAGATCACCACTATGCGTATTAGTTTAGTCATCTTCTAAGCAAACAATGAAAGCGATGCCAATGATAACCAGGTGAAAGCTTTATTACCAGTCATGTTCAACCGACGACTGATGAACGGTATGAGAATTAAACCAAATACAAGAAATACCAACATGTAAATATAAAACGACGAGAAGAAAACAGAATAAAAGGAAAGGAACCCCTCTTCCGTAGCACCCCGACAAAAACACCCTTTTGGAGTCCCCACTCAGCAGCAGATGCCCAACAACCATCCAGTATGTAGCTAAGAATACAGTCAAGTATAAACCAAAAAAATTTCAAAATATAGAAACAAGAAACTAAAACAAGAAAAGGAGAAACCCCACGGCCAAAAAAAAAAAAACTCCTCCCATGCAATCTAGAATTAAAAAAAGGTATCTAGGCAAGGAATTATGCAATGCGTATTAGAACAAAAGTGGAAACAGTCCTACCGGGAACACTAGGCAAAAATTTGTGTCTATATGAACCCAGGGCGGTCATTTACGTGTCTTGTATGGACAGGTGTTGCCGTATTTACAGGTATGGGTGGCGGCATGGTGCGTGGAGGGGCTGATGTTGGCTGTTTACTCAAAATGTGAGGCTGTTGGGGCCGTGGCGGCCGGGGTGCTATGGCCGTAGTTGATGCAGAAGCAGTAGTTGCACTGCTGTTTCCCCTGGGTCGAGACGTGCTGCTTGGATTCGTAGAGTTGTTGGAGTGCAACCCGCGCCGCATCATCTTGCCGAGAACGGTGACGAGCTCACAGGCATCGGCAAACATGTCGTTGTCGATACCTTCGCTAGCCTCATAGACCTCGGCGATGGTGTCCTTGGCCAGTCTCCGGCTGCGGTCGTACTCGTGCATGCACTCATACAAAAAGGCAGAGTATTCAGTCTTGACTGACAGCCGCAGCGAATGGGAGCCCCAGAGCAAGGTGTCTGCGAGGCCGAGGGCATGCTGGAAGTAGTTGTCGGCCATGGGCAGGTAGTCCTTGGGAGGCAGCAAGAAGGCGGCCGGGTGGGGTTGGAGGCCGAAGCCTAGGCCTGGCGGCGGGCTCAGGTTGACGGGGCCGCCTTCGAGGGCGTGGGTGGGTTGCAAGGAGGAATGGCTGCTGATGGGGTCGTCATCGCGGGCCACGCTTTTACCCTTGTCCGTGTGGACAGGCAGGGTTCCTGTTGTGGAGGAGGAGCCAGAGAGATCAAAGGTTGATAGACCCATGGTAGAGAGGGGTGGCTGGTTGTAGCACAAGACGAAGATGTGGTAGAAGGAGGCACGCAGCTTGTATGCGAGGACCTTGAGCTCCACATACTGGCCGACGACGGGGAGGACGTACTGCTCGAGCATGATCATGCCCTCACGTGACAGCCAGATGATGTGGAGGTACATCTTGAGCGTTTGGGGGGAGACTGGCTGGTCTCGCCGGCGTTGTTGGCGGGCCATGACGAGTTGCTGGGACAGGTTGACGGACAGGCCGAGGATTTTGAAGAGCATGGACGAGAGGAAGGGGTTGTCGGGCTCAATGGCTTTGGCAAGCTTGCCAAGGAACTTTTGGTCAACCTCGGAGGAAGCCATTCGGTGCGGGACGGGGGAGGACCTGGAAGCCCCTGGAAGCGGCTAGACGGGAGAAGAACTTCTCAGTGTTGGAAAATCAAATTGGAAAATCAAAGGGGAATGTGGGGAGGATAGGCATACCTGGACGGCGAAGAAAGACGAGAAGACCCCCAAGGCGAGAAAAGGAAAGCAGGAAAGCAGGAGAGCAGGAGAGCAGGAGAGCAGGAGAGCAGAAGAGGGGAGTGGAATGGATGCGGAAACAGGCGGCAGGCGGACAAGGGTCAGAGAAGCAGCGAGGCGGTAATGACAGCAAACGGTCGAGTCTGGAGGGGGAGGGCACAGTGAACTGGTAGCTTTCTTGTATGAATGATAAGCATGGCGCCGTGAGGGAGAAAAAGACTTTAGCAGGGGCTTCTCCAGACGAATGGCCCAAGGACCAAAAGAGGGCGGGTGACGAGCAAAAAGAAGATGCAAGAGAGCAAGACAAGAGGACAAGGATTGTGGTACTGTTGCAAGCAAGCAGACAGGGTAATGAGTGGAAGGTGAGGGAGAAACGTGGCAGACGAGAAAACGATAGCCAAGCTAGCGTAACACGCAGAAAATGACTGTTGGACTCATGGAGGTGAAGGGGGGCAGTGAGGGACAAAAGGAAGGACGTAAAAGGAGTGAAGCCGAGTCAACAAAAGAGCGCATGACAAAAAAAAGGACAATGATCAAAGCTGCCACCAATTCACTGACGGCCTATATAGAGAGATATCTCGGCTGGCTCTAGACTGCTTTTAAGCCGCCAGTCGTCTTGTCGTCTTGTCGTCTTGTCGTCTGTTGTCTGTCGTCTGCCTCTGGTCGTCAATCCTCCTTTTTTTCTCTCTTGTCTCGTTTCGAATTTTATCTGCAAAAGAATGTGCAGGGCCATGCAGGAGCGGTGGAGACCGTGGAGACGACAAGCTGGACTGGTGCCGAGACGCGTAGAGCGAGGTGAAGAGGAACGAGCGGCTGGGGACTGGCAGACGGCAGCAGGACTGACAGAGAGGAGTGAACGGGCGGGCCAGAGGGGGGACTGGACAAGGGCTCAGAGAGTGCGCCGAGATTATGCAGGCCGAGCCGATGAGAGAGCAGAAGCCAGGCAGGAAGCCAGGCAGGAAGATAGGTAGTAAGCCAAATGTTCCAAAAAGGAAAAAAAAAGGAAAATAAAAAAAAAGAATAAAAAAAAGTGGGAGTCTGTCAGTGTGATGCTGCAACGACGGCTGCCGTTGGTCAGCTCTGGCGGGTGCTCGCTCGTTTTCTTGGCTGTGCTGCACGATGCGCTGGCAGGGTCGTCTTTTCTCTTCCCCTCGTCAGACGGAGACGTCACTTGCCGGTACGTCGCCGTCACACTCCTCTAATAGAGCCTCAGTCCACTCCGTGTGGCCGCCCCTCCCTGGCAAGTCTGGCTGCCCGACAGCTCGACACTCCTCGTTGGCTCGCTTCTCGGCTCTCGGCTGGCCACGATGTGGGCTCTTCTGCCGGTGTCACCCACGCAGAGGCAGACCGCCGCAGAGGCCACAGTGACAATGGAGAGGACAAAAAGAGGACAAAGAGGACAGAAGAGGTGGCACAAATCTGGCGATAAAAAGTCGTGCAGATGGGGGCCAATGGATGGGCAGGCGAGCTGAGAACGAATGGCGTGAAATGTGCAATAGAGTGCCCGATTCTCTGCGTAAAATTCCCCTGGTTTTTTTTATTCTTTTTTTTTTCCTTCTTTCCCTCGGATTCCTTATTCCACCGTCTCGCAGACCATGAGCTGCACCTGCAGGGGTGGCCTCAATTTCGGTCTACTGCACGGGAGCTTTCAGGGCCACAGGCGGCCGTCTCCGTCCTCGATTTCGTCTTGCTGGTTCTGCTCGAAATCGTACCGGTAGGATGCAGAGGTCTTGGGGAAAACAAGATGCGACTGTGCGACTCTGAGACCATGCGAAGCACTCTGCAGTCTCTGCAGTCTCTGCAGTCTCTGCCGTCCTTTTGTCGCAGCTGTCGTGAATGGGTCCCTGCATGCAGGAGACGGCTGCAGGAGAGCTGCAGATTTGCAGATTGCTGCAACAGAGCTGCAGGAGAGCTGCAGCAGGTCGAAATGGGAGGGGATGAGGGAGGGGGGGCGATGCAGCAATTGGGCAAATAGGAGAAGAGAGAGAACGCGAGGGAAAAAAACAAAAAAAAGGAAAAGAAAAAGAAAAAGAAAAAGCGACCAGGGGAAAGAGAAAAGAGGAAAGAGCAGAGGCGGAGACTGCCTTTTCCAGCTGGGAGCTGTACCACGCTAGAACAGCAGGTACTCTTGCACTATGGCTTGCCCGAGAGGTACTCTTACACGGGACATGCGAGTACGTATAGTAGGGTCGCAGCTACCATACCAGGACGAAGCAAATTGGATGGGGGAACTAGACCGAAACAAGGAAGACGGCAGCCGCGACAGCGACAACCAGGCAGTGACAGAAACCAGAAAGAACGATGGAACTGAGTGCGTACGAGATACATAGTACTCAATAGTAGTGACGCGCTCAGACGCGTCTTCCTCTACCAGACGGAGGACCATTCTTCTTATCTCCCAGCTTACCCGCCAAAAGAGCTCTTCTTTTTGCTTCTGCCTTTGCTTCTGTCTTTTGCTTCCTCTTCGTAACCATTTGCCTGTTTGCCTGCCCACTCATTTCAGACGCGCTTGAGCCGCGACAACTCTAATGTAGCCCTCTGTGGCGGTTGGAGATTGCTTATATGTGCTGTTATAGCCCATGATGACTTGCGTCGTATCGTATTTGCCTCTACATGCTCGTCCTATGTAGTATTGCTTGCATGGCCGTACATGCGAGGGCGCCACGCGGAAGCTGTCAGAGCGAGGAATGCAAGACGGGGAAAACGGGCACTAGCTAGGAACCAAAGTGTCGTGAAGCCAAACGGTAGCACGAGATAGTGGCTAGACCGAAAACTGCCTCAAAAGAAGGAAATTGTGTCTGGGAAAGGCAGGCACGATACGGCAGCACGATCCTATGTCATACGGCAGAGCCAAGCACGGACAGTTACAGAGCGAGTACAACTGCGAGTACGACGATGTAAAAAAAGGCATGTCTGTGATGCCGCACGGTCTCCCGCGCGACCCTTCCAGGGAGACGCACTCGTATTAACTACATAGTACTGCTCCGTTATTAACTACTACTCCGTATGTACAGAGTACAGAGTACTCTTAGCTCCAGGCTCCTCATTTCAGCTTGCAGGGGAGGAAAGAGCGATTCTGGAGAGCTGAGCAAACACCGTCCTTTTCCTACAGGGATGTCCGTCTTCCTCGGGTCTCGACACAAGTGGTGAGAGAAAGGTACTCCGTAATGCATGAAAATCATGTACTCGTAAAAATCTAAACAAGGCCAGCATAATGTCATTTGATATCGTTTGATATCCGAGACCTCTCTAGTTCCCCAGCCTCTTCATTTTCCCAATGTCATCCCCAGCTTCCCAATGGCTCATTCTAGCAAGCACGCTTGGCTGCCAGGTAAGCGACCGCCTGCACACAGTATGGGTTTGATTCGCTGTCCGCTCTCGTGGCATTTGTGTGATGCGTTGTTTTTTTTTTGTAGTTGATTTTTTCTTTTTTGTTCTTTTTTTGCCCAAACAGCACCCATCCACCAGTCAAAGCCAAATGCTCCGTCTCCGGGTCTCGGCAGTGATCGTCTCTGGCGACGTACAGCCAGCGCTGACGTCGTCGCTATTACTATAGTCGTAGTTGCTCTTTGCCCGCCAACGGCACCTCAGCTGCGCCGCCCAACCGCGGACGGCGACCCAGTACTATGTAGCGCCAGCGTCTTGACGTCTGTCCCCAGCCCCAGAGCGACCGCCTCTTCCCCCACACGCACCATAGGTCCAGCTTCAATCACCAACAAATCTCGCACGCCAACAGCCAATGGCTGGCTCACGACAGGACCGCCAGAAAGACACCACGCTGACCACACCTCCCAGCCACCACCGCTGCCATCCGAGGAGAGAGAGGGACGCCGCAACGGCGGCAGACTGCCCCCTCGGCGTCGTCGAAGCCCACCGTCTGCCCGAGCGCCTCCAAGATGACGACCTCGGTCACTTGACTCGTGCACGTGACTCTGCTTCCGGACGCCGAGCACGCAGCCCCGTGTCGGCAGCGCCTGCCAGCGACCTGGATTAGCAATAATTCTGGTCACGTGGCGTGTATGGCTCCACGAGCTCCTGTCAGCCGCCGCACCAGCCGGAATGGGGGCGCCGGTGCCAAGGCCATCCTCGCCAAAGAGAGAAATCGAGCCATTGCCCTTCGCGGGACGATACGTCTGAATAACACAGTTCTTGGTGTCGACGCCGGTGTATGCAAGAGCAAAGTAGGCGAGAGCAGGTGCACCCTCGCTGATGTGTGGATTCTGTCCTGGCCATAGAGACTGGTTTCGCCGTCGTCCATGTGCGTACAGACACTGCAGTGAGCACGCTTGCATAGGCTGGTCGGTATGGAAGGTGTAGATTGTTCGTGCAGGTGAGAGGGCAACAAGATCGACGGCCAATGGCGAACGCACAATGAGATAGGCCGATAAGCGCGGGAGAGGTACGAGGAACGGAGAGGAAAAGGAGGGTGAGTGGTAATCGCAGTCCGGCTGTTTGATTTCCTGTATCGTCCATGCGTCCCCGGAGGGTAGAAGACGATAGACACAGCCGTCGCACGAGACGGTGAGGACGGAAAAGGGCTCCGTGCTGTGGTGAAGACAGCATTTAGGCATGACTTTGGCGTCGAGTAAAGGACTCTGGCAAATACTATGCTCTCGGGACTCTCCGGGTCCTGGCCAAAGCTCAGTCATGGTGCCATTGGAGCGAACAACGACCAGGGAAGGAGAAGGAGACACGATCTCTGGCTGTCGCTGGCGAGGCATAAAGAAAAAGGCCACTGGTCTCTGGGATAATCTCTGCACCCGTGGCTCCTCAGGCCCCGCGGTATACTGGCCACAGAACCTGACAGGCACCAGCAGAGCCCAGTTCTTGCTCCTCAGATCCCACAGCAACACCGTGTGTGGCGACAGAACAGCCAGCCACCCGGCGTTCTCGTCAATAGCAAGCGCCAGTACAGGAAACGGCACATTCTGAGAGTCGTCCAAGTCTGTGAGCGAATAGCTCGTCGGCCCTGCAGCTGCAACATGCTCCCTGTCCGCGCTGGGCACAGCCCAGACCCGGATCTGTCGATCGAGGCCGACCGAGACCACAGTGCTGCCATCCGGAGAGGCTGCTAACAGGACCACATCGAGCGTGTGGCCTCTTTTTGCTGCAGTCAGCGATCGCACAGACAAGGACGGATCTCCCGGCGACGACTGGCTGACGCCGCGAACATCCGTAGACTGGCCATCCTCGCCACCACGGTCTGCCTCTGCCATCTCGTCGTGGAGAATGATGTACTGGACAAAGAGACGCATCGAAGCTGCCGCCAGTAGGATGGCCAGCAGAAACGGCCTCCACTGGTGCCGAGCAAAGTCATAGACTGCTGGCAGAAAGGGAGGCTCACGGACGTTGGGCATGCGGTCGGCGCCGCCAAGGACAAACACGAGCGGTTCGTAGACGCGCGCCACATAGTTGTGGGCTGACGGCGGCCGCACAAGGCGCATGACCTCGCGCGCCGTCTCATGGTCCTGCAGGCGAAGCCACGACGTCGGACTGCGCGCCTGGTGGAGGGCGGCAGAGGCGGCAGAGGCAGCAGAGGCGGCGGCAGAGGCGGCGGCTGTCGCTGCGGTTGCTGCAGCTGTCCAGACAGAGGCTGCATCACCGCTGTTGTCCATGGAACAGCCAGCCCTGCTGCCGGGAGCAAGCCAAGTGACGGCACGATAGACACCAAAGTGCCACTGCGCAATGACCAGGAAGCCAATCAAGATGACAGTGCCGGCTATGCGCGTAGAAAGGTACACACGGCCCAGCAGCACAGCCAGAACCCGCTGCGAGCGAGGAACGGCCGCTGTGGTATCTGCGTTGGACGAGGCTTCCATGGGGGTAGTGGCAGTTGCCGTCCTCCTTGCCGTCCTCCTTGCCAACACGGACTGAAGAGACGCCAGCAGCCGCCGGCGCCTCTGGACGTCCTTTTCCAAGGCCTCTCCCAGCTCCGTGCGGCGGACTTCAATGCTGAGGACGGACAGAAAATAGGTGGACAGGTATAAAAAATCAAAGACAACGGCAATGGCCAAGAAGGTGCAAAAGTCTGCCAAGCTGGCCGTCACAAGCTTTGAGAGCCCCCATAGCAAAAGGAGGTGTTCGACGACGCTGGCGAGGGCAATGTGGGTGGTCTGGCCAAAAGCCTCCCCGATGCGGCTGCTGGTGTTGTGGCCGGCATCCGTCCGGATGACAGTCTTGATGAGGCGCAAGATGTTCTCGAGACTCATAGAGACAATGACCAACGGATAGGCGTCTCGGGGGATGCGTGAGAGGTCAACCTGGAGCAGGGCGCAGACGGTGAAGCTGGACATGATGGACATGAAGATCTGGGCCACGACGGTCAGGATGAGGCCAGGCCGAGACTTGATAGCCGGCAGCTTGAGCAGATTCTGGACGACATAGACGAACGTCATGGAGTAAGCCAGGGCCAGCATTAAGGTGTCCTGGAGGGAGATGGGCAAGAACTGAAATTCATAGAGCTGGTTGCGGAGATGCAGCTGCTGGCTCGGCTCGAGGCTGGGAAAGACAGTCCATTGATTAGTCATCAAATGAGGCGACGCTGAGGCGGATGCAGCAACCAGATTGGCCGTCTTGCGTACCCATTGCCGGCCAACAGGAGAGTCAGGCATGTGGATCAGAGTGATGACAAGCGCGTCGGCGGCCATGAGGATGCTGTCTTGGAAGCGCTTACCGCTAAAAACGGCAGACGAGCGCAGTGTGATGTTGGCGGGGGTGGCCTGGCGCCGGTGGGCATTGACGGTGGCCAGGATGTTTGTGTCGGCCGCGAGGATGTCGGCGTTGCTGTCCCAGTAGAGCAGGGGTGAGTAGAGGAACCAGGACTGGTTGGTAGCGCCGTGGACAATGTGGAAGGCGTCTCTCTGGCTGGGGAGGAGGTCAGCCGACATGGAAAGGGCCAGCTGACGGGAGATGCAGGAGGTGCTGGAGTGATTGAAAGAGCCCTGAATGGCGCTGCTATGGCGAGGATCGAAGCCCCTGGTAGATCCAAGGATGGCGTCCTGCAGCTCGAGGGCGCCCAGGAGTAAGTGGCGGTCGAGGGCCTGCATGTAGCTGCCATGGATCCAAATCGAGCGCATAATCACATCGGGCTCGACGTCACCCATGCCCAGAGGGAGCGGGCGCGCGCTAGTCCACTCATGGTGGGGGAGGATAGAGACGCCGCTGGCAAAGTCGTTGGAGTAGAGATAGGGGATGGGATAGAGCAGGGCAGTGGTCACAGCCACGCAGAGGACGAGAGTGGTGGCGACATTCTGGGCAATACACACGCCGTAGCGGGTGAGACTGTACCGTAACGGGTTCTCGGGGGCCAGATCTGGCGCGTTTGTTGTTCTGCAACGAGACAGGCTCGCCGTTAGCTGTCATGAGAAGAGAGAGAGAGAGAGAGAGAGAGAGAGAGAGAGCTCTCTGATTAAGACGTCAAAAACCCTTGGCAAGACCTCTGGGAGACCTACCCTCGAAACGGATATAACAGGTACCAGAGCATGCTCTACTCGTAGCCCAGATGCAGGTTGAATCTGCAGCAGAGAGAGGGAGGGTGAGACAGCAAAACTTGTCGAGGAGAAATGTGAGGTGGAAAAGGTGGGTTCATGTGCACGTGAGATGTGGTCATGATTAGTCATCAAATATATTGATATCGGGGAGCGCATCGGGCTGGCGTTGTCTCTCAGAATGCAGAGTTGAGCGCAAGAGGTGGGCGGAAGCCTAGAGAGACTGGTGAGGGGCCAAAGGGCCAGTCGGGTGCTGGACAGCGCTGGAGATGCGGATGGCGGATGCAAAAGGCGGAAGTGGTGGTGGGGAGACCTGCAGGTAAGACTTGGAAACTGGGTATTAGAGCCAATCTCGAATGAGAAGCAGTGGCACCCTAGGATATTGTGGAGATGAAGGTGCAGTTGAAGTTCTGCTGCAGAACTGAAGATTATGCCAACGGCGAATGAGGGACCTGTTTTCAGTATAGCGCCCTGTAATCCAGCCGGTGGCCCCGCAAGGCTGGTCTGTTGGTAGCAGTTGGCCAGTTACTATAAAAAACGAAAATAAATTAAGATTGATTAAACATAAATTAAATATATAAAATAGAGACAAACACAACACCCGCCACCCACCCTTCCCTCTTCCCTCTTCCGTTTCCCTTTTCCTGTTCCTTCTTCTTTCGTTTCCGTCACCCTCTCACGCACACACACTCTCTCTCCATCTCCACCGGCCATGACAACCACAGCCGACCCGCTGACTGAACTCATCTCGGGATACTTCGAGGCCAACCTGAGTACCATTGAGGAGCTGCTAGACCACGAGACTAGCAAATATGACCCCTGCGCACGATACTGGCCAGGGCCTCTTCCCGGCCCTGGGTCCGAGCCGAGTCCGCTCGAGTTCATGCGCTTTGTTGCTAGTAACAAGCCATTTGTAGCGCGAGGCGCTGCCTCGTCCTGGATGGCTGTCCGGACCTGGTCGGCGTCCTTTCTGCGAGATGTGCTCATCAATGACCGCGTCAACATTGCTGTGACGCCAAAAGGGTATTTTCTTTTCTTCTTTTCTTCTTCTTTTTATTTTCTTGCTTTCTTCTTCGTTTCTTCTCACAGACTTGCTAGAAATGCTGATGCTCCGGCCGTTGGCCCCGATGGCAATCTTGTCTTTGCCAAGCCGTTTGAAGAAGAGCAGCTCTTTCCCGAGTTTCTCGACTACCTATCTCGCCAGGAACTCGGCATGCTTGAAGGAGACGATGTTCGCTATGCACAGACTCGTGCGTTTGTCTGCCATCCCCCCTCTCCCCCCTCTCCCCTCCCCCCTTCATCTGACTAGACAGAAAACGACAACCTCCGCCATGAGTATGCCGTGCTCTCCAGCCACGTCCAGAAAGAGATCCCCTTTGCCCGGATTGCTCTGCAGCGGCCACCTGAAGCCATCAACCTGTGGATCGGCAACTCCAAGTCGGTGACTGCCATGCACCGTGACAACTTTGAAAATATTTACGTGCAGATCATCGGCCAGAAACATTTTGTGCTGCTGCCACCGCTCTGTCAGCCCTGCGTCAACGAGAAGATACTGCCGCCCTACACATACCGGAGACACGATGGCAAAGATGGCGGCAGAGCCAGCACCAGCACCAGCACCAGCAGCCTGCATCTGGTTGCAGATGACAACCCGCCATACAACCAAGGCGTACCTTTTGCCATCTGGGACCCAGACCAGCCCAAGCGCAACGCCACGGACTACTCTGCCCTGGCAAAGCCGATGCGGGTAACACTCAATCCCGGTGACATGCTGTATCTGCCTGCTATGTGGTATGCCTTTACGTCTCGGCTTGTTGATTTCCTTTCCTCCCCCCCCTCTTTTTCCAATCCTTCCACGCTGACTCGCCAGGTACCACAAGGTTTCGCAGTCCTGCGACGGCGATGGCATTTGCGTTGCCGTCAACTACTGGTAAGCCCCCTACTGCGTCTGGCAACAGGCAACAGGCAAACAGACTGACTGGGCATGCTGCAGGTACGACATGGAATACACCGGTTCGTTCTATCCCCTGACCGAGTTTGTTCGTTCCGTTTATCGAGCCAGATAGCTCTTTTTGTCTATTCTTTTGACTCTTCTCTTGACTTGCCCCTTTGGGCTTTCCTATACCTCTTGCAATGATCCAATATACCACTATATTGCTTACGCTACATCTTTTTGCTTCGCCTTCTATTTCTTCTGTCGCTTGGCGACCCGCTTGAGCGCCCTTGTCTCCTTTTTCATGCGCGCGTCCACCAGCTTGTAGCGGCCCTTGACGCCCTTGGGACTGTATGCTGTTAGACAAGCGAACAAGGAAGAGAAGAGAAAAGAGAGAAGAGAAAAGAGAGAAGAGAGAAAAGAGAGAAGAGAGAAAAGAGAGGAGAGAGAAAACGTACCGTCCCTTGATGCCGCGGTTGGCACCGCGTGCCACCACCACCTTGGTCGGCGTGTGTGGCTTCTTCTTGCTGGCCTTGCTGAGCATCTTGCTGATGGTCTCGCCCTTTTCCTTTTCCGTCATGCCCTCGTCTGCGATCAGCAGCTCCGACTTTTTCTTGAGCTTCTCCAGCTTCTGTGCCGCCTTGAACTTCTTGCGTGCCCGAGCCTCGCGCACCTTCTTGATCGGCCGCGCGTTGAGTGCTCTCATCTTCTCTTTTATGGCTTCTGCCGCCGCTTTTGTGACCGGCCGCTGCACCTTGTCATGACGCGACTCGTCGTCCAGGAACCAGTCTGGCAGCCCGTCCTTGTCACGGAACGCATGCTTGTTGTAGCCGTCGTCAACAACGTCCTGCTTTAGCTTCTGCCCGGACGCCAGAGCATGTGCCATTGTCATGGCCTCGGCCGTGATAATGTCAATATCTGCCCTTGTTAGTCTCTCTCTTCCGAGACCGTCAGGGTCGGGGGAGGCGTTTTTGCCCATTTGCTCTTACCTGGCCGTCCGTCACCACGACGTCGCTTGTCCTCTTCTTCCCAGTCATTCTCGTCTCTGTCCTGGCCGTCCTTGACCACCTCGAAGCCGCCGTCGTCGCTCTCCGATTCCTCCAGAGCAGACTTTGCCGCCCCTTTCTTGGCCACCTTTGTCGATGTCTTGGATGTTACCACCTTGCTCTCCCTGTCAGCCCTGTCAGCAGGCACATCATCCTCGTCCGCGTCAGAGTCGGAGTCGTCCTCCTCATCCAAAACACCCGGGATATCCTTGAAAATGTCCTGGTTGAAGAAGCTGCGGGCTCGCTTGGACAGGCCACCCTCGACTTCTGGCGTGTTGTCCAGATCCGTCAGCAGCGGCTTGGTCGGCCTTGTCTTGGAAACATCACCCTCCTCGTCGCTGCTGCTGTCCTCTTCCAGATCTCCATCGCTGTCCTCCAGGTCCTTCTCATCGGCCGAAAACCCTTCCCAGTCGTCGTCTCCTTTGCGCTCTCTTGCCCTTTTGGCTCGGTACTTGGCATCGGCAGAGGCTTTCCGATCCTGATAGTCGTCGTACAGTCCGTCCAGCTCACGCTCTAGACGGTCTTCTTCGTCATCGCCATGGCTATCGTCCTCGTCCTCATCCTCGTCCTCGTCCTCGTCCTCGGCTCCGTTTTCTCCTATCCTTAGCGCCGTCTTCTCTTTCTGCTCCTTGTTCAGCAGCGCCATGCGCCCCTTGGCAATCCGCGAGAGGGCGTCTGGCTGCCGGTCAAGCTTCTTGAGCGCAAACATGGACCCGTCGCCCATGGCGTCGGCGCGGTCCGTGCCAATGTCCATGGGTGCCGTCATGTTGAGCTGCATGCGGACAATCTCCCTCTGCTTCTTCTCATTGTCGTGCCGCTTCTCCCGCTTCTTCTTGGCGTCGGTGCGGTCCTTCATGGCCTGCAGCTCCTGCTGGATCTTCATCTCCTCGTCCATGGTGTCGACCTGTGTCACTTCCTCCGCCAGCGCCTTGGCTGCTGCGGCCGCCGACTTCTTTGTCGGCAGGCCAAAGAGCTCGCGCACGTCGAGACGCCAGCGCAGAAGGACCTTGAACTCCTTGCGGCTGAGCACTTTGAGATCGGCGCAGCTGGAGCGGATCTCGTCGGTCGTTTCGGGCAGCTTGTCGAGGGCGGCGAGGGCGACGTCGCCGTTGCCGGACAGCGGCTGGGAGAATATGAGGCGGTTGTACTGGGCGAGGATGGCGAGGGGGTCGGTGGTCTGGATGAACTCGCTGGCGGCGATCTCCTTGAACTGGGTGTAGTCGCCCTCCTCGTAGCCGTCGCGCTTGCGCTTCTTGACCTCGGGGTTGTACACCTTGGCTTCGTTGTTGGGGGTGGGGTCGGCGAGCTCGGCAAAGACGGCCTTGGGGTCGAGGAAGCGGGGGTCGATGCGCTTCGGAGCCTTGAAGCCGCGGCAGACGACAAAGATCTCGGCGGAGACGTTGCGAGAGGAGGGTGGCTTGGTGGCCTCGACCTTGGTGAAGAGCTGGTTGAAGACCCAGAGCAGGGAGTTGTAGTCCTTGGACCGGAAGACCTTGGTGACAAAGGTGCCGCCCTCGATCAGAAAGTCGGTGGCCAATTTCATGGCCTGCAGGGCCAGCTCGGCCTGGTTGAAGGAGTCCTGGACCCAGGCGGTGCCGACGTTGGGGGCGCCGTCGTGTAGGACAGTGTCGGCCTTCCAGGTCTTGAGGTGCTGGCGGATCGTGGCACGGCACTTTTCGGTCGTGATGTCGCTCTGAAAGGTAATGACTTTGGGAATCGCTTTGATGGGCGACAGGTCGACGCCGACGATGATGCTGTTGGCCGGCATGGTCTCTACCGCGACTTGGCACCATGACTGTTCGTCAGCAGAGGGGAGCGAAAGGGGTACGAGGGCTTCCGAAACATACACCTGGTGCTGCGCAGAGATCCAAGAGGACCTTGCTCTTCTCGAGGAAGCCATACTTTTTGTTCAGCTGGATCAGCTTGAAGGCGGCTCTCGCTCGGTAGCCCTTTTCCTTGGCGAGCTTGTACCACTTGTCCAGACGGCCTTTGCCGTGTTTCTTTTGCACGGCCATGGCTGTCGCGGGCGGAGGTGGGAGTGTGAGAATGCGAGAGAAGGTGAATGGAAGAAGTCTTCTCGTTTTTCTCTCTCTTGCTTTTTCTTCTTTTTTTTTTTTTTTTTTTTTTTTTTTGGAGCCCAACTAGTCTTGGACTTTTCTGCCAATCTGCTGACCAATAGAGAAGTCTAGATAAGAAATACAGTGGATTGTCTAACCGATAAGACATGTAGCCTACTGAGGAAGCTGACACCTTGTCTGATTGGCTGAAAGCTGTAAGTGCCCACGTCTGGTTAGTGTCCCAAAGGAGGAAGAGCGCGCACGCGGTCCATCGCGTCGACGCCTCAAATGGCACGTCAGGAGTCGTTCTCTGTTCCTTCCCCGCCACACGACTTTGCCGTGGTGACCGCGTTAAATGGAAACCCACTTTGACTCCATTTTCCTGGGTTGCTCTTTCCGGTTTCCACTCCTTTCCATTTCGTCTTCTTTTTTTTGCCATTCCATTTTCTTTTGTCCTCTTTTCCCTTCCTTTTCTTCCACCCAACATCTCAAGCATACCGACGAGATCACAAAATCACAATCAGCTTCTCCGTCACCTCGTATGACTGCTCGCCTGAACAGAGGACCATGGCAGACCGCAGCCCAAGTTTGTCTGCCGTTGTCTCGACCTCTTCCTCCTGTCTGCTCCCTCTGCCTCTGCCTCCTTTCTCGGTGACGGAGCAGAAAGATGCGGATGTGGATGCCACGGCCAACGGACTGCTCTCCTCGCCACCCCGGGCCGTCCACAGAAACAAGGAGCGCCGGCAGCCCTCCATCACGCCCCGCAAATTCAGACGCTTCTTCACGCCTCGATCCCGCGTATCGTCACATCCCAGTGCTGCTCGTCGAGCCCTCAGCGACCTCACGGCCTTGGCTCTGAACCAGCCGCATCAACAGCCGCATCCTGCCGACGACAGCAGCCCGTTTGGACTGGATGGCAGCAGCTTTGTCAAGCCGGCTGGCCAGGACGACGATAACGACGACGACGACAGCAACTCGGGCTGTTCTGGCTTCGCCCTACAGATGGCCCCCGCAGCCAAGAGACGGCGGACGGGCCAGTACACGCCCGAAACATCCCCATTGAGACCGTCGTGCAGAGATCTGCACAGTGCCGTGACCACGCCTGGCCAGCCACCGGCCAATAGCCACCCAACATGCATGCTGTTGAGTCCGCTGGCCTCGTCCCCCATTCGGCCGTGTGCTCTCCAGGCCGACGAGCTCATGTCTGGTGGCGAAGAGCCGGACTGCGAGGGCAGAGCCCTCCATGCCGACCCTGGTCTGGGACTGGGCCTAGGCCTGGAGGGTAGCTTGAGAGGCAGCTCAAGAGGCAGCTCGAGAGGCGACTCAAGAGGCAGTCTGGGCATGCCTGCCATGTCTCTCTGCCAGCCTGTGCGCAGAGTTGTCCCCTTGCCTGCTCGAGGCACAGCCGGCCAGCTGCTGCAGCGCGAGCTGGGCACGATGCCCATGGCTGGCCGCCGGTACCTACCACGTCCCATCACAGGTGAGCCCGGGCTTCCTTTTTCTCTATCATTGCCCTCTCTAACTTTTTTTGCAGACTGGAGAATCGAAACAGCCGACTTTTGCACGGTTCCAGACGACCTCCATCTCTGCTCGAGCCATGAGTCGGCCGCAGGCCAGTGCATTCCGTTTTGCGTTGCCGCCTCTCATGGTGTGTATTGATCCTTTTTTTTCTCTTGATTTCTTCTTCTGACCGGCTGGCAGCCAACGGAACGGTGGCCATTGGCGACGAGGAGGGCCGCATCCGACTGCTCGACTCGGGATCTCCAGGCACCAATGTCTTTAGCAACATCCAAGCCGTCTTCACAGCACACGGAAATGCCGTCATTGACCTCGCCTTCTCCCAGGACGACAGGCTGCTGGCCACCGCATCCGGTGACCAGACCGGCCGCGTCTTTGATGTGGCCACCCAGACGCCCCTGTCGGTCCTCGACCACCACACGGCCTCGCTGAAACAGGTCCGCTTCCAGCCCGGACGAGGCGGCGGCCATGTTCTGGCCACATCCGGCCGAGATGGCTGTGTAAAGATTTGGGATCTGCGGTGCCACGGTGGCCCGATGCTGGAGATTGAGGAAGAGCGGCCGACCCAGCTGAGCTACCGTGCGCCCCGGCGGATCATCCAGGGCTGTGTAGTCAACAGCATCTACGATGCGCATGCTAGGACACTGCGCCAGTCTCGACAGATGCAAGCGGCAGCCGCCAGCAGCGGAGGCGGAGCAACAGGAGGCACCGGCGACATAGCATCTCGCTGGGAGGTGCCGGGACGTGCTGGCGAGGTGTCTGTCACGTCTATACAGTTTCTCCCACCCGGCCAGGAGCATCTTCTCCTGTCTGCCTGCGAGGCCGATGCGTCGATCAAGCTGTGGGATGTGCGCAACGTGCACACATCTCGCCAGAAGAGCAGCAGCTGCAGCCTGCCGGTCTCTGTTACGGCAGCCCCCGAAAGCCACTCTCAGTGGCGGCCCTTTGGCGTATCGTCCATGTGTCTCAACACGGATGGATCCCGTCTCTATGCACTGTGCAAGGACAATGCCGTCTATGCCTACTCGACGGCACACCTCGTCCTTGGCCATGCTCCGGAGCTTGCGCGCTCCTCCGAGCCTCCAAAACGCCGAAACGGGACAGCACAGCCGGGCCTCGGACCGCTCTACGCCTTCCGCCACGACAGCTTCCATGCAACGTCCTTTTACGTCAAGATGGCCGTCCGGCCGCCCAAGGACGGCCGCACTGAGCTGCTCGCCGTCGGAAGCAGCGATGGTTGTGCCGTGCTCTTTCCCACAGACGAGCGCTACGCAGACACGGCTATAGCTGGGAGCAGAGACTCGAGAGACACGAGTGACGCGAGAGATACGAGAGAGAATAGAGCAGCAACGGCAGGCAGGCTTGGAAAGCGTTTGCTCTTCCGGACGAGCAGCATGTCCAGCGTGCACGGCCGCCTTGTCGACACCGTGCCCATTGTTCGTTCAGGCACGCCGCTTGTGCGCGGCCACGATAACAAGGAGGTCGGTGCCGTGTGCTGGACGCATCGTGGCGACCTTGTGTCGGTGGGAGACGACTGCATGGTACGTTGCTGGCGGGAGAACCGCGCATGGGCTGCTGATCTCCGCACAGGCGGCGAGGGCGAGGGCCGGCGCTGGGCAAGCGGATGGGCCGATGTAGGCGAGAGTTCCGGCTGGGACGATGACGAGTGGAGCGAGGAGTGAGGCAATGGTGGGGGGGAAAGGAGGAAAAGGGGAATGCATTTTTATGGAGAATGGGATCCTTATTTCCTGATCATCTTTGATTTTCCTTCCTGTTTTTTGGGGGGGGGCGCATATACCTCTTAGACGGGCGTCAGCGGTTCATCTGCAAGTATGCATCAGCTTTGCCAGTGCGGCCATGCTCAGTTTTTTAGCGAGTCTCTTTTTCTTTTGCCGTAGTTTGTGGAAATTAGTAAAGCATTATCGTGACATCAGTAGGAACAATAAGTATTTCTTATCTATTCGTTTGATAAGACATGCATAATCAGTACATAGTAAAGCAAACAGTAAACCCCGGACAATCAAGCGAGGGGAAACAAAGACCGGCCTCTTCCCCTTGTTCCGAAACAATATATACTCTATTCTGAACGGCGTCCAGCATCCCAATGAAGAATAAAATTCAAACAGCACGAAAAGCAAAAGAAGAAACAAAAAAGCAAGAAAAACAAACCAAAAAAACAGGGGGGTATCAGTCATCCAGCCAATGCTTCTGCAGCTCCCAAATCATCCCTTCCAAGCTGTCGTTTCATGTGGTGCCTCTCAGAGGCAGTCGAAAATGCTCGAGGCTCAGTTTCCATAATCTATCCGTCTTTATGCTTCGTGTTCTGAAATCGGCCTCTCTTCCTCGCCCGCCTCGCGGCTTTCGTGGTTGATGAAGAGAAAGGAGAAGACGACAATGCAAGCGCCGATCCAGTAGGAGCCCGAGGCGTAGCGGCCGTACTGGAACATCTCGCCAACAATGGACACCGGGATGGTCAACGACAGGCCAACAGTGACAATCAGAGGCGTCGTCAAGAGCATGGCGTAGGCCCATGTCAGGTCGCTGAGGAAAGAGGAGAATGAGTTCAGCTGAGGCGTGTCAGCAAGAGCCCGTCAAGGACAGGAAGAGAGGGGGAGAAGGCAGAAACGTACGAGGATGATGGTCCAGACCTGGCTGTTGGGTGGCAGCTCAAACTGCAAGGGTCAGCAAGGGTCTCTCTTGTCTCTCTTGTCTCTCGTTTCTCTTCTCAAAGGCGTGCTACACTTACCCGTTCTATACTGGTCACGTGCAACAGCACGAGTCCAGGCCAGAGAAACAAGACGTTAAACAGCCCGACGAGGCCAAAGAAGAGCGACATGTCGACGCGGTTCTCGTTCCCAATGCGCCGCTTCATGACCGTGACATAGGCACCATAGATGACGGCGCTCAGCAGAGCCATGGCGTCGCCCGTGGCTATCTCGGCGGCCGTCTTGTGGGGGAACTGGCCCTGCCGGCCGTCTGTGCCGCCAGCCGATTCGCTGCTGCTGCTGCTGCTGCTGGAGGACACGTCAATGGATGACACGAGGGCGACGCCGGCGAGCGATGTCAGCACGCCAAAGAGCTTGCGCAGAGAGAAGCGCTCGATGCGTGCGAGCGCACCCAGCAGCAAGGTGAAGACGCCGCTCAACGATGTGAAGATGGTGGCGCTGGCGACGCTCGTGTACTCGAGGCAGGCGACAGCAAAGTAGTTGGCAGCAAACCAGAGCAGACAGAACTCGAGGCTGAGCCAAGCCGTCTCACGCAGAGAGAGCTTCTCGTCGGCCTCGCCAGCGGCCGGGCCGCCGTCACTGCTACCGACACTATTGCCGTCATCGCCGTCAACGTCCTTGACGCTGCTGACGCTGTTGTACTTGTTCTTGTCGCGGCCGTCGGCACTGGTCTGGCTGTGCTGGCTGTGGACACTAGCCGAGGCCGAGGCCAGGACCGATGTCAACGCGGAGATTGCGTGCAGCGGTTCTCTCAGAGGCCCATTGTCGGGGTTCTCCCGGCTGCCACCGCCGCTGCCGCTGTCACCGGCTTCGCCCGGCTGATTCTGAATCTCGTTACGATCGACTAAAAAGTTGCAGTAGCCCTCGCGCGGCAGATGGCGCACAGTGAGTGTGATATGGCTGTCGTCCACATGGCCGGCCCGGCGGCTGTCGGCCGTGTTCTCGCGTGCGGCTGGCCCTCTGCTTTCGCTCCTGCTGCTGCCGTCCTGGCTGTCACAGCTCGAGGAACTGTGAACGCTGTGGATGCTGTTGCTTCCGGCCGTATTGCGACGAGACAGACGCCTTCGGACAAAGCTGCCATCCTCGCCAATCTCGTAGTCCTCACTGTCGTCGCCGTCCTCGTAGTCCTGGCCGTCGCTGAGAAGCTTAGTCCTGCTGTCGTCTAGGATATCCTCGGGCCGTCCGGAAGCGCGGGCCAGGGCATTCTGCACATCCCGTCGCATGCCGCGGAAAAGCTCGCGCAGAGCCCGCCGCGTGGCCGGGATGCCGTTCGCCGCGGTGTACTTGATTGCCATGGGAATCAGAGAAACGGCAAAGGCGGAGGTGTTGATATAGACGACAAAGAAGGGCTTGCTGTAGGTGTCGTCGGCGAAGATAAACTGCCAGAGGTCAGTGAGGCCGAGGGTAGACGAGGGAAGCAGGGGAAACGTACGCTAGCCATAAAGTTGGAAATGGTCCAGAGAAAGACAGTCACCATGAGCATGCTGATGCCGAGGGTGCGTCTTGCCATGCCGGCCAGGCCGATTCTGGCCTGGAAGCCAGAGGGAGCGGCATCTGCGCCGGGAGAGGAGTCGACGGGCATGGGGGAAGCAGAGGACTCGACGAGACAGATGTGGTCATACCGGTGCTGGGAGAGTCGAGTTGGGGAAGAGGGAGGGAGGTGGGGGGATTATAAAGAAGAGAAATGAGAAGAAAAAGAAAAGGAGAAAAAGAGGAAACAGAATAGACCAGCCAAAAAAGGGTAAAAGAAATGGGAACCAAAGACGACGAAGACCGGCTTGCGAGAACAGCCGGATTGGCAATAATCGGAATTCGCGGCAGGGAGGATAGTAAGACAAAAAGCAATAGTCGGAGGAAGAAGCCAACAAAACAAAGTTGGGAAGGATCGCCGCCTGGGATAGTCCTGAAATGGCGAGTAGACAGGTCGAGCACGCGACTGGAGCACCTCTGCGGCAAAGGAGAAAGCCGCGACGGACAAGGCAGCAGCGATGGAGCAAATGAGAGAGCAAATACACAAAACGAAAAGAAGCAGAGAAGAAAGAAAGGAAAGAAGCAGAGGAAAGAAGCAAGACAGCAGAAAGGGAAAGAGAAGCCGGCGACCGAAAGAGGCAGGCGCAGAAGAGGATGCACAACTACTACTATGTACGGAGTACTTGCCGCCCGAGAAGGAACGACCGCCTTCCTTCCTCCTAGCCGCTGCCACAAATGCTGCGAATGCTACGAATGCTACGAATGCCACACTAACGTACTATGTAACTAGTCCGTGACACAATACGCCGCTCATAGAGTATATAGTCCGCAGTCCAGAACCCGTACTCCGTAGTTCCGCCAAGTCCACAGCTCGCAGCCTACTCGTATTGTTACTCGTGCACCTCAGGCAAAACAATCTAAAACCCGATTGGCTGCTTGTCGGCGTTTCACCCTCTTTTGTGATACTGTCGAGGCTCGCTCTTGGCAACGGCCACAACATAAACATGCGCTTTGGACGCAACCTGGTACATACTATGTATACGTAGTAAAACTGTAGTGTGGATATTGTAAGCCTGCAAAACAAAAACACGACTCCTCTTTGCTGCCCGCCGGCGCCATTACTCTATGCGTTTGTGCTCGCTAGGCCAGTGAGCTATGAGACCACGCCGACCACGCCGACCACGCCGACTACGCTATCTGCCATATCTCGTATGTACATGTGCCCTTCTCTAATCACAGTTCCTACTTCCCCTGCTCGGCGGTCTAGGCAAGGGAGGGGGGCAAAGGGAGTAAGATGCAAAACATGCATCCATGGATCGGTCGAGCCCATGCGTTGAGCAGAAGTCAAGCATGAGAAATCAAGCATCAACATCAAAGCGGAAACGTCGAACGGCAAAAAAAGACACGAGACAGGTTGAAAACGGCAGAACAGCAATGTATAGTAAACAGGGAACAAAAGCAAAAAAGGAAAAAAAAGGGAAAAAAGGGAATAAAGGGAAAACAACAAAGCAATGAATTAAGAAAGACGACCCGAGAAGCAGGTCCACGACAAAAGTCCACGGCCATTCGATTCTCTAGCATGCGCCTCAGCATGCGCATCCGTCATTGCCGTTCTCCAGGTGAATGTTAATCACGTCCTGGAAGTCGCCGTTGAACTCGTCCGTCTCCTCCTGCTGCAGCGCCTTCTTGGCCACGACTGTGATCGGGTCAGCATGTCATCCCATCTCGCGCATCTCGCCCTTTCTCTGCCAGTCCACTCACCTTCAAACGCCTGCTCCACGTTGATGGCCTCCTTGGCACTCGTCTCAAAGTAGGGAATGCCGTGTGCCTGGCAAAAGGTCGTGGCTCGCTTTGTCGAAATCTGTACCGATTAGCTGCCTTTCCCTTTAACTCTTCCGTCCCTTCTTCTGCTTCCCTCGGACGTACCACTCGCTTGCTCTCCTCCACGTCAATCTTGTTGCCTAGCACCACAAAGGGAAAATTCTCCGGGTCTCGTGGCGATGCCTGCACCAGAAACTCGTCGCGCCAGCCCTCAATGGCCTCAAAGCTCTTGGCATTGTTGACGTCAAAGACGAGGACGCAACAGTCGGCTCCACGGTAGAATGCCACGCCCAGAGACTGGAAGCGCTCTTGGCCCGCCGTGTCCCACAGCTGATGGCGTCAGTATTCGTGTGTCCCCCATATCTTTTCCTTTTTGCACCCTCCACCATTCCCGCTCTTTCCTCGTACGCACCTGCATCGTCACCTGCCGCTCGTCGACCGAGACCTCTCGTGTCAGGAAATCGGCACCAATCGTGGCCTTGTAGCTCGCGCTAAACTTCTTGTTGACCTGTGTAGTTGGCAGCCGTCAGTTAAAGCCTTGCCCTCTTTCGTGTCTCGCCTATCCTCTCGGGCTGTCCGTACATATTGGTTCATCAAGCTGGTCTTTCCCACACCGCTATCGCCGAGGATGATGATCTGTAAAAAAAAAAGAAGCATGTGAGCACGTGAGCAAGATGAAAGTCTCGGTTGCAGACGGTGAGAAGCTGCAGAGACGTCATGACAAATGTGTAAACCAATTCAAGAGGGTGTCGAGGGTGTCGGAGATGTCGAGCATGTCGAGCATGCTGCAGCGCATCCTTTAGACCTCTTTACTTCTGCCGTCTTCCTTACCTTGAGAAGAACCTTCTTTCTGGACGCCATGGCTGCCGATAACGGAAAGACGGTGGAGATTCAGAGTCTGAATGGATAGCGGTCAAGGTCAATGTGTCCACCTGATTCGGGGACGAGAGCAGACAAGACAGGGCAGCCGAGGAGCAGTGTCTGGCGTGACAAGACTCTTGTGTCAAGCGAGGCAAAAAAAAAAAAGACGAGAAAAAGAGGGGGGCGAAGAATCAGAACAAAAAACAGAAAACAAGAGGACAAAGCACAGAGGAAAAGCAAAAGAGCGGCTGCGAGCCTGGGTTGCTGCACGGCTGCCTGGTGGCGGGCGTGTGTGGACGTGGTTCGAGTGTGCTGTCGGGATGTGTGGTTGTTGTTGGGTGAAGAAAGAGGATGAGTGGGTGGGCTCGGTGGGAGAGTTTCCTGCCAGGGAGTTCTGGCAGGTGACCCTCTTCCCTGCTAACGATTGAAGCACGCCGTGCTCCGTTCTGTCTCCAGCCTAGGAGGTACATAGTACGAGTAATACGTCTTATAGTATAGCTTTCCCAAGCGAAGCGAGCCAATCACATGTCGGCAAGTGTTGCCCACTTTGTTGTCGACTTATCTAGTATCCACTTTGAATGACTCAGCCATGCCGTCCCGATACAGTGGTAAATTTCTCTCTTAACTGCATACCAGGCGGCGTCTTGATACCCTTTTTCCCTCCACCAAACATGACGAGAACGCCGCTGACAGGACGCCATGGACCATGCCGGCCATGACGACCACGACGACCACGATTACCACGATGGCATCGACCTCGCAGACCTCGTCGACCGCGTCCATGGGCTCAGCGACCTCGAGCTGGCCGTGCTGCTCTCGCTGGTCAGCCGCGAGCACTGCGTGATTGGAACACCCGTGGAAGGCGTCGGCCATGCTGTGGACGAGCTGTATCTGGTAGGGCGCTCCCTCTACCTTGTCCAACGTCTTTCTGTGTCTGGCTAACGGGCGAGATTGCCACCAGAGTCTTTGGCCTCTCCTGCGTCGTCATCGACTGCCACGAGCAGATGACTCTCTCAGACTTCCAGGCCGCCGTCCTGCTGCCCCCCACACCGCCAGCTTCTCGAAGCGGCCACCGGCAGCCTAGGGTATCTTTTCGAAGCACTGCCAACGTCGTCCTCGCCAAGCACCTCAACCGGGCCTCCGACGCCGTCCAGATCCAGGCCCTCGAGCTGCTGCGGGCTGGCGGCTCCCTCACGCTGCCTGCCAGCCATCCGCTTGTCGCTCGGCACGCTCGCAGCAGCTTTGCCACGGCACTTGGCACCGACATGGACAGCCATGATACGAATGGCGGCGATGCCCGCTGTCCCCCCGACATCACCATCCCCCAGTCCCGGCCCTTCTTTCTCTTTATACCCGTCGTGGCGACAGACCGCGGCTTTCTCGGCACGCGGGCCAGCAAAAACGATACGTTCGCTGCCGATGCGAGACGGGCTTCCGTTCTCTCTGCCTCTTCTTCTTCTATACGGCCGCCAGAGACTCGACTGTCCTGTTCTCCTCCTATAAAGTTCCATCTCAACGATCATTTTGCCATGGGCCATTGGCATGACCCCGAAGACGGCTATGCCAATATTGAAGAAGCATGTGACTACGAGAACGACCAAGGCCGCCCCTACGACGACGCCGACACCCTCGCCCCGTCACCGCCACCGCTCTTCTCCCCCGCAGACATCCTTCACCTCGGCTCCCTCAGCCGCCAGACGCGCATCGACATGGCAGTCCTCCGCTACCAGCACAACCTCGTGGCCTTTCTGCGCATGCACCGAGCCGTGGCCGTCATTGGCAACGGCCCCGATTGCGCCGGCGCCAGCAGCGCATCGCCCACCGCCACCAAGCACTTTGAAAAGCTCGCACGGTGTCTAGCCCCGCTGCACCGTCTCGACTACGTCACGCCCGCTCTCGTCGCCCTTGCGCTGCGCAAGATCTACCTGCACCGCATCCGCATCATTCGGGGCACCAAGACGGACGGCTACGGCGATGGTGTATCACGTGACGCGCTGCATGAGCGGAGCATGCAATGGGGCAGCTCGCGAGCGGCGGTAGAGGCCGTGCTCGAGGGCATCACGCCCGAGGATGTCATTGAAGATGTTTTGCAGGTCGTGCCAGCTCCATTGTGAGCTGTCCAGAGCCTACCGTCGGATGGAAGGCGTAGCAGACAGAAGACAGAATCGTGTTCCATTAACTAACCGCATACGAAATGCACGGAATATTACCCATCCTCGGGAAGAAAAACAAGAACAAAAAAGGAAACTGTTTAAAAATATCAAGTCGTATTATATCCCATCCCGTGTACTCTATGTTTTTTTGTAAAAAATGTCGTCAAAGAGCATGTACGTCGCCGTGCGCCTACTTGTGCAGCTCGGTGACCTTGCAGGTCCATCCAGAACCCTTGGACAAGAGGGGGAGGCTGTTTGTGTCAGAAGAGAGAGAGAGACAGAGAGAGAAAAGAAAATGAATAAGTAGGAACAAACGTACCTGGCACCGAGACACCAACCAAGCTCGTTGTCGTTGATCTTCTTGGCAATGCGCACCTCGCGGTCGATGGGCATCTCGTAGCCGGTGTGCACGAGAGCCAGCATAAAGTTGAGGTCCATGCAGTGCTCAGGGCGGTCCGCGAGCTCCTCAAAGGCGCCGGGGACAGCGGAGAAGACATCCCAGGCCGCGCGGCCGCTGCAGACGGTGCTTGCGAGGTCGTGCATCTCGCGCAGGGTGAAGGACTCGGGCATGCCGAGCGGCTGTGTGCGGTCAAAGAAGTAGGAGAGGAAGTAGATGGCCTCCTTGGCAAAGGTCTTGGCGATGGAGGGCTGGTGCACGCCATTGAAGGAGCAGGGCGCCAGCTTGCACTCGGCCTCCTTGCGCAGGATGCGCTCGGCCAGACTGCGGCACTGCGCGGGGGCGGCACTGGCGGGGCCCGTCATGTTGAACTCGTACTGGGCGCCGAGGGGGTGGCCGTCGCCGAGCTTGACCTTGACCGTCTTCTGCATGCCGACGCTGAAGCAGGGGTTGACGACGGGCTTCTTTGTCCAGTCGGCGGCGGTGGCGGCGGAGTCCTTGTGAATGGCGACGAGGTCGTCGACGAGCATCTTGAAGATGGCGTCACGGGCACTCATGAGGCCGTAGCCGAGATGGGAGTGCTGGTAGAGGGTGAAGTGGCGGCCGCCAAAGTCGAGGTCGTACTTGTGGTCGCCCTCGGCCATGGTGGTGGGGATGCCGCCCTGGGAGAGGCCCTTGTAGTTGGGCTCAAAGACGATCTGGGTGGAGCCGCCGCCGAGGTCGAAGACGGCGGCGGTGTCCTCGTGCTCGGGCATGCCAATGTTGCCGAGCAGGTAGTTGGTGGTGATCCAGGCGTAGACGCCCTCGTCGGAGCCGTCCATGATGGCGACGCCGTTTTCCTCGGCGGAGACGACGGGGAAGGGGTAGTCGAGCTCGAGGTGCTTGCGGACGGCATCGAGGATGCGCTGGCTCTTTTCGGGGCCGAGCAGGCGCAGGCCGGCGGTGGCCTTGACGGCGACAGGGCTGCAGCTCTTGAGCTTGTCGGGGACGACCTTGAGGGCCTCTTCCATGAGGATATCGAGGCTGTGGGCGGCGGCATCGGGGTCGTCGGGGTAGGCGCTGAGGCCGCTGCTCTGGCCGTCGATCTTCTTGGTCTGCTTGAAGACCTCGTTCTCGAGCTCGGGGGTGGCGCCGCAGTTGTTGAACTTGTAGACGTGGATGCGAGAGCCCGTGCTGCCGGCGTCGATCATCATGACGTACTGGACGATGGGCTTGTCACGTGAGCTAGAACGGGAGCATTTGGCGGTGCCGTAGGAGCTGTCGGAAGGGACCTGGCCGTCGCCGGCTGATTTGGCTGGGGATGCTGGCAGGTCAGCAGGAGAAACGAGAGGGGGAGGAGAAAAGAGAGAGGGGAAGGAGAGAGGGAAGAGAGAAATGCACACCTCCATGGTAGAGGTCGACGCCCTGGGGAGAGAAGTAGTAAAAGAGAAAGAAAATGGCAGACAAGACGGCAGCGGCCTTGATCCAGCGGGCTTGCTTTGCCTGCGCCATCCAAGCGGTGGTACGCTCCAGCGTGGTGACTCTGTGGGGGTGGTGGCCGTAGCGGGCTTGCTTCTCGTGAGGATCGTGAGGATCGTGGGTGGTCTTTGTGGAGGGCAGCGACACGGGCGATTGGCGCATATCCCGGGAGGAGAAGAGGAGAAAGGAGAAAAGAAGAAGAAAAGAAGAAGAAGAAAAGGAAATGGAAAAGGAAATGGAACGAAAAAGAGAGGGGAGGAAGAAAAGAGGAACCAAAAAAAAAAAGAAAGAGCCAGAACAAGAGGCAAGAGGACAGAAAGAATGGAGAAAAGGGGCTAGCAAGGTATGGCAGCAGGCACGAAGAGCAGGGGAATACGACCCAAAAGATCTTGACGCCAAAAAAAGACACGACGGCAATTGGAAGATTGGATTTGGTGGAAAAGGGGGGGATTACAGCATAGCGTCTGTTAGCGACGCGATGGCGTCTGGGCACTACGCAGTATATGTACTTACGAGCCCGCCAATCAGAACGTGTTCTCGTGATTATGTCATAGTGTCGCACTTTTCTTGGTTGGAATAAAGGAAAAAAAACAAGAAGACAAAAAAACTAAAGAGAGAAAGAGAGCACGAAAAAGAGAAGCGAAACAGACACGAAAAAGTCAGATAAAGGCCGAAACCCCCTGGCCGGACTCCTGCACGTCCTCTGCCAGCAACATGTGCTCAATGTACATGCACAGTCGCCGCAGTCGCCGCCGGCCCAGTCGGGGAAGCATGCTCTGCACCGTCCTCATTCGACTTTGCTCCTCCTCGACCTCTTGTCCCTCCTCCCCGACCTCTCCGGCCTTGTAGTCTCTGACGGCCTGCCGCCACTGCTCCAGAACCGGCCACAGGAGCAGATGCTGCTCGGCTTCCAGGCGGCCCTCGAGGCTCGCCAGCTCGGCCTTCCGCTCGGCCACGTGGCAGACCGCCTGCTCGAGAGAGAGTGTGGCCGGCTGTCTGCCTCGCTCGCTGCTGACGTGCCTCGCCTCTCCGCCCAGCACCACGTCCGCCACAGCCCTGCCCACGACATCCACGCCGTCCTCCTCGTCCAGGTCGAGCCGCTCCAGCAGCACCTCACTGCCCAGACGCTCCATCTGCTCTTCGACCGTGGACAGGGCTTGCCGGATGCGCTTCTGGCTTGCTTTGAGACAGGCGATCCGGTAGGCCATCAGGCAGAGATGGCGGAGGGCCATACGTAGGCGTGCCGCCCGCGCTCCACTGTCTGCCCTGCTCTCCCCCTCTTCATGCGCATCCTCACTCGTAAAATAGTAGCTCGGAACGTCAAACATGGACGAGAATACTCTACCGCGACGACAGTTTCGATCCATGGTATCTCGTAGGTATCCTGAAGGTTTTTCGTAGGTTGCGGGTAGGTTGCTAGCATGATTGCTGCTGTTCAGTCGTTGCTGAAGTATCAACGGCTGGCTCCCATGACGTGTTACCCTGTTACATAACTGCGCAGCGAGTGACTAGAGAGCTTGCTCGGCTCGTCATCACTCCGATATGTGACGAGATGATCTAGGCCAGTGCTTTACTACTCGTCACTAGATATAGAAGAAAATGAATTTCATATTTCCAAGCTATCTAAATATATGCATCTACAACGCAAAATTACATGTGGCCTGGAAACTCCCAATTTTGCTTCCTTTCATGTCGACCAATCCCAATCCAAAAATGCGCCCGTCGTTGATTATCCCAATGTTCCCTTCCCATAGATACCAGTCGTTTTTGTTTCTTCTCTCTTTTCTCCTCTCACTCTCTTCATATATACACATTAGTCGTGCCGGTACGCTGTGCTGTCGTCAAGCTGCTTCCGACATCTCACCATGCTGTGAGTGCCGCTGATACCTCATCCATTGTTCAGATGCCAACATCAAAAAAAGAGGGGGAAAAAACAGGAGAAAAGAAAACAGAAAGAAGAAAAAAAGTAAAAAACAGACGCTGACTAGTGTCTCGTCCTCGTGGAGCAGTGGCAGAGAAACAGGTCAGCGCTGAACCCAGCTGGTCTCGTCTCTTGCGAGCAGCTTGCCCACTACGCTGAGCTGCTGTGTGAGACACTGCCGGAACTGGAGGTGATGCTGGTGGTGCGCCGGATCGTTGTGACCAGACGATAGATGCCAAAGGCGACGAGGCCGAGGATTAGAAACAGCAGGATGATAATCAGCGCGATGACGTCGTTCTTCTTCATCTTGCTTTTCGGGAGGAGGCGCGGGACGGAGGAATGCGACAAAGAGAAGGGTGGGGACGACGGCACAAGAACACAAGAACACAAGAGCAAGACGTCGAGTCGTCCTTCGTTGTTCGTTAGCACAGATGCCATCTGGAATGTGGACTGGCATTCGCCGTGTAAAACGTACCTGATCTGGAGATGTAAACAGCAGCGGGGATGGCAATGTCCGTCACGAGAGACAAGGAGATCCAAGATTGCAGGCGAAAGAAAAGAATAGGAGGAGCGTGTTCAGGCGTTGGAGAATAAGAATACAGGAGAGGAAGATGGAGAAGACGCAGAGGACGGAGAGGACGGACTACGACGACCTCTGTTATACAGCGAACTCGTACTTCTTTTCTAGGTAGCCGTTGCCCCGCCACCCGGTTTAAGCAAAATGTCAATAAATGGCAAGGCTGGGAAGAGGAAAAAAGAGACCCGCCTAAAACGCTGCGATCCCTGTAACTCCCTCTGAAATCCCCTGTAATCCCCTGTAATCCACCGTTATCCACTGTAATCCGCTGTACCGTGCGAGACAGTGACCACTGTCTGCCAGCCACCGGACAACGAAGCTTGGACCAACCATTTCAGTTGGGAGCTACTAAAACAGAAAACGGCCAAAATGATAGGGGAAAAAAAATATCAACTAAAGAGGTTCAACCCAGACTATAAAAGCAAACCATAATAACAAACATCTCCAGTTCCTCGCATCCGTCACATCACAGTTGCAGCCGTGTCCAGCAAAGTAGCACGTATTTTGTATCCTGCTTCCAACGCCCGATAAGATGGCAACACGCGGCTCAACCAACTCTGCCATATCCGTTTGACTAGCAAGACTCTCCCCTATCATCTCCCAGGCCGCCCAGATTGCCGCCTACTGGCCGTCTGTCTTGAAGCTGATGTGCGACTCGTAAAAGCGTAGAATCTGGTGGCGTTAGAATAGATTAGAGGAGAATGGAAAAGAGGGCCTACCTTTTGAGGACATCGCACATAGGTCTGCTGTGCCGGATGCTGTGTCTTTTGTCCGCCCTTCCACGTGAGGCAGACGACCAACTCGCCTTCGCCGTTGCGGTACATCTCCACATCCACCACGTCGTCCTCCCAGCTGCCCGAAGGCGGCCGGAATGGCTTGTCGACGACGGGCGAGTCGCGGCTCATGGGGTGCTCCTCGCTCTTCCGAGAACGCTTCATTGTCGGTCCAGCATTCGGCGTCGCTGCCGGTGCCACGCTGGACGGTCGGCCACGCTTCTTGCCCTTGGGCGGCTTCTCCCGCAGCTTCTCGCGGCCGCCAATCTTGGCAATGTATTCCTTGAGCATCTCCGCCGCGTTTTCCCTGGCATTTTGTTAGAGAGAGCAAACCAGGCTGCAGCTACAACATGAGAGGGGTTGCCTACGCAAGGTTTTCTTCCGGCTCCCATGTAAAGTCGGCAGGCTCAGGATATCCTTTCCAGACGACGTGGAAGCGCAGTTTGTTTTTCTAGAGGCCGTCAGCAAGTCGCCGCCTCCTTCTCTCTCCCCTCCTCTACTCACATCAAACACGTGTCCGCGAATCTCCTGCACTTCGTATCTAGCCAGAAGAAAATTGGTCAGCACGCGTCACAGTCTGCGTCGGCTGTCGTCCACCTACTCTTCCTCTGCGCCGTCGTCCTCGTCATCCTCGTCGTTCTCGTCGTTCACATCGTTCTCGTCGGCCGAGGACCCGGCACTCTTCTTGTCAGCCTTGGCTGGAGCTGCCGACGAGCCATTTGTCTGGGTCACACTCCTCGCCCGGCCTCGATTCTTCGAGTCTGTGCTATTGTCAGAGCTTGCGCCGTCCATGTTGTCGTCCGAGGCGGCGTCCGCAAAAGAAGATGCGCCCGACTTCCGGCCGTGCTTCGGCAGGGCCGACAGCTGGGGCTGGGCGACGGCGCCGTCACTGGCATCCGACATTTCGTCGTCACTCATAGCTTGCAGTCAAAAGTCAGCCTCTTCTCCTATTGATCTTTGGACCTGTCGATCATCTCCCGCGAGTGGGCCATCGTCCATCAAGACTCTGAAGAGCAAGTATCCCAAAGTAAAAAAGAAGAAAAAAAGGGAAGAGGGAGAGGGGGGAGCTGAAAGGCAGAAAGGGCTCGCTCCTCACTCACCTGGAGGCATTGTTGCGACTGGTGGACGAACCAGGTCAAAAAAAAAAAAAAGAACAAGAAAGAAAAAAAGACTCAAAGAAGGGGAGAGCAGAGGCGATAGTGCCGAGATGGTAGTGTTGCAAGGGGATAGGCAATCACAAAGCCTAGCCACTGCTAGTGCTTCAGGTACTCTGTATACAAAATCGCGAGGGCAGTGATGCGCAGAGGTCACAGCGGGCAAGAAGACGCGACAATTTTTATGATATCTTCGGCAACTTTGCGAGACTTGTGTCGCGTCGGTTTGCGGCTTTCATTGGCTAGCCACGGGCAGGTGTGGCTGGGATTACTGCCTGGATTGCCAGGCATCAATTACCACGATTCGTACAGTGCCAATAGTCTACTCGTACTCGTACGTACGAGTAATATCACACTTTCGACATATTCGTACTGTACTTGCCGTACGAGTACGGAGCAACTGCTCGAGATTTCTCACAGCATCATGGAGTCATGCGATGGCAAAGAGAGTGCGCGTACTACTCGTATGTAGTCTACTCACCCAGTACTCGTGCGTACTCGTATGCGCAGTACGTCTGTGCAACTCTTATAGAAGAGTTTCACGAGCAGCTGATTCCGACTCGGGCTTGGCATCCACCGGATGGCTACGGCGTACGGCGTACGGAGTACGCAGTGTACAGTACGTAGTACACAGTAGCAGCCCTCCAAGCCCTGTCCACTCGAGGTGTAACGAGTTGTCTGTTTCTTCATCTCTTTTGTCTCTCGACGAGACGGCTGTGCAACCGAGAGGAGACCGTCCGACGAAAGAATGATGCAACATTACGATGATGCATGCGGAGCAGACCATGAGAAGGGAAATGGGAGACAATATGGAGTAGACCAAAAAAAAATACGAAAAATACGAAAAAGGCGAAAAAAGAGAAGAAAAAAAGACGAAAAACAGAGGGTCCGTCTCTCTCGCTTGTCCCCTCTCGAGTGGGTGCCAACGTCGTCTTTTTGGTCGCTTCATTTTCGTTTTGATTAGCCCTTACAGCGTGATACTGCTGGACGGATGCGGTGTAGCACAGCTGCAGAATCAGTGTCCTTGTTTTGACCTCGGTGTAGCAGAAAAGGTACTGCGTAACATTACTGTTCTTTCTGGTCATCAGATTTACTCAAACGTACGTACAATGAATGGTTCAAGCCAGTGACTGACACGCTTCTGTGTCCATGTGACATGGCGCGCAGAGCTACTGCATGCTCCCTACACGTACATGAAATATAGGCTACACAGTCATAGAATGTCTAGCAGTGTTGGTCTCACTTGTCCAATACTATGGTACAGGTCGGTAGAGCGAGACACGAATCACAAGAGGAAGGGGGAAAAAGAAGGAAAAAAAAAAAAAAAAAAACAGAAATGCGTGTGTATTACACACGCTGTCTGACCAGTCCGAGGAGAGTGTGACAAGAGTAAGAAAAGAAAGAGGCAGACATCCGGTGCATGAAAAAGGGGCAGAGAAATTACGCCCGTTCCAGCAAGTTGCGGGAGGAAGAGGCTGACAGAAAGGGGGGAGTGGACTGAAGACTGAAGAGATGGATGTGCGAGGGACTCAACAATTCGGGCACTGAAAATGTCTGTACGTATATTACTGCGTACGAGTACTGTAATTACGGGAGTGATCAGACGGCGGATGTTGCTGGCTCACACCTTTCGTACTCCGTAAACCAATACGGGCAACAAATGAAACAGAGACGTTATACGAAGGATCCTGTCATGAGTTTCTGCTGCGCGGCGGACGTACTCTGTACTCTGGACGGGTCTTGGGGGGAACTGGGGGGGTTCACACCTGTCCAAAGAGGCATAGCCCAGTCGCCGACCCTTTTGAATTTTCTTTCCTGATGGGGATCTCCACGCGCATGGAGACTGGCAGGCTGCTACGGAGTAAAGCGATGAACAGGCACGATGGTCTGTCTGCCTCGGAGATATATGAGCACAGCTCCAAGCTGAGAGTGCAAGCAATCTGCACCGTGAGAGGATGTACTCGTACTATTACGCAGGACTCATACTTGCCGATTCGGCAGCGGTCCAGTCCCCGAACGTGCCATGTACTCCGTACGTGCAATGTACGTGCACTTTACGCATACTTTGTAGTTGGGTAGCAAGGTAGCAAAAAAACGGGGAATGGAAGGATCCTCCATTCGTACGTACAGAGTACGCAGTCCTAGACAAGGCTTCTACGCCGTGAAAGGGGCAGGGAAAATCCAAATACTCCGTACTCCATACTCGATACGCAGTACTCCGTAGATGGCGGCGTGGATAGGCCTCATTCTGGCTGGTGCCATCCATGCCACGAACAGGTCGCGCTCAATACCTCTGGCGCTCTTCTTCTTTGCCTCTTTGCCTCTTTCTCTCTTAATATCCCTACTATTGGTTTCGATGGGGCCTTTGTGGCTCGTGCGGAAGCCGTTATGTTGCGTTCTGTTTCCTTTCCTGTTTCCTTCTCTTTCTTTTCATGGTTCTTTTCGTCTTTCTTATTCCCTGAGCGGAAGGGAGAGGGTCAAAAGGGAAAGATGAGCGAACAGACAAAAGGGGGGCATCCAATTTCACTGCTGAACTATACTGCGAACGATGGCACAAGTGGAGTCTCCGTGGCCAACCTACGATGTACAGCGTAGGCGCCTTTACCCCATCGAGGCTGGACGTTGCAGGCACAGAGGAGCTCCTCGTGCAGTCCGAACAAAGAGCAGCCAGCGCCAGCGCCAGCAGCAGCAGTCACACATACCATGTAGTTAGTAGCCTATACCGGAGGCGCAGCCAGTATCGGCAGCACTCATGCTGGCACACGTAATCAAAGCGACGAATGAATGAATCCTTATCCGTCTTTCTCTCTCTCTTTCTCTCTCTCTCTCTCTCTCTCAGCAGTCCCGGCCAGAGAGGTCCTTGCACAAGTTGCTGGATGGCGATGTGCGTTATTATTCCTTGTACTCCCTACTCGTATTAGCACCAGTCATAGTGCGAGAACGTGTTACTCGTACTCGTACATTGTACCGTGTATGATTTACATAGTACGCAGTACGACGTTGATGAGAATCGACCAGGATCGTTGAACCCCTGTCTCTTTGAATAAACGCTGTGGGGCTCCGGAATATACGCATACGGAGTACGATGTACATAGTACTCGTAGCACTGCGTACTTTGAGCAAGTGCTCATAAAAGTACTCTCACTCTACTTTCTAGCACACCCTACGCTGGCGTTGCAACTTGGCACTTATTGGAATCTATACCGATGCGACCTCAGCTGAGTACGGGAGTACTCATACATAATACTCTTTTCGACTATGCGGCTTTAAAAGCCCCTACCGCGTACTCGTACTCATACGAGTCTCTACCATGTGCAGTGCTCGAATACAGGCAGCCGACACAACTGCTTGTGCATCGATTGGTGCAAGTGGAAAAAAAGACAGGACGACGAGCTCTTCCCTGCGGCTGTCGTGAGCATGCCTGCCCTTCCTGGACCCTGGCTGGTTTGACTGGCTTGCCAGGCACTTGCTAGGGCTGGTGTCAGACCAGAGCCTGGTCAAACCAGCCAGCCCAGCCAGGGTCCAAGGAAGGGCACAGCACTCGATTCAGCAAGAGTTGACGAGCTCAGCACGAGCAGGGCCATGCGCAGAGTTTGTCCACTACTCTATCGCAATATTGCTAAGAAGAGGAAAAAGAAGACAGGGAGGAAGCAGGGCGAGAAGAAATGCTCGGCGGTTTCATCTGTTCCAGCAAGCCAGTAACCGAGAAGCACTTGCCCTCAACAGTCCTCGGACTGCCGGTCTGCGGTGAACTCGTTCATTACGACTCCGCATGTGTAGAAACCAACGCGGCGGTTCTCAGCAAGGTCACCAATCCTTTGTTGCTGAGCTCTGCCAGCTGCAGTGCGATAACGAGAACGATAGCGAGTACTCTCGCTGCGCTCGCATGTCTACAGAATTGCTCGTACACAGATACATGGAATCACACGAGGAATACGAGGAATGGCAAGTCCTCCGTACGCGTACGTATACTTTTACGATTCCCGGGATCAGCCTTACAGTATACGCACTGTATTCGCACATACTAACCGTTCTTTGAATCTCCAAGACCGTTGAAGTCGAGGGAGACTGGCGTCAAGTGTGCGTATACTACTCCGTACGAGTACGAGTAGAGTACGAGCACGACTACGAGTAGTAGCGTGCAAGGTAGCATTGTAGGCAGTGGGTGGTAGTTGTACACTCGCTCTCAAAGGCACGCGTCTCTGCTGCACTAGGCAGGTACTGCGTACTTACAGAGTATACAGGAGTACCGGAGACGACTCCCACACCACCCCCAATCCATCATCGACTTGTCCTCGTACCCCCCTCCCCCCTGTTGACATCTCTAGTGGCCAGCTAGTCTCGCGGCGGACGGTACTGTTTAATGAACGAGACACCAAGTTCTCCATGTCTATCAAGCTCGCGGGATTTCGGTCCATTTTCAGTTCGTTCTTTTTTTCCTTTTTTCCTCCTTTTCCCATTCCTTTTCCCCTGTGCCACTCCGTTCTGATTACATCGTCCTCCTCTCGTAACACGTACTCCTACGAATATACTGGTGGCTCTCAGTTTCTCTTCCGTCTTGACCATACCCACTGGTCGTAGTGACCACCTGCATCTAAAACAAGAGAGACACCACGAATCCTACGCTACGTGATGCCTGCACACCGTCGCAGTGCACAATTACGAGCATCCATGCACAAGCGAACGACTACAGTGTACGCAGTAGTGCACATACTATGCATGTACATAGTATCGTTCTGAGAAGTGCGCGAGTACTCCCTACGACACCTCGAGATGCCGTCAACAGGTCCCCTGCCCCTGCTGATATGCGTAATCCTTACGGAGTGCGAGTACATGGCACGAACACAGCGTAGCACACGAATATGCTCTGTACTTTACTCCGTATACGTCGTCGATGATCAAACAGAAATACGGTACCCTGCAGGAAAAGTGAGAAAGGACTCGGCAGAAAGACTCGGCAAGCAAAACAGCACGGGGCAGAAGAGTCTTCGTAAAGAGACCAACCAGCAGTCGCAGCCACGGCATCCATCGTGCTCAGAACTCGTACACGATGGGCTGCAGGCAGCCTAAATCATGTATGTCTCTTTTTCGATTTTGGTGTCTGTCTGCTTGTACGACTTGCCTGCGACTGCCTGCAACTGCAGCTGTCTACTACAGCTGTCTGTGCATTTCTTTGTACATTTCTTTGAATAATTGTCTGTGTGACTGCCGCTGAACCATCTCCCTCGTCCCAGCAAATCGGCGGACAGGACCCCCAGCCCCAATCTTGACCATGTCGGCAGTTCAAAAAACTGGGGGCACGGGGGCAGAAGGGAGCAGCAGGACACGACACGAGGACAGGAGGAAAGGGAGGCTTTCCGTTCTAACAAGTACCAGCAAGCTTCTCGCGCTTACCTATCTCACTCGTACGAGCACTTGCTATCCAGCTACTCTCAGCTCTTACCTCTCGCAGCTCCTTCCGCTCCTCCTGGCTCCTTCCGGCCCTACTCGTGCATTGTACATTTGCGGCAGCCAAGATCCAGACTGTCCTCGTCGACAAAAGTTCGTCCACGCACACCAAGTACTCCAGAGGCAGTGCTTTGCAGAACATACGGAGTAGTGGCAGCGTCAGCAGATCCTATATGGGCAATAGGGGTGGACAGCCAACAACCCACGTTCAGGAATAGGATCGAGCAGCCGACCAGGTGGAGCAGCCGCCAGTACCCCAGTCCAGCAAATCCCCCGGTCTCTCACACCCCCCCCCCCTCCTTCTTCACAACTCATCTCCATTGCTGCAGTCTTGTGGTGCCTCGTTCCTTTTCCGCCTTCTTTTGCTTCTAGTCTCCTCTCTCGTCCTCTCCACGCATACTTTCCATTCTCCTCATCCCATACGAGTACGTTGCAGGAAAAGACGGAGCTTGGCTCTGAACGGACGATGGAGGATCCTCTTTGATTTTCTAAGCTCTTCAGAGTACTCCCAACTCTCTACACTATCCGTTGCTAATTTGCTCAACCTTTTCCCTACCCTGTACATACACGTACATAATCTGCAATCATAGTTCGAAGGACCGCTTGTGCTCTTACTCCGTACTCGTACGTATACGAGTACTCCGTACCAGGCACAAATCTCAACATGCTTGCTTCGTGCACCCCCCCCCCCCTCCCTTCCCGGTGCCCTGGTCGTTGCCGAACGAGGTCTAGATAGTATAGCGGAGCAGCCGCAGAAATAAAGAAAAGTGAGACACCCCCCTCTCCCTCGAGAAGCGAGTCAGAAGTCAGAGAGCGAGACGAAACCTGTCGTCCGTTGTTTGTCACGGAGAGAAACAGCAACGAGAGGAGATAAGGGGAAGATGATGGCGGAGAAAATAAATATAAAATAAAATAAAATAAAAATAAAAAAGAATTAAAAAGAGAATTAAAAAAAGAATTAAAAAAATCATTAAAGAAAGAAAGAATTAAAAAAAGAATTAAAAAAATCATTAAAGAAAGAAAGAATTAAAAAAAGAATTAAAAATCCCCATTAAAGAAAGAATTAAAAAGGGATTAAAATGGAATTAAAAAAAGAATTAAGGGGAAAAAAAAAGATGAAAAGATAACAATAAAAAATACAAAATAAAAATACAAAAGGCACCGAGAGGTAAAGGAAAGAAGATGCAATGGCAAGATAAAAAGAAGTGGTGTCTGGCGAGAGGAAAGGGAAAGGAGAGGTAAAAATAGACAACTCCACCGACCCGAGAAACGAGACAAACGGGGAGAAGAAAAAGTGAACGACGAACCCACCCATCTCATCTCGAGAAACGGTGTTGGCGTGAGAGAGTGGTTGTGTTTGTGTCTGTTTGTGTCTGTCTGTGTGATTGTGCATATTCAGTGCCACCACCCCCATTGGTTCCCCGTTCTCTCTTCTCTTCTGCGTCCTCGCTCCCGCTTCCACCTTCTTCTCTCATCCTTTTCACGTCTATTTCTCTTCATACCCTCCTGTCCTCTCGTGTCCTTTCTTGTCCTCTCTTTCTTTCCGTTCTTGTGCTCTCTTCATCTCTTTAAAAAGGCCCCGAGAGGGCCCATTTCTGCTCTCTGCTGATCCTTCCATCCAACCCCATCCACGTCCTCTCTCTTCTGAGCTCTGCCTCAGGTACTCTATACAAGTACGCCAAGTACATGCATACACGAAATACAACCCTTTTTCTGTTTTCTCAGTCCTGACTTTCTTCCTCTTTGCTGGCCGCCCTCGACTTTTGCAGAAGAACAGCTTTATCCGTGCTGTATTGCTGTTACCAGCTCAACCTCCCCCTCGTGACGGCATCCCAGCAATCTTCCCGTCACGCATTTCTTTTGCCCTTCGCCACTGCCAGCAGATCCCGTCAATCTAGATCCCTCCAGCCTAGTTCCGTCTCCGGGCGTTGTTCCGCTTCTCTTTTTTTTGGTGTCTTTTTTCTTTTTTTTCACAAACGCCTTCTCCCCCTTCCTCGCTTTCTCCCTCTTTTTTTTGCCGGCGGCCGGCGGCCGTCGACAAGTCTTTTCTCCTAGAAAGACATCCTTTACTCTCCACCCATGGCCGAGCCGTCTCCCTCTGAAAGTCGGGGAAACCCGTCCGAGTTGGACACACCCAAGGCCGCCAAGGACAAGAACTGTCCGTACTGCGGACAGGCCTTTACCTCTTCCTCACTCGGCCGCCACCTAGATCTCTACATCAAGGAGACGAACCCCAAAAAGCCCGACGGCATCCACAATGTCGAGGAGATCCGCAAAATGCGCGGCAACGTCACTCGCCGCCATATGAAGCCCTCGGTCAACAGGCGTTCCAACTCCACCCCAACCGGCACGCCCCGAAGCAGGGCTGCATCGCGGCGGAAAAGCAGCAGAAATGGCAGTAGAAACGGCAGTCGAAACGGTAGTGGCGGGGGTGCTAGGTCTATTTCCGACGTCGATTCTCCAGCTCCATCTCCCAGTGGCGGTGGCGGCACCGCCCGAGGAGACGCCCACAGTCCAGCAGCCGACCAGCACCCGTCGGCCCCAGCGTCCATGTTTCCATTTTCTTCTCGCTGGGAAGCTGCCGGGGTCATGAACGAGCTGCTTGGCCAGTCCCCCGAAAGTGTCGAGGCTGGCTTTGCCAGCCGGCCCTCCCTCTCGTCGTCCACAGCGGCAGCAAATGCTCACCACTATCGGCAAGGCATGGGCAAGATCGACTGGGATGTGAAACAGAAGATGCAGGATGCCGTGGACACGGCCAGGGCGTCGAAATTGGCTCTCCGAGAGCTGCTTGGAGCCTGGAGAGCAGCGAGGTAAGCCCCTGCTTCGTATATCTCTTTCCTTTTCTCTTCCGATTTCTCTCACGAGCCTCCCATCTAACTCGGTAGAATCCAAATCGATCTCGGATCGTCTCCGTTTGAATTCGACCCCCTAGCCATGAACTTTCCTGCCATCACTCTGAGATGCCTCCGGCCAGCTCCCACACTATTTGCGTCGACTCTGCATCCGACGCCGACTTCGTGGTCGACGTCACCGCCGGGAGCCAGCCAGTATGCCGCTTTGCAGGCCTTTTTCGAGGAAGAATTTCGCAAGTGGAAAGCGCGGTGTGTAGCAGCGACAACGGCCTCCTTTGAGGAGCCAAGGCATGTGCCGCTGTCGTCCAGAGCAACAGCAGCATCCGCATCGGCGGCGGCGATGCCGATACCCATGCCGATACCTGTACGCCAGAAGGACTGCGCCGAGGCGATCGAGCGGGCGGAGAAGCGGGCAGACATGCAGCTGGCGGAAATGATGCAGCATTTGGACACAACGTTTGCGGCATGGGATGCCCTGCCGGCCGACCGGCAGACAGAGCTCTGGGGGCTGGAGCTGGCGCGAGGCATCGTGACAAGGCAGGCAGACGCAGAGCGGATGCGGCAGCAGCTTGGCGGACTGCGGCAGGAGATGTTGAACCTTGAAAGTCAGATCGAGCAGCTTGGTCGGCAGCAGCTGCCGCGGGAGTATAAAGTGGCGCCGCCGACGACGATGCCGATGAGTGAGAAGCTGGTGATGCTGCTGCAGGATGAGACAGCCCTGCACGGCCAGAGATATGTGGGCTTTGACGTCGGCGACCACCACGCAGACTTGGACACATTGCTGTCGACGGCGATAGACCGCTAGAAGAGCGTTGTCGTGTCAGCGCAGTCGTCCTTGTCGTCGTCGTCGGCAGCGAATCCAGCGAATGCGGGTGGCAGCCACGCCGTCGGCAACAGCAGCAGCTGGGCAGCATTGCATAGAGGTGGCCAAACGACGCCAACAGCGACACCGACGCCTCTGTCGACCACAAGCCAGCAGCCGCTACATGTCGGGACGGTCCCGGCTATCCAGCTCGTCGACTCTGAAAACGCAGTTTCTCAGCAGCAGCAGAAGCAGCAACTGATGTCCTATAACCAGAAATTACAGCAGCAGCAGCAGCAGCAGCAGCAAGAGACTCTGCAGGTGCCAGAAGTAAGCAACGACAGCGATGTGGAAGAGGAAGCGGAAGAAGAGGGCGATGAGGATGAGAACGAAAATGTGCTGGAAAACGAGGACGAGCTGGAAAACGAGGAAGAGGAGGAAGAGGAGGAAGAGGAGGAAGACGAGATTGAGGAGGAGGACGCCACGAGTGAGAGAGATGCAGACGCCGAGATGGAAGACGGCGATGAGTTTGCACATATGCACACACCGATTTCACGGTCGATGCCCCTTGTGCCTGTCCCGCTGCAGCAGGCGCAGCAACCGCTGCATCAGAATCCTCAGCATCTTCAGCATACTCAGCAACAACAACATCAACACCAACTCATGCCCACCCCCCCTATAGAGCAGGGCCACCAGCTGGTGCCGCAGCTCAAGGTCGCACGGACTCGCAGTCACGTGCCTCAGCCACAGCAGCAGCAGCCCCAACCACTTTCTCAGCTTCAGCTCCCCCAGCTCCAGCTTCCTCAGCTTCCTCAGCTGCAGGTACCTCAGGTTCCGCCTCCGCCTCAGCCTACGCATCATCCCCAACAACACCAGCACCAGCACCAGCATCAGCACCAGCACCAACACCAGCAGCAATCCCAGCACCAGCACCAGCATCCGCACCAGCCTCAGCATCAACACCAACTAGCCCACCAGCAGCCTCTTCCGATGGTCCCTACCACAATTCCTGGTCTGGTCGTCGCACAGGTTACTGCCGACCAGGCGGTGCCACATGCGGTGATGGTGCAGGCAGACATGGGACTTGTTCTCGGCAACGAGCAAATGTTTATAGACTGAGATGGTGTGTTTAGTAAGTGGAAGTGGAGCAAGGCGAAAGACGGGACGAGGAGAGCAGCAAGGGGCTCTGCGTGTTGTCTCTTGATTCTTTCTTCATTTGTTCCTTTGGCCATGTCCAGTGTATTATTTCATGTAATACTATATGTAATTGCTCTCTGATCAGATGTTGGGGTTTGTTGTTTTCGTCCCGACTTTGTCTTACTTTTCTCTCTTTCCTTCCGGTTGCCATCCCGTTCTTTCCATTTCCATCATCCTGTCAACTCGTTCTTTCCTATTTCGTTTGGCGCGGTCTTTCTGGCGGCGCTTGGAGATTCTTGGGCGAACGGCAGATCTGGATGTGCGGAGTCTGCGTTTCGTGTATGAGGGATCCAAAAAAGTTTTTGTCTTGTGGTCATACTTTGAGAAATTCAGATTGTTCAGGAACGTCCCAGGCCAGTATGTGTAGAGGGTAGCTCGTGAGCTTCTTCCTATTCAGGCTCAACTACTTGTATAATACAGTAATATTAACGAGTATAACGTAGTAGGCAAAATTATAGGCCCACTTTTCCATCTCTAGCTGGCTCTGTTTTCTGGATCCGACCTTGCCCAAATAGGCATGACTCATAAACCCCGCCAAAGCCCAGAAAAATATTTACAAAAGCCCCTCTGAGAAAAAACAAGAGACAGGGCGACCAGCAAAAGGAGATTGTCCAACAGACCCAGCACCAGCACAGCATCTCACTCTCACTCTCACACCACTTGCACGATGGCGGATTCCGGGACTCCGGCACAGCCTGCGCAGCCAGCAGCCGACCTGCACCTCGACGAGGTGACTGGCGAGCGAGTAAGTTGAGAAATGAAGAAAAGAAGAACAGAGGGAGAAGAAGAGAAGAGAGTGAGAAGAAGAGAAGAGAGGGAGAGAAGAAGAGAGAGAGATATATATATATAGAGAGAGAGGGAGAGAGAGAGAGAGAGAGAGAGAGAAAGAGAAATACTCACCAGCCAGGTTTCCAAGACAGAACTCAAGCGCCGGCAGAAGCAGCGCCAGCGCGACGAAAAGAAGCAACAAAAGGCCTCCGAGACCGCTGCCTCTGCGCCGAAGAAAGCCGCCGGACCGGTGCCGATTGTCGAGAAAGACCTGGACCCGCGCGAGTACTACAAGATCCGCTGTCGCCAGGTCGAGGAGCTGCTGCAGTCCAGCGACCCCAATCCCTACCCCCACAAGTTCCAGGTCAACTACGACACCTTCCGCTTCAGCCAGGACTTTGCGCACCTCAAGAGCGGCGAGGTCGACAAGACCCGCGAGCTGCGCGTCGCCGGCCGCATCTTCACCACCCGGCGCTCCGGCACCAAGCTCATCTTCTACGACATTCGCACCGGAGCCGACACCAAGTCCATCGGCACCCGCCTGCAGGTCATGTGCCAGGCCCAGAACGTCCCCCAGGGCACCGTGCCCTTTGACAAGCAGCACCTGCACCTCGCCCGCGGCGACGTCGTCGGCATCGTCGGCCACCCCGGCCGCACCGCCCCCAAGAGCCGCCTCGAAAAGGGCGAGCAGGGCGAACTCTCCATCATGGCCACCGAGGTCGTCCTCCTCTCGCCTTCCCTCCACATCTTGCCCTCCGAGTACTACGGCTTCAAGGACCACGAGCAGCGCTTCCGTGCCCGCTACCTCGACCTGCTCTTCAATGACGCCTCCCGCGAGACCCTCTGGAAGCGCAGCCGCATGATCAAGTACATCCGCGACTTCTTCAACGAGCGCGAGTTCATCGAGGTCGAGACCCCCACCCTGGCTGCCGTCGCCGGCGGCGCCACCGCCCTGCCCTTTGTGACCCACCACAACTCGCTCGACCGCGACCTCTACATGCGCATCGCCCCCGAGCTCTACCTCAAGATGCTCATCGTCGGCGGCTTCAACAAGGTCTTTGAGCTCGGCAAGAACTTCCGCAACGAGGGCATCGATCTGACCCACAGCCCCGAGTTCACCAGCATCGAGTTCTACGCCGCCTACTACGACGTTTATGACGTCATGAACATCACCGAGGAGCTGGTCTCCGGCCTCGTCAAGCACCTCACTGGCTCCTACGTCACCACGTTTACCACCCAGCACGGCGAGACCTACGAGGTCAACTGGGAGGCGCCCTGGAAACGCATTGACATGATTCCAGAGCTGGAAAAGATGTACGTTTCCCTGTGTATATGTGTGATATGTGTGATATGTGTGATTTTCTCTCACATTTTCTGACGCTTTGGCAGCACTGGAAAGACCTTTCCCCCCAACGACGAGCTTCACACCGATGAGACCAACAAATTCTTCCGCGACCTGCTCCAGGAACTCAAGATAGAGTGCCCCCCCGTATGTCTCCCGTCTCTGATCATTCATGCTCTTTCTTGTCCTCGGGCTCTAACATGCCTAGCCTCTGACCAATGCCCGCATGCTCGACACTCTTGTTGGCGAGTATCTCGAGACCCAGTGCATCTCTCGTAAGGACCCTCGTTCTGTCTCTGCACAGTGCAGTGCTCCATTCTTCATGCTGATGCTAACACCCGTGCAGCTGGCTTCATTCTGAACCACCCACAAATGGTTCGTTTATTTTGTCTCCCTGCTTCCTCACCCTCCACTGCATCGAACTAACATACCCAGATGTCCCCTCTGGCCAAGTACCACAGAGACCGCAAGGGTCTCTGCGAGCGGTTTGAAGCGTTTGTCTGCAAGAAGGAGATTGCCAACGCATATACCGAGGTAAGCATCTTGAGCAAGCTTGTCGCGTACATGGGTGCCCGTGTTATATGCTGACTAATCAACTCAGTTGAACAATCCTTTTGACCAGCGGATGCGCTTTGAGGAGCAGGCCCGTCAGAAGGCCCAGGGCGACGACGAGGCCCAGGCCATTGACGAGAACTTTTTGCGCTCTATGGAGTATGGCCTGCCGCCTACGGGTGGTTGGGGATTGGGTAAGAGGAAAAGTGGAAGAAAGAGTGAAGAGAGAACGAGAGCAGGATAGAAAAGGCTGACATTCCCTAGGCATTGACCGCTTGGCCATGTTCCTGACCAACAACTATGCCATCCGCGAGGTCCTCACATTCCCCATGCTCAAGGAGGATAAGACGGCAACGACAGAAAAGTTCGCTGCCGAGGTTGTGGACGTGCCACCCCTGCCGGAAGAGGGCATTCGTGAGTAGCTTCTCCATTGCATTTCCCCTGCCCGTTTCCTTTTCTAACAGCCGTCATAGCACACAAATAAACCATGGAGACGCCGAGACGCGAGAACAATGGAAATTAAAACAGCTCTGGGGTTATTTGGTTCATTGATAGATACGGCGGACGGGTTATTCAAGGTGTCTTTCTGGGGGCAGATAGTTTGCTAGAGGCGGATGCAAAACTACAAAATTACAATAAAAAGGGAATGAAAATCAAACGGCTCTTTGCATTCGTTTTCTTTTTTTTTTTTTCACTTTATTCTATCCATGGTATACAAATCATACAGTGTTAAATGCAAGGGTGGAGATGGATCCGTCGTCCGAGCAGAGATGTCATGGCGTCTTGGGAAGCGCCTTGGATGTGAAGCTGATGCGGCTGGGAGAGACAGCCGCCGTGCCGGCAGTGGTCGCGGTCAGATGTTTCTGGAGCATGCGCAAGCTGGAGGTGGGGATGTGGAGGCGTTGGTGGAGGACGAGTGCCCCGGTGAGAAGGGCGAGGGCGCCGGCCTGGTGCGTGGCTGCCAAGTGGGTAGGCACTATGTAGATGAGGGTGCAGATGCCGAGAGTAGCCTGAGCGAACACGAGGTGGACGAGGCCGGTGATGCCGCGGCGGACGTTGGCGGGGAGGAGGGCGGCGCGGCCGGGGCGGCGGCTGTAGAAGAAGAGAGCGAGAACGGCACAGAAAGTGGTGGTGGCGAGGATGCGGTGGTCGAGCTGGACGAGAGACGGGTTCTCGAGCATGTTGCGCCACCAGAGGTCGCTCTGGTCCGCGCGCCGGGAGAAGCGCGGGTCCCAGAGCTCGGCCCGCGGCGGCGTCAGGCCGTTGCCCATCATGGGGAACTCGTTGTAGATGAGGCCGGCGTCGAGGCCGGCCACCAGGGCTCCCGACATGGCCGTGACAAAGACGAGGCCGGTCAGCAGGGTGACGGCCAGCCGGAGAGGCTGCAGGGCCGGCAGTGCGAGGGTCGAGGCCAGCTTGGTGGCGGCTTGGGGGTCGAGGCGCAGACGGTGGTCACGGAGAACGGAGAGGCCGGCACGCAGCATCCAGGCGTAGCAGACAAACGCTGTTGCGAGGTGTGCCGTCAGGCGGTATTGCGAGACACGCGGCGGCAGCGCGTCGGCGGCAAAGAGCTCGTCGCGCAGTCCCGAGGACACCATCCACCAGCCGATGAAGCCCTGGAAGCCGATGAGACTGGCGATGCCGAACAAGTGCCAGGCCATGCGCTTGCTGACGCGGCGGCGGGCGACAAAGTAGAGGGCGGGCAGGACAAAGGTGAGGCCGATCATGCGTCCCCAGAGACGGTGGAACCACTCCATAAAGTAGATCTTTTTGAACTCCTCGAGGGTCATGTTCGGATTGAGCCGTGCATATTCGGGGCTCGCACGGTACAGCGCAAACTCTGCCTCCCAGTCGGCGGTCGACCGCGGCGGCCGGGCGCCCGTGACGGGTTTCCACTCGGTAATGCTCAGGCTGTGGGTGTCAGCAGGAGTAGGAAGAAGAAGGAAGAAGGAGCAGAAAGAAGAACGGCCTACCCAGATTCCGTCAGCCGGGTCAGACCACCCCAGACGACAATACCAAAGACGCTGACACCGCTGGCAATGAGCCAGTAGGCCACGGCCTTGGATGACGTCTCGGGAAAGGAGCTCGTCTTGGCTTGTGAGGAGGAAGAGGACGAAGAAGAAGAAGAGGAAAAAGACGGGATAGAGCTGGCAGTTTCTGGCACTGTGGCCGTGGACAGTCGTCGGGTGAGCGAGGTGGCCCTCACGGTCTGGGTAAAGAACCTGGGGGCCGGCTTGGCCGAGTCGGCAAGAGACCGTGCCGGGGTCCTCGTCGACTGGAAGCGGCTCTGGAGCTGTGGCAGCAGCAAGCGGAGCTGTCTGGAGAGCTGTGAATTTTGCTGTTGATGGAGCAGCAGACGGCACTGTTGGCAGGAGGATTGGACCATGGGCGGCGACCTGGATGCCTGAACGAGCATCCTCGGCAGGAGGCCCGTTTGAAAGAAGGCCATGGGCAACTGTCGGGGGGGGGGGGGGGGGGGGGAGAGAGAGAGGAAGCAGACAAAGGAAAGATTGGCAAGAGGAAGACGGAAGAAAACAAAAAGACGACGTTTTTGCGAGCTACTGCGTGTATGCCGCAGAAAAAATGGATTAGGAAGGTGGTGCGATAATTGTCAGGTGATTGACCACTCGAATGCAGAGGTTTACTCAGCGGGTTGATTACATAAGCAACAAACGAGCTATGTACGTAATACTGGTACTCCGTATATCAGAGACGGGCCGGGACACGCAACACTGTACTCGTACTACGGAGTACGTGGGGTCGGATATCCGTGGCGGAGTCGGGTCTTGAAACTGGAAGAATCAGGAAATCATGAGGAGGACAAGAAGGGGAGACCAGGAGGACGAGTCAGGACATGCCAAAAACGGACCTGCACGTGACCACCTGGCAAGATGGTACTTTTGTTTCCAGCAGCTGCAGGTCATACTTTCAGGGCCCCTGTCGCCGTTGGCAGCAACTGTTCGGTATTTTCCGCTGCGTAATTCTGCAGGAAACTATGCAGAACGCTATTCCTTAGCGGACAAGCTCCTAAACGGGCGCTGTACGCAGTGCAAAGTAGTATTGCACTCGTAGTATTCACTCCAGTATGCAATCCAGATAGGGCACTGTGCATCATCTTAGTGGCGATTGCCAGAGGCCCAGAAATTGCGGTTCCTCGAGCGCCACTTTTCTCTCTCGCATCCTTTCCGACCAAACAAAAAAAAGACTCCCCCGTCTTGCTTTGCTCGTCGCCGCTCCATCCCCAGTCTCCCCATCCTCCTCTCCTTTCCTCCCGCCTCGGTCATTCTCCTCCTCGACCCTGCGCTGTCCCAGTCAGCGCCAGTCTAACATTGCAGAGCGTTTCTGAGAGCTCGCACAGTGCTCAACACCGTATTTCGTGTCCTTTCTTTTTGGTTCTCTTTTTTTTCCTTCCACTCATCTTTTTGTTTCTCTCTCTCCCTCTCTCTCTCTCTCTTTTTTTTTGACCTGTTTTCTATTCATTTCTCCCTCTTCTCTCGCAGCCATGGCTCCATACGTGGCCTATCCGCCCTGTTCTCCGCTGCTCCTGACTCGGAGGCTGTCCAGCTTCCTCCATACCAGTCTCGCCACCCTCCAAGAACAGCAGCGACAAGAACAAGAATCACGCGAGCGAGAGCAGGCACAGCAGGCGCAACAGAGATTGCTGGATGAGCAGCAACATCGGCTGGAACGAGAACGGCCAGGACGGCAAGACGGAGGGAGTCCAGAACGGGAGCAGCAGAGCCAGACGGACCGAAGAGACAAGAGAGACAGAAGAGACAGAAAAGACCAGAGAGACCAGAAAGACCAGAAAACCCAGCCAGAGACAGCCATCCAGCCGGTTGAGGGCTCGGCCGAGCCCAGCCAGCGCTGCCCACCGCCGCAGCTGCCACCAGACCCCCCTCAGCCCCCGCCTGTGCCCACTCTCGAGACGGCCCTCATCATCTCGCCCGCCGGCCAGCTGCTCGCCTACGAGTCGCCCGTGCCCGTGCGCATCCTGCGCACCCAGTCTACCGTCGCCGCCTCCCTCTGGGCCCTCCATGCGTCCCCGCCGCCGCCGCCGCCGCCCACAGACGCGCCCGAACAGCCGCCCGAAGAACCCAAAGACATCCGCGACGCCAAGATCCTGCAAGAGTCTCTGGCTGCCCGCAGCAAGAGCGCCAAGAATCCGAGGGCCCCCAGACGGCGAGACACCCGGGACTCTGCCCAAGACTACCAGGACTATCCCGGCTCTCCCGTCTACAGCAGCAGCAGCGCAGATCAGAACCCCTTTGCCCTGCCAAGTCCAGCAGCGGGCGCCAGCCCTTTCCACCCCCCCTTTTCGCCCTCGGACACGACGGCTTCTCCTGCTGCCTCTGCTGCCCCGCTGGTCGACCCCGTCCAATCCACTAGCATCGTCGCCAGCTTCAACGGCGGCGCCGTCTTTGTCGTCCGCCGCCTGCGTTGCGGCCTGCTCTTTGCCTGTGCCACTTCGTCGCCCTACGGCGCTCCCTCCTTCTCCTCCTCGCGCCCCGGCAGCGCCTCTGGCCTGAGCACCTCCGACTTTGTCCCTGCCTCCCATGTCTCCTTCTCCGGCGTCCATGCCGAGTCCTCCCTGCTGCTCCGAAAAGCGGCACCCCTCCCACCCACTGCCACTGGCACGGCCTCAGCCAAACGGGGGAAGCAGGCGACAGGCACGGCGCCGCAGAGAAAGGGATCCGCCGCCACTACGGCTTCTTCGCCGCCCTCTCCTGCAGCTCTGCGGCCGCGCCAGTTTGCTGCGGCCGGCCAGCAGCTGTCGCCTCCGGGTTCCGCTGGAAGTACTGCCGAGAGCTCGATGCTGACAGCGGCTCTGCGCACACATCCTCTGCCGCAGGCCTCGTCCGCTTCGAAGCTGCCAGACGCTAACGGCCAGACAACCCTCACGCCCACGCCCACCCCATCGCCATTGCCAACGCAGACCTCCAAAAACCATGTCAAGACGCGCACAACCTACGACAGTGCTGCCACCGTGGCCCAGGCGCGACGGCAGGTCGAGGAGCTGGCTCAGCTGCTGGACGAGAAACTGGGTGCCCTCATCATCCCCGACGTCAATCTGGGCATCAACGGGTTTCGCTGAGGAATGCTGACTAATCAATTGTATTCTTCCTATTCACTATTATGTCTACTGTACTCGTAATCTAATCACATGAGCATCTCCGTATGCGAATTTCAATCTTGCCGCTTCTGATTCCGTCTCATAACCGTCTCATAACCGATGCAGTAGACTCCACAGGCGGCTGTCTGCCTTGTTGCCTCGTGGCTGCTCTGTCCATGTTTCTGTCCCGGTCCTTCCCGGCCACTCAATCGAGGGTCAGACGCGTAATGCTGTCATTGGCGTCCACCATTGTCTGATAGCTGACACGGCCCTTGCCGCCTGGACGCCCGGATGGAGTGTTTCCTCCCGGCGTGGTTCCCCCGCCGCCGTTCCCTCCCCGTTCACCACTGATGCCGCTGTCAGACATGGTCGAGCCGCCACTGCCGCCGCTGCCGGGCAGTGGAGGGAAGAAGAACCGGTTGAGCACAATGTCGGAATTTCCGCTGTTGTTGCTCGGCCGGGATGCGGATGTGGCGGATGACGGCAGCAGGCCGCCCCAGCTGATCGTGCTGCCATTGTTGTTTACGCCATTGTTTGCGCCGCCGACAAACGACAAGTCGTTGCGCTGAAGCGGGCTCTGCATGATGGGGCTGTTGTGAACACTGATGCTCGGACTGACGGCCCGGCGTTTGAAGCTCGCCGGGTCGAGATCATCGTCGTCACGGCGCCGCTTGCTCTGGATCCGCCGCGAAATGTCGGCTGCCGTGGGCGTCTGCTGCTGGCCCCGGGAGAAGCCTCCGCCAACTCTCGGCCCCCCGGCAGTGGATATCGGGAACACAGCTCCACTGGGCACGATGGGCGAGTCCATGGACATGGTGTCGTCCATGGACATGCCGCGGGACGGCCGTGGTGGAGGCGTGGTCGCCACCATGGCCGACCTCCCACCCCCGCTGGCAAAGCCCAGTCCGACCGACGACGAGGAAGCCGATGCTTCAAATCCCCCCATGCTCATGTCGTCAGCGAGCATGTCGTCCATGGTATCGAGCATACTGGGACTCGACCGTGTTGTTGGTGCAGCGGATGTTGTCGTTGTTGTCGTTGCTTCCGTTGTGCCTCCTGCTCCTCTGTCGCCTCCATCAGCCGCATCAGCTGCTGTAGTCACGGCAGATGCGGCTGCCGATAAGGACTGCAAGGATAGAAGCAATGGATTGGCCGGTGGTTGCGACCGTGAGGGCAGCGACGGCAGGGCTTGCTGCAGAGACAGGGGCGGCAGAGGCAGCCGTGGTGGCAAGCGAGACTCGGCCTCGCCAATGTCGCTCTCGAGGACTTGGCGCACGACTTCGGCCTCTCGTCGGAATTCGGACTCGACAGGCGCACTCTCCTCGGCCAGCGCAGCACGGATGCGTGCAAAGCCTTTTGTTTTGGGCTGCTGGTCAGAAGAAGAGACGAGAGAAAGGACGAGGAGAGAGAGAAAGAGAGAGAGAGAAACAGGCTTACCAACAGATTGCCACGGCGTGTCACTACCCGACGAACGACTCCGCGCTGGCCCGGCGACAAGCCTCCGGCCTCGCTGGCAGCCGCCTCGATCTGGGCCTTGAGGTTGTCGTCGCTTTCGCTTCCGGAAATGTGCAGCTGGTTTGCAGCCCAGCTGATGCTCTCGCGACGGGTGACGAGACCGAGAGGCGGAGAACGGGACAGGGCGTTGTTAGTCGCGGCTGTCGCTACTGCTGCCCCCGAGGTGGTCCCGGTAGATGCAGCGGCTCCGGCAGCAGCTGTTCCGGCGGTGGACAGAGAGCTGAAGCCAAGACCGAGGGGTCCCCGACCCTTCTTTCGCTTGAGCTGCTTGCGTGGCCGCTGGCGGTGTTGGAAAGAGGCCAGACTGTTCATGGCGGGAGAGCCGGAGGGCTGCCACGGAGCAGCTCCGGGGTGGCTGCTGGCTGCCGGAGATGCAGCGGCAGCAGAATGGGCAGTGGCAGAGGCAGCACCACCAGCACCGCCAGAGGCGTGGCCACGGCCGACCTGCGGCGTGGTGACAAACGGCTCATCAAGGGGATCGTCGTCCATAAAGTCATCATCGGAGCTCGAGGACGAGTCGGAGCAGGCGGCGTAGTTGATGCTGCCCAGCGAGCTGGATGGGTATGTTTTGTCTGCCAGTCCGCTGCCGCTGCCGCTACCACCGCCGTTGTTGTTATTGCGGTTCATCAGAGACCAGAGTGAGGTGGAGGGCGACCCTGTGCCGCTGGCAGGGTAGCCGCCTTTGTGTCCATGCGGGATGTTCATGGCGCAGTGGTTGCCGCCGCTATGGCTAGACGGCGACTCGTCGGGCGAGGACTGCTCGGCTAGGGTCGAGTGGTGCAGGCTGGTAGCTGCACGGGAGAATTCGAGGCCGCGGGACCGTCGGGGCAGGGTGCTGGCGGGCGAGGCAGCGTAGATCTGAGAGGGGTCCAGTTTGGGGGAGAGCGGCGCCGGTTTGGAGAGGTAGGCCGGCTCGTGGGAGAAGAGGAGGGCGTTGTGCTGCTGCTGCTGCTGCTGCTGCTGCTGCTGCTGAAGCATGAGCTGCTGTTGGCGAAGCAAACTGGCTGCCGATGTCGGCGTGGAGGGAAGCTCTCGCCTCTCTGACTGGTTCTGCTGATTCTGCTGATTCTGCCTCTGCAGGCTGCTGGGAACTTGCAGAGAGAGGCCGCGAGACGGAAAGGACGGCCGTCGAGGGGTGACGGGAAGGGCAGCATCGATGGCGGAGCTGGCGGCTGTGCTTGTGCCCGCACTGCCAATGGAGCTGTCGTCCTTGCTGGTTTGGCGCTGGCCGGCAGCGTCAAAGAAGAGCGGCGAGGGCGACAGCTTGCTGGGGGTGCCGCTGCTGCTGGCGCCGCCATCCGAGAGCGATCTCGTCTTCATGAGGGGAGAGCTTGGCGGAGCTGCAGAGGCAGTCGAGCTGCGGAGAGCTGCGTCCTCGCTGCGTCCGGAGAGGCGGGCAGCATAGCTGTTGAACATTGTGGAGAAGAGGAGAAGGAGAAGGAGAAGAAGAGAGACAGGACGGCTGAGGGTCGGTCGGCCAGCCTCAGCGGCTCCTTGGATCGACAATGGAGAGAGAAAGAAGAAGAACCATCGGGATGGTGTACAGACTCAAGACAGCTTGGAGATTGGTGGTTGCTGTCGTCCACGGAGAGTGGAAGAGAAAGAGAGGCAAAAGAGACAAAACAAGAGGCAGGCGTGTCAGTGGGGCCTTTTAGCCGCTGCCGTGAGCTGGCTGTGATCATTTGATTAGTCATTGCTGACACATTAGGACGGAGACCAGTATGACGTATATGTGCACCTACAAGTATGCATACGTAATAGTCTCAGACAGAATCTGTGATAGTGGAGCAGTCCACTATTAAGGGAATGCCTCTATAAGTCCCTATCTGCACTGTGATTTATCCCCTCTCCCATCATCAGTCATACCAGATCGCATTCATGCCAAAACCAGGCTCCGGAATCCGCACGCGTGCCACGCGTGCCAGGTGCTCCTCCTGCCACCGGTACATCTCCACCCAGCCCTCCTGGTCGTCTGTCAGCGCCAGCCACTCGTCCGACCAGTCGCACGGCGCCACTGCATTCGAGTGACCCCCGCTCGTCGGCGTCGGCTGCAGGCACAGCTGCGCCTCGATGCTGCCGCACGCCCGCAGGCGGAATGCCGAAATATAGCCCGTCAGGTCGAAGCGGTTAGCCCGTGCCGTCGCAAAGAGGTAGCAGCCGCTCGGCGAGAGCACGCACACGTCGCTGCGGTAGAGTCCCTTGCGGCGGCCGTCGTCTGTCTCGTGGACCTCGTGGGTCTGAATTCCGGGCGGGATCAGCGGAAAGGCGTGGTGCGTGTACACGGGCATGTGCGTCGCCGGGTCAATGACATATTCACACAGCCGGTTGCCTGCCTCCATCAGCGCATACAGGTACTGGCCTGACGGGTGCATCGCCACCCATCGCGGGTGGTCACCAGCTGCAGGCGCGTCCACGCTGCCCACGAGCTCTACCTGGCCCTCGTCTTTCCCGCCGCCTCTATCATCTGTCCCGTTGCCCTGTGCCTTGCGGTGCACCCACAGCTTGTTCGCGCTCAGGTCGGCCGAGTATAGGTACGTCTCGCTCGGGTCAAAGACCATCCCGTGTACCCCCGAGCCCGGCTGGTACGCGTAGTTCTGCACGTTGGCCTGTAGGGCCCCCGATGGACTCACGCTAAACACATTGCCGTAGCCGGCGTATTTGTAAAACGGGTTGCAGTACACCGCGTATGGAGGTAGGCGGGACGGCAGCAAAAAGATGGCCCGTGTGTTGGAGCTGCTTAGCTGTGCCTCCGCTGGCCATAGCGTCAGCCATTGCTCGTCTGTCAGTCTCTCACGGCTAGGAGGGGGGGCTCACGTTCTCCTCCCAGGGCGTGGGATGTCTCATGCACAATCTCGGTTGGACTCTTCACGGCAAAGCTCGACCATTTCTTCATGGCCGATCCATACAGATTCTTTTTGGCATGCTGTTCCGTCAGCCTCTTCTTTTATGCCTCGTTACTCCTCTTCCTCCACTCACGTCAAATGCCATCCAAGAGATCGGTTCGTCGTGTGGGATCTCAGTCCGCTTAATCAGCCGTAGTTCTAGGGATTCATCGTCAAACTGCACCGTAAATATTGCTCCAGGGGGCGTCCATGTTCCAATCATCAAGTGGTGCAGAGGCATTTTGGGTAGGCGGAAGTTGAGCTTGAAAGAGCTTGCGAATGCTACCACTCGTATTCGGTATGCTCTTCATTAAGAGCATACCACCATATATACCCTCTACATTATATTGAAACTCCCGCTAATCCATATCAGCTACTACCAATCATTGGGGCAAAAAAAAAGAAGAGCCCAGCACTTCTTCCCCTCGGGAAGAACAAGCGGCAGATCGTTTTGCCATTGCGGAGCTGGACGCCTTGATGCTGTCTCTTGCCCCGCTTCCGGCAAAAGATTTTGCCGCACCTGACGTAAACGCTCCCGCTTGCTAATGCGCTAACCCCACATTTGTTCACCGCCCAACTACGGACATTTTGTACTGCGTAGTCAGCACTAATATTCACTCTGTAGTAGCCACCCAGTGCTTGTAAAATACATTCCTTCCCCATCCAATTAAATCCCATATAATTTCACATATAAATACATCACATTGGGAAGCCGCATTGACATGAGCAAGCCAACAGATCATACAACAACCGCAATATCAAGTCTTAGGACTTGCCCGGCTTTCTCTTCTTGCGCCGATTCTTTCTTTTCGGCGCGGCACCAGAGCTAGTTTGCTGTGGCTGGGAAGAAGCTGGCTCGGCCTCGTCATCGTCGTGCACGTCGGTGTGAGCACCTCTGCTGCTGCCGGCCTCATTGCCCTCCTCCACATCCGAGACAGCTGCACTGGCCACTGCCACTGGGCTGTGCAGCGAAGACCCGTGGCGGTGGTTACCACGACCCAGTTGGCCAGCTACAGGGCGGCTTTCGTCCTCCTCATCATCTTCCGAGCTCGTCGTCTGCAGCACCACCTTGCGGATGCCTCTCGTCTCAATCACGCTTTCCGTGATGCTGCCGCTGCGGGCAATGCCCCGCCGCACCGACGCCATGGAAGTCATAGTCGTGCGGTGGTTGTTATGGTGTTCAGTGCTCGCCGACAGAATCTTTACGCTTTCACTGCCACCGCCACTGTTAGAGCTCCCCGGACTTGGGTGGGCCGGCTCAACAGAACTAGCTTCTGTTTGTGTCTCGGCCTGTGTCTCGGTCTGAGCCTCATTCACGACAACAGTCTGATGCACAGGAGACTCAATGCGCACGACGGGTTCTGCAGGAGGAGCGGGCACGGCTGGAACAGCGCCAGCTGCTGGCGCTTCGGTGCCATAGCCGCGCAACGAAGACCGTGCGCTTCCGCTAGACTTTTTGCTCTTGGCAAGCAGATGCGTCGTCTCATCGTGGTCGTCGTCCGCGACTGCATCTTCTTCGACCCCCTCTTCCACACCCTCGAGGGAAATAGTCTGCTCGGGATGTCGCTCGTCCAACATGCCCTGTGCAGTTTTCCCAGCGCTGGCACCGGGCCGAGGCACAACGGCTCCCGGCTTGATCTTGACTGTCGTAGACCGCGTGTTCTTGGGGTTCGTGGCTCGGTTGGACGGACCCAAGTGGCGTAGATGCTGCCACATGTCGTCAATGTTGGCACGCACCGGCACCGTAGACTGCGTCACGCGGCCCTCGCTGTCGGACAAGCGGCGCCGCATCATCAGTGTAGTTGCTTTGGGGCTACTCGACAAGACTGTCGGCACAATGCCGGTATCTGTCGTAGAAGGAGCATTGCCATGAGCTGCCTTGGCATCCAGCCCCAGACCGATTTCAGAGGACAGCATGTTTTGTTGCAGCTTGTCCAGGTCCGCGGCGGCCTGGCCCAGGCTGCTCAGGCTGCTGACAGGGACTCCGCCATTGTTGCTGTTGATATTATTACTGTAGTTGCTGCCCATCTCCCCAGCGGCGGCATACGAGCGGCTTCGCATGGGCCGTGCGCGAGGGGCCGGCTGCAGGCGGCGTATGGCTTTGTGAACATCAATGTAGACGTCTGATTCGTCAATGATTTCCCTATTCTTTGTGTTAATAATAGTGGTATGACGACATGGGCAGCTTGTTGGTAATGCCCGTCACGTGACTCACTCTCCAATTAGCTCTTCGATGACGTCCTCCAACGTCACCACGCCGAGGGCGCCGTGGTCTTCGCCGGGATATTGAGAGACGAGGACCATGTGGGACTTGCCCTCCTGGAAGAAATTGACAATGTCTAGACAGCTCGTCTCGGGGCGTGTCTCGGGCAAGGTGGCCAGCGGGAACTCGCTGACGCGCTGGTTGTCTTCGGGGTCGTAGGTAATGAGGATCTTGACGAGCAGCATGCCGACAAAATTGGTGGGCTTTCCGGGCTCATGGATGGGAATGCGCGAGTAGCCAGCAGACAAGATGAGGTCCATGGTCTGCTCGTCGAGCACAGTGTCCTCGGACATGGTGAAGACGTCATCCATGGGCGTCATAACGCAAGAAACGGGCTTCTCCTTGAGGTCGAGGACGGCGCTGATGATGGTGACCTCGTCCTGGTTGAGGCGCTCCGACACTTCGCCGAGAGACCGGTGCAGCGTGACAAGCGTCTTGAGGCCGCTCTTCTTGTAGACAGTGCCGTGGTCCTCGCCGAGAGCGCGGTCGAGGACCTTGGCGGTGGGCCAGGCGATGGGGGCCATGAGCCACATGAGGGCCAGGACGGGCTTGGCCATGACGCCGCCAATCTGCAGGCCATAGCGCACGCAGATGGACTGGGGAAGCACTTCGCCAAAGATGACTTGGGGAGTTAGAATGGAGAAGAGAGGGTAAGAGCGAGAGAGAGAGAGAGAGAGAGAGAGGCGTACCGATCAAAACCGTGCTGCCCACGACAGCAGCGACACCTCCTCCGAGACAGCGGTCGAGCACAACGGGCAGGGTCTCATTGACAATGACATTGGAGAGCAGGAGGGTCACGAGGACCCAGTGCTTGCCACGCTGAAGGAGCTCGTACACACGCTTGGCGTTTTTCTGCTGTGGGTCTGTTTCGTCGCGTGACAATACCTGCAGGTAGATGCTGTCCTGGCCCATCAGCCTAGGAGGAGGGGGGGGAGGTTAGCCAAGGAGGCAGAGGGGGCAGAGAGGTAGTCATGGAGACAGACGAGGAACACATACGCAATAGTCAGCCCTGCAAAAGCTCCGCCCAGCAGGACAAGCACGGCAGACGCCACGAAGAGCATGCCGAGCTCGGAGCCGCTGTCGGGGTGGTGGCCATCGTTGTCTTCCGAGGTGGTCTGGAAGGAAGCCGGAGCTGCGGCTGCCAAGCTTATGGGCAGGCTGGCAGAGAGGACGCGGGCGAGGCCGAGGACGAGAGTGCGAGCGGCGCCAAAGCCTCCATGGTAGACGTGGGAGGCAGCAGGTGAGCGATTTTGCCTCGACAGATCCATAAATCGGCTTTTTCGCGTTCTTTTCGTGTTTTCTGTCAGTGTATTCTGCTCCTTCTTCCTCTCCCTTCTTCTTTCTCTTCCTTCTCTTCTTCTCTCTTCGCTCTTTTCTCCCTCTTTCCTCTTCTGTCTCTAGCTGTCTCACGTCGGACAACCAAAACTTGGAGATCGAATGTTGAGACAGCGTCAATGGCGGGATTGTGGATATGGAAACCGAGTCGGTGATCGAATGAGCACGAAATGCAGGGGATCAAGAAAGCGGCTGCTCTTTGAAGCAATTGCGGCTGCCGAGAGAAGCGACAAAGACAAGCGAGAGAGAAGGAAAAAAAAAAAGTCTAGAGTAAGCTTTATGATGGATTCTGGCTGGCTCGCGTGGTTAGTCAGCCGAGCTTGGAGCGCGTGCTCGTACGTGCGTTGCTCCGATCGTAGTGGGGCAAAGCACCATTGCAGGCCCTGTAATTACACGGTGCTGTGACACGCTGTAAAGTACTTCATGCTGTGACCTCGCGGCCTCGATAATCATCTTCTTCCTCTCACTTCCACTGGCTCTTTTGTCCTCTTGTCCTCTCGTCCGTGTTGCCCTTTCCTCTTTAGATGGCTCTTCCTGCACGAAGCCGCAGCATTGTGTATCCATTTCCATGGTTTTCTCTTTTATTTTTTCTTTTTATAGTATCTGTTTCACAGTCTTGCAGCTTCCACAGCGTTTTTTTCATCTATTTTCTATTTCTTGCAATTTATTTCATTCATGCTCACAATAGGAGTTGGTCCTACAATGCAATACGATGCACTGCTCTTCATTTCCGGTTTCTTTCCTCGTCGTGCTACCCAAAGAAATGCAACCGCTTCTTTTCTAGGGTCTCCGAGTATCGGCGGATGTCCTCCTTCTTCCAGATACCCTGCTCGGTGATATAGGCATCAACCAGACTTGAAGGGACCCATTCAAAACATTCATTGTTGATCCGGACTTGGACCTCTCCTGCCTCCTCTCCGGCCTCCTCTCCGGCCCCGACTGCAGTGGCTGTCTCTCCCATCTCTTCCGTAGTTCCTGGCGTCCTCCTTATCTCGGCTGTCATATCGTCGGTCGTCCTGGCCTTCTTGGCCTTCTTGGCAACTGTCTGTAGTACTACCTCAGTCGCCGTCCTTAGTTGCTCATTGGTCGAGCCGCCCTCCTGCCAGGCATCCGTGACCTGTGCCGCGTCATTTTCTTCCACCTTGTGCCAGGTGTCGTTTTCGTTTTCGTATCCATTGTGGATATCATTGTCCACCTCCTCCTCCTCCTCCTCTCGTTCTCGGACTCCAATTTTTTCCGTTTCGGCCACGACGACCACCTTGGCCTGCCGAGATGCATGCCTTGCACCCAGAACGGTCGGCAAGGAGCCTGTCTTGTTGCAGACACGACCATGGCTGTCAATCTTGTCGGCACCGAGCAGAACAAAGTCCATGCCACGAGCAGCCAGAGCTGAGCAGGCATCTGTGAAAATCTCTATGCGAATCAGAGGTATGGTTCCCGTCGACTGCTGCTGCTGCTGCTTCAGCCGTTCGTTCGCATAGCGGATGATTTCAGCCGCTAGTGAGACGCCTTCCATCAGCGGACGGGATTCGAGAATGTGAAGGTCAATCGCAGTGATCGTCTTGCGCGGCGAAAAGAAATGAGTCAGGAGATGGCACAGGACATGTGCGATAGTCGCGCTATTCGAGAGGGTCAAAATGCCTAGGCGACTCCCGGCCGCTGTGCTAACAGAATTGCTTATAGAAGGAGGAGGAATGACATTATCTCGAATGTACTGCAGGAAATTTTCCGTCACCGACTGGACGGAGGACAGAGACGAACGGTGCAGGATGCGTCTCTGCATGTCTTGCATTGTGGCATTACGAAGACCAAGCAAGTCGCGATCGTCAGGCTGTCGTGGCTGTCGCTTGAGTTTTTCGACCTTGTCCTCAATGTCTTGGAGCGCTTCGACAAAAACGTTAGTCATGGCCGTTCCCATGCTTTCGCGACTCTTAAATAGGTGGAAGGCTGCCAGTCGAACTAGGGTCCACCACCGGTCTAGAGATGCGGTGGCGGTCTCTGACGCTGAGCGTCCAAAGTCTAAGACTTGGACAACGTCCCGTAAGATAGACAAGCCGATAGTAGCGAGCTCGCGAGCACCACTGTGGAAATCACAACGGAGCCCCTGACAGCCCCGAGAGAGCTGGCCGCCAGCTGTGTCGGGACCACAGCCCATGTCCTTTTCAAACCAAGCACGACGCAGGCTTTTAGCCAGGTGCGGCACGCCTCCAAAAGCTGCAGCGGGGTCATCCTCAACCTCGGCAGGGTCGTACCAGGCCCAAGACTCGTGTTCCCAGTCAATGTGGATGAGGGAGGATCCATCAGAAAGGGTCGGCGGCGTCTTCAGCCGGAAGGCAAACGGCGTAATGGTCCAGCGGCGTCCTATGCTACGGTCGACAAAATCATAGCTCGGACCTTCGCGAATAAGCTCAAGCGATGCGGGCGTCAGCGTGGTCTCTTCACGCAGCTCGCGCCAAGCTGCTGCCAGCGCCGAGGCATCGCTGTCCTCGATGCTCCCCGAGATGGGTGCCAGGTGATGTCTCATACAAGGATTAGCAAATTGACAGACGAGGCAAACATCAAACATTGAAATACTCACTTATAGGTGCTTACATTGCCGCTTCTCTTAAAGAGGGCGACCATGGGTCTCTTGTCCTTCTCTTCTGGGTACTGAAAAATGAATGATGACACAACGCGCTGGTGGCGTAGCCGTTGCGTGTCCCCAGCCATCTTGCTAGCCATGGTGTGTGCCTGATGCAAACGCCTGGGCAAATATAGGCTGGTTTTCAACGAAAGCAGAGATGAGATGGAAGGATACGGTGAAAGAAGGGCGTGATTGGCTCTATGCAGGCAGCACAGTGAGATGCGGGGTGTTTGCATAGTCCGAGAAGCTGCAGCAAGAAAAAGAAAGACGAAAGAGCAAAAAACAGAAATATATGGCTTCGCTTTATACACGCTTGTCCTCTCTCCGTCACACCACCTTCCCGAGGTTACGGCTCATACATCACGTGACATGTATATTGCCTCGCACACCTCGCCCTCCTCTAGAAGGAAGGACGAGCCTTGTCCCCGGGTACCAGTGCAGCGGCAATCCCATTCTCATGCCGTATTCTGATATTTCCTGCATAGTTCTGCACGCTGTCTATTTCCATACCGCCATCTAATGTGTAGTTGCTGATTCGCGATGGCGAGGAAGCCGTGGTCGAAACTTGTTGCTGTTGCCAAGGAAGCTATGGCCTAGAATTCCGAGGACCCAGTATCTTCTTCCTCAAATCTTCTCCCGTGACCGTGAAAGAGAGACCCGACTTGCAGCCCTTGATCTAGATTCGCAGTGTCTCCACAGTGTCCACTTTGTCACACGGTCCACCAGTTCTTATCCGCTTCGTGTCTTATAGTATTCGATGCCTTTTATAGCAGAAACTTGCAGCGCAAGGAGTATCATCGCTACATTCGAGGTCTGACTAACAAACAGCCTTGTACTGGCAGTAAGGTAGGAGGCAGGTCAATGCCGGGGTCGAAGCCGATAGCAACAGGTGGTCGTCGAGGAAAGTTTGAGGAAGTCTTGAGGAAAGTATTTGAGGCAAGTTCGGTGTAAAATCGGCGGTTCGGAAGCATCTTGAACATCGAACAACATGCTAGCAACGTGTGCAGCAGTGTCGGGAGTGGCATGGCAATGTGAACAGTATTATTTCTCCTACCGCTTTAACTTTAGCACCTCTTCCTCGGGTCTCTCCTATCCCTCTTCCCATTGTGTCTCTTGGCGATGAGGTTGAACTAGTTGAATTTGTATTTTTAGTATGTTTTGCTCTGCTCAATGGCCGGGTCTAAAGTTGGCGGATGAGTATGGCCAGGCAGTCTTATCGAAAGAGAGGGCATTGCAGTATTATAGTCCTCATTTATTCTAGAAACTAGACGATGGCGTAAAGGGATGGGGCGTATCTGTGAGAGGGTCGTGGCCATGTAGTAGATGTATATTCTCAATAGTGTTTTCTAATCGCACTGTCCTAATAAATGAAGTGTTGTCAGTATTGTTTTGTAAGGGAGTCCTCAATATATCCTCGTGCTATAGGGATTGGCGCCACCCTACCAGATCTGTGACCAAATTCTTCAACACAAACATCGAGAAACTTACGGATGGCCGGATACGATGTCGCGTCATGGCCACATTTGGCGTCAGGTTACCGCCGCTGTGACTTTGGTGTCTGCCTTGGTCGGTTCGAGACTGATATACTTACTGGCTTAGAGACGGATACTGCCGCCTGTGATCTGCCGCCAAAATACCAGCAGGTACTGACATGTTTTGATCTTGTTGATTGTGTTATTTTAGGCGCGTGTGACGTGTTTTTCTGAACTTCAACTATTTATTGTCGGTAAATTGTAGATTCGGTAGAAATAGAGTCTCGCATTCCATCTTGTCCCTCAAGAACCGTCAGCCTGCCCAACCAATAGTTGAATTCGGCCAATAAGACATTATGCAAATAGTAGTAGGTGTCACTAGAGAGAAAGGCTGCGATCCAGGAGGCGACGGAAGGACTTCGTCGGCTAGATCACGTGATTTAACTTGCAACCTGATTCGGGCACCGTTTCCAACTGGCGTGAAGAGATGTTCTAACGGTAGATGTGGAAGAGTCTCTGAACAGGATTCCCAAGGTGGTTAAAGCAGTCGGAGAGGCAGGGGAGTGGCGGAGGAAAGACATCGAGATGTGCTCGTTTTAGACCGGACATTGGAGTGGGTGTCTTCGGCGTCTGCAGCGACCGGCTGATGGCTAACAGTTGTCGCTCTTGCTCGCATGCCGGATTAGCCGTTTGATCTTTTGTTGACTCGCTTGCAGATGCTGTCTCTGATGATGATGCTGCAGCAAATAGGGGGTGTGAGACTCAGCGCCGTTCGAGGGGGTGAGAAACAGTCGGCAGGGAAGATTTCGGAAAGAGGAAGAATCAGGAGGGAGCTGGCGGTGAGGAAGAGGCAAGGAGACGAAACATGTTCTGTGTAAGTTTTCTGATAATAGTGTACGAATGCAATGTAAATTTAGCCACGCCTGCTGGGTGGCGCCATGCAACCTCGAAGGATCGTCGTGTTTCCATCCCTTTGAATTCAGAAAAGCAGAAAGGAGGAGGAGATTAAGACAGGAAACAGAGCACAGAATAGATGAGAAAAGTCAGAAAATCAAAATACGCAGTAGACACCCAAATAAGAGAAAATTAGCTGAGCCAAAGTGAACTGCCGGTGACCCTTCCTTGGCTCCCTGCCTCCTCTGGTTTCCCCCATGTCCACCCGAGTCTCTGCTGTTCTTCTTAGCCAACGTCGCAAACACTAATGCCCCTTAAAGCTACGAGCCTGCTAGCGCTGGCTTTAGGGGTCATCCTCGATCTCTCTTTTCCGCTCTTTTGGCTCTTGCTCGACCTCGACTGGTTCCCGACTGGCTCTCGACTGGCTTTCGACTGACCACGACACACTGCCAGTCTCGCTTCCGTTCGTATATTCATCTGCACCGCACGCAGTTCGCTATAACAAATGACAGAACTAGTCATCGGCGAGGCTGACAGCAGGAATATAGGACTATACTATGTATTGTGTGTGAGGAGACGCAGAGACGCCAATTCAGCTGCTTGGTGCATTGGCTTGGAAGTATCTGCAAGTGAAAACTACAATAAATAGTATATGTAAATATTAATTTTGAAAACTCTTCTTTTTAAAAATAAAATATGAAATAAAATAAAATAAAATAGAAATAAAGTCGGTGACGACGCAAACACATCTTCTCTTCGCACGCACCTGCATTCGAGCATGCCACTGCACGAGAACATTCTCGCAAGTACCTATACTTGTGCCGCTGCGAGCGAGACCCCCTTTAAAACGGCGCAGTTTGAGGTGGAGATCTTCGCTGGCTGCGCTGCGAGTGTTCCGTATTTGCTTTAGTAGGCCCCATTATAGTCATCGGATCCCTGCCAGCTGCCTCATACAGCAACCGGTTTTATAATCGGTATGGGCCAAGCTCCGTTGGGAGAATGGCTTACGATGAGAACCAAATTTATGATTATTTTCCAGCGGAGGAAAGGAGACGAGAAATTGAGAAAAGACTTCAAATTGAAGGAAATAAATAAGAGTAGGAGGAATTGTAAATGAGTGTGGGTGTTAAGGTCATAAAGATGAGAAATGAAGGAAAATTCAACCCCAAGAAAAAAAAATCAAACGAGAACTGGCACGCAATAACAGGCACACAAAATCACAACACACACAAGAGCTCAAAGAGCACACACACATAAAAGAGCACACTAAAGGAGCAATCTGGGAGAGAGCACCTTTTTGCAAGCACTTGAAAGTCAGAAAGTCAAAAAAAAATCAAAAACACACACACACAAAAGAGTGGACAGGGGAAGAAAGACAAGACAAAATTAAAGAAATATCATGGGCCTTAAAAAAAGTAGTTCCTCCTTTTGCTTAAAACATATCCATACCCATCTTGACGCCGGCATGCTGCTGGTTCTGCTGTAGGTTCTCCTTCTCCTGCTGGTGCTGGTTCTGGTGCTGGTGCTCGCCGTCTGGGTTCGCTCCAAGCTCAGTGGCCCGGTCTTCGTTCTCACCGTCCTCATTCTCTCCGTAGTCGTCGATCTCGTCTTCGCTGTCGCCCCCAGGGCTGCTGTCCTGGATGCTCAGCTCGTCTCCCACTCCGAGCCCTCCGTCGACACTTCCATCCACCGAGACAGCCTCGTTGCCGTTGTTGATGCGGGCCTGCTCTAGCACCTGCCGCACCACGCACGACTCCACGTGGTTGTACAGCTTCGACGGCAGCGAGAAGTGCTCCAGGCAGAGGCTGCAGTATCCGCCGCCCTCCCGTGTGCCGCCACCTCCACCGACTCCACTTCCGCCACCGCTGACTGCGACGGCGACAGCTGCTCCTCCCTGCCCCTGGCTTCCACTGGCTGAAGCCTGACCAGCAGCTCCCCCCTGTCCCTGAACCTTCATCTCCCTAAGCCGGTTCTTGAGATAGGACTCAGTCGAGTTCTGCGCCTTGCGAAATCGCGCCGCCTGGTGCACCACAGCCAGGTGTCGCTTGAGCGGCTCGACGCGGACAAACGGCCGTCCAAAGGACCGCGAGAGCTGCTCCGGGCAGAAACCGCAGAACAGCTGCCCCTCAAAGTGCGTGATGACGTGGCGTACGAGGTCGTGCTTCCGCACAAAGCCCCGGCTGTGGTAAGGACACGTGCGGAAGGGGCACTTGCGGTTTGCCGGCAGCAGCAGGCTGGCGTCTGTCTTTCCACTGGCCGACGGCATGCGAGACACCCCGGCAGACGGAGGCATCTGACCCATGGGCCCCATGGGCCCCATGGGCATGGGTCCCAGAGGTCCCATGGCCATAGGTCCCATCGACCCCATAGATCCCATAGGTCCCATAGGTCCCATTGGTGCCACGGCCATGGGCCCCACGGCCATGGATCCCATCGAGCCCATGCCTCCCATGGGGGCTGTAGTCATCATCATCGCTGCTCTTGCAGAGTCCATCGGCATGCTGGGTATGCCGTTACTCCCCAGAGGCGGGCCACGACCAACGTCATGTCCGTAGCCATAGCCACTACTTCCAATGGCTCCCGGCCCTCCTGGCCCGCCCAGCATGTTGGGTCCTCCATGCTCACCAGGAACCATTCCTGCCTCACGCCGTCCTCCCCCAGGAAAGTCACAGTACACAAACTGCATCTGCGGATCTTTCTTGGGAGACGGCAGCGCAGGCATCGAAGGCAGCGAAGGAAGCGTTCCCAGAGGCGCTCCGGGGGGGAGACCCATGTATGCATTGCTGGTTCTGCCGCTGCTGCTTGCACTGGGAGTGTAGCCGTAGCCTGACTGGCTCGGAAGCATGCCTGTTTCTAAGTACATGAGGGTCAGAATATAGTGAGGGACAATGGAGGAGTCGAGAGACAGAGACAGGTGCACTCACGAAGCGTAAAGGGGGCACTGCTATGGTGTCTCCCCGTTGCAGTTGCCAGCTCGGTGCCGGTCACAGTCGTCTTCTCACCGGGCACGGTCTCTGGGGTGAGCGGCATCATCCGCTGCTGCTGCTGCTGGTAGGGCTGTTGCGATTGGTCGTACCACATGGTTGCCAAGTGCGTCTCCTCGTCGAAGCGGCTGTTCACGTCTATGAGTGTATCGGACGTCGCCACGGCATACGCCACCTGCACACGCGAGTACCACCCGATCTGCACAATGTATCCAATCTCCTGCTCGGTGGCTACGTCAATGATGATTGCGCCGCAGTCGCTCTCGGGAATCGCCTCGTCAAGCAGAACGGCATAGCGGCGCTGCGGGAACGACGCGTCTGCAGGTCGGTGGTACATGGCCCCCGGCAGCACAATGCCCCGGATGGTGCCCCTCGTCGTCCGGGCGACAATGGCTTGCGGCTTGTCTGAAGAGCTGGTAGCCGCCGCTATAGCCTGCTGCTGCTGTTGCTGCTGGCGCTGCTGCTGCTGGCGCTGCTCGTGATGCTGCTGCTGCTGGCGCTGTACCTGCGCAACCGCCAGAGCATGCTCGTGCTGCGTGGGATGCGTCTCCTGGGGTTGGGCCAGAGGGTGCTTCTGCTGGGACGGCCGGCTACCATGGTGATGATTTCCATGGCTAAGGTGCTGCTGGGGCTGCTGGTGCTGCTGGGGCTGAGCCGACTGCTGCTGTGCATGCTGTCGATGCGGCTGCTGTCCGGCCGCGTTGGCGAGGGAGAGGATGCCCGGAGCCGCCGTAGACATGGTCATGGGCACTGGTACCGTCACCGGCGCTGTCGGGATGGATGGAACACCTGGAGCAGCAGCAGCCGCAGAAGAGGCAGAGACAGATGCAACAGAGGGGGTGTTCAGCGGGCTACCGTAAAATGACGCACTGTGATGCAAAAGGGTAGCAGACGGCGGCGGCGGTCTCGCAGCCGTAGCTGGCACCGTTGCCACAGATGCAGCCGCTGCCGCAGCAGCAGCTGAAGTGGCAGAGGCTGTTGGCATGTCGTGGCCGCCTAGGCCGCTGTGCAAGTCCTGCGTATAGTCCCCAAAACTGGAACCACCATGGACGGTCGTGAGGCCGCTGCCCCCACCTCCGTTACCACCATCGCCGCCTGCTGCTCCTCCCATGGCAGCTCCTGAGCTTCCAGCCGTTGCTGACAAAAGGCCAGCCGTCAGAAGATCGAAATGGCCGGTACTATGGCCCTCGCCACTTGAGGTCAGGGCTGGCTGGCCAAAGAACGTGCTGTGAGGCACGTTGTTCGATGCCATGGCTGCGTATGGCTTTTCTCTGATTCTCAAGACCTTCACTTCGCTTGTCTTTCAAGGCCGTCTTTCCGTTGGCTTCCGAAACCTATGTGACACTGGTGCTGGTTAACGTTGTTGGGTTGCTGGTGCTAGGTGTGGGTGTTTGTAGTCGTCTTTCTATTCTCTCTCTCTCTCTCATTGGACTCTTCTTTCTGCTTCACGCTGTATCTGTTTCGGGTCTTACCTGTCCTCCGGATACTTTTTGCAGGGGTTGTTATGGACTGTATAATGTGTTGTTGTTGTTGGTTCTTCAAAGTCGACAGCCGGTTTTTCTTCTCTCCTTTCTCTTTGTTTTGAGACTTTTTTTTTCCTTTTTCTTTATTTTCGCCCTTTATCTACCTTTGGTTGACGTAGGCTTCCGAGAAGATGAAAGAGCAGTGTCCGGGTTGCTGGCCAAGCCCTTGTGCAAGGTCGAGTCGAGGACCAATTTTCAGCGTTTGTCTGGCTATATGACAAGTTCTTGTATTTTGGGGCGGGGGGGGGGTTGAGTGTTTTGTGTTTCTGAGCTGATCTTTTCAAGTATAATATTAGGAGGGAAACTCCCGCCACTCTTGCCTTCTGGGTTGGATATAGTGCTTTTTAAGGCATGGCAATGGGAGTGTAGTTTACCAGGTAAGGCTAGCCTAGCATCAAAATATGGGGAGAGGGGGAAGCCACCCTTAAGAGGTCCGAGGACAGCAGATGAGTGTGAACAGAGAGGAGAATGAGAGAATGGGCAAGAGGAGCAAAAAGGTAAAGAAGAGCAGGAAGAGCAGGAAGAGCAGGAAAAACAGATGGGTATGAGGACAGACAGAGAGGTAGGTATGAAGGTAAGGAGGGTGCAGAGACAAGAACCAGAAAATGGGCAAGGCAGAGACTTAATATTCTGAAAGTAGGCAAGAGACACATGCAACCTCTAAGAGACGATGAGTTCCATGAGTACTGTGAGTACCGTGAGTACCATGTACAAAGTAAAAACATAAAAAGATATAAAAGACATAAAAGACTTTAAAGTAGGAAAAAAAAAGATTAAAAGATTAAAAGAAGGGAAAAAAGGGAAATAAGAAAATAAGAAGAAAAAAAGAAAAAAAGACAAAACGGGAAAAAAGATAGCCGTCGCTGCTTATGCTGACCAAGAGAGCTGTCAAAAACTCACCGCTGTGTGCACATCCTGCACGCAGGAGCCAGCTACAAAGAAGTACGAATCTTTTTAAAGTTTTGTTTGTTGCTATCTTCTGCTGCCGTTACCATCTACACAGTACATATTGTCTCTACAGGTACGATTATATTGGCTTCCCTTTGTAGTGTCTGCGTCTGCCGGCAGGTACTGACTAGCCTCCGTTTCCTTTTTCTAATCAAGAGTTACGAGCATCGGAAGAGACAAAGATCGGCCAGGACGCTTAACTGGCAAGACAAGCAAGCCCACAGGCGGAGACAGGATGTGGGCGTGGGCAGCTCGAAGATTCAGACAAATACTAGTTGAAACATGGAGTGTACAAACAACTCGGGAGCACGAGTATGGCCTTTTCAAACCCGTACCATTACAGAAGATACTTGCGCAAAATGGGTCTGAGAAAGAGTAGAGCAAAGAACAAGAAAAAAAAAAGAAAACCGGGGACGAGGCAGAGGAAACGAGTGAAGAATAAAATAATCTCGTATAATAATACCTGGAAGAAGCCGACGGAGATAAAATGAGTAAAAATGGCATAAATAGTAGGCTTGACGGGGAAAAAAAGAAAGCAAAATGATATTGTGACCGAGCTGGCCAAGACAGGGGAAGAGGAGGGAAACAAAAAGTGGAGATGAGCAAGAGAAGCAAGAAAATAGCTGCGAAAGCTGAAGAAGCTGCAGAAGCTGTACGAGGTGATTACCTATTCGATGATACTGGATGCGGAGGCTGAGCGGCGACGTACAGGACCGCTCGCGGGCACCTGCAGAAATAGACTAGAAAGCAGGGCCAACGAGAATCAGAAAAGCCAGAAGGAGCCAGAAAGACAGATAGGAAGAGGCAGAATGCAGAATGCAGAATGACAAAAAGGCAGACGAGCTGCAGGGTATGCAATACGAGCAGAGACAAGCAGGTGCGGGCTGGAGCTGTCTTCATGCGGGCGAGAGGTACGGTAACTGCGAGTGAATGGACGGATCATCCGAGAGGAGAGAGGAGAGGCCGGTATAAGAGCTAGATCGGCCAGGCCATTGGCCCTGTACGGGTCAGCAACACCGAAGTTCTTTCTGCATGTCCGTTTTTTCTCTCGCTCTTCTCTTCCTGCTTTTCGGCGTGATCTCCCGGCTCGCGGGGGAGAGGAGGGGTGTTTGTAAGATTGTGTGAGTGGGAACACGAAGGGGGTGAGATAAGGAGAGAGCCTCTGGCTCATGTCCCTCTGTCCCCTGAGGAATCAACGTGAAGTCTCAAATAAACTTCTGAATCAGAGTTGCTCTTCTCCGTCCCTCTCCCCTCTCCCCTCCCCCCTCTTTCCCAAATTCTCTTCTCTTCCTTTCCTTTTACTCGTATTTCTATCTTGGGAAAGGGAATAGGGGTGGCGTGTGTGTGTGTGACTATGGGGCATGTACATCTGTTTGGCTGTCATGTTCTTCTTTCGGCCTGCTTTGCGACCTCCCCTCCCTTATCCTTCCTGCTTTGCGCAGTGCCCCGCAGGATAGGACAAGAGAGGCACGTCACCCGCTCGCTATTTTTCTCTCATTCTGTTTGGCATTTTGACCCTTTAGACCCTTTAGGCACTCTACGTATCCTGTTCATTTCTGCTCAGCGGCCGTTTGTCGGTCGATATTGACGTACAGTCGTAGGCGTCCTCAACCCATACGAAGTCGGCCAGACGTAGTCGGCGTAATTACGAGTACGAGTACGAGACCAAGGATGTTGCAGCGAGTGCTGTTGCAGCCGATTGACGAGTTCTCCGAGTGAACCGTACACGGTACAGATAACGGACCAAGCATGAACAAACATCTCCATTCTTTGTGCATTTAAACTATCCCATGCAGCATTGCTTCTTGTTGCACTGCGAAACCGGGGTACACACATCGTATGTACTAATGTACTCTAATGTACTCTAATGTATTGCGTACTTGCGTACGAGAACAAAGACAAACGGGAAGCACAACTCACTCAACGTCATGAAAGTACCCACTACGCCATGGCAACAATAAGGAGGAGGCGGGGAGGGATGATATTCTTCCGCAAATTCCATTCCTATCCCAGACCCAGACCGTTAAGTGGGACTCAACAAAAATGAAGAAAAGAGATAAAGCAAGAAAAAGGGGAGAGGGGAAAGATGGAGGACAAGCATGAGAAACAATAAAGATAAAGACTATTTTTAAAAAAAAAAAAAAAAAAAAATTCAGGAAATAAGGAAATAAGCAAGAGGAAATAGGAAAATAGCTAGAGGGAAGAGAAGCGAAACAAGCCAGAGACTGCCTCGCAATAATCTCTGATTGGCCACTGCTATACTATGTAGCTATGTCCCCCTCAGCTCGGCAAGGGTCCTCTCATGGTGGGCACAAGCAGCTGAATCCCCCCTCCCCCCCCTGCCTCAATACATCCAGCCCCTCACTCCCACGCTCTCCATCGCTTTCTCTGCGCGAATGAGCCCTCATATGCATGTATATTTGTATACTCATGTACTCCGTACTCCGTACAAGCATGTGTGACTTGGACGTTACTCGTACTCGTTCCTTTATGAGAAGTACGGAGTATACGTACAGAGTACGACGGCCTCGTAAGTTTTCTCACTGGTGTGGATACTCTTTTTAGGCTTCTTATTTTCATATTTAGTTTCTAGCCAAGGAATGCAGAGACGGCAGGCAACGGGTACGTACTCCGTTGTACTATGTACAGACCAGTGAGTACAGATACAACGGCAATCATACGAGCGCGCGCCTCTGGGGTACTCGTACTCATTCTCCGTACTCCGTAGTCGTATCGTATTTTTCAACGGTCTTGGCTCTGCTGCACCATTCCCAACGTCTTTGTATACTGTCGACACACTGTATACACACGGCCATTGTGTTTCGGTACTCGGAAATACAAATGAGTGGTAGAGAATCTGTCGAAACTATACTCCGTAAGCGAACAAGCATGAGTGTACGGAGTACTATGTACTGCTTATACGAGTACGTATACACAGACAAGCAATGACAAGATCACTGCCGTGGCATTATCCTTGGCAGCAGAATACGAGCACGAGGAGATGATGCTAAAAAAACGAATGAAGAAGCAAGGAGCAGGCTCGGGCACGTGTAATCTGATTGCTGCACTTTGTACTCAATGTCCACTTGTAAGTACGGAGTAGTACGTAGTACGTATTATGTAGTACTCGGTAGGACCAAGTGATGAGATACAGATACTTCTGAGGACTTTTTGCGCAAGGAGACTACCAATGCTGAAGGGGTGCGACATTTTGCGTCAGCATCCACATTCCGACATCACCAATAGAATTTAGATACCCGACGGCGAGATGGGTTATCACTTCACGTCCCCCACCCCGGTGCAACCACAATTAAGGAGCTGACAGGACCCTCCGTCCAAGCACTCCATCACATTTTGCAGACACAGAGGCGAGGAACAGAAGGATGGGAGGGTGCCATGTGACGGCAAGTCAGAGAGGTCCTTGCGCACCCTTGAACAGAGTCAGCTTCTGTCGGAGAAGCGGTAAGGCTGGATGCGCAGCTGGTCCTGTAGACGTAGGCTGAGTTCACAGCTGTGTGCCGTCTTTTGCGAGCGTGAGCGACGTACTACGAGTACGGAGTAGGCAGTACGTATATACACAAATACATCCATCAGCTCAGAGGTGCACCGGCATTCGGAGGAATGCACAGACAGAGCGGCGAGCAGAGGGACACGCGCATTTCAAAAAGGATCGACACGCTGCAGAGCGCAGCTGCTGGTATTCGAGGGAACGCCCTCGTATGACTGAGAGTGCTGAGAGTGCTGAGAGTGCGACAAGCACGGAGAACTTGCTGCATAGGTGCAAGTCCCCCGGATCACATGTCACGTGCCACGTTGGTACATTGTACGAGTACGCAGTACGGAGGCACTGGAGGAATGGCGGTCTGTGTCTGTGCTTTGCTTGATCTGTCGAGGGAATTTCTGCCGGCTGCAACATGCAGATGGCGCCGTTCCAAATTTCCCTTGGTTGATGAGCAATGCCCGTAGGAGGTATGGAGTCCATGGAGTCGTATACCCATACTTTGTACGTACGAGTACTCCGTACTACATAGTACACAGTATATTTCATTCTCCCTCAGCCTCTCCTCCTCCTAATGAGGGAGAGGCACAGACTCAGGAGTGATCCGTACGGGCACAATGTACTGTATCCGCACGAGTACAAGTACGAGTACGAGTACAGGTACAGCACTGACTCCTTGCTTCTTTTGATTCATTCACCCCCCTACCCCCTCTTCTCCTCTCATGCGTTTCTTCTTTCCTTTTCTTCTTCTTCTTTTCTTTTTTTCCCTTTTGTGTCTTTTTCTTTTTTTTTGGCATCCTTTTATCGGAAACGGCAAGAGTACAACGTTGTACGAATACGCCCTTAACCTCTTGATTCTATATCTCTCAATGCAAGCTGCAGGCAGAAAAAGAAAATAACGAAGAAATAGGAAAGAAAATACGATGACTATCACCGGGCAGCTAAGTCGGACCATGCCTCCCCGAGACAGAGCTTGCATCGATCCCGTGTATCCATGCAACAGTTTTCGTAGGTCATCCGTAATGGAAGGTCTCTAGCATTGCCCAATTATTCGCTCATTCCAAGGACCCATAAAGACATTTCACATTTCACACGTACCAAGAAATCATTCAATAACGCCCACTCTTTTTTCACCCTACCCAAGAGGAAATTTTTATTTTATAATCTCCATATTCTCCGCCGGAGAGTCCTGTTTACTTACGCAGTAAACGAAAAGAAAAATGAAAAGTGAAAAATCTGAAAAAAAAAACAATGGCAATACCAGTATCAAAAGTTATCATGGATGATGGGCTGGCACTCCGCCGGCACTCCGCAGGCAACTCCGCCGCTACTTTCCCTCATAAAACTCCGAACTCATAGTACAAAACCTCATGTAGCTACTCATGCTAGAGTAGCCTCTCTCAATGTGATATGCAGTCTACATAGTACAGCATCTGGCACTACGTCCTGGAGGGCGGACAGAGTTTTTCGCCACTGACCACAAGATGCTATGTACTCGATCGCATCCCTATGCACGATGCAGCTAAATTGCCACACGGTCTTATACGAGTATTAGGCTCTCAACGAAAAGTCTCACTGGGGCAGATAGACTAATACCTCTACTATGTACGTATACTCGTACTGGTACATACTCCATAGTACAAAACCTGTCCCATGAATACTCGCAAAACGAGAATAGACACTACGCATAATCGTACTCGTAGCGTACTCGTACAAGTACGCTACGAGTACTCCTAGTACGGTAATTCACACTGTCCTTGTCTCTGCTGCCCTCCCTTTCTTCGTCTTTGTTTCTATCTCTGTTTGTCGTCACTCTCTCGCTCAACCATGCATGAATATGCACAAACATACACGTCTCATGCCAGAAATCGCTTCAGTCTCTGTACCCTACCCAGGCTTCCTTTTTTTGCACTTCCGCCTATCGAATTATCCTGATTCGGGGCTTCTTACCCATACATCTTTTACTCCAAACCATGGAGAAAATCACAACTACATCGTCACGTGATGGCTGCGCAGTATACGTTCTCGCCTTGGTGATGTCTTGCTCTTGAATGTAACGTATATGACAATCGTCAAACGTGCAGGGGCTAGGGTGGCTAAAAGTGACAAAACAACTACAAAAAAGTAGAATCTTGTGTCAGCCGTATGCGCTGTGATGTACATTTGTGATTGGATTGGCTCAGCAAGAAGAGACAGCTCGTATTGCTCACCATTTTGTCCGTCGAAAGGAGGTGGGGTGCAGTGAAGGAACAGACGGGAGATAGGACCAAACAATGAGGTGGGAGTGAAGTACGCGGCAAGCAGCGAGAAACTTGCCAAGGGGATCAGCTGCATGACACAAGCAGTTGAGCCGAGTTCTCAGCCGCGTCTGGATGATGCACACATAAGTATAGTCGCATATATGGTCTGGATTATGCTTCCTCTTCCTACATTTGACGACGAATAGGCGATGGACAAGAAAAACTCTGTGAGAATTGATACCATTTTCAGCTTCTTCAGTCCACACTCTTGCCAGCTCTTGTCATCAGATAGCCAGAAGCTGCAGGTTACCCCCCTCTCTCTCTCTCTCGCTCCTCCTCCTCATTCTCTTGCCCCTTCTATTTCGCTCTCGGCCTTCCCCTATCGCTTATCCTTCCTCTCTATGTCCTTCTCTCTGTTCTCTTAGGTCTCCTTGATCTCCCTTCTCTCTATCAAATTTATCCCTTGCCCTGTCTCGCCATGTTTCTCCCTCTGCCCCTAGCTCTTACTTTTATCTTTTTAACCATTATTCGGGGTTTGGGGTATCTTCCTCTTCCCGAGCAACGTCAAGTGTGTTCATACGCAGGAGAATAAACTGCAAAGAAAATTGAACGGTAATGGGTTCATTTCTAGCCCAAAAGAGGAGATTAAAGAAGGGTGTCCTCTATAATTATAGTGTGTCGTGTATGATTGCGTGTCTGATCAAAGATTGAGATAAGCTGTTGATCCCTCTACGAGAATCAAAGTCAAAACATCATTGTTGCGCATAAGGACAGTCATTTTATTCCTCTTGCGTTCCTCGAGACTAAGACACTCGTGACCGGTCTGACTAGACGCAAGCAAGGACAGATATGCATAGTTTTTGCTGGGCGACGGTCGAGCAAAAATGTTTCAGTACATCTGTCATTAGATCAGAAGGGAAGAAAGGAGGGCAAGGGGCACAACAGCGAAACTACAGTGTAAAATATGAAAAAAGCTCCTATAATTAAAAGTAGAATTTGAGTAGAATAAAAAGACATTGGCAAAAACGACCTTGTCGATAGCCATGTTGCGGCTTAAAACTACGAGAGGTCAAAAATATGGAAGAGTCCAATTTTCGAATCTCAAACAATCGTCATCCCCGCAATTCAACACCATTGGTCTATCACAGGGGGCAAAGAAGAGGAAAGAAAAGAAAAAGAAGGGGAAAGTGATGACACTGGGAGAGGAACTAGAGAAGGTAGGGTTAGGATTCTTGACTGTGGCCTGCTGAACTGCGACATCGTACCAGCAGTTGCTGGAGACAATTGATTAGTCAGCAGAAAATTACACGGATGTTCAACATCACTCTGATACTTCTATAAAAAGTGCTCGTATAGTTGAAAATTTGGGCCATCGATTTTTTTCTCTTTTTCGGGACGGATGCACCTAGGAATAGCAATGGAAAAGGCCGAAGGCACATCGGGTGCTCCGAAAGAGGCTACAAGGATTGCCGTGCCTTTCCTCCCCCTCCTAGGACGCGAGCTAACCCAAAGGAAAGCATGGAACAAGCCGAGAACAAATCCGGGCAGTGCTCCGTATTCTCTGTCACGCACGCTACTGGGCAGCTGTACGAAGACGATGCAGAGGGAGGCAAAAAACGAGAGAATTGCTCGCACCTGCATGATACATGCACAAGTTGGAGTTGTGGCGATGTTGTGGGACATAGCTCTCCTCCCGTAAGTTTTTGCCAAAAGTAGAAATGGCTCTATAAAATTTGATCGTTTCTCATTCTTACCCCCCCCCCCCCCTCACCCCCTCTCTTCATGCGTATCTACATAGCTCGTACTGCGTTGTTCAGTATCTGCCCTTTCCTCGCCTCTTCGTATTGTCCTTCCTTTTTTCACTCCATCGGCCGTTCTGGTCTTTTCTTGACGCTGCACTACTCGTACATGTCGTAGTACGTATAGCCAGACCTACCCGTAGTCAAGAAGATCATCCGGATCCTATAGGCGTATTTGCACGCTTATTTCTCAGTACCTTGCATATACGGAGTAGTCCATAGCTTTTCCGTTGCATCCTTGTAGCATACCCGCACATGTGAGTGTTTTTTTTGCTGCGACACGGCAGGCGGCACGGCAGGCAAATCCTTTGTGTCCCATGCGCAGTACGGAGAAGAGTATATTAGAGTGGGACAGGTGGGCGCCGCAGATGACAGTAGGAGGGGAAGATAAAGGGAGAATGAGCAAATGCAAAAGTGTACGAAAAACCAGAGTGTCCAGACTGATGATAGACTCCCTGAATTCGTAACTGTGTCCAACCAGCAGTCCGGCTTGTCTCCCTTGACTGCGATAGTGACAGCTCAAAAACGCATGTCCTCGGGGCTGGAGCCGGTTGGATCCGGTAGGAACTGGTGGATGGAACAGGTCTACTAGTGCTCAGCAGACGAGTTCACCCAACTTGGCCTTGTTCTCTTTGCTGTCTGCCAGCACAGCGTCTCCCTGTCTCTTGCGGATCAAATGGCCCGATGACGTTTTTGCACGCTCTTGCCCTGAAGTCGTTTTGGGCGCGTGATGAGCCTGTCACGTGGCGATAATATAGGAGCTGAGAGAAAGGGGGAGGACGGGCAGAGGAACAGAGGGGAAGAAGAGAGGGGAAAAGCTCTCGTACGATGAGGTCATGCCACGGGGCGAAGGATGCGCAGGGCGAGAGGCAAGGCGAGACGAGACGAGCTGGACGAATGGCGTCTGCCAGCGAGATTGGGCATGGGAAGGAGCATGAGGAAGAAGGAGAACGTGTGTGCTCTGCGGAGAGTGATTACGCATCGAATGTACGGGCAGCAGTTGAGCGATTCCTGGACTCGCCATGTTTGAAACAAGAACGTTGTACACGCATTTGTGCAGTCTCGTGTCGTAATAATGTCTTTCGTTTCACTTTTTTGTTTTATCCAAATCTGTTTAATTGACCATGTGTTCGCCAGGATTGCCTGACAACGACACTAAGCACGCCCAATGCAATCCGGACATTCTTGTCTGCTCTTTCCCATCATTTAGCATCCTTGTCAACGCAGCACTGCGGTTTTTCCTCCCCATCCTTCCCATTTTTTCCATTTTTTTTTTTTTTGCTTCCATTTCCCTACTCCGTAGTTACTCCATTTTGCCAGCACTGCAATGCCACCTGGCGCCTGTAGACTGGCGGGGAGAACGGAGTCTGCAGATTGGCTTGAAAGCGAGTGTCTACTCCGTCCTCGTACGCAGTTTCGGCAGCAGGAAGCCGGCAGCTGCCCTGGTTGCCATGCCTGGCTGCAGGAAACGTCAGCATAAGAGGACTGGCCCTCTGGCCGTCGAAGGAAGTTGGCTTGGTGCTTGGTCGTATGCTGGTGGAGACAGCATTGCGGCAATAGGCCAATCAGAGCCGGCCAGGTCAACTGGCGCCCTCCCCCTAATTTTGACGCATATGTGGGTTCTTGATACATTGGTACATTGGTACGACGGAGTACTTCGGAGTCGTACCTTCCGTTTTGCATGGATGTTGGTTTTGGGCATCACCTTCCTTTTGGACTTTGGATGACATGCTATCTATCGGTGCTGGCCATCTGACAAGGACGAGGAAGTGAGAAACCAGACACTGGAAACCCCAAGAGAAGACAAAAAACTAGAAAACCAAAAATTCGACTCCAGAAAGTCGACCGACGTCGCTTGTTTCCATCGCTCATTCTTCTCCTCGCCCTGTGCCCTTAGCTTCACCGCCACGACCAGCCAGACCCACTCGATCGCCAAACGAAGAGGGTCCACGATCCAAGAGCCCGAGTCTGAGCTTCATCACCGCCAGTCGACGGACGAGCGACGTGTTTGTGTCTGCCTGTCTGTCTGCCTGTCTGTCTGTCTGTCTGGTTGCCTGTCTGTGTCTGTCTGTTGGCAGTATATAGGTCGGGGACGACACAATCGGGTTGCCTGCCATCTCCAGGTTTCGCTGGTCGACAGGGCATCAGGATGCCGTTAAACCAGACCATCACCATTATCAACAACTCGGGCAAGATTATCAGCACTGTAGGTCCTCTGTCTTCTTCTTCTCTGCTTCTGCGCTTCTGCGCTTCTGCTTGGCCTGCTGACTTGTACAGGGGAAACATCTTGTCGGCATATTCAAGGAAGCAAAAGCTGCCTATCGAGAAAAGAAAGAGGCCCTCCGGCAAGAGAAGGAGGCCCGCAGCACGTATGGCGGCGGCGGCGGCTTCCGTCGAGCCCACACCTTCCATGGCCCGGGTCCCTATGTCGAGGAGTTTGACAGCTCCACCTACTACGACGACGGCGACCTTGAGCGCGATGCCGGTGGCCAGCCCCGACGTCTAGCCGGCGTGGCCCGCCAGCCGCTCTTCCTCGAGAGCAGCCAGGTCGTCCACCGCCGCTCCTCGCGCTCGTCCTTTTCCACGTCGACGCGGCCGCCGCCAGTCCATCGCAGCAGCAGCGTCGGCGGCCGCAGCAATCACCGATTTCGACCCAGCCGACGCGACGACCGATATCGGGACGACCAAAGCCGAGACGGCCAGACCCGAGACGACCGAGAAATCAGAGATGGCCGAGACGGCCGAGACGGGCAGAGAGGTCGAGACGTTTGGGGACGAGGCCGCAGCCGGCGAGACGAGAGCCTGCCGCCGCTACCCTCTTCCAACCGCTCCATGCTGACTGAGCGCAACCTGCGGACACACTCTGAAATCTCTGCCACGACCCCCTCGGCCCTGCCTGCCCGCCCGTACCGGCGCGATCCCGTGGACGGAGCCAGAGGGCTGCCCGCACCGCCAACACGGTCCCAGACATACAGCCAATACCACACCGCCAGCCAAGCGGCGGCAACACCGGCTGTGGTCGCGAGGACTCCTGGGGTCAGTCGGCCGCGGTCCGACCCAACGCTGCGAGACCACAGCGACGTGCACCTGGCCTACGGCAATATCCCGCCAGATCTCAGCACCCGCTATGACCTGGATCCGGTGGGCTCGCGGAATGTCGGGCCTGTCGGGCCTGGCGGAAGCCCCGCGATGCCTGGCGATGGCCATCTCTCGACCGAAGACGAGGGCAAAGCCAAGGCCCAGTCGCTCATCGACTACATTGAATCCCTGCTCAACGAGGCCCAGTGCATTCACCACACGGCCGCGGCCATCATTGCACACCTGCAGGAAAGCCCCGAGGCAGCCGCTGCCGTGGCGCTGACCCTCGCCGAATTGTCGGCACTGCTGGCCAAGCTGAGCCCGGCCTTTCTGGGCGTCGTCAAGGGCGGCAGTCCCGCCGTGTTTGCCCTACTGGCGAGCCCCCAGTTCCTCATTGGCACCAGCATTGCCGTCGGGGTCACGGTCATCGCCTTTGGTGGCTGGAAAATTGTCAAGCGCATCACGGATGGTAAAATGACCGAAAGGCCCATGGCTGCAGCCAGTGCAGCCAGCACGGCCCCTGATCCCCAGCGACAGCAGCAGCAGCAGCAGCAGCAGCAGCAGCAGCAGGAACAGCATCATTTGCCTCTGGCAGGCCAAGTTCCTCCTCCAACCGTCCTCTCGGGCGGCTTCGATGAAGCCCTTGTCCTCGAAGAAGAACTCAGCGCCATTGAGAGCTGGCGCCGGGGCATCGTCATGCCGGCCGACCAGGACAATGGCATCCCGCTCGACGAGCTGCCGCCTGGCCACAGCGCCTTCTCGGTGGCCGACATTGAACTCATCAGCCCCGAAGCCATGCGCTCGCGCATCGGCTTTGATCTTGACGACCAGCGAACGCTGCGCAGTGTCCGCACCAGCCGCCGGTCCAGCGGCCACGGCCATGCCAGTGGCCATGCCGGTGGTCACGGAAGTGGCCGCAGCAGTCACGAAAGCCGAAAACATGTCTACACGTCCTCTGCCGTCTATGAGCGGGACCCGCACCGTGATCGCGACCGCGACAACGATGCTGCCACTGTCCGCAGCAGCCGCAGTCGCCACCACAGTTCCAGCAAGCACGATCCCAGTCGTGGCCACGGAGACGAAAACAACAAGAGCATCGTGCCCGTGCGCAAGAGCAGCAAGGCATTTGGTGAAACCAAAACGCCTGGCACAGCTGCAGCTGCATCTGCCGCAGTCACCGCCACTTCATCTCCACAATCGTCGCCCGCCGCCCCTCCAAGCGAGGCCGGCAGTAAACGCTCGTCACGGCGACTAGAAAAGCCTGCTCTGAGCGAGTCTATCCTGGTGGGCAGCAGCATCAGCATCAGCACAAGCGAAGTCAAGAAGGAGGGCGGCAGCGGGAACATGCTGAAGCAGCTCTTCAAGAAGAAGCGAGATAAGGACATGTCAGTGGTGGCTTGAGTAGACTAAACACTCCTCTTCTTCTCCCCTTTTACTCTTTTGATTATCGCTAGTTTATTTTCTTCATTTTTTTTTTCGTTTTTACAAGCGCAGGCTGGAAACCATTCACGGGTGATATGATATATGAATAACATAAGCATGATACAGTACATAACAGCAACTATGCAGGTAGCAAAATCAAACAGGTGTTGACACCGTGTCGTCTCCCACTCTATTATATGTCATAACTTTCGACTACGTTTGCCTAGTCATTCTCATCCTCAGAGTCCAAAATCACCGCCTGTGGTGCCTGTCGCACCTCTTCGTACAGACTCTCCGACAGCACAGCTTGTGTCGAGTCCACTGAGACGTACGAGTCGACTAGGGCGATGCGGCCGCCGCTGCTCGACGCCTGCGTCGATGACCGCTGCGTGAACCGCCGCGTGCATCCATGGCCAGATGGACTGCTGCTGCTCGTGGTCACCTGAGATGGCCGGACGGGTGGCTGTTCGTTTCTCCTGTGTTGGTCTTGTTGGTCTTGTTGGTCTTGTTGGTCTTTCTGGTACCCGTTTTCTCTGTCCACCGCCCCTCGGGTCGTCTGCATAAACGCCGTCCCCCTTTCTGCCGCCAACATTTGGGTGTCGGTAATGCTGCAAAGAAGCTGCGCGTCAATCTCCTGGGACACGGAGAGCCCGCTTTCGTCATCTTTCCCAGCCCCCGCTCCGTCTCGTCGGTGTAGACAACAACGAAGATTGGCCAGCAGCGCGCCCACGACGGTCGGGGGCACGTAGATGTAGCGCTGTGGCGGCCCGTCAACCCACCCGTTCTTCTTCATCGCCGCCAGGCCGACAGGGTTGTTGAGCTGATACACCTCTGCAAGTCTGTACGCAAACAGCACCTCGGAATCCTCCCCCTGCCCACTGCACACAACATTCTCAGCACAGCTGCTGCCCACTCGCCTGCCCTCCTCCGCAACAACAGCCATGTACTGCAGCTCACAGACGGGCGCACCCACATAGAACCAGAAACGGCGTACCGTTCGTGGAATCTTGTATGGACGCAGCTCGCCGTCCTGTGTACCACTAGCCAGCTGCTGAGCATGTGCTGGCGTCACTGTCAGGATAATGTCTGACCGGTCCGTCTGTGGTCCCAGTCGGCGGATCGTCTCCAGGGGCAACCGTTGGCTCTCTAGGCCGTGGCCGAGTTGTGTCTGCCCTGTTAAGCTCGTGGATCCGGCATATGATTCCTTATCCTTGTCGTCTTCTAGATCTTCCCCATCTTCATCTTCCTCATCTCCGTCGTCTTCTAGATCTTCTGCGTCTTCTGCTTCTTCTGCTTCGACATCTTTGTACTCCTCTGTTGTGTCTTCCAGCTCCTCTGTCTCATCGATTGGCCGCCTTCCCTCCGGAGTCGGCGTCCCTAGCATGTCTACCGTCTCATTTTCGTCGTCCGTCAGAACCGACCCAACTTCAACGTCCATCCGTGTCACCAGTGCCGGACGAATCCCCATCCTCTGGCTCCTCTGGCTCCTCTGGCTCCTCTGACCCTGTAAGTTGCTGTACCGTCCCCGGATCCCGGGGGCCAGTGGACTCAATGGATCAAAGCCGCCCTCCTCGTCCGAGTCGGGGATTTCATCGGTATGTGCCATCCAGTCTATTCCCACGCTCTCTGTATACCCGCCGTCTCCATCGTCTCCTCGGCCTTGGCCATGACCAACGTCCTTGTCCCACATGATTGCCCCACCCCTCGCCGCCTCATCCTCAGGTTGCGTGGCACCACCATCAACTCTCACACGAGACCGCTTTATGATCTCAGAGGACGGCAGAGGCTCGAGTGGCCTTCGAATACTAGTACCAGGCATGCCCCTAGTGCTGCTTCTCTGACTATCACCACTTCTTGGGATGCTCCCAAGAGCATGGCGGGGGGTCCTCCTGAAAATACTCCTCTGGCTATCACTCATCCTGGCACTCCTGGCACCGCTCCAACGACCACTCTTGGGTGGTGGGCCACAAGGGCTGCCCAGGGGACTGCCCAATTCTGTCTCCGCCTCAGAGTCGGGATCGGACGTGGAGTACGAGTCTTGGATGACCATTTTTCTGGTTGCAGCAACAGAGGTAGAAGTAGCACTCATCGCTCGCTTCCGTTTTTGCGACCGCACTGACGTCGACATGGCAGACGCCATGTCTGCAGCAGCACCACCGACGTCCCGCGGGCGGCCTGTCTGCCTGGCCCTCGCGTCCCCTGCTTCCCTGGCAGCCTGCGATTTGTGTTGCAGGGGCGATGACCGCAGCTTCTGTCCCAGTGGGCTAATGTAGCGGTCGAGCAGCGAAAGCATTGGCGTAAACGGGCTCGGCTGCGACGATGGAATCTCGGACCGCACGGTCCGCGGAGTCGTCATCGTTGTCGCAGTTGTCGACAGTGTTCTTGCCGTGGTCTTTGCCGGCTCTTCTGCTTCGTCTTCGTCTTCTTCTTCTCCTCTGCCAACTTTTCGTGGCCGAGATGGTGTTTGTGGCCCAGTACTGCTTTGGCTCTGGTTTCTTCCCTCCCGTTTTCTCATCTGGCTCTCTTTCACACCAGATACGGGATGCACGCCTGCCCTTCTTGAACCTTGTCCCGGAACTGTTGCAGAATCTATAGCTGTACTTCTTCCATCCAAATCTCTGTCTTCCTCGATCGAGTTTTTCGGGTCTTCCAAGTCGTCCGAGTCGTCCGAGTCGTCAGAGTCCCGGATGACAATGGGTGAGGTCGGAACTTGCGTCATCGGTAAGCGTTGCGGCCTCTCTGGCGCCGCTTCTTTCTGCTTATTATGTAGCCGCTGTCCCTGAGCCTGTTCTTGCCCACCACCAGCCTCCAAGTTGGCGTTTTCGTCTCCGAATTCGGTTTCCTCGTCGGTTTCTTCCACGTCCTTTCCCTCTTCACCCACCTCTGTCTCTTCTCCCTCATCTGCCTCCTCTGCCTCCCCTCGTTCCTTGTCTTGTTCATCTTCGCTGTCCCAAAAGCTTCCCGCTTCCCCTTCCCCCTCTGCTTTGTCATCTTCGTCCCCCATCGCCGCGAGCACATACCCAATCTGCGTCAGTGTCCGCTGCTTCGGAGACAGCAACTCTACTCTTCCCATTCCTCCGTGCCTGCCACTGCTCCTGCTGTTCCTGCTGTTCCTGCTGTTCCTCATGCTGGCACCACCATATGTCCTAACCACCCGCCGCCGGCCTGGAAACGTCATTTGCTGCGACGGTCGAGTTGACTTGAAGACACGCTGCTGCTGCTCATCATGCCGGTCACCTCTTGCTGCCCCTCGAAGCCGTGTGTTCGGTGGCATCGTTGTCTATACAGGAAAGCTTATCTCTTCTTGCTGCTGTTCCTAGGTCCCTTTGGTGACTAAGCTATATTTTTGTATTGTCAACTCTGAAGTCGTTCTTGCCTCGTTGGCCTGTGGAAACCTGCCCACCATATCGCCACATTAATAAAAGTGGGTCAAATCGGTCGCGTCCCTCAATTCGCGTTTTGCTTAATAATCATTACTTCATTTATTAAACAGCCTTGTAGATTACGCACAAACAGTATCATGGTCATCGTGTCACAAAGTCAGAGTAGACCCTCAAACTACAGCCTGAGCCGACTCTGTTCCACCTTGCTCATTCTCATCCTCATCCTCATCAGAGTCTTCATCCACAATGTCTTCGATCACTAGACTGGCAGACTTTCCAATAGCCTCCAACAGTGTCTTACTCTCCGATGGCTCGTATATTTCTCGCGGAAGCACCGATGCAATGCGGAACGTGTACCTGTGTGTGTAGCCTTGTGGTCTAGCAGGGGCCTCCTCGTCTTCATCGTCTTCCTCGTCCTCGGCCTCTGCATTCTGGCCCTTCTCCTTGTCGGCCATCAGACAGTCGGCAAACGCATATAGCTCTTCCACTGTAGTGTCGGAGCTGAACGCACGCCGCACTCGCTCACCGCCACTTGCTTCAGGCAGCTTCAAGGCCACGCGCACCACCGCTGCGTTACAGCCCGATCCGTTGGCTGTCGCCGGCTCTGCTGTGAGCTGCGTCTTCCGCCATTTGCGCCACTGCTTTGCCAGTACTGCTTGGCGTGCGGCCTCCTTCTCTTGCTCGCGCATACGCCGAGCCTCCTCAGCCGCAGCCTCTTCAGCTTCTTGGCGCTGGCGCGCACGCTCCCGGTCTGCGGCGAGCGACCGCTCGTAGGCATCATCTTGCTGGGCCAGGAGGACGCGCGTAGACTCGCGGTCAACGCGGTCGGCTTGTACAGCAGCCAAGTCCTCGGCACAGCGATTCAGAGCCTCCTGCAGGCTACCGGCAAATTCCTGTGGCGACATGGGGCCGACGAGGCGCTTGATAGTGCCCATACGGGAGATGCCGCCTTCCTTGGGGGTGACGCAGACAATGGCGGCAAAAGGGAACTTGGTGACCTGGAATTCGTTGGCGACCTGGAAGGCCTCGGGTTCGCGCACATTGCCGCCCCAGAGCAGGAAGTGGCTCTTGTCGGGGTCGCTCAACATATCGGTGACCTCTGGTGCCAGCAGAGTGTCGCGAACAAAAGAGTCCGTCTCGTCATGCTCGGGCGACAGCAGCACAGCAAGGAGCAGCTTGGGGAGCTCCTTGGCCCGGTCAAAGACCTGTGCATAGCCGTCCTCCTCGAACGGCAGCAATCTGCAATCGTATTGTTCTTCGAAATCCTGGCGGAAGCGGATGGCAGCATCGCGGGGCGTCCGCTGGCGCCGCCACAGCCCCCCAAGCCGCTGCTGGAGCCCGATGGGGGCGGAGGGGTCCACAGGTAGATTTTCTGTCGGGGACGGCGCGGGCATCCAGTTCCGAAGACCGGGAATGAACATTGCAATGTACTGGATGGTACTCCACAGCCCCATGATGACGCGGTAGCCGAGGTTAAAGGGAGACAGCAGCACGGCAACCAGCAGCGGCGGGCGCCACATGGGCTGCAAAGGAACGGGCACGACTCGCCGTGCAGGCTCTGTGCGCTGGGAGGCGGGTATGTGGTGGTTTTGCGAGTTTATTTCGGCGACGAGGTTGTGGAATGCGCGGTCTTGAACCGGTGGGTTGGCAGGAGGCAATTCCTGTTCTTGTTCGCCGTCGAAGAATTTGGCAATAGCAACCTAAAAGGCGAGAGAAAATGACGGCCGGGTTAGAACAGAGCAGCAATAGGCAGCATTCTGCTTACCGGAACACTCCAGTTGGAGCGCCGAAGAAGAGCAGCCGCCTCGACTTCATCTTGGTTGGTGATGGTGACGAGCTGCTCCAGTGCTTCCTGCTGAGACGAGGATAGCTGGTCCGTGGCGGTACCTGGTGGAGCATCCATGGCAGGCGAGCAGCAGAACAGCAAACAGAAGAGCAAAGCGGCAAGGCTGCAAGATAGCAAGACAATCAGATGTCTGAAAGAACTGTGAACAGGAGCGGAAGAGCCTGGAGGGGCAAGATCTTTTGATGTTTCGGAAAAGGGAAAGAGGGAGGGGTGAGGGGTGAGAGAAGAGGAGAGAGAAGAGGGAGGAGGAAAAGGCGAGAGAAGAGGAGCAAACAGGCTGGGGGTAAGACGTAAGCACGTTGGTTGGTTTGTTGGTACTGAAGGATTCAAAGTGAGGAGACAAGTAAAAAGTGCAGAAATGGAAAAGTGGCTACCTATCGCCGAGTCACAGAGAGTCACAGAGTCGTAGAGTCGTGGGGAGCCTGTAGAGAGCCGTCGAGAGCCGTAGAGGGCCGTAGAGACTCGGCAGAGCCCGAAAGCCAAAGAAATGCTATTTTACTCTCTCTTCCAAGTCCTGTCGACTCTTTTTCAGAAGATTCCAATATCCCTAAACAGACAGCTTGTCAAACGGAAGCTGAGTGGAGTACCCCGCCGAGCCACTGCTATTGGCCAGAGTACGAGTACCAATGCGTAAGCCACAGCGCTCCGTACTCCGTAAGTACACTGTGCAAGTGGCGCATTACGCTACTCGTACTCGTATATTTCACACACTCTCGGATTCGTGCATGTGAGGCGCGTACGAGTACGAGTACTAGTTTATACTGTGTAGAATAATATGCTTGTATAATGGTCCAGTGGTTCCAAGTCCTCCAGTGCGCCTGCAGCTTTCCCCTCCTCTTTTCTTCCGCACTCGCATGCGTGTCACAGCAGCGGGACGAGAACAAGGAAGCATTTCTGTGTTGCACGCACGCACACACACACACGAACAATCACAAATACGCACGTATACGAGTACACACCACCGCGCTGCGGCGCACATCCACCGACAAGACATGGCCACACTGCCTCCATCCGAGACTCTTTGAAGAAAGAGGACAGAAGAGAGAACGAAAAAGAGAAAAAGAGAAAGCTAGAAAACAAGAAAACAAGAAAACAAGAAGGCAAGAAAGCAAGAGAGCGAGAAAGCGAGAAAATAAAAAGGCGAGAATTCAAAGCAGGGAAAAAAAACGAATAAAACGAATAAACTGGCCAAAGTCTAACGTTGGCCAAACATTCATCCTGTTGACAGAATCAAGAAGCCCGATCAAACTAGACGAGGCGCGTCATTCTATTCCGCTAGCACATCTCTCTCATTTCCGAGCCTTCATTTCATTGATGCGTCTGGATCGCCGATTCGTGGACTGCGGATTGCGTGGATAAGACTTGCCAACGCGCAGACTCGCAGAATCTCTGGCCGCTCGAGAAGAGTGAAAAACAACAGAATTCGCCGCTACGCGCGAAGTGTCTGATCATCTCATCCTCCGCACAAGGCGCCACACGTCCCTCCTCCACCGTCGCATGGTCGCAGAACGCCGCCGCACCCAACTGACACCATGGCTTCGTCCACCAAGAAGACTCTGAACGGAGATTCGCCCGTCTTCATGCCTGCGAGCCAGTCGCCGCTGCGCAAGACATCAACGCTGCCTCTGCAAGCAGCCAATGCCAGTCCTTTTACTCCTCGAGGCACCAGTGGTACGTGCTACCATTGTCCTACCTGTTCCTTCTTCCCTCTCTTGCTCGGCTCTCGTTCTTCTCTGCTTCCAGCTCTTCTGACTCTCTTACTCTCTTAGCTGTCACGGCGAGCAATGCGTCCTCGGCCGCATCTCCGCGCGAGACCAAGGATGGCGGACAGGCCTCGTCCCGAACCGATGCCTCCCCTTTCAATGTAGCCACTGTCCGCGAATTTGTTCCTCGCTCCGCCGAGCAGACACCCCCCAGCTACAATGTCGCTCTCGCCAAAGAGTTCCAGCCACGTGGCGACCGCTCACCCTTCAATGTCGCTCAGGCCGCCGAGTTTCGGCCCCAGTCGCAAACCATCCCTCCCACCGGGCCCGCCTCCTCCTCGTCCTCTTCCGCACCTATGCGCTCCCATCCATCTCCCGAGCAGACTCATCAGTCCACACATGCCTCTGCACACCAACACCACCAGCACCAAGCGCACCATCACCAACACCATCACCAGCACCATCACCAGCACCACCAACAGCCTCCTCATGCCCCGACGCAGCCTTCATCGCGCCTCAACATCCCGACAGGCCCAGCTAACAGCACACATGTCAATATCCCGACAGGCCCCTCCCGTGGCTCAAGCAGTCACAACAATAACAACAACAACAACAGCTCCGATTCCCGGTCGGGTAACGCGGCCGCATCCTCCTCGTCAGCATCGGCCTCGTCCAATGCTGCGGCCAACCTCTCTGTCATGGGACCCATGGGACCCATGGGGCCCATGGGTGCACTAGGGCCAATGGGGCCAATGGGTTCCATGCCTATGGGTGGCCCTATGGGTCATACGGGCGCCGGCAACGCCTTTGCCTTTCCCGACGCATCTTTCTTTGAGCCCTTTGGCATGGCGAGCGGTGCCGCCTTTGCTGCTGCCGCTGCTGCCGCTGCCGCGCTACCTTTCAATCCCTATGCTGCCGGAGGCCCTCCTATGCGCGAGGGCACTGCATATTTCCAGGGCCAGCCGACCCTACATCAGCCTGTACGTGAGCTGCGTTTCTTGTATTTTTTCTTCATTTTCTCTCCCTTCTTTCCTTCCTTGGATCCTTCAATATGCTGACGATGGGTAGCTGAATGAGCATCTCTACTTCCCGCAAGGCCCTCATCGGCAAGACCTCCTTCCTCGACAGCGCACTGTGCACGACTTTTTTCTGCCCGAGAAGCTGCGGCAGGATATCCACATGAAGTCGCGGGCGGGGAATCAGTCCGGTTTGACTCGTAGGTGATGCCCAGACAGCAACAGCACCAGGTCCGCCATGCTAACAGACACACTCTAGTGTCGGTAACAGTGGAGACCTACCACTCGCTGACGCCGCTGGACACCACCAGCCACAAAGTGGCCGGTTCGTTCGGCCGCATCACGTGGCTGTACAAGGCCACATCCGGAAAGAACGGCAAGCACTACTGCTTGCGCCGCCTGGAGAACTTCCGCGTGAGTAACGAGAACGCGCTCCGTGCGGCACGTGACTGGCGCCGAGTCATCTGCGGCAGTGTGGTCACGGTGCACGAGGCCTTTACGACACGGGCATTTGGCGACAGCTCGGTGATGCTGGCGACCGACTACTACCCGCTGTCTGTCACCCTGCTGCAATACCACTTTCCCACGTACGGCCAGAACCGGTCACGCGGCAACGTGACCATCCAGGAAACAGTGCTGTGGGGATACTTGGTGCAGATCACCAACGCCCTGCGTGCCATCCACGCAGCCGGCCTGGCAGCGCGGGCCATTGACCTCAGCAAGATCATTCGCACCGGTAAGAACCGGATCCGACTGAGCGGCTGTGCTGTGCAAGACGTCATCAACTACGACCCCACCCGCCGCATGCTAGACCTGCAGCAGGACGACTTTATCAAGTTTGGCGAGATCATGCTGGCACTGGCCACCTACACGCCGCCAAACGAGCTGAAGCAGCCCTATGCGCCCATGGAGCAGATTCCTGAAATATATTCCCACGAGTTCAAGGCGGCCGTCACGTGGCTGCTGTCCCCGGCGCCGCCACAGTCGGCTCCTGCTCAATCAAAGGCTGCCGGAACCGGCGGCATGCCCGCCAAAAACATTGATACCCTTATGACAGGAATCTCTGCGCAGATGTCGCGGTTCTACGATATGTCGCTGCAAGAGAACGACGGACTCATGTCGCTCGTGTACCGCGAGGTCGAGAACGGGCGAGTCGCTCGCATGCTCATGAAGCTGGGCACGATCAACGAGCGCGAGAACTATCAGCGCGACGCCAACTGGTCAGAGCACGGACAACGATACCCGCTGAAGCTGTTCCGCGACCATGTCTTCCACCAGGTGGACGAGACGGGGCGGCCGGTGCTGGACGTCTGGCACATACTGTCGTGTCTCAGCAAGCTAGACGCGGCCTCGACCGAGGTGGTGCGACTGTCGAGCCGGGATGGACGGACGAATCTGTTTGTGTCCTACAAGGAGCTAAACAAGCTAGTGCAGCGGAGCTTCAACGACCTGTTTGGGCCGAATCGGCGGTAGTAATGAAGGGGAATAAAAGAAGGGAAGGACAGGGAAAAGAGAGTCGGCGGCGAGGGATCAAACACAGAGAGGTAAAGACGGAGGATTGGATTAGTAAGCCGGTGTTTTTTCAGTCAGTCCTGTGCATTGCTGGCATTGCTGGCATTGCTGACATGGCTGACAGCAAGTGTATTTGTTTCACGCGTGTTTTTGGCAGATACTTTTGTTCGTGATTAATATTGCTCTTACATCGGGTAGCAGAGCCAAACCGGGGCTGCTAAAAGTACCAATAAAGAAATATTGGCCATTACTACCAGAATCGATAAAGGCGTCTGATGTTTACGCGGTACAGTTTCCCTCGCAAGTCCTCGCAAGCAAGAAAAAGCTGATTCATGGAACGGGCAGAGGTAATCTATGAAGAGATCAAAAACATGGATGGTTAAATACGCCAGACGCCTGTACTTCCTTCTCATGGAACGTCTGTTTCGTCTACCGGCTCACAGAAGCGACAAGAGTCCAGCCATCCACAATGCCCCTGCATCAGATGCATACCGTTTCCTTTCTATTGTCCTTTTGCACGAGTTTCCTGCGGTTTCTGCCTCTGCTCACCGTCCCTTTCCAGTATCATTCTGCCTTGTCTCTTCACCTCCCTCCTTCTTCCTCCTCGCCCTCTGCCTTGGGTTTGTATTGGTAGGCCGGGCCGCCCTCGCTGGCCACCTCACTCGTCACGTACGGGTTGCTTATGTTCTCGCTGCCTTCCACGGGGTGCAGGGTGGTGATGTGCGTGCCACGGATGACAGCAAGGCCGAGTGACCGCGATTTGATCTCGCCCTCGGCGTCTCATGATCATTAGCTGAAAAGACAACGTAAGAATGGGAGGGGGGCAGGACATACTCCGCATCTTTTCTTGTGCGTTGTCGAGGACCATGTTGAGCAGTGGGTCATAGCCCTTGAGCGTGCCGGAGACTGTTTGGTCAGCATGGAGCTCAACAGGAAAAAGAGGCTGCTTACCCTCTCGGCCCCCGTTGAACTTTATATAAATATCGCGATTCATATACTGCTCCAGGTTCAGAATGTTCTCCTTCTTCGCCGGTGGCTCTCGCTCGTGTCCTCCTGCACCTCCTCCTCCTCGAGGAAACCCGCCGCCACGTCCGCCACCCTCGTATCCACCCCGGCCGCCGCGCATGCCTGCGCCTGCAGCTCCTCTCCCGCCCTCGTATCCCCCACCGCCCCGTCCACCTCCGCGTCCGTACGATCCGCGCCCGCCACCGCCGCCGCCTGCTCCCCGCCCGCCTGCCGGACCGCCTCCTGGCCCGCCTCCGCGCATGATTCCGCCGCCCATGCCACCCCTAGAGGCCTGGTTATACCGGCCCCGGAAGGGAGTAGACATTATTCGTGGAGGGGGGATGTAAGAGGAAGGGTAAGTGCTGCTGTCGCCCGTGTGAGCACACTGTCAGGCACGCTGTGATGTGCGAGAGTGTGCAAGAGTGGTGGGTACAGGGTTTGATTAGGCAGGATGTTGATACCCGGCAAGCTCAGACAGCTGGGAAGTCAGCAAGCAGATGCGTCCTGCGAAAAAAGAGGAACTCGTTCAAAGAGGGGAGGCTTTGGCTGGTGGGGCTCAACTATTTCCAGACCATTATGTAAGCATACATTAGCGCCAAAGACACCTATTTTGTACTCCTCGTAATACATAGTACTTGTTTATTGTTCCACATTTGGGCTATACGCAGGGCACAATAGACAGTATCTTTAATACTACGCAATACACAGCGGACCAGCTTCCGCCCCCTGTACATAGTCATAATACAGGCTCTTGCGCATATTTAGTACGAGTACGAGTACTCCCCGTACTGCGTATAATACTACTAAGTATGTTTGAGTATGTACTCCGTACGAGTAGGGCAGTAAAAACAGGGGTAAGGAAGAGCAGGGGTCAAGCCAAAAAGTACAAGTACAAGTAATGGACGTATCGTATCATCTTACTCGTAGTGCAAAGCCAAAAAACTTGGTGAGAGCAGGCGTGGCTTTCATGGCAACGTGTAGCAGCACGGTTTGCCTGGTACAGGTGGCAAGACACGACAGCTCATTGCGAGCTTGGTCTCGCTGAGCCTTACTACTTTTCAGTCTGTCTGCGAGAGTGGTGATTGTGTTCATCTGGCGGGTTCCCAAGTGATATCTGCCTTACCAAGGACAAAACTGCATATCGAAAAGCGAGAGGCGAGCATACTCATACTATTCTGACCGGTGGCTACGGAGTAGTCGTAGTATGTCATGTATTTTCGCAGTCACCCAGATGGCAGCAGAGGGAAAGCGTAGCCGGTAGCTTTTTGGCGTCGTCCATCTCATTTCCTACGAGTAACTAGTACTGCGGATGGGAACCATACCTCCTCAAGCATCGAGAAGAACGTACTTTCGTCATGTTTTTTTTTTCGTTTTTGTTTTTATTTTTGTTTTTCACTTTTTGTAAAAGCCCGTGCATGAATAGGGCCTGTTTTAATTTTTGTATTCTGTTTTGGGCTCGTGTGGCCATTATTGTGCGCTTTGTCCCATCAGTGTCTGCTGTCTGTCATCTCATTCGAGATTCTAGCCGTACGCTCTTTGCGTATGGTTTCGTATATCGAAAGGATGGAACAGGTATGGATAGAGGATGAATTATTTGTATTTCTAGTAGGAAAATGGTAGAGGTACACTCCATGCGCAGGTAGCCACCCGACTTGCTGATCACCATGGCACCCAAATCGGAAGATGTAAAAAGCAACAGCAAGCAACAGCGACCGAGATCAGCCGGATGAAACAAAGGCATGGCATTTTCTAGAGTCAACTGATCATGTATATTTCCTCTTCAAGGAAATTCTCATGATAGGCTTGCTGCATCGTCTTTCTACCCAGACATGATTTCTTGCTTCTTCCGTCTCATTCGGCCTCTCCGTGAATTGACATCTTTACGAAATTACAAGAGTTGGCTCCAGCTATACGTCTCTTCTCGGCATGCGAAAATGAAGAGAGAGAAATAAAAGGAGGAGGGAGAGAGGAGGGAGTGACAAGACTCTCCGAATGGGACTTGGTTCCTGAAAAGTCCCCTGTCATCTGCCATGGTATTTTCATCCGAGGAAGAGGGCAGGGAGATTGGGCCAATGCCAGCTGGAATGAAACAAGCATATTCCTCGCAGAAAAAAGAAGGACGAGGAAAGAGGGAAGGAGAGGAAAGCAAGGGAGGCAAAGATGAGAGGGACATGGAGAAGCAGAAAATATGCTAGCTGCATCGACACAACGTGAAAGTGCGCAAAGAGTGGCGCTGGCAGAAAGGAAAGACGCGAGCCTCGGGAGCATTGTTTTTGCCAACCATCTCTTCTTGAGCAGGGGTTGCTGTCTCTACAGCTCTTTGTCGAGTATGTCGTGTGCCCTTTCGGGGTGCTGTGATCTGTAAACAACCCGCTGGAGAGAGACGGAATCCGAGGGTAGGAGGAGCGCACAAATCCAGACAGGGAGATGAGGACGGAGTGTGAGAGAACGATGAGAGAGGGGAGGAAAGAGACGAGAAGAGAGAAAAGAGAAGAGGAAAGCAAACACGAGATGGTCTCTGAGACATCAAGACAGGGGTCCGTAGTTTCTGTCTGGCAGTTTTTGCCATGCGCTCTTTCCTTTGTCCCCCTTCGGGCCTCTTTTTATATTTCTGGTCATGAATCAGACTGAATGACAGTTGCTCGCCTCGTCGACTTTTTTTGCATCACGAGCAACCCATTCCCATGTGGTCTGCCTCTGCCACAATGGATAGTCCCACAAGACGGCCAACCCAGACCAGTAGACTCCGCTTGGCTGGCCCTTGCTTGAACATAGGTATCCGAGCATCTGCCATCCTGGGTTCCAAGGGTACGCAGAAGACGGTAGTAAAGATGGGGGGACGGTCACAAGAAAGACATGTCGAGGGACAGGGCAAGAACCGTGAGCATGGCCATGAGAATGGCGGCGAGCAGGAGCATACATAGAATGGAGACGAAAAAGAGGGGAAGGGGGACGGTCAGGGTCGCAGCAGCCTGGACGGAGAAAGGCTGACTGGCTGGCTGGCTGGCTGGCTGGCTGGCTGTCCAGATGCGGTTTGAGGTTAGGAGGCGACTGAGATAGGACTGCGGATACTCCATGCTTCTACTACCATGTATGTATACATGACCTCCTGGCTAAGCACGAATACTCCGTAATGCAATCCTTTTCTGCTACCGGCACGATTTTCTGACCAGGGCCAGGGCTCGTCTCTCACTGCGTGCTCGTATTTTTCCTTCATGGTAAAATTTCCTCCTGAATTTCCCTTCTCAGAGAGCACCACTCTCAACCACAACCGCCACTCCAGACCAGAACCACTCAACCACTCTACCACTCTACCAACTCCTACCCCCTTTCCACCCTGCTATTTTATTCGTATCACAAAATCCTGCAGAGAACAACACCGCAGACATCCCTTTCTAGGGCACATGCATGTCCTCATTTATCCTTTTCCCATCTCATCTCAGTCCCTTCCTTCGTCTACCAAAAGGAGCGGTAAGAGAAACTACGCAGAAAATAGAGACCAGGCTCACAACCATTTTGATTCTTGCTCCATCTGTGCTCTGCTGTCCACCATCGTCGAATCTTCTGCCCAGCTGACATCTGCGTTTCTGGCAGGTGGTGGCATTGATTTCTCTTGCTGGCCGGCTGACAACATTTACACTACCATTTCCACACCTCCGAGGACGCCATACGCCATACGCCATACAACAACAATATTAACTGTCTTTTTTTTTTGGACTTTTTGTCTTTTTCTCTTGAATCCCCTTTCATTCACTTTATTTCCTCTATACTCGCGCTCTCTGGTAAGTACCCATTTTGCTTCCTCTCCCAGCTTCCCAGCTTCCCAGATTCCCAGATTCTCTAGATACCTTTCCTTTTTCATTTTTTCATGTTTTCCTTATCTCTCCCCTTTCTCTTCCCTCCCCCCTCTCCCCTTTTCCTCCCCCTTCACCTCTTTCTCTCCTTTTCACTTCTCCCGACTTCGCCCCTTTGCCAAACCTGGCCGTCAGCTCTCCACACAAAACGTGACTCCCCAGTTTAGCTTACTCGTCTGCGCCGCTCTGACACCCTTCTCGTCTATTGGCATTATTATTCTGGCCTCCTCGTGCAGAACTCGAGAGTCCGTTCTTTTTTCTCTCGACTAGTCTCACGCGTCAAATACCAAATCAATTCCCCCCCTCTTTATCCTCCCCCTTCGCTCCTACCCTACGAGTACCCTCAAGCCACACTAGCAGATACCACTCACGTTCAAGCACAAGCCACAGCTCCATCGCGACTTCCTTCTTCGTTGTTGTTTCCTAATGTCCTAATTAAACAAAAGCACGTGTGCAAGTTCACTACTCCGTATCTGTTAAACTCCCGCTCCTCCTTACTATGTACGATCCCCGTTGTTGACGCGCCGCGGGTGGTTCCTTCCTTTTTTTTTTTGCCCTTTTTTTTTTCTTTTCCCTGTTCTTCTTTCCTATTATCCCCCTTCCTATAGAGGAAGTCCTCGTACCCTCATTTTCTAATTTTCTTTTCTTCTTCTTATTTCATTCTCTGTTTTAGTTCTTCGTTTCTTTTTCTGTTTCCCCAGTCTTCTTTCATTTCTTTTTCTCCCCGTCGCCTTTCTTACGTACTCCCCTGTGTATTCATACAACACGGAGTACGTCTGTGGCCCCATTTAGCCTCGCGCCTTCCCGTCGCATTTACTGGCTCCTTCCTTAGACTCTTGTCTCGCGTTTTGCCCATTTTTCTCTCTCTTCTTTTCTATTTCTCTTTCCCAATTCTTTACACTCACTCTCTTTCTTCCTGTGACTTTTAACAACTCCACTCCCTTTCCCTCCTTCTCTAGAATTATATCTTGTTGCCTCGAGCACACTCCACCGTTCCTTCCCAATTTGACACAGTTACTCAGCGTGTCTTCTCTCTCTCTTACTTCTCACCTTTTTGCGTCATCTTTTCAACTCCTCTCCTCGGCACTCGTTCCACACCCAAATTCGCGTTTCTAACCTCGCCCAGTCCTCTCTAGCTCTGCTGCTTTCTGGCCATCGAGGTAGCTGGCCCATTAAGACGCGTCGTCGTTTGGTACGTGGACACCTAGTTTATGAAAGATGTCATTCTTCTCCCGTTGAAGCCTGCCAACTCACTACGATCCGTCTGCATACACCCGTCTTCTATGCTTCCCTGTCCCTGTCGCTGTCTCCTGCTCTTACCTCTTGTTTCTGCTTCCTTTCATCTGTATCTGTCTTGCTTTTCTTTGTTTTTTATTCCCTTTTTTAACACTTTTGTGCTTTCTGCCTTTTTGCCTTCCCCCCTCCTTCTCTTGATTTTCTGCCTTCTTCACCGTTTCACACGTTCCATGTGTTCTCTGTCCGTTTCTCCTTCCCAATTTCCATTCCCCTTTATCCTCTTCCCAACCCAGCCTCTGCCAGCATGTCACGAGAACAACAACATTGCACAAGAGGGCAGATATCCGGCAAGTCCGGCAGGCAACACGTCACTGCTCCTCCTCACTATTTTCGTCCTACTTTTTATCTTCTCTCTGCGCCCCCTTTCTCCTTCCCTGCCTATCTTTACATCTGTTTCCGCACACAACTGACACTCTGACACAGTCCTGTGGCTGTCATGTCCCTTAAGGAGGAGAGTCCAGTCGATACGGGTATCCCCGACGTCCCCGTCTTTCTAGGCCACCGCGAATCTACAGCAAAGTCGACGCATGCCTCCTCTTTCTCCAATGCCTCCCAGCTTCCAAAGCCAGAGGCCGAGGATATGCACATGACCCTATCTGTTGTCGCTACCGCCACCGCTGGCACTGTTACAACGGTCACCATTCTTGCCGACGACATGCCGGCTACCCCTTCCTCTCTTGTCACTACTCCGCGTCAATGCACGCCTCAGCCCGGCAGCACCGCTTCTGCAACAGATACCACGACCACGCCAGAAACCACGACCACGCGCGGATCTAGCAGCACCTCATCTTCAGACTCTACAGCGCTGGTAGCTCTCGAGCCGACAATAGCAACAGCCGGCGCTGAGACTCTGGCAACGCCTCCCGAGGATTATTCGTCCACGCCTTTGCGTGCGGTCCTGCTTGAAGATGACGATGGCGCTTTTGATTCTGTCGGTAGGGACAGATCCGAGTCTGCCATGCACAATCTGGACGCCAGTATGGTGACCACTGTCGACGAAGCTGCCGAGCCCCCCCCGTCTTCGTCAGACAGGGAAGACGGCGCCGCCGATCCGGCCCTGCTGTCGAATGCGAATGCAGCACCAGCCAGCTTGCCACCCGCGCGACCAACGCGGCGTCTTTCCTCCAGGAGAACATCCAGTGCTTTTGCATTGGCACAGTCGAGTCAGTCAGCCGCTGACTTGCCGGCCACACAAGCCACCAGCAGTCCTCGCCCTATCCGGGCAGCACGCCTCTCCAGACAAGCAGCGCTGCAGTCGCCCAAGACTACTAGCATGCCCGCGAAGCCGGCTCTCAGATCTGCGAGACTTTCTGCATCCGATATATCTCCAAAAATGCCCCCCAAGACCGCCAAGGCGCCTGCCAAATCAAGCTCAGATTCGGCCCCGAAAGCTACGTCCAAAGCAGCTCTCCAGGCCTCTACAAAAAGGCATTCCACGCGCCTTTCTTCCGGAGCTTCCCCACAGAAGACGCGGGCCATTGATGATGTGCCAGCTTCCTTGGGCAAGCGAAAGCGCCGCCATACCGATGGCGCGGCTCCTATTTCACGGGAGCTTCGCCGTCTCGCTGATACCAAGGAATTTTCCCATAGGGATGACCAGCCTGTCGTGCACACCGTCTGGAGCAACGGGAAGTACATACCAGCGAATGCGGCTGGCGAACCTCTGGTGGACAAAAATGCAACGAAAAAGTCCTCCCATCAGAATGATGACCAGAGTGGTGAGTCGTCACGGAAGAAGACGAGGATGACAGAAGATGCGCAGGCGGACGAGGGGGAAGACGAACTGCAGAAACCACCTCAGCGCCGTGTCAAGACCTGGCTGGACAAGGGCCTCTACGCGGGTCAGCCTACACCTAGCAATGCCGCCATGGGACTGACTGCTAGCGAGAGGAAGCAGCTGACTGCACTGCCCGAGCTCACCAAGAAATACCCCAGCAACCAAACGCTGCCCATGCCCATTTTCAACGGCTTGCGCACCTTGATTCATGGCCGAGATTTCAAGATGCCCTTTGACGTCTTCAACCCGCTCCCACCCGGTCAACCCAAGCCAGTCAAGTACGGCCGCTTTAGCAAGAGTGCGTGATTTCTTCCGTCTGGTTCTCCCCCCTTCACTCCCATTCCCACAGCCAAGACCTATGAAGCTGCCTCGTATATCTCTAACCTTGTCTGCTTAGATCGCTTCGTTGGCGATGCCCATGCCATCTGGCGCAAGAGCCCGGACTTTGACGATTTCTCTTCCAAGTGCGTGTGCAAGCAGGAAACGGGTTGCAACGAGGACTGCCAGAACCGCATCATGCTCTACGAGTGTGACGATATGAACTGCAACGTTGGTCCGGATTACTGCAACAACCGCGAATTCCAGCGGCTGGCGGAACGCACAGCTTCAAAGAACCCCTACCATATCGGCGTGGAAGTGTTCAAGACACCCAACCGTGGCCATGGCATCCGTGCCAGTCGGTCCTTCCGGCCAGGTCAGATCATCATGGAGTATATTGGAGAGATCATTACCGAAGACGAGTCGGACAGGCGCATGAATGAGATCTACAAGAACAATGCTGTACGGTTGGCCTTGGGAATTTTCTCCCCTTCAATTTTTTTCCCCTTTGGAATGGTCCTAGAGCTCTGCTGACTCTCCCCTTAGTGCTATTATCTCATGTCATTTGACCAGTCGCTCATCATTGATGGAACGAGTGGTAGTATTGCTCGCTTTGTCAACCATTCTTGTTCTCCCAACTGCCGTATGATCAAATGGATTGTCTCCGGCCAACCGCGGATTGCTCTCTTTGCCGGGGACCGCCCCATCATGACCGGGGAGGAGTTGACTTACGACTACAACTTTGACCCTTACTCGTCCAAGAACGTCCAAACATGTCTGTGTGGCAGTGAGAACTGCCGAGGCATCCTAGGGCCGCGCAAGAGTGACAAGGCAGCTGCTAAAGCAGCGGCTGAAAAGGCACAGCAGGCGGCTGCAAAGGCAAAAGGAAACAGCAAGGGGAAACGGAAGCTGGATGACTGCTCGGACAACAAAGGCAACGGTGAGCAAGCGTCCAAGAAGGTTTCCCTCAGTGCCGGTGCAAAGAAGGGCCCCGGACGGCCAAAGTCGGCCGGTTCTAGTTCCCCAGCCGCTGCCAGGGTGACGACAACAAAGGCCGCCCTGGCAGCGCTGGCGGCCAAGGCAGCGTTGGATGCTCGCATTGCCAAGGCCACCATGGCGGCCAAGGCGGCCCGGGCAGCCAGACAGGCCAAAGCAAGTGAGACTGGTGAATCCTCGTCGAAACCGACGAAACCATTGAAGCGGGTGAACTCTGCAAAGGCTCCTCCCAAAGCAGCACGTGCAGCCAAATATGCCAAGACGGAAAAGGTGAAAAAGGCTGCAAAGACCAGCGCGAAGCCGACAACGATTATTAAGAAAGCCACAACGAAGGCGACCAAGGAGGTGAAAGTCACCAAGACATCAAAAGGTCTCAAGGCCGTCAAGACGTCGAGGGCGGTGACAGTAACCGCGAGGCAGCTGACGAAAAATGGGAAGATGGTAGGACGGCCTCCGAGGCAGAAGCCAAAAGCAAAGACGGCGGCTTCTAGGCCGGCCATGACAAACGTGAAGGACACTGCCACCAGAAAGAATGTCAAGGGTGCCAAGGACGCAAAGAGGGAAACAATTGCAATGGAGCCAAAGAGGCAGGCTCCTGCTCTGTCACTGTCTGAAAAGAAGGCTATGGGAAGAGCGACAGAGGCGACGCCTATGGCTACAGCACTAGCCAGGGCAGCCAAGAGGGCAGCCAAGGATGCCGCCGTTCCCAAGAAGGCTTCGAAAGCAACGCGCCAGTCTTTGGCGAAGAAGACGATAGGCAAAGCAAAGCCAGCGCGAGCCGGCGTAGCCAAGCCAGTTATCGTAAAGACTATAGGGGTAGTGGGAAAGAGGCCGGTTGGCAGGCCGCGATCGGTCACTACGGGACAAGGGAAGGCAGGGGACAAGGCCACGGCGAAAGCAAAGGCAGACACATCTGCCAAGACAGGTGGCCGGTCGATGGCTTCTTCTGGTGTGAAGCGGGTAAAGGCAACGGCGAACGGCAAGTCCTCCATGAATTTTGCCCCTGAGCCAGCGATTCCTCGGCGAAAGGTCGGGCGACCACGCAAGACTGTTGCTAATGTATCCAAGAGCAAGGCAACACTAGCAAAGCAGCCAGATGAGCCAGTTGGGCGGTCATCAGCTACAGACGATGGCGAGGCAGAGTCGACGGCTGTGTTCAATGATGCTACCACCCACAAGGAGAGGGTGCCTGCAAGCAGACCGTCAGAGAGCTCCATCGCACGGTCAGTCTTTGAGACCGTCGTGGGGAGAGTTGCGGGTGCGGCAGCGGATGTGGTCGAGGCAGCAAAGGCAGTGGCGACAGGAAAGGTGTTTTCGGCAGAGGAAGTGATTCACGTACATGCTGCGGCTTAGCTGAGAAGGGGGCGGGGGAGCAAACGATGGATGTGAAGGGTGCGGGAACAAGGCAAATGATGCAGAGGATCTAATCGGTATGGATGGACATGTCTTACAATGTTGATATGGGCTTGTATTTTTGTGGTTTTTTTGTGTTTTTTTGTGTTTTTTCCGTGTCTATTCTGCCGATGTTAGATAATCTTTCTCCATGTTGTCTTTTTTTTTCGTTCCTGATTTGTTGCTATTTTTTTTCATGTTGATTTTATGTTTACGTTAAACAGGGATTACGAAGACGTGATAGATGGAAGGGAGCGAATTGGAGTTGTCTGATGTTTGTCTTTTGCGTAGAATCATCTACATTGTGCCTCGTCGTGCCCCGTGCGCACAGAGTGGGCACGTGCCACATACTTGTTCGCTCGTGTTGCACAACAGCCATTCCATTTTGGACGGGCACATCTAAGACGTGCCAAGACAAAAACTATCTGTTGCCTCAGGTTGCACAAGATCTCCAGAATTTTCCACCCCCTTGACCTTGTGCCACTATTAACAATATATGTATAACTAGGTAGACTTTAGGGCATTGGGCATTTTGAACAGCAGCTGCAGCTCGCAGGGGATGAGGAAGTCCATCTCATCCGAGTCGATCCTCGTGGATGTGTCTCCTACTCCGTACCCGTAAAGTACGTACTCGTGCATGTTACTCGTACGAGTAATTATTACTCTTGCCATGTCTGTTTTTTGGTACTGGATAAAAGTCACGTGCTCATTTTCCAGATGCTACCGCTGGGGATGCTTCCATACGATGACGTAACGCGGTTGCCTTCTTTTCCCACGACTGTCTGGATTGCTCTAGATTGTAGCGTCGACTCTGCAGAGCAGCAATGAATTCATCTTCCGGGTCAGGAAGAGGGATGGTGCTGCTCATGGCCGACGCCGATGTGGCAGAGGTTGAAGATGTCGGCACAGCCATGATTTTCCTTTGTTTCTAGAAAAGGGAGAGACATGGCGGGAAAAAAAAATGAATATGAGCGTCTCTTGGACTATGAAAAATCAAAATCTTGACGGCAAGAAACCTACCTCGCTGTCGTGGTCGGACTTGAGGCCGGCGCCGTAGAAAGTGCCCACCATGGTGACGGCGGCAACGCCTACAGTGAGAATCATTCCGCGGATGCGGATCTTTGGCGGAGCAGAGGCCATTCTGTGGGTGTGCTCACGTTTTCTTCGATTTGTCTGTGACGGCCTGCAAGTGTCGGTTCTTGCATCTTTTTCATCCGCCGTTCGACCCTGGCGGTGTGGGGTGGCAGAATCCGGTGAGTAAGCATAAGAACCCCCCCTCCCCCTTTTCTTCAATGTGCTGAGTGCTTGTATTTTTTCTCTCGTATATCATACATTGTACATCAGACCATTATCCAATCCCATGGCCTCCCTTTCGTCCTCTGAGCAGGAAAAACCAAAGACCCAGCCCACCCACCCTGACCAAAACGCCCTTTTTTTTATGTTTGGTGTGTTTCTTCAAAATGTCCATGGCGAAGGATCCGTCCTTCGCTTCTATATTCTATGCAAGTTACAATTGAGTCGAGTGTCTGATACAGTCAAGCTATAGGGGGGGAGGGGGGGGGGGGGGGGGTAGTGAGATGGGAGGAGAAACGAAGACGAGGACACAACCCTCCCGACCTTAATTTAGTAGCTTGAGCACAACCTCGTAGATGCCAAACGTAATGCCTGCGGCCGGCACAGTGCGCAAAAGATGTGGTGTCAGCCCTCCGTACAGTCCCGGTACACCCTCCTCGCGCCAGACGCGCACAAAGCACTGCACGAGCCCTGTGTACTTGCGTCGGCCGTCGGCGAGCGGTGCCTGTCGCAGCCGCGTGCGGACCACCTCGTGCGGGTACGTCAGGAGCGACGCGCACAACTTGGCGGCGCCGGCAGCGCCGAGCGGGCCCGTCCACTCGACAAAGTGGTCCCAGGCCATGGACATGGCAGAGGGTGGAGCAGAGGCCGAGGAAGAACTCTGGAGCGCCAGCTGCTGCTGCCGCCGCTCGGCCCGCCGTGCGAGCCCCCGCTTGAGCTGCTCGTACAGCAGCCAGTGTGTTGTGGACTCGGCAGCGCCCAGGTAGCTGGCTGTCAGGCCTTTATAGAGGCCGCGGATGCCTTCTTGGCGCAAGACCTGGCGAACGCAGTCGATGCTGTTGCGATACCGCCTGCTTTCGGGGGCGGGTGCAGCTGTCGCGGTTGTTGTCGTGGTTGTTGTGGCGGCTGTCGCTGCCGCCTCCCGGTCGAGCTGCATGCGCGTCTTGATCAGCCAGATGGGGTTGGTCGCTGTCGATGTCACCACACCGGCCACTACGCCGGCTGCCAGATGCACCCATGGCGTGTCCTGGCTGACGCCGGCCGTCTCGGAAATCAGCCGCTTGCCGTTTCCATAAGTGTAAAAGTTGATGGACTTGGCCGGAACCGTGCCCACGAGTGTCGGCCCCAGGCCCTTGAAGAGCGCCCGCCAGCCTTCCGTTCGCTGTACCGACACGAAGATCTGCATCGTCTCGCTCAGGTGTCGGCCGACGGCGCGAATGGGGTTCGTGTGCTGTGTGTTTGTGGCTGTGGAGGCGGTGGCTGCGACTTGCTGTCGCGCCCTCAGCTGCTGCTGGTAAAAGTCGGATTGCAGCCGCGTGCGGATAACATCAAACGGCGCTGTTGCTGTTGCGGCTGCTAAGCTGCCCACACTGTTCAGGTCAGAATGCGCTTCCGTGTCCGACAAGACCAGCACGGCAGTCCCGCTGCAACTCACGCTCCCGCCACCATGTACGACCAGGCTTTGGCGTGCTTTGTCGAAGCAGCGACGCTGTCGTTCGGGACAGCTGGCGAGGCTGTCACATCCACGGCGTCGGCGACGGCGTCCAGAGTGGGCTGGGGCACCGGGGCCGCGCCCGAGAGACGACCGAGACCATTATCCGTTGTTGCGTGTGGCGGCATTGCAGTGACACCTGCGCGAGCGCAATCGCATGGTTGATGGAGCGGGCGTCTTTGTTTTGGGAAGAAGAAAAATATAGACATTAAAAAAGTTTTGTTCTCTGCGGCGATAAAGACGATAAGAGCTCTTAGTCAGCATGCTCCAATTTTGCCTTTTTTTTAGCCTCCTCTTCTACGAGTAGTTCGTTCATTCTCGCCTGCATTCTTTCACTCTGCCCACTTTATTCTCTATATTGGCATTTCCCATCTCGATATCTCTCTCCTCTCTCATCTCATCCCCAATCCCCCATAACCCGAATACACCGCCACCATGTCTATGCTTGGGCGTGAGTCGCCGGACGAGCGCGATGAGACGCTCGGTGGATCGCGCATGACGGTGGCGCGCAAGGAAGAGAACATTTACATTCCCCAATTCATCACAAAGCGGCCCTTTTACACCATCGACGAGGAAGAAGCCGAGAGTGAAGCGGGAAAGCCATCCGACAAGAAGCTGGTGGTCGGCGGGGACAAGAATCGCGACGAGGCTGCCCGGGTGGGCCGCGACTACCTCGAGCACCAGCGGCTGCGCAAGAAGGAAGAGGAGACAGGCTGGTACCTGCGGGGGCGGAAGGCTGGGCCGGCGGCGACCAAGTACCGCAAGGGAGCCTGTGAGAACTGCGGTTCCATGGGGCACAAGATGCGTGATTGTCTGAGCCGGCCGCGAGCCAAGCTGGCCAAGTACACGGGCACCGACATTGAGGCCGACGAGCTCGTCCAGGAAGTCAAGATGGGTTGGGATGCCAAGCGCGACCGCTGGCTGGGTTTTGACGCGCGCGACTACGCCGGGATTGTGGCGCAGCGAGAGAAGCTGAACGAGGCGCGGCGGCGGCTGGCGGGCGAGGACAGGAAGAGGGCGGGGAAGGGAGAGAGCGCCGACGGAGATGCAGAGGCCGAGGCCGAGGCCAGCAAGGATGACACGCGGTATTCCGAAGACGCCGACATGGGTGTCTCGCGGACGAACGGGGCAGCCGACTTGCGCATGCGCGAGGACACGGCGCGCTATCTTGTCAACCTCGACCTCGACTCGGCCAAGTACGACCCCAAGCGCCGCAAGATTGTCGACGGCGGCGCCTATCTCGACGACTCCGCGCGCCTTTTTGCCGAGCAAAACTTTTCCCGCTCCTCCGGCGACGCCGCCACCTTTGTGCGCGAAGAACGGTACGCCTGGGAGGTCCACGACAAGACGGGTGACGCCAGCCTGCACCTGCAGGCCAATCCCACCGCCGCCGCCCACCGCCGCCGCATTGTCGCCGAGGAGGATGCTAAGCAGCGGGAGGCCATGGCGGCATTGATGCGCGAAAAGTACGGAGTGGAGGAAGAGGGCGGAGCGGCAGGCGGAGCAGATGACAGCCCAAAGACCAAGGTTGGGGAGGGAAAAGAGGGCAGAGAGGGAAAAGAGGAAAGCGGCAGAGGGCGGCCGAAAAAAGCGCCGCCTGTCATTGCTGCCTCGGAGCACTTTGTCGAGTACGACGAGTCTGGTCACGTGAAGGAGCGGCTGCAGGGCCCCCGCGCCAGCCGCTCCAAGTATGCCGAGGACGTGCTGCTGCTCAACCACACATCCGTCTGGGGCAGCTGGTGGCACGACTTTCAGTGGGGCTACGCCTGCTGTCACTCTTTTGTCCGCAATAGTTACTGTACCGGCGAGGAGGGCAAGGCGGCCTGGGAGCGAGCCGAGAGGCAGCGGCTTGGCGACTGGGGGGGCGATGAAGCAGACGGCGGAGACGACAGAGACGACAGAGACGACAGAGACGGCCAGCAACAGAGACGGAGGCTGTTGCTTCCAGCTCAAGGGCAGCAGGAAGTCAGTGGGTGAAGAGAAGGGCGTGGAGGGCAAGAAGGGCCAGGAGTTGTCTGAGATTGGATGAAATATTCCCAGCGTGCATAGCAAAGTTTGATTCACAAGAAAACGATTCAAGATTCTACAGGCTGACCATTGGTCTGCCTCTGCGGCCGCAAAACGTATACATTGTTACTAGTAGGAATGCTCCAAGTCGTCCCGTGGTTGCTTAGTTAAGCAAATGTCCCCAACGCCTCCCACCCTCCTTCTCTATCAGCTTCTCCAGCGCTCCTTCATCGTCATGTGCTAGAGACTACATCGTCTCTCTCAGCTTCTGCCTCTTTCTTCTCTCCTTCCATGGCCTCTTGTGTCTCTCCCACCTCCTCATTGCCCGTCGGCTCGCTGTAGTCGACATCCCATGCAGCCAGTCCGTCGTCATCAGCAGCGTAGTTTGAAGCATTGGACACGTCCTCTTCGTAACCCGTGGCCTCTTTGGTCTCCTCGGCCGCCGCGGCCTCCTCGATTCTGTATTTGTTGGCAGCTGCTATGTGGTCCTCTTCTTCCTCCTTTGCGTCAGCCTCAGCCTCGGCCTCAGCCTCCTCCTCTTCTTCCTCCTCTTCCTCCTCCACGGGTGCCTGCACAACAAACACATCATCTTGCTGCATCGGCATCATGGACACATGTCGTCGCCGCCGCGTATCATCCGACGACGACAGCTCACCCGTGGTATCTGTCACGTGATCTTGACTCCGAGGCTGACTCGTCGGCCGGGTCGGCAGCACCGGCTTTCTCGCCGCGCTCTTGCCGGACAGGCTGCTGGCCAGCGACGACGATGCGCTGCGAGCCCTCGCAATCTCACCCGGCATGGGTAGCGGCTCTCCGGGCGGTGGCAACGGTCGGCCACCGCCCATTGGCTTGCTCAGATCCACAGCCTCGCCCGTACTCGTCCGCCGCTCCAGCGGCTTCTTTCCAGCCGACCCTGCTGCGGCCCCACCCGCCACCGCCCCTGACCCCTGCTGCGCTTTGCGTTCGGCCGCCGCCGCTGCCCGCCGCTGCAGCGCGTTGATGCCCCATCGCTTCGCCGTAGCAGCAGCGCCTGTCATGGCCGCTGCCAGCGTGGCCCCGCGCTTCCCGCTACCGTTGGGAGAGGCCGTCCGAGAGGCCGTCCAAGACGCTGTCTGAGAGCTGCGTGGTCCGCCTGTGATAATGGTCGTCACCGACTGTAGCCGCGAGCCCGGATCGTCCGGAGAGCCCCAGTCCATCGAGGCAGCAGCGGGGGCCGTCGCGGAGCGTGCAGACTGCGATACCGACGAGGCTCGACCCAAGGAAGAGGCGTACTGACCACGAGTCTCTCGAGTCGACTGGCCGTCGGTGGCCTCGCTTTCCGTGTCACCGCCGCCACCGCTGTCCCTGCTACCGCTCCCGGCTTCCGTTACGGGCGACAGCTCTCCCTTTCCTGGCACCAGCTCCGAGTCGTCCATCTCGATGCCGCCCGACTCTGAGGACGCGCTCGATGTGCGGTAGTACTGTGTCGGGTTGCGAGACCGAGACAGCCGCGCCATGGCCGATACAGCGCCGCTGCTCTTTCCCGAGGCAGCAGGCGACGCCGAAGCCTTGACCACGTCCGCGGGGACCCCATCGGTGCCCGTAGCTGCCGCCGTCGTAGACTCTGCCAGGCCGGACATGGGACGGGACGAGAGACGCTGTGGCAGCGACGGCGACTCGGCATCCGAGGCGGGCTGCGACGGCCCCTCCATCTGTCTGTTCGGCTTCTTTTCCGGTTTCAGGGGTGTTGTTGTCGACACCACCGCGGGCGGGTTCATGTTCTGACTGAGTCTCCGCAGACGCCGCACAGCCGGCGAGTCGCTGGGCCCTGTAGTGGTGGTACTGCCCTCATCCACAGCCATGCCGTCGCCGGTGTGGCTGGTTGCCGCGGTCTTGCTTCTGCTGTGGCTCCTTCGCAGCCCGGTGTCGTCTGCCCAGACGCCGCCCCGCCAGCGCTTGTGCTCTGTGGAAAAGAAGGGCATGTCGTCCCAAAACGGGAGCACAATACTCTCGGCAATGGCCTCCTTGATGCGCCCCTCAATCATCTGGATCACGAGCGGCCATGTCAGCTGCCGGGCGAGGATGATGGGCCGCACTTCCATCTCGAGCTTGGGCATGTGTCGAAAGGAAAACCAGATGCGGTTGCTGGGCGGTGCCTTGATCTTGAAGAGGATGTGGCCTTCGAGCCGCGTCAGGGCGACGGCGAGCGACGTCTTGACCTCCTGCTGCCCGATGGGCGTGCTCACGCGCATGGTTGCTGCCAGGTCCATGGCAAAGTGGCCGGTGTAGCGCACGTCGGCCTCAATGATGCACTCGCCGTCGGCCGTCAGACTCTTGAGCCGCGGCAGGGTGATCTGCGGCGTCGACTCGCCCAGCTCCACCCGCTGGACGGCAATGCTGGCCACAAAGCCAGGGCGTGGCGCCCGGGATAGCTTAGTCACCACCTTGTCGGTGATAAAGCGGAGCACCTCGGGCGTGCGGTAGACGCCGAGAAAAAGGCGTCCAATCAGCGCGTTGAGCCAGCGCATCTCGGCGGCCTCTTCAGAGGCGTGCAGGCGCTCCATGAGGCCGGTCAGGTGGCGCACATCGATCGTCCGGGGCACGGGCACTCTGTCTGCCGAGAGGTCTTCGTGCCGCTCCTGGCTCTGGCTGCGGAGCAGGGCAAAGTAAAAGTCTTCCTTCTCGGAGCAGTTGTCGCTGTAAAAGAACCAGGGCTGGGGAACGGGTGCGTTGTGAGCCCGCGCCACGCGCTCTGGGTGTCGTGGAGCCAGGCGGAGAGCATTGCGCTTGATAAAGAGCTCTCCCTCGGGGGTGGCGACGCTGTCGCTGCCGGCATAGACGCCGACGTCGTGGTCGGCGAGCTTGATGACATGGCGCACATCCACCTGCTGGTCATCATCAAAGAGGATGAGATGGCCGTGTCGCAGAACGACATAAAACATGTTGCGGGCGTTCTTGGGCCGGGGACTGGCGGCGCTGCTGACCTCGACAGTCACGGAACCACCGTCGTCCTCGTCGGCTGCGCTGCCGGATCCCCCATGGACAGAGCCTGTGCCTGTCGTGCCTGTCGTGCCGGACGACCCCATCGTCCCCGTCGTCCCTGTCGCCCCCGTCGTCCCCGCTGCCCCTGCCGCGTCTGCGCTGCTGTCTGCGCCTCCGGCGCTGCTGCTGCCGCCCCTCTTGTTGAGCATGCCCCGAAAAAAGGTCTGGTAGACGCTGGGACTAGGCGGGGCCACAGTGTTGGGGCCGCCGACGGTCGATGCTTCGAGCGGCTTCGAGTTGACGCCGATAGCGACGTACTTGCGGAAGACGGCAAAGTAACCGGCCGTGGCCGAGTCGTCCAAATTCTGGTGGTGGCGATGGTGGGCGTGGTGGGCCTTTTTTCTTTCCTTGCTCTCCTTGCTCTCCTTGTTTTCCTTGTCCTTCTTCTGCTCGGCACGGGCTGTCAGTGTTTCCTGGGCGTGTGTGCGGCGGATAGAGTCGAGGGCGGCCTTGTCGTCGCCCGGCCGGGAGAGACCGGTTACGTCATCGTCGTCGACCTCGACCTCGCCCTTCCCGTCTCGGGCGTGTTTGTGGTTGGGGTCTAGCGGTGCTGGCAGGGAGTAGAAATAGACAATAGCGGCAAGGAGAAGCGGCAAGAAGGTCAGGCCGCCCAAGAGGTAGGCGGCCAGCAAGATGGCCAGGGAAGACATGGCGAAGAAGAGATTCGAAGCAGGCAGCGTCTGCTAGTCACATAGCTCGCTGGGTGGTGGACCGACACTGTCGTCAAGCTATAGGAATGGCAGGGCCATGTCTGAGCAAGAGGAAGAGAGAGGGAGAGAGGGAGAGAGTGGGAGAGAGGGAGAGAGTGGGAGAGAGAGAGAAAAGAAACAAGGATAGAATAGGAAAAGGACAAAGGACAAAAGAAGAGAGGCAGACCAGAGAACGCTTCGAAAACGCTTTGAGAACGCTTTGCGACGCCTCACAGGTACAGCGTTGTCGTGGAAGAGTGTTAATGGCAACTTGTCACTTTAAGACGCTGAGCGCGTCGATTGGCTAAATCCGTCTCATCGGTGACGTCCTCGCATGGTCCTAGCTCCTGTCCACGTGACGTCCCGCACTCACCAAGTTGAGAGGGAACGAAAAATCAAGAGTGTATTTACGCTTTCAAGTCGAGCGAGAAAGAGCCGAATCGCTAATACAGTAACATACAGACTGCTTCCATTGATCTGCTGGGAAGGACTGGCAGCAACGGTGAGGACGGAGGGAGAAGAGGAGGAGAAAATAAAAGGAGAAAGAAAGGGAGAGGAAAGAAAAGAAGAAAAGAGGAAAAGAGGAAGAGAGGAAATGAAAGAGAAAAGCGAGAGGAAAGGGGGAGGGAGAGAGGGAAAAAAAGGAGGAAAACAGGCAAAACATGCAAGGTACATTATAGGAAACATCAAACACCCAAAATCACCAAATCACCAAATCACCAAATCACCAAACCACCAAACCACCAAACCACCAAATCACCACGCATTACGGTCCCAATTAGGATCTAGATCATGTTAGCCTTTTGCTTGCCTTTTTGCATGTCATGTCCCCTCCCAGACTCACCCTGCACAAATGCCGCCATCACTTTGCTACCCGTCTGCAGCAGCGGGTGGCCGACGACGATCTTGAGAAACTTTTCCAGGCCAGCTCGCCGGGCCTCAATGACGTCGTCGCTGAAGCGGTTCGTAAACACCTTTCCAGGCAGCGGCGGAATAGTGACGCGGGCGCTCTCGCGCTCGAGGATGTCGCGAAAGTACTCAAAGTCGCTGTAGCGGCGGCGCACGATGCTCTGCCGTACCTTGAAGGCGGGTATGTTTGTCTGGCACATAATCTCGTAGTCGGTGTACATGTGCCGGCCCACACCGTGCGTCCGAGGGTTGCGCACCTCGATCTCTAGAAAATTTTCCGGCGGGCCGTAGATCTCGTCAAAGGACTGCGGCCGGCTCTCGGGCAGCGTCTGCATGATGGGTCGGTGGCCAACCTGTCCAGGAGACTTGAGGAGGGGGGGCGGGACAGCCGAAGACGTCACGGATGGCGATAGCGACGGTGGTGCCGACAGCGACGGTGACGCCGACAGCGGAGGTGGCGACGAGGTCGACAAAAGTTTGCGAGGAAGGCGGTCGATGGCGGCGGCGGCGGCGGCGGGAACAGCGACGGCAGCCGTGCGGGTCGTAGAATGGGCAGACGAAGCCGTTGGGGCGAAACCTTTTCGAGAGGAAGAGGGAGGCGGGAGAATGGGTGAGCAAGCGTCTGCGGTCTCCTGTCTTTCTCTTGTCTTTTGTCTTTTTTTGTCGTTTGGTCGTCTGGTCGTTTAGTCGTTGGGTCGATTTTCTGCCATGATTATCAAAGTACTCCGTAAGCTTGGGGGGGGGTTAAGTGGGTCTCAAATGTGCGGGTTGTCACGTGCAGTGACTAACCGTATACAGCATTGCTTGCTGTATTTTCTATTTCTATATTTCTGATTTCTGTAGTTCTGCAAAAGAGAAAAAGCTTCCCAGGCAACGAACTCGTTTGGTCCACGGCAACATTTCCAGCCCCTCTCGGCCGTACACACCTCTACTTGCACTCTTCCCGACACTCTCCTTCCTCTCCTCGATGGCTAGCAACGGCGTAGCCGCTGCCGTGGCTGCAGCCACGGCGACTCTAGATCGGATCAAGCCGCCGTCGGGCGTGATCATGCCGCCGCCTGGTGAGATTCGCGAGGTGATTGAAAAGACGGCAGGCTATGCGGTGCGTGGAGGAGCCGGTATCGAGGCGCGGCTGCGAGAGAACCACGGCAGCAATCCACGCTTCAGCTTTGTCACGAGCGCCCAAGACCCATACAACGCGTACTACGAATGGCGCAAGGAAGAGTACCGTGCCGGGAGAGTGACGGCGCTGGCGGCCGGCCGCGTAGGCGAGGGCGGCGGAGAGGCGGCCGGGACTGCCGCCGCAGACGTGCCCAAGGGCCCCGAGAAGCCCGCCGACTTTCTCTTCTCCTCGCGGCTGCCCATTATGAACGCCAAGGACATGGACGTCCTCCGTCTGACCGCTTCGTTTGTGGCCGTGCATGGGCGGCAGTTCCAGACCAGCCTGCTGCAGCGGGAGGTCGACAACGCGCAGTTCCAGTTTCTGCTGACGACACACTCGCTGCACAGCTACTTCCAGCGCATGGTCGATCAGTACGCCGCAATCTACAGGGATCTCGGCGTCTTGGCGGATGGGGAAGCGGTGACCGAAAAACAGGCCGGAGGGGGGCCCACGGGCCCAGACGAGAAGAACAGCACGGCAGCTCGGCTGGCCATCCTCCGGCAGAACGCGGCCGACCGGGCATCGATCCTGCTGCGGGCCAAGCAGCGCGTCCTCTACACCGAGTGGGAAGAGAAGCAGCGCAAAAATGAGGAGCACGAGCGCGACATGGAGAAGGAGGCAGCAGCACGCATCGACTGGACCAACTTTACGGTGCTGGAGACCATTGTCTTTGGCGAGGAAGACGAGCAAGTGGCGCTGCCGCCGCCGACGTCTCTCAACGACTTGCAGTACGCATCGCTGGAGGAGCGGAGCAAGATGTCCATGGCAAGAGATCGCATGCTCGAGGAGGCCTTTCCCGTGTGACGGGACGACGAGCAGAGGGCAGAGAGCAGAGAGCAGAGGGCACTGGTAGAATGGCGTTGTTTCGTTACGGTTTACCGGGTCGGGTCAGGGATACCTTTATGTCTGTTGGTTGTTTGATTTTGTCTGATTTTGTCTCGTTTTGTTTGATTTTTTTTCTATAGTCACTTCTCAGGATACGTGTTCGCTCAAAGCAAGTCATTGTGTTTTATTGCTATTTAGATCATCATAGTCCTACTATAGTTGCATCCAAGCCCAGAGGAGAATGTTTCAGGACAGCAGCCAGGGCACCGCCTTCTCGACCCACTCAGTACAGCCGAGAAAAAGATCGAGGACGGCTCTCGTCGTCCTCGTCACATTCGTGAATGGTACCGCAGTAGTTGCAGTGGCTACGCTTTGGCTCATCCGAGGCTGTGCCGAAGTCAAAGGACGGCATGTCGTGGGACCGGCGGCTGTGGCGGCGGCCGTCTCGAAGACGGCGCTCGTGGCGATGGACAAGGCCACGCTGTCCCCCAAAATGACGATAGTTTCCGCGTTTGATGCTGCCGGCGATGCCGCCAGCGACGCTGCCTTCCATCACTCCCTGCCGATGCATCCCGGCCCCCATCTCGCTGGCCCTCTCGGCAGCCGACTCGAGGATGCGCTGCACGTCGTCTCGGACGCCAAAGAAGAGCTCGTCCAGGCTGCGCTGCAGACGGCAGACGTTGCCGCTGGTGGCCTGCATGAATCCATGCAAGACGTGGATGCTGTAGTGGATGCTCTGCAGGGCCTCGTTGACCTCGTCGAGGCTGGTAGCCTTCTTTGGAGGGGGCAAGAGGTCGTCGGGAGTAGACAAAAGGGGGCGAATAGTTGCAGGGAGAGAGGCTGGGGGGGAGACAGAAAAGAGAGAGGACGAGCTGCAGCCCGAGTGGTCCGAGTGGTCCGAGTGGTCCAATATGTTCAATCTGCCCGAAGAGAGCTCAGGCTTGACCGTTTCTTTCGTGTCGTGGGACTCAGGAGAGATGGCACTGCCGGCCGATGACGAGAATTCAGACTCTTTTGCCTGTAAAATGGCGCCCTCTGGAGAACCATTCTTTTCCCCCATCTTGTAGTTTTCCTCACTGCTGCTGCCGGCCTCCTCAAAGGTGGTCCCGGCCTCGCTAGCCTTGTCCTCCTCGGCAGGGCCGTTCTTGTGACCTGCGCTACCATCTGATAGGGTGAAGACAGTAGGTGGCCAGGACCGCACGGCTTCAGAGGGCTCGACATGCTCGGACATGGCTTGAAGTGCCGTAGGGAGGGTAGACCTTCCGAAACAGTCAGCATGTGGGTGACCTGGAGCGGGCTGGCGGGGAGTGCTGAGGAGGGTCAGTGACATACTTGGGGGTGGGCTGCATCCTGGAGATCGATGCTGACAGTGGCAGACTGTAGAAAGTATACAGCTGTGCTGGAAGCTGAGACCAATCTAGACAGTTGAGATGGGGACGAGAGAGAGGACAGGAAGAAATAGGAGAACGGAGAGGACGGATAAGTTGGGGAGAAGAGTGAGTAGAGGGGGAAGATTCGTCTTTTATATTCACGCCATGTTAGGCAAGCCTGTTGAGTCAGTTCGGTCCGGTAGATTCTCTGGGCTGCCGTGCATAGTCTGTGTCTAGATATGCTAAAATCGATTGGGTCTCATCTCTGTTCCTGTCCTCTGCTGTTCATCGTCGTCCTCCTCGTTTCATCATGAGCCGGCCACTCGCTGTCCGACATGCTCGCTTGCTTGTGGGCCAGTGACTGTTTACGTCGGCAAGTGGATGGGGTCCCTGGAAGCGGCACTGTCACTGCCACGGCCGTGGGCTCGCCTGCTTTTTCTACTTTTATTTTCTCTGTATTTCGTGTCTATTATCCCGCTCTTGTCCGTTCGTGGTCGGCCACGAAACAGGCCGCCGTCACAGAATCACAGTCACAAAACCATAGAACTACAGAATAGTCTACAGCTCGCTTTGGCAGTGCTCTGGCTACGCATCTCTCCTTCTCCTCCAGTCATTCATCGATATGGAGGCACCGTAGCTCGAACCGTGTAGGTAATCATATCTTTTGACGAGGCTGTCTTTTTTGAAAGAGGCATTCTGTGTCCCTGTCTCTGTCTCTCTGTCTCTGCCAGGACAGGCTTCCTCGCCCAATTCTGTCCGTTCAAGTCTCCGTCCCTGTGCCCACACCGCCTGTCGATTGCCTGGCAAAAGGAGAGGGGATAGGCGCAGGAGCAGGAACGGAAGCAGGGGATCAGAGGATCAGAAGACCAAGAGAACAGGAGACCACCAGACCAAGAGAGACCTGCAGTGTGACGCGCCAAAGTACAGATGCTTCTGCGTGACCTTGGCCATCCTATCGGCGAATAGCAGTGACGTGGACGATGCCGCCTATGCAAGCCTTGTTTCAGGGGCTTTCTATTTTGATTGTTTTTTTATTGATTTGAAAATATTTGTGCGACCGTCCTTGTGTGACCGTTTCCTTGTTTTCCGTGTTTTCCTTGTTTTTTTGAGGTGGTGAGATGGCGTTTGCAGCATTAGGGTAAGCCACAACAGCAATTTATCGAGCACAGTCCTCTGCAGAGTTCTCGCCCTGTCCTCTCTGTCCTCTCTGTCCTTCGTTCACATTACCCCTCGCTTCCTACCACTGTTTCCGTTGCCGTTGTTGTCATCTCGTCTCATAGCGACCAGGTACAATGCTGATTGTTGCTGCCAGGTAATCCTTTCTACATCTGCTATGTAGCCACGACGAATGGCAACTTCGGACGAGCGAGCCAGCCCGGAAGGCTCTGGCGTAATGTGTGACAAACAATTTTCTGTAGACCTGAGCTCCCCTGGTTGCTGCCACAAATATTGGCCGACTAGTTTGTAAAGAGCTCCTCTCTGCTGCCGTCCACTGTCTACAAACGAAGACTTGGATGGGATTCTCTCAGCAAATCGCTACTTAGTGCCCGTAATGCCCATATTGCTGGCCGTGGAGCAGGCGTTCAGGTCTCTCCGTTTGTGACTATTTAGGCCTTCCTATCGAGAGCTCATCATGCAAGCCCAGAAACCCCCATGACGTATCCCTCGGTCAGACTGTATTCTCAGAGTGACTAGACCACACCAAGGCAGCCACTCATCTGGCCGATGATGTGCTATTACTGCTTCACAGCATAACATGGTTGTCTCATTCTTCTCTCTGCCATCCCAGACAAGGAGGCAGCAAGAAAGCCAGCGTGATCTTCATCGAGCCTTTATCCGAGATCTGACCGAGCACCGCCTGAGTCGTCCTACGACCTCGATGAGTCGAGAGTCATCAGTCCTCTCTCAGTCCTAGATACCCTGGCCAGTCTAATGAGTCCTCATGCGAGTTCCCAACGGAGTCCAACATGCAGTCCATGGCAAACGGAATGCACGTGCGCACTCCTGCTCTGCTTACTGCCGCCGCTCCTTCCAAATTCACTTTCCACCTTACTTTACCTCTCCTCTCGTCTCTCTATTTATAACCCCCTCTTTCCTCTTTCTCCTCTTTCTGTTTTCTTTCCTCTCTTCTCCCCTCCATCCTCTCCCCGCTCCTCAAACGCCATCCTCTCCCCATCTCCTCCCATCTTCTCCCATCTCCTCTCATCCCCTCTCATCCCCTCTCATCCCCTTTTCATCTCTTCTCATCCTCTTTTCATAATTTTCTCATAATTTTCTCATCTATATCATCTTTTCATCATATTCATCACACAAAACCATCCCGTCAGCTCCTTTGCCATCTCAACGGGCCTCTGTTTCCCGCCCAAGATCCTTGGTCCCGTCCAACAATTAATCGACTATCCTCTGTCCTTGAGAGTACTCGACTCCCCCCTCTAAACATGGCGACTCTCCTGTCGCCCGAACACTTCCCAGTCATGTTTGACGCCACGTTTCTCGAAAAAGCAGCAAAAGAATACAAGGCCTGGAAGTCTCAAGCCATGAGTCGACGGAACCTTGACCGTCTGGAGGTCTTTGTTGGAAAGGCCCTCGAGAATCGTGGCCGCGCAAAGTTTAACGGCATGATCGAGGGCACCCACAATGTCAACTTTCGCTTCTGCTTTCCCGAGAACAAGGATTACGCCAAGAGAGACGTTATTCTGCGGGTCTCCAAGCCGGGCAACTTGTCCGTCCAACTTGCAGCCGAGAAGCTGGAGGATGAGGCTCACTGGCTGCAGTATATGGGCACCCACAATGTGCTGCCCGTCCCACAAGTGTACAAATGGAGTGTCACAGGCACCATTGGGCCATGCATTGGCCCGTACATCCTGATGGACTTTGTTCCGGGCCAGAACTTGCTCACCTATATTACCGAGCTTCTTTCATCGTCCGACACAAAGGCCCAGCAGAAACTAGACCGCGTGTTTGAGCAGATTGCTCGGATGCAACTGAAGCTGTACCGCCACCGTTTCGACCGCATTGGATCGATTGAGAAGACGACATGCACGTCGTCTATATTTTCTGATGGGATGAATGGCCGGCGTAACACGTCCGTCTGGGAGGTTACCAGACGTCCCCTGACCGAGGACATGCACTTGTTCATCCGCGGGATCCCCAGGATCCCGTCTGGTCTTTGGCCGATGGCGCCTCTGCACAGCGATTATGCCTTTCTGACCTTTGTGGTTGGCATGCAGCGCCAGCAGATCATATTCCACTGCAACATCAATATTCCTCTATGTGCCGGCGAGGCGGGCAAGCAAAAGCAGCAGACGGGCAAAAGCATTGACCTGGAGCTAAGCATGGCCATTGCCAATGGCCGGTACAGGGCTCGGCGGAGCATTTCCATGCACGTGGCCGGCTTGACCAATTATGCGGGAGCGGAGGAGGGGATGGCGGCGCTCACCATCGCTGTGGAAAAGGTCCTCGGCGCTCGTGGCTGGTCTGGCAGCTCTTGCCGAGGCAATCTTGCAGACCCTTTTACAAGCGCTTTAAAGAACCTTGGCATGGGTTCCTCTGGCGACTCTTCCGGTGGCTCTGGCAGTGATTCTCTCAACGGCCCCAATCTTGCCGCATTGAGGATGAAAGATGCCTCTGTCAAGAAGGACTACTTTTACAATGGCCGATACCAAAATGCCGACCTGAGAAAAGACGGCTGGCACCATCGAGGGACCACGCAGAAGAAGGACTACTATTACAACGGTCAGTTGCAGAATACAGAGTTTGTTGGCCAGTTTTCCCCTTTCAATGCCACCCTCCGGTATGACAGCATGGTGGTCGATCCTGAGACGGCAGAGATCACTGGCATTATCGACCTTGGCTTCACGAACGCCATGCCGCTGATCTATGCTCATGATCCACCGCTGTGGCTGAATCCTGTCGTGGCCGGCAAGGCCATTGAGCAAGGCCAGTGGGACTCTTGGCGGAGTCAGTATGAGCCGCTTCTGGAGAAATTCCTGACTATCTTGAGACGCGTGGAGGCGGCGGAAGGGCAGGGTGGTGAGAAGAAGCCAGAGGAAAAGAGAAGTGCCGGTCGCGTCGCCGACGGCGTCTCTGGCCAGATGCCGGATCAGGCACCTCTCTCGACGCTGATGCAGGCATCCTGGGACAGCCATCAGTGCTGGATTCATTATGCTCTGAACAATAGTATCTATGCGGATGCTGTGTACCATGCCATGCCAGAGGTGTTCCCAGATGTCAGCCTCGACGAGACCTTGGGAGTGGCATCGGCAGTCTATGGGGCCCTGTCACTGAGCCAGATTAGATGGTACGATAGCCAGAGATAAGTCGACCTTGCGAGGATGAACCGAGACGTGGAGGGAGTAGTACTCGTGGGTGGTGATGCTTGTCTGTGGTGATGCTTGTCTGTGATGTTTGTCTTTCTGTTCTTCTTGCCACTTGGGCTCCGTAATATTTGGATAGTATGTCTCTGTTTGTGCAACGGTGGTCCTGCTGCCCATGAATAGTTTGTCACTCGAATTCAATCAGTTCTTTTTCTTTTATTTCCAATGTGCAAGTTGCCTCTATCCTGCGTATCAATCAACCAGTATACCAAAACACCAATACATCCAGAAAAATAAACGCCTCTTAATGCCTATCAACCCCCAAACGAATCTCGGACTTTTTCCTCTTCTACATGCTTCCTACCCTCTCCGCACTCAGTATCCTCCTCGTCTCATTCTTCCTCCTCACTGCTGACTTCCTCTCCGGCCTCCATGGCCGCTTGCCGTCGCTCGGCTGCCCTTTCCCGCTTGCGCTCTAGCAACTTTGTCAGGCGCTTGGCGGTGTTGAAGACACCCGTCGTGGCCGCACCACATGCTGCACACGATGGGTCGCGTCGATAGCGCGTGAGAGCACAGCGCTCGCAAAAGTAGTGGCCGCAGCGTGTGACGACTGGCTGCTTGTAGCTCGACTGGCAGATGACGCAGGCAAAGGGGATATCGCGCAGCATGGCCTCTTCGTCGTCATTGTCCGCATCGTGGTCGGGGCCTTGGTTCCCGCCCTTCTTGCGGTCTGCGCTTGCCACAATCGTACCGCCCAAATTCTTCTTGCCTTTGGTGACCGACTCCCACTCGTTGTCGAGTTGCCAGCCCTGCTTATAGTCCTCGCGTGCGTGCAGAAACTTGCAGTTGTCCCCAAAACCACAGAACCCCGTAAGTTTATAGTCCTTGCAGACGTCGGGAGCAAAGTCGGTGATGGTGATGGTGCGAATGTTGGCGGCCGCCTTGACAGGGCCGACTGAGCGTCCGCTTGCCGAGGGGGTTGTTGTTGCTGTTGTCGCTGCTGCTGCTGTCGCTGTTGTTGCTGCGGCCGAAAGAGTCATCCCACCAGTCTTCTTGCCGTGGACACTGGCCCTGTCGCCGTCATCAAACATGTGGCTCTGTTTTGTGGCGGTGTCTGAGTCGGCGAGAAGGGTGTCGCGATCCGTCACAAACCGGTCGGAAGACGAGACTGTTGCAGCACCCGTCGAGGCGCTGGCCAGTCCCTCCGTACCAGCAGCTATAGGGTGGGCGCCGCTGTGCTTTTGTCGCTTGATGCGTCGGATACCGCCAATGTCTGGACCCGCATCCGAGCCGGAGCCGGAGTCGGAGTCGGAGCCGCTGTCATGCTGTGGTTGAACAGGCGGTGGTGTGAGGGACCGCTTGCGCGTGTTTGCCTTGGCCTTTGCACGGCGAGCCTTGAAAATGATGGGCGCAATAGGCACGGGGGTCTCGCTGGAAGCTGTCGGATGATCGGCCATGCTGGTTGTGGCTATACTGCGTAGCTGCTTCCTGAAGAGTGGTCGTCGATGAGCAGACCAGTCTTTGCTCTTCAGCCACAAGTGATGTGGCGAATATTAGTAATGATATCTACATACCACGAATATGTACTTGTACATATAGAAAGTTCATCTTTGCTAGGTCTGTTCTGTCCTAGTGTTGGCGCCAAGAATGCTGTTAGCTGATTGGATGTCTTCAACCAGTCCGTGCCAGGATGGGCAAATTGTCAAATCATGCGCATGGAGTAGGCTGTTTTTCTGGACCTGACGCGTCTGGCTTGTTTTGCTCCGCGTCTCCGCCTGTTCGTATTGTCGTATTCGTACATACGTACGAGTAGTATACTCACTGCTCGCAGATGATGAGTACAGTACGAGATAGCAGATGGCGGCATGGACAGCGTCGCAGTTGATCCAAGCGGCAAGAACATCCGGAACCATTTTGTCGTCTATGACTACGCAGTACCATATTGCGTAGGACGCAATAATACTCCGTAACGGGATGGGCTAAGATCTGAGGTTTGGCAGGTGCTATTTCCCGCTGTCTTGTTTCCTTTTGCGTGCCGTGCAGGTACACTGTACATTGTACATACGAGTAGTTTCGTAGAAGGAAGGCACTACCGTGTTCAACTACATAGTAGGCAATACGAGCACTCGTACATAGCAGGTTGCGGCTTCCCCCAGAACAAAGCTCCCTACTCCGTACTCCGTAGCCGACTTCATGCCTGCGTCTTTCCAGCCGGGATGTTCTCTGCTGCGTAGCTACGCGATCGCCGCCGTACTACACTAACACCGTTGGCTATCTCGCGTGCCACCGAGTGTTACGACGTGACAGTTGGCCTGGTTCCTTCCTGTCTTCCCTGACACCCCGCTCAGCTTTACATAGTACGAATATCCCGATCGCGCCTTCCCGCGTTGTTGTCAACAGGGAGGCCGTTGCTATTCTCACGACAGAACAAAACTAATACTCGTACCTGTTCGGCATTCCCCTCTCCCTTTCTCTTCTTTTCTTCCTTTTTTTCTCTCTTCACCACCGCCTCATCTTTCCCCCCACACGACCTCTTCTGCGTCGTGTCCGGTGCGTGCATTCTTTTTCGAGTCTTTTATTTTTTTTTCTCTTTTTGCATTCTTGCAGAACGTTGCATTATTTTTCTCTTCTCTTGACCCATTGTTTAATCATTTTTTTCCTTTCTTCCGTTTTCACTTGTTGATTACTGTATTATCTGTCGGTACCGGTACGTTGTGTTTCCACCTCACTGCCCGTGCTTGTTGTTCTTTTGCCCTTTTCCCTTTTCTTTTTCTTCTCTTCCTGTTTCTTTTCTTCCCCTCTTCTTTTCCGGCCGCCTCTGCTTCTCCAGCTTGGGGCAACGTGATCTACAAGAGTAAGACAAAGTTGTCTAGCACCTTTTCTGTTTTCGTTTCTAGTCTCTGGAGAACTCATGATCCAGCCCTGTCTCAGCGGCACCGAACTCGATCTGGCAGACCACTTGTTCCCTCCATCCCGCAAAACGCGTCCCTCTCATCCTTGGTCAGTGTTTTCTTTGCTGCATCCGCTTCGGTTTGGTTGCAGTAGCAGTCTCTCTTGGTAGTAGACACGCTCAGACCATGCCTCGCCTCTAGTCTTTCTAGTCCTGTATTTCTCCAACTCGTCATGCACCTTTGAGCAGGCCCAGTCTCCTGGCTGCTGCTTTCTCTTTCTTCTCTTTTCTGACGAGCACCCTCGCCTTCTCTCTGACAGCCTCATTTCCTTTGTCTTGTCTCTATTTTATTCCATTTTTTGGCTTCTGCTGTAAACAGCTTAATGCGTGGTCCCTCTAAGCGGAGGGACCCTCCCTACTATTTTCCCGTCTCCACCGCTGTGCCTCTTCCCTGTCCTGGCCTCCTCTCCTGAATTCTTCTGACTGAATTCTTTCTCACTGAATTCGTCCACTGACTCGTCCACTGACTCTGACCAGACGCCAATCACAGCCCACCCTCCACGCCGGTCGCGCCTCAGTGCCCGTTCTCCCCTTTCTCCCTTGCAGCAAGGTCTCAACTTTTTTTTTTTCCCCTTCTGTGCTCGCTCTGCTTTTTATACGCACAGCCCAGCCTCTGAAAAACAAACAAGGACACTGCCGTCTGATCTGGCACTGGGCACCTTTTATTTTTAATTCATCTTTTTATTCTTCTATTATCCGTTTCCTTTCTTCGTTTCTCTCGTTCTATTTTCTTCTTTTTGGTCCCACAAACATTATAGTCCAGTCGTCTTGTCTAATTCGAAATTCGGCCCCTTCGATTCACAGACGCGATCTCACGAGCCACAGAAAAGACGGCACTGCCGAATCCCGAGAACCAGTAGCAAACGGCGTAAAGACGTCCAACAGCACAGCAGACAGACACGCAACGACCGCGCCAGAATCTCGGTGCTTCCGTGGCAGACAAGACCGCTCATTCTGCCCTACTCCCCTTTCGCGTCTTGCTACTGCTTGAGAGACCTGTATAGCGAGATCCTGCCTCCTCCCCCCCAACCCTAATCCCTGACCCAACGGCCGACTGCAAAGCGAGGGACTCGCAACGATGGCGTCTCCCGATGGGAGCCCGGTCACGCCGACGCCTGCACAGCGGAATGGAGGCATCAGCCGACCATATGTTCTGCGTCCGCCGAGCCTGAACCTGGGCAACGGCTCGAGCCATCCGTACCGCTTTGCCGACTTTGACGAAGAGTCTTTCTCCGAGCAGGCAGGCGTATCCGCCGAACAGGCCAAGCGAGCGCTGCGAGCGCACCTGGCCGAGACGGAACGACGGATGGCCGAGGCTGGCCGGCTGGGAACCGCACTGGTGCAGCAGCAGAAGGAGCTGACCGAAAAGCTGCGAGAAGTGGAGGAGCTGCAGGCGGAGGCCGAACTGTCTCCCGAACTGAAAATGAAGCTGGCCGAGCTGGAGAAGGAGTACGATGACGTGGCCCGCGAGACGGCACGCGCCTTGCTGCCGAAGCAGAGGATTCCTAGCAACGAGTCTTCTGGGTCTCCCGACGGCCGTGGTGGAAGAGTGAGTCCTCCTCTCGCGTCTTTTTGCTCTTTTTGCTCTTTTTAGTCTTGTTGTCATCTTTTCCCCCTCACTGACTCAACAGCGATCGATGAGCCCCGTCAAGTACGAAAGTCACGCGTCGGGATCCCCGAGCAAAGTGACGGCGGCGTCGAACCACAGCCGCCGACAACGGAACCAGAACTCCAACCGGGTGCACGATATTGAGTTTGCGGCCGAGATTAGTACCTCGCTCATCTCCCAGGTCCGCGGCCTGCAGGCTCTCCTCGCAGAGCGCGAAGAAGAGCTGCGAGAATCCAAGCAGGACGTGGGCCGGCTCGAGGACACGACGGAGACGCTTCGTGAGCGGATCAAGGAGTTGGACGAGAGCGAGCACCGTTGCAAGGAAGAAAACTGGAACCTAGAGACGCGGGTCCGGGAACTGGACGCGGCCCAGCGAGACGCCGCCGACGTGGAGAAGAAGGTGGCCCAGCAGCTCGCGGTTCTGCAAGCCGACAAGAGTAAGGCCCAGCGCGAGCTTGATGAACTTAGGGCGGCACATGCCCGTCTGCTGGACGACCACGCCGCCACCGTGAAGCATCACGACATTGAGCTGGGTACGGCCAAGCGCAACAAGGTGATGACAGACAATGAGCTGGCCGGGCTGCAGCGCAAGGTGGACGAGCTGGCCGGACAGAATCAGGAGCTGGCTCGGGCCGTGTCGATGCAGCACCGGGGCCGGCTGTCCGAGGGCGAGGTGGCCGCCTTGACCAGCGAGGACGAGCTGGACACGGCCGCCGACCAGATGACGCCCGACGGGTCGCCGCCTGCCTCGCCGGTCAAGGGGACGCCGCGGCACTCGGTGCTCGAGTCGGAGACGCTCAAGACGTCGCTGATGCACGCGCAACGCACGCTGCAGAGTCTCAGGACGAATCTGCACCGGGAGAAGACGGAGAAGCTCGAGCTGCGGCGGCTGCTGCAGGACGCCCGCGACGAACTGGAGCGCGTGCGGGCGGACCCGAACAGCGCGGCGGCATCCGGCAGCGGCAATGCGAAGCGCAGCCGCAAGGAGAATGTGCGGGCGAGCCAGCTGGGCGGCGCCCGCTCGAGCCGCACCGATCTGTTTGTGATGGCGGCAAACGAGCCGGGCTGGGAGGAGGTGGACGACCTGTCGGACGCCGTGCCGTCGCGCTCAGCTGTCCCTGTCCCGAGCACCGACTCGGAGCACTTTGATACGGCCAACGAGGGCGGCCACATGAGCGACACGTCGTTTGCGACGGCCAATGACGACGGCGGGGCGACGACAGAGGCCTTCCACACGGGTGCCGAGGAGCTGTCCAGCGACAACGAGGAGGACAGCATGACGGAGACGGAGCAGAGCCCCAGCCGACGGCGACGGGGGCCGCCGACAGGCGTCGCTGCGGCGGGCGTGCTGCGGTCGTCGCGCTCGCGAGAGGAGGCAGACGAGGAGGCGGACGTGGCCAACCAGAGCACGGCATCGACATCGGACGACGAGATGGACGCCCGCGCCCTGTCGCCGCGGACACCCACGACGACGCTGTCTTCGGGCTCGTCACGGCTGCGGCTGCGTGTCAGCCGGAGCTCGCTGGCATCGCGGCGGATGCGGCAGATGGCGAGCATCGAGGACCTCGGCAGCAGCCCGCTGAGCGGCGTGGGCTCGCCGGCAACGGGCCAGGCCAACTCGTCCACGAACAGCACGCCGCGCGTCATGGTGCCGCAGCAGAGTCTGTTTGCCGAACTCGGCGGGCTGGAGGAAGAGGAGGAGCTCAGCGATGACGATGACATGGACGCCGCCAGCCAGGGGACGGCGACGCCGGTGCGGGTGCGCAGTCCGCGGTCTCTCACGCCGTCGGGACTGGCCCGCAGCAGCATGAGCAGCATCAGCACGAGCAAGATTCGGGGGCTGTCGCCGCTGGCGCAGGTGGTGGCACCGCCCAAGACGGCTGTGGTGATGGTCGACCGGGAGACGCTGACGGACGCGGTGACGATCCTCGACGAGGACAGAGAGGAGCGAGAGGAGCGAGAGGAAAAGTTCCGGCCGTCGTCGTTTGTGTCGGACATGGGTGAGAGGCTCAAGGAGTTCCCGTCGCCGCCGTCGACAGCACGAACAGTGGCGTCTTCTTTTATGGCGGCGGCAGCCGAGGAGGAGGCCGACCGGGATGTGGATGCAGCCCGGGAGCGGGGCCCAGAGGCCAGCAAGGCCAAGGCCGAGACCCAGGCCGAGCCAGAGCCGCTCGTCCTGAGTGTGTCGGGCCTTTTCAGCGTCCCCATTGAGCCCGTGATGCAGGCCGAGCCCGAGACCGAGGTGGCGACCGAGGTGGCGACACAGACTGAGCTGCTAGAGGTGCGAGCACCGTCTTCTCCTGTTGCTCTGGGCTTCTCAGCCGTCCTGATGACCGACGTGGCGCCCGTGGCCTTGCCGGAGCCTCTGGCTAAGGAGGCGGCTGTGTTGTCGTCGTCGGTGCTCCATGCGGTCGACATTGTGCCGGTGGAGCCAGAGGCTGTTGAAGCCAAGGAGGAGCCGGAGCGGCTGGCCTTTTCCGTGTCTGCGCTGCAAGGCGAGTCCGTGGAGCCGGTGCCGGAGCCGGCCTTACCGGTGCGACCGCTGGTGACGATGGGTCTTTCGGGTGTCTTTTCGGAGGGTGTTGAGCCCGAGGCTGGAGAGGCTGGAGAGGCGGCCGGGGCATTCGAGTCGACGGGAACGCAGACAGACTCCCGGCCGGTGCCTGTGGCGGTTGTTGGCGGCGCTGCTGCTGTAGTGGCCGAGCAAGGACCGCGGACGCCGAAGCGCAACGGGTTCATTATCCCGCGAGACGTTGATCTCGCCGACAGGCTCGTTTCGCAGACGGACGCGGAGACGGCGACCCCGAGACAGCCTGCCCCGATGGCGGGTCAGCCGGTGCTGGGGTCGATGCTGGGCGGCTGGGCCCAGAAGCCGCAGCAGACGGACGTGGTGATCGCCGAAGACGAGACGCGACAGTCGCCGAGCGGCAGCAGCAAGAGCGCGCTGGCAGAGACGCCCGAGTCGCAGCGGCCATTCAAGGAGCTGTCGGCCAACGCGGCCGTGGCGCGGCGCATCTCGGAGGAGGATGAGGAGGCCGAGGCCGGCGAAGCCCAGGAGGATGATGGGGTGGGCGGGGACGGCCTGGAGACGACGCCGCGGGTGTCCAAGGCGAAGACGCCGCTGCCGCCGCTGCCGGTCAACCATAGGGAGGTGATTGAGGCGGCGCGCAGCGGGTCGGCCGGCAGTGGCGCGGTGCGGTCGTCGGCCACCATGGCGGGCAGCCGCGGCGACATGCGCAGCGGAGCCACGCCGCGGGCCCACGGCCTGCATGCCAGCGTGACGGCGGGATCACGTGTTGGGGCGATGGGCACGGGCGTGGGCGAGATGCGGCCGCCCTCGCGGACGTCGTCGCGGGCCAACCTGGCGGCGGTGGGCACGATGGGCAGCACGCTGCTCAGCCACGGCTCGCTCAGCCGGCAGACGTCCATGTCGTCGTTCGCGTCGGAGGTGAACGCGCGCTTCGGCATGGCGGACGGGGACGTCTTTGGCGGCGGCGGCGGCGGCGGCTTCCAGCTGGGCCACTCGGATCCACGGATGATCCAGGCGATCACGCAGACGATGATCGGCGAGTATCTGTGGAAGTACACGCGCAAGACGGGGCGCTCCGGGCTGTCGGAGAAGCGGCACCGGCGGTACTTTTGGATTCACCCCTATACGCGCATGCTCTACTGGAGCGACCAGGGGCCGCTGGGGACGAACCGGGTCGAGCAGCGGGCCAAGAGCGTGGTGATCGAGGCGGTACGGGTGGTCAACGACGACAACCCGATGCCGCCCGGCCTGCACCGCAAGAGCCTCGTCGTGCTGTCGCCCGGCCGCACAATCAAGTTCACCTGCTCCACCGGCCACCGCCACGAGATCTGGTTCAACGCGCTGTCCTATCTGCTGCTGCGCACCGACGACGCCGCCGCGGCCGCCGGCGCTTCTGTGGCTGCCGATGTGACCGAGTCGGATGGCATGACGGCCAACGGCGAGCTCATTACGCGGGAGGATGTCGACGAGTTCAACCCGCAAGCCGGCTACGCGGCGCAGTACTCGCAGTACTCGCAGTACTCGCAGTACTCGCAGTATTCCCAGTACACGCAATACACGCAGTACTCGCATGCGTCTCACTACGGCACTCAGCTGCGTGGCTCGGCCACCAGCAGCTCCGTCATCCGGCACCCCGCCGGAGCTTCGACGCCGGGGCTACCGGGCACACCCGGGACGGCGCAGGCCATGTCGCTGTCGTCGTACAACTCCAACTCGCGCGCGACACGCAACGAGTCTCCCGCCTTCGGCCTCTCGATGAACGTGCCCACGCTCACACCGACGCCCAAGAAGAGCGGCCGGACAGCGGCCTCCGGCGGCCCGTCGGCCGTCGCCAGCACGCACGCCAACAGCACCTCCACCTCGGGCGCCGTGCAGCCGTTGACGCCCTCGCGCACCGTCGCCAGCCTTGCCTCGCGCAGCCGTCTCAGCCGCATTGGCGGGTACTGGCGGTCGAGCCAGTCGCTCTCGTCGCAGTTTGGCGTCCGCGGCCAGCGGAACAGCGTCGGCGGAGCCGCTGCGCACGCCAGCGGCAATGGCCTCAGCCACACCGCCGGCGTCCCCCAGGACAGCATCTACGAGGCGAGCGAGGCCACCGACAGCGCCGAGGAGCTGCGCATGCTGATCGAGGCCCAGGACCGCGACGCGCACCGTCTCGAGAACGTGCGCGCCTGCTGCGACGGAAAGCACGACGTCGGCACTCTCTCGCACAGCACGCGGCGCCACCGCCTGTCACAGCCGCTCACGACGGCGGCCGGTGGCAGTCCCACCCGCAGCACCGTCCGGCACCGGCCCTAGGGCAGCGCCGCGTCCGCCAGGCCCTGGTCTCTGCCAGTGATGGAGACTGAGCCTGTCTAGGAGACGGACTCTGGCGATGTCGTCGGAGGGGCGTCGGTGACTGTCTCGTCTGTGTGGCCCTGTGAGCCGCCAACCGTGCCTGCCGTCCGGTCGCTCGGACTGCCTGGTTGCCCCCTTGTCGCTCAGTACTACGCCTTTCCCACTATGCACAGTCTCTGGAGTGCCCGCTTCTGCCCTCCCTCTGGTCCTCTGGTGGCCCTGCGCTCGGCCTTTTCCTTCTCTGGCCATGGCCACTGTCGTTTGTGCCTTGCTGTTTATCTGTTGTCATGACCTAATGTCTCTCCTTTGTCTTTTCTCGCGCCTGTCCGTGCTTCGGTTGCACTGCGCAATAGAGTCTAGGGCTACATTGTTTGGTTTTGTCGTCTTGGTTTTTTGTTTGATTTTTCTGTTCTTCTTTTACACTATTGTCTTACTCTTTTTTTGTATCTCTTTAGTCTCTGTTGACGTGCCACACGGCTCGTCATTTCGCCTCTGCGGCCTTCCACTCGTTTACTCACGGGGACACCTGCTCCTCACAACTTACTCCTATACCTGAGCAACACTGCTCGCCTTTCCTTTTTTCGTCTTTTTTTCTTCTTCATTTTCTTCTATTATTTTCTTTCCTGTCTGTCCGCTTTTTGTGCCACCTGTCAAGCAATGCGAAAAGCGTAATGTTTATTTTTGTCACTTGTGCCCGCCACGCAAGCAGAAAAAAAAACTCACATTGCAAAATGCAAATGCAAAATACACGAGCGCGTCTTTGATTCTTTTCTCTTTTCTACATTCATTCTCCCCGTCATCAAGACATATATAGGCTGTTTCAGCTTGGACGACCTGATGAATATTACCAAATTGCTGAATGACTCTCCCCTTTACTGTGCATGTAAAAAGAGATTGGATGTCGGCGTCACCACAGACTGCCGTGTCACCGTCCCTCGAAGGAGACATGCCTTTTTGAATTATTTTTTTTTTTTTTCATTTTCTTTTCTAAACGTCCCTGGCACGCCCTAATGAAACCAAATGAAAAACTAAAAAAGAAGAATGCGAATAGTCCCCTTTTCCGAAAATCATCCGTATGATTTTTAATTCCCAGTATTTGTTTGGTATGGTGGAACGCAGAAAGGCAGAAAGGGTCGAGAGGGGGAAAAGAAGAAGCAAATACTGGAAAAAAAAATGAAGAGAGGCAGGGCAAACGTCATATCCCAGACAATCCTTTGGCAAGTCTATCTGATTCCCATGCGTCTCTCGACTCCGACTCTGGTTCCCCTTGACCTGGCCGGCTCTGTCCCCATGCGCCATCTTGGTCTCTCCTCCACGCGCCGTCATCCTCGCTCGCCCGCCTGGCGCCGCTTAGATGGCCGTGTCGTAGGCCACGGGCGCGACGGTCTCGGGAGTGTTGCCGTCGAGGGAGAGGGTGTGGGCGGGGCGGGGCATGGCGGGCAGGCGCTTGAGCTGGACGGGGGTGCCGTTGGCCTTGGCCTGCTTCTTGAGCTCGGCGTTGGTCTTGACGCGGCGGAGGAAGTCGTCGCGCGACCGCGAGGGGGAGATGTGCTCGACGCGCACGTTGACCCGCTTCTCAATGTACCGGTGCTTGACCTTTTTGTAGATGATGACACCGACGGCGTTCTTGGCCACGTTGTAAATGACGCCCGTCTTGCCGTGGTAGACCTTGTGCGGCATGCCTTTTTGCACGGCACCGTTTGTCTTGAGATCGACAATGTCACCGACGCTATCTGGATTAGCCACTGTCGTTCCGTCTTCGTCTCTCCGTCGTCTCTCGGCCTCCAACTTACCGGTATGTCCGGAGGTACGTCGACAACCGGATCATGCCCTTTTCACGGAAATTCCGCGAAAAGGCATACCGCGTACCGGACCGCAGACCTGCGCTCTTACCCATGGCGACTGTGGGTTATGGACGAGAGAGGGGGGAAAAAATCGAAGAGAGGCGATGCGTGTCGACAACAGGACTATCCCAGGTCGATCTTGTGTGCGAGCTGAGAGAAGCAAAGAAAAAAAAAGAAGATTGGGAAATGGGCTATTTTTTTCAGGTGGTAGAGAGATGAGGGTCCCCTCTCGCCAGACACCACACACTACACAAATTCTTTTTAGGGTCTTACCCACCTGCGTCTGCCAAAAATAAAATAAAAAAAAGGAATATCCACTCCCTGTCGGAAAAACTTTGTTTTGTGTGCTGCGATTCGCCAGTAGTTGTTTTTCCGATCGCCCCTACACACAAACCTGCAAATCCACGACATTAGGGCTCGCCATAATTTATCCGAGCTAGCTTTTTGCATGGGGTCGAGGATTTTTCTGTTCCTTCTCGATGCTGGACACTGTCTTTCTGCTCCATCCCATCACGACAACATTGACGACACCACACGACAACACATTCCTGTCTCAAGATGGCTCCTCTGTCCTACTCCAAGACCGCCAAGGTCCCCCGTCGCCCCTTTGAGGCCGCCCGACTGTTCGTGCCCTGCTCTTGTTTTTCTTCCCCTGCCATTCTCACCGGCCACTGAGTGGGAGCGTGTTTTCTCCTGTTCATGTCGATGTGAGCCAGTAACTAATGGAGGGTTTTTTATTCTTTCTTCTTCTTTGCCCACGAATACAGTGACTCTGAGTTGAAGCTTGTCGGCGAGTACGGCCTCCGCAACAAGCGTGAGGTCTGGCGTGTCCAGCTGACCCTGTCCAAGATTCGTCGTGCTGCCCGGTATGTTTCCATGTCTCTTTTTTTTTTTTTTCTTCTCTCTTCTCTGCATTCCGCACTCCTGCTGACCTGCCAACTCCTCCTAGTCAACTGTTGACCCTCGACGAGAAGGACCCCAAGCGGCTGTTTGAGGGCAATGCCCTCATTCGCCGTCTCGTGCGTGTTGGCGTGCTCGACGACTCCCGCATGAAGCTCGATTACGTTCTGGCCCTCAAGGTCGAGGACTTTTTGGAGCGCCGCCTGCAGACTCTGGTCTGCAAGCTCGGCCTCGCCAAGTCCATCCACCACGCCCGTATCCTCATCCGCCAGCGTCACATCCGCGTGGGCAAGCAGGTCGTCAACGTGCCCTCCTTCATCGTTCGTCTCGACTCCCAGAAGCACATTGATTTCTCTCTGAGCTCGCCCTTTGGTGGCGGCCGCCCTGGCCGTGTCCAGAGAAAGAAGGCCGCTTCCGCCAACAAGGGCGACGACGGCGAGGAGGAGGAGGAGGAGGAGTAAGGGTTTTACGGAAAGGGAAAAAAAAAGAAATAACGAGCGGGGAGTTTATGTCTTTTTGATATTTAGATGGAGAGGGAAAGGGCCACGGCTGTTCTCTCTCTGTGCCATGGAATGATTCCACAGGAAAAAAAAAACAATACGAAAAATTTCAAAACCGCAAAATCAAGACATGCAAGGACGGGTGGTCGTCGTCAGATGCTCTCTTCTCGTGTTTTGCTCCCTGCTTGGGTCCGTGACTGATAATACTGTATACGTACTGCGTAGAGCGTAAGCGCGGGTATTCACATGGACATCCATCTTCAATGCAACGTCCTCGGCAGCTCTGGCCCCGGATGGCGTCCTAAGCGGTCAGTCATGGAGATGCCTCATCCTCACCGTCCGGCCATCCGCAAGTCGGCTCATATCATTGCGCCGTCTTATTGTGCATGCTGACTAATCAGCAAAGATGAAGAGGCTAGGTTTTGCCAGACGCTACATTTTCTCGTCATCTCGTTCCTCTCCTCGACCTTGCATCTTGTCACCTTGCTCTCTCTCACCTTGCTCTCTCTCTCGCCGTTGAAGAGTGTGGACAGTCAAGAATCTTTCTCTCCCCCTCAGCCCTTTTCCACTCTACCTAGCTCAAAGATGGCCACTAACCCCAAGGCGGACAAGACGGACAAGACGGCCGAGCGAGGCAAGACAGAGACGGCCGGGAGGGCGTCCTCTGCGCCGGATTCTCAGGACCTGCCCGGGTTCACGCGGGTGACAGACCAGATCTGGCACCAGCGCATGCCGCAGCCAACGGCGGCCGAGAAGACGGCGGCTTCCCAGCAGCCGACGATGATCCTCCTCTATGGCTGGGGCAGTGCACAGGCCAAGCACGTGGCCAAGTATGCAGCGGGTTTCCGGGACCTGTACGCGCACGCAGACATGGTGGTGGTGCTGTCGCCTCTGCTAGCCGGGATGCTCAGCGGCCCCGAGGAGCGGTTGCGGGCGATGCAGCCAGTGGTGGATCTGGTGTATGGGGAGGCAGGCGCAGGACGGGCCCAGGAGCAGCGGATTCTGGCGCATGTCATGTCGAATGGCGGCGGCATGTTTTACACGGCGACGCTGGATGCGTACAAGAGGTGGGCGCTGTCGTCGTCCTCTCCGTCGGTGACCTGCATGCCCCACGACCTCGTCGTCTTCGACTCGACGCCCGGCAGTGATGCCTTTTTGCCGAACCTGCCGCGGTGGTCGCGGGCCGTGGCGGTGGGCGTGGCCGGTGTGCTGCCGCCGTGGCCGCTGGTGGTGACGCAAGTGCTGTGCGGCGGAGTGCTGGTGCTGTTGCGGGTGGTGGAGGCGGTGGTGCTGCGGCGGGACAGCGCGGCGACGGCCAGTGCCAAGATTATCCGAGACCAGACCAAGTCGGCAGTGGCGACGCCGCGGCTGTACCTGTACTCCAAGGCGGACGAGTTCATTACGTGGCAGGACATTACGCAGCACATGGCCGAGGCACGACACAGGCTGGGCTACGACGTGGCGGAGGAAGAGTTTGAGGGCAGCCCGCACGTGGGACACATGCGGCAGCATGGAGAGCAGTATTGGGGGGCGATTGCTCGGCGGTGGACGGAGACGAGGCCGGTTGTGTGAGAGGAGAGAGGTCGCCTGAGACGTGTCCATGACGTGTACGAGTAGAGCCAAAGCGGAAGATGGATGTCAAATAGAGCTACTGTGTCGTGGAGGTTTCCCTGGCGCGCAAGTAGCGCCTGGGCATGAGAAGTCGAGATGTCACATGGTGGTCTAAGCCACAGAGGAAGGCGATGTGTGTGTCACGTGATGCATTGATTTATACGTAGGATGTCTGAAGAGAAAGTGTCAGAGAGACCAGACGTGCACTATGCACTAGTAGTGACGCGTCCCTGGCGATGTTTAGCGGGTTGTTAGTGCTGCTGCCCTGAAGAGCTCAGAGGTGATCCTTTTTGTATTAGCGGTTACGAGTATTAGTGTGCTTGGATTCTCGTCACTCTGCCGGTCTGCACAGCCTCTTCGTCCCTTTTTTTTTCTTTTTTATTCCTTTTTAGGTTGATGCGAGACTAAAGAGATGGGAAGAAGTACGAGTTGGTTGAGAACGGAGCTGTGACTGCGCAAAGAAAGTCGTAATCCTTGCAAGTAGAGTCTACTGTCGATTTCACTGTCCTATTCTTTCTTCTTTCCCCCTTTTTTGGGGTGTGATTCTTTTATTTTAAGCACTTCTCTTCTCTCCTTTTCCTTGCGAGTTCTAGAAAAAGTTCCCAACGTCTGACAATCGAGCCCGTGGAAGCCTCGCCGACCGTTGGCGGATCCAATAAGCTAAAGGCCGTTGCGTTAATTTCGATTCTTGCGTTTTGGCTCTGCGCTACGGGCGATCGTTGCCGGCTGGGACAGCAAGAGTTCCAGGTTCGAGAGAGACAAAGAAGGACGAACGCATCCTCCCCCTGACTGAGAGACGCGACCCCGAGCAGGCAGCCAAGCATCAACAAACTCGACCTTTTAACCGAGCATACAACCATTGAACACAACTGGACACAACTGGACACAACTGAATACAACCAACACAACCAACACAACCAATACAACCAACACAATCACTAAACACAAACTGTCTTACAATGAAGACCTTTCGCAAAGCGCTCTCCAAGAAAAAAGACTGTGAGTTGTCTCGGAATGTTGCACCCAGGCAAACAAGAGAACGACAATGCTTTGCTGACAGCCGCAAGACCCAGCCGAAGTCTCACAGCCGAACCCAAACCCAACCCCAACCCCAAATCCAAGCACGCATCCAGCCAACGATGGCGCTGCCAGCCCGGTATTCGAGGCAGCCAGCGACACGCAGCCCGTGCAAGGCGAGTCTCCCGAGGAACTGGCTGCGCGCCTAGTGGTAAGTGATTCGACACGATGGCCGATATTATAGACGGATTATAGACAGAATATAGACAGATCACAGACGAGACGGGCAGACTGACAGCAGCAGAAATCCTTTTGCACGAGCGCCAGCAACGGAACGGTGAGTCTTTCTGTCTCTTTCCGTCTCTTTTTTTTATCCTTTTTTTTGCCTCAGCCGGCTGACGTCTGTTCATGGCCAGGAAAACGACGTCGCCTACCTGCCCAGCATCGTCGAAGCCGCCGTGTCCTCGCCCGCCGCCGCCGCCGAGTGTGCCCGCTTCACTCGCAAGTTCATGTACCACAAGAACTGGGTTCATCCCACCTACGTCTTCAATGCCGTCATGCTGCTGGGCATCCTCTCCAGGAACCCCGGCCACACCTTCACCCGCAACATTGACAAGAAATACGTCGACACCGTCCGTGAAGTCCTTCTCAAGAACTCGACGCCCACCGTCCTGCAGATTCTCATCGAGGTCCTCCAAGATCTCGAGACCCTGACCGCCATGGACGACGGCCTTGCCCGCATCGTTGAGATGTGGCAGAAGGAAAAGGCCAAGAGTAATTCTTTGTACTCTGTATGTTTATTCTCCCTTCTCTCTCTCTCTCTCTCTCTCTCTCTGACCTCCAGGGCCGTCCCGTACAGTACATGCCCCCACCCATGATGCCCATGATGCCGGCCGGCCAGATAATGTCTCCGGGTCTGCAGCAGTGGCCGGGCAGCCCAGTCATGGCCGGCGGTCTGCCCGGCAACGGCAGCGGCAGTGGCAGCAGCGGCAGCAAACTGCCAAAGCCTAAAGAAATACGCAAGCGCCTCGAAGAGGCGCGCACCACCGCCAGCGTGCTGGCAGACGTCGTCAACACGAGCTCGCCAGAAGCTCTGCTCCAGCACGACCTGGTCGACGACCTGTCGGCCCGCTGTCGCCGAGCCACCACGCAGGTGCTCGAGTACCTCAACGCCAGCAACCCGGCACCCGACAACTTTGAGATGAGCCGCCTGCTCGACGTGCACGAGGCTCTGCAGCAGTCCCTGCACCACTACTACCGAGCCGTGCTGGAGGCCCGCAAGCAGCTGGGCCGCGGCGAGGTCCGACGCAGCGAGTCTGGCGAGGTGCCCCAGCAGCCTGCCCAGGCCGGTAAAGGCAAGGCAACAGCGCCCCTCAGCCCTCTCACTCCGGGCCCAGGGTCTGGTCTCGGAAGCTCGGGCAACTACATGACCTCTGCGCGCCCCGACGGGCCCGAGCGGCCGGCCGGAGACGGCGAGAACGACAAGAACGGGTACAGCTACGGCCAGCATGCGAATGGAAGCAATGGGGGCAATGGAGGCAACGGAAATGGCACATCTTTCTTGCCCATGCCAGATTTCCAGCCTAGCAGCCGGGGCTCTCCCGACGAGGACCTCTACTCGGACGACAGCGGCAAGAACAAGCACAGCGACAAGCAAAAGAGCAAAGCTGCGGCCAGCTACAACAACAGAGACGACTCCAACGGCGACTTGGCTCTTGCCATGGCAGCCAGCACGGCGCCAGGCGCCAACGTACGGCCGAGCCATCGGTACCGTAACGAGGCCGAGAATCCGTTTGCCGACGAGCCAGCCGAGTCTTCGAGGTCTTCCTCACAAGTGCGGGCAGGCCCCAGCGGTGGTGGTGGTGGTGGCGGTGGCCCTTCGCGTTCAGGCTCGGGCTCAGCACACGACAAGTGGACAGAGCTGGATCCTGCCGCGGGTAGCAGCAGCGCCGGGGCGCCAGGTGCTGTGTATCGGTACTAAGGGGTACGAGAAGGGGGGAGAGGGAAGAGGGAAGAGGGAAGAGGGAAGAGGGAAGAGGGAAAAGGAAAGAGGGAAGAGGGACGAGGGAGGAACGGGGGACGAGGTGGCACGAAGGAGGGGGCGGTGGAAAACAGGACAGCGAGACCGGACTGCTACTCTGTGGTTTCTCTTCCTTGTCTGCCTTTCCTCTCTCTTCTCCTCTGCCCCCTGTCTTCCTTGACCCCCATCTCATGACGTGTCGTCTTGTTGGCCTTGTCTGTTGGATTTGTCTGTTGGATCCTGTTCCCTGCCGTTCTCTCTGGCCTTGTGATCACATGTGATTCGGACTTTGTTTACCCTGACAGGCATGGTCCTGTCCTTCTGCTACATCCTCTGCCTTCCTGCCTGTTCCCCCGCCCGCCCCCTTTCCTTCCCCCCTTTCCCTTTCCCGTTCCCTTTCCCTTTTTCTTCGCTTTTCTTCGCTTTTCTCCCATCTCCACATCCGCTCTTTTCATCTTGTCCCTCTCTTGTTCACTGCACTTCCTCTACATCCCCTATAAGATACCCCCTTTTTCGTCTGTGCGAATTCAAGCGAGGTGTATGTCAGTCATAGTGTGCTTTATCTAGCTACCTAATTTTTTGTTCTTCTCTCCTGCCTGCTCATCTGACGAGTGACTGTCCTAGCTGCTCCTCCTACTCCGTAGATCCTACGAGAACATCCGCCGTAGCCGGTACACTGCGTAGTCCAATGATGGATGTCAACGTGGACGTGGCTTGCATCGAGTCTCTTGGCTTTGCTGACCGGACCAGCACGCAGACCCTGGCCTGCCTCGTTTACCTGATGCGGTATCTGTAGACGACGAGGCAGGTGAATGCACTGTGATTGAGAATCCTTCGGAGAACCCCCTCGCTTCTTGTCTCCCGTTCCGTCGTGACAAGAGTACCAACAGCACATCACAGACACTCCGTTGGCAATGTGCACCTTTGCTTTTCCTTGTCTTTTCTGTTTGGCTGACCGACTGTTCATTCATTTCCGTGTGTCATAGAAAGATTCTGTCTTTATCTCCTGCCCCCAAGCCAACGGAAGGATCAGAAGAAAGGCGACCAACAACAGGACAAGGGCTTTATCAACGAGGCCGTGTCTGCCAATAGACGGCCCGCGGATGTCGCTCCGGGCCTCCTTCTCACACCGGTCTTTCCGTCTGTCTTTCTTTTCTTCTTTTCTTATCTATTTTCTTTCCTTTTTCCCTTCCTTCTCTCCCTCTCGCTGCTCACGAGTACTCCGAACTCTGCACCCTTCTCCCCTATCCGCCTCTGCTTTCCAACAACTCGTTCCACCACCCCTCCTCATTTCCTCGCTCCCCATGCCCTTTGAATCCTTCTCGCTCTCTCCTGACCGCTTGTTTCCACACACGCCCGTGCCGTGCAATCCTCACCCCTCTCTCCCCCTCCCCCCTCCTTCTTGTCCTCTTGTTCTCCTGCCTTGTCTGCCTTGCCTTGTCTCCGGTCGATGGAAGTGATGCCGCGGAAATCACAATGCATACGTGGCACGAATACGAGCAACAAAATTTCTCATCACATGTTGCAATGAATCCTACGAGTACTGTCGCTGTGACTCTGACGGCGATGGCATGCACAGGACTTTCTCGTTTCTGTTTGCTGTACAGAGTCCTCGTACTCGCAGATGCCTTGTGCCAAGGACTGCTCAGCTGTCCATGGTCCTTGCCCTTCTTCTCCCCGTTCTAGACTGGTATCGTATGATCTGTCTCTACGGAGTACGCTTTCCTTGTTCCCTCTCTGGCTTTCTGCCGCTGCCTCGCCTCTTGTGTTCTGTTTACTCTCTCCTATATAGATTGCTTAATAATAAACGGTCGAAGAGTCGATCGTACCTTCCGAGACCATCGTACACATTCTCTATGCTCCTTCTCAAAACGAGAAATCTAATACACACATTTTATTTCTGTCAGTTCTGCCATTTCTGCCATTCTCTCTTCTTTTCCCATCCATTTCTCAACCTCCCCCTTCTTTGCCACCGGCACCGTATCCGTCCTCAGCCGTATCCCGCGCCTGCGTCTGTCTCACCGAAATAAATGCCTGCAGCACACTAGCCAATTCGAACCAGTACACAGTGCTCCAAACGCACCAGGCTGCATCTTCCCCTCTTTCTCTTCTCGTCCTGTTTCGGCCTCTTCTTTTCAGCGGTCTCGGCGATCCGGACTTGGTTCTGTCGAGCCAGGCTGTCAAAGTACGAGTACTGTTCCATCACGGTCTGGCCTCATCCTTTGTACAGAGTCGACGTACTCTGCCTGTCCGAATCTCGCTTGCACTAAGTGCTTACGGAGGACGAATGCACAAATTTCGCAGAGTGCCAATCCATTTCTGCACAAACAGGTACATTGTACTCGTCTACCAATATTCTCTCCTCTGCGGCAGGTTTGTCCATAATGGCTGCCATTCAGCAATGACAGCTCATGTGCGGCTGAGCGAGAAGAGGGTCTCCTTGTCTGATCCTCTCCTTTCTGGGCACGGCCGAGCACGACTTTGGCATGGCGTCCAGACGTGGCTTGCTCATTCTACCTAGTATTTGCTCTGCTGTCTGGCTTGCTGTTTGCCTGCTATCAGCCGGCCGTCTCTTCCCAGCCGTCTGTTTGATAGTAAACTAATACTTAGGGCGATCGGTCTTGTCTCTCCCTTCCCGCAGTTCCATTACATACGAGTAGTACGTGTATGGATCCTCTTCCAGCTCGGGGTCAGAGAGAAGTGTTGGAGTTGGCCAACCACGGCGCACCGGTGGAGTCTTGCTGCACGGCTGCCTTCTCTCGTCACAGGCTAGAGCATCCTGGCGGCAGGCCTTGTACCGGTACATGCACAGTACCTTATGTGCAGCAGGAGGAGGTGGAGGAGATAAGGGCGTGGGAGAGACTGAGAGACGGAGAGACTATGAAACTGAGAGGAAATCAGAATTACAAAGTACAAGAGTACGAGAGGACAGGCTCGCACAGAGCGAGAGCGTGCATGGTGGCGTCGTCCAAAAGCACAAGGCAGCCCAGCATAAAATGAAGGACAGCTGCATCGTGCATCGGTCGACGCGCCTGGCTCGCTCGCCCACAGTCTCCTCTCTCCAGCCAAGGAGAGACACGGCCGTGATCGCAAGGACCTCATTGCAAACGCGCAGACACGATTGGTCGAGGCTTCCGTGGACGTCGTGGTCATCCCGCGCTTACATGGGTGTCCCTGCAAGCCACCAATATTCAAGTACGAGGAGAGAGCAAGCAGAACAAATAGGGGGGGCAAGGCGAAGGAATGAAAAGGATTTGGGGAAAGGAGAGCAGAGGGTGGAAGCAAAAAAAAGAAGAAAAAGAAAAAAAAAAGAAAAAAAAAAAAGACAAGGAAAAACCGGTTTTGGAAACGGTTGCGTGTTGCCAGTTCCTCTGGCAGTACGAGAACACAGGACGCAGTCTGACGGCCAGGCTCCCTCCGGAATCGAAACTGAGCCAAGGCTGCTCTGACAATCAGAAGGATCGCCGTGCACACCGCACTGCGAACTTTTGCATGAGGCGAACGAGCACAATCAGCACACCGGTCCTCCCCGTCTTCCGTCTTGGGGGGGAGGGGGGTGCGCCGAGCACAAGCACGCCGTAAGCAGCCAAGGATGCGTCTGCAGAAGGAGGCGGGGAAGAGGGCAGAAAGGAGAGAGAAGAGGGGATATGGGGGAGACGGCCACAACTCGTGCCCGACGGGCTTCGGTTCGTATCCAACTCTGCGCGTGCCGCCTTGCTGGCTCGAGTGCTCGAGTGCTTCGAGCTCAAAGAGAGCTAGAGAGAGCTAGAGAGCTCAGATGCCGATATCGACCTCTCCTGGCCGATGCTCTCACGACTATATAAACCCCCTTCTTCTCCCCTCTTCTCCCTCCAGCTTTTCTCCTTCATTCCCATCCTCTTCTCTTCACAATTGTCTTTCCACCGCCTCTTCGATTCTCTCATCGTTTAAACACAATCACAACCACAAGACACTTGTCTTTTTTTTCATTCTTCTGCTTCATTCTCATGCTTCCTTCTGATTCATTCTTCTGCTTCAACCCTCTCTTGCCCACAATGGCTTCCGAATGTAGCCATATAAAGGGCATTCCGGTCGATGATATCGTCGTCACCTTCTTCCTCGAGGATTTGCTTCCGGGTCTCCAGCGTTACCACGACACTGTGGCCAACACCGGGAAAATCCCCGCTTCCAGCCTCAAACCCCATGATCTGCCCCTTCCCCAACCCATTGAGATTACGTTCAAAGAGCTGCTGCAGATTCCCGCGGCTGCTCGGCTCATGTTCCTCCCTCCGCTCACAACAGAAACTAGACAAGAGATATCCGCTGAGAGTCTGGCAGATCTGCTTGACAATGTAAGCCGTCCCTCTCCATTCCCTCGTCTTGACCCGCTGACTGACCTTTTAGCGAAAAATCGGCGTTCTCCACAAGAGAGATGCTGCCCACATCAGGAGTGCCTGCCGGTCCTTTACTGGTGCCATCTCTGACAGTTTCGTGGTCAACGTGCGTCTGACGCCCGTGTCCATGATGCGTCTGGCTCAGATGGTGCCAGAGGGTGGTGATGCCCACGCCAGATGCCTCCTGCAGACAGCCGAGTCTATTGGTGCCGCCGAGCGCAGCCGAGAGAGATCCATGGAGGCCATGTACCTCCTCCAGCGGTGGGGGCGCCATGTGCACATCATTGGCAATCCGGACGAGCTGCTCGTCTCTCATTTCTTGAAGAGCATGCCGCGCCTGCAGTCTGCCCAGTACGTTCATCTCTGCCTTCCCGTCTCCTTTTCCCCGTCCTGCTGCTGTGTAAACCAGTCTAATGAATCGATAGTTGGGAGCATCCCATTGGCCGCGACTCCGATCCGTCTTGGGCACGCCAGGCTAGTGACGGCCTGGTGTCCTTCAGCCAGACCAACCTGCGCGGCATCGGCGTCGGACACGCTCTCGGCCACAGCTGCGGCTCCACGGTCGAGTACTTCCTCGACGGCATTCCCCTCGGCGGCCTCGCCAAGCGGATGCTCAGCTTTCTCGACGTGCCTGCCGATTTCGGCCCTTGTCAACCAGAGATCGCCTCACTGCCCCCCCACGCCCTCGACAGGCTCAGGACCGCCATGGCCAGCCTGCGTGCCCTCACCGTCCGCATCGGTGAGGAAGACTGCGAGATCGTGACCCAGGCCGACATGAACATGTTGAAGTGGATGGTGATGTCCGCACCTGCCCTCGAGGCATTCATCATGCGAGGTGAGCGAGAGGAGGAACACGACGGGTTTGCACGCATCTCTCCGTACGGAAAAGAGCACAAGAGCCACACCGGATTTTACCTGCCCGCCTTTCGATTTTGCGCCGGCGACCGCCTCCCGCCTCTGAAATATCTGCATCTCTATCGCTACGACTGGCGCCAGCACTCCATCGAGGACGTCGAGTTGCACTGGGACCTGCGCTCCCTGGGCGTTCTCATCTTCACGCATGCGCCGCTGCGGTGGTTCCTCGGGACGGTGCCGATGAACCAGCTGGCCGGCATCAAGACACTACGCCTCGACGACGCCGAGTGGGCCATCAACCCGGGCGAGGGTCGACAGTCCGCCGTGCTGCTGGGCTACCTGCTTCAGTACCACATTCGAGCCCTCCAGTGGCTGGAGCTGACCCGTGTCTACACCGACAACCTCCCCCTCGCAGGCCTCCGCAGGCACGCCGGTACGCTGGAAACGCTGATTCTTCGACACCCGTACGGCGTCAGCAGTGGTGCCGACGGTGTGGGCGGCGCCGAGATGTCCGACGCGGTGGCTGCCAACCTCACCCCAGTCACGCTCAAGGCGTTGCTGGAATCAGCCGACGGCGGCATGTTTTCGCAGCTGCATGTGCTGGAGATCGACCTCGACGACCGCCACTCGTCGCCTTCCCTGAGCATGGACGGGTCGCATGTCGGCCTCTTTGGTGGTCCGCCCGAGGGCCCTGAAGCGGAGCTGTTGGCGCGGGTGGCCTACCTGCCAGGTCTGCGCAGTCTGCGGCTGGCCGTGCCGTCGGTGCTTCGGGGGCTGGATTCCGTGCCGTGCTTTGATGTGGATCTTCAGCTGTGCATGCAGCGGGCCGCCTACATCCTGGGCCAGCGCGAAATGGCAGAGGACGAGGAATTGGCGAGGGAGAAGCAGGAGAAGCAGGAGATGCAGGAGGAGGAGCAGAGACGGGAGAAGGAGAAGGAGAACCGAGATTCAGCAGGGATCAAAATGGAGATGGATGAAGAGGAAGTCAAGAAGGAGGGAGATGGAGAGCACAAGGTGGGAGGGAAAGACGACAAAGACGACGAGCCGACGTACGAACGGGAGTGGCCGTTTGAGCAGGGAGAGCCACGTGCAAGGATGCACTTCATGCCGCTGACGCGCATCGAGTTCCGCGTCGGCGGGTGGGCGCCGCATTACGGTTTCCGTATGGAAGAACACAGCGACAAGGTTGTGGCCTGCAACCGGCGACCCGTTGGAACCGTTGACGGACTCCCATTCTTAGTCCGCCAAGTCCGTCGATCCGGAATCTATCAGTTGGTGCAGTCTTCGCCTCCGCCGTCGTTTCTCGCTGACTCTCACGATGTCGACGTCAATCCAAGCGTGGGATCGGCCCTCTCGGAACGCGCTCTCAAGCTATCATCACAGCGGTGTTTTGTAGCTCATCGGCGCATGCTGTTCACTGAGCCGCTTCGTGGTCGACTCTTTTACGGCTTTTCTGAGGAGTTTTCTTCTGTGCTGTATTGGAGGGGTATTCACGGAGACCTGGCGCGGCTCGGGCTCCTGAATAAAGGGCGTCGGATTCAGACGTCCCTGCCGTACGAGTTGCAATGCATGGGGGACACTTGGACTCACTGGGAGAGGAAGTGGGATCGGACGGGGCTGACTTTGTGGATGTGAGGTTCTTGCGTGATGTTTTGGGAGTACCTGCTCTTTTGCTATGGTCTCGGCTTTTGTTTCTGCTGTTCTCGTTGATTTGGCCATTTGACCACTTATTTGCTTGCTCTGTTTTCCGTTTTGTGTTTCTGGTTTCACGCTGCTCCGTCGTCTCTCGTTGCTGTGGGACGTTTTGGATGTTTGTTGTTGTTGTTTTTTTTTCAGTCTGGCTGTTAACTGGCAAGTCTAGGACACGCCTTTCGAATGCTCTGTCAATGACAGGCTTATGACTAATGAATATTGATTTTCTCTGTCTTGTTATTTCTACATAACCAACTACATTATCAGCTGCGTAAGGCTAGGGCTCTTCACAGCAGCCATATCCAAGAGAAATCCAAGACCGAAGACCGAGTGACAAAGGAGAATGAACAGAAGAAAATGAAAAGAAACTGGACGATAACCAAAAAAAACAGATACCCAACTCCCAAGATGATGCAAAGACGTAATGATACAGTACGGGTTCTCTGTGTAGCCCCTCGCTGCCTCCCCCTTCACATGTGACCCCCAAGGCCACTGACCAGGGCGGCCATGGATGTGGACAACATGGATGATCGTTTCTGGTGCAGCACCAGGGGTCGTGCTGGCTGGGAGGGGCTGTCACTGCCATTGGTGGTGGCTGGCGAGCCGACAGAGTTGTTTGAATTGTTGGCGTTGCTGGCGTTGCTGGCGTTGCTGGTGGTGATGCCCAGTCCGTGGCTGGGGGGCTGGTTCTCGGCACTCTGGACGGCACTGGCGACACGCGAATGGCTGGGCGTGCACAGTGGCTGGGGCTGGACGTGTTTGGGCGTGAGGCTCTTGGCGCCGATGCGGGCCCAGAACATGTTCTCGCGCAGGCGGACGCTCTCTTCCCAGGCGGCATGCTGGGCGTCTACATTGTCTGCACGCCAGTGGCCGTCCTTGACCATGCGTAGAAAGCCGAGAAAGTCGCAGACGGCACGGACGCGGGCCAGACAGTAGCCGCAGAGGGCGTAGGGAGTGCTCTTGTCGCTCTCGCTCAGACGGAAGCGGTGGTAGCGCAGATGCTCCTCGTCGCTGCGGTTCTCGCCACAGAGCGCGCAGGGGGCTCGCGGGCCGCCAGACTGGTCGGCGGGTGTGGCAGCCGTGATGGTGGCTGCGGTGGTCGCCGCCGGGCTGGAAGCCGAGCCTGAGCCGGAGAGGGGCATGGGCTCGGCGACGAGGGTGCCTTCCAGCATGGCAGACATGATGCCGCGCCGGCCGAGCCAAAAGATTCCGGGGGCGGTGTCGAGACGCAGGGCGGGCTCGATATCCTCGACGAGCACGCGCTTGTAGAAGCGGGATTCCTTGAGGCTCGCAAGAGGCACCGGAGAGGAGGACGAGGAAGCGTTGAGAGCACCAGCAGTGCCAGCATTGGCACTGGCCGAGCTGGGCAGGGGATGGGCGGACGGACTCCAGGCGGAGGCGGGGCTGATGGGACTGGTAGAGTTGAGGTTCACAGTGACAAGGCTGGACATGGACATGGGCAGCGAGGAGGGCTGTGGCTGTGTCTGTGTCTGTGGCTGTAGATGTGGCTGTAGCTGTGGCTGGGGCGAGGGCGAGGAGGGTGGAGAGAGGGCGGCAGCGGCAGCGGCAGCAGTGATGGCGGGCGGCGTCTTGGGTAGGGAGGTGGCCGAGGGCGAGCGTTCGTGGGCGCGATCGGCAGACTGGAGGAGCTGGAGCTGCTGGTGAACCTGGCCGCTGCGGACGAGGTCGGCAAACTCAGCATAGGCGGCCGTGTCGGAGCGCAGAGACGGCCGCAGGTTTCTTTCCGCCTTTTCAGATTTGTCAGCCCTTTCCGCCTTTTCCGTCTTTTCCGCCTTTTCCGCTCCCTCTCTCTCCGCGCCCGCCTCCTCTGGCTCTTGCAGGACGCTGCTGTTGCTGCTGCGGTCCGAGGCACCATCGCCGCGGACACTGTCCTTGTCAAAGGAGCCAAAGCCTGGCGAGGTGGGCGTCGTATTGGCCGTCGTATTGGCCGACTGGCTCTCCTCAATCATGTCCTCCATGACCTGCTTGAGTTGGGCCAGCTGCTCTTGCTGGGACCGCAGCAGCGTCTCCGTGTCGGCCACCTGGGCCCGCAGGTTATCGTGTTTGCGTGCCGCAGCCTGCTGCTCGGCGCGGGCCTCTTCCTTGGCGCGGGCGACCATGTTGTTGGCCTGCTCAAAAAGCTCCGCCGTCAGCCCCTCGAGCTCCTGCTCCATCTTCTTGCGGGCGGCCTCGGCCTCCTCGCGCCGCCGCCGCTCCTCGCGCACGCGGGCTGCTGTCTGGGCCCGTTCCTGGGCGCGCTCCTGCTCAATCGTGGACCGCCGCACCCAGACGTTGCCGGCGCCAAATTCGCGCTGGCGAGCCAGGGCGGCCTCGAGGCGGCCAATCGTGGCTCGGGCCACGTCGAGCTCCATGCGGGCCTGCGACAGCGAGTCGTCCAGGGTGCTCTGGTAGTTGATGGCGTTGATCAGCTTCGTACTGAGGGCCGTGACCTCGTCGGCAGCCGTGTCGGAGGCCATGCTGCTGCTGTTTCTGTCAGTGCCATTCTCTTTCTCACTGTCACTCTCTCTGTCGTCCTGTTTGGTGATGCGAGTCCGGGGATCTGGCAGCGTGCTGAGCTCGCTGTCCAGAGAGCTCGAGAGCAGAGATGGCAGTTTCGGGGATTTCTCGGACGATTCATCCTCTTTCTTTTTGTCGCCTTCCTTTTCGTTTTCGTTTGTCACTTTCGTCTTATTTGTCTCTCCGTCTCTCTTTTCCTCCTCCTCTTTTGGCTTTTCCTCTTCTCTCTTTTCTTCCTCTTCTCTCTTTTCTTCCTCTTCTCTCTTTCCCTCCTCTTCTCTCTTTCCCTCCTCTTCTCTCTTTCCCTCCTCTTCTCGCTTTTCCTCCTTCATTACCTCCTCTCTCTCCCCCTTTCCCTCTACCAACACCGCAGACCCCACGATTGACGCTCCAGCATCTGCGTCTTTGGTGGTCATGTCGCTGCAAGACCCAGCATGTGTCGAGTGGTTGAATCGAGGAGTCGAGCCCAAGCCAAAATCCCTCGTCGTCCTCGAGTCTCTTGAAACGTCGAGCGTCCAAGAGAAGTCGTTGTCTCGAGCGCCCCTGTTGCCCGCTTCGTCTGTCGTGTCGTCTTCCGGCTTCCGTCTGCGACTTCTTTCCTTTGTCGTCTTTTCAATGGCCTTGCATTGCCTCGAGTCCTCGATTTCTGCTTTCAATGAAATTGGATGATTCAATTCTGTCGCTGGTGGCAGAAAGGGAAAGAGCGCCTGACGAAGCTGCCAGGGACGTGACCCGCCCATGCCGCCGCAACCAGGTCAGCACACACGGTCTAGCCCAAAGGGGTTAGCGTAAGGCAAGGTACAAGGTATGCTCGTACTCTGACTCGCCCATCTTCGTATTTATTTGTGCTTCATACGCGAGTCATTCTCGCGCGGCAAGCGAGAGTACGAGGAGAGGGAGCAGGGAGGAGGGAGGATGCAAGACACACCGAGAATTCCAGCTGTCAGATGTCAGCGGCTGATTGTGTGCTGTCTTGCTCCTGCAGAGGACTCGTAAGCAATACATTTTAATGGCTGACTAAGAGCACTATTCTCAAATGTTCATCACGTGATTTGATATTACTGGTACGTATACGTAGCATCAAAATATAATGCGACGTAATACTCGTAGTATTGGATTACTCCGTACGAGTTATACGAGAGCAACTCCGTGTTGATATATAATGGAGAAGATATTAATAATAGAAACAGTTGCCTATATAGCCTATGGCAGACACTCCTTTTCTCTCCTCGTCTGCCTCGCCTGCCTCGCCTGCCACTTCTCACCTACAACACCGTTCCCTTGTTCTGGCGCTTGTCGACATTATAGTTCTTCCACATCAGGACAGCTGGGATGGCCAGCGCCAGGATCGCTGTCGACGTCACACAGTTCCACTTTTGGCTTTTCGTCCAGGCATAGTTGACCGCCTCACGCACCGGCGTGCCGGGCAGATACTGTATCTGGGCCGTGTAACCGGTGGTGTATAGCTGCTGCGCCAGTGTTTCGTTGCCGGGCAGCCGCTCAACCACGGCGTCCACAAAAGTGTTGGCCGTGATGGCGTTGCAGATGGCCGTGCCGATCGAGCCGCCGAGCGAGCCGCACAGGTACAGCAGCGCCAGCAGCAGCGGCACGCCCTCGCGGTCGGCCGAGGCCATGGCGGCCATGCTGTTGCCGATGACGACAGAGCCGCCACCAAAGGCGATAAAGATCTGGCACATGACAATGTAGCCAATGTTGGAGTCCTGGCCACGGAAGCGGATCATGAGACCGGAGCCGAGGATGAGCAGCCCGAGGCCCCAGATGAGGGTGGCGTACTTGAAGTGCTTCGTGAGGCGCACAAAGAGGCCAAAGAGGGGTCCGCAGAAGCAGGAGCCGACGTTGAAGATCTGGGACATGTAGCCGGTCATGGAGACGCTGAGGTCGTAGACGACAAGGACAAAGGTGTAGTAGTACAGGTCCCAGGAGTAGAAGCTAAAGTTGAGCACGGCGGCAGAGAGGCATACGCCGGCGACGGTGCGCTGGCGCAGCAGCTCCCAGCGCATAAAGTGGGTGCGCGCAAAGAAGCGCTCCCAGGCGGCAAAGAGAAAGAGGGTCACGATGCCAAAGACGATCATGCATATGAATTTGGCAGACTTGTACTGGGCGCGTCCCTTGCTCTGCAGGCCAAAGGGCAGCAGCAGCAGCACCCAGCCGGCCGCGAGCAGCAGGGCGCCCACAATATCAAACTCGTGAAAGTAGTGGACCAGGGACTGCCAGCGGGAGCGGCCGCTGGCGAGTCGCACAAAGAGGCCCTGCTTCTCGGCTTTGATCTGGTAGAACTTGAAGACGACGCCGAGGGGCAGAAAGACGGCCGTCTGGATGATGCAGAAGCTGCCAATGGCCCAGCGCCAGGTGCTGTGTTTGAGGAAGGACTGGGCGGCGAGGGGGCCGGTGAAGGCGGTGCAGATAAAGGGCGTGGAGACAAAGGCAAACATAAAGGCACGGTTGCGCAGGCCGGAGGTGTCGGCGATGAAGACGTCCATGATAAAGTAGAGGGCGTCGTAGCCTATCCAGTAGAGCGTGTAGCCGGCCGCATAGCCGTCGGGGCCCTTGCAGGAAGCCAATACGATCATACCGAGCAGGTAGACGCCGAGGAAGATGACGAAGCCCTCGGCGCGCCCCCAGATGTTGAGGACCTTGGCAATGGGCAGCTTGAGGACGCCACCGATGACGGACGAGAGGATGCTAGCGGTGGCCAGCTGCGGTGCCTGCGTGAAGCTGCTGTAGGCGTAGTAGGTCACGTTGCTCAGAATGGACTGCTGCAGGGCGAGCATAAAGAAGCAGAGCCAGATCCAGGCGTAGGTGGAGAGCAGGGCCGGCCGGGTCCACACAAGGGCGGCGGCCTCGGCCTTTTGCACGCCGAGCGGGGCATCGGATGTGATCTGGTTGCCGTGCAGCTGCACCTCTTTTTCGTTGCGCTCGACAAGGTCCAGGTTCGAGGAGTCCTGGTCGATGACGCCGCTCAGGTCTTGAGCCGTCTTGGACTCCCTGTCTATGGTAGGGGCGACGACATGCTTGTCGATGGCCTCGTTGCGGCCGCGGACAATATCAAAGACGCCCATGTTGAGTGACGAGGAAGAAGGAAGGATGAAGGAAGAAGGGAAAAGAAGAGGCCTGGAAAGACGAGGAGGGCGACTTTTGTACTCCCAGGACTCTAAAAAAAGAATAGAGCAAAAAAAAAATAATAAAAGAAAATAGAAATAAAAGCAAAGGAAAAAAAGGACAGACAAGTCGTCACATACGAGTACACAGTACAAGAAAAAGAGCGCAACAGCGGATCAAAAGCCTCTTCCAATCAGCGTCTTGACTGCCCTTCCCTCCCTCGGGTTCCCCGATCCACAGCATCCTTGCACTGTGACGAACGTGACGTTCTCGCACAGACTTTGCAGCTCTGTACAAGTTCCCGTCGGATCCGTCCACTATGTAGGTCTTTTATATACATCGTACCACGTCGTCTTTCTTTCTCCTCCTCGTCTCTTCATTTCGACTTTTCTCTCGTCAGTTTTGAGACCATCTAGAGGCCGAACGAAATAAATCATTCACAAGAGAAAACCAATAAGGTTTACAGGGTTGCCGAGAAAAAAAAACGAGAAAATTAAGGAAACACGAGCGAAAAGAAGAAGGAAAAAACATACAAACTCTAGAGGATCGTTTGATGCTATCAGAGACCCACACTGTATGCTAGCGATAACGTCATTTCCTAATCTGGTAAGACCCATCAGAGTACACGCACGATCTGATTACGGAAGACCCCAAAAAATCTGATAAAGCGTACTCGTAATAAATGAAATGAGACAGAAAAAAAAGAAAAAAAAAGAAAAAAAAATGTGCAGCATGAATTCGCTACGGAGTATTGCCGCATTGCCGATTGATTCGCTTTTCTGTCTCCACTGATTTCATAAAGGCGCTCAAGTTAGCAAGGATTGAAAAGGGGAAGAAAAAATAAGAAACTCGTACCACTTTGAGACTACAAAGTAGGTTGCATCTGTATCTCTCTCAAGCTTTGCCTAGCTGCTAGTTGGCGGATCGCTGGAACTTTTCCATGCAGTACGCAAAAGCTTGGCAGTGGCCAGGTGCTTGACCAGCTGCTTGGAGCAGCTTATTCTCGGGCCGCAAAAGAGGAAATACTATGTAAGAGAAAGTAGACTGCAAAGTAGACTGCAAGGCTGGAGGCAGCAGCCAGACGGCATGACGTTCAAACACAACTCCTGCTTCTTATTTCAGAGACCCGATCTCGGAGGCAGTGGATCTAATGATGAATCCTCTATTACATACGAGTACGAGTAATACTGCATCTACCTGTTCTCTTCATCTATTACGTAATGTTACACGAAATTACGAGTAGCCAAAGATCCACGATGGCCACTACGGACTCGTACTCCGTAATTCCCTCGTACAAGCAGCCGCCCTCTCGTCCCTGTCCTAATGCAATTCCGGGCTCCATCGTCCAGGCTCTTGCCCACGTACTATGTACATGCGAGTAGTACGGGTACTCGTATGCATGCTCCGGTCACTAGTTCTCAGCATCCCCACTCCCACCTGTTTTATTGCTTGCCATTTTGATCAGTCCCTTTTCTAATCAGAGATCTAGCCCAATCCGTCCTGGCCGAGATCGCTGTCGAAGGATCAGTCCCTCGATTTGTTGACGCGTGGGAATTATCAGATCTTACCATCCTGTCTGCCCATCCCTCCTTTCCTCTTCTACCCGACCATCCATCCACCTAGTCGCTGCCACCACTGGCCAGACTACTTTTTCATCTTGGCTAGATACGACTCCACATCAGTCTCTCGCAGGACGGTTGCCTTGTCATTCACCTGCTTCTCCAGACCGCGCTGGTAGGCCTCCATCTTCTTCTGCAGTGTTGGCTCAAAGGCTCCGAGACAGCGGATCGCCAGCAGGGCCGCGTTCGTCGAGTTGTTGATGCCCACTGTGGCCGTAGGGACACCCCGCTGCAGAGAGTATAGTATTAGTAGAGGCAAAAAAGGATGAGAGGCAGTACCCTTTTCTTTTAAAAAGAAGAAAAAAAAACAGATAGCAGAGGCAAGAGGTTAGGGAACTAGACTCACTGGCATCTGCACAATGCTGAGCAACGAATCCAATCCGTCGAGGTGGGTTGCCTTGACGGGCACGCCAATCACCGGCAATGCCGTGTAGGCAGACACCATTCCCGGCAGATGGGCAGCACCGCCCGCTGCTGCGATGATGACCTTTATGCCCCGCGCCGCCGCCTTTGCCGCCACCTCACCCATCTTTTGCGGAGTCCGATGCGCTGACGTAATGTCCACCTCCCACGGGACGCCAAACTCGCTGAGCACATCCAGCCCGGCCTTGAGCACCGGAAGGTCCGAGTCGGAGCCCATGGTCACGAGGACAACCGGCAAAGAAGAAGCAGGAGAAACGGCCTTGCCGTCCGGTGCAGGTGCCGCCACTTTCATCCCTTTGCTGCTCGCCGCCAACCGTTCCTGGCGCATCTTGGCCGCCATCTCCACGAGTGGCTGTGCAAACGCTTCCAGCTCGCTTATGCTTGACGCCACGCCCGTCACCGTGATGTGGCCAATCTTGCGACCTGGCCGCGACTGCTTGCCATACAAATGCACGTACACGCCTTTGCGGGGGCCAAACAGAGACTTGGCTGCCGCCACCAGTGGCAGGTGTGCCTGGGCATCAACGCCGCCCAGTATGTTGATCATCATGCTGGACTCCACATGTGCCTCCAGGGTCGGAGGGAGCGGCTCGTCGAGGATGGCGGCTAGCTGGGCACGGAACTGAGACCTTTGATTATATAAGCATATAAAAGAGCCGAGAGAAAACCAAGGGATGGAAATAGAGACAAGAAAACCAGAGGCGGGCGGTTAGAGCTCTCACATGTATGGCACGGCCTCGGTAAACAAATGGCCAGAATTGTGAGGCCGTGGAGCGATCTCGTTGACGATAATGTCGCCGCCGTCGGCCGTCACAAACATTTCCACGGCAAACACCCCCTTGCCCCAGAGCTGCTCGACAACACGCACGGCGACCTGCTGCGCGCGGGCACACACGGCGGCTGAGGTGCAGCGGGGTGGCATGTATACACGTGTGCAGACGTTGTCCTCGTGGACGGTCTCGACGGCCGGGTAGGGCACGAGCTGGTGGAGGGCGCCGGCGGTGTCTTCGCTGCGGATGACCATGGCCGAGAGCTCGCGCACAAAGGGCACAAAGCGCTCGCCGTAGCAGCTCAGGCCACCAAACTCGGCCACTGCTCGCTCAAGGTCGGCCGGGCTGCCGATGCGCAGATTGCCACGGCCGTCGTAGGAGTCGCGCCGAGACTTGAGCATCCACGGGAAGCCAAAGCGCTCCGAGACCCGCTGCAGCTCGTCCAGCGTCACAGCGTCCAGTGCCACCTGCTCCGCCACTGGAATGCCCTTGCTCGCCAGGTACGCCTTCTGCTCGTACTTGTCCTGGATCAGCCGCAGCGTCCGCCACGACGGATGGACGGCCACCTGAGCCGACCGGTCCAGCTCCTCCAGCACGGCCGTGTCAATGTGCTCCGTCTCCACGCTCACGACGCTGCACTGCGCCGCCAGCTCGCGAATCTTGGCGGGGTCCTTGAACGATCCGTCGACGTGGTGTGCACTGTGGCTGACTTGCTTCGCTGGCGCCCCGGCTGCGTCCAAGATGGCCACCTCCACCTCCAGCGGCGCGGCAGCCTCGCACATCATACGGCCCAGCTGGCCGCCGCCAAGAAGACCAATCACGGGTCGTGGAGAGCTCATCGCGTCGGAGGGAATCTCTGCTAAAGAGGCGATGGGGGTGGGGTTCCAAAGAAGGACTCTACAAACTTTTTTCGATTCTAGTGCATTTAGCTTACATAATGACTATGATGTAACTCGTTCACTAATATTATGGGTAATAAACTATTACTAATAAAGCCTCACGATTTCAACACCTGCATGGCCTCCTTCAGGCTATTTATTAATTTTGCGCTGCAGACTGGCCCGCTGGTTGCGTGTCAGCATATCCTCGCCGGCAATGGCATCGAGCTGGCTAGCGTTGAGCTGGAGAATACGGTCAGCGTTGAAGACGAACAGAGGACTGTCAACGCCGCCCAGCAGGAGGTCGTAGATGACTTGCTGATACAGAGTGTCGAGGAAGCGCTCCCGGGCAACGGTATAGTAGCTGTGCAGGGTGTCCAGAATATCCTCGCAGATTTGGGTGCTGTTGCCGCGATCCTGGCGTTTGCCCTGCCCGTCACTGCGTTCTCTGCGCCGGATCTGCAGCAGCCGGCTGAAGCGATGAATGCACGTGGCCGGTGGACTGTTGCGTTCCATACGAAGCAGCTTGTGCGTGTGCTTGATGGCGGCCTTGTAGCGCTCGCACAGCTCTTCAAACAAAAAATTGTTCCAGACCTGCTGGCGTATGGTTTCGTCAACGCAACAGATAGTCAATAGTTCGCTCAGAAATTCGTGCACGAGAAGAATAGCCTTGCTGGTATGGGAAATGGCCAGCCTCGGCCACTTCTCAGACACCTTTTCGAACATGGCAGCCAAAGTCTCTCCGCTGAACTGAATCTTGTTAATAGGATACTGCCAAGGGGGAAATAGAAATGGCTGTCCACTCACTGTTCCGAGTTCAGGTCCTCGGTTCAACACATACACTTTCCGGATGGTCTCCGTCATGGGGCCCGGACGAGGCTCTGGACATTTGTAGTCCACATCGGCGATGATATCAGTTATCTCCTGGTAGGCCTCTCCACTTGCACTAAATGTGCTTCCAAATAAATCGTCATGGATCTCAAAAAAGCCCGACTCTGTCGTCATACTGCTCCGATCACTCCTGCTTTCCGTAATATCATGGCCTGCAGCGTAAAGGCCCCCCATGCCTCCGATTATGGGCTCATTTTCATATTTGATAGGTTCTTCAGCTTTCTTGTTGCTGTGGTCGTCATCCGGTTCTGGCATATCAAAGCTCTGGGCATGGCCATTGAGCAAAAACTCACTGGTGAAATCCTCGCTCAGAGACACAATTTTGGTGATAAGCTTCAGTCCTGGATAGTCTTGGAACTTTTTTTCTCCAGAGTACTGCCCATTGAGCGCCCTCGTGGAGATTCCCTGCATACGCGTGGCAAGCTTCACTAGGAACCGCTGCTGGCTGGCCTCATCCGACCGCCGCTCTCCCAGTTCTTCCATTTGTTTCTGGTATTGACTGATGCGGTGCCGGATCTCTGCCTGCACGTTTGGAAGCTCCCGACGTGAAATGTCCATAAGCAGTGCCCGCAACCGCATCTTGAGTTTGGCCGTGCCACACCGGCTGGCCACCTCGAGCCAGCGCGCGCTGGAGAAGAAGGCCGTCTCGGACTCTAACCGCTGGGCTATGGTGGAGGCGGTATCGTCAGCATTGCGGTTTTTAACAATGTAGTAGCCTAGCTTCAGCTCCCTGTTATCCCTGACCAGTTCGATCAGCCGGTCTTTTGTCGCTTCCTCCATGAGCAGATCGGGTTTTGTCAGCACCCCCATGGTGCGCTCGCCCCTGGGATCGACGGCTTCGGCCATCTTGAGGATCTCTTGCGTGTAAATATCCACAGTGGCAGGTATCACGGCCAGAATTCTCAAGTCCAGTCAGAGCCAGGTATGTACGAGCGGTATGCAGTGCACTTACATTGTACGGATGTCAGCCATGTAGCGCTTGACCATGTTACGGACGAGTCCGACGTCGGCATCCGAGGTGAGGCCTCGTGTCGTCAACATTTTTTGAGATTATGCATAGAGGCTAAGAAGGGGCCATCATCGAGGTCATCTTACCAGGCGTAGGCACGCGAAAGATGCCCGGCACGTCGATTACAGTGAGATGGATTTCCTGTAATGAATCCATCGTCAGTCTAATATCAAGAAGGAGAAAGAGGGAAAGGAAGCAAAAGAGAAACAGAGCAGGACCTACGTCTGGGCCGCAAATCTCAATTTTCAAAATGTCTTCGCTAAAGGCTGCAGAACTGGCATCTGAATCACCCGTGTTCATGCGGATGCCCATGGCTTCGTTGGCCTGATGACAGTGATCAGATTTAGAACAGGCTCCGGCGTAGATCGTTAGCAGATTATGTAGCTCACATCTTCAAACACTTTGCAGAGCTTTCCATTGTCCATTGTGTCTAGCACTCGATGGAAGCCCAGGAGGCGCTCTTTGAGTTTCTCATTGGCGTGCGGCCGGGGAATGATGGAGATGACGACTCTTCTCTGGCCATCCCGGGCACTGGTAATCTGTGTAGCATAGCGAGTGCAGAGGCCTGTGGCTCGAGGAAAGGAAAACCCGGTCAGACTCTCGAGCACAGAGCTCTTTCCAGAAGATTGGTCGCCAACTACGACAAGCTGTGTCGTTTCCGGGTCAAACATAACAATGTGTAAGCGAGGAGCGGCAGGGTGGTACTTTGTGGAAATGCGCGCACCTGGGGCAGTGGGATAATCGTCCCAACATTCGTAGCACGAAGGCGATCAATTTTTTGTAGGAAGGACGGGTTTCCCAAGTCCTGCTCGGAAGACATTTTGTCGGCAGTTGAATGTCGGGCCAGTTGTATCAGAGCAGCCTAGATTCCTATGCGGAGAGAGGGGAGGAAGAAGGAAGACAGAGAGAGAACAAGGATCGGGAAAATGCTGGTTTAAATAGAAAAAGACACAGCATATGCCTGTGCAAGCATTGGAAGCAAACAAGTAAACAAGTCCAGGCAGGTCCCCCCCCCCCCCCCCCGGCGGCTGAGGCCAACTTGCATATGCAAGTGTGCAAGTGAGGCCAACCTGAACTCACACCGGACAACCTGATAGGAGAGCAGTAATGGCATGTGTCCCAGGGCTACGTGGTCCTTTTCTGATTTCATCTTTCTAAGTGGTTAAAGGCAATCAAAGTTGGGTTGATGCTGGCATCCATGACTGAGGTGGCAATGCAGCCCGACTTTGCACGGGTGATTATGAATGGCAGATTGAAAGGACATGCCGAGCCCTTATTATTTCTCGCGAGAGATGTGGTTGCACGAGCAGACGAATGGACAAATGGGCGAATAGCTGTATCCACCAGTTTATCTGTACAATATCCTCGTTTGATTGGCGGTTTGAATCATGTACTGCATAGGTGGTATTGGAATCACGTGTTTGACGCCGTAAGCAGCAAGCGAGGGCGAAGGGGGAGAGGGGCGGAGAAGGGGAGCACGGCCACAGGAAAGCCTTGTTCATGCCACTAAATCCCGCGTGCCTTTCGAAGCATCCCCATGCCGCCCGCCATGTCGAGTCTCGACTTTGATGATCCCCGCTTCAGCCGGACGTTCCAGCTGCCTGCTGACGTAGACCGCGGCCGTCCAGCTCCGCTGACTGTCGCCTATGCCGACTTTGGCTACCGCAACGAGGCTGCACCAGAGACGGAGCATGTGCTGCTCTTCTTTGGACCCATGCTGGCCTCGCGACTGATTCACGTCTTCAAGGATGATCTGGCGAAGCGGCACCACGTCCGCTTCATCTGCATCGACCGCCCGGGTCTCGGCAGCTCCGATCCTGTTGATGTGAGGCTTCGGATCCGCATCGTCACAGGCAAGTCTCTCATGAGAGGGCCGATCAGATGATCAGACGATCAGATAATCATATATTCCAATGTCAGAGTGCCTTCTAACCTGCTTCATCTTGCCAGACGCCATGGTCGCTCTGCTCGCGCATCTCCGGATTGCTCACGTTTCGCTGGCCTGCCACAGCGGCGGCACCGTGTTTGCTCTCGACTTTCTGTTGCACCACCCTCAGATCCTGGACCCGCAGCGGCCCTTCTTGGCCGTGGGCGCCCCATGGGTCCTGCCCAAGCACTCGGGCGTCGCCCTCATGTCCCTCACCCAGTCCCTGCCGGCCAGTCTTCTTGGCCGGACAGACAAGTTTGCCACGTTTGCCATCCGCCAGGTGGCTCCTCTCCTGGGCGTCACGATTGGCTTCAGCCAGGCCGTCGTGACCAAGCTCGCGGGCCAGAAGGGGGATGCAGCCGCCGAACAGCTGGAGCCAGACGTGGCAGCCGAGGAGCAGAATTGGCAGCAGCTGCTCGACCGCATCTACGGCGAAAGTATTGCCGGCCTGTCTGATGAGGCCAAGATGCTGATGCTCAAGGGGGACGGCCTGTCAAGCACGGGCTGGAGCGACTGGGGCGACTACGACGTCCTAGTGCCGCGCCTGTCGGCGGTGTTGGCGGCAGCGAGTCGCAAACTAAAGGTCAGCGTCTTTTTTGCCGAGAGCGACATGATGATTGGGGACAAGGGCTCAAAGGGTCCGCGGTGGTTTGACCAATGCTGGAGCGCAGAAAGCCGGGGGGACTCGATCGAGTACAAGAGCACCGTGGTTGAGGACTCGAACCATGACCGCATCTGGAACCTGAAGTTAGCAGTCATGAAGGAGGTGGTGGGCGTCGTTGGACAGCCTCCGTCCGAAGGACAGCCGTCCGGAGGACAGCCGCCTGGACAGGCATAGACAGCTGGCAAGACGTTTGGTGATGTACATATTTTTGTCAAGGGCGACTTTCCAGTGTAGATGTAGTGATGGAGAGCCTCTCTGATCAGCCAGACGCGGCTCTTCCTTTTCGGTATTTCTCAATATTTCTCAAGGCGACAACTAATACATTGGCATTCTAATACAATCTAAATGTGGAAGTCAGGCGGGTGCATCGCTCCTACCTTGACAGCAACTTCCAAATATAAAACTCATCTTTTTCTCCCTCTTTGTCAACTTCTGTCATCCCGCAACATTCCTTTCTACAATTCACTTCTCTTTTTCATCAACTAGCATTTCCCAATTACCAACTCCTAGCAAATACATCACGGTCATTTCGAGCTCAAAGACCAAAAGACCAGTTCCCTCTAGACGGATGGCTACCGTCGAGAAGAGGCCTGCTTCCCCGGCAAAAGATGAACCCGACGAGTGGATCATCATTTGCATATTCTGCACGTATCCTATGAGGAACACGTACGAGATCGAGGGCAGGATCAGCAAGGCCTACCATGTGAACCCATCGCCCACGCTTTTGTGTTTCGATTGTGCATTTGCGAATCCTCGACTGCTTCGATGGATCCCTGGACGCATATATGACGACTTTATTCGTTGCCCGGTCTGTCTTGATAATTTCAATCCCAAACAGTCACCGTCGTATAATGCGTGGGCCACCTCGTTCCGCTGCGGTATGCATTTCTCCCCCGTCCCTCCACATTGGCTTGAACACAACTGACTAGTCTCTGTCGACAGGTCACATCGTCTGCTATGATTGCTGGTTCAAAATCCGGTCCCTGGCGACTGAGACTCCTTGCATGTGTCCTGTTTGTCGCCAGAGAGCAAGACGGCCCTGTCCGGTGTTCATCCGCTATAGACACCCGAGTATTTTGAATTTGAAACAAGAAAACAATGGCAACACGACGAGTACGGATGAGGCAAACACCGACACGGTACTTACTAAGGCGGCAGACACCAATTCGGAGAGCGCCATTGAACAGGTTTTGTGAGTTTGTGGACACCAGAGCGAAGAAAACACAGAGTTTGGCCAGACATTCCTGTCGTCAAGGGCACCTGTATCGTTAGGACATGGATTACAATAGCAAGTCTAGAGAGCATATGAATAGAGGAACATGCAAACGAAAACACCAAGAACAACAAGCAAACTGACGAGCAAGCAAACGAGCACAATAGACAATCTCTAGATGGCAGTACAAGGCCAGAATATCCGCAAACAGACAATATAATGTATTGCTACTTCGCTACCAGGCATGCCTATACCGATGCTTGGTTGAAAGAACAGAACCACGTGGGCAACACAAGATATAAAGACGGCAATACCGCGGGAACCAAAGTGCCGGCTCGCCTACCAGAGAAAGCCAATGACGAGCACACATCATCACACGTCTTCAGCGAGATATGCGCAGCCCCAATATGGAAGGAGGGAGCCGTACAGTTCACAAAAAATGGAAACCATTGTGCCGAGTAATTGCCAGAAGAGGACGAGAGAGGAAGGTGCGAAGAACTATTGGTGGATGAAGTTGCTACTGTGCCAAAAAATCAGACAAGAAAACGAGAAAGTGCCAGCGAGGCACGCAGACGCACTCTGTCAGTCACGGGAGTAAGAGAAGCAAGGGCATCGAAAGATACTGCTGTCTGCCCTCTTGACAATCTGAAATGAAATGTGGGCAATACTTTACTGTGGCCACAATGAGCATGGGTAGCATCCCGTAGTTTTTTACACTGTAAATAAATAGAGAAATAAAGGGAGGCAATCTGGTTATTTGGATGCTGTTTTCGAGAGTTGCATAAAAAGCTGACCACACCGCCACAGACTCAGATGCACCTGTGCCACAGCCCCACAACCTGCTAGTTTGGGACATGTGCGCCATCACTGTTGCCTTCAGAGTAATTTAGCAGCCGCCAGACATGCGGAGTAGTGTTCTGTAAACCCAGCATTGCTTCTTCCACAAAACGCACTTGTCAGAGGTCGCTCGCCCCAACACACAAGCCCGGAAAGCAGAAAGCAGAAAGAAAAAGCAGAAAGAAAAAGCAGAAAGCGGAAACAGCTTCCCATTCATCATTGCGACCATGGCTGACATGGCCGTAGACTCCAGCTCGGGGTCCATTATTCCCAGTAATTTCCAAGCGTTTCCGAGAGATGTGACGACATGCTAACAGCTTGTCACAGTTGTCATTAAGCACCAGGGAAAGACGTACCCGGTCGATGTCGACACCTCAGAACCCGGCTCGGTCTTCAAGTACCAGGTCTACAGCCTGACGAGCGTTCAGCCGGAGAACCAAAAGATCCTCTGCCGCGCCCAGGTGGTGAAGGATGAGACCGACATGGCCACCCTGAAGCTGAAGCCCAACCAGACGGTCATGGTGCTGGGCCCACCGGGCGCCAAGCCGGCTCGCCTCGAGGCGCCCAAGGAGAAGATCCGTTTCGTTGAGGACATGAGTGCCCACGAAATCGCCCAGCGAGGCGGCCTCGCCGTCCCTGTCGGCCTCGCCAACCTGGGCAACACGTGCTACCTCAACGCGTCGCTGCAGGTCATGCGGGCCATCCCCGAGCTGCAGGACAGCCTGGTCAACGACTTCCGTCCCCATAGCAACACCGGGCCCATGCAGCTGACTGGCCGCCTGCGCGATGTCTTCTTGAGTCTCGCCAAGTCTGGCGAAGCCGTCGCCCCCATGACGCTGCTGCAGGCGCTGCGCGCGCACAACCAGCGTTTTGCCGAGCAGACACGCAGCGGCTTCTACGCCCAGCAGGACGCCGAAGAGGCCTGGACCTGCATTGTCAACAACCTCAAGGCCACGCTTCCCATCCAAGAGGCAAAGCCGCCTGGCTCGGATGCGGGCAGCGCCGCCAGTGGAGGCGAGACGACCACTGTCATCGACCGTTACCTGACAGGCCGCGTCGAGCGTGTCACTGTCTGCGACGAGGAGGCCGGCAACACTCCCGACAGTGTCAAACCAGAGCTCGACAACTTCCGCATGCTGGATTGCCACATAAACGAGTCCGTCAACCACCTGCGCGACGGCCTGCTAGCCGGCCTGCTTCACAAAGTCGAAAAGGAGTCCGCCCTCCTCGGCCGCACCGCAAGCTTCACCCAGACAGATCGTCTCGCCGAGCTGCCCAAGTACCTCGGCGTGCATGTTTTGCGCTTCTCCTGGAAGCGCACCCAGCAGGTCAGCACCAAGATCCTGCGCAAGGTCACATTCCCGCAGGAGCTTGACATTACTGAGCTGTGCACAGACGAGCTGCGGACTCAGCTCGTTCCGATTCGTGAAAAGGTGCGCGAAGTCCGAAAGGACATGGACGAGATGGAGCGGAGCAGGAAAAAGCGCAAGCGGCGTGACGAGCTCGAGGAAGCGGCTTCCGCCAGCAACAGCAACAACAACAAGAAGGAGGATGAAAGTAAAAAGGAACCTAGCGGTAGCAGCGACCAGAAAAAGGATGGCAACAAGAAGGAGGACGAGCCCGAGTACAAGACGGACGCGCAACTCGAAGATGAACGGCTCGCAGCGATCACCAAGGCCCAAGAGGAGCTGTACGAGCTCGTGAAGCCGCAGCTGGAGAAGAACAAATTTGCCAACCACAGCGGCCTCTACCAGCTGCGTGCCGTTCTTACCCACCAGGGTCCCCGCTCGGACGGCGGCCACTACACGGCCTTTGTCAAGAAGGGTACCATTCTAAACCCCATATCCGGCAAGCTCTCTGAAGAGGATGGCAGCTGGCTCTGGTTCAACGATGACACCGTTACCGAGGTCACGGCCGACCGCGTCGAGAGTCTCGCTGGCGGCGGTCCCTCCCATTCGGCCTTTATTTTGCTGTACAGCGCCGAGCCTCTTCCCATACCACAAGACAAGCTCACTGAGAAATTTTCACAGTCATAAGCCAGGAGATACAAGCAGAATGGAAAGACCTGCTCGGATAAAGGCATGGAGTTAAAAACAGGAGGCTGTGGCAAGCCAGAGTGACGTTTTTCATGGCCTTTAACATTTTTTGCTTTTCTTTTCTGGTAGGAAAGTATGGACTGCACGCACGATTATGAGCAAACGGTGCATTAGACTAGACAGGACTATGAACACTGGCATCTTTCTCCCCCTTTTGCTTATTGTCTGTGTCGTACGTACTGTAATAGTTGTAACAATAATACGGGAGGGCCATGAGCAAATATGATTATGTAATCCCTTGTGATCACGTGACTATTACTTCTCAGTGCGGGGCAAGCCAGTGGCTTAGGTTCGTCCGAATGCCCAAACAACCGCATTCCCGCCATCTGAATCTGAACGGACAGAACAAGAAGTCGACAGGAGACGAGCGAAACGGCCAATCATTGTGCAGCGATCGACTTCCTCCCCCGTCCAGAGACTTTCGAGACAGACACAGAGCAACGATTGGTAACAGCGAATATTTTGCCTGCCAGAGGGCCACGACAGAATGGTAAGATGAGGCGGGCTGGGGAGGAGGTGAGAGAGCGTCGGAGAGAGAGAGGCCTGACCTAACCATGCACAGTCACAATCTCTGCGGCCGTACCTGCAGGCGGTGCGCAGCAGCTTAACGGTTGCCATGTGTCTGGTGAACTTTGCATCTCAGACGGCAGAGCGACACAATGTGCCCGAGATCGAGGCGAGGACGTCCCCAGAGCTGCTGCTGGCACCGCTGACAGTGGCACGGAATGAGAATGAGCGGGTCCTGATCGAGGCGAGCGTGAACAGTGTGCGCGTGAGCATCAAGATCAAGCAGGCAGACGAAATTGAGCACATCTTGGTGCACAAGTTTACGCGCTTCCTGACGCAGCGGGCCGAGTCGTTTTTCATCCTGCGGCGCAAGCCTGTCGAGGGCTACGACATTTCCTTTCTCGTGACAAACTTCCACACCGAGGCGTTGCTGAAGCACAAGTTGGTGGACTTTGTCATTCAGTTCATGGAGGAGGTCGACAAGGAGATTTCCGAGATGAAGCTTTTTGTACGTGGAAAGAGAGACAGGCGGAAAAAAAGAGTACACAAACAGCTGACTCATTCCATCAACAGTTGAATGCACGCGCACGTTTTGTGGCTGAATCGTTCTTGACACCGGTAAGTCATGGACTGCCTCTGATCTCTCCAGACGGCTAGAACTGACAACGTAGTTTGATTGATGGACGGCCGCCGCATGATCCCTCGAGACGATATCCCAGATCACCTTTTCCTTTCACAGAATCGTCACATTTTTAAAATTTTCACTTCGCACTATCGAAAAGTAGGCCACTTTTCTACGCAGCATGTTTTCTCAAAAGGAAGGAAAGGGAGGGGGGCTTGGATATTTTGGGAACAGTGGATGAGTGGACATCAGGCTCTCTGGGCACAGTTATTTTGAGCGTGCTCTCCATAAAAGCTGAATGTTTAGAAATAGAATGTCGGTCGAAGCAAGCATGAGATTCCACGATTGGTTGAATTGAACTAAATTACAAATAAATCTGTTGCCCGGTTTCATTTCCTAGTTTTTCCATTCCATGCGAGATGACTTGGGTTCTATATTCCTTCCTTTTTTTTCAGTACAGGTATAAGAGGATTCGAATCCAAGTCTTTTATTTTTCATTTCTGTATTTCTTGGGTTTCTTCTTCTCTTGCTATATATATATTGCTACTATTTTTTTTCCTTTTTATCAAAAAATCCATCTTTTCTGTTCTCCAGCTATATTTGCGTCCCCATCCAACCAGTAATATTGTCGACCCAGCAAATGGCAGATCAGGATAAAAGTGTCAAATACGGCATATGTGTTGTAGGAAGAGGGAAATGCCAGTCGCTATAAAGGCAAAATGTCATGCAAGGAGGGGAAAGGGGGGGGGATAGGCAACGCAAACGAAGCACATGGGAAAGCTCCAAAAGAGGCTCATGTCAGTGCTAGTTGGGGAGGCTGCCAGCCGGCATAGTTTCAACGGGCACACCACCCATGGGGATACCGCCGTTTTGTGCAACCGCTCCAGCGGCGGCAACCGCCTCCTTCTGCTTCCGATCATTCTCAATCTCAAATTGGGCCCGCTGCAAGACTGCATCTAGCGTCCCATGGTCTTCCGGCGGGAGGTGGTTCCTCAAGGACTGGTAGTAGGCAGGTTCTCTCTGTTCGAGAGCTGAAAGGGGAGAGGCGATTAGTCTAGGGAAAATGCTTACGCTCTAGCAGGGGTCAAAAACAACTACTTACCCATCATGGTTGACAAGAACAACTGGTAAGGTTCGACCTTGTCCAGAGCAGACTCCAGGAGCAAGCTCTCCTCGCCAAGCTCCTCAACAGGCTCTGCCTGCTGGCGAAGGCGCTCAATCTTCTGCGCTTCTTCACTCAGAAACTCAATGTACGTCGTGTTCTCGTCCTTGACCGCGTTGTCCAATGCCCCCTCGGCCGATGTCGTTTTCTCATCGACCCAGGCATTATCATCCTGCTCATCCCAGTCGTCGTCGTCAAGACCGAATTGGAAGTCGTCCTTGAGAGCGTCCTCGCGGTCTGGCAGGTTGATTAGTAAGCAATCTCCAATATATCCCAAAGAATAAAACTCACTCTTCATCGCGGCCGGTAGCGTACGGAAGAGAGTGACTAAGCCCTATAATGCAACAGTTAACATCACAGATCAGGACCATGGGACTTTAATAGCTTACCTTTAGCAAGCGTGGCCAGCCAATAGATACGCTCTGGGGGATACTGCTGACCGGCAGGGCAAGCAAATCCAAAATAGCGACAATACTAAGCTTCTTGTCGTGAACGCGGGTGAATATCTCAATATTGCCAATCCACAGGGTAAAGAAGCGGTTGGTCCAGCCCAGTAACTCGAGCTCGGTCAGCGCCAATTGACAGTTGTAGTGGATGGCACTGATGACCATTTCCATCAGATGGACACGGTAACTAAGCGGATGCAGCTGGTGAACGGCAATGGCAGGACTCATGGATAGAAACTCTTCACTTGGCGTTACCGTGTTATTGACCAGATCGATTGTGCCTCCTGACAACGCAGCCAGTGCGAAACGGACAAACTGCGGCACAATGGAGTCGAGAACACCTGGCAGACTGAGCATCATGGCCTCGGCCAGGCGGCAAGCACAGACGCGGTCAGATCCGCCAATTTTGGGGTCTGCAAATAAGCAGTTGACCATGTAAAACAGGGAATTCAGGCGTTCATGGTTCTGGCACAGGTCATTGGCACCCGTCCGCACGAAGTTATCGAGTGCCGGAAGCATATCCTCGAGATAAAGCTCTGCACCAGCATTGAAGGTGGAGTAGAGAAGGTCAAAAGCCTCCCACATGAGAGGAGAGATTGTCTGAGCAGAGAACGTGCAGCTGTCGATGATTTCAAAGACCTCGTTGAACAGGTCGTACAGACGGTTCTCGAGTGTGACTCGGATGATTGGCATAATGACCCCCTCTATTTCCTGTAATATCTCCGGCTCCTTCTCCAGCGTCACGATCAGCGTACCAATCGTCTGCAGCACACCCAGGGCTGTGATACTCTTGTCGTCAACCACGTCGCTTGCATCATTCTCGTCCAACTGGCTTGCACGATCCAAAAGCTCACGGATGATGCGGAGATACGTGTCGCAAAGCTGTCGACACAGATCCACAGCGAATGACGTCAGATCCTCGGAGAATACCTCGACAAAGTCTTCCATCACGTTGGACAGTGCGTCCACATCTGCCTCATTCGCTAGCTTGAGCAGTTGTGTCATAATGATCCCAATATTTCCCCTGACGTGCTCGCGCACGGCGTCGTGACGAATTAGTGGTTGCAGTGCCAGGGCAGCTGTGATGCGCACTGGAAGCTCACTGTCATTCATACATTCGATGATTGACCCATATACTTGAGATAGGTTCAGCGTGTCGCTCCAGTCGAGAGACTCAAACTTCTCAATCGTGTCGCAGGCTCGAGCTCGCAAGATACCATTGGGACTCTTAAAGTCTGGTAGGACATAATTCTCCAAAAACTTCTCGACCTGGTCTGCGATTGGACTGTTCTTTCCTAGAAGGATTGGCGCCAGCGCCCCTATCACACGCAGTGCTCCATCCTTCTCAACATAGTTTCTCTCCGACTCATTCTTCACTCCTGCAAACGTTGTGACAATTTCGTTGACAAGAGCCAAGATCTGGTACACCTCTTGGCGTCGTGTCTTGACTAAGCATACCAGATAGTTGGTTGCTGCCACATCCGGAGACGATATTTCCTCATAAAAGTTGAGTTTTCGGTGAAGATACTCCTCTGGCTCATCAGTGAAGCTCTCCACATCCTCCTCTGTCAAGCAAAGCAACGGGAAGAGCAAATGCTTTAAGAGATTCGTGTTGTGGTCTTTCAAGTGCGGCCACAAGGTATCCGACCGAACGCACTCTTCCAGAAAAACTATAGTGTATGACAAGCAAGTACGACTCATCCATACTTTTTTTTCTGCCCATTTACTAGCCTGTTGCAAGTACACCTCGAGGATATCTGGCGCTATTGTCTTAGTGAAGTTCTCGGCAAATTCTCGCTGCTCAGGCTTGCCTGGCATTATGGAAGCAGAGTTGCCGTGCCGCATGAAGAGGCGGTTGAGGTTGAAATACGCCCACTTTTTAGCCTTCCACCAGTGGTTCTTTTCCCGATCCGATAAATCCTCCAGCATTGAGCAAGCCGGAGGTTCCTTGGACACTGTCCGCACAAACACAAGACACCAGGAAGTGTTGTCGTTGCGCAGCCGCTCTGGGAGGTCCAACCATGCCGCCTGCTTGTAAATCTTGAGTGCCAGATGGAGCATCTCGCCAGCTTCTTCGCTGTCTAGATCGAGCAGCTGGGTGCACATGTAGAGCAGAAAGGGGAAGGAAGCCTCGACGATTTCGTTGAGCTCATCGCGACTAGTGCCGGCCGATGCTTTGAAGCGGTAGGTACGACAGACAGCCAGCAAGCATTGAAGTCCAGCAATGACGCTCTGTGCGTCATTGGCGATGAGCAGAGACGTGGTGTGTTCCATGTATTTAGGCCATCGCGCCGGGTAGTCCCAATGCAGAATTCGCTGCAAAAGAGGCACGAGCTGCTGGCGCACCAGGCCAGACGAGGCACCCAAGACGAGCAGCAGCCGATTCCGCACATCCGTCTTTTCCTCGTCCGAGAGCAGCCGCTCATTGGGATAAATGTCCACAAAAGTCCAGGCTCGATTCACGCGGTTCTTGATGTAAATGGCAGCTGTCCCGATTGTTAGCACTGTGCGGCTGAGGAGCTGCCACGAGCGAGAGAGATCACACGTACCAGCAAGCTTTACATTTTGACTCTCGCCACTTTCGAGAATGGTTAACAGGACACTGGTGAAGTTGTCGAGGGATTCGGCCTGCAAGAAAGAGGAAAGGAGACAGAGTTAGCCGTGAACAAGCACAGAATGTCAAGAGTCCAGACAGGCCAAAATAGACAGTACATACAGTCTTCAGCTGAGCCTCGGCCGTTTGTCGGACTCCACTGTCGGCGTCAAGAGTTGCAACAATGCAACTCTTGATGTTCTCAAGGTTGAGGGCCATGGCGGTTCATGTGTCCCGCACGCAGCGTCGCGAGTTGGGGGCCGCAGGGTGCCAAAAATGGTGTTGGGGTCTATAGGCTTGGAAGAATGGCTCAACGAGAAGCCCAAGGTGTAGACGCACAAATGCCGCGATGGAAAGGCAAGGATATTCAAAAAAGAGTGGACGTTCAGGAAATTGGGGGGAGACAGGAAAAAAGGAAGGGAAAAAAGAAGAAAAAAAAAAGACACAAAAACAGACAGCTCAGATGAAGAGGGCAGACGGCGGACTTGCCCGGCACACCAATGTGCTGGAACAGCTAGGGAGATGAGAGAACGAGATCTCAGAGGGGGCGAGGACGAGATGGGGGTGGCAAATGTCGATATTGCAGTCGTCTATGATCCCCGAGATCGTGTCTCTTTTTTTTTGTCCCTCGGTTTCGGCAGGCTGCCTGACTTCCTTCTTGTTCAGATTTGCTTGGTTTTTACGGCGATGCCGGTCGCACGGGCCTGCGTAGATTACACCGATGCGCACGACAGCTCCTGGATGTTGTCCCTCGTGAAATGGTCGGGTTGTTGGCAGAGGTGGCAGAGTTGGTTGTTGAGAAGTTGGTGTTCTTTTGTGGGCGTTCTCTGGGATTTTAGAGGCGGAAAGGGAGGTCCTAATTTTTCCCAGTAAACCCTTGCCGGGCTCTTGCTGGTTGGCTTCAGCGCATAAATCTCACACAGTTTTGTGTGCCTGAGCTGCGATTCCAGAGGACGAGGACCCAATGGCAAAAAAATAGTGGGCGGCTTGACCACAGACCGCACTAAATGGCGGGGCAGTCAAGGGAGAAAGAACGAGTTGGCCCCTTCCTGGTGGGCAGCTCTTGTCAGCAAAGATAGATAGCGTGGGTCAGATCATTCGTAATCACGGCGTATTAGCGTCGAACCATGGCGGTGTGTCTACAAAGTACGTACTATTACTACAGAGAACATGTACGGGTACGGAGTTGTAAGGACGTGTTCCGACTTGAAAGACGATCAACGATCTGGTATCTACATATGACGAAACAGAGCTACCTATTTCCAAGATGAACAGCCAAATATTATCTCCTGTACACTTATTCGTACTCGTACGAGGATTCTTCTCTTCATGCAGATTTGGCCTGAGCAAGTATTCACGTGATCCGTCTGACAAGTGGTTTGCGGCTTGTGTGGCTGGTGTGTGGATAATACGTGGCTGGTGTGTGGCTGGTGCTTCTGCAGGGTTCTGCGAGTCGGAGGCAATCCACTTCTGATCCAAGACGTCTGATCCTCCCCGTTGTCTTGCACTTGCATGTCTTCCACGACGCCGCGCTCCCTTTCCGAATTGCCCAAACGTCACCTAGTTGAATAGGAATGAGTCTGCCATCCACGAGGCCATGCTCATATTAGGCGAGAATGGATCGCCTGCCATCATATCCCCAAAGACCCTATCTGTCTCTCGTTCCTGCACGGCGGGTTGGCTTTGGCTCTGTTTCGACTGACTGCAGGCTTGCTCTGCCCAAATAGCCTCCCATGTTCTGCAGACGCGCCGCGCCGCCCTCGCCATTTGCGAGAAGATATCTGAGTCACCATCCGTGGAGAAGCCGGCAGACACGGGTGCATCACCAGATATCCGGGCTAGTGTCTCCAGCGTTCCTGGCAGGTCTAGCAATTGTCGTGCCAAGTGGCAGTCCCAGTGGCAGCCAAAGCTAGACTCGCTCGAGTCGGAAGCATTTCCGCCAACCAAGCGGTGCATCAGAACAAGCATGCAGGTAATTTGTGTCACCATTGGAAAGGAAAAGGTGGAGAAAAAGGCGGCAGGCGTCTGCGACAGTATTTCGTCGCACCACTGCCGGGCCAGACGCACACAAGCGGTGAGCATCTCATGACGATTGGCATCCGAGTGTCCGCCCGCGTTGGGTTGTCGTTCGCGTGACCAGCGGGTCTCGTCAGTCGCCTTTGGGGGGGCATGTCTGTAAAGAGCGATTCCGTATATGGCAGCTTCAATGCTGATGGTCAAAGTTTTGCAGAGGAAGGCAGCTTGAAAGCGGGGGTGAGCAGATGGAACCACCATGAGGAGCAGTATTACGCAGTAGACAAAGAGCACCGAGAGAAACAAAAAACTAAGCAACAAAGCAAGAGGTGTTTCTTACCATCATCTCCCAGATCCACTGGCAGCGTTTGCTTCACCTCTTGCAGACGAGCCTGAAGGGCTGCTATCTGGAACTCGCGCATAGCACGTGCTTCCCATGTGGATGTTATGCTTGTGTAACTATGCAAGGGCGGTATGTCCATGGCCACGCGGTGCAAGCGTACCTGGTACGTAAGAACACCATCCAGCGGAGTTTCCTGTACGTCGTCTAGCACGCTCAGACACTCATTCATGTGGTCAGTCCAGGGAAGGGCGATTGGCTTCTGGTGGAAGGAGGCAACGCTTTGCTTAGTCAGCACATCGATATTGTGTATATGAATCAGCATCCCCTCCCCTATCTCCTCCTTAGCAGTGCTCACATGACGGTAAGAAGATAGACAGAGAGCACGGCCCTTCGCTCTTCCATTGATCGTGCTGCTTGTTCCGTGCCCCTTAACGGCGTTCCATAGCGTTTGTCCCAAGCAGGAGCCAGAGGGTGGCCTTCCTTGCCAGAATTGCTGGCCATCTGCACTGGCTGCTGCTGTGGCTGCGAAGGATTTCGCACCGGTGCCCGATCGAGGCCCATGTCCTGTGCCAGAGCACTTGCAATGTGACTATACATCAGCATGAATGCATCTGGTGTTGTATAATAGACACCCCAGCCGAGAAAGCCGAGCACAGCCAGCAGCAAGTCCATGGATCGTTCGCTGCGGGCGACTGCACGCTCAGCTATCTGTGCTCGCAGAGTATTGACCAAAACACGCTGTCGACTGTTTGATGACGCGCAGCAAGCCATGATGCTCAGCCAGAGCAGTGGGCGTGTCTGTCTCATATCTTCTGAATGGGTCTCCGGCAGGTGCACAAAGGGAAATGAGTTCAGTCTGCTAGTGCGAAAGGTTGTCAAGGAAGTATGGGCTTCATCTGGAGAGATTTCTGGAGAGATTTCTAGATGGCCATCACCTTTTAAAGATGCTTCAGATGAGTCGTTTTGCCGGTCACTGCCGAATTGTTGCCCATTGGATGATTCTGTTGGCCCACGAAGAGCGATATGCGTTGATGTTTCAGTAGGGCCATGAGCACGGCTCTCTAGACTCTGCTTCTTCGGTGCTTGCTTGTTGTTCAGCCTACGACGACTGCCATCCGAAATCGCCACGCAGATCTTCTCCAGCCGAGAGCATCTGGGACACGTCAGAAGATGTCACGTGAACCTATTGGGGAGAAGAGCAAGGACGTACCGTTCGCAGGAGTCTTTGTTGGCAAGGATGGTGCACTTTGCCTTGACTTTCGCGCAGTTCGCACAGGCCTTACCGTACCGTGTCCGGGAAGGAGCTGCGGACATATCGGAAGTTTTGTGTTTGATAGAGGTGAAGCTGGAGATAGACTGTCGGGCTGAAGCGTACTGGATGAACTCCGCCGGCATTTTTGTCTCACGTGAACGCTAAGTCCGATATGTGTGTAAGTCAACGCCGACGGCAATTGCACTCTTTCAAATCATATAAAAAGGGAGAGTGGCATGTGTCGATTGAGGTGGTCTAGATCAAATAAACAACCCACACTGACCATGACACTGAAAAATCACCACAAATCTGGCGTTTCCAATGGAGTCCCTTCCAAGGACCTGCCACCATTGCCCGAAAATTTTGCTCCCGTCTTCTTCCGCAACCAGTTCCTGACGACAATCCCCTTGCCAACCGAGACACAGTACCCCGATCTTGCAGCTAAATGCTTCATTATCACCGGGGCCAACTCTGGCTTGGGGTTTGAGGCAGCTCGCCAGTTGCTCTCTCTTGGCCTGGGACGCCTCATCATAGGAGTCCGCTCTGTCCGTCGAGGCCAGGAGGCAGCAACACAGCTGCGAGTGGCGTCTAGAAATTCAGAGGCAACCATTGATGTATGGGAGCTGGACATGGAATCATATGTCTCGATTCGAGGATTTGCTAAGCGGTGCCAAGGCGATACCGGCGGACGCATCGATGCCGTGATACTGAACGCAGGTCTCAGCGCATTGAATTTCTCCAAAGCAGAAGAGTCGACACACGAGGTGGATGTGCAAGTCAACCACTATGGAACGAGTCTTTTAGCAGCCCTTCTAGTCCCCATACTCAAAGTCAAAGCACAAGCGGCGGTAGGGGGGACGGGGGCATCTCCGAAATCTCCAGTCATCACCATTGTCAACTCAGTCATGGCACATCTCTGCAAACTTCCTAATTTACACGACCAGCACTTTCTTGCCTCATTTGATGACCCAGTTCGCGTTCCCTTTGACGGTGAAGAACGATATGGTGCATCCAAGCTATTGTCGCAGATGTTTCTTACTCGTCTAGCTGACTTGGCCCCTCCTGACAATGGCAGTCCGATAATCAACATGGTAGATCCGGGACTTACCAAAGGTACTCGGCTGGCTCGGGAAGTGGATAGCGTCTTCCTGAAGCTGGTCGTGTCAATCTTCTTGGGTATCGCCGGACGTCCAGTCGGGAGAGGATCAGCTACATATCTTGACGCTACACTAAATCATGGAATCGAATCACACGGCTGTTTCCTCATGAATTGCCAGGTAGCACCGTAAGTTTTTTTTTTTTTTTTTTTCAAAATTGAGCTGACGCTCTTCTTATCAAATACTGACAGTTCTAGCCTATCGAGGTGGTACTATAAGGAAAGCGGTTTGATTGACAAGGTATGGGAAGAGACCCTACAAGACCCTGGCTTCTCGGGCGTGGGAGACATGCTGCAGTCCTCACGGTAGCTTTTAGGCGGATTTCCCTTCAAGTAGTTGGTTCACTGCGTAATCTGCTTCCGAATGTATAAATGAACCGAGATACATCTATTAATTCAAGTCTTCTTATTTACTGAATAACTGCATTCTTCCTCTACTCCAAAATAGAACACTCTCGTACACGTTTCAACGGCGAGAGCCGTGAATTCTGCGTCGAATAGATAACCTAGACTGCGGCATAATGCTGTGATGGTAACCTTTATATAGCTCCTGGTCGCCTGTATCTGCAGCACCAAGGTCCCGCAGTCGTTGGGCAATGTGGTAGTGACCTTGACTAATAGCCATCGAAAATGCTGTGCAGTTGGCTGTTGAATCTTTATTGGCGTTGATATCGATAGTCTCTATGCTGAGAAGTAAGTTTATGACGGCAAAATGACCGTTGCGAACTGCTAGTATTAGTGCTGTCTGGCCATCTCGAGTCTGAGCGTTCACATCGACAAAGCCTGCGGCTAAGAGACGCTGGATGAAATCAATTCGTCCTTTATAGACGGCCAGTGTCAGTGCTGTATCGCCGTTGTTTGTCTTGGCATTGATATCCACAGAATCCGTTTCCAAGAGCAGTAGGGCAACATCGAAGCGGCTCATCGCGATAGCTGACAAAAATGCCGTCTCACCCTTTTTGTTCCTTTCATTCAGGTCGACAGTCCCCGTGGCTACCAGTTCTTGAACCAGACTATGACGCCCAAAGCGTGCAGCCAACATCAGTGCAGTCTCGCCATCTTTGTTCTTGATATTGATATCAGAAGACCTAGCAACGACCAGGATTTCAAGCACTTCAAAATCCAAACGGTCCAGCGCCACGATAAAAGATGTCCGGCCGATCTTATCTTTGGCATTGATATCTACCAGGCCTGTAGCTAGTAACTCACGGACAATTGTGGATGCTCCTTTGCGGACGGCTAAAAGAAGGGCTGTATCACCTTCCTCACTCCGTGCATTGACGTCAAAGATACCCCAATCAAGAAATTGCTTAACCACTTCAACGTGATTATTCCTGATGGCTCTTAAAAGGGGTTCCGGACTAGTAGTATCCTTAGAATCCGCATCGAATGCACCTGTAGCTATCAGTTGTTGGACAATCTTCGGATTCCCTCCCTCGGCGCTCCGTAGAAGAAGCTGGTTCTTGTCCTCCTCGATGTTTATGACACCTGTAGCCAAAAACTTTTGCATGATATCAACACAACCCCCCCTACTTGTAGCAATAAGCAGGGACGTCGTCCCACTAGCATTTCTGGCGTTGACGTCAATACCATCAGTGAGCAAGAGAGTCGCTACAATGGTAGAATGACCGTCTCTAGCTGCAAACATGAGAGGCACGTAGTCTTTGCAATCGCGGGCATTCACGTCCACTAAGCCACATCGTAGCAGTTGGCAGACTGTATCATGAGAACCAGAGAGCACGGCAAGGTGAAGAGGTGTTCTCTGGTCTATGCCCGTCCTACTAGTCGCATCATTCCGACCACATTCTGATTCTAAAAGGGCAGTGACGAGTCCAGAAAGCCCGAAAAAAGAAGCAGCTTGCAGAAGATTTTCAAACCTTGTGTCCTTCTCCCTTGGTCGCCAGATTTGATACCAGGCTCTTACTGTTTTGTCAGACCCATTCCAGGCAAACGACTGGGCGATTTGTGTCTGCATCGCGACGTTGTGGCTAAAATTCTGTGCATAGGAAAACCATTTAGTGGCAACGTGGCTCACAAATTTGAAGCAATGTGACAAATTGCCGTACCCCAAAAATATTACAGCGTCCATTTCCGCAGCAGTTGGTTCAACTTCGTCCAAGGAAAGGAACCGAATGCACGTCTTGGTCATCCGTAGGTAGGCGGACTGCCTTGCTTCTTCCATAGTCCTGACAACACTGTCATTGCCTTCACAGTCTTTGTGCAGGAGCAGGAGGCCCTGGCCAAGGAAGAAGTCGCTGACAGACTGATGAATAAACTGGATTACCTTTGTACCCCTCATGTTAGATTCATCATCGTCCATCCACTGAAAGCTTTCATTCACCATCTCTATGAGGCCGCAGCTGAGCGTTTTCAAATGCCTCCACAGCCGGCCATCGTCGGGCTCATAGTCCTCATGGTCGTCCATGTATTGTTGCAAGGAGCGTGGGGCAGTGGGGCAGTTGATATCGTCAGCATCGATGATCAGAGCCCATCGAAGGTGGCTGAGCGTGAGTGGCTCGGCGGAGAAGCAGATCCATTCAACGAGGCGAAGCATCTGTGATTTATTTTTCCCATCTCTGAGGAGCCCGCGGTAGAGCTGGTCAAGCTCCTTGGGAATCAGCAGGATCTCACGCCGGATCTTGGCAAGGCTGGCACCGTCACTGTCGAGTGCCAGCGCGTGGTCAATAACAAGACGGGCCCACATGAAGACGCCGGATGCACGGTCTGTGATGATGGCTGGAATGTCCGACTCGCCGAGGGATTCTGTGCTGAGCAGCCGATGGTTTACATAAGCAGCTATGTCTGCCGCATTCTCCTGTTCAGGGCAGACTTGATAATGGCAGTTGCGATGAAGGAGAACGGGGTAGTGACGACAGGTGACACAGAAATGGACAAACTTTGAGTCACAGGACGTTGAGAGCTTCTTCAGCAGCCCGTTGAGCCACTGCAGCAAGGTGACGGCGTTCTCCTTGCCGGCCTCATCGAGGGCGTCGATGAAGAGCCAGAGTGGCCGGACGCGGAGCACACGCGGCAGACATATTTCGATGAGCTCGCGCAGCTGCCTTTCATGCCAGTTCCACTTCTCGCCAAATCTCCCCATGGCCGTGCAGTTGCGGTCGTAGACGTGGACGACATCGGCGGCAGCAGCGGGCTCCAGCTCAAGGAGTTGGTGGAGGAGCGTGCGGAGGAACCCGAGCGGTGTCTTTTGCAGCTGACTACCGCGGGCATGAAAGTAAAACGAGAGGACGAGGGCTCTCTGAGAGACGTCACGCTTCCCCACGATCGATAGCACGCGCGTGAGGACATGCTTGAGCAGCGTTGATTTACCAGAGCCGGGCTTGCCCTGAATCCAGAGCATGCCCTGGTGGCTTCTTCGCCAGTCCTTAAAGACGTCGTGGTCAAGCAGCCATTTGCAGGTGCCTTCGGTGGCAACCTCGACGTCCTGGGCACGCTCTTGCATCTGTGCAAAGGCGAGCGACTGCAGACAGTCTGGGATAGAGGGCGGGGGGATAAAAGCATTCTTTTCTGCGGCTGGTCCGGCCGTCGGCTTGGCGGTATCTGCGGCGGGTTGTGTGATGGGGGCTGAGACTATGGAAGGGACTCTGAGAGGGAGCGCAATGGGGTCCGAGACAGAGGCGTCTTTCATGGGAGCTGCAAAGGAGAAACTATCTTTCAGAGAGTCCATAGAGGCGTTCGAGGACGGTTTGAGGGCAGGGCTGGAAGGCGAGCCCTCTTGGATGGTGTTGTTTATGGAACTCGTGGCACTCGCGGAACTCTTCACGTTTATGAGATTCGTAGGGTTCGGGGGGGTGACGGGCGTCCAGGACCTCAGAATTTGAAGCAGACGGCGGTATCCCGCGTCGTCTGGCGAAGCGAAGCGGACGAGGTCGCGGTGGTGGGCGTGAACGGAAATCTGTTCAAAGGCATCGAGCGATGCCGATGCACGGTCGACAATGAGACCGACTCCTCTCATGGGAAGGGCTTCGAAGAAACAGATCAGGTCGAGTGGACGGCCGCCTTCGCGCTGCTCACGGACCATAGCCATGAACTTCCGGTGGACCGAGTCGAGCTGGTCACTGTCGCTGCGAAGCAGTTCCAGCAGGGTCGTGTTTGTGGGGACGAGGAAGCCAAGCAGCGAGGCGGGCTTCTCGGCCCAGTGTGCCAGCCATGAGCCACGGTGTGGTGTTCCCATAAAGGCAATGGCTCGCAGACGCTCAAACAATCGTCGACGCTGTGGATCGGGGTTGTCCTTGGACTGCAGAATGGCTTCTTTGCAGACGATGCCGCCGAGGCTGTGGGCAACGAATATCAGGGGGCGGAGAGAGGTCGAGGTCGAGGTCGAGTCCGAGGCTGAGATCGAGGATTGCTGGTCCGCCGTGAGATCAAACAGCAGGTCAGATGCATGCTGAGCCAGGCCGTTCGTGGAGACCGTGGATGATGTCCGCACGACATGGGCGTCGTATCCAAAAGTCAGGAGACGGGCGTGCTTGAGGTCGCCGGGCAACAGCAGCAGTGGCCAGGGGACGGACTTTCCCGGTGCTGTCCACGTCGTGTGGTGGTTTCCCATGAGGCCGTGGACGAAGCACACATCGACTTGTGCGTTGGGAGGGCTGTGCCACACCTCTAGGCCACCGTCAGAGGATGAGACGTCGCGAGCAGTGAGAGCCGGGGCGACGGTCAGCCTGGACCGTTCTCTCCGGCTTTGTAGCTGCAGCTGCTTCTTGAGCCGAGAGCCCTTCATCATGGCCAGGCGAGGTCAAGGAAAGGACAAAGGGCAAAGGGCAAAGGGCATTGTGAAAAGAGGGGAGGGGTCAGCAGATGGTAAGCCTTCTGGGTGAGCAATGCTCTGGGAGCCACTGTTGCCCAATTTATTACGACGACCAATCAACGAGAGAAGAGTTTCATTCATGCATGTGCTCTGTACTGCATAGACGCCCAGCCCGTGTGCAACCGTGCAGTCTGGGAACCCGCATGTACCCACCAGAGTCTGCCTGTACATGTACAAAAAGGATAGGCAAAGACAGCTTGCTGAAATCGGGCGCTTAATCTTCCATGCTGCGCCCTGGAATTTCCGTCACCCCTGGACATGTTAGCATTAGGATTCTCTCTCTGTCTCTCCCTCTCTCTCTTCTCGGCTGAAAGGCATGCTCACAATCAACGTCTTCTCGGTACATCTGCTTCTTGGTGCACTTCATGGCCTCCTCGTCAGACTGCCGCTTGAGCACGCTGCATGTGTCGCCTGTGCAGCGAGCATCGAGGGCCCGCTGCAAAGAGTCATCTTTCCAGCCAAACACGTAGTCGCCGTGCTGCGAGTAGCCAGTCTTGTCGCCCGTGCTCCACAGGAATGGCTGTGAGCCGTCCTCGGGCCAGAGGCTCTTGTCATTGAATGGACGAGTCTGCCGGGTGCGATTGGGTCAGAGCCTTGAAGCATGTGAAACAGGAAAAGACAAGACAAAATAGAGACCATCGGGCCCCGACTTACATCCCACATGACTTCATACATGACCTGGGGGATCTTGACTGGGTGCGTCGTCGGGCACTGGCTGTTCTGGTCAAAGGAGCCGGTGGCGGTGTAGGAGACGTGGCTTCGGTGGTCTGGGCTGTCGGTGTTCACGCCATCCCAGCAGGTGGGAAAGGTGATCACGGTGCGGATGCCGCCAGGGCAGGCCGTCTTTGGCAGCGACTCTGTGTCGGGAGAGGAGCACTCAATGTTGTTGCGGTCCCCCGAAGCAATCATGCAGCGGTGGCAGATCTTGCGATGGCCGTCGATGCCTCCGGGGGCCCGCTTCGACGCATCGCCCACGAGCATGCGGAAGCCGGGCTTGAAGGCGGTCACCTTGGTACGTCCGTCGTAGGCGGGAATATAGTAGACGGTGATGCCGCCGTTTCCACGCAGCCCGACGTTGGGGAACTGGGGAACACGGCGCAGCGTGCCGTTGCGCGCCCGGAAGTACAGCACGGCCGTCCAGTAGTTGCTAAAGTCCTCGGAGAACGTGCAGGTCGTGCAGGTCGAGTCGTGCGGCAGATCGTGTGTCGACGGGTCCATGGATGCGTTGAACGAGTTGCCACCCACAATCTGATGCAGGTGCGGCGACGGGACCGATCCCGGGTTCACCAGCGGATCAATGCGATCAGTCACCAACTGGGAACAGCTGAAGCGCATCATGGGCGAAAAGCCCTGCCCTAGGCATTGCTGTGCCGAGAGGACGGCCGCGGCCAGCATCCTCAGCACCAGAAGGAAAGACATCCTTCCTTTGCAGTCGTTCTGGGTGGCAGGCGGGAAGCAAGAGACCGACACGGAGTGGAAGAGGGGCAGATGGGGTGAAAGTTGGTGCAAGAGGTGTGGTATGCAGAGCCCAGGTCCCTGCCTCTCGCCTCGGGATGTCTGCCAGACATATAAGAGTGTCCACAGAGGCATCCACAGATCCAGGGAACACAGTGGGCGGCTTGGAAACCCTGAGAAGAGGGCCAGAGCACTCATATGCCGAGAGCTGTCCACGCTTGAATTAATGAATCGTTGATATGCCACATCTACACAAATTGCGCACTTACCTGGACATTTACCCCGAGAAGGAGAGTATGTTCTTTGCGCATTAGCCGTGTTGAGAATGTGATATCATAGGCTGAATTGTATCAACTTTCTCGTGTTCTCTTGCAAACGGGTAGATGAAGCCGCAATGCGTCTGTGCTTTTATTCCTTTCTCCTAGAGATACAATATGAATATATTGTTGCTTACTAGAGCGAACGGGCGCTATCCAATGAAGCCCCCCCCCCCCAGAGAGGCATGTGCATTACGTAGGTTAACTGGCAGATCATACTGGGCAGCTCGACAACTTGAATACCCCCCTTTACGGGTAGTTATTCATTTTAGGTGCCAGTTAGTCACGCGATTTTTTATGACAGGCTTTGGAACATCCGCTACCATCATATCGTGCGTCACTTTATAATCCAGGTCTTGTTTTTTTTTTCAGTTTGACACTTCAGAGTCCGGGGGCAGCAGACATGAAGCATTATTTTATTTCTTGCAACTCTGTACGAGTCTCTACGGGTACCTGAATCCTTCCATCCGAAGGATATCCACGCCAATGAAATGGCAGCAGGTTCCAACTCTGCAAGCTAGTGACCTAATCATTACTGTTGAAAACAAAAAAAAAATCAGATAATCAAATGATTGGTGGCCAAGTGTTTTGGCAGTGGCAAGCTTGTGTTGACAGACGTCAACCTGTAAAAAATCAAACGAGATAAAATACTAGCATAGAGGCAAACCATGATGACTTGTCTCTCTTAAAACAAAAACCCGACTGACGACAGCACCTTAAGAGGGTATCCAGCACAAATTATGAGCATGGATGAGCATGGATGAGCGGATTTCAAAGCTTGTGAGAAACTCTACACCAGAAATCTCAATGACTAGGAAAGTCATAAGTATCGATCGAGTATCGTTTTGAAACCTGGAAAAGGATGTGCCCGGAATCTCACAACTGGCAAGGAATAGAACAAGGCACCAGCAAATACATCTTCGGGCACGGGAACAAATATTTGAGAACGCTTTAGACCTAAAATAGCACGAGGCACATTTTGCTCATCGTTCATTCTGTGTATCAAGTGCATGTTGTAGTAGCGAACTCTGACACCGTTAAGCCTTGACTTATGATATTGCCGGCTTCGTAGATACGTGTAGTGACTACCACATACCAGTGCCCGGCATGCAGAGGCACGCAATCATTCATAGCATGCCTCTGAAGAAGTGAGGCTGAACATGCACAAAGAAGAGCCTGGGGTTATTGCAGTGCACGTTTTTTGTATATAAAGTAGAAGCAGTCCTCCCTTGGTCTTTGTTCTTTTATTCCTGTCTCTTCTTGTGTCTTTCTTTCCTATTCTTCTCCTACTACTATTCATATATTTTGTTGGGTAGACCTCCCAGTTTAACGCTCATGAGATTATTCTGGCTGAAGAATATTTAACGAGGAAAAAGTGAGTTATTTTTTAGGTTTTTTTTTCCGTTTCCCCCTCTTTTCCTCTTCTTTTTTCTTCTCTTTTTTTTCTTCTTTCTTTTTTATTCACATACTTACATCTTTCCTGTCTTATCAGTAAGGGCACAATAGTCACAAACACAGTCCTTCTAGAATAATGAAACGCTAGATGGTGGTGCAACCAGCCAACATACCTGCATTTTGAGCCTCATATGTGGGGACGCTCACCGTCATAGTAAACAACTGCTCAGCCAAAACATTCAATAATCTACCATGGACAAGCCGCCTTTCAAGCACACTCTCGATAGGCAAACGATTGCAAATTTCTCAAAGCACAGAAAGGCGAAGAGTAGGAAAGCCGCGGTGGCAACGAAAAGAAAAAGCGGTTGAAAAGGCGATTGGGAAGGCGCAAGCTAAGGAAGAAAAATGAACTATTCTACACGACACTATGCTCCCCACGGACCTCTGCTGCGCGATCAGAGAGCAGTACCCTTCTCTAATGAGAAGGCCTATAAACGAGATGCTTTCCCTTCCATTCGCCTTTGCTTTATTTCGTTCTCCTTTCCTCCGAGAGAATCCCGAGAGACCCTTTCTGCTCCTGTCTCCTCTTGTGGTCCTCACCCCCCCCCCCCCCCCCCCCCCGCCTCCCTACACTAGCCAATTTTCTCCTAATCAAGGTAGGACATCAGGCAGGAAGGCTCTCCTAGACTCCGCTGGGTTGCTTGCCTCACTAACTACCACTGCCTCCTGCTCCTCCTTTCCTCGTTTTGCCACCTCACAACTGCTTCGCCAGCATCTCCAAGGTATGAAAGAGGACGCCTGTCAGACCGTCAAGGCGTCTGTAGCCGATGAGTTGAGGAAATGAAGGCCACAACGGGAGGACAAAGCACGTTGTCATGGGATAACCATGAGCCAACGACAATACAGAAGAGAAAGGAGAGGGGCAGTGTACAGATGAGGGTTCGCAATCGAGTGTGTATAAGTATTTAGCATGCCTTCATATTCATCTTCCGGTCGTCCACCTCAAAACATCACTACGAATTCATCCTAGTCATCTCATTTCTAGCCTGATACTTGCATCATGGACAGACAGGGCAACCAAGCACGCTCAAGCAAGAACCCAAACAAGGGGGGAAAAGTAGTGATTTACCGGTGGGAATGTGTAAGTCTTGGCCCTATTTATATCGGGGTGTCTGCCCCTCGGATGCTTCATAGAGATTCTGACCATTTGGCCAAAGGTGTACTGCAAGTATGAAGGCAACACAGAAACGGCAAACAAAGATCACTGCGCCAACTGCAGTGAGCTCCGGGCCAGCAACAGTCGCAGAACGAAGAGCATTGCAATCATCAAGGACTGATGTCTCTCCCCCCAACCAACATATGAAATTGGAACCATTTTCGGGAAGGGCACTCTCGCTTCTTCATTCACTCTGCTGAGCGCAATCTTGGGATGTATTGGTTTCAGCACAACATGGTTACATTTACGTTTACTTTTCTTTTCCAGCGTGCTGGTAGACAACTCTTCGGCAAAGGAACAGGGAGGGTGGAGGCAAAAAAAGACTGCAGATATCGCTGAATAAAAAATCAATTGCTTTTGTTTTACAACGGGTGCATTGCAGTGCCGTGTTGTCGTCAGAAATGGAGAGGCCTGATCCGTTGTTCATCTGTTCATCTGGTTCGCACGACTGCCACGTCACTCGCAGCTTGTTGCGAGTCAGTGCTCTTTCCTATTCATGTATTTCCTTTTGTAAATGAAAAGTAGCTGTTGAGCTCTGGCATCATGCACCTGAGCTTCTCATGTACGTACATGACCAGCCGCTCACATGAGACAAGCCTACTGCATGTCAAAATGCAGCACATCATCGTGGCCCAATTGTATCTGCGTACATGGTACGTCTCTGGCCGCCATCCGTCTGTCGACCCCTCTTTCTTTGTTCCTCGTCCTCCTCTGCTCCTCTTTCCCATTGTTCTTTCCTGCTCATAAGCCTTTTCGCCTTGGTTTTTGGGCACCAACTAATGAGTCACTGGTTTCCAGCTAGAGGAACAAGGCAGAATGAGCAGCTACACAAGCAAGAGAACTTTGGAAGTTCAGAAAGAGGAAAGAGGAAAGAGGAATGATAAATAGAGCTGTCCTCTTTCTGCCTTGCTTGGTCACTCGCCCTGGCTATTTCCCCCCCACTGTCAACCTCCAGACTGTCTCATTACATGCCCCGCCATTATCCACTGAGAGGCAAGAGAGACGCTCGTGCCTGACCCTGTCCAATGAGGAGCAGGGGTGAGCCCGAACGGGCGCGAATAAAGAAAATGACGAAAAAAAAAAGATCTCGAGGAAACAGTGACAAGGAGGTCTACGTTGTGTAGCCTGGACAGTAGAGAGTGCGAGCTCATGCGCAACCCCTCAAAGGTCCTTGATCGACAGCACACTGCTGCAGGTTGCACTGAACTCCACCATCAGCTAGGCTGGCCGCACAACCTCGCTCAACCTTGCTGCCCCTGCGCTGTTGCTCAACCGCTGCGTTGCCAGTCGTGCGACGCCTGACCTGGCTTCCAGACACATATTTGCACTACACAATTCAGCGCATTGTTTTTCTATACTGGGACAGATAATGGATTTGTTCATTGTATTATATACAGCCAATCGTCTACTCATTCAATGTTTTCGCACAACTTTTATATAGTCCTTCGCCCAATGAGACTCTCCAATCTACTAGACACTTGGCTCAGCCCACGCTCGTAGGGATCCTATTGGCTCCTGGTCTGCGGTCATTAAAGGGCACGCCGTACCGGTGGCCGATGGCATTCGGCGACCGCCCATCTTTGCCGACCCGTTCTGCGTCGACTTGCTTCACGCGGAACTCGAACCGCCGTGTCGTGGTCCGTCGTGTCCTCGCCTCCTCGGCAGCAGCTGCAGCACGATCCCGCGCAGCCAGTGCGCTATGCTCGGCAGCCGCAGCCGCACGAAAAGTCCGGAAGCTCTCCTCGGCCGAGCGGGTGCCCTGGAGCACGTCTCGCTCAAGATCGACGAGCTCGGGGACGGGCAGCCGCTTCTCAGGAGGCAGCAGCTTGGGGTGGAAGGCATAGGCGGCATCTGCACGCGTGAAGTGCCGCGATTCAGGCACCGGCACAAACAACTGCCGTGCAGCAAAGCCATTTACCGGGACTTCGTTGATCGGCTCGTGAGGCTGCACTCTGTCATGGGAACCGTAGTTTGTCTGTGGCAGCATCGACAGGATGGCTTTGGCATAGGGCCTTGCCAGCGGCTTGCCCTAGAAGAGAAGAAAAGACCTCGTCAGAAAAGCTCGCTCACACCATGGCAGGCAAAAAAAAGAAAAAAAGAAAAAGGCAAGAGGCAACGGTGTAAGGGTATTGGCTCAGAAAGATAAGCATGGCAAATTGTTTTAACCACATGGTAGTGTCTTATAGACTAATCGATAATTTTGTAATCATCACAGCCATTTTGCAGGGAAGCACGCAGAGTAGAGGAAGGGGGAAGGAGAGTAGCATACCTCTTTAGCCCAGGCTTTTTCAATCTGCTTGAGCCGGACCACGGCCACGATGCGCCGCATGTCTACGCTGAGCTCGACCGAGAGAGCCTTGATGCTCTCGCCACGCACCATGACTCGTTCCCAGATGAGTTCGCGCGTGTCTTCTCCGAGGACCGGCTGCGAGACAAAAAAGGGGTTGTTCGGAAACGGCTTCAAGACAGGTGCCAGCTGGTTCTTCTCACCGCCAGCATCCCCTGAGCCCCTGCCATACAGATGTGCTAGTGCCACTGAAGCCTTTGTCGGCCTGTACATGCGACCTGACCCGTTGAACCACTCCCGCATTGCTCGCCGCTTTACGCGCGAGTGTGCAGGTGAAGTGGTAGAGAATGAAGCCGTGGCAGCTCGTGGATGGCTGTGCAGAGACAAGGCCACAGGAGAGGAGGAAGAGGAAGAAGGAGACGAGGAAGAGGAGGAAGAGGAGGAAGAGGAGGAGGAGGAAGAGGGGGAAGAGGGGGAAAGAATAGAGGGCCGGCGAGATGAGCAGAGAGAGTAGTGGCACAATTGAGTGCCTCTGATCCTGCCGCCGGTGCTTCCGAGGTGCAGCGTGTGGAGGCCCGAGACAACATCGGCCATGGCCGGCCTCGATGCAGAGGACACGGACAAGGCCGCCCACGGGCACGGTGGCGGCATGGTGTAGAAGCCAAGGTGAGGTTGAGAACAATAGCAAGTTGTCTGGAGAAAAATAGAGGACTCGGCAGCTCAGTATAAAATTTTGCTCAACATAACGAGACCCGCTAATACACGTGCCATTTCAGCCACAGTCAGCCACAGTCACAGTCAGCGCAGTACGAGTACACACACAGTACGAGTAGTCGTGGCAAAGCAGGACAGTTTCATTATGACGCAGCTACATAAATCCACCAATAGCCTAGAGTCATGAAAGGCATCGTAAAACAAAAAAGGGGACGAGCAGAGCTGTCCAGGGGATAAAAAGAACAATGGAAGAATGGAAGAATAAAGAGAAAAGGGAAAAAGAATACGGCATGAATGCAAATTCAAACATATTAAAAACAACTGTAGCCTGCAGCGTCATCAGACTCTCGAGTCCTTGCTGTCATGTCCCTGGCGACTTGGTGGCTCGCAACCCCGGACAAGAGCGTGCGCATTCTGTTCATTCTACCCGTTCTTCTCAGGTGGGTGCTGAAGACGAATCGGCAGGTTCCGACGGCTTCCTCGTCGCCGAAGATGACGGGTACGTGCTAGGTGGATCAGGCTCGGGGGGGTAAGGGTCCGATATGTATGGATCCGAAGAATAGTCGAAAGGGGAGTAAGGGGCACGGGGGAACGCATAAGGGGCATAGTTGGTAGGAGAGTATGGGTGTGGTGCATACGCATTCGTAGGCGACAGTACTGTGATCCTGTCGGTGCCGGGGCCACCACCCCTTCTGCGTCGAGATGGCATTGCGGCAGCCCGGTTCTTTTGGGCCTCCAGAGCCTCCAGCTGCTCGAGTCTTTCGAGCCGCTCCACCTCCTCCAGTCTCTCTTGTTTCTTGGCTTTCCGGGCCGCAATCTCCATGGCCGCTTTCTTCGCATCCTCCTCCTCCTGCACGGCGGGCACCTTCATTGCTTTCCACTCGCGCCAGCCCTCGTAGTCGATCAGTGCCTGCATGCACCCCCATTCCATGATCTTCTTCTCCAGCCAAATAAAGTTTACAGGCTGTGTACATATCAGCAAGGCAGCAGTAAAGAGTAGAACAAGTAAACAAGTAAACCAGACTACGGGGGGGGGGGGGGGAGCATCTTACCTTTGTTAAAAAATCGTTGCAGCCAGCTTCCAAGGCCTCGTTGCGGTCGCTGTTTAGCGAGCTAGCCGTCAACGCGACAATAATGACGGGGCTCTTGAACAAGGACAGGTTCTCAAGCTTGTCCAGGCCGGGGTCACTCGATGGTACAAAGGCTTCGTCCAGCGTCGACACAAAAGCGCCAATAGAGTTGGCCCGCTCCAGTCGGCGAATCTCGCGCGTGGCCTCCAGACCGGAGACGATGGGCAGCTGAATGTCCATCAGAACCAGGTGGAAGCCGCCCTGTCGCCACTTGGCCACCGCTTCGCGACCATTCATGGCAGTCTGCCACCGCACCTTGAGCCGTTTCACAAACGCCTCGAGCAGCTTCAGGTTGATAATGTTATCCTCCACGATGAGCACGTTGATGGGTGGCACCGTCAGAGGCACGGTACGCAGTTCGCGGGTCAGCTCCTCTTCAAGCATCCGGTTCAGCTTCTTTGATCTCTTGGAGCGCAGCGGCGACCCAGGCCGCCCAGACGATCCATACCGCGATGGCGGCGACGTTATAGCCCCACTCAAGCCAGGACCGACTACCGTGCCATCTGCTCGGATGCCGACGGTCATTCCCATGCCCCTCATTTTGTCAAAGACCTTGGGGCCAACCTCGAAGCCCATTGAAGCCGTCCGGTTGTTGCTAAGATGCCCCTGTGTCGCCTTACTACTGCTTTTCTTGGGGATAGATCCTGGGTATTCTGCGTATTCCCCGAACTCTTTGAATTCGCCATTAGATCGGAAGGAGAATGGGGGGGGGAGACAAAAGGGAAAACAAAGGGGAAAAGGGAGAGAAAGCAGATGGATGGCTTACCATGGGGCTTTTCCGTATCAGCACCGCCTGCGCTTCCAGAGCGATGACGACTGACCTTTGGCCGCTCCTTGTGCGGTCTCCGGGTGCCGCCCAGAGAGGGTGCCTCGGGCGCTTGGCCTGGGGGCAGGTGGTTGGGCGCACGCGCCTGCGACCTCTGGCTTTCCAGATAGTTGCTAATGTGTGCCGACGAGTTACCGGGGACGGCCTCGGCGCCAAAGTAGTCGGTGCGCGCATCATAGGAATAGGCGCTGTGTCCGAGAGCTCCTCGAAGCATGGGATTGGCGGGCATGGGCCGGGGATAGGAGGGGCCGTAGACCAGCGTGCCGCTGCCGCCACCCAGCGAGGAGGCGGACGGGCTGCGACGAGCTGGCACGTCAATGGTGAGTGCCTCTTCCATTGTCTGGCCGCCGGGAAAGCTCTTCTGCAGGACGTCCAAGACGACCTCGTCGGAGCAGAGGAAGCGGCCACCGGAGGTGTCGTCGCGGGCGATCAACCGCAGCCCGACATCGGGCGCGTCATAGAGACGTCCCAGCGTGTTGCCATATTTCTGCAGCAGGGCCCCGCGTATATCGTCGACAACGTCCTTTTCGTTAAAGTGCACCAGAGTTGCCGACGAGCCCGGCCGACGCACCCACACCTTGTGCATCGGCTCCTTGGTCGGCATGGGGATGGGGCGGCTGTGAGATGTCAGTGTCGGGGTCGGGGTCGATGTCGGGTGTCGAGTCGAGTGTCGAGACGTCGTAGCAATGCAGCGCTGATGTAGTGATGGCGTAATTGGCACTGCAGAAGCAAGAGTTTCTGGCGGCGATAATCGGCGATGCGGGAATTAGCGCACTCCGGTATCTAGGTGTACCGGGGTCTGACAAAGGGAGCCTTCACTGCGCCGTCATGTTCGATGGTCTGTAATGGCGATCGATGATCCTATCGGAGGCAGTCTGAGAGATGGGAAGACAGCAAGAGAGACTTTGTCTGAAGAGCAGCGTTGCTCGGGGCAAAGCTAGCTTTGTGCACGGTGTGTCACGTGACATGTTGTGTAATGTAGCAGACATGCGGGGCATCGGAGCACAAAGAGAACGGCGGTGGTATTCTCGTCGTCTGCGGTCGGTCTGGAGACGACGCGTTGATGGTGTCTTTGTAAGACCATAATGGAGAGTTGCGAGAATTGTGCGACAGGAGAACAAAAGGAGTTGACTAAAGAGAAAGAAGAAAGAAGGAAAGAGGGAAAAAGAAGAAAAGAAAAGAAGAAAAGAAAAAAGGAAAAAAAAAAAAAAAAAAAAACAGAAAAAGGAAAAAGGAAGAGAAGAGAAGGGGGGAGAAAAAACGACAAAATACCATGCATTCATGCTCCACCATATTTCTTTTTTGTTTTCTCTCCAGAACCCCCGGCCCTCTGTTTGGAGCTGTACAAACAGATCCTGGTTGCGGTTGAAACGGTGAGGGCGTAGGTAACATCCGACATTCTCTGGCAAGGCTGTCATGAGAGCAGTCATGTCGCCTGACCAGAGACGCATCATGGCACGCGCGCAAACGTCCCTCTTATGCCGACATCCCACAGCAAATGAGAGCTCGTCCTCTATTATCTTCTCACATACGTACGCTGTTCAAGCTGCGAGCTTATCGGCCAACCATGGAGAGGATGACCAGTCGGGTTGCGTTCACCCCAGAGGGGAACACTCTGGGGGGAGGGGGGATGCAGAAGGAGCCACGGAATTGTGCTACGAGTGCGCCTGCTGCAGGCAAACCGGAGAAAACGGTGTGGTCAGGCAGCCATTTCTCACCCAACATTCTCATAAATAGGTCACGAGTCTCGCTGACCGACCTTTTTTGGTTTCACTGCCTCGCATTCTGCCCAAGGACATTGACTTAATTTAATTCATTTCATACCTTGATAGAGGGGGGAGGGTCGGAAACTCTTTCGAGGATCGGGGCGGCGTGACCCAAACAGCTCCAATGGCAGCAGCAGCCAAGTCTCTGGGTCGGTCGTCGGCTGCTGGACGAGCCTAATACGTGATGATACGTGGCAGAGAAAACGATGGACCTTCATCGCATGTCTGCAGGTGTGTTTGCCCGTCATATTTCTTCCGACCCTCCAAAAGGTCCCTTGTTATGTACTCTTTGTTGTCTCACTCCGTCTCCGTCTCTCTTTGTACTCTGTCTTTTTTGGTGGATCCAGTCGGACTCTGCAGCATGGTCAGTGGCTGCTGATACCATTATCCGATGCTCCTTGTCACATCTCAGTTTGGCCAGGGAAAGTGATCCTTCCTGTACCCATGCCCTATGAATAAGGAATCCGTGCTCGTCCTCCGTACTGCGTAGTCCTCGGATACCCTTACTCTCGTACATATGCGCTCATCATCCACGCCAATTCATAATCAGTACACAAGCGAACAGGGTTGACAAATAATATTTCATTCACAATTGTCTACCAGAACCAGAGCAGCCCACGACTTCAAGATAAAGTATGAAAATCGAGGCTCTCTCCACGAGTCCGCGAGGGGTAAAGTGAAAAAAGAGGTGAGAGACTGACAGGCAGAAAGCGCACCGCCTTGCCTAGTATAGCCCAAATACCCGTCTGCCCTCAAAATGGGTTTCCAGCAAGTCGGAGAGGGCGGGTAGCCAGAATAGAGTACTCTTCCAGCCATCGTCTCCCAACGGTACTGGCTCATCGTCGATGTCCTTATAGAACTCCAGGGTCTCTTTGGGAAGCCCACTCAAAATGTTGCCGTAGGACATGCCAAGGTGACAGGTGTTGAAGTTGGCAACGAGGCTGTTCATGTTCCCCTGCAGACACTCTTCCAGGGAGCGGTCCTGCGGAAGGCGGCGAGCAGAAATGGCCTGGGCGGCATTCTGGTGATCGCGGCGCTCCTTGTCGACGAGAATCCACACCGTGCCCTGCACGAGTACGCGGAGGGCAACGTAACCAATGTGGATGTCCATGAGCTGAATGGAGCGTAGACGCTTGCTCAGGGCACCATTGCCGTAGCCAAAGAGCTCGCTGAGAAGCCCGGCCAAGAAGAGTGACGACACATTGTCACACTGCGCCGTAATCAAGCGTGGCAGAGGCGACTTTCCGGGAAGGGTAAGCGAGTCAGGCGGTAAAAGAGGAACATTCAAACTGTTCTGGCCGACAAGGAAGGCAGACCCTGTTTTTTGGACTGTAGGGGCAGTCAGCCGAGTGACGGTGGATGGAAAGGAGAAAGAGAGGCGTGGTCTAGGGAGGCTTCATACATCGACCAAAGTCATATTGTAAGAGGGTAAGAAGCTCTGGGGCCTGTGCCTGTTAGTTGGCCTTTCTGGATCACGTTTGTCTTTTTTTGGTCCCCTCTCCAACACATTGTCCCACACTGTCCGAGACTTCATCCTGGAAGAGCAAAAAGAAAGTGAATCTTACCATTCCGGCCCTGACAAGCCGCAGTGCCTCACGATGTGCTGCGCTCTCAGAAGTTGCCCAGTCACCGACCATTTCCGGGATCTTGGTCCGAAGGATGGTGAGATAGTCATTCGGGTCAACGATGCCATAAAATGGCAGACTGATCCAGCAGTTGTTGCCTGCGGCGTCAGTGTAGAAGCGTCCGTCGACATCGCCCTCCTTCGGCTTAACCTGGCAGACCTTGATATACGATTCCAGAGCGGCACCACTAGAGAACAGAATATAGACAGGGCTGGAACCCACTTTCCAGTCTCCCGGCTGGAGAGATGGCCATTCGCCATCTCCGAAGCGCTTGGTGAGTTCTAGTCCGCCACAGCGGTGGAAGACGACACAACCCAGGCCAGGAGGATTCATTGTGTTCCTTTTCCAAGTGGAGAAAGAGTGAAAATGTCTAGACCAGGAGGCAAAGACGGCACAGATAGGGCTGTCTTTTGGAGAAGACGAGTTTTCGGTAGTGTGGATGTATGGATGTATATGGGCCAAGAAGGCCGGTATAGGGGCTGGACGAATATTGTAAAGGGATAGAGAGGGTGAGAGGTGCAGGGAAGGAGAGATGGGCAGAGGATGGATGGAAGAGAGCCGTGGAGAGAGTAATGTAGCGGCACCCTTTTATAAAGGAGGAGGAAGAACGGGACTTGGTTGGAACAAGCTGGTTTCGAGGGAAGACGGAAGTGCGGCAATCAGTCACTCTGTACGGATAGAGAGCTCACCGGTCAGGTCGGTCAAGCCTGATAGGATGCAAGTGTGATGCCGGGCTGCCTTCACACCATCTGCCCTGTGCTTCCGACGGGTCAGTCTGGCAAGTATCCGCCTGTTCTCACTGCATATTTGATTTCTTGATTTCTTGATTTCTTGATTTGTTGAATTTTTCTACTTCTTTTTCTACCCCCTCATGTTCCCTTCCTCTCCCCCCCTTCATTCTATTTCCCGTCCGTTTGATCCTCTTTCTGGCACATACATGGGCAATTGACTGGAGAAGCTGCCACTTGCACTCGTGCTTACTGTGGCCTGCACATAGTACTGTTTACGCAGTACTCTATACGCTGTAGGGGGGGGGCGAGTTATATAATCAGTGGAATGTGACCCACCGATACCATTTCTGCATTATTACTCCGTACTGCGTACTTCCCGCCTCCGTGAGAGCCCTACTGACTGTCTGGGGAATTGAAGATGGTACCTAGATTAGGTATGTTGATAGAAAGCAATGTACATAGTTGTGTATACAGCTTTGGTTTAGTTTTGGGGTCTATGTTTTGGGAGCTGAGGATCACAAGCGAAGACCTATCAGCTGAGAAGCGGATGAAAAAAAAAATAAAGGGGAAAAAGAATGGAAGAAGAAAAAAGAAAAGACAGAAAAAGGTAAAATAAAGACAAAAAGACAAGAGGAACACTAAGCAGTCTAGATGCGTCTCTTTATTCTCTTCGACATTCGTTCTCCTTTTTCCCGCTCTTTCTTCCTCACATCCTTGACATTCTTGACGTCCTTGACGTCCTTGACATCCGCACTGCTTCCGCAGATCTACTCCGTACTATGATGACCGTACAAAGTGCTAACAAAAGAGCCCTCCCTTGCTACGAGTAGGAGAACAAGCACAGGCCAATATTCCTCAATCCACAGGACCCGCCTGACCCTTTTCTTTTGTGGGCAACAAGTATACGTAGTAGAAATAGTACTACAGTTCTTTATGCATGGCCGCTGCAAGAGAGAAGGAGTATTATACAGGAGTACATATGGAGTAGTGGTACTTTCGCGAGACCCACTCCTATAAAGGCTTTGTAAAAAATCTTGGTCAGACCGCCTTTCATGAGCCTGTTTTCCATTGTTTCTGTTTTCTACTACTCCGTATGTATTGCCGTATGAGTACTCGCTTGCTGCCTTGCTCTGCATCTTGTTGTCATACTCGAAGTTACAACCATGGCCGCAACCGAGGCCGCAACAGACCACAACCTGACCGCATCGGACTGCAGCAGACTGCATCGAGAATCATGGCCACAACTAACATACATACTCCGTAGTACGTACGAGAACGAGTATGAGTACGCTGTACGAGTAATAAACAGTACGAGTATTTTCTCTTGTATCTGTGCAAGTACTATGTACGACTAGTATGATATTGTACACAGTGCGGGGCCATGTATACGCTACATACTCGTACTCGTAGAACCACGCCATCTACGAGTACACTGCAGTCGTTTGTCGATTGTGGAAGATCCGGACCAATCGCCGGGCTTTACCCACTCCGTGCGTGTTCGTACGAGTACGTACTTGTACGAGTACTCGTACAAGTAACACAGTAGTACATAGTACAGCATACGAGGTCGTGCAAACCACGAGCGCGTCCGTATGAGTGCGTCGTACAGTGTACACAGTACGTCTCAGCAGGGAGCGAGATGGGTGCAGTGCTCGTCTTGGAGTCCGTATAATATGTACTCGTACGCAGTACGCAGTACGATGGCACACCGCACAAGCAGTGCTCGTCCTGCTCACCCTTGCTGCTTCTGCTCCGCCGATCCTGCCTGACGCAGCAGAACTTCTCAGCTTGCGTTTCCATTTGTGCTGTTATCCTTGTCAGGCACGCCAGCCAATCAGTACCGCCCATTCGATCTGCTGCCAGCTGGTACAATCTCCATCTTGCAAGTACCATTACGCTAGTCTCGGTACGACTTTATTTTTATTTACGCTAAGCTGTTCCTGGGAGAAGGAGAAGCATGAACATGTGCTAGTGCCGCCGTCGCCACGCCAAATCCTAGCCTAACGCCAAAGTCCAGAAGCCCCAAGCCCCCAAGCCCCCCGCCAAAGCAAAGCCCCATAGCACCAAAAGCAGCCAAAGCCCCCTGTTGCGCATCGCTCTTTGTACGCTGTTGATTCTCGTGCATTATACTCGTAGTTTAGAGAGCGACATCAAGATCCCTTTGGAGGAGTACGAGGAGCGTACTGCGTACGAGCACGAGCCGCACATCGCCAACAAGAAACCAGCAAGAAACCAGCAAGAAAGCCCCAGTCCTGCCAGAGCTCCGTCCCGCTCAGCCCCTGCTCAGCTGGCCTGCCGTGTTTTCCTGCATGCCAGAGCCTTCCCAGAACGTCCCTGCCGTAGCCGCTCCTTTCTCTTCTCTTCTTTCTCTTCCGTCTTTCCCCTTCTCTCTCCTCCTTCTTCTCTTTTTCCTCCTCCTCCTCCTCCTCCTCTCTGCTCTCTCCCACCTCGTACTGTTCCCTGCGTCTGCCTCCCCTTTGCATGACCCTGTCTCGGCTTTGTGCAAGTCCACTGCATTCCTGCCCTTTGCATTCTGCCAGGTTGCAACCCGGCAGCAGCATTCATTCCCCTGCCATTCCGCAAACAGACATTTAGGGTCACCTGTTTCGGAAGCGGCGTTTACTAGCACCCCCCTTTCTCGCTCTTGCCTTTTTTATTTTTGTTTTTATTTTATTTTTTGGCTAGTACTGTTTCTTTTCTCTGTCTTTTTTTTTACCCTTCTTTTCTTCGACTTTCTTGTTTCTTCCTCCTCTTCGTCTTCGTCGTCGTCGTCGTTCTCCTCCTCCTCTCCGTCCTCTTCCTATTTTCTACTCTTGTTCCTCTGAAATTCACATCTCTCCCACCATTTACTTTACAGGAGACAGGTCGGCAACACTCGGTCACTTCTCCCCACCCTGCGGCTTTTTTTTTCGTTATTTTCTACTTTCTCCTTTCTCTTGTCGCTCGTCACTCTCTTCTCGCCAGCTTCCACAACTCTCCTCTCTGGCTCGTTCACTCCAGCCTGCTGCTGCGTCACCAACTCCTTATTCGAACCTATCCGCACGATCTGGTTCCTCTGCAATTGCAACACGGGAATCCTTTCCCCGATCCTGTTCCGATCCTCTCCCATCTGCATATCCAGTAAGTCGGTCGCCGTTGTCTCGTCATGTTTACTGGCCCTCGCCCGCCATTCCCGGCTTCCCTCACACCCATCTGAACCTGTCATTTCCCGCGGCTATTGATTCCTTTCTTTTGTTTTCGTGTTTTCTATTCTCCTTCTCTCATTTTCTCTCGCGCTTTTTCTCTCTTGTATTGCCCCCCCATTCCTTCCTGCCCACAACGCCGGCATGGGCAGTTGTCTGCTTGTTTTGCATTGCTGGCAGCGGAATCAGAGACTTGTCCTGGCCTAGACTCTCACCCGCACACTTCCAACTGGCTGTTTCATATTTCTTTGCTCAGGCGGGCTGCCAGCCGGCTGGGGCGCTGGTTCTTTATATGCCACACCCCCCCTTCTGTTTTGTACCCTTTTGAGCCGGTTCCAACAGGCCTGCGTTGTTCAACGAGTGCCGCTACCTATTTCTGCTTAATTCTTGCTAACCCAGAAGTCTGTCTCCCTCGCCGTTATCCAGCCACGCGAATAATCCCTTGCTTGAAATTACCCACTTTCTCGTCAGCCCGGAAACTGTCCACCTCAGGTACCCCTATTCGACAAACGGCAAGTTTAGTTTCCAAACACAAATCTTTCGTCGTTGGCTTGCATCGGCACCCTCAACTGGTTACCGCTCCGCTTTGTTCTGTGAGGAAAAGACCAGAGACCAACAAGGAGAGGGCGAGAGCACCCCGTCTTCGTCCACATGCCTAGATTTCCGGTTGCCTTCAGTCGGCGGAAGTCATCCGTCGACAACACCGATCATGCGTCAGTGACTGGCCCTTCATTTCGCGTGCTAGACCGCTCCGAGCTGTCCAATGCCTCAAAAAACAGCGACCCTGACCACGCCCCTCGACCACCCACCGTCTCCCGCACCATGCCCAGCCATTTCATGTCCGACTCCACCTCTGGAGACGATAACATCTTTGCTGATCTGAAGAATGACCAGTACGTCTGTCTTTTGCGCCATAGCCCCTGCTTTCCTTGTGGCCACTAACAGTGCGGCAGAGCATACAGCAACGCGTTCAACATCGTTTCGACCGACGCAAATGGACAGCAGCACCAGCACTTTCAGTACCAAGAAAGCAAGCATGCTTTTAGCGATGTGCCACCCCCGCCTGTTCCGAAACCGAGTTTTCTCAAGTCTGCTGGTCGCACGTTCTCCTTTGGTCAGAAGAAGCCTCCCTCCTATCCTCATATAATCGAGGAATCTGTGCAAGGATCACCACAGAAGCAATTTAGTCGAGATCGCGCAGCAACGTCTTCTACGACGAGTACTGCTACTCCGCCGAAATTGGAAGAAGGGTTTAGTCTCGATCTCGGCGGCGACTTTAGCAAAATGGTCGGCGGTTTTGACAAGCGTGGAAGCGCCATCGCTGCCCACGAGGGGTCAGAGCGCCTTGCTTTGGCTCCCCGGTCACTCACGGGCAATCGTCTCAACCAGCCCACCCCCATTCAAGTAGACCTTTCTACAAAGGTTGAGCCATCACCGTATTCCTGGGGTAGTCACGCTTCAAATGATGGCCTATTGAACTCGTCTTCAAATGGCGTGTCGCTCACGAATGAAAACACCCCACCACCAGTTCCCAGGCACGTAACTCTCACTGACAATAGCTCCGAGCCGGCTGCTGCTGCAAACAGAACACTGCCAGCCTCAGGTTCTGCCCCCGTGCTTTCCCACCAAGCTGAAAATGGCCTCCGGAGAAGCAGCGCCATCTTTGGCCGTCGTCGGTCTACAATTGATACTACCCCAGAACCAGAAGCTGAAGATACTGTGCTTCTCAGGGATTCTTTCTCAGCTGTCAGCAAATTTTTAACTGGCGGTGACAACACTGCACAAACATCTGCGGGTTCTAGCAACCGCTTTAGGCGAAATGAAGATTCGCCAGCATCTGGCTACAAACAGCTGCCTACAGAAGGCTCTCCCGTTGAGGACAGCCTCTTTGATCTACCGCTTAGTCACCCTGTTCAGACAACCCAACGCGCTGCGAAACAGCCGCCCGCACAAGCTGAGACCAAAGTTATGACACCGGAGCAATTCGAGCGCTATAGGAAAGACAAGGAACTAGAGACCACCAGAGCAACTCTTTACATGGAGCACAATGATGCAAACGGCAACGACGAGGATAACTATGAGGAGGATGAGGATGAAGATGAGGCCGAAAAATTACGAAGAGCCGCCAAGCAGAGACGCAAGCAAGAAGCACACATGACGGTATATCGCCAACAAATGATGAAAGTGACTGGTGAAGCTGCTTCCGGCACTCCCACACAGTCTTCTATGCATATTTCTGCGTCAACTCCCAACTTGACCAGTATTAATGGTGGTGCGGCTCTGGGCGTATCTGCTCCCACTCAACAAGGGGCCTCTGATGGCTCAGACGACGACGAAGAAGTGCCGCTTGCTATCCTAGCTGCCCATGGATTCCCAAACAAAAACCGACCGCCAACGCGACTGAGCACCATGATGTCCAACCCCAACTTGCGTGCCGCCACCGGTCCAAGCTATCAGCGGCCCGGCTCAGCTATGGGAGATGCCCCTAATGGCAGTAGTGGACGGTTGCCTCCATTTGCCAGAAATCTTCCCCAAGACCCCTATGGGTTAGTTAGCCCACCAATACGTGAGTCACTTCATTTCGGGGCTGGCTCTCCGGCGTCTGTGCCGCCAGGTGGTCTTGTCGGAGTAATCGCCAATGAAGAGCGTTCGCGGGCTATGCGGAGAGGTAGTCCTGCTGTAGACTCTACGAGCAAGCCGCTGCCACCATCTATGACTGGTCTTCCACTTGATCCGATGGCAGGGATCCCGCCACATATGATGTATCCGGGAATGGTTCAGCCGCAAATGCTGTCTGCCGGTGAGCAGGCCCAAATTCAGATGACACAGCAAATGCAGCAGTTCATGCAGATGCAGATGCAGTTTATGCAAATGATGGCCAACTCAAATCCCAACGCCAATGGCATGAATATGACTCAAGGTCCTGAGGGCCAGTATCCTAATTTTGGTGCGATGGGCATGAACCCGGCAATGAATGGGGCTGGCTTGAATGGTGGCGGGCTCGATACGATGAGACACTCTTTTGTGGACAACGGGTCTGTCATGGATTTCTCAGGTCAACGGCAGGATACACACATGAGAACCATGAGTATGGTGCAACCCAGTTCCGCTTCGTGGGTCCAGCCTTTAGGGGCTGGTATGGGCGGAGGCTATACGCCATCGATTCGAGTACAAGGTGCAAATGGATACGCCCCTTCGATTGCGCCGTCCGAGCGGAGTAATGTCGGCCTTCCGGGACGGTATCGACCTGTATCACATGTTCCAGCAGCTTCACAACCTAGCGATGCTCGTAAGTCTGTTGCGATGACTAGCGTTCTAGGTACCACTACAGGTAACGCTGCCATGTCTAATGGAAGCAGCACGCCGGGCACGATAAGCCCGGGATGGGACAACACTCGAAAACAGATAAATCGGTCGCCGCTGAACAACAGCGCAAATGTCGACGAAGACGATGATGACGAACAAGGCTGGGCTGCTATGAAAGAGAAGCGCGAAAAGAAGCGTTCGATATGGAAGTCAAAGAAGATTATTGGCACCGAAATTGGTGCTCTCATCAGCTAAGATCTTCCAAGCTACTATCAGCCTTCTGTCAGCCACCTCTGCCCTCTCCTTTATTAATACTCTTCCAACTTTTCATTATCATTACTTTTTACATAATAGAGACCAAATGTCGATCTAGGAGACGCTATCGTTTGTACATTTCACAAAGGGGACATACAAAAAGAGTTGGTATATGACCGTCATTAGCATTTCATGTTGTTGTTTTTCGTCTGCGTTTTTGCCTTGTGGCTGTTCACTCCAGCTCTTTACTGTTTTGTTCTGTTCTGTTTGTTTAGGGGCATTTAGAATCATTGTGTGCTTACACATAAAATAGGTAAAGTAAGGGTCTATTATATTTGGTTTTTTTGCCATTGTCTATCTAGTCTGCTTGGCCGGGAGGTCAACAAACGACGCGCACCAATGCGAACTAATTGAATAATATATGAATGTGCCCCAGACACTCTCTAAGTCACGTTATGAATACAGTGCCATTTCTGTGGAATTTTTAATGTGCCCCCTCTCTTTCTGTATTGATTGGATAATAATATTTCATGTTTTTTCTAGAGGCATAACCAAGATGTATATCTAGATATCAGTTCAGCTTCCCGGCCTGCCATGCCCGTCTCTTGACAGCCATTTCAACGGCAGCCGAGCCCCAATCCTCGCCGTGATTATGGCTGCCTTCAATGACACCGGCACGTGCCAAGCCCTGCCGCTCATTCAGTACTGTGAGCAAGCCAAAAACAACAGGCACGCCCGTGTCTAGCTGCACGCGCATGAGTCCCTGCGAGACGCTATCGGCAATGTATTCAAAATGCATCGTCTCACCCTTGATAAGCACGCCAATGGCAACAAGGGCATCGAATGGTTTCGTGGATGGACCGCCGCCGCTTGAGTTGGAAGCTTTTGCTGCCGCTTTCAGGTCGCTGGTGCTGCCTCCGAGAAGATCGCCGGCAGACAGGTCAGGACCGGCAGCCGAGGCCGACTGAATCTGAGATGCTGAGAAGAGCCTGGTTGTATTCACTGTCAGCAAGTCTTGCACAGATGGATCTGCGGCAGTAGAAGCCAATGACTACTGGCTGTTCAGAACAATAGCAATATTGACAGCGTGAAAGGGATTGTAAAGCAGGTGACTGAAAAATCGACAATCCACCAAAGGATTAAACGCTCACCTCTGGACAGCCACTGGTAGTTCCCATGCACCCGGAACCGTTTCCACCACAATGTCAGCCGCTGCAACGCCGCTCTCGAGAAGCTTGGCGCGTGTGCCATCTAGTAGCGGTTCGATGATGGCCGAGTTCCAGCGGGCATGCACGATGCCAATACGCAGACCAGTGCCGTCGTGCTTCTCCGTCAGCGGACCCTTGTCATGCATGATTGCGGGGAGGGGGGAGGGGGAGATAAAGAGATGGATGAAGATATGGGAGAACAAGAATATAAAGAGATAGTATTTTGGTATTTTCCAAAGAAACACGGCAATGGTAGAGTGTGCGTGTGAAGAGATAAATGGCAAGAAATGCAGGAGAATGGAGTAGCCAATTGCTCGACTGTCAGCTCTTCTAGAATGCTGGAATACGGCGAAGAGGGGCACCGATGAGAGGGGGTTGTGTTAGTCAGCGCATTGAGGAGACGCTAAACTCACCTTCTCCAATATACCAATAATACGTAATATATGTGATTTCCTCGATATGCACAGGGATGTCTTTGATCGTTCTTTCCATTTTCAGGCGAGATGGACGTCGTAGTCGTGGCGATAGTCTGGGCTGTGACTTCCGCCATCTATCTAGGCTGTTCTCCTGTTCTCCCTTTTTTCCAATTCTTGTGTATGTTTTCTCATGAGTGTCTTGAAAGGGGTTCTACTTTTGAAAGTGCGGACAAAAGCCCTGTCTATTTTATCTATGAAAGAAAAAACAGCAACTATTCAGGCAAGGCTCGTGAACTAAAAGTATCTCCCTCATGGCAATCAAGGCTCTGCCAGCTGATGCTTCCCAACTGCTCGTCTCCTCTTCTCTTGTTATTTCCCCGACGAGCCTGGTCAAGGAGCTCGTGGACAATTCCATTGATGCTCAAGCTACGTGTATTGAGGTACTCATATCTCCAAACTCGGTTGATCAGATTGAGGTCCGTGATAATGGCCATGGCATTCTCCACGACGACTTTGATGCTTTGGGAAAACTGGGCTACACCAGCAAGATCACCAGCCTTTCTGATCTGCAGACGAGGGCTGCCGGTGGCGCCTCGCTTGGCTTTCGTGGCCAGGGCTTGGCAGCTGCCACGACCCTAGGCCATGTCCGAATGACAACGAGGACGAAAGGAGAGTCAGCTGCCGTGTCCTTTCGGCTTGTTTCCAGCGCTGGCGGCAGAGGTGATGGCAGAGGTGGTGGTGTTGTCCCAGGAAGCCTAAAGCCTACGGCAGCTCCTGTCGGCACGTCTGTGACAGTGACTTGTTTGTTCGCATCGCTTCCTGTTCGTCGCCGTGCCGCTCTTTGCGAGGTCACAAAGACAATTGCTGCTATTAAGAGACTGCTCTGTGGCTATGCTCTCTCCCGACCACGGCTGAGGCTGAATTTTAAAGTCCTCCGACAGCCGGCAGCTGCATGGACGTATCACAGCAACATTTCTAATACACCTCGGCTTCAGATGACGCCACAGCAAGACTGCCACGACATGCAGATGCGGGAAGCGGTACGCAATCTCTTTGGAAATGAAGTAGCGCAGCTCTGTCAAGGCATTGTTGTATCTGGTGACACCCTCCTCCGAGACGCCGGGAGCCATGTGCAGCAATTTCCACCGACACCCGGCCTCACAGTTACATCTCCAGAGGACGAAAACACTCTGAAAGGATTCGTCTTTGAGGCCTTTCTGCCTAATCCGGGCACCGACCTATCTAAACTGACCATGGGCAGCTTTATTTCTGTCGATGGCCGGCCTCTTTCATCCCAGAAAAGGAGCAGTATTGTCTCAAAGCTCCGTGCTGTGTTTCAAAGTTTTCTAGACGCGCAGACACCCCAGCAGCAAAGACATGTTCGGGATGCATTCTTTCTGTTAAACATGTCCTGCCCTGCCGGTAGCTATGATCCAAACATTGAACCGTCAAAGACGGATGTGCTCTTTTTCAATGAGAGGTTGGTGTGTGATGCATTTGAGCAGATCTGCAGTCGCGTGTATAAAGTGGCCAGATATGGGAGGCCAATTCCAGCACCAGCTGTTGTGAACGTTCGTGGCCTCAATCCCCAGGTGCTTAGCTCCAGTGCGGGACAGGCAACTGTTGCTACTAGACGTGAACGACCTATTTGTATGCGCCGGGCTGTCCTTCTTACGCGAAGTAATGCGAGCAGTTCGCGCAGGCTGCTGATGCCACCGTCATCCAACATGATGGATCCCAACCGCAGAGCTGGCGATGCGTGGCATAAAGCGATCTCCGAAGGGCGCGTGGGCCGTTCTGTTCTCGCACGGAAGGATGGATACCGGCAGACGACAATATCCTTTGGAAGACTGCATCAGAGGGGGCAACGGCAACACAGAATATGTCAAGTTGGATCGAGTGAGCAGACATCTGGGTCGAGGGTGAGAGCAGCAGATGCTGAACAGGCTGAACAGACCAAGCAAGCTGTAGGGGGTGCCATAGAGTCACCACCAGTGAATGTGATGACGGTGGATCTAGCCAGGCTGGAGAGAGCCTTTCTCAGGTTTGTATCTGGCGGTGGCTGGAAAGAAGAGGACACCAGCCTCTCATCGATAGACAGGATTGATGTGTCGTTGGTTAGGAGCCGACTGAGACAGGTACTCCGTAATCGCCGGGTTGCTGGCGAGAGCTAGATGTCCGTGGCATCCGAGGATGGAGAGGTGAGACCCGAATGTGGGGATGCATATTGGTACGATATAGTGGACGGGAGCGGAGGGGGAGGAAGCTATATTTGGACGTTGAAGAATGTACTCAGTATTAAGGAGTACAGAGTAAATACGGTACTATCTGCCGTAAAGTTGAGCATTGTGGCTTGATCCTGTGCAGGAATGACCATGCGTCTGAGCACGTACGAGTACGAGTACGAGTACTAGATACCGACAGGCTCCTTATCCGAGGTAATCCTGGAGATGGTGAATATGGGATGCCACTCTACGAGTGGTTTCTTGACTGTCTTGACAGTGAACCCGGCAATGTGTGAGTACGAGTACATACGAGTACTGCTTGCGTAGATGACCGTACAAGTAGTACTCCTATACGTGCGGTCGGATAGTACATACGGAGTACTCCTTACTTGCCAGGTCCAGAGAGAAAGGGTAGTGTGGGTCAGTGTAAGAAGTACACAGTACGAGTATGTACTCCGTACTCGTACATACGCTACATACGGAGTAGTACGTACTCGTACGAGTTCTCGTACGTATAGTAGCGCACACAGTTCTCGTATATTGGAGTTAGCTTGTATTACGAGATTTCGAGTTATGGAGCTGTGTTATGCACCATGGCTGAGCAGCGGCTGACTATCCTTGTCGGAGCGTATAATACTGATAATACGGAGTAGTCCTTCTGCTCGTATACTCCGTACGAGTACATTTGGCTCAGCAGTATTATTTGTCTCCCCCAATGGCTGTAAGTATAGTACTAAAGTGCTTGGTGCCTGTCAGTTGCATTTGTTACTGGCAAAATGCTGCGCCAAGGGATGTAGACCAAAAGAGAGGACACAAAACTCGTATATGAACTAAAGCAGGCGTTATGTCACTAGCACCACGACCTGGCGAAGAATAATAATATAATACGAGCCCACCAACTCGGCCTGCACATGCACCAAAACGTTCTTGATTTTGCATAGACCCGCTTTTAAGGACATCAGGTAATACATTGTATTAATAATATTACAGAAATAGGTGAAAGAAGAGATGATATACGGGAGTAGCGGGCTGAATCCGCCGGGCACTGGTTCTCGTACTAGTACAGTACTCATTCCCCGTAATATACTTGGTCGGCACTGCCGCCTGCGTACTATGTAGTGAAGGAGCAAAAAGTAGAAGAGGAAGAAAAAGGAAAAAAGGGGGAAGAGAGAAAAATAACTACTCCTAAAAGACAGAAAGAAAACCCCAAAAAAAGAGAAAAAGAATTAAAGGAATAGAAGGGAAAGAAGGGAAATAGGAAAAAAGAAAAAAGGAAAAAAAACCAGAAGAAAAAGAAGTAGAGACAGGGAAGAACCAGGAAGGCGCAACCCGAGTCTCTTTTCGAGTCGCATCTGTTCTGCGACTTTTCATTCTTTTTCTTCCTTTTTTTTTCTTACCATTCTTTTCTTTTTTCATCCATAATTCTCTCCAACGCTTTTCCTCAACCCCCCCCTTTCGTCCTATTTGTCCTTCTGTTCCTCTTTCGCGCTTTCGCTCGCTTGCTAGCTCGCTACCCCCCCTATCTATTTCTTTTCTACCAGGCACCAAACAGACGCCCCTTTTCTCATTGCTCGTGTATTTGACGTCTTCATCTTCTTTTCCACATCTACGCGTCTGCGCACCCGCGTGTCTACGCATTCGTGTCGTTAGAGGTAGGGCTACAATTTCCTGCATAGCCATTATCCGGGTCCAAGGTTCGTGGGCTCTCGCCATCTCGTCATAACCTGTCGAGGACAACAAAGCAACAAAGCAACAAAGCAGCGAAACGACAACAAGACGCCCAAATCGCCCTGGCCAGCAGGCACACCTCACACATTGCCGACACGTCCTCGCCCTTTTTTTCTTTCTTTTTTTTCGCTGCCTTGCTCTGGCACTAGCGGGCTCGCCGTCCACAATGAGGCGCTTGTAGCCCAGGCAGATGCAATCTTCATTCTCCCCCGCCCCCAAGCTTTCACCCTCTTACGCGTCTATCTCTCCTCTCCTTCGTGGCCAATGAACCAGGCTGTCCTGCCCCACCCCGACTGTCCCTCGCCTCCTCGAGTCTGTCGCCATATCTCGAGTGATATCATGGCGCCTCCAAGCAGCAGAGCCGGGAATGCCGTCGGCGTTTTTGGCCGGCTACAGCCAGATTCGCCATCCTCTATGCAGTCTCGCACGCCGTTGTCGACTCCCTCTGCCTGCCGACCATCTTCTCTCTCCCACACCTCTAGGCAACCGGCCGCTCGTCAATGGCATCTCCTGCGCAGCAAATGTGCGGCTGCACACTCCCTCGTGACGGCTCTTTTGTTGCTGCTTCTCGCCGAATCCTGCCTTCTCCAACCTGCTGCTGCTGTCAGCGTTGCCTTCCAGAACTGCCTCGCCGACTACTATCTGAACCACGAGAACCCCGTCTATCTGCAATGGGTGCCTCTCCACGTCGATGCTTCCTTCGACACCGAAAACGCCACTCATGGCCTCGTCGTCACAATGTACGGCAACGTCACCGGAACTCTCACTAGCGAGACTCTGCCAGCATGGAACAGCTCCGACTGGGCCGACGACTCTTTTCTCGACGGAAAGATACTCGAAAAACCTGAGCCGAACTCGCCCAACCCGAAGCTCACCACTCTGCACTCCAAGATCAACGTGCTCACGTACCAGGTCTGGGATCACGACACCAACTTTTGCAATTCCTCGCTCTTCAACGGCAACTGCCCGCTCGCGCCCGTCTTCAATACCAGTGTCATATCGCTGGCCGACCTGCCTGCTGCCACTATGGCCAACGACTTTTACTCCACCTATGCCTTTACCTCATTCTCGGCCACTTTTATTATCCGCTACGGCAATGACGAAGTCACCACTGTTGGCTGTGTCTCTGCCACCGTCACCCCCCATCTTGGCAGCCTCGGCTGGCTGGTCGGCTTTCTTCCGCTCATGGTTCTCGTCGCCGTCGGCTTCGCCACCGTCTTTGCCGGCATCTACAGCCCCTGGGGCAGCACCAATATTTTCCACTGGACCTCCAACTACGGGCGCGACCCAGACCTGCTTCGTCTGGTGACGCCTGGCTTTGGCGACTGCCTGCAATACATTCAGTATGTCGTCTTGACCGGCAGTCTGACCCTCGCCTATCCGGGTTTCTACCAGCCCATTGTCAGCCACGGGGCTTGGTCGTCTCTCATGTTCAACGAAAGCTTTGTCAGCAAATCGCCCGGCATGCAAAGTGTCGTTGATGGAATCTACTATACCAATGGAAGCTACGGACTGCAGAATACAGCCCAGCTCATCGGCATGGCCCGTGCCGACGACATCTGGGCTGGCATGGTCGTCTGGCTGATGGCCATCATTGGCAGCGCCCTCGTTCTCTTCCAGCTTGGATTCGGCTTGCAGTGGCTGTACCGCTTCATACATCGGATTCCAGAGGAGGATCTACGTTCCAAGAACTGGCCCTTTTCTGTCGGCAATGTAATCCGTATCGTGTTCAACTATTTTCTGCTCCCCTTGGTCGCCCTTTCAGCCTTCCAACTCGTCGTTGCATCCGAGTCGCCTGCCTACACCGTCGCTCTTGCCGCGCTGACTCTTTTCGTTGTCATCGTTTTCGCCTCCTGGCTTCTGCGTCTCATTATTTCCACAAAGCCGCGTGCCGTCCTGTTTGACGATCTGCCGACCCTTCTTTTCTACGGGCCACTATATAATGCATATTCAGACGAAGCTGCCGCCTATGCGCTGACCCCAATCTTCCTCACCCTCGTGCGTGGGATTGCCATTGGTGCCGTCCAGCCTGCAGGTATTGCGCAGATTGTATTACTCGCCATCTGTGAAGTTATCCAGATTCTCACTTTGCATGCCTTCCGTCCATACCACAGCCAATCGTCCATGAACGCCTACCACACTCTTTTTTCTTTGGTTCGGTTTATCACCATCATGTTGATGATTGCCTTTATTCCGGCTTTGGGCCTGACAGAAGGTACAAAGGGATGGATTGGTTATGTCATTTTGGTCATACATGCAGGCGTACTGATCTTGGGCTTTTTCTTAAACGCTATTCAAACCGTGCTCGAAGTTATTGCCCGCATCGCAGGTGCTGGTGGTGACGATATTACGGGCCAGACAAGAGGTGGCTTATCCAAGATCTTTGGCATGCGCCAGCTATCCAGGCGGATGCCTCGCAGAAGTGTGGGCATCATCTCCCGCCAAAGCCAGCTCTCTAGCTCTGCTATGCTTTATTCGGACGAAGTCACCAAGGCCGGCTATGCTGCCATGCCTGGAGGGCGCCTCCGTAGTGAGTCGGCCGGCAGTATTGGCGTGCTCATGGCCGGGAAGCCTGGTCAGCGCAGTTCCTCCGCACTTGACAACTTGAGCCTAGATGGACCCATGTTGGCACCGGGTAGCCGGCAGCTCGATAGCGGAGAGAGCGCTTTTACCCCCACTACAATAGGCGAAGCCTCCAACTTTTCTTTTCTACCGTCGCCAGGTGCCAATCACCCTACTCGGGGTATGAGCTCTGTGCCAGGCGTCACGTCTGCAGGGGGCGAGATCACAGGCCCATACTACCGGCCACCACGACGAGCCAGACGGGCAACATTAGAAAGGGATACGGTGTCGTCCCCTGCCGACCGTACGCGTGGCTCATGGGCTAGTTCTGATTGGACACAGCGAGCAGCGGTACACAGCGGTGCTCCTTCGACAAGAGAGATCGAGGGAGGTGATGGTGCTGAGAATGACCAGGGTAGTAGTGGCGCTGTTGGTGCTCCTGGAGGTGAAGCAGACTCGAGTGCCGAGCCAGCCGATGGTGGCATGAATTTCACCCCACCGCCGATTATCTCGCCACGAACAGATTACTCGACACGTGAAGTGGACTTCTATTATGGGGTCCGCGGCGAGCGACTGAATTCAGATGCCCCTGGCCGCAAGCTAGGTACGGGACCAGCCGACCCAACAGGGCCCATGTCATCGGCTGCCGGATGGCTGCGTGGCTTCTTGGGCGGCAAGAGCAAAGAGAAAGGAAAGGGGTTTGAGGTTGTACGGAGTGCTAGAATGCCACCTGCAATGATGGCACGCGGGGGAGATTATGAAGACGAGGGACCACCACCCGGCATTCCGGTTGCTATGGATGTGATCCGGCACGGGCCGATTGAGTCTGACGATGAGGATACTGTCAAGGGTCAATCTAAGAATGGGCGGAAACGGCATAGCCGTTCGCAGTCTGCCATGGGTATTCAGGGCAAATTAGGGACATCTGAGCTTTTGGATGCTGAAGGCAATCCGCGGGACGAGGATGCAACGAGTGACACTAGTGAGACCAGCGTGACCAGCGAGACCAACGAAATTAGCAAAGCTGGCAGAGCTGGGAGGGCGAGTGATGGTGAGAATACATCTGTAGACGAGGCCGTCTCTATTGAGCCGACGGGTCTCGTTTCCGACAGACCACCTTCTCTGCCACAGATTGATATTGGCGGAAGTATCCACATTCCAAGTCGACTTCCGAGTCGGCATCATTCCAAGGCAAGTGGGTACACATCCGACAGTCAGAGATCCCAATCACGAGACGCTCGCGGGGAAGTGGTTCTGTTGAACCTGCCTACAGTTCCGCGTAAGAGTTCGCGCAGATCGGGCTCGTGGAGTAACCGCGAAGCGCCATTCTCCCTCGCTCCGCCTCCGACATCCGCAGAAGTAGCAGCAGCAAGGCAGGCAGCTTATGAGCGAAGCCAGAGCGGATCGTCCCGGGACAGAAGGCACTCTCCAGCGCCGTCTTCAGCAGCGACAACCACGGTTGGGGAGTTTAGTCAAGTTGCTCTCGATAACGATAGAGCCCCATCCGAACATGCTGGTTCGCGCAGTGACGGCTATGTTCAGCAGGGAAGCATTAGTCGGATTGAGTCACAGCAGTCGGGTCTGCTAGAACACTCTACGGAAGTTGTGGAAACCAAGTAGCTGAAGTCGAGGTTTCTCTACACTTTTGCACTGGTTTTAAGCCAGAGACTCGCACTATTTTCTTTTTACTTTGGTGCTGCACAAAACAGCAAACGATTTACATTATTCTAATCGGCGAGTCTCTTGGGGCTTCTGATTTTTAGGGAAGGGTCTTTGGTTTATCTTTGTTTTCCTCTTTTTATCCTTTTGTTAGCGAGGAATGCAACATTGGCTGGTCAGCGATTTGGCGCAAAAAGGGGGAGCATGAATTCGGGTTCTATTGGGGGAAAACCTCTTGCACAAGGATGCGTGGGCGAATTATGGTTCTCTTCTCTGTTTCATACAAGGGGAGATTATTACAGGCTGCCCCCTCCCCCCCAGTGTTGTGAGAGGCTTTTTCTGTCTCTATAATGATATTATAGCCTAGAAATACAAGTTTGCATAAATGCATATTCGTGTAATTCTAGTTTTGTTATCGCCGATAAGCTCTTTAAAATTTCCTCGTTCAACTCCTTCACCTTTTGCTTTTCCGGTCCCTTCCTTCCATACACGTTATATAAAGGAGAGTTGGCATTGTGCATTGTTGATTTCCTTGCTGCTGTCTCTGCCTCTCTTTCTTCTCAATTTTCACATCCTCACATCTCATGGCCAAGACACGACCTGGTGCCTCTAAAAAGGCACGGTCAAAGCGGGGACACAGTGGTCAACCGCAGCCGCGATCAGCAGCGACAGTATCCAAGAATGAGACGGCAGCAGGACGACCAAAAAAGACTGTGCGCGTGTACCTAGAGGAGGCCATGGCTGCCATGACACAGGGCGAGGTTGGCGCAGCACTCGAATCTGCGCGGACGGCGTACAACATAATAGACGGTGCAGAAAAGGACAAGAGCAAGCAGGGCCACAACACAATATTGGACGGGGTGGGGAAAGCAGCAGTGTGTGCTCTGCTGGGTGAGATTCTTCTGGATTCGGGCGAGGTTGACGTTGCACGGCAAGTGCTAGAGACAGCAGCCCAGCTAGATCCAGAGGGCGCTCTGCCGGAAGCGCTGGGAGGCGGCCCCGACAAGTTTCTGTACCTGGCACAGCTGAGCGAAGCGGGCGGGCGCGAGAGTATTGATTATTTCGCAGCAGGGCTGCAATCTTTGCGACTTCGGCTGCAGAACATGGATGCAGAGAGGCCGGCGAACAAGGGCGGTGGCGACGGGCCGAACCCGGAAGGTCACAAAGACGGAGCTGGCGAGGACGGTAGTGGGATTTCCGAGGCTCAGGAAGTCCGGAATAAGATGGCACAGGCGCTGTGTGCGATGGCGGAGGTGTGGATGACAGACCTCTCGTTTGAGGCCGAGTGTGAGGAGCAGTGCGAGAGGTTGGTGACAGAGGCGTCCTTGCTGGCGCCGACGTCGCCCGACGTCTGGCAGACGCTAGCCAGTGTGCGCGTCAGCCAGCAGCGCCCTCTAGATGCACGTGCTGCGCTCCAGCGTAGCCTTGATCTGTGGGTGGATCTGCCGCCAGACCACCCGGCCGTACCTGCGTTCAGCGTCCGTGTTGGCCTTGTGCGCCTGCTTCTGACCGTTGGCTGGCTGGACAAGGCTGCCAGTCTATCTACGACAAGGCTGCTGCGCGAGGATGACGAGGCCGTTGAGGTCTGGTACTTGGCCGGTTATGCACACTACCTACAGGGGCAGGAGCTGCGAGAGAGCGGTGGCGAGCGCAGTGGGGAGAGAGAGGAGGGAGAGGGGGGAGAGGGGGGAGAGGGGGGAGAGGGAGGGCGTAATCGTGATGAGAGGAGCTCGGCAGACGAAAGAGGCAGTGACGGCTGGCAGGCATATTGGCTCGATGCACGGCGTTGTCTGGGACGGTGTTTGCGCGAGTTCCAGCAGCAAGAGTATGAGGACGGACGGCTGGGAGAGCACGCGGCTGAGCTGCTGCAGGAAGTGGTGGCAGCTGTTGGGCCGGCACCGGAGGACGAGGCAGAGGAGGATGAGGGCGAGTGGGTAGACGAAAATGACGAAGACGGCGGAGAAGATGGGGGCGAGGATGATGCAGAAGGGGGGCCGGCAGATGAGATGGATCGAGACTAGATGTGTCGGCATGGGTATTGTTGCCCTGCTGATGTTTTTTGGGGGGGGCTTCTTCTTCAGACGCATGGGCAGTTGAAGTTTGAAAGACTTTTCAGAGTTTAGAGAATTGCTTATTAGAGCATTGGTTAGATACACAGTAAAGAAGCGTGAGTTCTTATGCCTCGATTTTAAGATTCCGAACACCCTCGGGAACGTCCCCCTCACCACCCTCGTCTTCGTCAGCCTCGTCATCCACCTTTCCTGCCAGGCCACGCTCCCAGAGCTGCCGGCCCGTCAGCCGCACGCCGTCTTTGCTACCCGGACCGCCGCCGCTGCCGCCTCGCCTCTTGGCCTGCTCTGCTAGCCGCTCTTCTTCCTCGCGTCTCCGCTGCTCAGCCATTTCCTTGACAAACGAGTCACGCCACCGTACAAACGACTCTGGTGTGACAGACGTGCCGTGGAACTTTTGGTTCTCCTCGCGCTCGGCCGCCAGCAAAGCCTCCTCCTGCGCGTGCACCGCGGCATCGTGTCGGCTGACAATCAGTTGCTCGGCCGCATCTTTGAGTGCCGAGACAATGGTAAATACCATGGCCATGCCGAGGCTCTCCTGTATGGTTTCCCGGAGCCCTGCCAGCAGCTGGTCCTTGTCTTCGGCCACATTGAGAAGAGGGTGCTGGGTGCCGCCTTCCGGCGCTGTCAAGTCTAAGCGGGGCTCCATGTTGGGATAGTCCTCTGGGTAGTGTACTGTGAGCAGCAGTGAGGGCGAATACGGTTCACTGTCGTCAACGTCATCGTCCGTTTCTGTTGCTTTTGCTGCTTTTGCTGCTTTTGCTGCTTCATCGGGGAGGTCGAGGTTGATGACAATACGAAATTCGTCTTCCGCAATGTCCGTGATCTCGTCGGGGAATATCGAGTCGAGCACCTCACGCTCTTCCACCTGCTCTTCACGGCCCATGCTGCACGGTTGTCGATGATGCAGCAAGCGAGGAGGAGGAGGCTGTCCAGAGTAAAACTACGTCTACATAATAGTAGTAGGGAGGGGTGTCAGGCTGATCTATGGGCGACCGTTCTCACCGCCCGGCAGAAAGCGAGATAAGAAAAAAAGAAGAAGACTAAAACGATAAGACTTTTTTTTTTTCAGCGTCAGTTCTAAAATCCTTCACCACACCTATTTTTGGAAGGAGCAGAGCCGCCAAAGTTGCGATACATTTGTCATAACCAGGCAAAAGATAGAAAGGCATACACCATGTCGGAAGTTAAGAGCGGTGGCAAGAGAGCGGCGCCGTATCGACCGACGATAAAGCGGAGGCGGCTGCACGACGGAGGCCATGGCCAGACGACGGACGGCGGCAGCTCCAAAGAGACTCATGCAAAGCAGAAACAACTGGCTCTGGAGCGGCGGGCGGCGAAGCCACTGGCAGACGAGCTGGCCCGGGCCAAGCAGCTGTGGGAGCGGCTGCGGCGCAAGTCGCACGTGCCAAAGGAAGAGCGAAAGGCGCTTGTCGACGAGCTCTTTGTCCTGACGACGGGACGAGTGCGCGACTTTGTGCTCAAGCACGACGCTGTGCGGGCAGTGCAGACGGCCCTCAAGTACGCGACGGCGGCACAGCGCAAGGGCATTGCGCAAGAGCTGTGCGGCACGTACACCCAGCTGGCTGAGAGCAAGTACGCCAAGTTTTTGATCGGCAAGCTGCTCGTGCAGAATGACGAGGGCGTGCGCAACATGATCATTTCCGAGTTTTTCGGCAAGGTCCGCAAGCTCATCAACCACCCCGAGGCCTCGTGGATCTTGGACGACGTGTACCGCGGCGCGGCCACCCGCCACCAAAAGGACCGCCTGCTGCGGGAGTGGTATGGGCCCGAGTTTTCGCTGGCCAATGCGGCGGATAGGGGGGAGGGCGACGACAACGCTGGCGGCGGCGGGATCACGGCCGACCTGGGCGCCATCCTTGCAGAGGAGCCGAGCAAGCGCGGCGCCGTGCTCAAGCACCTGCTTGCGATGATCAACGGGCTCGTGCAGAAGAAGATGACGGGGTTCACCATGCTGCACGATGCGATGCTGCAGTACTTTTTGGCTCTGCCAGCTGGGTCCGAGGACCAGCACGAGTTCCTCGAGATGGTCAAGGGCGACGAGAGCGGCGACCTGCTGAAGAACATGGCCTTTACCAAGTCGGGCGCGCGGCTGGTCTGTCTGCTGCTGGCCCACGGCTCGGCCAAGGACCGCAAGCTGATCCTGCGCGCCTACAAGGATACCTTCCAGCTGTTGTGCGGCGACCCCCACGGCCATGCCGTCATCCTAGCGGCCTACGACCTCCTTGACGACACCGTTCAGACCAGCAAGGCCATCTTTCCCGAGATTCTCGGCAAGGACGAGGACAAGGGCGTCGAGCACATCATCTTCTGCGCCAACGACCTGAACGCCCGGACGGCCGTCCTCTACCTCTTTGAGGGCCCCTCCAAGGCTCTCTTCCCGGCAAGCCATGCCGCCGACCTGGCCATCCTGGACGAGATTCACGCCATCCGCCAAACGACGAGCAAGAAGGACCCCGACACCCGCCGCCGCGAACTGGTCGCCGCCATGTCGCCGCAGCTTCTGGCCGCCATTGCAGCCTCGCCTCATGATCTGGTTGCCACGTCTTTTGGCTGCCAGCTGGTGACCGACGTGCTGCTCTATTCCGTCGGCGACAAGACGGCTGCGCTAGCAGCTATTGCAGGGACGGCGGCCGGATCGCCCACGGGCACGGAAGGAGAAGACGCGGCAGAGGGAGCGGAGGCGGGCTTTGCGCCATCTGGCCAGCAGCACGTGGCTCAATCCTCGTTTGGCACGCGCATGCTCAAGACCCTGGTTGCCGGCGGCCGGTTTGATCGCGTGACGGGCCAGGTCAAGCTAGTCGATCCGCCCTTTGGTTTTGCCGACATTCTGTATCCGCACATCCGCAGTCATGCCGTGGCCTGGGCCACCGGCTCGGCCAGCTCGTTTGTCGTCCTGGCGCTGCTCGAGGCGGCAGACTTTGACAAGAAGCACGCGGCAGAACTGCGCAAGACACTGTCCAGCAAGGAGAGCCGCAAGGCGCTCGCCACGGCCGCTTCTGAGGAGACGACAGAGCAGAAGGCAAAGCGGGAGGCTATAGAGGCAGCGGCGGCAGCGGCAGCGGCACCGGTAGCGGCAGCGGAGGCAGCAGAAGGAAGCGCAGAGGCCAAGAAGGGCAAGCCAAAGAAGAGCAAGAAAGCTCCGGCGACTGCAGACAGATTTGTGGGCAATGCCGGGGCGCGGTTGCTGCTGGAGAAGTTGGCGTGAACCACGTGACCAGACTGCTATAGCAGTCTCCTTTTTGGCTCTGAACTGTGATGTACTTTGCTTACGTCTAGTGGATTTTTGTTGATTTTTGTTGCATAGTATTTTATTCTCAGCGGTGTTCGGAGTAATACAATGTAGTTTTTGCACAATATTGTACTTCGTAGACGGGAAGTGGGTGGCGTTTTTTGGGGGCCGGAAGTGGACTGGACAGGGGTATGACTCCTACGAAATGCGACCACGTATAATGTACTCCGTACTGTATATACGTACGGAGTATAAATGGATGCGTGCGGGAGGCTGTGGAAATCAAACCTTGGCTGTCTTACTCTGTGGTAGACTGCCCCAGCTACTATGTAAGTGCTGCATTACGAGTAGAAGTACAGAGTATTATATGCGAGTAGTACGAGTATACAAGTACGTACTATACGAGTGGTACGCAGTGGAATCCTCTCACGCGGCATTGCACCCCCACTTGGACCAAGCCTGCTTCCTTTTCAGGAAACCAACCTTGCCCTGTTTGTAGTGTGCTCCGTGCTGTATGTACGAAGTGCGTATACGAGCAGTTCTTATACTATATATGGTACATTGTAGATACATACACCTGAACTATCTGCATCTGCGAGCCCAACCTCGCAGACGGCCAACAGGTCTGCGGGTCCCATCCCTCGTTGCAACCCTACTCTATCGAGTGCAGTAGCTGTGCTATATACAGAGTCTCCATCCTTTCGACCAAAACATAGCCACCAGCGGGCGGATCATCAGACTTGACACAATGGTAACCCCAGCGTATCGATTAGATATACACAGTAGATGGGATGCGTAAGATGGCCAAGTCAGCCTTGCGGCGGCTGAATAGACGCGATGTGAGATGTCAGACTGCGAAGGGAGGGTAGCAAGAGAGAGAGGGAGAGGGAGAGAGGGAGAGAAAGAAAGCGAGAGAGAGAGAGAGAGAGAGAGAGAGAGAGAGAGGGGGGGGAGAGTCCAGGAGGGGGGGGGCCAAGCAGCATAAAATCTCGTACAAGCACGCTGGAGTGCATGTCGAGGGGGCCAAAAACCCCGGCACAACGCCCCGACAGGAAGAATGTGGAAAGGTGTGATATGCGGCTGTGATATGTACGCAGTAGTCTCTTGTTGCAGAGAGACAGAGTGCTCGTAGCATTTGTCACATTTCTACCCCTGCTCTTCATCCGACCTTTTGTTTGGTCCCCTGCCAGTCTCCATCCATCAGCTGTGTCTGCCGTCTGCTTGCCGTCCGGTTGACGCTTTCTGGCCCATCCCACACTCGTCCCCTTTGATCTCTCGTTCTTTCTGTATCCTCTGCCCTCTTGTCTCTCCGTCCTCTCTGTCTCTTCTCTCCTGCTCCGGTATCCAGGTGGACAAGGGCTTCTTCTCATATGCCATCCTTCCCGTACGTTTGCCTCACTCGACTCGATCTGTGACGAGTGCCGTGATAAGGAGGCACCATCAGTCTCACAATGTCCAATTCTTGCGAGTCTGGCTACCAGTATTACACTTGCAAAATCAGCAATTTCAAAGGATGCTGCAGCGTCGATGCCTGCGGCTATTCTGATGGTTGCCCGGAAGACTCCCTCCAACCGTCCTCGTCGTCTTCATCTTCGTCCTCGTCTTCGTCGTCTTCGTCCTCGTCGTCTTCATCTTCGTCATCGTCTTCGTCTTCCCAGACAAGCTCCACGGCAACACCACAAACATCCACGTCTTTCCAGACATCTCCTACCACGGCAACATCCTCGTCCAATATAGGCGCAACGGTGATTCAGTCCAGCAGTCCAGTCAGCAGCAACACTGCCAATGCGTCTTCCGTCTCCCCGGTCTCCCCCTCGTCCTCCTCAGGCGGCCTCAGCCACGGCGCCCTGGCCGGCATCATCGTGGCCTGCGTGCTGACCACGTTTCTGGTGGCTCTGGCCGTGCTCTGGATGTGCGTGCGTCGCAGAAGACGACAGCAAAAGTACGAGCCGCCATCACAGCAACATGAGCATCAGCAGCGGCTTTTTTCGCCCCCATTGCAGCCACAGGGTGGCCAAGCCGGCAGGCAGATGGGCGAGGCCTCGGAACGGAAGGATGGCTGGCTTCACAATGCGGCAGCGTCTGGCTCGCCGGCTGGTGACCGAAGCTCGCTTGCCAGCGACCGAAGCTCGCTGGACGGGCTGCTGGTCCGCATGGGCCCTGCGGGAGCATGGCTGGCCGCAAAGCGCCTCAAGCAGATGCCCGAGCCAGAGGTGCCGCGAGGCTATGACGAGACGGTTGTCTATAGTGAGTCTGTCTCTTCTCTCTCGTCTCGCCTGCTCGTGCTGACGCTGTAGAAACCCTTTTGCCGCCCATCGCCGAGATGGCCGGAAGCACCGTCGAAGCACGTGAGCAAGCCGTCGAGCTGGATGCCGACGGCACCGTCGTCATGGCGGAGCTCAAGACACCACCCAGCCATCGCACATCCTTTGTGCCCCCAATCTCGCCATCCTTCCCACGGGATTCCGTCATAAGCAGCGCCACGGCAGCACAGACAAACAGATCTTCTATACGCAGCAGCTTCATCACGACGGCTCCGACTTCGGCCGCTGTCTCTCCCGAGCTCAACAGTTCGCCACAGATGGCTGGTTTTGGTATGGCTGGCGCTTCAGCCGGAGACCGTACCCTTGCGGACTGCACTGGCAGCATGCCCCCGAGTCAGGCAGCTGCCCGGTCAAGAGCAACGATGAACGCAACGCCAGCAGAGAAGGCGGAGGGACTGCACGTGGGGAGTTGGGGGGCCTATCCATCGTAGCACGGCACGATTCCAGTTTCTCACTCTCATCTTCCATGCACTCCCGTCCCGTTATCCGGCACACTATAATGGAAGATGTGATTCTGCTTTTTTTTTTTCATTCTTTTCTTTCATTAATCTCGAACGGGTATACTCAGTAAAGCACAATAAACCCCAAATAAAACAAGCAGCCAGAAACCAGAAATACTAATAAAGAAAAAGGAATATAAAGACAATACTAAAAATCAGAAATGGAAACAAAAAAAAAGACTTGTAGGTCAAATATCAGTCTGCACAGATCCGGCATTCCCACCGCTGCGTCGGTCCGTCAAAGGCGGAAAGACATTCGTTCTTCTCTCTCTCTCTCGCGTACAGCCTCAAATCAACCCTGTAGTTTTCCCATCTCTTCGAGCAGCTCCATCAAGTCGTCGTCCGTGATCTTGTTTGCCAGCGATGGAATAAGCGTCTTGGCCTCCTCCACGCCCTCGGGACAGAGCGAGCCCAGAGCGGCCCTCTCAAACTTGGTCAACTCCGTGTGCGATGCCAGCAGCCGCTCAATGGCCTCGACGTTTTCCTTGTGCTTGAACCGGGCGAATGCATCGAGGTAGTCCACAGTCTTAGTAAGGACTCTGCGCGCAGAGCATGTACATTAGCACAGAGGAGGGGAGAGAGAAGAGAGAAGAGAGAAGAGAGAGAGAAGAGAGAGGCATGGCACGTACTCCGTCTCGTTTACATTCTTCTGGTCGTTGCGCCGCTTGGCCATGAGAGCGTTGATGACCAGCCAAGCCTCGGATAGCGACAGGGTTTCCACATTCTCAAACTCGCCTAGCCGCAGCTCTGTCCCGGCCTCCTCCTCACCCGGCGGCGGAGGCCTTGGTCGGGAGGTAGGAACCTGCGGCATGCTGGCCAGCAAAGAGCAAAAAGAAGGATCTCGACAGAGACGTGGACGAGGAGGCGCGGGCCGAGCAGGCGTGGGCGGGCAGCGCTATACGGGGGCGCGAGTCGCAGATGCCTCTGCAGTGCGCTTCTTCTTCTTCTTCTTTCTCCGATGCGGTCAAGGCGTGTCGCCCTTTGGATGTCGTGGTTGCGGGTCTTTGACTCTTGGGGACGTCAATGTCGGAAGTACTAATAATGGGAAACGAGGCGGAAGTGGGAAAGGCGTCGGAAAAACTGACAAATAGCCCCACTCCGTCTCCCGTCCCCCCTGTACTCGTACATACTGTACACCATACTAACTCACGTAAGCGGAACTAAGGAGCTCGCCTTGCATCTGGCTGGGAGAAGAGAATCCAACACGTGCACTGCAAAGGCGACTTCATCCAGTTTCTTTCTGGAATTCCTCTGCCGGGGTGAGCGCGCGCACCCCAAGAGAGGTCGGGAAATGACGCGATAATCAGTTCAACATGTAAGCTCTTTAAGCCGAGAAGAAAAAGAAGCAGGGGAGACCAGGAATGGCAAGGAAGCCCCTTCTTGCCTCGCTGACCCAGATAGGACGATCTTTGCTCTCATTGTCATCAACAAGGCCGGCGGCCTGGTGTACAACCGCATATTCCACGAGGGCGGCCTCAACCAGCTGAGCACCAATGACTATTTGATCATTGCAGGTACTTTTCACGGGTGCGTTTCTCTCGACCATTGTCTTTTTTTTCTTCTTTTTTTTTTCCGTCTCTTGTCTAGCTGACCACCAGTGTTCATGCCATCACCACTCGTCTCAACCCCCAAAAACTCCTCGGCAGAAATGCACCAGGTACAGGAGCTGCTGGGGCTCCGCCTGGCTCCGTCATGACGCCTGCCGGCCTCGCTCCTAGCCGACCAGAGCCGCCCTCCGGCCTCGAGGTGCTCGAGTCGGAAAACTTCCGCATGCAATGCTTCAGCACGCCAACAGGCACCAAATTCCTCCTCTTCACAGATACCGCACAGGTAGCAACCGACGTGACCATGCGCCGTGTCTATGATTTGTACGCCGACTACGTCATGAAGAACCCCTTTTACCAGCTAGAGATGCCCATTCGTTGCGACATCTTTGACCACAAGCTCAATTCCTACATTCGCGAAATCAACAACCGCTGAAGCTGGCCACGCTGCTGCGTGGGAGCGGGAGGGGGGCCAGGGGCCAGGGACCAGGCAGGCACAGAGTACTCCGTAGAATGGTTGCCGGACCACGGGTTTCCAAGTCTTGGCTCTATAATGATATTTGTCCACGGGAATAAATTTCGGGCTATGACCGACTATAAGATCCATGATCCGTCGTACCCTTTGACCCTGCTTGAACTCTACTTTTTTTTGCCTTTCCACTAGCCAACGTGATGGGGGCCAGCCGTCTACTAATATACAAAGCAAGAGCGGGCATGTGCCAGCCCTGTCTTTCTGCTTCCCACTCCATGCTGTGCTGTACTCTGTACCGTCTACTCCGTACACAAAGCATGGAGGAGCCACCTATGATGTGTCCATCTTGTCGTCATCCTTTGCATCCTTTGTATCCTTGTTGCCACTACCACTTGGCTGGCCAGATGCGTCCAGCAACGGCTCCGAAGCCTCGCCGCCCTCCTCTGGGACCGAATCCAAGTTTTCTCTGCGCGTCTTATCCGCCTCCTCGCGCGCTTTTTTTTGCTGCCGCATATTCTCCTCCTCCAAGCTCATGCGGAGGGCCAATGCCAGCTCCGGGTCGTTCGACGGATCAAAGTCCAGCTCGTTGAATTCGCCACTGTCAGCTCCTCCGGGAATACCCAAACCAGTCGCAGATGCTCCTGCAGCTATGGCCCCTTCACCGAGAACGATGGGCGTGGCTAGCAGCTGGTCACTCAGCAGACTCCCACTCGGCGGGATAATCACTATATGGCTACCCTCGTTGCCCTTTACTTTTTCGTTGAACTTTCTCAACTTGCTCAGGCTTGCCTCGTCCAGATCGCCAAACAGCACAAAGTCGACCGCGACGCTGTTCTTTTTGAGCTTGTTTGCGAGCGACAGCAATGTCTTTTCATCTTCCTTTACGGGCGAGCATACAAAGGAAATAATGCGCGTGCGCTGCGTCTTGTTCTTGCGGTGTCTGAGAGCAAGCTGTCACAGTTGTCAGCCAGGCCACTTGCAGAACGGAGGGAAAGGAGGTTCGACAGCCAGCACGCCGCTCTGTCAACTTACCAGTGCTACCTGTAGGCTTGTAACCAAGTAGGCATCACCTCGGATTCTCTTCTTGGTCCGGTGCAGACCCTCAAAGATCTTGCCCTGCTCAGCGGTCATGGTCACAAGCACCTCGGGGCCCTTGCCGGCCATGCTCATCAGGCCGACCTCGGACTCTGGGTTGCCCTGGATAATGCGCTGAAACACAACGCCAACGGCATCTGACTGGGCATCGAACCGAGTCGGCTGATAGTCGCCATTTCGGCTACTTTCACTGTTGTCGACAATGATCATCACCGCTTCCAACGGCATCTTGGGCGGCTCTGTGTGGCTGGGGACCACGAATCCAGAAAGAAGAGTGTAAGTAAAAAAAATGGGGAGGACAAACAAAGGTAGGAAGGAGGCGTCGTGGAAAAATAAGCCGCAGAAACGATGATGGCTAGAGAGAGGTGGAATCTAACACAACTGGGAAGCAACAGGCATAGAAAGCTGTCGTCAGGCGGAGGTCAGCCTAATCATCGCATAGTGGAGTAAATCAAAGCTAGTCCAAAGAAAGAAAGCGGTGTCTAATACCACGTGATATACATATAGTGAACAACTCCTAGTCTCCTTTTGCTGTATAGGATTGTTTTGTTTACATAGGACGTCGATTTGCAAAAGAATAATAAATATTATTAGTATCAGTGTAAACTGTCATTGCACCGCGTCACCTCTTCATCACGTCACGATCTCGCTTGTTTTTCGACTTTTAAATTTTTTTTTCTTTTCTTTCAACAAAAGTAAAGATAAAAAAACATTCACTTGGTACAGCAGATAACGATGCCACCTCGAGGGCTCAAGAGAAAGTCAAACCAGTCCGTCGCGTCAGAGCCGCAGGACACCGTGGTGGGCGTCGGTAGCCAAACGATCACTGCAAAGATGGACAGCCTGACAGGAAGCCCCATGAAGAAGCGTCGTGTCGGTATCACAATTGCCCAGAAACAGGCACTTTTAGACAATCTTCAACTTGAAGGTCCGCCCCATCCTCTGCCTCGGAACTCCGTTCTCTTGCACAAACTTACTGTTTCCAAAACACAATAGTCACCGAACGAGCTCGAAAGTTACGAGCCCAGTACAATTTGCAAGCCCAGGGATTGCGTACACGGATCGAGATACGTGTCAATCGTATACCCGTGCGCCTTCGCAGGCTCAGGATGGGCGAGCTCCTCCAGAAACATGCAGCCAGCCAGCCGGAAGCTTTGCCAGCCAGCCGGAAGGCGATGGGGGAACAGCTACCACCGCCAGTGCCTGACAAGGACCTCTACCAGAATGACCACGCATCTGGACTCAGGTCGTCACCGTCCCGTCCAGTTTTTTCCGGGTTGGGGCGACCGCAAAAGCGACAGAGGTGCGTGTTGCGTTGGTTGAGCAAAATCTGCTGTTCTGCTGCTTGTATCTTGTAATCTTGCTCGGCGAAGCTGTGGCGGCTAACAGATGTCCATGTAGTGATGCCATGGCCGGTGGCGATAAGGAAAACCAGCACGTGTACGCCGACTTTGACGGCTCCAAGAAGCGGTCGCGAACCAACCAGACGCAGACAGGTGCGGCGACGGCCGCGCTGTCACCGGCGTCGTCCAACTCGCGACTCAACCCACGCGACCGCGAACGTGGTGTCGGGGCCCTTCCACCTCTGCCAGCCAAGCCATTCATTTCCAGGCCTGTTTCGCCTGCCAAGCAGGCAGCAGCAACGACCCTCTTGAGCACAATGGTGGAAAAGGCACGCTCGACGCGTGCTGCTGCCACGCGCAAGGCCACCACATCATCAACAAGCTCTGCGGCAGGCGGGACACGCGCAAGAAAGACAACGACAACGACTGCCTCGCGCACAGCAGCTGCGGCAGCGGCCCGGACAGCACATCGAGCCAGTGGCGTTAGCGAGTCCAGTGATGCGAGCACGTCGACGGTGGTGCGGAAGACGGGCCGTGGCAGGGCGGCAGCAGCCTCGGCGACAAGCACGACGAGAAAGGTCACCGCAACGGCAGCTGCTGCTGCACCTGCTAGGAAGACGGTCATGAGCTCTATAAGAAAGGGGGTAGCCAGTGCAACAGCCAAGCGGGGGACAAGTGGCAAGACAGCCGCGGCAGCTGCAGCAGCTGCAGGAGCAACCGCGGCGACAACGACAACGCGTTCAGGCAGGATCCTGCGTAAGAGAGACTAGTCCGGCAGAGGTTGCAGGCGACAGACTCTTCCGGAATGGCCATTCACTCATCGTTGCATTTTTCTGTATGCTTGTCTTTGTCTTTTTCTCCTTTTTCTGTTTTTTTGTTTTTTGTTTTTTGTTTCCTTTCTTTTCCGGCGCGGTTTAGTCTAGGGTAATCTTGTTCCTTTTGGGGGGTTGGGTTTGCTCATGTTTGTGTCTCGAAGCCAAAGGCCGATGCGATGGGCATGCTCTACAGTTGCAGGAAATGGAATGTTTTGGATTTTTTTTTTCATCTCTCCAATATATCTATGCGAGGCCGAAAATGCAATCATGCGCCAGCAGCAGCAGCGGCTGCGGCCTTTTTCTTGGCCTTGTCGTCGACCAGCTCGATATTGTCTTGTGGGATATCCTTGTATTTCTCCAATAGAAACTCTTCAATCTCATCGCTGACGTCTCCCTGGACAACAATCTCCTCGCCGCCGCCGGGGTTCTTTGTGACGGAGGAGCCGGTGGCGAATTTCTTTCCAAACTCCTTGGCAACTTTTTTGAGGTCGAGGCCAAATGCCTCGAGGCCAGACACGGAGGTCACGAATTTGCGCTTGTTGCGTTCGATGCGCTTGACGGTGACGACGCTCTTGGCGAGCAGGCTTGCATGCTTCTGCTCGGCGGCTTCAGCCTTTGCCGTTTTTTTCTGGGCATCCTTGGCAGCGCGCTTCTGGGCCTCGATCGACAAGGCGGCCGTCGCCGCCTCTAGGGCCTCTGTGGAATATGGTGAGTCGGACAGAAGCCAGATCCCGGGGACGAGGAGGGCGGGGGGGACCTACCTGGCGACCAAATGAGGCCGTAAAGCTGTGGGTGCTTCTTTTCCAGCCATTCCTGGCATCTTTTGACGGTCCCGCCATATTCGCAGTACTGGGAGGAGGAGCAGAGGAGTGTTAGGAGGATGCACTATCGCATTGTAGGGTCGGATGGGATGGGGGCTGTGATGGAAAGAAGAGACCAGACCTCGGGTGGCAGGGTGCACACTAGAGAAAAAGCTTGTCAGCACGTCCAGCACTCGTTTGGTTCACTCGACATGGACACACCTCCACAATAGACAATGTGACGACTGTGCAGCTCAGAGGCCTCGGGCAGCGCTTCGACGTCGGCCATGGCGAGAAGAGTCGGAGGAGGAAAGAGGAGGGAGGAGAGAGGAGTGTCACGTGAGAGAAATTCAATTGGCGGCTAGCCACAGCACGTTCCTGTTCCGTGCAGCTCTTTCGTGACAGAGTTCAGCCGTGGAAAGGGTTCCTTCCTGTTGTGTGATGTTGTACGAGTAGTGTACTCGGGTGGTACAGTATTGCACATGGTAGTTTTAACTGTTGCCCCTCTTTGCGTCGCGCCTTCCATTCACAGTACCTATAGTACAAAAATACTCTACGAGTAGCAGTAGGCCAAGAATACCCCGCTATGCGTGAGATACGTACAATGCTAGGCGCTTTGGTCATCACGCAGGACGAGTAGTTATTAGTCATGGCTGTTGCCTGAAAAAGCGGTTATTTCTGGACAAGGTCACGATGGAGAGGCCACTCGCCCTGGATGAGCAGTCGTGAGAAGTGATAATGGAACAAGAGGCACGGCAAAGGCAAGAAAAAAGGCAAGAAAAAAAAAAGGGCACGACTAAGGAGAGTGACACAGTTTTGACGCCCGGAGCGTGGCTGTGCCGAATGTCTGTCGACGTCACTGCCGCTCGTGGAACAGGAGTCCTCTGGATTGCCCACCAGACAGTCTGGACAGAGTTCTCGATAGTCTACTCGACAGTCTACTCGACAGTCATTCGACAGTCACTCGACAGCCACTCGACAGCCACTCGACAGAAAAGTCGTCACATCTGCATTCGCCAGATCCACTAGTCCAAGAAACGATGTGACCCGCTGTCGTCGTCTCAAGTCTCAACTCGACAGACTGGAGCCGGCGGGAGACGAGAGAGATTTGATGATTTCCGTCGTGGTCCATTCTTCGTCACTGCATTGAGGATGGCGGGCGGCGATTGGCGGATTGCCTTGGCGGCGCCTGCAGAGGGAGGGCGTGCCGCCCAGTCATGGAGAGGGATTAGGCGCCGAGTCGGGCTCTGGCTATGATTGGCTGGACGATCTCCGGCTGTGGATGACAGAGAGGGGAGGCAGACGGGAGAGCTGAGCAGAGAGAGGGCAGAGGGTACGAGGCCGCGGTGATTGGCTGTCCGCTGAGCAGAGGGTCCGGCACAGTCGCCCTCAGCAGGCCAGCAGGCAAGCAGGCCAGCAGGCAAGCATCCATCAGACGGTCCGCGCGTGCTAGCCGCTCGCCAGATTCACTCGTGCAATGTCTGCATCCTTGCATGCCGGTTTCTATTCTTGTCCTGCCTCTGGGTGCTCTGCTCTGGACAGGAATGACAGAGGCATCTTATCTTATACGCACCAGACCCTCATTCCTTTCCTCTTTCCTCTCTCTGGTGCCCGTCTGTATACATTCTTCTCTTCTGCCTCTCCTTTCCTCTTTTTTTCCTTTTTCCTTTTTCTCGTTTCGTCCTTCCGATCAGCAGATGCGGTAGACATACACTTGGCCTCGTTGACCGAGCCATCCCGTCGTTTCGTCCCTCTTCTCTTTTTGTGTCGCCGGTCTCGACACCCAATAGCCCGACGCAGGACGTCATTCACCCAACTGGGCCTTTTCTTTTTGTTCTTTTGTTCCATCTTTTGCTTCTTTCTTTTCCTCTCTCTCTCTCTCTCTCTCTACAACTCACAGGGCTTGGTCACGTGTGCCGGCCCATGCCATCGCCATGCCTGGCAACAGATATCCAAATGGAAATTACCTGTACAATGGTGTCCTGTACTCTTTGCCGGACCAAAGAGCAGAATACCAGTTTCTTAATACAATAATGGAAGAGGTTGACGTCAGCGACTCGTCGCCCGTGCACCCTCTTCAGAGACACATGGAGGCGGCCAGAGAACCCGTCCGCGAGCCGGCCAGAGAGACGGCAAAGCAGCGCCAACGAGCTCTCCAACCGCCGCCGCCACGCGACCACTCGACGCCCCCCGAGGACCAGCCAGACAGCCCCTCGCAAAAGGTTGGCCTGTGGCTCTCGCCCACCAGCGACCACTTTCCGACGCCACGAGGCTTCCACTTCATGTCCGCCCCCATCCTGCCGTCCTCGCCCTCCTCCTCGCCCTCGCCCTCTGTCGCCTCGGCCAGGCAGGACGCCGACCTCGACAGCTCGCCCGACACAAACTCCCCGTCGAGTCCCTGGAATGGCAGCGGCACCATATCCACAGAGGTGACCGAGTTTGACGACATCTATGACGCTTCCGACGGCGAAGACACCACCACCGCTCGGAAGCAACGGCTCAAGGCATCTGGCATCTCCCGCGCCTCCCGCTCCTCCCGCTCCTCCTCTTCTGGCCGCTTCTCCAACCTCTCCGGCCACTCGTCTGACTTGGCCGCGTCCGACCGCCTCGGCACCAGTAGCACAAGCAGACGCTCGCTCGACGACACCCGCCCTGTCCTCCCTCCCCTCACCATTCCCCTCCAGGCGGCGTCCATTGTTTCTCGAGAGCCAGACCCAAAGCTGTGCACATCACCCATGGCCCCCACCCCATCCGCCCAGGTGCCCATGTCGCCTGCCATCATGTCCTTCATGCAGAAGCAGCACGCCCTGGCGCTTCCCACGGCGTCCGCCCCTCCATCGCTGGACGGCAGCCTGAGCTCGGATCAGATGTCCCAGATGTCTGCACAGGCATCCGCTCCGCCGACACCTGTCATGGACGACGACGATGACGACGCCTCGGTAGCCAACAACTGGGCCGGCGTGCGGCTGCAGCCGGGCGCCCTGGCTACGCTGCAGTCGCTAGCACGGTCTGACGCCTCTGTAGACGGAGAAGGTGACGCTGGCCCTGAGCGCGTCCTCGAACTCGTCGGGGACAGGGACAGGGGGCGGGACGGCACAGCTTCTGCGTCTGCTCCAGAGATGAGTCAGACGGTCCAGACGATCCAGACGATCCAGACGATCCAAGCGATCCAGACAATTCAGACGATCCAGTCGGCTCAGTCGGCTCAGACGGCCGAAACGCGCGCACAGAGAGCACAGAGACCGCCACGGCTCATCACCAATGGCATCTCGAATGCTATTTCGCATGCCATTTCCCGAAACACAGTCCCGTTTTCTCCCGTCCAGATGCGGTCTCTTGCTGGCCTGACGAGACTCGAGATACCGTCACCCGGCGGCTTCTTCTCCGGCCTCTCTCCGCGTGCACGTCACACGTGGCATATGTCGGGACTGACTCCGCTCGAATCTCCCCATCCACCGACGTCGGGGACGGTAGAGCAGTTCTATCGGCTGCCCTGGAACGAGGCGCCTCCTCCCCCCGTCCCCCGCATGGACGTTGTGGCTAAAAACGGACCGCTGCCCTTGCAGGATGCCCGGATGGCGAGTTTTCCTATCGAGCAGGTCATTGAAGTATTCGCGGCCTCTGATCCAGAGGACCCCTTGACGGCTCGCCGCGTCCAGGTGACGCCCGTGACAGCACGTCGCGTACCGCCCCCTGCAGAGGAAGAGGCTGCCGCTGTCGCCGGCGTGTCTGCATGGCAGCCGGCCGCACCAACGGCCGACGATGCCGTGTCTCCCGTCGAAGAAGTTGTGGCCACAGAAATTGTCGATTACCATGCCATTGACGGCCGAAAGCTACAGCAGATTGCGCTCTCGCATCTAGAGCGCACGGAAATGTGGCTCGTGGCTCAGCGGGCCTATCTGAATGGCGTGCCGGATCTGACAGAGTCGCTGGGCGAAGTCGCATCACCAGATGCTGAGAGTCCGCAGACGGCCGTCGGCTTGTCTGCTCCCTCCTGCCCGGCGCCGGACACGGAACCGACCCCGGTTGCGAGAGGGCCAACAGAGACGGAACCTGCACAGACACAGCCAGCACGGAGGAAGACGGTGCGTTTCTCCGACAGCTGCAAGTCGCCCGCCGCATTGCCTCGCATGCTCCCCACCTCGCGACTCGTGCATCAGGAGTCGGCGTACTATCGTGCCTTTACCGACAGCATTGTGCGTGGCCATCTTTCAGACACGTTTGTGCATCGGATGCCGCGCTTTGAGGCGCTACAGGCACAGAGACTGCTGCTGCGAGCAGTCCATCGCAACCAGCTCCTCGGGAAATACCAGCTGTCCGTCGTGCCGCAGTCTGCCAAAAAACGCATGAGCGCCAACGTTGTGCGCGGCGACGACCAGTTGACGGACGATCCCGCGCGGCTGCGCGCCGATAAGGAGGCAGATGCCCGGAACCAGATGGCTCTGGCGATGTGGTACGTGAGCGCCATCAAATGGCTCAACGGTGGCCGACTGATCCAGGCACCTGTGCACAAGCGGCTGGCGCGGCGGAGCCTGTCGTCACAGCGGCTGGCGCCCTCTCCCGGCGGCTCCCCTCCCAGCGAGGGCCGTCGCGACCGGTCACGCATCCTGGATCTGGGTGGCCAGGCAACATGTGACTGGGCGTGGCATGTGGCCTTGCAGTACCCCCATAGCAAGGTGTACAGCGTGACCACCAAGGCGATCCGCCAGCTGTCCAATGCCAACGTGCGCGGGCCCTCCAATCACCGACAGGTCGCCGTCGAGAAGCTAGCACGGCTGCCCTTTGATGACGATCAGTTTGATCTCGTGCATGCGGCCGAGCTGCACTCGGTGCTGAAATTCGTGGGCGAGAACGGCGAAGACGAGTGGGAGACGTGTTTGCACGAGTGCTACCGGGTCCTCAAACCCGGCGGCTACCTCGAGTTCAGCCTGCTCGACGCCGATATCGTCAATGCCGGACCACTGGGCAACGCCAAGAGTGTAGAGTTTGGCTTTGTGCTGCAGACCCTGGGCTACGACCCGTCGCCCACGCGGCTCTTCCTCAGCCGCCTCGAGCATTCTGGCTTTGCCAGCATCCGCCGTGCTTGGCTGTGTCTGCCCGTGGGACCACGTCTGACTGCGCTGGCACGACCCCCCGAAACGATGGCTCGAGACTCTTCTGGGGCTGCCATTCCCACCGTCGAGCTGCAGGCCATGGTGACCGGTTCGACGGACGGCATCGCAGCTGTGACAGGTCTGGTGGGCAGCTGGATTTGGGAACGCTGGCTGATGCGTGCGGAGATGGAGAAAGCGGCGGGCGAACTGCGCCTCGCCGACACTGTCACCACCGGCACCACACTCTGCGAAGCAGGCAAGAGCCTCGATGGCATTCACGCCATTGTTGAGGAGGGCAGGACTACGGGTGCCGCATGGCGCCTGCTGCGTGGCCATGCTCGCAAGCCACGCTCCATTACGATGGGCACCATCAACATGATGCTCGACACGAACGGGCACTATTAATAGCAATAACGCTTGCGTTCTCGCTCCCTTTATCTCTTCTTTGTCTCGTGTTTGAATTATGCTCTGCCTCTCCTTCATTTGTCTGTTTTTTTTTTCTTTTTTTTTGTTTTCACATTTCTTGATCTGTTGTAGTATGCGGTCTAGTTCAACCGTTGGCAAGTAATATGTAAGAATTGTATTTAGAAATCAAACACGTGTGCGTGTGGTACATATTCAGTCGCAAATTGAGAGCATTGAACCCGTGCGCCCCTCCTACCGAGACTCACTAGAGAAGGATATGAATCACCTGGCTGCCCCCCCCCTCTAACCAACTATTTTGTCCTTCCGCATAGCATGGAACCTTGTCATCCTAAACAACCACACGGAAAAAGTGGCAAACAAATATCCTAAAATAAAAGAAAGAATCCCAAAAAGTCCAAAACAAATCAATAGACACAGATCGCCCCTGGAAAATGGTTCTTTGCCTCAAGAATTCGATTCCCACCCCAGATCCATAGTTTCCATTGGTCCCATCTGCATGATGGACTGGAGCATACCCTCAGACACGGGTGTTATGGCCGTAGCCTGTCCAGACAGACCCCATCCTGCAGCGATGGAGTAATCAGCAGTGGACGGATCCGTGGGCATGAGTCCCGTCAAACCCCCCGCCATGCCTGTCGCAGACACGGAGGACTGTGACTGCGGATACCCATGATGCGTCGTTGCGTAATAACCAGCTGGTATAGTCGGGTCCATTCCGGGAGTAGCAGATGGAGCGGGAATATGGCCATGTGCTGTTGTCATGTGGTTAGCATCAAAAGAAGAGTGGTTGGTCGGTTGCTGCTGCTGCTGCTGCTGCTGCTGCTGCTGCTGCTGCTGCGGTAGTATCATTGCCTGTCTCTGTTCCGAGCTGACGCTTGAATTCGGCGTCAGGTGATTCAATGGGCCATCGCCAGGTGACGCCGACGACAGGTCGGTGCTGTTGCTGAGCAAAGCACTGGCGCCGACTGACCGGTCCGGAAACGCATTGACCGACAGTTGAAACGCTGGCGAGTGGCCGGCACCACTGTGATCGCGTGTTGGCAGGCGAGATTCTGGTGCAAACCAGCCTTGTGCTGCTGCCCCTTGACTATTGATGCTACTCATGTCATCCATGCCACTCATGCCACTCATGCCACCCATGCTGTCGTTCATGTTGTTCATGTCACTGATATTGCTGATGCTGTTCAAGCCGCCCATGCCAGTCATGCTGTTCAAGTTGCTCATGCCAGTCATGCTGTTGACATTGTTCATGCTGCCGATGCTGCTCATGCTGCTCATGCTGCTCATGCCGCTCATGCCGCTCATGCTGTTCATGCTGTTCATGCTGTTCATGTGACTCAAGTGGTTCATGTTGCTCATGTTACTCATGTTGCTCATGTTGCTCATACCACCCATGCTGTTCATGCCACTCATGGCGTTTGTGTCCGTGGAGCCAGAAGCCGACTGCTGCTCGGCAGCAGTTAGGCCGCTGTCATGGGTATCGGGCATGCCGCTGCAGTTGCCGCCAGCAGTGTTTCCTTCGGCTAGCGATCTGGAAACCTCGCGTTGGTACGACAAGATGCCGTCGCCTGGGCCGTCTTCGCACACCGGTTTCTGGCGGCCAGAGGCACTCCGAGAAGTAGACGGCTGCTTGGGCAGGAGCATTAGTAAGGGAGGGGAGAGGTGAGAGAGGTGGCACGTACGCTGTCACTGCCCGATGCAAAGGCCTTTTTCAATTCGGGGATGCGGTCGCCCAGAGCCTCGAGGTCGACGTCTAGCTGGACGAGGAACGAGTCTGTCAATGGGTTTTTGCGCTTCAAAGCGCCCATGGCTGTGAGGAGAAAGCGGAGAGAGTCGACCGTCTGACTCTGCTCGGGACGGGTCTTGAGGTAGTGCACAAACACCCTTGCGGCGACATAGAGACAAAAGGAGATGAATGGGTTCATCTGGACGTGTGATGAGTGACGGCAGGGAGAGAAAAGGGGGAGAGAAAGAGACAAAAGTGGACAGTGAAAAATGCAAGACGCAAGAGCAAGGAAAGGAACGTACGGAAGAGAGGTCCATGTGGGAGACCATGCGCATGATGCTGGCAATCTCGTTGGCGGCGTTGATGCAGCGGACCTTGCTCTCCGGCCCGACGGACTCGGCGAGGTTGTTCTTTTCGGCTTTGAATATGGCGGCCTGGTGCAAGCAAATGGTGGAGGTGTGGATGGACATGTTGGTGAAGACAATATTGGGGTTGTGCATGCCGGCCGGCAGTTTCAGCTCGGGTGGCAGGCCGAGGAGGGTGTTGAGCAAGATGTTGTCGAGATTGCGGTGGCGCTTCCAGAACTCGCCGTTGAGGTCGTCGTCCCGCTCGTCGGCGTCGGGGCGGTGTAGGTGCGTGAGATTGCGGCCGAGGAGGCAAGCCATGAGGACGACGCCGGCAAAGGGGGTGAGCTTGCTGATGCCATTGGAGGACATGGCATCCTGCAAGGAGATGCCGTGCTCTGGGCGGCTCAAGCTGAATGCGTCTTCTGAAGTGGGGAGGAAGGTCGTGATGTCACGCTCGTCAATGGTCATGGGCCATCCGGTGCCGATGCTGGCATAGCGGTCTTCGCAGTAGGCCATCCAAAAGGTGCGGTGGCGTTCTTCCTTTTCGGTCCAGTCGCGTGGAGGCGGGAGGCACTGCTTGACGTCGAGGCCGGTGCCATCGAGGCGGTGCAAGCCGATCCTTGTCTGTCAGAGAGAGGAGGAGGGGGGGGGGAGGGGGAGAGAGAAGTCTCACATTTGGGCGAGCCGAACGGCCTGGCCAGTGTTTTGCCAGGCGCGGGGAAAGTACATCATCTTGAACTCGTACGAGGCGAGGATGACATGTGTCTGGCAGTGGGCGACGGAGATGATGTGTTCGCCATAGCCCTTGACGTAGTCCATTTCGAGGTATTTGCGGGAGCGCTGGTAGAAGAGGGCTTTGAAATCAGAGTACTTTTCGGTGACGGAGGCAGCGAGCATCCACATGGCATAGCGCAGGCAGACGGGTGGGCGCTGGTTGGGCGCGCTAAAAGGTCAGACGGGGGAGGAGGAGGAGGAGGAGGAGGAGGAAGAGGAGGAGCAGAAGGACGAGGAGAACGAGAACAAGAGGCAGACTCACAGGCTCATGGCTGCCAAGTAGCGGTACTTGTGGATCATGGGCAAGGATGGGTGTATCTTGTCAAAGAAGACTTGGTGTCTGTCGGGCAGAGTCAGCAGAGGAGACAGGGACAGACGAGAAAGACGAGAAAGACGAAAAAACAAAAGAGACAAGCGGGAGACGGCGTACAAGTCGTCAATGGTACTCTGGGGCGGCAGTGGCTCGTCCAGCCCAAGATTGATAATCTCCATGGTAAAGTTGCTGCTCTCGGGCGCCTTTGAGCTGCTCGAGTTGCCGGCGGCGGGGATGCTGGCAAAGTTGAAGTCGTCCACGGCAGCAGAGACCTGCGGCGAAGGCTCGCCGTTGGCCGGCCAGTTCTCGAGGACGGCCGCCCGCTCGCCAGACGGTCCGGCAGCCGTGGGGGCCGAGGCGGGGGCCGAGGCGGCCCCGGGCCCGTTGGCATAGGCGCTGCTGTCGGCAGGATAGATTTTGCGATGTGTGTCGGAGCCAGAAGGCCGAGACGGCCGAGACGGCCGAGAAGGACCAGACGGGGGCTGGGAAAGCGAGCTGCCGTCCTGCGACTTGAGCATCACCTCGACCTGTTCTGCAGGGGTCAGCGAGGAGAGAGAGAGAGAGAGAGAAAAGAAAGAGAAGAGAGAGAAAAGAGGGAAACATACTGAGTCGCTCTTCGAGAGCCTTGACATAACCACGTTTGGGCCCGCTCTTCTTGCGCACTTCGTCGTATGCACAGGGGTGGCCGAGGCGAGAGCAGGTGCTGCAGCTGGGCCGGCGGCCGTCGCACTTGAGCTTGCGCCTCCGGCAGATGAGGCAGGCGAGGCGTTTTTGACGAGGGATGCCGGCATTGGGATTGCTGTCGGCCTCTGCTTCGGCGGCCGAGGAGGGCGCATTGGAATACTCGCCGGCAGCAGCTTCGTCAGACGACATGGACGGCGACATGTCTGATGGCGAGGGGGGCGGGCGACGGGGACGCAGAGGCAAGAAGAGACGGGACGAGCAGAGAGAAAAAGACTGAGATTTGGGATTTCCCAACTACGCCAGTAACTAGGGGGGGACATGCGGAACAAGGCAACAAGTCCGTGCTGCTTGCACTGTGTACTGTGTACGAGTGAGAAGACATCATTGGTGGGCACTACATACAAAGAGTACAATGTATGGGTCCGGGCTGAGGGCGCTAATGGCCAATGTAAGATAATTGGAGCTGTGATAAGCCTACTAGCGGCACGGAGTACGAGCTCATGCTGCGCTACACTGTACATTGTCTACATACTCCGTAGTACATATATATCACGTGACTATTCTCGGGGGGCAGTGCTGCACCGCCTACCGCCGCTCCGTGTCCACGCCAATGATGCGCAGGCTGCCCAGCTCGCTGTAGGCCAGAAAATACCGCGTTGGGGCCCACGCGACCACCGGCACCGGCTGGGCCGTCTTGAACGTGTGCACGTGCTCACCGCTCTCGGGCCGCGCCACCTCCAGATGGGAGCCCTCGCTGCTGCCGCCCACAATGTAGTTGCCGTCCCAGCTGAAGCTGAGACTGCGCACGGGGCCGGCCATCTTGGTGATGGTGTGGTGGCACGTCCACTTGGCCGTGTCCCACAGCGAGATAATGGCATCAGAGCCTCCTGTCGCCAAATGCCGCCCCGTCGGGCTCATGGCCGCCGTCAGGCACTCGGCCGTGTGGCCACACAGAGCAAACTCTCCTCTGCCGTTCTGTCTGTCGCCGCCACCACCACCGTCACCGTCACCGTCACCGTCGCCCACCCAAAAGACCGGCTCGAGGTCGGGGTACGACAAGATGCGCGTACGGCCGTCGCCGCAGGCTACAAAGATCTTCTTGCCGCCCCAGCAAAAGGCCGCGTCGTTTATCCCGCCAGACAGCCGTGTCGTGGTCACGGTCGCCGGCTCTTTCCAGGAAAGGACATGGAGGGCATCCTGCCGTCGTTAGCTGCCACGAGCACAGAGCAAAAAGCGGAGGATCCTCCGGGTCTCAGACACTTACGCTGCTCCCCACCACCAGGCTGTCCCCGTCCGGTGCCCAGGCCAGCGTCGTGATCGCGTCACCAGCCACCCGCACCTCGCTCGCACAGGCTTTTGTCCGCACATCCCACAACTTGACGGCGCCGTCTGTGCTGGCGCTGCACAGCTCGGCGTCCCGGACAGGGTTGAAGGCCACCTTTTCCACCGGCGCCGAATGGCCCTTTAGCTGCGTCGAGTACTGCACGTTTGGTTTGTCGGGATTCCCTGGCCGTGTTAGATCTGCTCTCCGCGTTCCCCCAACCGCACGTACACACGCGAATGTTCTTGTCGCTGGAGCCCGTGGCCACGAGCGTGCTCAGCGGGTTCCAGGCTATAGAGCGCACCCTGCCGAGTTGTCAGCTGCCAGCTACAGAGGGAAAAGGACAGAAAGGACAGGCAGCAGCAATTCTGGGGGAAAAAAAGGAAAACAAGAAAACAAGAAAACACACCCGACTCTGTCCCCTTTCTCGGCGGCCGTGTCGTGAGGAAGCGCACGGGCCGCGACCGGATCGTAGTACGTCTGGCTCTTGAGGCCGGAAAAGTAGCTGGCAAAGCGATCGCAAGACAGCTTCTCGCGCTGGCGCATAATGGTCGGCGCCATGGCGGGTGCGTCTGTCGAGGTCGAGCGCGTCTGGCAAGCTGAGAGAGAGAGAGAGAGAGAGAGAGAAAGAGTGCGCAGCACAGAGTACGCCTGTATTTTTTTTAACCCGTTTTTGGTTTGGACCTAATAGGGAGCATCGCCCCACAGTAAGTAGTTCCTCATAGCTCCTTTCTCATGCGCCTAAAACAGGCAAACCTCCAATTTCCACTGCTTGACTTCTTCTGCCTCTGGCCAACCTCTCCTGATTGCCTCCTCCGACCACCCTCTGCCGTCGGTGCCCCTGCAGCCAGCCCTTGCGGCCAATGCTCTCAGAATGTACTGGCCGGTAGCCACGCCGCGCATCTACGCAACCAGCAACAGCCACCGAGGCATTCCTGCAGTTTCCATCAGCCTCGACGGCCTCGACCTGGCGCCAGCGACGTCCGCTTCGACGTCCAGCCTTTCCCCGGCCCGGCTGCTCTCGCCACCCGAAAAGAGCCCGTCTACCCACTCCACCCACGATGCCCTCGGCCTGCCCATCAGCCCGACCCGGCCGCGTCCTCTGACTACAGCCGCACCAGCCACATCCGCCACATCCGCCACAACAGCCTCACCAGCCACACCCATCACGCCCATCACGCCCATCACGCCCGCCACTCCCGCCATCCAGTCGGTCGAGCACAGCTACCCCCCCGATGACACACGTGGCCAGCCCCGGCCGGCCCCGCCACTCTCCGTGCCGGCCACCGAGCCCATGCTCGCCCTGCAGCTCTCTCGGTCAGGCCACCTCTTTGCCACGATCACGGCGACCTCCATGACCATCTGGCAGACGAAACCCACTGTCGTGCTGGCCGTCGTCGTCCGGTCCCACGCCTCGCTCGCCTCGTACGGCGCCAACGTCGACTTGCTGCTCCGGCCCGACTCGGCCATCATCGTCGTCTACACGAGCGGCGGCTACCTCATCACCTACTCTCTGGCCACCGACGCCGTCTCGCAAGTGTACAAGCCGCAGTTTGAGAGCCACAACAACGTCCAGCGCCGCCGCCAGAGCCATGTGGGCGACCCCGGCTACGACCGCCCCGACCAGATCATGTGGGGGCCAGGTGAAGGCGCCGGCATCCACGACGTCAGCGTGCGCTTCCGCATGGTCATCAAGGTCGACGCCGGCATCGAGAGCGCCCTCGCGCTCGACGACGAGCTCGTCGTCGCCACCACCAAGCCGGCTGCCGTGCAGTGCATCCGCTGGGTGCCCGACAGCAGTGGCAGCCAGACCAGCACCGAGATCCTCGGCCGCATGGGCTGGCTCGACAAGAAAGTCACCATCCGCAGCATGACCCACGACAAGCCCATGAGCCTCTCCACCTGGGTGACGAGCGACGGAAAAGCCTATGCCGTACAGCGCTGCGGCCCTGGTCTGACCCAGATGGACCAAAAGGACGGCAGGAGCCCCAGCCACCCAGAGGCGGCCGCTTCTTCACCCGAGAGCTCTGCCTCGGCACCGAGCGCCTCGGCCAAGAGGCTGTTTCGCGGCTACTGCTTCCATACGCCGCGCGCGGGCCAGGAGCACGCCTGCTGGGCTGCCATCAACGCGCGTTTCTCCCTCATCGCCGTCGGCTGCGTGGACGGCCGCGTCCGCGTCTACTCGGCACGTGACTACGTGGGTAACATCCCGGCCTCGCACACGCACCAGGCGCCGGTGTCGGCTGTCACCACAGGACGCATCACCAAGCTCGCGTATTCTCACGACGGCCATTGTCTCTTTGCCGGCTACGAGAACGGCTGGGCCACCTGGAGCGTATACGGAAAGCTGCTGGGCCACAGCTTCCAGGCCGAGCGGTCCCTCGCTGCGGCCCACGGCGAGGAGTGGCTCGCTGGCGTTGGCGACGCTGCTTGGGTTGCCGGCTCCGGCGAGATCCTGCTGCTGGGGCGCCAGCACGCCGCCGTATGGCTGCTGGAGATGGCCCGCAGCGCCGCGGCCAGCTGCTATGGTCCCGCCAACGTCCTGCGGACTCTCTTGCTGACTAATAATACCGTCATGGTCTATCGCGGCTACGACGAGCCCGACATGACGGCCATCTCGGCCGCGCCCTTTCTGTGGCACACGGCGCGCATACCGCCCACCTATCTGCTGCACCAGTGGCCCATCCGCCAGGCCGCCGTGTCCGCAGACGGCCGCTACGTGGCCGTGGCCGGCCGCCGAGGTCTTGCCCATTACAGCGTGGCCAGTGGTCGCTGGCGCACATTTACGAGCGAGGCCGGCGAGAACGAGTTCCAGGTTCGTGGCGGCATGTGCTGGTACCAAAACGTGCTGGTGGCTGCTGTGGAGGCAGGCCGTGGCGTGTACGAGTTGCGTCTCTTTGCGCGGGATTTGCCACTGAGCGGCGCCGCCACCACCACCACTACCACCACGAATGGTAGCGCCACCAGCAGCAACACCAGAAACAGAAACAGAAACAGCAGTGCCATGCATATAGAGTCTATGCCGGCCGCCGTGATTCTGGTGGCGCCTTCCGGTGAGGACTCGCTCCTCGCCTACACGCACGACAACGTGCTGCACCACTTTGTGTTTGCACCAGCCCCTGGCGGCGTGCGGCTTGTGCAGGTTGGCCAGATTGGCTTCCACGGTATTGTCCGCAGCCCGGCGCGGGTGCGTGGCCTCAGCTGGATTCTTCCCGACAGCCAGCTGCTCGACGGAGACCCATCCCAAGATGTAGCCGTGGCCTCTGTCCTGGTGCTCGTCGATGGAAAGCTGGTGCTGTTTCGGCCTTCGATCAACGAAGACGGCCAGCTCAAGTACGATATGCGCATCCTGTCCCACAGCGTCGAATACTACGTGTGCATGGAGAGCCAGCCTGCTCAGGGACCGGTGCAGGGACTGGCCCAGGGACTGGCCCAGGCCCGGGGAGACGTGGGAAGCACAGACGGCGAGTCTGCCTCTCTGCACAAGTCGCTATGGCTCTGCGACGGCGGTGAGCTCAAGGTCTGGCCAGACACGCAGGTCGTTTTGGATGCTGTAGTATCTGGCGGAGACGTGCCGCCGCCCATTACGATTGCCGCCGATTTCTACCCGCTGTCTGTCCTGCTCTACAAGGGCCTCGTGCTGGGTGTCGAGCCAGATCTCGTGCAGCGCCGCGATGTCAGCTTCTCGTTCTTCCGCTTTGCCATTCGGGTAAGATTGATCATGAACAACTGTCTCTTTTGTCTTTTTTTGTTGACATGGGAAAACAGACACATCTCTTCCTTCCAGAGGTGCTAGGCTCCTATCTATCCAGCAACCGCACCCTATCAGCACTGCAGCTGGCCCGGCAATATGAGCATCTGGCCTATTTTGCGCACGCCCTCGAGATCCTCCTCCACCAAGTTCTGGACGAGGAGGTGGACGCCACGCCTCCACCGGCACCTGACGCCGCCCTTCTCCCACGCGTCTTGTCGCTGCTCTCCAGCTTCTCTGCCTATCTGGACATTGTGGTGCAGTGCACGCGCAAAACCGAGGTGCGGTCGTGGCGGACTCTCTTTGCCTACCTGCCGCCGCCGCAGGAGCTCTTTGAAGAGTCTCTCTTGCGTGGAGATCTCAAAACCGCCGGCGGCTACCTACTCGTGCTGCACACGTTTGACGAGCTGTCGGCCGCCAGTGAACAGGGAGTGCGTCTCTTGCGCCGCGCCATGCGCGAGGGCGACTGGGAACTCTGCCGAGAACTGGCTCGCTTTCTGGCTGCCATGGACGAAACAGGTCAGACTCTGCGACAAGCCCTAGCTCAGGCCCAGGAGGAGGTCGGCGGTTACGATCACGACGGCGGCAGCGCGACAATCCAGCTTGCCATACCGCATCGCCGTAAGAGCATACAGCCCAGTCTCTCCGAATCGGACCAGATGGACAACGACGACGGACATAGCAGCATCAGCAACAGCACAGAGGGTCAATTCTCCGAGGAGAGGCTATTCAATGCGGCTAGCTAGGATTAAGAATAGTTAGTAGCTGTCTTCCAGGGCTGTTTCCTGATGCTTGTTCTCTCGGCTCGACGCCGACTTGCGTGGTTTGGCTCTTTCTGACGTGCTGGATATTTCACGGAACAGTTCTTGTGTTTTTTCTGGCATAGCATCTGCGTGTTTTCAATGGGTATCCGGCTGTGGTAACCGGAAGAATTGGGTATCTTTTCATGTACTTTTTGTAGATGAATGTCTACATTCCTCTTTGCGTATCAAGCAGTACCACTAGAACCAACGCCCCCGGCCGGGACGCAGCTTCAGCTCGCTCCATTTTTCCCGAAATGTAACCATCTCGCCCTCGCGTTTTGCCTTGGCCCGACCCTCTCCGAGATCTTCCAGACTCTTCGTCTCCAGATGGCCTTTGGCTGCGGCGCCAGGCGCAAAAGACCGCCGCTGGACATTGGGCAGATAGGCCCAGCTAAATATGGCGCCAAAGGCCATGAACGACCCAAACAACAGGAAGAGCAGGCCTTGCTTGCTAGATGAGCCGTAGCCTACGTCAACGCCATAGACAATCAGCACGGCTAGAATGGAGCCGATTTTCCCCGCGGCGGCGGAAATTCCGTGGCACGTGCATCGATAGCAGGTTGGAAATATCTCTGCAGGAAAGAGAAAGGTTAAGGTATTGGCACCTGGATGGGATGCGCATGTTAGACGTGTGCTGCTGGGGCAGCAAAAAAAAGCCAAGGGGACAGGGGGGGAGGGGGAGAGTACTTGCCAAAGTTGAAAACAAAGTGGCTGATTGCCACGAGCATGACGGTAGCCGGGGCTCCGTGCGTGTGTCCGACGGCGTAATACACGCCCCCGGTGAGAAGAAAGAGAGAAAAGAGCATGACAAAGGAGCAGGTGAGCCACCGGCGACGTGGTAGGCGGTTTGCGGCGAATATGAAGCAGGCGCTTCCGGCGATGGAGGCCAGCGAGACGGTGAGGAGATACTGCTTGGCCTGCTGGAGAAGGACGCTGTAGATGGTGTTGCAAGGCTTTGTGCTGTCGGTTTGCCAGATGGGCAGGCTCCCCGAGAGGGCCCATGACGGCACGGTAGAGTTGCCACCCGGCAAAGCCGAGTTCCAGCAGGGGAGCGATTCGTCGAGGGCCGTTGCCTGGCGGGTGGCCCAGAGATCGGAAAGGACGCCGCTGTTGTCCAGCGAGGAGCCGTAGAAGCTGACGTCTAGAAAGAACCAGGTCGAGGCGGTGCCCAGAAGATAGCACCAATTCCCGTCGCGGACAAGGTAGTTGGAGAGGTCGGCAAGCGAGAACTGGACCGGCACAGGCTCTTGCGAGGGCACGGCAGTCCTGCCGCTTGCAGCGCTGGTCTCGGGAGAGTGGAGGGACACGGAGCCGCCCATGGCAGGGCTGTCACTGTTGCCATGGCTGCCATTGGGCCCGGCCGAGACGGCCGAAGCAGCGGGAGCGCCGTAGACGCGTTGGGTGTTGCGAAAGGCGGTTCCCGGCTTATTCTTGACCTCGAGCGTGTACAGGCCAGAGTCGTAGAGGAAGAAGCGGAAGATGATGGCCAGGAGGGCAGGCACGGCCCCAGAGCCAATGACGATACGCCAGATGCCGTCAATGGCCTCACGGCACTCCTGCTCGTGCTTGGTATTGATGCCGCACTGCATCTCCTGCAAGTGGTACGTGTTCTCGCGGCCGAGGACGACCCAGACGCCCACCAGCTGGGCAAGTGCCTGGCCGACGGGCTGCATGAAAAACACAGACGAGAGCATGGTGGCGCGCGAGGATGTGCTGGCCCACTCGGCTGTGATGACGGCGCTGAGGGGATACTCGGCCCCAATGCCAATGCCCATGACGAAGCGCCACTGCTGTTTGTCAGACGCGACGGAAAAGGGAGCGAGGGACAACGTCTCTTACCCAGATGAAGAGTCCGAGGAAGGAGAGGTCGTTGTAGCCGTAGCTGCTGGTGGCGACGCCAATCGTCGAGACGATGACGAGGATCAGCTCGATGCCGTAGAGGCGGGTGCGGCCGTAGTAGTCTGCGAGGAAGCCAAAGGAGAGCTGGCCGACGACGGAGCCGAGGAGGGTGAAGACGTTGATGAGCATACCGACATGGCGGTATCTGGCGTCGGGGAAGTAAACGAACGAGATGGAGGCGAGGATGACGTTTGTGGCGAAGAGGTTGTATCTGGGATGTGAGGAGGAGGAGGAGGAGGAGGAAGAAGAAGAGGACAGGCAGAGAGGACGTACGAGTCGGTGAGGAAGCCGGAAGCGGCAACGCCCCAGATGCGTAAGTTCCAGGCATTGAGGTCGAGCTCGTACCGCAGCTGCCAGCGGTCCTGGCGGTCGTGGGGTGGCAGGGCACAGCTGTCGGAGCCGAGGAAGCCGCGGTTCTGTCTGCCTTCTGGCTCTGGGTATACGGCCCTAGCCATGGACGGCAAGAGGTACACGGTAGTAGGAGAGGAGGAAGGACAGGCGGGAGACGAGGGAGACGAGGGCGACGAGGGAAACGAGGGAGACAGGGCAGACAACAGACTAGAGACGCATCGTGAGATTGGCAGAGGAAGATGCTCGAGCAGACGACCCGAGAGGCTGTCGATACTCAGACTGCTGGACGATACGGTACATGCGAGAACGAGTAGTACTCTGCCGGGGGAGGCTTGTGCTCGTGTTCAAAGTCGGTGGAGAGTGCTCCGTATGATCTGCGCTGCGCATGTGCGCGGGTGATTCGACGGGGACTCGTGGGTTGTACGGAGTACGGAGTAGTCGTATTCAGGAGTACGCAGTATGTCAGCATATAGTTCTCCATCTAAACGGGCGCTAATACTGGTCTCACTATTATCGTACCCGTCCCCGCTAGTACGAGTAGTAATATGTACTGCCCCGCACTGCTTTGCTCAAATCCCGTCACAGCATGCGCCCATGTGCGTCTACTCGTGCTGGGCACTGGCTACTAACTCGTACTATGTACGTACCGTCGTTGACCCCACTGGTGGGGCAGATCTGCCCCACCATACTCGTAGAAGTCATTCATCCCCACTACTCCGTACTGTATCCTCCTCCCATTACTCGTACAAGTACTCGTACGAGTACACTATGTACGTATGTTCGCTGAACTCGCACTGGGTCGCCCGCCAGCCCGCCCGCCATCCTCTCTCAACATGACATCAGCATCGGTAAACAGCTGCGGATAGCCTCCCATCAGACTATCCTTCCCGTCGGCCCCCTCTGCAGTCTCTCATCACCCCCTTCTGGCTCCCGTCACCACCGTCTCCAGAGATCAAGCACCCCGTTCGGCTCACGTCTACCCTTCACCCAGACGACACCACAGCTTCCGGGTTTTGCTTCCAGTGAGGCTCTCACTCTGGTCTCTCCTTCTCCACCTGCACAACGGACTCGCAACACAGAAAAACACCTGCCCCCTCTTCTCGTTCATTCGCTCCCCACAATCCCCTCGGCTAGAGAACGCATCCGTCGAGCTTGTCCTCTTCCACGCAGCTTCCAAGCGCCTGTCAGTCTCTAGCAGCTCGTTGGCAGCTCTACTCCGGACTTGCCCCGACAGCTTTCCCCTTTCCCCCTTTTCCCCCTTTTCCCCTTTCTCCCCCCCCCCCCCCTGCATCCCTCTACTGCTTGCAGAGTAAAACGGTCTGCCTTGGAACGTTCCTCGCTTCCTTATTATGGCTGCTTCAGCATCAACCGCATCGTCTTTTACCTCCTCCCTCGGCCACGCTCGATCCTATACTTATGCCCATACCAGCCCGGATGGTTCCTTCCGGACCCAGAGTTCCTCTGCCGTCTCTGCCGTGACGTCCAACTCCTCGGCTCCGCCACCAACACCCCTGCGTCCCCTCGACTTGGGGCCGCCCGGGTACCAGGCTACCATGTACGGGGAGAGCAGCTTGCCTTTTTGTCTGCCATCTCTTGCTTCCGCCGCATCCCATCTGTGTCCCTCCTCTCTAACCATCTTGGCAGCACCCTCTTTGAACGTACCACCAATGAGACCACAGTCTACCTGGGTCCATGGGAAATTGTGAATACCGAGCCCCGCCATATAAGATGGCAATGCAGCTATCAGGGCGAAGTGCTCGAGCACTTTTGTGCGTTCTTCTCCTCCTCCCGTTGGCCGTTGTCCCCCCCCCCCCCAGCCGTTTGCCTCTGTTAACCCTCTGTTCTGCGGCATCGTGTCTCACAGTGCCCTCCAACAGCCCTGCAGATATCTACCCCCATACCCTGCATGCCCGGCATCGCCCTTACGGCGACCCTTGCGATTTGGAGCTCTTCCTGACCTTTTTAGAGCCGCATCGCATCCGCTATGTCACCAGCGACAACGTGCTCGTCCACGACGACCACGTCCACGTCCGATACGAGTTCACGACCACCGAAGGCTCTCATCGTTTCCAGGGAGATCTCCGAGCCCGAGACTTGGTCGACCACCTCGACTTTGACGTCGTCTGGTCCGATCGTGACAGCCGCACAGATTCCTTTGGCAGCGTGCGCGGCATCGGAGCCATCCAGCGCATGAAACTCTGGCGAGACCGCTACAGCACCTACCACAGCTTTACCTTTTATGCCAACCGCACCGACCACCGCTATCGAGAGTACTCTGTACACACGTTCGATGCAGAAATCAGGAACCGCGACGACTCCCACCGCCGCTTGCGTCTGACAGTGTGCAGCCGTCGAGGCAGTGCATCCGACATTGGTGGCAGCAGCTCTTCCCACAGTGCCCTCACTGGCCGCCGCTTCTCCATGTCATCCCTACGCCCGCGTCCTCGTCTCTCCGGTTCCAGCCACCACTTGCGAAATTCCCATGTACAGGCAGAGCATGACGCCTCTGCTGGATCCCCGCTCTCTTCCCCCGCTGGTGGAATCGATATTCGTTATCTAGGAATTCAATTCAGCCGAGATGATGGTGCGTTCTATTCCCCAGTGGCATGTCTGCGGTCTTATTTCTGTATTTTCTTCTTCCATGGTCCCTAACCACTCACCCCCTCAAAAGACTATTACAGATTTATAGAACAATGGGCCATTTCTCAAAGCGCAGATGCTCAGTTCCGTGGTGTTCCCTTCCCGACAGATCGCTTCGAGTTGCCCTCGCCGGAGATTCCCCCGCGCGACAGGCTAGAGCTGGCTGGTCCCATGTCCTTTATAAGTCTTCCCATCGCGGAAGAATTACAAGAAGCTGGTGAGGATGGTGAAGAAGCACGATCATAGGGTGAAAATGTTTGCAGAAAGTGGAAGGCTCATTGGTACTGACGAAATGATGGCAATGATATTACGAGAAATGAAGACTACGAGTAGTATTTTACGCCTGACAAAAAGGCAGAGAACACAAGGTGGTGAATTGGCTTAAAATCCATCGAGAAAGTATCCGACACAAATACGAGTAGATGCGGGTGGGGCCATGTTACCGTGCCCTTTGTCATGTGACACTTTCCTGTTGTCACCAGAGAACTGTTTCGTCACTAATACGGAGGACGGAGACGGGGAGGCTGACAAAGGCGTTGAAAAAAATATCCATCACGTGATTAAAATGGGGCTTATTAGTTTCCTCCGTATTGCTGGCATGGCGCAGTATTATAGTAATACGAGTACGTCTTGTATGAGCGAACCTTAACTAGTCAGCCCACTATAAGAAAATGCATGATTCTTGAATGCGAGTTCTCGAAAATCAGGATACGTGGCTCACAAATCGGACATTCTATTCTTGCAGAGGATACTTTATCAAAGTAAAGCAGGAGACTTTCAGTGGACTTTCAGTGGAGCGGCACCACATTGATTGTCTGCATTTGCTATATATTAAGCATTGGCTGGATCAGCAGAGCCTCTTTTGGAAGCATTTGCTCCCACGAAGAGCATTCCCACAGCTTTGTTGTGTATACGAGTAGAAAACAGGACCGTCGACAACCACGCCACACAATGAAGATTATTCTCGCCGTCAATGCGGGCTCGTCATCTGTGAAGATATCAGCCTATTCTGTCGAGTCCTTTGGATCTACGCCCCACCAGCTGGCCGAGGCGCAGGTGAATGGCCTGACAGCGCCGCCAGCCCTGGTTGACTACCAACGTGGCGGAACTGTGCTGCATAAGAACGCCACAGTGGGAGAGGTTGACGGCAGCATCCAGATCGACAGCCAAGCAGACGCCTTCCGACTGCTTCTACGCATCCTGGAGAGGGATGCGGCGCTGTCAGAGATCAGTCGCCACGACGATATTGCTATTGTGACGCACCGCATTGTCCACGGCGGCAACTACGCCGAACCCCAGGTGGTCGGCAAGGGCACGTACGCAGCCCTCGAGAAGCTGAACGACCTGGCGCCTCTGCACAATGCCAAGTCGCTGGAGATCATCCGGGCCTGTCTGCAGCTCCTGCCTCACGCTGCCAACATCGCTTGCTTTGACTCGCAGTTCCATGCCACCATCCCCGACCATATCCGGACGTATCCCATTGACCAGACCATTGCCCGGAAGAACATGCTGCGCAAGTACGGCTTTCACGGACTCAGCTACTCTTTCATCACTCGCTCAGTCGCCGCCTTCTTGGGAAAGCCGCCTGGCGAGGTCAACCTGATTGCCCTGCACCTTGGCAGTGGCGCGTCTGCCTGTGCTATCCTGAATGGCTGCAGCTGGGACACGAGCATGGGCCTGACGCCGCTCGCCGGTCTTCCGGGAGCCACGCGAAGTGGTAGTGTTGATCCAAGGTACGTACGCACCGTCGAAATGCACTCCTTGCGCGCCAACAGCACTGTTAACCACCACATAGCCTAGTTTTTCACTATGCGTCGGATGTGGGACGACTCTCGCCTTCCTCCACCAGCGACCTGCACATTTCAGAGGCAGAAGAGATACTCAACAAGGACGCTGGTTGGAAGGCACTCACGGGAACCACCAATTTTGGTGAGATTGCCGCATCAGACAAGCCCACCCACCGTCTTGCGTTCGATATGTTTGTCGACCGCGTCTGCAGTTATGTTGGCTCCTATTACGTCTCCCTGCGCGGCAAGGTAGATGCGCTAGTCTTTGCTGGTGGCATAGGGGAGCGCAGCGACCGATTGCGTGCCGCGGTGGTGGACCAGTGTGGCTGCTTGGGCTTTTCACTGGATCCAGATGCAAACAAGAGCTGCATCGGTAAGCCAGTGGCCAGCATTGGCGTTGCCGGGACACCACATCAAGTGCTGGTCTGTCACACGGATGAGCAACTGGAGATGGCCCGAAGCAGTGCGGAAAACAAGAGTCTCTGGACGTAGACAGACAGACTCGAGTCGGGGGCAACAGAGAGGGGGGTACGCCATGTCTCTGTCATTTGAATGGCCGGCTCTATTTGCTTTTGCAGCAGCTGCAAGAGAATACGTATGAGTAGATTGTTACGCCAGAAGGGGGGATGACTAAACAAGGACCCCAAGATGTGGGTATTTCGCTCTTCCAGACGCCTCTCTACCTGATGGTTACTTTTACACGTGGCAGTGATATGCTTTCTAAATCCACTCACTGCTTCCTTAACCCCGTGTCTAAACGTTTGGCTGGCGGCGGCAGGGCAGGCTTCTTGAACATGCCATGAACAGCCCCCGCCATACTGCTGCCACCGCCGCCGCCGCCGACGTCGCCAGTGCCGCCAATCTGTGTGAATGTGCCGCCTTTGAAATATCGGTCCTCCTCGGATTTCCTCTTGCGAGTAATGTCTGCCCGCACGCTCGGATCAACCAGCTCCAGACCTTGCACTGGAGTGAAAGCCAGAGACGAGGCCGTTCCGCCTTGGGCCACGGTCGTGCCCACCCCAGAAGACCGCAGTCCCTTTCCCCGCAGATCCAGACCTCCAGCTGTCTGTCCCATTGCCCGGATGGATGATGCCGACCCAGAACTACCCATCACTGAGGATGCAAGTCCGCCCCAGCCCTTGTTCTTTGCGCTGAGTTTCGCCCGTGTCCGCTGATCTACTTGCAATGATCGCACATGCCCGTCGTTGCTGGCCCCGATCATTCCAAGCCCAGCTGTACTGTCGCCTAGGCCGTACCCCACCTCCTTCTCCTCCTTGCCAAACGCTATGCGATTCTGTGCTTTGCGCAAATCCGTCATGGCCGTCGCTGCCTTGGCCTGTCGCGCCCGCCTGCCGCCACGCTTCCGCGATGGTTTGTCATCCGGAACCGGCAGCGCCTTTGCTCCTTTATTCAGCGGCTTCTCCTGCAGCTTCTCCAGCCGCTCCAGGCACTGGTCTTTTAGGTCCTCGCCAGTATGGCCATCGGGCGACGAGTGTATACGGTCCACCCGCGCTGCCAACACTACCTTGGCGGAAACGATTCGCATGGCTTGTTTCCGAAGGTCTGTTGGAATGGAGCGGATGATTGGTGACATGTACAAGTAGCCCTGCTGACGCGAAAGCACATTCGTAGCCAAAGCACTTACGTTGGCACTTTTCTTGGATCCCCATGCCGCAATGTTACAGGCCGGTGTCTTGCAAAGTCCGGTCAGCCCGCCAGCCGTGTTGAGCAGCTCTGCAGCCGTGAGAGAGCCGATGAGAGCCGTCAAGTTTGGCGCAAAAACCGCCATACGTGACTGTACGTACTCGGTCAGCGTCTTCTTCGCCGCATCAAGCCTGACGATGGCAGCGCACGCTGCCACTACACCCTCGAGGGTGCTCTTTGATATTTCCTGGCCCTTTGATGTGATAGCGCTAGTCGTCACTATCATCAAGGTCGGCTTGTCCAGGACCGACTCTAGTGACAAGTGTAGGGGATTATCTGTGACGTGCGATATCCTCCTCATCGTCTCGGAATCAAGCGGCCCATTGCCGAGTATGGCAGCGGTTTTTGCATACTCCAGCGGATTTGTTACCAGTGTTTCGAGCTCAGGAAAGCGAGCCGAATAGTGGTCCCGGATCCATTTGTGTACGGCGACCACTTCTGTATCAATCGACGTAGAAAGACTGTTTGCCTGAGTCAGGAGGTGGTATTCTGGGTGTTCCTCGATATTACCAATGTGCCCGTTCCGGTCGTCGCTTGGTTTGGCTTGATGAAATGAAATTTTCTGAGGGATTATGAAATATGCAAGTCAGGCAGCTGTTTTGAAGAAAGAACAAGAAATCATGAAAAACGATTCAGACTAAAAAGCAAGAGATGTAGGGGAGACAATACAGGGAGAAGAGGGAGAAACACATCTGTGCAAGGATAGCAATGGGAAGAAGTCATGGTATGCGAAATGACGAACCTCTAGCACAGCTTCCAGCGTCTTCAAGAGCAAGTTGGTCGCGCGCATGTCGGCTCTCCTGGCTGGCCTCTCCATGTTCGCCTCTGCATCGCCGCGGCCACCAGCTTCGTCGGCACCCTCCATATCACTGTCTTCATCGGAGCTCAAAAGGTCGCTGTCATCCATTGGAACATCCCCGCCATCGAAGCCCATGAGGGCCGCCGTATTGTCGTCATCCTCCTCCGCTTCCTCTGGCACATCTGCCTGTTCTGATCCAGCATCTTCAAAGTCTTGGAGGAGCTCGTCTGCCAAGGTGGACATGGCGAACAAAAATCGCGTAAGAGAATACAATCAAGTCAAGGGTATAGAACTTCAACAGGACATTGCAGCTGGCTACACTCAGCATCGAACCGTGATGGAAAAGAGAAGCTCGAAACGCGTCTTGTCCTATGAATAAGGTAATCGCAGAGTCTTACTACGTTATGAGGCTTGATTAGTAATTTTTTTTTATCATCACGTGATCTTTAGCCAGTAAATCTTTATTTTTTTTTATTTTTTTTTTGGAAAGTACTCTAGTACAGGCTTGTTTTATTGTCATTCGGCATCTCTGTGAAAGACTATCAACACAACAACTATGGAGTCTCGTGGTCCTCCTCGTGTTAAGAACAAAGGCGCTGCCCCTGTTCAGGTAAAGAACATTGTCAAGGCCTGCTTGCCATTTTTTTAAACAGTTTTGGAAGTCGGCTGACAGTTTATGCCTATTCTTCCCTCTGCTTCTCTTGACAGATTTCTGCTGAACAACTTCTTCGGGAAGCTGTCGACAGGCAAGAAGTTCCGCTACAGGCACCGACAACCCGATTTGCCGACCTTGAAGAGCTTCACGAGTATCAGGGACGGAAACGCCGTGAATATGAAGACTTTGTGCGCCGGTCCAGGACAAATCTCAAGCAATGGTTCCAATATGCACAGTTCGAGCTCGAGCAGAAAGAACTGGCTCGAGCAAGGTCCGTGTTTGAGCGCGCGCTCGACGTGCTTCCCAATAGTGTTCCGCTATGGATCAAATGTACGTTTTTTTTCTGTCTCCCCGGGCTTCGTCTCTGTATATCTAACACGATACCTTGAAAGATATTGAGGCCGAAATAAAGCACCGGAACATTGCGCATGCTCGAAACCTTTTGGACAGAGCCGTCACACGACTGCCGCGAGTTGATAAGCTTTGGTACAAGTATCTCTATGTGTAAGTCGAGCATGTGTGGGACTTTCACGGGCCGTCAGGGTGATTTTGGGGAGAGCTACCATTTCTGACACCATTCTTGCACACAGAGAAGAGATGCTAGGAAATTTATCAGGGACACGACAGATTTTCGATCGCTGGCTCAAATGGGAACCGGCCGAGGAGGTTTGGAACGCATACATACGACTGGAGAAGCGGTACAACGAGTACGAGCGTGCGCGCAGCATCTTTGAATCGTACACGGTTGTGCATCCGTACCCACGGACATGGATTAAATGGGCCAAGTTTGAGGAGGAGTTTGGCACCAGCGACCTCGTACGGGGGGTGTTCCAGACGGCAGTCGAAGCACTCGGTGACGACTATGTAGATGAACGACTGTTCATCTCCTATGCGCGATTCGAGGTCAAGCTGAAAGAGTATGAGCGTGCACGTGCAATATTCAAGTTTGGCTTGGACAACCTGGCGCGTGCAAAATCATTACTGCTCCATAAGGAATACACAGTATTTGAGAAGCAGTTTGGCGACCGAGAGGGCATTGAGAGTATGGTAGTGTCGAAACGGCGCCGGCAATACGAAGCACAGATTATGGAGAACCCCAAAAATTACGACACCTGGTTTGACTGGGCACGACTCGAGGAGACCACGGGCGACATGGATCGAACTCGAGACGTCTACGAGAGGGCGGTGGCACAAGTGCCACCAGCAGCCGAAAAGCGGCTTTGGCGGCGATACATTTTTCTGTGGATCTTTTACGCGCTGTGGGAAGAGACAGAGGCGAAGAATGCAGAACGTTCACGGCAGATTTATGATACCTGTCTCGGCCTCATTCCACATAAGAAGTTTACCTTTGCCAAGGTGTGGCTGCAAAAGGCATATTTTGAGGTGCGGCAAGGCGACATCACTGCGGCGCGCAAGACGCTAGGTCGAGCCATCGGCATGGCACCCAAAGACAAGTTGTTCAAAGGATACATTGAGCTGGAGAAGAAGTTGTTTGAATTCCAGCGATGCCGCCTGCTCTACGAGAAGCACATCGTATACAACCCTGCGAACTGTAGCTCGTGGATCGAATGGGCCGAGCTCGAGCGCGGCCTGGACGACCTGGAGCGAGCCCGGGCGATCTTTGGCATGGGCATTGGCCAGCCCGTACTGGATATGCCTGAAGTCTTGTGGAAGGCGTATATTGACTTTGAAGAAGAGGAGGGCGAATATGAGCGGACACGTGAGCTTTACGAGCAGCTGCTGAAGAAGACAGATCACCCCAAGGTGTGGATCAGCTACGCGCAGTTTGAAATCAATATTCCAGAGGGCGAAGAAGAAGAGGGGGAGAGGGAAGAGAGGGCCATGAGTGATGAGGCAAAGGCACGGGCCCGCAAAATTTTTGAGCGGGCACAAGCAGGCTTTCGGGACAAGGAGCTCAAGGCCGAGCGAGTAGCGCTGCTGAATGCATGGCTCGCGTTTGAGAAGACGCACGGAACGGCAGTCGACGCCGCAGAGATCCAAAAACAGATGCCGCGCAAGACAAAGAAGCGGCGACGGCTAGATGATGGCAGCTGGGAGGAGTACGTGGACTATGTATTCCCAACAGATGATCGGCAGGCCAAGAGCCAAATGAATCTGCTGGCGATGGCGCAGGCATGGCGCAAGACTGGCGGGAACGTTTCTGCAACTACAGGGGACCAGGACCAGGGGCTGCGGGAGGGCGGTGCTGCAAAAGACAGCGATGACAGCTAGCGGGATGTGTGGATGTGTGGATGTGTACTCGTAGATGTGTGGGTTGCTTATATGCGGGCATCAAGATCGAGGGTCGTCAGGTCGTGGAATCGCTGGCGGTGATCTCTAGACTGTTGCGCTGCATGCGAAATGGGCATCGTATTCAAAAGATTGCCTAGACGACATGAGGGGGGAAACACTAGTTGCATAACTTTCAAAGCAGAACATCCAAGCAATGGGGAGGTGGAGAACGACAGGGCGAGACAGAATATCCAAACAAATCATAGCAGTAATATGTCATACCGTCATTCAACAGCAAAGTCCCAACCCAACCTGATCCTCTGAGATGTCCTTCCTCCAGCCCGCTGGCGAGAAATTATCCGCGGTTCGACAGCATCTTTAGTCTCTCACGGCTAACAGTAGTGGGCAGGCCTGCGTCCACAATGTCCGCTGTCCCACGCCGGACTGGACTGGACGTGCTGCATGTTGCTTAGTAAGCACGTCGACCATCTGCAGCGGAAGAGTAAAACAATCAGCATCACATTTTCCAGCAAAAGAAGCAGTAGTCAGCTCATGGAATAAAATGAAATCAAGAACATGGAGTTGCAGGTAGTCGCTTCAGAAGCCGTCGCCTTTCTGTGCTCGTCTTTCGACCCCTTTCCATTTTCAGTCGCTATGGCGTCTCTCGGCCATCCCGCCCAGACTGGATACTCGGAAAGAGCAAAAAAAGAAGAAAAAAACAAGGAAAAGAAAAAATAGAAAGCCTCGGTGGGGCTAGCTGTAGGAAGTGTCATGCACGTCTCTGTGTTTCGCATGGTTGCCGAGGACGGCAATTTCGTAGTGGTCAGACGTGTCGTGATCGTTGCTGGCCGTATCGCCAATAGAGCGGCTACGCTTCAAGTGCTCCAGTCGGCGGAGGTGCCGCTTTGCTCTCTCTTCTTTCCACTCTTTCATCTTGTGATGTGCCTGTCGAGCTTCCTTCAGCTCCGAGACGGCTCCCTGCACGCCCAGGGCAGCAATGCCCACGGACGCCGCATCTTGCAGCAGGGCCTTGTTTTTGAGTTTCTTGGCATCCTCGGGCGAGAGGATACCTTCTCTGACTGCTTTCTGTCGACTGCGCCGCTTCTCCATGCTCTGATACACATTGTGCGCTGCATGAATGGTGGCAACAGCTGCTAAACCAGTAGTGATAATTTGCTTACCTCGCATCTTCTTTGCTCGCTTCTCGTCTTCCGAAGAGCTGCCTAGCTCAGAGTCTGAGCCGTGCCTCGGCATTCCCCTAGTGCGGTGTGATCTCGAGCCACTCCGTCTGGGCGGCTCATCATCATCGGGATATCTGTACCGCGAGCCTCGGTCTCCCCCGCGGTCTCCCCCACGGTCTCCTCTACGGTCTCCCCCACGGTCTGTGCCGGATTCACGGCGATTCCGCTCATTTCCGTAGCTATCAGAAGAGCTATGGCGTCTGTGGCTGCGGGACGAGTCTTTTGTGCGCCGGGAGGATTCATCTTGGCGGTCGCCTGCCGGCTCATTGCCCAGACCTAGTTTCGCCAAGCTCCGGCGTGCAGTGTCGACCACACTGCGGCTGCGGCTGCGGCGACGGCGATCTGGCGAGTGAGTGCGGCTGTCATACGAGTCCAAGCTTTCGCCGCGGCGCTCTCGCGAGCGGTGATTGTCCACGAGCTTCTTGGTGCCCAGGGCTCCCAGGCCGGCCGTAGCAAGGGCGGCGAGGCCACTGACTCCGCCACTTCCGCCATCAGAGCGGGCCCGGGACCGTGATCGGCTCCGGCCCGTGCGCTTATCTTCTTCAATATTCCTGCGGGAGCCGTTCACCAAGCGGTTTCCAAGCAGCCCGCCAATGACAGACTGAGCCAGGGTCAGCTTACTGTGTTTGTCGTCGTGGGCTGCATCGAGGGTGGCAGCACCTGCAGCGGCCGTGAATATCCGTTTCGCTTTCTCGCCTTTCCAGTTGCCTGGCTCCTTCGCCACGCGGAAGGCCTCAGTGGCACCGGCGATGAGAGAGGCCATGGCCGCCTTCTGGATTTTGTTTGTGGCGCCACCGCCCCGGGAGCCCGAACGGGAGCGGCTGTTGCCATTGCGGCGACTGCGAGTGTCGGAGCGAGTGTCGGAACGAGCGTCACTGTTGCCGGTCAGGGCCTTGACAGCACCACCGAGGCCTGCCGCGGCCAGTGCGCTCTCCAGAAATTTCTTGTAGCCCTTGGACTCTTTCGGGTCCTGGTCGCTGTCTTCGTCACTGTAAGCACCTCTGCCTTGGCTGCCACGCCCTTTTTGCAGCGCCAGGGCCTTTCGCTCCTCTTTTTCAGAATGCTTGTTGTAGAAATCAGCGCCCTGGTATGCGGCAAGAGCACCGGCTGCACCCAGAGCTGCCGAGCTCAAGGCGTTGCGGCGCACTTCGTGGCCGTCCTGGTGCGCTTCCCTGCGGTCATAGAGCTCTTTGCCACCGACAGCCAGTGCGCCTCCGATGATGGCAGCCATGATCTTTTCCTGGTTGCTGAGCACGCGGCGCCGCTTCTTCTCCTCCTCCTCGTAGTAGGCAGGACGATGCGACTTCTTCGCATCGCGTCTGTCGTAGTAGTCGTAGTCATAGCCACGGTCTCTCGAGCGCAAGTTCTTACCGTCGTTGTAGCTGCGGTATGATTCTCGCCCGTAGGTAGGCGGCGGAAATTCACGGTTGATCTCCTCGACCGAATAGTCACTGTCCTCGCGGCGGCGGGGGATCAGATCGCGAGAGGTTACCTGGCTGCGGGGCTGACTATCACGAGAGTCTGGATAATCCGAATCACGCTGGTGGCGACGCTCATCGTAATACCGCGACGATGCATGGTCACCGCGGCCGTCGTCATATGCAGACATGGCGAGATAAAAATCAGATTCGACAGGGGATTCGACAGAGAACGTAGGGGCAGTTAGTTGTCGCTGATGGACGACTTCGAGTGGAAGGATGGGATTTGGAAGCAGCATCTGCAGAGCAGAAATGGTGCAGGCGGCGGCGGGGGAAGTGCGGGGCTTTTTTTTTTTTTTTATTCCCCGTCAGCTTTTCGAGTGCTGAAAACTGGGCAGCCGTGCGGAATCTTGGCCAGGCAGTGAGTGGCCAGGACAGCAGACCCTTGTCATGCCGGAAAAGTGGACATGATAACCAGTCATATCACGAGGACATGCTTGTATGGAGTACTATACCAGCCATCTGGCAAGTCGGAGGGCACCCACCAGTACAGAGTAGGTGACATAATATTATACGCTCTGACCGTTCTGCCCAGTACTCGCAGGCATCATGAGCGATACGAGTACATAACTCAGTAATCTCGTCTCAGCTGCGTTTACAAGATCACGGCCACTGTTACGGGCGATCAGACTGACAACGGGAAAATATAGTAGGTAAGCAATGGGCTGGATAAACAAGGAGTGTTAGCTCGCTTATGGCGGTGCCATCTATGACAGCCTCTGGCTCTAGAAATACATCCGCAGCCCTAGACACCCTAGACATCATATCACGACGTCCAGTTAGTTAGTGCTGGCCCTGCCACGCCTGGCAAGACCAACATATGCTTTGTAAGAGAGTCCCTCTCCACCCTCCCCATGTTGCCACGCTTCACGGATCCCGAGAAAATGGCCGCCCTCTAACCGATGAATATACAGTATTACACAGGTCGGTTAAAACCAAGAAAAAGGAAATTGTTGAAACAAAACTTGCCCGCCTCGTACTGTCTATGTTGTGTAATTTTCTGACCATGCGCCGTCCATTCATGGATTCCATCACCTTTTGCTCTGACAAATGCATAAAAGCAAAAAAGAAAAAGAAAATAGTCAGGTTAGAAAGAGTTGCCTGCCATCACTCGCGCACACACTCACATACACACCCTTGACATCACTCACTACAAGTGATGTCCCCATCTCTCGCATCCCACAGGCCCCTCGAGCAATAAAAAACATCACCTCTACACAACCTTGACACCATCGTACTGCCCGCTAGGCTACCTGTAAGAGCAACCGGATAGACAGCATATGCTTTTAAGCATAAACAAAGTGTGGTCACACCGCCCTAATTTTTTCTAAAATAGTCCCGGGGTCTAAGAAAGAAAGAGGGAAAATGTGAAAAAAGATGTGAAAAGAGCAGGGGGAGGGGGTGGCGACGGAATATAGCTGTAGAGGCAAAAACACAAGTTATCCTTTCTCGACTGTCTGCTTAATGTTGGCGGACCCCGAAAGTAATTGATACCTTGTCTTGCTGCTTTTCGTCTCTAATATTGAAAAACTAGGACCGTTCAATGATTTTTTAAAATAGGCAAAAAGAAATGAAATTCTCATCTCTCGTAATATTGCAATGATATGACTGTATGGCATGCATGCTGTAATACCGCTAATGTTGTCCTGATGCACCACTGCCAGTAGGCACTGCAAATGCACCACTAAATGTATCGCACCTAATGGGGACTGCTGATATGACGCGCTTGGCTTCTATCCCGTGATTCATACAGTTCCTTGGCCTCGGTGTAGTGAGGCACAAACACCGAGGGATATGGTTTTGATCCACATGGGTCGGTCAAAACACGATTGTAGTATTGGAGAAGGTACCGAAGCCCAAACTCATTGGACGAGTCGCCTCGAGCATCATCCAGCGCCGACGATCGGAAGTCCTCATACATGCGGACATTGAACTTGTCCATCAGACAGTGACACCAGAACCGGTAAAGATTTCTCATACCCACAGGTGACTCGCTGTCTTTCGCCAACCTCCGTTGCTCAAACGCACGTGCTCGTAGTTCCGCATATGGCTCCTCTCCGACCTTGTCCACAGCAGGAAAACGCAATGACGTCTTACTTTCTTTCTCAGACTGCGATTCCTTTTGCAAATTTAAACCACCACTCCTATTCGGGCTGTGAATAAAAAAAAAGTTAGTTGAGGTAGAACCATATACGAGAATAGGCACATTTTGACGTACCTCGTCAGTTTTTCTTGGCAGCGAGGGGAGTGATTAGCCGCTATATTCTTCTCGGGTGGTTCAGGGCTATCGGGGTCTGATGCCACAACAACGACTAGCTTCTCGACCTGTTCATCTGGACAGTTCTGATAGTCTTCTAGTGTCATTGGCGCGCCACTTGGACTGGCTGGAGAAAAGTCCGGCACTGCTGCCGAAAGTTGACTCTCACTTGCATGAGACCGTCCGTTCACCTGCCCATTGGTACCATGCATGTAACTATCCGGTACTCCACTGTCGTAGGTCGGATATACCACCTCGCTTCCACTTGCCTGAAATACTGGGGTCTGGAGCATTCCTTGAACCGCACCCTGATATCCAGCGACAAAGGCAGGATGAAAGTAAGCCTGCTGTGGCCGGCTGTGGAGCGACCGAAACTGGACGGTTCTCATATCTGGACCAGACACCCGAGCCTCCTCTGCCCTCTGCCCATTTGGTAAAACAAATTTTCTCCACTCATGACGCGACCGGATCAACTCATTTTGGTCCTTGTCAACAATGTAGTCCAGTTTCTCGGATTGTTCGCACGCCGCGCGAATGAAGTCAATGGAAGGAGCCAAGTCTGTCATCCGCCGAAAGCTGGCTACCACCGAAAGGGGCACAAAGCCTTGACCATCCATCTTTTTGCGGAGAAACATGTCCTTGCAAAGATTTTCCAAGGAGAAGTAGTATTCTAATTGCCGTGCCAGTAGAGAATAATATTGTTCATTCTCAGTGTACGACGGAAGGGGAAAGGACTGCTGCTGCAGATGAAAGTCGGAAGAAATACCGGCCAAATGCACCGCATGGGGGAGTACTCGACCGCTGCTAGCTATCCCATTGTGCATTCGACTCGTAAATGACGGCTGCACTTGCGGTGTAGCTTGAGTTCGACCAGGAACCCTACCTCGAAGACCGTTGCTGCCATTTCCAAGGGACTGTTGGGGAGATGGGGTGAACGGGGCGGCCGACGGAGGAAGCGTAGAAATACTGCCATTGTGAAAAGCATTGCTAGATGGCATCCTCGGCCCGTTCACCTGATACGCAGGAGGACGACTGAAGTGATGAGATTGAGTCGAGCTGTTGATATGTCCGCCACGGCCGCCACGAAATCCACCACGGTTAAATCGCTCGACTCTACCCTTGTGTTCTTTCGCATGCTGATCGTTGTCTTTATGGAAAGACAGGTGGTGGTCGTTATTGTGTGCTGGCCCATATCGTCTATCCAAGGCACTAGGATTGGGAACAAAGTCATTGCTTTGGCTACCAGACTCCCGATTCACAGCACTGTTGAGGCTTCCCCTGGACATAACGCCAGCTTTCCCCAAAGCCTAGTCGCACAATGTTAGCATCCTTCATCTTTCCTACGTCTAGGGATCTTGGCAAAAGCCCCCCCACCCCCCCAAAAAAGACATCTGCACGTACCGTTGGGTAATCTTCCCTTGAATGACCTGGGTCAGAAGATGCTAAAGCCTTTCGCGATTCTCGGTTGTGAGCTGAGTCTGCCAAATGGCGTTTTGTCGTATTGGAGGACTGTGGCTGGGCTCGTACAGAGCCGCCAACGCCGTTTGCCGATTCCTTGGGTCCATCCCGGGCGTTAGACCTCTCTACTTGCAAATTTGTGATCAAAGTCATCTTGTCAGACGATGCTCCATCATTCGAAACACCCATGTAGCTTCCCCTTGAAGCATCACGGCCGCCACGGCCGCCAGTCTTGGGCTTGGAACCCCTGACATTTGGAATTGGTGTTTGGAAATTCACTGTGGGGACAAAATCGAGAGTCACCCAAGCTCCTTTCTTTCTAGACTTTGACATAGCCCCTTCCTCGGAACCCTCAGCAGGACCATTATCTTTATCCGTCTTATCTGTTGTTACCCTTACTTTTGCATCTTCAGCGACGGCTGCAACGTTGGGAGTCGGCCACAATGTTGCGTCCTGGACTGGTGGCAGTTTGTTGCGCGCCGCAGTGTCATTGGTTTCTTTGTCAGCCGCCCGAGTTCCCCGGGGACCGCTTCGGCGTGACTGTTCGGCTCTTGAAACCTCGCTCGATCGTCTAGGTTGCGATTTGGCAGCCACTGAGGATAAAGGGCTCGACTCTAATTTAGTCTCCTGGTCCATTAGTGACCCGGATGCTTTCTTCATATCCCTTGATTTTGCAGCCCCCTCAGGTATACCGGTATCACCTGTTGCCGCAGGTGCAGTCTGCTTTGCAACGGTGGCAGTGATCTGTTTAGACTTTGCTGCAAGCTCACGCCGCCGCTCTTCCCAGATATTTTTCACTGGCACTGGAGCTGGTGATAGCGTGACTATTGCTGCACACTTTCCATTTTCCGCAATCTCAGTCACAGGAGATGTATCACTATCCCGTCCCGGTATCTTTGGTGCCTTGTCGTCATTTTCCCGTTGATTGTTGTCATGGGATGGCAGAGGACGCGTAGTTAACGGCGAAATGTCGTTTGTCTTATCAGTAAGAGTAGCCTGAAAAGCCGAACCATCAAAGGAAAGATTCGATGCTGACTCGTTAAGAGTATCAATCAGGGTAGCAGAGTCAGTAGCTGAATCGGCATCAGATTCAATTTTTCGAGTAATATGGTTTGCTTCAGTGGATGTATGTTTTGTCGTGTTGGGTACAGCCGACGATTCTGGGGCGGGTATGGCTGTAGAGCCCAAAGCACTGTTTTCTTCAATGGCAGAACTTGAATGAGCATCTGGCGCTATCGTTGCTTTCGGTGCTGCCTGACCGCGAGCAGCTTGGGCATATGAGAAGCCTGTAGTCGACATAGCTGCTGGCCGTGTGTGCGGTAGAACAATCGCAAAAGTGTGCGGAGGGTGTAAGAACCGTCGAACGAGCTCGGTCAAAATATCAGCCTGCTCAGAGTAGCCACGAAAATAAGGATGCTTGAATCGTGTCCACCTCCCACGCACACCTTGGCCTTGAAACCGTGAGCTGCCACCAATCAAAATTATAACCGGCGAAGCCGCCAAACTACCTGCACAAGCAGATGAAGCTGGTGGGTGAAGGGGTGTCAAAGCCGGTCGATATTCGGTTTGTGTCGACGGAGACAGTCACTGTTAATAAGGTTGATGCAAGAGATTTCTGCTTGGGAAGCCCGTCATGAACTCTGGACCCCTCGCAGAGAAAATAAATACTGAGGCGACACGAACAGTGCGTTCGAAAATGGAGGACGTCACTCCTACTTTAGCGGATTGACAACACGGTTCGATGCGGACAATCGGGAAGGAGGAGCTAGCTGCTAGACTGTCACGATATGCCAAGGAGGGGAGGACAAGGATTGCGTCGTTCTCTTGCTATAATGCTACAGCAACAAAGCCGAAAAAGCTATCCCTTTCTGAATCCCGCTCACTGTTGACAGATTGCCAGGTGCCAAACGGGCTGCAAGGAAATGCAAGGAAACGCAATAGAGCCGCAAAACTTTTTGATCAGCCGGCGTTAAAAATTCAGCAGGAACGTGAGAGCAAAGAGAGGGGTTGGGTCGTCGAAGGGAAAGACGTCAGAATGGATGCAATGGGCCCTCCGGTGACGTGTAGGCTAACTTGGCCAGGAATTTGAAACTTTGGCTAGTTGGGTGCTGGGTCCGTCTGAAAAGAGGGTAAAGATGGCAAGAAATATGACAAGTAAAGACAATTAAACTCGGTGCAACGAGTAAATGGCAAATCAATAGACTTGGGAAAGTTAAAGTGTACCGTCCGAAATGGTTCGACAGCGTGCTTTATCTATGGGCAAGATTTTAGACGAAGTAAGAAAGGGAAGATTAGAAGAAAGAAAAGGAGAGTGGGAAGGAGAGAAAATAAAGGTAGGAAGAAAGTTTGGCCTTTAGGGCAGAGAAGAGGGGTGCTTCTTCTCTCAACGCGAGCAGGGAGTGGAGGAGAATAGAAGAATTTGTGTGTGTTTGTGTAAAGATAAATTTTTTTAACGGGTCGATGCTGAGTGAGTTTAGTGGAAGACTATGACCGCAGAGCTATAATTTTGCAGAGGGGCAAACCAAACCCGCACAACGCGTCTCTGAGGCTAGCCAAAACTGTACGAACTCGTACTGTACGAGTACGCAGTACATTGTACGGTTGCTCATGTAATCTTAAGTCGGCAATTTGTTTTAGCGGCGTGAGAGATACTCTAACCTTTTTTTTTTCTTAATTATATGACTACTCCGTATTTTGCACTCGACATCCTCCAATCAGACCTTTGCTACATGAACCAGTACATTCCGTGCCAAAGCTGATGCGACGTAATGGAGTAGGGTATTTGAAAAGCCAGTGACGTCGGCAATAGCAATGATGCGTTTTACAGGACTTTCTAAAAGCCAACTATGTAATACTGCATGTTCGTAGTGGTAAATGCCGTGATACCCAGTCTTTTTCTTCCTACACGGTATTTTCATGTAATGCAGTGCTTGCATATCAGGGCAAATCAAGGTAATCAACTCGTGTATCGACTAGGAAATGGTACAATTACTACCCAGATGATGCTCGAATGCACGCGAACACGTAAACGCACAACTAGTACAAAAAACAGATCTCTACTGTGATGTAAGCCCTCGAGTTCGCCACGTGACTACTTGTGGTACCTACCAAATTTATACAATACAGTATGGGTGCTCGTAATGTTGCTCAACCAGACATCCAGGAAGCAGCTTGGCGGACGCCAAAAGTCGTAGCAAGACGCAAACTGCTTGAGCCCATAGGAAAGTAGCTGACCAAATACCATAAAAGACAAGCCAGTTGAATAATCGCAGATATAAGAGTGAGAATCGTGCTATGGAGCTAAATGGAGACTAGAGTTAGATGCAAAGCTATAAGCATTATAGATTAGGACATGCTCATCTTACACCAATAGAAAAGTAGAGGGTCAGGGCAATAGAGCCAAAATATGCAGTGGTAAAGGGTAACCTAGGTGTTGATGCAAGGTGCTGGACGTAAGTCCATGGCCCCATGATAGCGGCAAAGGATGAGAGGAAGAGGACGGAACCTAGAGTCCAACTGGTCTCTGAGTTAGAAAAGCTCCATCGCCAGCTAGCAGAAGGGACGGGGTGCCTTACAGTATCACAAACTTGCGAGGACGAGTCGCAACGATGGGGAAAAGGGCAAAGCAAACGATAAAGCAAGCCAGAGAACCAAGATTGCAGCCCGTGAAGATTAACAGACGATCCCATCGGCTCACTGAAATAGGAGAGGCTTCGTTAGTACATTAAATAACATTCCTGTCGGGAGACTCGCAAGCAAGGTTGGGCACATTTGTCTCTGAACTTGACCGTGGCGAGTCAAAAGAAAGATGAGGACAAGGAAAACAGAACATGGGATGGAGACCAGTTGGAAGCAGTGGGTAGAATAAACATACACGTAAACCAGCCGTCATCATCCTCCCGCCGATTAGGGGGAGCACCAGTGGCGCTCTCCGTAGTAGGAAGGCGGACATATCCGGCGTCGCCAAAAGGATTCCAAGCTTGGAGAGACGGCAGGAAACCCGTCTGCTGGGATGTGTTGACAGGAACATCAGCGCCACGTCGAGACCAGCCCAATGAGTTGAGGGAATCTCGGAATGACTGCGTCGTCATGGTAAAAGACCGAAAAAATAAAGATTTGTAAGATGTCTAACTCTAGAACTAAGAACGGCAGTCTGGAAGGCGCCCGGTGACTAATCCCCAACAGCAGCGATGATCGAATGCTATCATGCGGAAATTTGTGTAGAGGTGATGAGGCGCGTGACGCAAACAACAACTCTAAACGGGGGTGGCAATTTTGAAATCGCCAATGTGCCTTAATAGAACATGAATGTCCTAAATATAGCCCCCGGGCCTCAAAAACTGGATGCCAAAAGCTTTGCTAGGCTTTCCCGCACTCTTTGCCTCTAGAGAACAAGTGTCGCCTTCAGTTTAGGGTCGTTATCGGGTACAGGCTCCGGTATCGAGGCGAGCAAGGCGAACAAGGCGAACAAGGCGAACAAGGCGACAGAAGCAAAGCTATGAGAATCACAGGATAAAAAGGCAGCGTGAGCCTGATCTCAGAAATGCTCTCAATGTACGTAGTAGAGAAAAAGGTGCGACCGACCTCTGCCTAGCGCGTTTGGAAACTAATAATATACGAGTATGTATGAGTAGTCTGTAGGGTGGGTTTTGATTGGCCGCCGGGTTGTTATGCAGAGGTCAAGCCACCATGGGAAAGATGGGAAAGTGCCGTGGCGCAACAAGAAAATGAGAAAATAGGTGTCTTGGTGTGTATCCTTGTCTCACCTCTAGCCAGGCTTACCAGTCACACTGTACGTCCGGATGGTCTACTCTGGCACCCCTCTACGTTACAAGCGCCAATGAACATCCGAGACAACCGTGTCTGCTGCATGGTCCTCTCTGCCTTTCCGGCTGCCGATTTGGTGCGCGAAATTGATTACTCGTAAGCCTCAGCCTACCACATGCAAGAGCAGTGATATATAAAAATACGTGCAGTTCTCCGTAGCCGAGAAGATAAATAGATTGTGTTTGTTCTTTTCGGTTTCTTTCGATTCCTCTTCCTCTCTCCTTTTCCTCTGGAAATCCTCCCTGTCCTCGCTGCAGTGTGCGTCTTACGTAAGTGTACGACAACAAGCCACTCTTATTTAGGTACTCCTCATAGCGCACTACTCGTACGGAGACACAGGTCCTCGCGGCAAAATCCCTTCAGTCGCACCAAACCCCGCTCTGCCCATTCCAAGTACGAGTGCGAATACCGCCCACTGTGACGCAGGCTTTAAGCCTAACCCGTCAGATAAACTAGACTTTTTGTCTGCCTTGAACCATTGTGCACGCCACCCGTTTCAACCAAAGTGCAGCCTTTAGAATCTGTGACAAACAAGCAACTCCTTATCAGACTTGCCAGTCCTCGCATTTCCTCCCAGCTCTTTGCAATTAGTACGTCATCCTCCCTCTCTCCCTCTCTCTCCCTCTCTCCATCTTTCCATCTCTCTTCTCCCTTTCCCCTCTCCTCTACGTCAACCAACAACTCACCGAGTCCATTCAGTTCCCCAGCCAGAGACACACAGACTCTCAAGTATGCGGCACATCTCCTTCCCAGCCTCATTTTGTCCGGCCTAGTTCTTGATATACTTCATTAACTAACGCTCTTGGTCTCGCAGTTCTCTCCACACATCCCCCTCTCCTACCGACCGCTTGTCTCTGAACTGCATCGGGAAAGCAATCACTCAAACATCAACATTCATAATCGGCTCTAGGAGCCATCTCCGTTTTGTATAGCCGGCTGCGGTGCTATTTTTCATCCAGCGTAGCCTTTGATATATTACTCTTGTCGTATTCTAGACAAGAAGACGCAAATCGTTAAGGGCTCCTTTTTTTTCTGCTATTTGGGGGGCTTTTTTACAGCCGCAAAGCACAATGGCACAACACGGCTTCGGCCAGATGGGCGGCTCAAATATCAACCCAGACGATCTGGCCATGGCGGGTGCTTTCAACCCATCCTTCCAGAGCAACTTCAGTTCCAATCCAAATAGCAATACCACTGGCTTCTCTAGTGGATCTGCACTTATTTCAGATGACGACCTCTTTGATACCCTCGGCACTTCCAACGACGGCCAGCCGCACATGACGGCCGGTCATGACTTTGCTAGCTTTCCTGGCCTAGGCATGGCCGGATCTTATCCCCAAAACATATTTCCCCCCCATCATGGACTCCAACTCGAACAGTCACACATCAACGGATATTCGAACACGCCGGAAGGTGATCCCATTCAGAGCCCATTCGTTGGCAACATGGGCCAATACCGTGCCGTCCAGCATGCGCAAGCTTTTGGTTCTCTCCAGTCTCCCCCTGGTGGGTATGCAAGTTCGCCGCTCGCCGCCCCAGATTTTGCCAACGACACCTCTGACAATGCCTTTCTCAAATCTCGTGCTCGCATGTCCCAATCCATGCCTCGCAAAAGTTCTATCAACATTGCTGCCGCTGCTGCTGTAACACGAAGCCCCATGGCCGTCAAGACATCGTCAATCGTTAGCACTGTCCCTCCTACGACATCTGACTCATTTGTTGGCTCACCACAGCCTATTCGTACAAATGGCTCCAATCATGAAAAGTCACACTCCGGCCAATGGGGTCAAACCCCCAACAGCCTGTCGTCTTTTCCGGGATCTGGTTTCTCGTCACCTTTACAACCTGGCGGCATGCACAGCGCACAGATCAATGAGGTTCTGCTAAAAGGAGGAACATCTATGCCAGCAAAACTAGGAACACCCATGGCGACATCGCAAGAGGCTAAGAGAAAACGGCGACGTGAGTCTCATAACCTCGTCGAGCGGCGTCGTCGCGATAATATCAACGAGCGTATCCAAGATCTCAGCAAGCTTGTTCCAAGCCATCGCTTAGATGACGAAAAAATAAAAAAGCTCATTTCCACTGGTACGCCTTTGTCGCCAACCCTCACCGGTATATCGAATCCCTCTCAGGCAACATCCGGGCTTGCTGGCCCTGGTGCAAGACGAGCTGCTAGCAATACAACCGGTAATATCACTACCGGGTTGCCTATAGAGGAAAAGGACAAAGGGCCAAACAAAGGCGATATCCTAAACGGGGCCGTCAGTTGGTGCCGCGATCTCATGTGGCTACTGGACAAATACGTTTCTCGCCAAGAAGAGTTGATTGAATATTTTAGTGACCGCGGTGAGCCTTTGCCTTTCTCCATCACCGATGATGAACGGCGCATGACGTCAGAACTCATGGTTGCGATGCGCAACCCTGATGTGGAGGGAGAGAGGAAAACTTTGGTTTACTCCCGTGCCGACGGGTCAGGTCTGCGTGTTCCTGATTACACAGACTACAAGGGTGATCCTTTGAGTGGTACTAGTCTAGCCACTGAGGGTATGCCTATGAACACTGTCATTACTTCGAGCCATGATAGCATTGAACAAGGTGATTTTTGGGGCGATGATGATGACAATGGTGATATGGAATTCAAAGAAGAAGATGAATTCATGGATCTCACATAACCGATCGAAACTTGCGTTGGCAATTCACGTTGGACGCATTCAAACTATGTCTTCTATTCTACTATTGTTGTCTTCCTTCATTACTTTGACTGTCCGCTGCATTTCCGCTGCATTTACACATTTTGTTAACTGATTTTTACATGGTATTTTGGATACACCGCCCATTGTTTACCACCCAACCCACCCCAACTATGCATTTTCATTTCGTCTCGCTTGAATAGCAGTTTCTCATTCCTTCTCCCCTGTTTTATTCCCATGGTTATACTTTCAAGTATCTCATCCTGTCATTGAATGTGAACGAGGACAACTTTAGAATTGTCTGTTAATGAGGATACTGTGCAGACAAGTTGTGATGACACTTTGATTCCTCGGTATGCCATGTGTTTTGAGTTTCATAGGTTCGCTGTTATACACCCTCTATCGCAGTCTTTCGGACAATGTTTTTCATGTTGTATTCATTTATTAATTTGGGCCGGTGGAGTTTTTCTGTTGTGTCAGGTCAACGAGTAGCTTCAATTTAAGTTGTTCTTTTCCTACCCGTTTATCCCCTAGATAATTTAGTACAATATAACAACATCGAGGCTTTCTAAGACGCTGTCCTTGAAATAGTATCCTGCCCTCTCCATCGATGTCACCAGTGACGAACACAGAGAAGATATTCACCCATAGCAGACAAAAGGTTCCATGCCTCATTTCTCTTAATATCCTCCAGGAGGGCAATTTGTTCCAGAGCCGAGTGACCATTGAAGTATTTCCAATAGACAGGCCAGGTCTCCGCTACGCGTTTATTCCAAGTCACGATTGCATCACTGGCCCCGCCACCTAGAGCAGTACCAAGCGGGGTGGTCGTCTTTCGAAAAGGTATGGTGGGATTTCTGACCTTCTTACTCTGTAGGGGTGGCATAGTACGTCGAGAACATAAATGTTGCTCTATTGTACTGAGATAGAGACTCTCGCGACCTGAGGGCTTAGTCGCATCTAGTATGATGTGTGGGGATATCCCAGCCAAGTGAGGCGCATCGTTCATTGACGGATGCTCCGTACTTTTTGGAATAGGCTTTCGAGCATGTACTGTAGCTCTTTCGGCGAACTCTCGCACTGCCTTCTCAACCAGTCGAGTTTGTCTTGCCTTTTCCGCTGCACGCTCGGCAGCTGATGGCCCTGACGACCCAGCTGCGCTCTTCGCGGGAAGAGATGGCGACTGTTCAGTAAACAAATCCTCTCTGGCGTTGTAGCTCTCTTGACCATCCAACACGTCAAATCCGGGCCGCACCATTTGGATACCTGAACCAGTACGGTCACGTTTCTTCCCGCTACTCGTTTGGCATTCAAACCGGCGTTGTTTTTGTTTCTTTTTTATGTGTTCCAGTTCCTCGGCTTCTAGTTTGTACTCAACTTCATATTGCACCTCTGGCCAAACAACAACATACGCAAACGTGCATATTTGACAAACCCAGCCGCCGCGAATCAACCAAGCCAATATCCTCAAATAAGCTGGCCGCAGTGCTTTCGTTGGACAGAATGCTTTAAACGGCCGTGGCGCCGTCGACAGGTTTGCCAGTAGATCTACTAGCGGCGGGGCGAAGGGGAAAGTGTAAGCAAAAGCTACACTTGCGCGGCTGAGCTCTCTGAGGTCACAGTTCGGTGAAAGTACATATACATCACGAGCGTGAATTGGAGGTACCGCCATCGCCCGTCTCCAATAAATAAAATGCTGAGCATAAGCACGCACCTGTTGAGTGGTAAGGATGGTCTCTGGAAGCTGTGCAATCTGGTGGAATCTATCCATAAGAAACATGCATTAGCCGTTGTTATTTTCACACATGTAGAGTTCTGGCTTCTATATATTACTTACGAAAGGGTAGGCTTGGCAACTCTGACAAGCTCAATCATGGCCGCGGTTGCCTTATCTCTGCGGGCTTGAAGTTCTGCAATAACAATGTCGTCGTCTTCAGCAAGTAACAGAGCTGTACATTTGTCAAATGCACTCAAGCCACCTAGTGTATTAAAGCGGGAAAATGATGTAGCGGTTGTGAGCCATAGACTCTTTGCAGCCTCATAATTTGCCGTTTGCACATCTGGTACATAGAATGGCATTGGGATCTGGACAGAGTGCCCAACAGAACCTCTGTTAAGTTTGAGCTCTAGCACGGCAATTTTATTCCGGCACACTGCCTCATAGACATCTCTCATTGACACTGCCAAAGATGATACAGCCAATATTTGCTCCCACAGAACACTCATCTTCACCACTGTTATGGTAGGTATGATACCTGTCAGCAAGAAGCACATACTATGGCAGGTGAAAGGGAGGAACATGTTCGTACTATTTTCCCGGGCTATATCCTTCAGCCGCAAAATATTTTTACATTCTTGCCAGACAAAATCACTGCTTTCTTGGCAATATTTATACACTTTGTTCACCTCCCGGATAACATGTGTATACATGACATCAAGAAGCTCGTCTACTTCATGCCTTTTGGGATTAAACATGAATACAAGGTTAAACATAGCCATCGAACTGACTTTGTCTTCTTTCTGGCCATCATGTGGCGCGTGGGTTTCACGCTTCGCATCTTCAGAAGCAGAAAATCCTAAATTTCTCTTTTCAAGTCGGATTTTTCGGCTCTTTTCCTTGTCCCAGAAGCCGCTGGTGGGTACATGTATAGGATACGACACATAGTACACGGTATCGAGTAGTATCTGGAACCGTTTTCTGTGAAAGGCACGCGGTGGTGTCAATATTCCTTCCAGGGCCTTCGTCGGAATACCAGATATATATTCCCAAGGAGCTACCTGTGTCCCATTATCCGTCCAGAGATGATCTTCGTAGTTCCAACGTGCCAACTGCTCTCCACTGGGCAAATAATCTTCACTTGGCCTACTAGAAGTCGTTAAAACACCATCATCAATATCCTCATACCCTCCATAGCCATTGTCAAGCTGTCTCCGTGTCGGGTTAATATGCGAGTGGCTGGTGCTAGGGTAGTGGAAAACAAGTCTGGGACCTTCTCGATTTCTGTTCACAACCAAAGCGACTCCTATTAAGTTTTCCGGATTAGGGATAACGTTAGGGAGCGACATACTAAACACAACATATATATGTTTCCTATTTCTACTTCAGGCTTCTTTCATCAACCGCATTTCATACTCCGCGGTGTAGAGTACCGGCTTAGTAATCGGTTAGGTAGGCAGAGACCCACTTAACAAGTCTGGATTTAAAGTGTTCCCCTTTAACATCACAGTTTAAATTCTTGTAGATTTTTAACAAATCTAATTTTTATTTTTAAATACATATATAAAATTTTTTAAATAAAATTAAGTATAATAATATATTAATTTTAACTTAATTAATTTTAATACCTATTAGGTTTATAACAATGTTTTATTATTATACCTTTTTACTAAACCTTCTTTAAACCCCTTCTTCGAATTAACAACACCCCGTTTTCGCTATGCCTAAACCCTCCTACAAAGGCGTTCTAAAGAAAAAAGAACGGCTAACGGCCTTAACAGCCGCCGTCTAGGCCTAAAAACCCTGGATTATACTAATGCTCTAGCGGCTTTAGCAGTTAAAGGCAACTAAAGAAGCTCCTTAAAACGACTAAATAGACTATAGGAACAATGTTACTACTATAAACGCGCTTATTACAGTCCTAACAAAATTTACTAATAAACGTTTTGTAACTAAGCGCTATTTAACTACTACGGATAAGCCGTTAAAGGTCCTTATCAAGTCCTACTATAATTAGTTATAAAAAGACCTATAAAGCTTTACTATAATTAGCTAAGGGGCAAAGTAGTAATAAGCTATTTAAAATACTAAGAGCTAACTTTAAAGGCTTATTAAAGGCTCTTTATAATTAGCTAGAATAAGTAAATTATTAAATATCTTATATATATATAGTACTACTATACTCTTTTTTTTAATAAAAAGGATAAGAATTTACTTTTATTTTAACCTATTAATATAATAGTATTTGTAAAGTAAGTGCTAAGTACTACTATAACTAAGTAGAAGATAGCATTAAATTTACAATGTCTAAATTGTATACATATATATATATATATATATATATTAAGACAAGAATAAACTCTTATCCTTTTTATTAAGAAGGGGTATAGTAGTACTATATAAATATATAAGGGATGTTTATTAGTCTATTTAATTTAGCTAATTATAAGGAGTGTTTAAGGACTCTTTAAGGTCTACCTTTAGTGTCTTAAACGGCTTACTACTATTTTATCCTTTAGCTAATTATAGTAAGGCGCTTATAGACTAAACGTCTAACTAATTATAGAGGGACTTTGTAAGGACCCTAGACGGTCTCTGTGCGGTGCCTTAACTACGCTTAGTTATATAGCGTTTGTTAGTAATTCTTATAAAAACTGTAATATTTTACTAGTAATAAAGTAACTAAGGAAAAAACTTAGTAAGATAAAAGTGTCTTAGTACTTATAAAATAGTTATTATATTATACTATTTATATTTATATATAGTAAATAACCTTTATTATATTAATATATTTAATAAAGTTAATAAATATTAATAATATTATTAAAGACTCTTTAAGCTTTATTTAAAGGCTATAAAAGGCTAGCTTATATAATAAAGCTTATTATTAGTATATATTAATTATAGTAAATTTACTTTTACTTTATTTATAGTAAAATTTACTTTATTATATAAACGTTATAAGTTTACTTCTATTTACTTATAAAGTAAATTTTACTATATTATATAAATAGTACTTACTTTTTACTTTTTATATTATTAAAATTTACTATAGTAAGTAGTACTTTAAAAAGAAGAAGTAAGGATTATAAGGCTATTACTATATTATAATAATACTAATAATTTAATAAGTAATTAAATAGTTTAAAGACTATTTAATTTTTAATATTAACTTATTATTTAGCTTTTTTTTAAGTTTTTTAAAAAGATTTTTATACTTTAAGCTATTAATAAGGCTAAGAGTAAGTTTATTATAAAGCTCTTATATATATAAGGATTAGTTCTAGCTTTTATACTTAAATATTTACTTTTTACTAGTACTTTAGTATATATATTAGACGTTAAATAAACTATTTTTACCTTTATACTAAGTATTATATTATAAAAGGTTTTTTGATTATTATATAGCATAACTATAATAATACTAAAAGTATCACTCTTTTTTACTTTATTTACTACTATAGCCTAAAAGCTAATAATACTTATACTAGTCTTACTAACGCTTATAGTTATAATACTTAATTTATTAAAGTAAACGCCTTTAATAAGCTCCTTAATAAGCCATTTACCTTTCTTTAATAAGTTAAGTAATAATAGTTAAATCTTATTATATAAGCTAAACGTTTTATTATATAAGTATAATAATAACAATAATAAGTATAAGGATAATAATAAGAAAAATAAAGAGGATAAAGACAAAGACTTTAAAGATAAGGACCTTAAGAATAAAGACTTAAAAGGCCTTAAAGAGAGTCAAGGTTTAAACTTAACTTATCCTTATAGACTTTATAGCTTTTTTAATAACGCCTTTACCTATTCTAATATTTAGCTAAAATAAGGATATAAGCTATCCTTAGCCTTTTATTAATAAACTTATATATTTAAACTATCTTAATACTTAAGTAAAAAAGCTAGTAAATAAGCTACTTAAGTTGCCTTTTTTAGTATAATACTTTTAACTTATAAAAAGGTAGTAGTTATATAAATAAGCAGGGTTGAGAAAAAGTACTATAGTACTAATTAAATAAATACTAATTAAATAAATACTAATCAATTAAATAACTAAATAACTAAATAAATAACTAAATACCTAAATAATTAAATACTTAAATAACTAACTAACTAAATAACTAAATAACTACCTATATAACTATATAACAAACTAACTATATAACTATAAGAAATACGTCTTTGCAAATAGCGTAGAGTCGAGCTACGTACGGTAATCTAAATAGTTAAATAGATAAGGCCTATATTAAGGGAAAATAAGTGTATTTCTTAAATTCTTAATAAAAGACTAGATAGAAGGAAGGAGGACTGTCCTTATATAAACGTAATCCGCTATTTTAATTTAGGTGTATATACGTACTAAAAACGCTAATACGAATATATATTTAGTAATACCTTATATAATTATATATCTCTTTAATAATAATCAAATAACTAAATAACTAAATAACTAAATAACTAAATAAACTAAATATTATTATTAATATCCTTAAATCCTAACTCTTTTTCTAATTTATTTAAATCCTTAATTTTCTAACTCTTTAATAAGGCTATTTTTTAACTATATTAGGCTATAGTTTATTTCTAGTACTAGTAATAATATTATTACTAATAGAAAATTAGCTTTTTATGATGGCTAATATAGCTAGTATAGCTAAGTATTGTTTAGTTAAAACACTTAAAATAGGGTATTTAAAAGTGTATAACTTTTAATATTTTAATAGATTAGTTTAATAAGGTTAGTTAAATATATATTATTAAAGGATTAGTAAAATAAATTAACTTACGATTTACCCTTCTTTATTCTTACTTAAATAAATTATATATTCTTTTTTTAAAGTTGATTTAGTAAGAAATAAGTCTTTTTTTAAATTAGTATTATTACTATTTATTGTGTTAAAGACGTTGTTAAAGCCTTTAATTTAAAAAGATATTAGTTATAAATATAAATAAAATATATTAATTTAAAAAGTACTTACTATAAATATTCGTTTTTAAAAATATTAGTAACGTTACTTAAAATATAATATAATATATTAATAAGCCGTCTTTTTAAAGTAACTTGTTTTAAACTTAAAGTTTAAAATAAGACTTAAAATAAACGGCTTATAACTATTTATATTCTTAGTTATAAGCCTTTTAAAAAAATATTTTTTTAACTTATTAATACTATTATTAATAGTAAATATAAAGTTATTAAAATATATAGCCTTTTTAAATATTAGTAAGTAAGTAAGTAAGTAAGTAAGTAAGTAAGTAGTTACTTACTAAAGACTTATCTTTACTAGCTTAACTTTTAAAGCTAGTAATTAAAAGGTTTAACTTATTATATATTATATATATATATATATAATAAGGCTTTAAGTAATATAGTATAAAGCTATATTTATAGTTTAATAAGAGGCTTTAAAAACACTTTAAATATTTAAAAAAAAAATTAATAATAAACTAGTTAATTAATATTAAATAAATAGTTTTAAACTTATTATTAATAGTAGTGTTATTAATAAAGTTTAAGGCCGGTTTTAGTATATAAAACGTATTAAGTATATAATAAGTTAAATTCTACTTAGTAGCGTTATTTATAATTAAAGTTAATAAGACTATAAAGTAAGAAAACCTACTTAGTAGTATAACTTTAACTTTAAAATTAAAAGGTAATTTATTTTTTTAATAAAAAAATTAATACCCTTTAAAAATAAATCTTTTATTTTATAAGTATACTTTATTAAAGTAATAAGTTGTCGAATTTTAGTAATTAGGTCTTAAAACTGTTAATATAATAAATATATATTAAAAATAAGTATTAGTACTAACTATTATTATTTAAAGATATAAATTTAGTTAATATATCTTTAAATATTAACTTTATAATATATACTATATATTTAATATTATTATTAAAGATAAGCTTTAATTCGTCTTTATATTCGTCTTTAAAAGACAATATAAATATATTATCATTTATAACGTTATCTTTAGTTATACTATTAAATAAGTTGTATAAATAATTAGTAAAAAGTAATAATTAGTTAATAATAATAAGTAAAAAAAATTAACCTTAAAATATTTTTTGAAACTAAAGCAGGATAAGGCATTAAAACGTTTATAAACTTGTTATATATATATAAACTAGTATATATACTAGTAAATTTATTAAAGCCTATAGCTTAATTAGTTATAATTATATAAAATATAATTAAAAGGTATATATACTTATTAACTTATAGATAAGCTTAAAATCTAAATTAATATAGGCTATAATAACGCTTAAATAAGCTATTTATAAATTTAATATCTATCCTTTATTTATACTTTAAATTAAAATATATTTATTATTAAAATCTTCTTTATACTATTTAGTTTTTTGAAGTTCTTTTTATATTTAGTAATTTAGCTATAATTCTTTCTTTCTTATTTAGGCACTTATTAGCTAAGTACTTATTACTATTATAAATATATTACCTTAAGATATATTTATCTTATTAAGGGTTCTTATTTTATAAGCCCTTTTATCCTTAGCCTTACCCTTAGTAAGTACTTTAATAACTACTTTAATAATTACTATGTCTTAAATCCTTAATATATAACCTTTTATCTTAGTTATACTTAGTACTTTTTTTATAGCCTTTTTAGCTTTTATATATATATTTTATATAAAGGCGTTATACTTATTCTTATTAATAGTATATATTCTATATAATATTAATATATATAATTAATTCTTATTTTATTTTTAGTATTATAAGAAGCTTTTAAAGGTCCTTTTTAATACTAAAGAGTTGCTTTATATATATAAAACTTATACGTGCTCTTCTTTTAACTTCTATTTTTAACTATAATTTAAAGGAGGCTAAGTAATTTACCAAGTTTTAAAAGGCTTAACGTTTATTTTATTTTATATTATTAATAAGCTTTTAAATAATAAAAAGGTACGTTTTTAAAGCTATAATTAAAAATAAAACCTATTATTTAAAGCCTTTTTAGTCTTTAATTATAATAGCCTAATATTTTTTTATTTTACTTATTAGCGTTATTTACTATATTATATAGTTAATCTAGTTTATACTAAATAGTATAAAGTAATTATACACTTTACTAGTTTTAAATTTCTTTATAAGTAAAGTAAAATATATCTTTTTATTTATACGCTAATTTCAATACTAATTCACTAAAAAGCTATAATATAGTAAGTATTTTTTATTATAATACCTAGCCCTTTCACTTTCTTCTTTATATTAAAACCTTTACTACTACTATCATTATACCCATTTTAAGCTGTTAAAACTTTATAATACTAAGTATAAAGACGGTTTATATTAATAGTAAGACGTTAATAGCTATAAATAAGGCCTTTTATCTTATTTAAACTAAGATATACTTAGTTAGCCTAAAAGACTCTTATTAAATTTTTCAAGTCATTTAAATAATTAAAAAATACGTCATATACTATAATCTTACTCAAGGTTGGGAAAAAGTACTATAGTACGTACTATAGTACTAATTAAATAAATAAATACTAATTAATTAAATAATTAAATAAATAACTAATTAAATAACTAGATAATTAGTTAATATTAAATAAGATATATTAAATATAATTAGTAAGACCTTTATTAACAAAATTAGTTTATAAAAAATAAAAGTTAGAATCTTACTATAACCGATTAGACAAATAGCAGGCGTTATATAACCTACGGATATAGGCAGGACCTAGGAGGATATATAGTAGTAGTCTATAGATAATTAAGTAGGGTAATAGTAAATAACTTTTTCCTAACCCTGTATAGTAGTATATATGTAATATTTAAATAGGATTTTTAAAAAGGAGTAATTAGTAGTTGTTATATAATAGCTAAGTTTACTAGCTAATAAGGCTTTTATTTTAAAGCAATTAAGGCAAGTTAAGACTACCTTTTTTATATAATTATATATTCTATACTACTAAAACCTTTTACAAAGTACTATATATACTAGCTTAATCCTCTAATATTTAATTGTAATGTAGTATTCGTATGTAGAGCATGCTTAGTTATTTAAGTTATGTATTACTTTCAAAGGATAGTGTAAGTTCTTAATATTCTTATAATATATAATATTTTTTTATAAAAGTAAAATTATACTTGATGTAAGAAGAGCTTTCTTTTCCTTTAACATAAAACGCTTACAAGAAGAATATAATCTTTAATAAGGTTAAGAATGTTCTTATAGTAGTTATTTAGGATTAAAATACTATTAAGGGATTAAATAAAGGTTTTCTTTGACTAATACTTTTTAAATATTAATATATATAACTAATTATTTTAAAGGCTTTAAAGTTTATAAAAGCTATATAGGCATTATATTAGGACTTAGTAAAGCTTATACTAGTTAAATTAATGTTTATAAATAATAGAATAGTAGCTAAATTAGCTTTATTAAAGGCTTGTTAAGCGTGCTTTTAATAGTTATTAATAGCGTATATAAATGCAGTATAACTATAAGTAAAGTTAAATAATAGTATAAGTATAAAGACTACGCCTATACGTATAATATAACTATTAGTTAAAGACTTATAAGATACTTTAAAGGTTTAAAAGTGAAGCTTAAACAATTTTAATAAAGATAACACGGCCTTTATAGTATTATTATAAGTAAGTAGCTAAAAACTATTAAGCGTTAATAGTTATTTATATAATTTAAAGCTTAAACTATTTAATAAGTATAAAGATTTATTAATATATTTATAGTAATAATAGTAGTATAAAGTAATAAGGCGTATATTTAAATTAGTACTTTAATAGTATTTATAAAATAATAGCGTTTTACTTATAAATAAACGGATAAATATAAAGGGCAAACTAGATATTAAAATAATACTTACACTATTTTATAATTATTAAGTAGATAAGCTAGCTATACCTACTTAATAAAGCCTTATACGCCTATAATAACGTTATTAATACTATAATAGGCTACTCTTCCTTTAAAGCCTTATTTAAAAGAAAATTAGATTTGTGTATATAGAATAAGATCATACTACTTATAAAGAGGGCGCCGTTATAAAGTAATTTAGTACTAATAGTAATAAAAAGACTAAACCGTTTATAATTAATTAAAGATGGCTAAAAACACTAGGAGTTTATAGTAAAAAGACAAAAACGCTACTATAATAAGAATTATATACTTAAAACGTTTTAAGTAGGCAATTTATTTAGACTATTTATAAAAGATTTCTGTTTTAAGTATAAGAAACTAGTATTAAGTTAAATAGACCTTTTATTAATACTAAGTATTATTAGTATATAGGTATACTAGCTATCCCTACTTACTAAGTATAACTATATATACAACGTCTTTTTAGTGTCCCTTTTAAAGCTATAAGAGTAGTATATAAGTATTGAAGGACCTTCTTTAAGTATACTAAACTTAAAAAACTCAAAGTAAGAATAAAAGGTAAAGTAAGTAAAAGGGCACTATTAAAAGGTAAATTAGATAGGTAGGCTAGCTACTAAAATATAATAAATAGCTAGTAGTATAAAATATAAACCATGCTTAAAAAGCTATTATAAAGTACTACTATAGTTAATATATAAGTAATATAAAAGCTAATAAAAAGAAAAGAAGACCTTTTAAAAAACTATAATATAAATAAAATAAGCAGGACTAAAGGTATAAATAATAAAAGACTTAATTTACTAGTTATATTTAATATTAGTCGAACTAAAAGGCTTTTACTTACACTATATCCTAACTACCTTTAGAAAGGACGGCCTTAACGTCCTTCTAAAAAGACGACGTATTAACTTAAATACAGGTATAGCCAAGGTCCCTTAGCAATAACAACAGTAGAAATAACAACGGTAGAAGCAGGGTTAGGAAAAAATACTAGTACTATAGTACTATTAATAATATATATAAATTGGGGTTTTTATATTATTTTTTATACATATTTTAATAAGAAAATTAAAAAAAAAGTTTTAAATTTTTATTAGTAATACAATTTACTATGTAAAATTTGTACTATAGTACTAGTCTTCAAAAGTACTATAGTACTTTTTCCCAACCCTAAGTAGAAGCATACTAAGCGGATGCCTAATAGGCAGTATTAACGCTTAGCGCCGCTAGTTTACGAATTAACGCTAAGGAGCCACGTTTATAGCTTTTTTTAAGGCTTAAACTTTTATTGTAGTAAGATAAAAAAGTAATACTATACGCTATAAGCTAGCTACTAGACTACTTTAGACTATAACTAAGACGTTGTAAGCGTTAGCCTAGGCACTAGTACGTTTTATAATTAAGGATAGTTAATTATATCCTTTACTATTAACGCTAGGACCTAAGTATAGTTAGTAAAGGTTTAAAATAAAAGGATAACGGTCTTACCTTATAATAAGGACCTTTTATAATATATATAACGTTTACTTATTATATGCCTTTAATATAAAAATCCTTACTTTTATTTCTTATAAGCTAATTTCCTTAGTAAAAGGCTTTATTAATTATATTTAGCGTAGTTACTATATTCTATTTAACGTTAACTAACTACTTGTCCTTTATTTATATTTTAAATTAAAATATATAAAATCTCTTTTACACCTTTAACGTTCTAATTATTATTAGCACTTTTTAGTTTTTTAATAATCTATTTATATTTAGTAATTTAGTTATAGCCGTTTCTTTCTTATTTAAGCTTATATTAACTAGGTACTTATTACTATTATAAATATAATACTTTAAAATATATCTATTTTATTAAAAGTTTTTATTTTAAAAGCCTTTTTATTCTTAGCCTTATCTTTAGTAAGTACATTAGTAATTGCCTTAATAATTACTAAAACTTAAATCTTTATTATATAACCTTTTATCTTAACTACGTTTTATACCTTTTTTATAGCCTTTTCAACTTTTATATATATATTTTATATAAAGGCTTTATACTTGTCCTTATAAGTAGTATATATTTTATATAAATTTAATATATATAATTAATTCTTATTTTACTTTTAGTATTATAAAGAGCTATTAAAGGTCCTTCTTAATATTAAAAAGTTGTTCTTTTTTAGCTATATTTTAAAAAAAAGGCTAAGTAATTTATAAAGTTTTAATTTTAATATTTACCTTATTTTATATTATTAATTAGCTTTTAAATAATAAACGAATACGTTTTTATAGCTATAATAAAAAATGAAACCTATTATTTAAAGCCTTTTTAGTCTATATTTATAATAGTTTATTATTTATTTTACTTATATCGGTATATAAGTAGGGAGTAGACGACTAGACAAAGAGAGAGCGTACGTAATACGTAATGTAACTAGCAAGGGCCCCCTATAGGTCCATAAGGACTTAAATAAGGCTCCACCGTATAGAAGTCTCTACGTTCTACTTAATCGACTATCCAATAGACGTAGACTTAGACTTAGGCAACAATAACTATTGTACCTACTATAGACACTACTTGTAGACGTATAGGGTTATAAGTAACTTTATAAGTACACTTTGTTACAAATTCTACCCGGCTAACTAATACTAATTAGTCGATTAGTTTAATTAGTTAATTACTACTTTAATTAGTACTATTAATTACTATACTAATAAGCTAGGTAAACAAGACAAAGATAACGACTCTTAAAGAGTTTAACAGCCTTATAATAGATAAGGAAGACAAGGCTATAACACTAGTTAAGGCGGGCTTTTTAGCCTTTAAAGGGGACGCTATCCTAGACGAAAAGAAACGCTTTATAAACAAGGTACTAAAGCAAGTAGTAAAGTACGGTATTTATAACAATAACTTATAAGACCTAATAGTTAATACGGTTAAAGACTAAAGGGACGAAGACTTTAAGGCCTTACGCCTATAAGTGTACTAAATAAAAAAGGAGCCTAAGGCACAAAGTATTTATTACTTTGTATGCTATATAGGGGGGCTCCTTAATAAAATTAGTATAGTAAGCTTTTTATAGTATGGACTTAACCCTGTAAACGTAGAGCGCCGTTGTTAACAATGTTTAGAAGTATAATAAGACTATTACAACTAATCTAATAATACAAAAGATAATAGGCTTGTATAATACTAAGGAGAGGCCTAGTTAGATAGGTTTAAACGCTTTAAAGCTAGCTTTACTAGGCGTAGCCTAATTAGACTAACGCTTTCTTTAAATTAATTCCTTAGTGTCCTCCTTACTACGCTTATTTATTAATATAAGCCTTTTACTTTAATAAGCTAGTAAGAATAATAGACTATACTAAGTGTATTAATATAAAAAGCTAGTAAAGAGGACTTTAATTAGTTTAGACTACTAAAAGCTAATTATAATCCTTAATAAGAACTATTTAAAAGAGAGTAAATATATAGGTAATAAGGACTTTATACGTTTTTAGTATAAGGCTCACCCTATTTTTAACGCTTATTATATTACTAGACTATACAAAGACTTTTTAGCTAACGCCTAACTTAGCAAATTATAAAGGCTATTAAATAAAACACTATATCTTTTATTACCTATAATACTAGTAATAAGGGTAATAGGCTACTACTATTTATAGCCTTATAAGGTTTCTTTAAAAAACTTTTATAGTATACTATTAATATAAGAGTAAAATAAGGCTTTAGCCTTGTTAAGATAAGTATACAAACGTTAAAGATAGACTATAATAGTTAAAAACCCTTTATAAGTAAATATCTTAAACTAAGTCTACTATAAAGTCTTATATTACTAAAAAAACTCTAAGGCAGGCAGCTACGGCCTAATTAGGTAAAGGCTACTATAACTAAACATAATAATAATAGTAGGTACTTTATTTATAAAAAGCTAAACTAATAATTATAAAAGTATATAAACGTAGATAGACAGGCTTATAAGACTATATAAAGGGAAAGGATAAGTAATTAAAAGTATAAGCAATTTATACAAAACTTTAAAGGTATATTTTTAAGTATATTAAATAATAACGTTAATAATATAAATAATAAATTAGTACTAGTACATATATCTAAAACTTTTACAAGAAAAAGCTTTTTAAACTATTAAAAAAAGGCGTCTTTAAAATAATTAAGTAAAAAGACGTATTTAATAGACAATATATAAATAAAATTAAGTATATAAGGACGTTATAAGCTACAAAGAAGTCTAAACTTATTGTTTAGGCTTATAATAAACAACCTTAGTAAGATAATAGTACTAATATAGTCTTTTATAATTTAATATATAAGCTAGCGTCTAGTTTTATATATAGTAGCCTTATAGTTAAAGTAAAAAGGGGCAAGCTTAAAAGAAATAAACTAGTTATATATAGGAGTACTAAGTATACTAGGCCTAAATAGGCCTTAGCCTTTAAACTTTATGGCTATTTAGCTAATTATAAGGCGTGTATTTACTAAGTAAATAGTAGTACTAAATCCTTTTTATTATAAATTTTTAGTAAGTACTTTATATTATAATAATGTTTTTACGTCTTTTATATATATCTTAAGTGTTTTAACACATTTTTTTAAAGCTTATAGCTTTAAAATTTACTTAGTTACTACTAGTACTCTTCTTTTATAAACAACGTCTTTAACGCTTATAAATTATAAAGTAATAGTTATAAAGTATATAAAATAATGCCTTATTTATTTATTAATTAATTATATTATTTATAGTAAACTTTATTGTAAAATGGAATATTAACTAGTTTTTCTAATTTTTTACTATATAGTAATAGAGGTATTATTTAAAGTTTAATTAAATCTTTTTATTTAACTATTAGTTTATAAATAAAAAGTAGTAAATAGTCTTAGCTTAATATAAGTAATATTGTATAGCTTTTACTAATACTAGCTAGTAAAGACTATTTATTTAAAACAATACTTTTTAACTATTTAAAACGTAGTTAAACCTTTGTATAAAATAAATATAAAAGCTTCATAAAGGTTATAGTAATAAATATTAGTAAGAACTAACATATTTTTATATATTTATTTACAATTTAACGTTAAGCTTTTAATTACTATTAAAGACAAAAAAAAAGCTTGTAATAAAATTTATTAATACCTTTTACTAAGGCCTTTTAAGGACCAGTAAGAGTTAAAGCTAACTATATATCCTATAATTTTTTAACTTTATAGTCTAGTATATATAATAAGTATATATATATATATATAGCTTTTAATATTAACTTTAACACTTATTTAAAAGTAATAATATACTATTAAATCTTTTATCCTTATAATACTATTTATTTAACTATTTTAAACTTATAGTACTAATATATAATTTTATATTATAATACTTTTTAAGCTAGTATAATAGCCTATCCTTTTTAATAAAGTAACTTTATAAGGTTTAAAGACTAACTTTTAAAATAGCTTATATAGCCTTAATATCCCTCTTTCTTACTTTTTAAGTAAGTATTTAATAATTAAGTAGTAAGAATAAGCTTATAAAATAAGGTAAAGGGCTCTTTACCGTTTTCTAGCCTTTAGCCTTATTAATAATATAATAAATAAATTAGTAGTAAAAATTATAAAAGCTTATAAACACTTAAATATTATAATACATCTTTAATATTTACTACTTAGTAACTATCTTAATATTAGCTAGATCTATATACATACTATTAAGTAATAGTAAAAAACTTAAGAAAGACACTTGTTTCTTATAAAACTAATTAATAAATAATTCTACTTCCTTCAGTTAATTTAACGCCTATATAAAGTACTTTATATATAATTTTTAAATAAATTAAAATATTATTTAAGTAAATAGTACAAATTTTTTTTGCTAAGCCTTTACACACCTTATAAATATAACTATAAAAGGTTAATATGGCGTTAGTTAGCCTAAAAAGTATTACAAAATACTTATAGTAGCTATACTTCTTAAATACAGTCTTTTACTTATTCCCTTTATATATTTATATTCTATAAAACGTATTTTTTATATTTATAGTTAAAAGAACTTTATAGCTTTTAATCTTATTTAAAATCTTAAAAATTAAAGGTATAAAGTACTAATTCTTAACTATAATCTTATTTAGTTTATAACTATGCGCAGTCGAGGCACCGCGTACAGACCGTCTAAGGTCCCTGCAAGGTCCCTCTATAATTAGTTAGATGTTTAATCTGCCGGCGCCTTACTATAATTAGCTAAAGGATAGGATAGTAGTAAGCTATTCTAAGACACTAAGGGTAGACCTTAAGCGGTCCTTAAGCGCTTCTTATAATTAGCTAGAATAAGTAGGCTAATAAATATCTTTTATATTTATATAGTACTACTATACTCTTCCTTAATAAAAGGGATAAGAATTTATTTTTTATTTATATAATTTAGTTATTATAAAGTTAATATTATTTTTTATCTAGTTATAGTAGTATATAGTACTAACTTTATAAATACCTTTATATTAATAGATTCTTTTTATTAACTACTTAAAAGAATTCTCTTTTATAATAACTAAACTACTAATTGTTTTTAAGGCTTTAAAGATAATTAAAGTAATATAGGTATTATTTAAGGACTTTATAAGGTTTATACTAATTAAAACAATGTTTATAAACAATAAAACAAAGGTTAAATCAGCTATATTAAAGGCTTGTTAAGCGTGCCTTTAATAATTACTTATAATACGTATAAAAGTAGTATAGTTATAAGTTAAATTAAATAGTATAAATAGGAAGACTATACTTATATATAAGATATAACTATTAGTAAAGAACTTATAAAGTGCTTTTAAAGTTTAAAAGCTAAACTTAAATATTTTAAAGGTAAAAACATAGTCTTTATAGCCTTATTACATACTAGTAGCTAGGCGTTATTAAAAGCTAGTAGCTAAGTATATAACCTAAAGTTAAAGCTATTTAAGAAGCATAAAGATTTATTAATATATTTATAGTTATAAGAGTAGTATAAGGTAATAAGGCGTATATTTATTTAAATTAGCGCCTTAATATTACTTTTAAAATATTAATAAGAATGACGTAGCACTTTAACTTATAAATAAAGCTTTTTTTATTTATTAAAAATAGTACCTTAACTTAACATACTACTAAAATAAGAGCGTATACTAGGCTTACGCTTTTAAAACGTCTTAAATACTTAGTTAAATATATTAATACTAAAAGTAAAGGATTTATTTAGTATTATAGTAATACGTTTAAAAAAATCTTACCAACTTATAAGATAAAGCCTTAGTAACTACTATATATATGTAAGCTTATTAAAGGAGAAGATTAGTCTTTTACTTAAAAAATTTATAATAGTTATAGTTTATATAAAACTAAATAATAAAATTAAATATAACTTTATTATAAAAGGTATAATTTATACTACTAATTAGTACTAAGTATTAAAGTATATAAATAAACTTTAAAAGGATAGTTCTTTAAATAAGTAGTAAAAAAGGTCTATACTTAATATAAAATAGAAAAAAAAGACCTTTAATAAAAAAGCTAAAAAGAAAGTATTTAAGCTCTTATTAAAAAGCCTTTAAGACTTAAAAGTCTAAGTAATTTATAAATAAGTCTAGCTTAAAACGTTATACTAAATTAAGTAGTAATAATATTAAGTACTTTTATTATAATAAAAAAAGCTATATCTTACCTATGTATTTTAATAAATTAGTAAGCAAGCTACTAAAAAAGGACGTCTAGGTTAACTTTACTAAGGTTAATAATAATAACAACTTTAGTAATAAGGGTAAGAAGGATATAGATAAAGGAAAAGCCTAGGCAGCCTTTAAAAAGATACTTTAAAGTTATTAAATATTGTCCTAGTTAATAAAAGGCTATAAATAGAAAAATAAGTTGTTATAAGCGGTAATTACCTTATATTTTTTAATTTAGACTATAGTAGTAAGATTAATATAGTAGATTAAAAATTTATAAAAATACTAAGTCTACTAAAGTCTATAAAGCTTTTACTACTTATATAAATACTTAGTAACTTAAAGTAATAAGTTTATAATATATAAGTAGTTATAATTTAAGTATTAAATATTAACTAAAAGGAATAGTAAATTAATTATTATTATATAAAACTAGACTATATTAATAGTAACGTATTAGTACTTTTAAGTATTATAACTTTATTAAATAAAAAGATATTATTATATTCTACTAATAAGAAGTAGTAGTTTTATAAATTAAAGGTTAAGCTAGTAAGGACCGTTTAAAAAGGCGTAATAAATACTACTACTTATTATATATTAGTATATATAAAAGAATTTACTAATTTTTTAAATAAAAACTCTTAAAAAGACTATAAAGAAATTATAAAAATACTACTTAAGCTTTAAGAATATAAAGACGTGTTTTTTATAAGGAATACTATTAACCTACTAATTTACTAAGGTAGAAACTATACAATTAATCTACTACTTAAAACGTAACTACTATATAAAGGACTATACCCTTTATTTTAAAAGGAGCTTGTTATACTTTAAAAGTACTTATAAAAAGTACTATAAAAAAATAAATTTAAAACTTAAAAAGCCTTATAAGCTTCTTAGTCTTATTTATACTAAAACGTAATAATACTCTATAACTATATATTAATTACTATAAACTAAATAAGATTATAGTTAAAAATTAGTACCTTTTACCTTTAATCTATAAGATTTTAAATAAGACTAAGAGTTATAAAGTTCTTTTAACTATAAATATAAAGGATATATTTAGTAAAATATAAATATATAAAAAGGATAAGTAAAAAACCGTATTTAAAATATAGTATAACTACTATAAGTATTTAATAATACCTTTTAAGCTAACTAACGCCTTAACAACCTTTTAAAGCTATATTTACAAAGGCTTAGTAAATAAGATTTATATTATTTACTTAAATAATATTCTTATTTATTTAAAGAATAAAGAAGAGTATATAAAGTATTTAAAGTAAATATTAAATTAACTAAAGAAGTAAGACTATTTATTAATTAAAAAAAGTACTAGTTTTATAAGAAGAAAGTGTTATTCTTACGCTTTTTACTATTCCTTAATAAAGTCTATGTTACTTAAGTTAAGATAGTTACAAAGTAGTAAACGCTTAAGACTTATTATAATGTTTAAGTGTTTATTAGCTTTTATAATTTTTATTACTAATAAGGCCTAACTACTAACAAAGTACTTAAAAGGCCTAGTTAAAAATAAGAAGCTTAAAAACCCTTTATAAAGGCCTTATAAAGACTAAGTATTTTAGTAGCTAAAGTAAGCGTTTATAAAAGCACTATTATTAAAGTATTATAACTTATAACGCTTAGTCTATATAAAGACTAATACGTTTACTTTTATATTAGTAAGATACTATTCTAGCTAAATAACGTAGGTATTTAGTATTTAATAGCTTTTTAGTCTTAAAAGCTAAAGGGTGTAAAACTACGCTATAGTACCTTTAATTAAGAGTTAATAATAATTGTTATATCTTTTAAGAAATAGCGTTAGTCCTTAAAAAGGGCTAAAAATATAAAGGTTTTAACTAACTATACTAATTTATAAACGTTCTTAAGGTAAATATATTTAAATTATTACTAAATATACTAATGTATATATTTTTTACTATTTAATTTTAAAATTAAGTATTAATTAAGTAATAAAATTTTAGCTAATAGTATATTATATTATCTTAACTATAAAGGAGAGTAAGACTAAATATATTATTTATTTTCTTTATACTAAAAGGTTGCCGCTCTTACTAAAGGTAGCGTCTTAAAGGACCTTAAGGAACCTACAAAGGAACTAAGTAGCCTGTCTTTTTATAAAAAGCAAGTATTTAAGACTATTATAAACAGCCTAAATAAAACGGTTAACGTAGTTAATTTAAAGACAACTTAGTTAAAGTACTAAGGTATATATACTTAATAGTTATTTATAGTATAAGTAGTTATAGTTGTTGTTATAAAAGTGATAAAGAAAGGTAAGAAGCCCTTTACTTTATTTTATAAGCTTATTCTTATAGCTTAATTATTAAACTTTTACTTATAAAGTAAAAGAAAGGCATATTAGGACTACATATTTTTAAGATTACTCCTTAAATTTTATAAGGTTACTTTATTAAAAAGAATAAGTAGTTATACTAGTTTAAGAAGTACTATAATATAAAATTATTTACTAGTACTATAAGCTTAAAATAGCTAGATATAGTAGTATTATAAGGATAAAGATATATTAGTTCTTACTAATATCTATTATTATAACCTTTATAAAGCTTATATATTTACTTTATATAAAGGTCTAGCTATACTTTAAGTAGTTAAGAGGTATTATATTAAATAAAGAAGCAGTCTTTATTAGCTAATACTAGTAAAAGCAATATAATATTACTTATATTAAGCTAAGACTGTTTACTACTTTTTATTTATAAACTAATAGTTAAACTAAAAAAGCTAATTAGACTTTAAAATAATATCTTAATTACTATATAATAAAAAAAATATTTAGTTAATACTCCTTTTTATAACAAAGTTTGCTTTAAATAATATAATAAATTAATTAACGAATAAAGTATTGTTTTATATACTTTATAGCTATTATCTTATAATTTATAAAAGCGATAAAAACGTTATTTATAAAAGAAGAGTACTAGTAGTAATTAAGCGTATTTTAAAGTTATAAGCTATAAAAAAAGGCGTTAAAATACTTAAGTACTTAGTTAAAAGTAAAAGCTAAAGTTTATTAAACCTTTTTATATATAAAAGAAGATTAGCCTATAAATATATTACTTAGCACTTTTATAGTAGTATAAAAGACTATATAATATATTTTTATTATTTTTATTAAAACTATAAGTAAACCTTATAAGTATTATAAAGCTTTTACTAATACTACTATTAAAAGAAGATAATAGTAAGTAAAAAGTTAAAAAAGGTTTTAGGCTATAAAATATAGTATAAAAACCCTTGTTACTTAGTATAGTAAAAGGAATAGCCTTTTAAATATAACTAATAAGTTATTATAATAGTTATAAATATACTAATTACTATAAAGAAGTAATAAAAAATATAAAAAAAATACTTATTAATATTAAAATAAGCTTAAAAGTCCTTATAAAAAAAAAGAAGATTAAAAAAGGTTTAATAAAGAAGTATAGTAATATAATATTACTATAATAACAAAAATTATAAAAATATAATAAAAATTATAAAAAAATAATAATATACTTAACTATTATAAAAGGACCTTAAAAGGCCTACCTTATAACTTAAAAAAGAGAGTAGCTTAATAACTACGTCTTAGTATAAAGACGGTAAATAAAGACAAATCTTAACTACTAACGCCTATAATAACTTACACTATAAGTATAAATTAATAGTAAAGTAACCTATACCTAACTTAAAGTATAAAAGGTAGTTATAGCCTTGCTTACTTAATAACGAATAATATATATAAGTAGTAGCCTTATACTTTATAAACAACTTAAGACTAGTTAGTAGTAGTTAAAAGTTAAAGGAATAAATATATATATACTACCTTAAAGCTGTATAGCTTACTATACTTTATATAGTAGTTAATAGCTATATAAGTAAGGCTTTAAGCAGTCTTTTAAACTATATAATAGTAGTAGTAAAAGCTCTTCCTTTAAAGGATCCTTTAGTCTTTTAAGTAGGCTATAACTAAGGCCTACTTACTAAGGTTAGCTAAGTAGCTTATTATTAATATAAGGAACTAAACTATTAATAGATTTAAACTAGTAGCTAGTTAAAAAAGACACTTATAAGTATATAGTATATATTAGCGCACTACTTATTTATATAACCGCCGTCCTTTTAAAAGCTAAGGCATTATACTAAAAAAGGTAACTTAGGCAGCTTGTCTACTAGCTTCTTTACTTAAGTGTTAAAGTAGCCTAAGTATATAGGTTTATTAATAAGGGGCTAAAGGTAGTCTAAGTCCTTACTCTACCTAAATAGTAAGATAGTTAAAGGCGCTACTAGAAAAGCTATAAGGTTTATAAAGGCTTAAAGAAGGCTAAGGTTTAGACTTAACTCGTCCTTAAAATTGCTCTTAGGCTACTTTTAAGGTTTACTAAGTCCTTATCCTTATTATTATTATTATTATTATTATTATTATTATTATTATTATTATTATTATTATTATTATTATTATTATTATACTTATTATTGTTAATAGTATACTTAAATAGTAACTTGTTTAACATATACACTAGGCTTTAAATACTAGTACTAAACTTACTAAGGAGAAGTAAAGGGCCTACTAAGGAGCATGCTAAGGACGTCCGCCTTAATAAATTAAGTACTTAAAATATAGCTAAAGGCTAAACTAGTATAAGCGTTATTAGCTTTTAGGCCCTACTAGTAAGTAAAATAAAAAAAGATAATACCTTTAGTATTACTAACGTAGTTATACTATATAGTAACTAAAGAACCTTTTATAACGTGTTAATTAATATAAAGGTAAAAACAGTCTATTTAATACCTAGTATATATATTAAGGCACTAGTAAAAAGCAAGTATTTAAGCGTAAAAGCTAGTACTAGTTCTTATATATAGGCGCTTTATAATAAGCTTGCCTTTACTTTAACCTTATTAAAAGCCTAAGGTATAATGTTCCTTTAAAGTACTTAAAAAGGATCTATATTATAAATAAATAGCTACTCGTGCCACGCTCCACTTTATAGCACGCGTAAAAACGCGCACTACTAAAGGTGGTGCTGCCTAGACAAATAAATTACCTAGTCTAATAATACACACTTGTACGAAAACAACTTTAAAAATCTATATTTTATTCTTATAGCTAGCTATAGCTGAAAACTTAACTAAAGACTGTCTACAACTAGCTATACTATACTATAAAAAAAACCCTAATACTAGTGTATGCTTTATTATAAAGCTTTTTGAAATCTTGGCTTGTACGCTACAACGTCGAATTAACGGAGGTAATAGAAAGACTGGCCGTTCTGTGCTATACATGCGACTAAACGAGTTAGAAGAGGCAGTAGTTTGTTAATACGTTGATAGGCTTAAACGGCTTAACTTTGTAGTATAACAAGGCTTTATTACTAAGGCTATAAATATATTACTTTAAGATAAGGCTTTAAAAGGTATAAAACTAATAGTTAGTTATAACTAGACTGCCTACTTTATAAAACGTTATAATTATTAAGTTCTTTAATAAAAAACAATAAAAGTAAGCTATTAGATTTAAGAGAATATACTTTTAGTAGAAAACTACTTTAACCTACTATAAAAAGTGTTAATTAACAATAGTATTATACTATTAAATATATATAATATAAACAAGATAGGGTTTTAAATTAAAGTTAATAAGGATTAGCTAGTTATAACTAAAAGAATTAAAAAGTAGTTAATAAGTGCTTTTTTTTAATTAAGAGTTAGTTACTACTATTAAGACTATATTAGTTACTAGTTAGTACTTATCTACCTTTTTAATTTTATTAAAAAGATAATATATAATAAATTAGTATAAAGTACTTTTTTTAAAAGTAAAGATAGTTATTAATTTAACTAATATAGATTATACTAATAATAAAATTAGTTTATAATAGTTAAAGTACTTTAAAAAGTATACTTAAAAGATATAAATAAGTAATAAAAGACTACTAATTTTAAATAGTTATAAATCTTACTATATATAGTAATTTATAAAGTACTATAATAACTATAATATAATAGTTTTTAATATACTTTTATATTTTACTTATTTATTATAGCCTTTTAATATTAATATATTTTAGTCTATAAAGTACTTTTATATTAAAGTAATAAACAACTTAGTATAAACTAGTATATTAAACATTTTAAAGTTAAACTTTCTTAACTTTATTTAAAATATTAAAAAAAAAGCTTTTAAATTAACTACTATTATACACGCTTTTAAAAAGACTAGTATTTACTCTTTTAACCTTTAAGTTGTTTTAAAAGACTTTAAAATATATTAAATTTAAAAGACACCTTCTCCTTTACTGTTTAAAGATAAAAATTAAAACTTAAACCTTTTATTATTACTATTTAACACTTTTATTATTAATAAACAGCTTATACATATTATAAACAATATTTAAAACCTATTAAATATAGACAAAGACAACAACAACAATAATAACTTTAATTTATTATATAATAGTATACACCTTTTTATTAAGAGAGCCTTGTTTGTATTAACTAAATTAATTTAAATAAAAAAGGATTTAAACAATATTAAGTAAGTAAAGGCTATTAAACAACTTATTAAGACTAATACTAATAGTTATTTATAAACTAAAGGCTAGCTTACTATTAAAAAGGTACAAAAAATAGTTATTTAAAAGAAAAAAGACAAAGAAGTAAAAGCTATTAAAATTATTACTACTACAAAGGAAAGATACATAAAAAAAGATAAAAGACTAGATATTTAAGCTACAAGAAAGGCTAGAACAATAAGGATAAAATAGGCTTTACTATATTTGTGGATTTGTAAAAATAAAAGGCCTGCTTATAAAGTTAGACAAGGTTAAAGTCTGTAATAGATATGTATAAATTGGCCTAATTTATTAGACTAGGTGATTTATTTGTCTAGGTAGCACTACTTTTAGTAGTGCGCGTTTTTACACGTGCTATAAAGTGGGGCGTGGTACAAGTAGTTAATAGACTAACGTTAAAAATTAAGTAGTCTTTAAACTATTTAATTATTTATTAGACTATTAGTATTATTATAATTTAGTAATAGCTTTATAATCCTTACTTCTTCTTTTAAAAGTACTACTTATTATAATAAATTTTAATAATATAAAAAGTAAAAAGTAAGTACTATTTATATAATATAATAAAATTTACTTTATAAACAAGTAAGAACAAACTTATAACGTATATAATAAAGTAAATTTTATTATAAATAAAGTAAAAGTAGATTTATTATACTTACTATATATATACTAATAATAGGCTTTATTATATAAGCTAGCCCTTTATAGCCTCTAAATAAAGCTTAAAAAGTCTTTAGTAATACTATTAATATTAATTAACTTTACTAAATATATTAGTATAGTAAAGGCTACTACTATATATAAATATAAATAGTATAATATAATAACTATCTTATAAGTACTAAGGCACTTTTATTCTACTAAGTTTTTCCTTTAATTACCTTATTACTATTATAAGTTAAAAGTAACTTTAAAAAAAGATAAAGATAATTATTATAGTTTTAATAAAAATTACTATTAGACGCTATATAACTAAGTATAGTTAAGGCACTATATATAAACCGTTTGAAGTCCTTATAAGGTCCCTTTATAATTAGTTAAATGTTTAATCTATTAACGCTCTACTATATAATTAGCTAAAGGATAGAATAGTAGTAAGCTATTCTAAGATACTAAGGATAGACTTTAAGAAGTCCCTCAACGCTCCCTATAATTAGCTAGAATAAGTAGGCTAATATATATCTCCTATATTTATATAGTACTACTATACCTCTCCTTAATAAAAGGGATAATAATTTATTTCTTGTCTTTATATATATATATACGTATACGATTTAGTTATTGTAAAGTTAATGTTATTTTCTACCTAGTTATAGTGGCGTATAGTGCTAACCTTATAAATACCTTTATACTTTTAAAGTATAATAAACTTGTTTTAAAATAAAGAGTATAGTTTGTTATATAGTAGTTACGTTTTAAAGAGTAGGTTAATTATATAATCTATACCTTAGTAAACTAGTAAGCTAACTATATTTTGTATAAAAAATACGTTTTTATATTTATAAAGCTTAGGTAGTATTTTTATAGGCCTTTCCTTTATAGTCCTTTTAAGGCTTTTTATTTAAAGGGTTAGTAAATGTCTTTACTTATACTAATATATAGTAAGTAATAGTATTTATTATACCTTTTTTAAAAAGTCTTTACTAACTTAACTATAAGCTTATAAAACTACTACTTCTTACTAGTAAAGTATAATAATATATTCTTATTAATAAAGTAAGAATGCTTAAAAGTACTAGTGTATTACTATTAGTATAGTTTAGTTTTATATAATAATAAGTAAATTATTTTTTAAGTTAGTATTTAATAGCTAAATTATAACTACTTATATATTATAAACTTATAGCTTTAAATTATTAGATATATATACTAATAATAAAAGCTTTATAAACCTTAATAAATTTAATACTTTTACAAATTTTTAGTTTACTACGTTAATTTTACTATTATAGTGGAAATTAATAAATATAAGGTAATTACTATTTATAACAATTTATTATTTTATTTATAGCCTTTTACTAACTAGAATAACGTTTAATAACTTTAAAGTGTCCTTTTAGGCTACTTATGCTTTTTCCTTTAATAAACTACTTTTAATAAATAAGAAATAGTTTATTTATAAGCTAAAGTACTAAGTTAACCTTATTAATAATAGTCTGTTAAGAATGTATAATTAGGTAAGGTATTACTAATTATATATTCGTATTAAGGGGTTTAATAAGCACACACACCTAGATTAAAATAGCGGATTACGTCTATATAAGGACAGTCCTCCTCCCTTCTATCTAGTCTTTTGTTAAGAATCCAAGAATACACATACTTTTTCCCTAAGAAGAAGCCTTACTTATCCAACCTTTAAGATACTTGCACGTAGCTCGACTCTACGCCTTTTGTAAAGACGTATTTCTTACATTTATTAATAATACAATTTGCTATGTAAAATTTGTACTATAGTACTAGTATAAGTAAATACTAATATTATAGTACTTTTTCTTAACCCTAACTATAACTACCTTTTATACTTTAAGCTAAGTATAGATTGTTTTACTACTATCTAACAACTATAGTATAAGTTAATATAGGCACTACTAGTAAATGTTCGTCTTTACTTACTATCTTTATACTAAAAGGCGGCTATTAAGCTTTAAGCTATAAGTAGACTTTTTAAGGTCCTTTTAAAGTAGTTAAGTATATATTATTTAGTTTCTTATAATTTTTATTGTATTTTTAAATTTTTTATTATTTATAACAATGTTTTATTACCATATCTTTTTATTAAACCTTTTTTAGTCTTTCTCTTTATTAAGGGTTTAAGCTTTTCCTAAACTATAATATTACATAACTATAACGCTTTTATATATTTATACAACGTATACTTTATAGCTTTAGCTCGTATTTATATAATTAGTAATATAGGGTATAACCCTTTCTTTAAAGAATACTTAAATAGCACTTTATAGCCTGTCCTTCTACTTTGAATTATCTCCTCTTCTCCTTTTAGCTTTTAATAAATCCTTTTGCCCTTTATTCTTAGTTAGTATAATAGTAAAGCTTATTATACTTTCTTCTTTTTTATAAGGACTTTTAAGCCTATATTAATATTAATAAACTTTTTTTTTAATATTTTTTACTACTTCTTTATAGTAATTAGTATATTTATAACTATTATAATAACTTTTATACTATACTAAATAATAAGGCTCCTTATATTATATCTACGTATTATTTATAACGTTTATATAACTCTTATACACAGTCTGCGTTAGGCCTTTATAGTTACTTTTACTACCTATCTATAATATATATATATACTACTTTAAGGCTATATAACTTACTATACTTTATATAGTAGTTAACGGCTATATAAACAAGGCTTTAAGCGGTCTTTTAGACTATTTAGTACTAAATGTAAGAGCTCTTTTTTTATAAGACTCTTTAGTCCTTTAAGTACGTTATAACTAAGGCCTACTTACTAAGATTAGCTAAGTAGCTTATTATTAATATAAAGACTAGCCTATATCCTTATTCTACTTAAATAGTAAAATAAGTAAAGGTACTATTAAGGAAGCTATAAGGTTTATAAAGGCTTAAAAAGAGCTAAGGTTTAGGCTAAACTTATCTTTAAAGTTGTTCTTATAGTTGCCTTTAAGGTTCTTTAAGCCCTTATCTTTAAAGTCCTTACTCTTATTATACTTATCCTTTTTATACTTATTTATATTATTATTATATTTATATAATAGGTTATTTAATAAGTATAATAAGCTTTAACTAGTGTTGCCTAGCTTACTAAAGAGCTTATTAAAGGCGTTTACTTTAGTAGATTAGGCGTTATAAGTATAGGTATTAGTAGGACTAGTACAGGCGTTATTAGCTTTTAAGCTATATTAGTAAGTAAAGTAAAAGGCAATATAAATAGTATTATAAGCGTTAGAAAGTAGTATAGTAATTAAAAAACCATTTATAACGTTATTAAGAGAAATACGTCATTGCGGAAGGCGTAGAGTCGAGCTACGTGCGGTAATCTAAACAGTTGAATAAGTAAGGCCTATAGTAAGGGAAAATAACTGAATTTCTTAAATGCTTAACAAAAGACTAGATAGAAGGGAGGAGGACTGTCCTTATATAGACGTAATCCGCTATTTTAATCTAGGTGTGTGTGCGTACTAAAAACCCTAATACAAATATATAATTAGTAATACCTTATGTAATTATATATTCTTAACATACCCCTTTAAACTTATCTAAGTTATTAACTTATTAACTTATTAAGTTTATACTAAGAGGGTTTTTCTTTTCTTTTTATAGTAGTAAAGACTTGTTATTAAAAATTTAACTATAGTCTTTAGTTAAATTAGTTTTTTATAGTATACTTTGTTTTTTATATATTAAAATAAAGAAGTAAAAGCTATTTAAATCTTTATTTACCTTTATAACTATTATAAGCTAGGTTAAGTCTTTTAGTGTTAAGTACCTTAAAAAAATAAAAAGGTAGGTAATAAGAACTTTGTTAAGCTTTATTCTATTAGACTATATTAAAGTTTAGTTAGTTAAGTTAAGTAGTGTTATAATACTTTAAGATCTTATAAGTAGATAACCCTTAACTAGTACTATTTTAAAATTTATAAGAAAACCTTTTAAAGTAAAAAACTTATAACAGTTTATAGTTTAAAAAGGTGTCTTAAAAAGATAAATCCTTTTATAATCAACTATAAATTTATAGTTAAAGCGTCCTTTACCTACTCTAACTTATCCTTTAATACTAGCTTAGTTAAAGGGTTAGCTAGCTGTTTTTTATTAGGTATATAAACTATTTTTAAACGTCCTTTATTAAGCTCGTCCTTAATCTAGTAATAGGTAACGTTTATATACTTAGTTTTATTATAAAAAGCACTAGCTTTAAATAAGTCTATAATACTTCTATTATTTATAAATAAAGTAGGGATTACTTTAGTAACGTCTTATTTTTTATTACTTATATATCTTAATAAATAATTTATTAAGCCTTTTAGGTACTTAGCCTTTTTACTAGCTTCCTTAACAGCTATATATTCTGCTTTAGTACTACTTAGAGTAACTATATCCTACTTTTTTAATAACTAACTAAGTAGATTATTACCTAGTAGGCTAATATAACTAATTGTACTTTTTCTATTGTCTAGATTAAAAGTATAGTTTAAATTAGAATAAACGTTAAGTATATAATTGGTGCTAGCCTTATAAGTAATACCTAGTCCTAGGTACTTATTTAAGTAGCCCTAAATATAGTCTAGTATATTAAAGTGCCTTTAGTCTAGATTTAAAAAAAACTTAAACATTTTTATAATAGTAAAGGTAATATTATACCTAGTCTTTAAAGCTAAATATAGTAAAGACCCTATTTACTATTAATATAGTTTTATTTTAGCTAGTAAGGCTTTAGTCCTTTAATTTTTAATTAGCTTATAGCCTAGCAAAAGGGGTGTATCCCTATACCTTATTTTTTTCTTTATAGAAGCGTTAAATTATATTTAACGTATACTTCTTTAAGTCTATAGTTAATAAGCCTTTATTAACCCTAGTAAAATTTATACCTAAAAAGGTCTATACTAGTCCTAAACTCTTTATTTCTAGCCTTTTATTTAGCTTAGAAATTAGTTTAGTTATAAACTTAATATTAGGACTTGTTACCATAAAGTTATTAATATAATATAGTAAGAAAACCTGTTTTAGTCTTATATAAGAATAAGTCTTTATTATAAGGAAAGACTATAAAGCCTTCCTTTATTAAAATATTTTTTAAGTGCCTATACTATAGTCTAGGTACTTGTTTTAGACTATATAAGGCTTTATTTAGTAAACAGACTTTATAACTATTAGTTTCAAAGCCTATAGGCTGTCTAATATATATAGTTTTATCTATTTTCTTATATAAAAAAGCGTTTTTTACATTGTATTAATTTAAGTCCTAGCCGTTATTAATAGCTAATAAAAAGACTAATCTATACGTCTTAGGACGGCAGGTTGTACTAAAGGTTTTTAAGTAGTCTATACCTAGTACCTAGCTAAAGCCTTGTACAACCCACCTAGCCTTATAGCGTATAGGTACGTTTTTATCGTATATTTTTAAGGCGTATACTCATCTACCCCCTAAAACGTAACTATCTTTAAGTAGGTCGACTAAAGTATAAGTGTTTTAGCTTATTAAAGACTTAATTTCGTCCTTTATAGCTTTTAACCACTTGTCTTTATTAGGGCTAGCTATAGCTTGTTTATAAGTATTAGGCTTATCTTTTAAATTAGTAAAAAGAATAGTAGCTTTTAAGGCTTCTAGATCTTCTAGTACTATAATAGTGTTTTTTATATAAGTTTTATATGCCTGTATATTATCTTTAGTTAGGGTAGGTAGTTTTATAACTAGTCTAGCCTTATTTTTTTGTATTAGTTGTTTCTAAGGTTGTTTTTGTCTTATTTAATTTATTTGGCTGCTGTTTAATTTTGTAGACCTTAGGCTTAGTACTACTATAATTATTAGAATTTTCTACGTCTAATAGAATAGCTGTCGTCGTACTAGCGTTATTTTTTAGAAAGGTATTGCTAATAAACTAATTTATCTAGTTTTTTAGCTCTTTTATATTAAGCCGGTTTTCTTCCTTTTCTATTATAAAGACGTCCTTAGACGTAATTATTTGCTTTATCTTAGGGTTATATACTAGGTAGTGTCTAGTATCTAGTATATACCTTACTAAAATCCCTTTTATACCTTTAGGGTCTAATTTAGACTTAAAAGGGTCTTTATTTAAGTAATAAGTAGTAGAACCTATAGTTTTTAAGTAAGTTAAATTAGGTCTTACCTTATTTAGCTTTTTATAAGGTAATAAGAACACTAGTAAGCTATAAGGTGTTATATTATATAACTCTGCTACCGTCTTTACTAGCTATCCCTAAAGTAATTTAGATAGCTTATTTTCCTTAGTATTAAGGAAGTAAAGTATTTTATTTACTAAAGTCTAATTAATCCTTTTAATTATACTGTTACTTTCTTTAGTATAGGCAGGTGTTAGTATATAGCGTATACCCTTTTTATTTAAGTAGGCCTTAAAGTCCTTACTTAGGTATTCTATACTATTATCTATCTAAAAAACTTTATTTTATTATTTTTAGTATTATTTTTAGCCTTATACTTATAAAGCTTAAAAGCTTCTAAAGCGTCTAATTTCTTTTTTAGTAAGTAAAGGTCTAAGTACCTAGTCTTAAAGCTTAGAAGGGTAATAAAGTACTTATAGCCCTTAAAGGTCTATAGTAAAATAGGTCTATATATATTAAAGGCTACCCTTTTAAGGTTAGTATAGTCTTTATTAGTAAAGCTATTCTTATATACCTTATTTTTTTAACTTACTTAGTAGGTAGGCTTTATAGTTAAGAACTAATTCTTCTACTTTCTTAGTTAAGTCTGTTTTTAAGTTATTTTGATTTATACCCCTTCTTAAATTTACTAGTCCTATATATGTCCTAGTCTTTAATGTAATAATTTAAGGCTGTTTTTATTCTCTTAACTATTAATAGCTATAAGGGCTTGTTCTAGTTTTAATACCTTTCCTTTAATAATATATAAATTATTATTATTAGTAGTATAAGTAGTAGTTAAAACTATGTCTTTATTTTACTTATTTTTTATATATTAAACTGCTTTTTTACTTATTATTACTAATTTAATAGTAGTAAGCTTTCTTAAACTTATTAAATTATACCCTATTTTAGGTATATATAAACAATTAGTAATAAGTGTAGAGTACGTACTATAACTAACGTTACAGTACCCGTCCTTAAAATAGGGGGCAAATTAGGTCGAGGCTTCGCCTCGACACCCTCTACTTTAAAAGGTATAAGTAGACAAGACGTAGCCACTAGAAAGACAGACAGATAGTAAGGAATTTAATAGATAGAATTAGCTATACAAGTTTTTACGTGTAACGTCTATAAGTACGTCTTCCTTGTCCTTACCTACTAGTAAGCCACTTATAGAGCATAGTATAAGAGGAGAGACTATTAACTAATTAGTTAATAGTCCCTCCCTATACTATTTTATATACTATAATAGTTGTTAGTAGTGTATTATATAGTTATATAGGTGTAGTAAGTAGGTTTATACTTATTAGTAATAAGAGTAAAACTTAAAATATATTAGTTGTAAGACTAGTTACTTAGGTTTTACTTAAATAGCTATAATACTTATAAGATACTATTACTTTGTCTATTTAAACTTTTATAATAACCTTTTTTAGTTAAAAATATAAAAAGTAATTAGTTAATAGTTATACTATAAGTAATTACTAAGATAAAGTTATAAAAAATAAAAACTAAGTACTAAAATACATTTTTAATATAAAAGAAGTTTTATAAAAGAGAGTTACTTATAATAGCTTTTAAGAATATATTATTAGCTACTATATTAAATAACTAAATATATATTATTATAATTAGTTATAGTAAATAGCTATTATTAACTAATTATATAAAAACGGCCTAGTTATAAAGTAGTAAAGGTTAGTATAAAGCTAACATTAATTTATAATGTATAAATTAGTAGTTAAGTAAGGCTTTAAAAAGTGGCTTATATAGCTTTTTATATAACTATACTAGTAAAGGATAAATATACTTTTACTAGTAAAGGAAAGAGGTATTTCTTTTATTTACTTAAAAACGGCTAAGACGTGCATTACTATATTTAGTATTATAAAAGAAGTAGTAGTAAATAAATATTAGTTTTATAAATAAATAACTAATTAGTAAAGGTTAAACGCTGCTTTAATAATACTAATATAAGATTTAAGAAACGTTAAAGGCAAACTTATAATAATAGTTAAGGTTAAGTGTTAAAATACTATAAAATGCCTTTTTTTAAACCCTTATTTTAATTATAAAATTATTAATAAGTACTAATTTAGTAATAGTATTTTAAAAATAAATAAAAATAAATTTAGTAGTAAGTTAATAAATAGCTACTTTGTCGGTATACAAGTAGGGACTAGACGAATACGTTAAAGGGGGAGGACACGTAATACGTAGTGTAACCGGCAGGGGCCCCCTATAGGTCTAGGAGGACTAAAATAAGGCTCCACTATGTAAAAGTCTCTACGTCTACTTAATTAGACTGTCCTATAAACGTAGACTTAGACTTAGACAACAATTAATAGAAGCATTACTAATAGACTATTGTATACCTTCCGTAGGCACCACCTACGGACGTATAGGGTCTTAGGTGGCTTTACAAGTGCACCTTGTTACTTATTCTAGCCGGCTAACCGACATACTTAATAGTAAGTTAAGATTATAGTAGCTATTAGTAAGACTAATATAATATAACAACTTTTAATTACTATTTACTTTAAAAGGACTTATATATAAGTTACTAAAGTAAAAGTAATAGTAGTAAAACTAAATATATTTATAAAATATAGTAAAAAAGGGCTTAAATTAATAATAAAGAAAGGCTAAGTTAAAAAGTAGTGAAAAGCTTTATTACCTTATAGTATAACTTAATAGTTAAAGGATTAATATACTTTTATAAAAACTAAATATATTAATCCTTTCCTTTTAAATAAGAAAAGTTATAGTTTTTCTTTTTTTTTTATAAATAATAGTTATTTATTTTCTTATATAAAGATTAGTTAATATATATTTATTTATTAAATTTTAAAAAATTTCTTTCTTCTTACTAAAAAGACTAATAAGCAATTAAGTAAGTAGCTTAGTATAAAGATCTTATATTTTATATATAATATATAAGATTATTAAAATAAACACTTATTTTGTTAATATAGCTTTTTTAATTCTTAAAGCGCTACTATTAACTAGTACTTTTATAAATATATTAATACACTTAATACTTAATAAAACACTATAGTTTTAAGGCTAAGCCTTTTTTTATTTTAAGACTTTTACTATATTTACCTTTAATAATAACAATATTATATACTTTTTATATTACTAAGGCTTTAGTATAAGTAGTATTACTATTAAATAAAGATAAATTTTATTAACTATTAATATATTATATAATTAGTAAAATAAGCTTTATAAAAGGACTAGTAAAGACGGCTTTAACTATAAAATAAAATAAAAAGTTTATAAGTTTAAAAGAAGCTATAAAATAAAACTATAGTACTTAGAATAAGGAATAGTATTATACTCCTTAGGCTTAAGTCTTAATATAGTTTTATATTGTTTATAATAAAAACCTTTAAATTTTACTTTTTAAATTAGTTAAGCTTTATATAAATATAAAATAAATAAACTACTAGCTTATATTAAGTAATTAGTTAATAATACTATACTATAACCTTCCTCTTATAGTTATATACTAGTTGTTACTTTAAGTAAACTACTTATACTGAGACTTTTAAACTATACCTTTTTAAGAATTTTATAATTAGATTATTAAGTACTTTAAAAATAACGTTTACTTAATAAATAACTATTAAAGGTTTTAAGGGTCTTTTTAAGTCTTACCCTTTACTTATTAAATTAAAGCACCCTTTTACTAGTACACTTTACTACATTTTATTATACTTATTCTAATTGCTTTAACTATATTATAACTTTAAACTACTTAGTTAAAAGACGCGTTTAAATTAATTACTAAAGGTATAATAAACCTTACTATTAACTAAAATTATATAGTAATAAAATACTTAAAGCAATATAGTTTTCTTATATTCTTAGTTTAAAACTTATATAATACTAAGGCAATTTAGTAATAGCCGCTTATAACTAACATTAAAAAAGTCTTATAAGTAAATAATAACGCTATCTTTAAAGTATTTATTTAATATATATTATAAAAGCGCTCTTACTACTTTTACTATAATAATAAAGACTATTTAATAGTAAAATACGCTAAGTCTTATAAAGACTACTATAATTTAAAAGTAAAGTGTTTTTTTATAAGATTAATAAAAGAGTATAAGCTGCCTTATATATTAATAAGGCACTTTTATAATAAAGGATAAATAAAGAATCTTGCTTAAAGCTATTTAATAAGGTACTATAACCTTCTAAGTACTAAGGAGACATAGTAAATATAGTTATAAGAAGAAATAGTAGAAATAAAACGGTAATTCTTATTTTTAAATAATACTAATATACTAATTATACTATTTAACAAACTACTTCTTAGCCTTAGCTTTAGTATTAATATAGTTAAGCTTATTAAGAATAATAATCTTATATTTACTAATTATTAGTAAAATTAGTAGATAAGGCTTATAACCTATTTACTATTTTTATATTAGTTAAAAAGTATAAATAAGTTAATAATAATATACGTTTTTATATACTAGTTATAAATATATAAGAAGTTTAAGGTTTTATTAACGTTGCCTTATCTAACTTAAACCTATTACCTTATTATCTAACTACTTAAGTCTTACTAAAAGTAAATACTAAGCTTATTTTAACTATTAAGTATTAACTAATTAAAATAACTTTTAACTTAAAGGTTAAGATTTTAATATACTAGCTCTTTTAACTTAGTTTAATGTATATAGTATAAGTTATATTTAGTATTTAAGATTATATAATACTTAGTATAAAAATAGCTTACATTAATAGTAAGATATTAATAGTTATAAATAAGGCCTTTAACCTTACTTAAGCAACGTTTTATATAGTTAGTATAAATAAACCTTTTTAAGTTTTTAAACTATTAAACAATTAAAAGTTATATATTACACTATAGTTTTATTAAGTAACTAGCCTTTAAATAAACTTTATATTTATAAAGGTAGCTAGCCTTTTAAAGATATACGTTTAAGTTTATAATAGTCCTTTTTAAAGAAGCTTATAGCCTACTTTTATTAATACTAAACTATAAGTCTCTTTAATTTTTAACTAACTTGTTAAAAGACTTAAGTATTTTATTATTTAAAACTAAAGCTTCTTTTACTAGTATTTATAATACAAACATTTAGTTTATTAATAAATCTATAACTACTTTATAACTAAAAAGGTATAGACTACTAGTTTACTTATATATTATACTTAGTAGAATAACTAATAAGAACTTATTATTAAAAATACTATATATCCTTAATATAAAACTATACTTTTTATATAATACTATTATTAAGGTAATATATATTAATACAATTATTAATAATATTTACTTTATTATTAACTTAAGAAATCTTATAATATTAATAAATTAGTTAATAGTATAAGTTAATACTTTAAAATAAATTATAATAAGTATATAAAACTACTTACTATATTAATATTTATTCTAGTACTATTATTAAATTTAAAAGATAAGCAATAGTATTACGCTATTAAATATATATAATATAAATAAGATAAGGTTTTAAATTAAAGTTAGTAAAAATTAGTTGGTTATAACTAAAAAAATTAAAAAGTAGTTAATAAGTGCTTTTTTTAATTAAGAGTTAGTTACTACTATTAAGATTATATTAACTACTAGTTAGTACTTACTTACTTTTTTAATTTTATTAAAAAGATAGTATATAGTAAATTAGTATAAAGTACTTTTTTTAAAAGTAAAAATAGTTATTAATTTAATTAATATAAGTTGTATTAATAATAAAATTAGTTTATAATAGTTAAAACACTTTAAAAAGTATATTTAAAAGATATAAATAAATAGTAAAAAACTACTAATTTTAAATAGTTATAAATTTTACTATATATAATAATTTATAAAGTACTATAATAATAACTATAATATAATAGCTTTTAGTATATCTTTATATTTTACTTATTTACTATAACCTTTTAACGTTAACGTATTTTAGTTTATAAAACACTTTTATACTAAAGTAATAAACAACTTAGTATAAACTAATATATTAAACGTTTTAAAGTTAAACTTTCTTAGCTTTATTTAAAATATTAAAAAAAAGCCTTTAAATTAACTACTATTATACACACTTTTAAAAAGACTAATATTTACTTTTTTAACTTTTAAGTTGTTTTAAAGGACTTTAAAATATATTAAATTTAAAAAACACTTTCTCCTTTATTATTTAAAAACAAAAATTAAAACCTAAACCTTTTATTATTACTATTTAATACTCTTATTACTAATAAACAGCTTATATATATTGTAAATAATATTTAAAACCTATTAAATATAAGTAAAAATAATAACAATAATAATAACTTTAATTTATTAATAGTATACACCTTTTTATTAAAAGAGCCTTGTTTATATTAATTAAATTAATTTAAATAAAAAAGAATTTAAACAATACTAAACAAGTAAAGGCTACTAAACAACTTGTTAAGGCTAATATTAATAGTTATCTACAAACTAAAGGCTAGTTTACTATTAAAAAGGCACAAAAAATAGTTATTTAAAAGAAAAAAAACAAAGAAGTAAAAGCTGCTAGAATTATTACTACTATAACAAAAAGATATATAAAAAAGGTTAAAAGACTAAGTATTTAAGCTATAAAAAAGGCTAGAATAATAAGAATAAGATAGGCTTTACTATACTTATAGATCTATAAAGATAAATGGCCTGCTTATAAAGTTAGACAAGGTTAAAGTCTGTAATAAATATGTATAAATTGGCCTAATTTATTAGACTAGGTAATTTATTTGTCTAGGCAGTACCACCTTTAGTGGTGCGCGTTTTTACACGTGTTATAAAGTGGGGCGTGGTACGAGTAAGGGCTTTATAACTATTTATAATAATAAAGAAATATTATTAAGCGTTAAGTACTATAATTTAAAGTATCTTTAAAATATAAACCTTATTTTTATAAATTATAAGCTAGCTAGTACTATAATTATAGCTAAAAAATTATAATAGTATTAGCTTATAACCGTTGTTATTAAATATGTGTATAGTAGGTTTAGTTATAAGTTTAAGAAGTTTAAAATTATTAAAATTATTAAATAGCCTTAACTAATTAATTTAAAGGACCTTTATAAATTCCTTAGTATTTTTATATTTTATAAGACTTAAGTATAAGATAAAGCTATAATAACTACCTTTTTTATATTCTTTTATAAAAAAGCGCTTACTAATAGTAAAAAGATATAAAAAAGTTAGCTTTTAACTTATTAAAGAAATAGCTTTTTACTACTTTTATTCTAATAATAATTAATTACTTTAAAAAAGGTAAATTAATAATACTTATAATTAATATAAGTATTTTAAAATAGAAAGTAGTACTTTTATAGGAAATTAATAAAAAAAGATATTTTATATAATATAAATTAAAATAATAAGATATAAAAGTAGTAGTTAATAATACTATAAAAAAGGAATATAAAAGACTAGTTACTACTATAAAAAAACTTTATAACTATGTTTATAGTATATATTTTTAAATTAAAACTAACTTTCAAGTTTTAATAAATTAGTTAAATAAAGTTATTAGTAAACTTTTTAAAGTACTACTTATATAATAAGTAGTATAAGTTTAAAATTTTAATTTTACTATTAAGTATATTCTTAATATAAAGAATATACTTATTAATACACTTTTATATTGTTTAAAGACTAATAAAAATAAGCTTAAAGCTATAAAGAATAATCTTAATAAGTTTATTAATATATAAATATTAAAGGATTAAACTATTATATATAGTATTTTATAAAAAGTATTAATAATATAAAATATATAATTATATAAAGAAAGCAGTCTTAACTTATTTAAATTACTTAAAATAAAAGCTTTATTAGTTAGTTAACTTAGTTATAACCTAATAGTTATTAGTTACCTTATTTTAAAAAATCTATTTAAACGTTATATATATAGTATTATATAATAATAAGTATTATATTATTAAGAATAAGCATACTTTTATAAAATATATTAAAGCTATAACTATTCTTAATACTAAAGTTAAAACTATTTCTAAGTTTTTATAAAACTATATAATAGCTAACTATAACTTATTAGTTATTATTATAATAAATAAAAGATCTAAGTTTAAAGATAACTTTAAGAAAGTTTATAATATCTTAATAGTAGTATATATTTTAACGTTTATATATAATTTATAAGTAAATAGCCTTATTATAGAAGGGCACTTCTTACTTATAAGAAAGAATACTTACTAAATTAACCTTTAAAAGAATAAAGGATTAAATAAAGTATATTTTACTATTATAATAAAATTTTATTTAACTTTAATAAAACGTAATCTACTTATAGTTATTTAAAGTAAAGTATAAAAAACGTTTAAGTATAAGCCTTTTATTAATTTAGCTTAAAACTATAATACTATTTTTTAAAAGTAGGTATATATTTAGTATTAGCTATATAGTAATTTAGTTAATATAGTACTAAGAAGGTTAATAAGCTATATTATTATTCTATATATAGCTAGTACTACTATTAATAAAGCTCTTAGTTATAAAAGGAATAATAATAAAAAAGTAAAAAAGCCTTTAGTTGTATTAGAATAAGGATTTTAAAATTTATATAAATAGTAGGCAGTTTATACTACTATAAAGGGATCTAGTTTATATTACTATTACTAATAAGGCTTTTACTATTAAATTACTAACTTATTATATAAATATTATTATTTTAAACCTTATTAATAAGTTATAACTAGTTTATAGTTATTAAATTATAAATATTTAACTTTTAAATTTTTATAGTATTTTACTTAAATTTTTTAAACTATTAACTAATAAATATACTTAATAAAAAAACTTTATTTAAATATATAAGTATATATATATATTATTATTATAAACTACGTTTATATAAAAAAGGCTTTACTATTTATACTTTAACTTATTCTTAACTAACTTATTAATTTCCTTTTTATTATTTTAAATAAGTACTATATTACTTTAAGTTATTAACTAATCTAACTATTATATTTTACTAGTATTTATAAAGTTCCTTAATTTAATAAGTTTTTTTTAAAATTTACTAATTACTATAACTACTCTTTTTTAATCTATTAAAAGACGTTATAGTATTCTAGTTCTTTTTTAAAGGAGCTTTTTAAAAAAACATACCTACTTTTTAGTTAAATACTTACTAAATAAAAACGTAAACGTTAATAAGAAGTAAAGCTTTTATACTATAAAGAAGAAAGAATAACGTTTAATTATAAAACTAGTGTACTATTATTTAATTTACTAAAAGCGTTATAAAAAGGTAGATTATTATAACTATAAATCTTCTTATTTATATAAAGAAGTAGTTTTTATATATATTATTATAACTAGGTAGTGTAAAGTAATTAAAAAAGGGTTAAAATATATTAATATATAAATCTTTATACTAAATAATTAATAATAAGTAGTAAATATAGTACTACTTATAAAGTATTAAACGTATAACACTAAATAAATAAATAAATAAGCCTTACTTTTAACACTTATCCTTTATTATTTATACTATAATATTATTTAAAAGTTTACTATTTATAGCCTTTACTAAGACTCTATTTATTAACCTAGCCTTTAATTATATAGTCTAGTAATTTTAAATAGCTATATTAAACTAAAGGTTTAATTATAAGTTAAACAACTTTTATATATTGTTTAAAAACTACTAGAATAAATACACTTTTTTATAATTTAATAAAAGTATAAGGCAAATTAACATGCTTATAAACACTGCTTTATACTAAGCTAAATAAAGGTAATAATACTTAAAAAGAACGTTGTTTAATAACTAAGCTATATCCCCTTATCCTTAATAAGTTATAATAATACTATCTCCTTTTAAATATAAACGTAGTACTTTGCCTTTTTTTTATACTAGGCTAGTTTAAAACGAATTTGCTCTTTATTTACGTTAGAAAGGCCTAATATTTATTTAAATAGTATATAAAAAGCCTAAAAAGAGTTTATAATAATAATAATCTAATTTAATAATTCTTTTAAGCTTTTATAGCTAGTACTTACCTTTTTATTAAACCTTTTTTTATTCTACTACTAGCTTTTTACTACTAACTATAGTACTACTTACTTTACCTTTTTAAATAAGCTTTAAGTAATATAAATACTTATTTTAACTATTAATTACTTTACTATTTTATATATAACTATTAACGTTTTAGCTTAAACTACCTTTTTTATAATAATATATACTATTTTTTTTTACTTTTACTTTTTTTTTTAATTTTTTTTTACTTACTTTTTTTAACTAATTAGCCTTTTTTTCTTTTTTTTTTTTCTTTATCTTCTTTTTCTTTTTTTTCTTTTATCCTTCTTTTTCTTCTTTACCTTTTTTTTATATCTTTTTTTTTCTTTTTCTTTTTTATAACTATTTTCTTCTTTTTTTATACTACTTCCTTTTTATACTTTAGTATAGTTAACACACTTTTTACCTTACTTTACTTATTCTTTAACTTATTTACCTTTATTACCTTAACTCCTATTTTAGTATTAATATTTATAAAATCTTTATTACTAAATTAAACGTTAGTTTAACTAGTTTAAGGCCTTATCTTATTTAAGTCTATATTTACTACGCTATTAAATAGCTTCTTTTAAACCGTTATTTTTATCTTAGTATAAACCTTAGTAAAGAACGTTTACTTACTCTTTTTTATACTATTTATAGTAAAATATAAAGGATTCTTTTTTTAAGCTATAAGGTAATAATATAAGTAAGTTTAATTTAATATTAAGCGTTTTAATATACTTATAAAAAGTATTATAAAAAGAGAATATAATATATTAAAAATAAATAAATAGTTTACTTTAAAAATATATCTTTATTTATTAAAAAACTACTTATTATTTAAAGTACTAATAGTAAAAATAAGGCTAATATATTTTTATTTATTAAATTATTATAATAAATAAAAATATTAAAAACGTTTATTACTACCTTTTTTTCTTACTATAGTAATTATAACCTTTACTTTTACTACTTATATTTACTTTACTATAAGCTTTTTTTACTATATTTAACTACTTATATTATATTATTAAATTACTTTATTTATATATACTAAGTACTTTTAAACTACTATATTTAGTATAATATTTTATATATAAAGTATTATTATTTTATAAAGTAATTAACTAAACTTTACTTTATAAAAAGATAGTATATAAGATAAATAAAACCTTAAACCTGTTTTTTTAAAACTATTATATACTTTAAGTATTATTATAAGCTAACTAGTATATATTAACCTTTTTATTGTAAAATAAATAAAGCTTATAAGTAAATAAACAACGTTTAATTTAATAAAAAACTACTATTTTAACTTGCTTTACTATTTAATAAACTTAAATATTAAGTAGTATAGCTTTAATATAAATAATTACTATACTAGTTTATATAATTTAGCTAATTGTTTAATTTAATAATAATATATACTAATAACTAGTATAATAGTTAAATTAGTGTTTATTATTACTAAGCTTAAAAATATTATTTAACTTTAGTCTTTTATACTATAAATATTAAATATATTAAAAGGTATATAACTATATAAAGATATAACTACTTATTAATTCTTAATAAACTACTATTTTTAAAAAGAATATTTTTTAGTATTTATTTTTAATATATAAATAAAGACTTTTATACTATTTTAACTTTTTATTATATATATATATATAAACTTAAAAAAGTAGTATAAAAAATAGCTATTTAATAATACTTATATAGTTATTCTTTATTAGATTATAATAAAGGTAAGCTAGATTTAGTAAAAAGATAACTAAAGCTATAGTATAATAATAAGTAAGCTAGTATAATTTTTTTTTAAAAGTTATAAATACTATTAATAAACTACTTTATATACTTATATTAGTTTATTAATAGGCTTATATAAGATTAAATAAAGACTACTTACTTAAAAGTCTTTTATTAGTAAGTTAGTATACTTTGTTTAAAACTTAGTTATATAAATATATTATTAGTATACTTTTTACTAAAAGGACTGTTATTTTAGTATAAACTAGACTTTTATATTAAAAACGTTTAAGCCTATTTAAATACTTTATATATAGTATACTTAAATAACTAAAGTTTAATAGACTAAGTAGTGTTTTTTTAGCTAGTAAGATTAAAATTTATTACTTTTTATATACTTTATAAACTATATAAAGAACTATTTAACTTAATTAAGTAAAGCTACTATATTATTACTATCTAACTAACTACTAACTATTATTTATAGCTTTTAAAGGCTTAATAAGAATATTTATAAGGTACTTAGTATACTTTTACTACTTAACTACTTAATAAGGCTACTACTTTAAGCTATATATAATATATAGTAGTAGTGCTTAATAATAAAAGGTTAAAATTTAATAGCTAAGCTTTTTACTATATATTATTTTTAGTTTATAAACTATAAAGCTATAAGCTATTATACTTATATTTTAGTATAAAGGTATTTAAGTATAAATAAGTAAGTAGTTTATAAAAAACTTAATACTATTTTTATAAGATATAAAATAGACCTTTAAAAAAAGCTAGTTTTTTAAACTTAAGACTAAGTAAAACCGTTATAAAGGATATTATTAGATTAAAGCGTTAACCTCTCTCCTTTTTCTTTCTTATTAAGCTTTACTTTTAAGCCTATATACTAAACTATCTTATTAATATATAACAACCTTAGGTTTAAAAGTGTTATAAACATTATTAAATTTAGTAATAAGTAAAAGGCGCTATTATAGATATAGTTAGTAATTCTATAATAATATAAGATAAAGTATAGTTAAGAATACGTCTTACTATTAACCTAGGTATACGCTAAGCCTAAGCGTTATAGCTTTTTACTTTAACGTATAAGGCCTTACTAATTAGCTTTAAACTATAGTTTGTTACTACTCTATCTTAAAAGGTAGCCTAAATAGCTAGCTACTTTAGCTACTACCTACTAATAATATAATAAAGCTTAAACAAGCCTAAAGGACTTTAAAAACTAGTGTTAAAGTTAGCTTTAGTACTAATAAATAGTAGTAAAGCGCCGCTTGTTTAATATACTTAAGAATAAAGCTAAGGATGTAAATAAGTAATTAAGTAATTAGCCTTTACTTTTTTTTCTTTTTTTTATATTTCTTTAATTACTCTTTTCTTTTTTTATATCTTTATTCTTTTGTTCTTTTTAACTATTTTTATTCTTTTTTTATTAAAAAATATTTTTTTTTTACTATCTTTCTTTAATTTTCTTTTATTTAATCTACTTTCCTTTCTTTTTTTACCTCTTTTTAATTATACTTTTAAAGTAAAGTATAAAAAGAAGTAAGTATAAAGTATATACTATAACTAACGTTATAGTACCCGTCCTTAAAATATAAAGCAAATTAGGTTAAGGCTTTACCTTAACACCCTCTACTTTAAAAGGTATAAGTAAATAAGACATAGCTACTAGAAAGACAGATGGATAACAAGGAATTTAATAGATAGAATTAGCTATACAAGTTTTTACGTGTAACGCTTACAAGTACGTCTTCCTTATCCCTGCCTACTAGCAAGCCGCTTATAGAGTATAGTATAAGAGGAGGGACTATTAACTAATTAGTTAATAGTCCCTCTTTATACTATTCTACGTACTATAACAGTTGTTAGTAGTATATGTGGTTATATAGGTGTGGTAGGTAGTTCTGTACTTAGTAAGTCTTTTAGTTATTTTTATATTTAAAAATTAGACTAAGACGTCTTTTACTCTCTTAACTTTTAAAGACGCTACCTTTCTTTATTTAGTAGTAGAGTCTTTATAAGTAAGGCTAATAAACAAATTTTTATTACTAATAGTATAACTAGTAGCCCTTATATTTACTATAAAAGGTGTAAAAAAATTACTATTTAATAAAATAGTCTAGTCTTTATTTTTTTTTGGTTTTTACTTAAAGCTTTTTTATTTTTATTACTACTTATACTATTTCTAGTCTAAACAACCGGTATAACTATGCCTAGATTTGTTATTAAGTAGTCTTTTTTATAAGGTTTTTTAAAAGAGGTAATTAAACTTATATTAAAGTTTAAATTTATTATATTAGTCTTTTTATTAGTTAATAATAATAACAATAATAGTAAGGGTAACTAAGGTAGTAGAAAGGGTATATTAAGTATTAGTCTAGTCTTCTTAGTACTAATAAGCACTTTGTCCTTCTTTTTTTATTTTTTAGTCTTTTTAAGGTTAAATAAAAAGGTAGAATAAGTAGATAATATATTTTTTTAGTCTTTTTAGACTTTTTTAAGAAGAAGTATAAATTAGGCTAGTAGCCTAGTCTTTTATAATATAAATAAAAAAATTCCTTTTTTATTTTAAAACGTAACTTTAAACGTAGTAGTCTAGTTTATCCTTTTATATTTTAAACCTTTTAGTTTAAAACCTTTTTTAGTCTAACTAGACTAACTAAGTAATATAGTATCTTCTTTATCTTTATCTTTATCTTATTATTTTATACTATATAACTTTAGTCTTTTATCTTCTTTTAATATACTTTATAAAAGCGTATTAATTAAGATAGTTTTTTTTTAAAGGATATAGTTATACTAGTAATAAATAGTTTAAAAGCTTTATAGTTAAGCTTATAAAGAATAAAACTAGTTAAAAAAGTAGTAAGTAGTATTAGCTTTTTTATATTTATTTTATTAAGTAGGTAATAAACCTTTTTAATAAATTTTTAAGTACTTTTTTTAGTTTTATATATTAAATTATTAAAAGACTTAATAACTATATAGTTAGTATTAAACCCTTTTTTATAGTAAAGATTTTTTAGTATTTACTAGGTTATAAAAGTACTAGTAATACTAGCTAGCTAGTAAAAAAGACTATTTAATATATAGTTTTTTATATAAGCTAAGGCTTTTTAATTATACTAAATCCTTTTTTTAGCGTTTTTTTAAGATAGTAGGTTTAGATAGTTAATTAGTAATTAGAGTTTTTTTTCTTTTAAAAAAAAAAGAAAAAAGAAAGATAAAAAAGTAAAGAAAATAAGTAAAAAATAAGTAAGAGTAGTACGTAGTAAAAAGTTGCTACTATAAAAGAAATACGTCTTTATAAAAGGTATAAAGTCGAGCTACGTATAGTAATTTAAATAGTTAAATAAATAAGGCCTATAGTAAGGGAAAATAAGTATATTTCTTAAATACTTAACAAAAGACTAGATAAAAGAGAGGAGGACTATCTTTATATAGACGTAATCCGCTATTTTAATCTAGGTGTGTATGCGTACTAAAAACCCTAATACGAATATATAATTAGTAATACCTTATATAATTATATATTCTTAATAGTTATACTTAATATAAAAGTAAAAATAGTTTAGTTAGTACTTAATTATTACAGTTTTAAAAAGAATTACTAATAGACGCTATATAACTAAGCGTAGTTAAGGCACTGCGCACGGACTGTCCGGTGTCCTTGCAAGGTCCTACTGTAATTGGTTAAATAGTTAATCTATAGGCGCCTTACTATAATTAGCTAAGGGACAGAATAGCGGTAAGCCGTTCTAAGACACTAAGGGTGGACCTTAAGGGGTCTCTAAGCGCCCTTGTAATTAGCTTAATTAAGTAGACTGATAGATATCTGCTATATATTTATATAGTATTACTATACTCTTCTTTAATAAAAGGGATAAGAGTCTATTCTTGTCTAGATATATATATATACGTATACGATTTAGTTATTGTAAAGTTAATGTTATTTTCTACCTAGTTATAGTAGTGTAGAGTACTAATCTTATAAATAACCTTATATTAATATATATATATATATATATAAGCGTTAAAAGGAAGTAGGTATTTAAGTATAAAGTTTAGTATTAGTTTTAATATATAAGGCGGCCTTATAATAGCCTTATTTATAGCCTTACTAATAAGCCTAAGCTTTAATGTCTTTTTAAAAAACTTTAAGAAAGTGTATATAGTAAATAAAAGGCTAGTTAAGTAGCTATTATCTAAGATTAGTTAGTTTTTAAACTATTTAATTGTTTATTAGGCTATTAATATTATAATAATTTAATAATAGTCTTATAATCCTTACTTTTTCTTTTAAAGGTACTACTTATTATAACAAATTTTAGTAATATAAAAAGTAAAAAGTAAGTAAGAATAAATTTTATTATAAATAAAGTAAGAATAAATTTACTATACTTAATATATACTAATAATAAGCTTTATTACATAGGCTAGCCGTTTATAGTCTTAAAATAAAGTCTTTAATATCTTTAATAGCCTTACTAATATTAATTAACCTTACTAAATATATTAGTATAATAATAGTCTTTATAATATATAAATATAAATAATATAATATAATAACTATTTTATAAGTATTAAGGCACTTTTATTTTACTAGGTTTTTTTCTTAGTTACTTATTACTAGTAAAGTTAAGGTTAACTTTAAAAAAATTAATTATTATAGTTGTAATAAAAATTACTAATAAATATTTAGTAACTAAGCTTTATAAAGCTACTACGTATAAACTATTAAGGGTCTTTATAAGGTCTTATTATAATTAGTTAAATAGTTAATTTATAAGCGCCTTACTATAATTAGCTAAAGAATAAAGTAGTAGTAAGTAGTTTAAAATACCAAGAGTAAACCTTAAATAGTCCTTAAGTACTTTTTATAATTAACTAAAATAAGTAGATTATTAGATATTTCTTATATATATAGTACTACTATATCCTTCTTTAATAAAAGGGATAAGAATTTATTCTTGTCTTAATATACTTATATGTATACGATTTAGACATTGTAAATTTGATGTTATCTTCTACTTAGTTATAGTAGCACTTAGCACTTACTTAACAAATACCTTTATATATAAAATTATTTATATATTATAGTTATTTACTTTATTTGTTTATTTACTTTATTTAAAGTTAAAAACTTTATATTAACACCCTTTACTTTAAAAGACTATATAAGTAAATAAGAGTAGTTACTAGTTTTAAATAATATAAAATATAAAATTTTATAATAGAAATAAACTAAGTAACTATATTAGTAAAGTAATCGATTATAACAGAGCAATAGGCAAGGGTAGTATTATACAAGAACTAAGTCTTATCCCTTTACATTTAGTAAAAGGGACAGACTAGCTATATAAAGGTAGTACTAAGTACACTAGTCCTAATTAGGCCTTAGCCTTTAAACTTAATAGCTATTTAACTAATTATAAAGCGTGTATTTACTACTACCCTACTTAATTAAGCATAGGCTACTTTCTTATATCCTCCTTCCTACTTATGTTTGTAGGTTATATAACGCCTGCTACCTGTCTAATTAGCTATTGTGTATTCGCATTGTCTATAAAGTCTGTACAACGCCTATACACGGCCTGCGTTAAGCCTTTGTAGTTGCTCTTCTTGCCTGTTTGTAATAAATTTAAAATATATATTATAGGCTTTTAAAAGTTACTTATTTAAACTGTATTTAGCCCTTACTCTTACTAATAAGCTAATAATAAAGCGTAATATAAAATAAGGGGTTATTAGGTAATTACTTAATAGTCCTTCTTTATACTAGTCTATGTAAGTATAATGTTTGTTAATAGTGTAGGTGTTTTATATATAGTGGGTAGTCTTGTACTTACTAGCTAGTTTAGCTTACTAACTTGCCTTTATACTTTTATAATTAAAACTAGCTTTAATAAAGGCAATATATATATAAAGATTATTTATTAAAGACGCTAATTATATATAATTATAAACGTTATTTACTATTTTTATAATATATAAAAATATCTCCTTTTATAAAGATAGGGTAATTTAAATAGCAGTCTAAAACTTATATAATTTGTTATTTAATTTTTGACTATTTATTAATACATTCTTTATTATAAAAGTATAGTTTTCTCTTTTTTTCTTGGGCAATAAATAAAACTATAGTATAAAACATGATCAAAAGTTTGGGAATAATAAATATCCCTGTTATTTTTATTACTTTATGGATTGTGCGTAATACACGTGATTTCTGCTTTAGAGCGGGCGCTAAAGTCGGCCATAATTACGGGGCGCTGAACCACCATGTTCTGTTGTTGAAGTGGACTGCACGTACTCCTTTTTCTCTTAATACAAAGCGGAAGAGTAGCGGCGTGGATCGAGTCTCGAAGAATTTGTGACCAGCGGTTTCGAAGAAGGCCTGCAATTACCCACGTACAACTAGGATTTGTCGATCACTGACGTCGCTGTTAATGTCTTCTGTCGCCTGCATTCCGGCCCTTTTCAACAAGTGCCGCCGGCAGCCTCCCCACGGCCAGCTCTTGGTCACTGATTGTCGTTGATCAGTTGTCACAAACGCTCATATATTTGCCCACTGTGGATTATACCGATGACACCTAGCGACGGATTACTGTCTCTTTTCAGATAAATCCAGCCCACTCTGTTTACTTGCGCTGGAACATCGGATTCAAGTCTTATCTACGTCCTGTTGCTCTCAATAATGGTGAGGCCCCCCCCCCCCCCCCCCCCCCCCCCCCCTCCCCCCCGACGCGGGATGTTTGCGACAAGTCACCGGCTTTCATATGTTACGCATGTGGTAGAAGGAGATGCCCGAGAATTGACTGCTGTTTAATTTACGCTTTTATCGAATGGGTTCCTAATGATCTCTCTGCTTTGCATACTAGACCTCGTCCCGATCCCGGGATACCGGTGAGAGCTTTGCGAACCGGCGTGGCCACGGTAGCCAACTATCGATATCTGATCCGAGCCATCATGTCACAGAAACAATCGGGACCTTATATGGCGACAGCGATGATGACTCTTCGCATGATTCTAGGCCCCTCAGCTTTATAGCATCCCCATACGGCGGGGAGCAAATTCAAAAGTCTCTGTCGCATCGATTAAAGCCTCAGGAAGTCACAACGAACCATTTACCAGAGAAAGATCGTCAATACCAGACAGAAAACAGAGACATGCCAGTTTCAGTTGCTTCGGCCTTCCTCCCCAAGGATAACACTGGTAAATATGCAGACCGAAGCACAGTAAACCAATTACCACCCCAGAGTGTCGGGCTCACTTCTGATGCCGTCCCTCAACCATTGTCACCCGGGTCCCCAACACTATCGCTTCGAGATGTACAGCCTGATAACTCGGGTCCATCTCAGTTTCCAATAACAAATATTGACAACCCCGACGATATAGCACAGGAACTAAGCAACTTGCAAGCACTGCGGCGCATGTCGATAGACGTTGGTAACACTGCTGACCCAGACCTCATCCCATTTCATGGACTTTCCTTGATGTCTATGCCTTCCATTGCACCTAAAGGCGAGGATGATGAAGGCGATATTTCAAGACTTCTTTGGGTACCTGCCAAGGTGCACCCCGAGTTGGCTCCTGACCAATTCAAGACCTTCCTCGAGAAGCGTGTGCTGTCCTTGAAGAGGCGGTCAGCCGATACACTGTTATCCGTAGATGTACGGAACGACGGTGCTACTGGTCTGCAAAGAAAGAAATCCATGTTATCGAGGCAATTTGATAGTGATACCACTAAAAGTGGCCCTAGAAGAGGTGACCAGGATGGCGGAGACCCCACGAACCAACAACATATAGGTTCCGCTTATGCTACGCCAGAACTTAGCTTAAACGAACTGGTCATGGACCCTAGCAAGGCAGTTCAGAAGTTAGCTATGGATACACAAAAGCAGTCAGAGTCATCCAGCCTAGAAGCGAGCACTATGGATGACGATAAGCCTATACTACCAGTTCCTACAATGGGTCTCAGGCGCTCGACTCGAACACAGTACCGAAAGGGTGGTAGTCTTCGGTCTGGCAATCGCCAGGTGGCATCCAAACGGGCTGCAGCTCTCCAAGCGGAGAAAGACATTGAAATAGGAAATGATGGAACGAAAGCTGCATTCTCCAATGCCCACCCCCATGGTCATGCCCTTCAGCGCGTCCAGTCGGAGCCGGCCCCAACGAAGGACTCTGCCACTGCCAAATCAGTTCCTGTGCATCCTTCAGTAGTACAAAGGTCCATACCCACGAGTGCGCTGAGTTCAGAGGTGCGGGGGTTCGATTCACTTGAAAGCCCTGCAGTATCCGTACTCACCGAGAAGCCAACAACAAATGCTCTGAAACGGCTGGATTCCTCTGGTATGGCCAAAGAGAATGCCTCGCATAGCGTATCTACTACTCTTTCCCAAGCAGCTGCTTTTGGAACGGAATCACGACAGCAATTTCCCCAACGGTCATCTTCTCAAAATGCAACGCCATTGCAGCTGACTAAGGAAACTGCGCAATATCACACACCAGAAGCCGAGGAGCCTAAAGATCAACAGCCCCCGCCACGATCGAGTAAGAGGCCCTCTGAAGGTCGAGCCATAATCCACCCCCCAATTCCACTAGCTGTGACAGCTCTGGAAGAAAGGCCCACTTTGTCGCCTGCCAAGGTAGATGGCCTGGCGTCTGCTACAACACAGAGCTCTTCGGTGGAAGAACGGAAGGCGGAAAAACGGGTCAAGGACAAAGATGAAAACGAGGGAAATAAGACAATGGGTTGGAAGTGGTTTAAAAGTGAAGATAAAGACAAGAAGAGGAAGGAGAAGGAGAAGGAGGAGCGGATGAAGTCACGCACTAGGAGCGTTGATAAAGCACATGACAGCGCCCGCCTAGACGTGTTGCAAAATTCAATCGACAACGGCACTCTGAGGGGGCGGGAGAGCGTCATTCTTGACCGAGAAGGCGTCGAGGTAAAGTTTCGGGATGACAAAAGGAAGGAACCGAAAGAGATCAATCGGAAATCGACAGATGGGAAACGGGAGAAGGATGGATTTCTTGTCTCGATATTCGGTGGATCACGAAAGAAAGAAAGCAAAGACAATATTGGCGTGAAGGGAAAGCAGCATTCCTTGTCGCCTGAACCTGTGGTTATTTCGTTGCGCCCCGATATTGATTACCCTTACACCAGATTTCCTATCGTGGAAGAACGTGCAATTTATCGAATGGCACATATCAAACTAGCTAATCCAAGGCGTGACCTGAGGAGTCAGGTTCTGCTCTCTAATTTCATGTACTCATACTTGGCTAAGGTCCAAGCCATGCACCCCCAACTAAATGTTCCGACTTCACCGCAGCAGAAGCGGAAAGAAGAAGAGCGAAGGCGCCGAGAACAAGATCTGCAGCAGCAGTTGCTGGTGGAACAGCAAGTGCAGATGCAAAACAGTGCCAACCAACATAGTTTTGAGTACCACAGGGTTGGTAATATTTCCCACGCGTTATAAAATTATACGAGTTTTTATGTCTTGCTAACTTGGCACAGGCGGCAACACAATACGGTGATGCAGCTCATCAAGAGCACCAGGACGGACCCGGTGATTGCATTACCACCGACGTCCAGTCTCTAGGAGGCGTTCGTAATGAGTCTTTTCTCCTACCATCTGCTCCTTCTGCTCCTGGCCAGCAGGACCAAAATGGCAACCAAACTAAGGAGTCTCATGGCTATTACGACTATGGCCATTCCGATACTGGCCCGCGCGACAGCACAGGTGTATGGTGAAATCTGGACTTGATATGCCCTGGGTTATCCAAGGAGTTGCGAGGACCTTTATGTTTCGGCCATGAGTTTCTAAACTGTTATGTCATATATGCTGTATGTATTGCTAGGAGTATGGAGTATATCATGAATGAGATATAAACGCCAATATTTTATATTCAGCTTTTTGTTCACATTATTTGGGTTAATTTGGTAATATTGAGTAGATTATGACTGATTCGGTGTCTGCAGAGAAGTATCCTAGGTATTCTCGACCTATACTCCGGTATCACAAGTTCTCATGAGTATACGGCGTATTCGCTCCTTCTGGTGGTTTGCACACTTTTTTGCCTGGCCGGAATTTGCTGCGCATTCATTTGAATGCACATTAAACATTATTCTCTCATGTAACACTAATACAAAGGCTAATATACGAATATGTATTTAATGAGACCTCAATATATTATTTTCCGTGGTCATGTACTATCTCTCTCTCTAAAAAAAAACAGACAGTTATGGTTTTAGGACACTGTATGATAAAGTGGAAGAATATTCCGTAGAGCTTTGGTGTGTCCATCATGCTATGTACTGTACTTGAACATGTAATACTAGCCACATTAATAACGCCCCACTTATTCATCGCTCCTCCCCTTTCAATCCTGGCAGTATTACAGAAAAGGAATAAAATAAAAAAAACATACCTTACCTCACATTATTTTTTCTCGCCTTGTTTCTTCACGTCTCCTGAGCCTACATCCTGCACCACGGGCAGAGCCGAGAAATATTAAAGCTCATTTGCGACCCAAAAGCTTCCAACCTAGTGGATGTGACCGATAGCCTGTCCTTCAACTTTCTTTTTTTTTTTTTTTGCCCTTCCACATTTTCGCATTTGTGTTGTACCTCTTCAACTGTTGAGCTTTGATTAGCTCGTAGCACTGCTGTTGCCGAAGTCTGCGACTATTTCAACCCACCAGCTCTTACCTTTATTTGCGCATCCTTCATTATCTACCTCCTTGACTTTGTCCTATCGCCAGCAGAAAAGATCAGTAGTTCGGATTTCCTCAATCATCTCTCTCACAGCAAAATTATACGGGACCGCGATCGAAGCTATGGCGTCTGTGAGTACTCTTCCATTTCGAGGCTGTTGTCAATATTATAAAGGGAAGCAAGTTCTTCGAATGCCATTTGCATTTGAGCAACACTGGCATCAACATCGGGTCTGTACTGTAGTATGACTTGCTAATGTGCTCGCTATAGCAACCTCGTCAATCTTACCTGGGCCAAGGCGGTGCTGGGTTCCTGTCCAATGGTGCTGTCACTGTGCCATCTCCCTCACTTACAGCTGAGGTTAGGCCTCTACTGCCTAACCAAGGCCGTGTTATACAGACGGGTCCCATCCGTGTCTTGTGTATAGCTGATGTTCGAGGTGAGTCTACTGTTTCTCTTGAAGCTGGTGTAGCTACAATGCGCCCAGCACAATGCCAATCCATGTGCAAGGCGTTTATTTACAAACATTATGAATAGGAAACTTGCGATCCTTGAATGACCTGGCCAAGCAGGCACGCGCCGACTACATCGTTCACACCGGAGATTTCGGGTTCTATGATGATACATCTCTGGAACGAATTGCTGAAAAGTATGATGTGTGTTATCTTCTTTTATTACCGGCGACTAATATATTTTCTACTCTTAGGACACTCAAGCACGTAGCACAATATTCTCCTCTAATCTCCGAGACAGCTAAGAAGGCTATTGCACAACCTGGCAATGGTACCTCAGTCAAGTCACGGTTCTCACCTAGCGATCTGCCTCTTTCTGAACTTCCACTCCTCTTGAGTGGCGACCTGAAGCTTGACGTACCCGTCTATACTGTCTGGGGTGCATGCGAAGATGTTCGTGTCCTTGAGAGATTTCGTTCTCGTGAGTACAAGGTTCCCAATCTTCATATCATCGATGAAGCCCAGTCTATGCTGCTGGAGGTTGGAGGTGTCAAGCTTCGACTACTTGGCCTGGGCGGAGCTGTTGTTATGCATAAACTATTTGATAATGGCGAGGGCCGTACTACGATTGCTGGTGGGCAGGGCACAATGTGGACGACATTGCTTCAGATGGGGGAGCTTGTGGACACGGCAAATCGTGTCTATGATCCCACTGAAACTCGTGTTTTTATCACCCATGCGTCTCCTGCCCGGGAGGGTATCTTGAACCAGCTTTCAGTAACTCTCAAGGCTGATTTCTCCATTTCTGCTGGTCTTCATTTTCGATATGGCAGCTCATACAACGAATTTAGCGTCAATCCCACTCTAGATCACTATCGTGGCAAGTTGGCTGCCAGCAAGGCGTCTTTCAATGATGTGTGGGAGACTGTCAAAAGCGAAGTTGAGCCTGCCATCCAGCAAAACGAAGCACAGCAAAATTTGCTGAAAAATGCTCTCAGTATAGTAGAGAAGATGCCAACAACGGCTGCAGGTGGAAACCCTTTTGGTTCTGCGGGTGGTCCTCCAGCTCTTGGTCAAGTAGACGAGAGTGCCTTTAAGAATATGTGGAATTTCAACCTCGCTGACGCAGCTTTTGGATTCCTTGTACTGGAGATCCAAGACGGCCGCATTGGTACGGAGATGCGGGCCCAAGGCTTCAATTTTTCACATCGTGGTATGAAGCCGCAGGCTAGCGTTCAACAGCAGACCCCAGGTCCCGCTGCTGCTTCAACCGCTTCTCCACAACCAGCAATTGCTGCTCTACCGCCTAATCAACACCAGCACCACCTGTCTACTCCTACTTTATCACAGAGGCAGGCAATACAGCAGCAGCAGCAGCAGCAGCAGCAGCAGCAAGTTGCATCTGGTAGGAGCACGTCGGGAAAGCCGCCAATGTCTACCTCAGGTGCTGGTTCTGTCAAATCAGTTACTCCTCAGCCGTTATCAGGGTCGACGACAAAGGAACAAGACAAGATATCTAATTTATTGAACGGCGCAACGGCAAGCCCGGAACCTGCTCCATCGCCTACACCGAGGGGTCCGGCTCAGGATGTCATTGGTTTATTCATTATGAATGCTCAGTCCGATGAACACACTCGCGAACTCTTTGCGGATGAGGATGTGGCAAAGATTGTGAGAATTGAAAAATACGGACAAACAAACAAGGTAGTGTCTTTTAAGTCTGTCGAGGATAGAGATGGAGCTATGTCACGTCTTCCCGAAGAGGTAAAGCACCGAGCTATGGAGGATCGCTCCCGCCCTCTCGTACGGGTTTTCGTCCCTAGAGACACCAGCAAGCCGTTTCAACGTGGTGAGCGAGGCGGTGCAGGAACGTGGGGAAGTGGTAACCGTGGCGGCAATGTGAATCCTACGAACCAAGGTGGCTACCGTGGTGTTGGAGGGGGTGCTGGGACAGCCAGCGACAGCGACGGCGCCGGTCGACGTGGCGGTGGTGGAAGGGGAAGCCGAGGGATCGGTCGTGGTGGGGATGGTCGTGGTCCTCGGGGTCGTGGAGGCCCTCGAGGCACAGGTGCTAACAAAGCTGACGGGAGCAATGCATCTCCTGCGGCTGCTGTAGCGACCCCGGTGGATCAGCCGTAAAAAGCGAGTCGTGTGAAACTGCTTCTCCATTTTCGTGAGCTAGCATATAGTTATCAAAAGAAGTGTGCGGGGTCTGAGGTATATCAAGAAAGTAGCTTTTTAACATGAGTGCAATAGTATTATTATGTGCCGTCTTGATTGAAAATCTCTTCCATTAAATTTTCCCGTTTTAAACCTTTGCCAATTATTTAGTGCTGCAAGAGTCTGGTACTATACAGTTCATATCCTTTCCTCTTGGTGTAATACGTTTCTTTATGTTTATGAGCAGATGCGCATCTTCACAGCTAACCATTTAAAGGCTTCATGCCTTTATGTATTGCTGCGATACCACCCGTGAGATTTTGATAGCCACGGCCGACGACAGAGAAACCAGCATCGACAATCATCTCCCGAAATGTGTCCTGGCTAGGAAATCTCTCGATACTCTCAACCAGGTATTGATAAGAGTCACGGTCACTAGCAACAAGTTGTCCGATCATGGGTATCGCACTAAATGACCAACGTTTATAGGCAGCGTCTAGCAAAGCTGCAACTGGGTTGTTCTCTGTGGAAGCAACCTTGCTAAACTCGAGACAGGCGAATATACCACCAGGCCGTAGAACTCGATACGCTTCGCGTAGTGCGGCAGGTATGTCAGTGAAGTTTCGAATACCGAATGCAACAGTGTAGAGGTCAGTGCTGGACGTTGGCACAATGTGGCTGCCATTGGGATTGGTAAAACTGGTAGCATCCGCCTCCAAAAACGACAGGGAAGCCTGCTGTTCGAGAGGAAGCTTGTTGGCTCGCTCTTGGCCGACTGCTAACATGGAAGCATTGATATCAGATATTGTCACGTGTATGTTTGGGTTTCCGTTAACAATGTGAGCCTGTCTTAGCAACCGGAAAGCAATATCCCCAGTGCCGCCGGCAACGTCAAGTACACGCTGGGGTACTGCTGTGTTGCCCGGTGTTTCTATTACATAGCCCAAATTAAGCGAGCTGACAAATTGATCTCTATATGCCGAGAGTTAGAAGCAGTAAAACTACACGTATTTTCCGCCTTGTGTCAAATGTGTACATACTTCCAAACACGGTGCCATCCAAACGACATGAGATCATTCATCCAATCATATGACTCGGCAACACTTGTAAATACCTCGGCTACTCGCTTGGTTTTCTCCACCTCAGATACGGTTTCGAATCCAAAGTGCGTCTTCCGTTCTGACGGTATCCTACTAGACGTTGCAATGTCGTTTTGTGACTTGATTGTCGAGTAGTATCGTGATGTACAGAAGCATAGCGAACGTAATGATTTTAAATTATGAGATCGGTACTGGCTTCTTGAAAGAAGCCGCAGAGCGGAATTCATTTGGGCAACTATTTAAATGTTTGCGTTTAGTGATGCGCCATCAAACTAAATGGGACAGCTTAAGAAATATTAGATAGTTCTAGTGTGGCAGTGCATGTGGCTAGGCAATCCCGAATTCAAAATCGGACAATATTCCCCTTACGAAACTAAACTAGTCACACCATCCTCATAATCTCTTATATCGTACTCTTCTGGATACTGATCCAGCTGACTCTTGAGCTGTTGCATTTGTGCTCGAAGGTCAGGAGTTAACTCTTCGTAAACGTCCTCAAAAAGATCACGAATAGGTGGTTTCTTCTCCTTTTCTGCTTTGCTGAAAGCTCGAAGAACTTCTCGCCGTATCGTCTCTCGTGCCTCTTTCTCCTTTGCATCATCCCAACAGCCCTTTTCTTCCATCCACTTCCGCAATCGAGATAGCGGATTATCTCTTCGCTTCCAATCCTCAACTTCCATCTTGGCCCGATACGCAAAGGAGTCGTCCGACGTACTGTGATGACCAACACGATACGTGAGACACTCTAAAAGGACAGGTTTTCCGTCATCTCGAAGAGCCATGCTTTTCGCTTCCTTCATAGCAGCACGCACAGCCCAGATATCATTTCCATCAACACGAACGGTGTCAATACCATATCCTAAACCACGACTAGCAATTCCATCTCCGCGGTACTGCTCAAGAGCTGGCGTGGAAATAGAATAACCATTGTTGCGACACACGAAAACGACTGGACAGGAGCGAGTGGCAGCAATGTTCAATGCAGCATGAAAGTCGCCTTCACTAGCAGCGCCTTCGCCAAAGTAAACGACTGCAATTCGCTGCGAGCGAGAGGGGTTCTGCATGCGCTGAATTTTTAGTGCATAGGCTGCACCAGCAGCGTGGGGAATTTGCGTCCCGAGAGGGGATGAGATGGAATGCTTCGTTCAAATCAGTTACTTTTGCCTTTCTTGACACATCCTCCCCAGTTCTCTTCTGCAGTTCAGCTTCAGACACAACGTACAATGTTCAATCTCGAGCTACCGTAATGAACCGGCATATTTCTTCCCCTCCCTGCATCATTTTTGCTCGCAAAAAGTTGACTCATGAACTCGTCCAGCGTAAAGCCACGCTGCTGGAAAACACCCTGTTCTCGATACTGGCAAAAAACAATGTCATCCAAGGATAATGCCGAAGCGGTACCCACGCAAACAGCTTCCTCTCCCGAGGATACCATGTAAAAACTTATACGACCTTGGCGCTGGGCGTCGAACATAACAATGTCCATTATAGAGGTAGTCAGCATGTCCCGATATAGCTTGACGACTTCAGTATCGTTAAGATCAGGTTTGAATGTTGGGTCAGTCGTTGCTCCGTGCTGATCTAGGATGCGATAAGTGGGCATTGCTGGATAATTGGAAGGTAACTCGAAAGTCAGCTGGTTTGTAAAGGTACTCTTAACTGCACCAGGAAATGACACATAGCTAGAGCCTGGCTTCTGCGACAAGTCGCTAGCCATCCGCTGGAAGCATAAAAAAGTTACACGTGGTTGAAAATGCTTGGAGGCGACTGGAAGTCTTAATAAAGACCTGCTTGTTAATATCTGAGAAAAACTCATATTGCCTTTTTTTATCTAAAGATGCGTGGTTTCCTGTCATTTGTATGCGATAGTTGTAGATAGACAAAGATGTACGCGATAGTAAGTCGGCTTAAAGTGTTCAACTAATTCTTAAACCGACAACAGCCGCTAATACTACCTTTCTCCAGACTCAGTGTAAGAAAGAATATTAGAGAGTATCACTATAAAAGCGTAAATACTCCGTATTAATAAATCGCTTATAAAGGGTATATGGATTTTAAAAATTAAGTACTAATAGTTCTCTACCAAAATCTAATATATATTAATATAGCTGTTTATAGCTATTTTTAATAAAGAATAATTAACTAATTTACATACTTTTAATTAACAAACCCCTAAATAGATAGCTAAAGCACTAAAAATGGCCTAAAACACCTTAGTAAGGCCGAAAGCGGTCTACTTACCTAAATTAAGGACAGGCTATATAAGGCTTAATACCTACCTTTTTATTAAAAAGAAGGCTACTAGCCTTATATACCCTTGCCTAATATATAAGGAAACCGCTGCCTATATTATACTAGACTGTCTAATAAGCCTGCCTTAACCACTTAACTAGCCTAATTAAAAGCCTTAGCTAAAGCCTTAAAGGTAAGGCTAATAGCTAGACTAGACTATATTAATAGCAATATTAGCCAATTTTAACTAGCCCTTCCTTATACCTTTTTCTACAATTCTCCTTATAACAATAGATAGACCAAGTAACTACGTTAGTAAAGTAATCGATTGTAAAGGGCCAAAGGTAGAGGTCGTATTGTGTAAGAACTAAGTCTTATCCCCCTACATTTAGCAGAAAGGACAGACTAGCTATATAAGGTAGTACTAAGTATATTAGTCCTAATTAAGCCTTAGCCTTTAGACTTAATAAAGCTATTTAACTAAATATAAAGCGTGTATTTACTACTACCTTACTTAATTAAGTATAGACTACTACTACGTATTTTTATAGGTCTTATCTATATTTATAGGTTATATAACGCCTACTATTTATCTAATTAGCTATTATACCTTTATATTGTTTATAAAGTTTGTATAACTTATATATACAGTCTTTATAAGACCTTTATAAACGTCCTTTTTACTTACTTATAATAATTACACTATTTTTAAGACTAGTACTTTTAGGCTAGTAAGTATTAATTATATATTTATAAATAGTATTATATAGTATAGCTTAGTTATTTTTATTTATAACTAGTAATAGTGTTTTAAATTATAGAGTAAATAAAATATAAGATAGACTTACTATTTTACTATATTTTTACTTTTACTTATTATAGCTTTTTAATAGAAACTTATTACTTTTAAGTATAAGCTTACTATTTTTAAGTATATTAACGTTATTATAGATTTAGTAAATAAGTTATATAAGGCTATACTTTTACTTAGCTATTACTAAGCTACTTATTTAGCTTATTATTAGTTAAATTACGTTATATACGTTTATATTTAAGATTTATTAACTTTAGTTAACTTAATTAATAATAGCCTACTTTATAAAGTAGCCTTTAATTTATTTATTATTAAGACTATATATTACTTATACTTTTAGTTTATTTACTTACTTAGCCTATTAGCCTTATAAGTATAAGGCTTAATATTAGTAAAAAAGAAGAGGGTAACCTTTTATTAAATATTATAATAATAGTAGTTATTATATTAATAGTACTAGTAGTAGTATAATTTACTAAAACAACTATATTACCTTTAATAAAGTCCTTAGTCTTAGTAAGGCTAGTAGTAGCTTTAATAATAAAGCTTATAGGCCTTATAGTTATAATAAAATTTAGTATAGTTACTATAATAAGGCTAAAGACTAAGGCGCTTTATAACCTTAACTCCTCTTACTTGCCTAAGCCTTTAATAATCCTTTATTTACTTTATAAGCGTTTTATTTATTTAAGGCGTTTACTCTTTTAGTAGTTATACTAAGTACTTATTAACGTTAAATATATATAGTACCTTTAATACTTTTTATATATATTATTAATAAAGTTACTATCTTTTTTACACTTTAACTATATACTATTTTTAGCTTTTAGTATATACTACTAATAGTATAAGGTTAAATATTAGCCTTACTATAAAGTATAGTCTTTATTTTATTATTTAAAGTCTTTACTAATTATACTTAAGTCTTTATATTAATAGTTAAAGATATAGTTAATTTATTCCTTATTATAAACTATACTAACGCCTAAGCTAACACTTATAACGCTTTAACTAAGGTCTAATATAGCTTAATAGCTGTCTTATAATAAGTGTTATTACTTTTTTACTTTATTATAACTAAGATATAAGCCTTAAAAAAGAATATAAATATAGCTTTATAGTATTAATTTATAAAATAGCGCTATTAAGCGTTAATACTACTTAATAAGCTTATATTTAATACGTACTTATTAACGTTATTACTTAAAAACCTTAACTATATTTATATTTAAGTTATTATAACGTTTTTTTAAAAAAACGTTAAAACTATCCTTTTTAAAGGTAGTTAAAATATAGTATAAGTAAAAGATTTTTAATAAAATTATTATTAAATATAAGTAGTAAATTAACTTCTTATTACTTATACTTTTTAGTCTTTTTTTTCTTTTTACTTATATTATAGTCTTTTAAAAAGTCTTCCTTTTTTTTACTAACCTTTATATTACTTATATAATAATTATAGTAGTACTTTATAATAGCTTTTTAAGTATAGCCTATATTTTATATTATTACTTATTTATTATACTTTAATAACTAGCCTACTTATTTAACTAAGTACTAGTCCTTTTTTACTTTTTAATATTATCTTTTTACTTATTTTACTTTTTATTTTTACTTTAAGTCTTTTAAGTTTAATATACTTAAAAGAGGTCTTTAAGTACTTATATATTACTTTTATAACTTTAAGAGTAATACTAAGAAAACGTTATATATATAGTTATATTTAATAAGTTAGGCTAATTAGTACGCCTATATACTAACTATACTTAATATTTATAAAGGTCTTATTTATTTTAGTACTAGTTTTTTATACTTAAAATAAAAGTTTTTTATAAATAGTCTAACTAAATTACTTATTTAAAACGTTTTAAATATATAATTTTTATTATAATAACGTTTTTATCTCTTTACTATAAACTTTTAATATTTTTAAAAGCTATTTTTAATTTTTTATAAACGTTTTAGTTATCTTATTACTACTAGTACTAAGTTACTTTATTATATTACTATTAATGTTACTACTAATACTAAATTATTTTATTATATTACTTTTTTACTTTTTTATAACGCCTTTTTTATAAGTATGCTTAGTTATACGGCGTCTATAAGTAATTCTTGTTAAAACTGTAATATAAAAAGTGTATAATAGTTTATTAGTAATACTTTTATTAATTTATGTTTAAGTCTAAGTCTACGTTTATAAGAAAGTCTAATTAGGTAGATATAGAGACTTTTATATAGTAGAGCCTTATTTAAGCCCTTTTAGACCTATTTATAGAGGGCCCTTACTAGTTATACTATGTATTACGTGTCCTTCCTTTTTATGGTATTTGTCTAGTCCCTACTTATATATTAATATAAATTATGTTTATTATTATAACCTTTTAGTAAGTGTCTTATATACTATTTAAGTAGATTTTGTACTAATAAAAGTAGTTAATAATATTATTTTAATTTTATAAATAACTTGGTAAATATTCTACTAGACGAATATAAAAATAAATATTATTAAAGCTTTTAACGTCTAATATTAGGTTTAAATTGGAGGGTTTTTTTGGGAATAGTTGAGGTGGAGAAGTGATATACAGAGGGGCACTTGACTTATTTGCATGCTTACACAGATGATCGGGTGACCCCGCTTCTGCCTTGCAAAACCAACAACGGAGTATATTATTAAAAGACGTGCAATTTACGCTGTACTCGACTCGTACCGCATATCCCACCGCACAGTGCACATAGCACCATACATTGCTGCTTCCATTTCGCACGATACACTATACACTTTTTGACTATGAATCTCCTCTACTCGACCGTCAATACCTTACGCGATCGATACACACCAGCACGCCACACATCTACATTCCGCAAAACGGGACAAATCACGCCAGAGGAGTTTGTGGCTGCAGGCGACTACCTCGTTTACAAGTTTCCCACCTGGTCGTGGGCAGATGCACAGCCAGATAGCCGTCGTGTTGCATTTCTACCAGCGGGCAAGCAGTATCTAGTATCCCGCAACGTCCCTTGTCGGCACAGGCTGAATGAGGCTGTGTACGGTGGAGATGGCACGGGCAAAACTGGTGGCCTGGACGAAGATATAGTTGAGAGCGCCGCTATTGGCGATGACGATGACGGCTGGTTACGCACGGGAGGGAAACAGGTTGCGTGCAACAGCGATAGTACACAGACAGACGTCCAGCCTGCCAGATGGGCAGCTGATAAGCTGGTACCAGGCGGTGCAGATGACGGTTATAATGATGGCGACGAGGATGATGACGATATTCCGGACATGGAAGAAGAAGATGATGAAGAGGCTATAATTCGGGAGACTGGAGAATCCAAAAGGTTCGTGATTGGGGCTAGATTGTGCAAGACGACTCTCTCGCCACCAGTCGATTCCATTTCCCACCCAGGAGATCTTTCTCGTTCACCAAGCTAACCGTGTCAGTGGCTACCGTACATACTCCCTCTACATCATGTACTCGCCGTTTTATCTCACGCCCCGCATCTACCTTTCCGGGTACCTCGCCGACGGCCGCCCCCTACCACCCCATCTAATGATGGACGACATAGTCGGCGATTACCAGGATAAAACAGTCACTCTGGAGGATTTCCCCTTCTTTGAACACGGCACAAAGATGGCCAGTGTCCACCCATGCAAGCATGCATCTGTTATGAAAACATTGCTTGATCGCGCCGACGGCGCCCTCAAGCGCCGTCGCGAGAAATTAGCTAGAGGTGATGTTGGAGTAGGCACTGCTGGCATGGAGGGCCTCGTTGACGGTGCCCGCCAGTTGAGTTTGCAAACTGCTACGGTAGAGAACAGCCCTGATGATTGGGAAGAGGTGAGGGCGGATCTCGACGACAACGAGGTAGCTATTCGGGCAGACCAGTACCTCGTAGTATTTCTAAAGGTGTGTCATTTCTTCTTCTTTTTGTCGTTCATTTTCTAATTTTCCAGTTTATTGCCAGCGTCACGCCAGGCATTGAGCACGACTTCACCATGAGCGTTTAAGAATGTGTTTTGTCTAATGTGGTGGTGTGTCTGCGTTACACCATGTTCATGAGTCAAGGGTCTTTCTGTATCTGCACTTTTCCTATCGTATGCGTTTCTCTTACTGAAGTAATGACATGACCACTGTTTTAATTTTGTTCCTTCCATATTGAGAGTGAAATAAAAAGCATAAACGAACCAAGCACAAAAGAAAAAAAAGGAACGACACGGAACAAATAATCCGAATGGAACAGGATATTCCGTCAACTCCAACAAAGGCAGGCGGCATAGAAGCCATACTAGTCATACAACCTGTTCATGCTCTCCGCAAACGTCACTTTCTAGTTTGCCTTCTCTTCTGCCGTCGCCTCGTTACCATCACTCGCTGGCCGTGCACGGTTCTGATCTGCCTCCCGCTCACCCTCGATACTAGATTCCGCACCATGATCAAGTGGGTCATCATGAACCAGCTTCTGTCGCGTCACTTGATCAACACCATCAACATCTGGGTGCGGCGGGGCGACGCCGTCATCATCGGCAGTATCATCTTCACCCGCTGCCACGGGCTCTTCACTCTCGACAACCTTTATATTTCCATCAGAGTCGATGACGCGTGTACGCGTCTCGTACCGCGTGCGGAATTCAACCTTGCCACGCAGCGCCTCTACTTGATCTTCATCGAGCACGTTCCCATTTTGGTCGCGGTACTCAACACGCTCCTCGCGCGATAGCAACTGGTGTTCCAAGAGCTCTTCTACGGGCGGCTCAGGAGCCTTTGAAATCTCAGGCACTGCGACAACTTTCTCTTCCCTGTCATCATCATTCATCAAAACTTCGCCATGTTCGCCACCACCCACAGGGATCTCTGAAGCCACTGCTGCCGTTGTGGGAGTGGGTACCACAGCCGCAACTGTCTGTGAATCGTATGCACTGTACGAGTCGAGAAAGGTATTGCAGTCGAAATCCCACGTACTCAGCAGCTGAAGACGCCGACACTCCGTTTTGGTCCAGGCATTTCCATATGCCAGTGGTGCAAACAATGAAAAAACAGCAGCGGAGACTGCAAGCACGCTCATAGTGCTCACTGCATTGACGATAGGCTTGTCGGAAATGCCCATGAAGCGACTGCGAGCGGTCATATAGTCGATAATCTGGCAAAATGCCAAGGTTCCAAAGTAGAGCGCCGGGAAGTAGTGGTGAAGAAAAAGCTGGCGCTTCATCAGGTAAAAGGGGAAGAAATGCAGAGCCCAGGCAAGAACCGAGGTGCCAATCTCGTAGTCGAAGCGCTTAAATGTAGCGTTGGTATAGTCACCACAACTGCGTTGCCATCGAAGGACAGCGATACCCTTGAAGAGCACATACATGGCAATAGCAGCAGTCGCGCTATACCAGACAAATGGATTGCCAATCAGGTAGATCTGGCGGTGATTCTTTCCCCAAAAATTAATGCCACGACGCAGCACAGGCCAAGCACTCGGTCGCGATTCGTATACATGAGAGCTGTCCAGACCCGCATTTGTTTCCCACATTACCTTGTTGAGCTCAAGAAACTTGCCGAAAAAAGACAAGCGGCGGTAGTTGACCATCTCGGCCACTGGGGCTTGTAGGAGGGCATGTTCATTGGACTCAATGTACCACAAGCTGTTGGGCAGACTGCCACCGCGTGCGCAAGTCACCTCTTGCTGTTCAGATGCCCATTCGGGCAGCTTAACCTTGTGTGAGAAGAGTACACAGCCAGTCAAGACATGAACCAGTCGAAACTTGGTTTCGATGGTGCGTAAGCGCGTCTTTGCAACCTCGCCGTGGGTCTTCTTCTTGACAATCTCCACGCGGAAGAAATCGTTGGCATCGCCATTGAAGCCTTCAAATCCGTAAGCAGACACCTCGTTCTGCCAGTCAGCCTCCGTTACAGGCGCTCGAACGTCATGTGAGTGCAGCCGTCGGTCTGTCGCAGTGTGGTGCACACGCAACGTCATGCCGTCATAAATATACGGAAGCTCCTCGCCTTCCTCCGGTACGCGGTTCCAGGCGGCCGTACCGTTGATAAACTCGCCTGCCGCATCCAATGGCTGCGTCTGGTTCTCGAGTACCCACATGTTGTTCACATCCTTGTGTGGATACAGGGTCACCTGTTGCTGTTGGCTGCCCGTAGGATACATCAGTGGATGAGAGTGCAGATAACCGCCTTGCGTATTCACATGTCGTATAGTAACGGTGCTGCCGAGCAATACGTCTGCAGCGGTGTCCTGCATCCCCTTATGATTGAGCGTTGCCTGAAACTCTGAGCTCATAAAACCATCTCCGTCGCCGGGATTCGTGAGGCACAAGAAGTGAATACCAAACATGGACATGTAAAAAGTGGCCGGAACGACAATGAGACAGAATACGCGCGCCATAAAATGTTTAGCCAGCAGTCGCAGCGTCACGTTCTTGGCGTCCCCCAGCAACACCCACAGCTGCACCAGTGTCAGGCTGCCGACCCATGCAATGGTGAAGAGCCCGACCCATTTGATGCTGACAGTCACGCCTAGTCCGAGGCCCGTCATCAGCAGCCAGAACCACCAGCTAGGCTCAAAGGCTTTTGAGGGGCCTTGTTCTTGCTGATTCGTAAAGGCCGTAAATGCGAGTGCAGTGAAGGCCGTAGCAATCATAAGCGGCGAGTCCAAAAGGATGAGGCGAGCCTGTGTGAGGAGGCCGTTTTCTAATGTGGAAGCACGATTAGCACGGAAGGCAAGAAAAGAGGCAGGAGGAGGTATCAACGTGTCGATGGCCAACAGAGCACAGGAGCTAGAAAACAGACGAACCAAAGATAATCATGCCAGCACCCATCAACGCACTCAGGGATCGGCAACCAGACGCCTTGAGGGTCAGGAACATGGTGGGGGGCAGTAAAATGCCACAGATGGCCGGGAACATGCGCATCGCAACATAGGGCACGCCGGGCTCCAAGTAGTCTTTTCCAATCTCTGCAAAATCAAAGTCCCCATCGAAGCCAGCAAGCCACCCAAAGAGCGTAATGAGCAACTTTGCCAAGGGTGGGTGCACGTCCATGAAGAAGCGACCCTTGATGTATTTGGACGCAAATCCGCCAAAGTGTACTTCGTCAAAAACAACACTGCTGGGCTGGTAGATACGGAAGAGCCGTACAATCGCAGAGACAAGCGTGACTCCAACCAAAATTTGAAAGTCTGAAAATGGTAAGAGGAAAGGATCATTATCCGTCACGCCGTCTGACGAGTAGTCGTTGGCTTTCGCCTTTACCGTAGCCGTCTTCTTCTTCTTCTTGATGGACGACGGGTCCGGAGGACTAGGAGCCCGGACGGCACTTGGTAGGCGAGCCATGATTGATGTTGGGAGGCAAGACGTCGAAAACTAAAAGTGGCAGAAAGAAAGGTAGAAGAATAAAGGCAGAAAGAAAAGGGAAGAAGCGAGCCTCTTTTTCTCTCCTTTCGAAAGAAAGCAAAAGAAGAGGAAGAAAAGAATGGGAGGGAGAAAAGACGAGAAAGGGAAAAAAAAAAAAAGGAAAACAAATACTCTGAAAGAAAAAGAAAGTAAAGAAGCAAAAGGATTGAGACAAGGGGGAGAAAGACCCTTGGTGCAGCTCGGAAGGACGCGAACGCGCACGAAGCTCCCTTTTCACTTTTCAGTAGTCTGACAAACCTGGGATTTTTTTCGCTGAAGTGGCCTCTTTGGCGGAGTCTGCTTTTCTCCTGACGAAAGACATGTCCGTGCCAGAGCCTTATTGGTCAGAACTGGTATGGGGCATTCCGACCACTTCTGGCGTGATTCTAATACTAATATGTATTAAACGATGTACGGAGTACATACGAGTAACAATAATAGTATTATTCTTTGGTTGTCTGCATTAGGAATGACTACTCACTGCGTACTCACTTGCTGCATATAGACATCTCTTCATTACTTTATATTCAAGCCAGCGGCTACCTCTGCCCAAAAACAGCCGTTTCAACTCTACATCAAGTTCCAGACAGCACCAAAAATCAACGCGTGGTACTTGTCATGGAAACTAATTTGCCCCCAAAAATTTCATTAGACAGCAGAATGCCAAATCGGTTGCAACACCCTTGTCACCATGGACGAAACATTTGTGAACACAGATCCACCAGCGAAAACACAACTCAGATTGCAAGCAGCAACGCAAACAACACTGGTTTAAAGCACGGCTGTACATTGAATGTATCAGTCATCGTGCCAACACCTGGACGACTTAGGTCAATATATCTCATCCGCATATATATATATATATAAATGATTCTGCCACAGAACCAAAGGCAGTTGTCAGGCATGCCTACTAACGAGCAAGTCAAGCACGACCCAAAACGCACAAACGCCGAGCAACATGTATACAAGTATTAATGTAGCCATGCGTGAAACCCAGCCATCCATCCCATCCATTAATCTCGGCCTATATTTTTTTAAGCCACAGATCCTGAGAAGATAAACAAAATTGCAGAGACAAATCCAAGGGCAGGAAATGACATATCAACTACAACAAAATTAACGAGTCTGACAAGTGAAAAGTTCACCTATAAAAGCCGTGGGTCCGAAATTCATCGACACAGAGCCCCGTAAGGTGAAAAGGCCCTCACTCATAGCTAGCCCATGCGTCCAAGCGAGTGTGAGTGTGCCTTTGACGGCAAGTGGTCATGGAAAAAAATCTTTTGCCCACCGAAGCTCGTGCCTGTCTGCTTAGCTGCATCAATGACACGCGGAGCAGTCCCATTGTTCGGCGCAGTTGGGTCATCGTAGCTTTCCATCTGGCAACATTCAATATTGCGCACCCAACGCAGATTCGCCACTTGCTCAATCGTTGCCCGCCGTGCTGGGTCTGGGTTAAGCATCTGGATCAAAATCCGCCGCAACACTGGTGGATTCACGCATGCATCCATGGCTAACACCGTTGGATAAGGACCCTCGACAATGCTATTCGGATTGCCGTCTGTTGGCGGTGCTGCAGTAACCAGTGGTCGACCGCCTACCGCTTGTGCTGCTATTTCTGTCTCCTTCGTCTTGATCGTTGCAGCAGAATCCTCTTGTATTTCCGCGTTCTCTGTGCTCTTCTCCAGGTGCTGTAGCTCGGCTTCTCGTCTCCCAGCCAAATACGTGGCATTCCACTTGTCCCAGCCACGCACCAATGACGAATATTGGGGGTTCGGCTGGCCCGGCTTTATGCGCGCCTCCTGCCATAAAGGAGCTCCGAAAATGAGGTGAAGCATTACTACTGCCGCGGCCCAGACGTCCAGCTTCCGAGGGTCGTACGCTTCTTTGGACTGGAGAACTTCAGGTGAGATATATGGCAAGCTTCCACAAATGCCTGGCTTGCATAATCTTACCGAACCGTTCATGTTACAGCCACAGCGGCCACTAGCTTCGCGGAGACCAGGATGAATTCCCGAGAAAATGTCAGAGGCACCAAAATCGGTAATCTTCAACTTGCTCTGGCTTGTGATGAGCAAATTTTCCAGCTTGATATCACGGTGCGCAATGCCATGTGCATGTAAGTAGTTAAGGCCTTGCACCAGCTGACGAAATAAACATTGCCGGTCCTTTTCTCTTTCGCTTGTTGTCAGGTACTTCTTTTCAACCAAGCTATAAAGGTCGCCCTCTTGGCAGTATTCCATGACATGATTCCAACGGCCATGATCCGTACACAGCCGAATTGTCTCCACCACGTTCGGGTGATGCAGACTCTTGGCAATGCTGAATTCGCTCTTCACCTTTTTCTCGTATTCCTCCGTGGTCTCGCGGGATGATTTACCACGGAACTCCTTCACGGCGTACAGTTCATCAGGGAAACCTTTGCGGAACATGAGAGTGACCTTGGAGGTGGCACCCTTGCCGAGATGACGTCGGTGACGACCCAAGACATGGAGATACTCAAATTCAGCATGCAAATCGGCCACATCGACAGTGAAGTCATCCGGCAGACTAAGACTCATACGCCGGGCCTTGAGGCCAGTCCCCGCCTCAGCAGGAAGAGCCCATGGTTCTCCGCGAATTTCTACGCCTCGGTTGTGGCTGCCATGCTCAAAGCTGTTGGCACGACGGCGATGGTATTCGCCGCTGCGCTTAGTTTTGCTCTTTGTGTTGCGGCGGCTGGCATTGGATCCTGTCACAATATGAATGGCGTTGTGAAAACTGAGGCCCGTTGCAGCCCGTTGGCGGTCACGTTTATTGGCGTTTTCAAAAAAGTCATCCTGCGTAGGCATCTGGGCACGCTGCTGCGGGGCGCCAGTTGCAACAGAAGTCTTGGAGCTGTTGATGCCATCTCCAGCATCCATCTTGGCACCGATATCGGATCTTCCGCTATGGAGACTTTGGGATATGGCGCTCGTCTGATTGCGGTTGGGACCCAGGCTGATCTCCAAGGGTGGGCTACCGGGCGACGGGGGCGAGTTGGACTGAGAGGCAGCCAACGATCGATGCATCGACCAGCGACGACTGGGTGATTTGCTGTGTCCCAGAGAGGCCTCATTTCCTGGCGCAGATGAATTTATGTCGACGAGGTTTGATTCAGATGCAGCAGAGGAGTACTCTGCGGGACTGACAGCCGCCTTGTCTGTCTGCGAGTTGCTACGGCGGAAAAGATTTGTCATTGTCCGCTTGAAGCTGTTTGTAGAAGAACTGCCACGGGGGCGGCGGGTAACACCAGGACTGCAAGGTTGATCTGCGATAGTGCTGGTAGAAGTGTTGGCAGTCACAATACAGCTAGCGGATGTGGCTGTAGTTGAAGCAACGGTTGAATCGCTGACGTTTTCGTTTTCGTTTTCGTCGGGCCCGTTGATGAGAAAAGAGCCGCCGACGGCAGTAGTTGGCCTAGTGTTTTCCGACAATCCTGGACGAATGACAGTAGCCTCGTCCCCAGCGATGCTGTCGGACGCACGTAGAGGCAAGTCGGAGGCAGCAGGGGTAAAGGGACCCGTGTGAATCGGCTGTTCCGTGGGAAGACTTTCGTCAACAAGAAAGATGGCGCTAGAATCGCTACCCTCGACAGATCCGCCAGTTGGGCGTTGTTGTTGTTGTTGTTGTTGGTGGTGGTGGTGGTGGTGGTGGTGGTTGTTGCGATGGCGGTGATGATTGTGATTGTGCAGAGGGTGGCCGCCCGGAATGGGGATGGGCACAGCAACAGCGCCCGATCCGGTTTCAGGCGCAGTGCCAAGAGGCTGAATTCCGTCGCGGGATGGGCGACCACTTACAGGGGTAACAGGTTCGTTGGGGGTGTCGTAGTCGGTTTCCTCATCGCTCTCCTCTGGGATGGTATCGTGAACCTCGACCTCGGAAGTGGGAAACTGGCGCAGAGGAGCGAGTGGCGAAGTAGAAAGGGTGGAGGAGATGGAGGATGAGAAAGAAGAGGGCGGGACAAAGGATTGCTGAACGGGGTCGGTGCTTTGAGACGGTTGATCCACAGAGTCCGGCAGAGGGTCGTTGTTAGTCAATTGGCGTTCTGATTGGTTCTTTTGAGACGCCTGATCGGGTCGGTGCAAGGAGGCAGCCTCGGTGGATTCGGGGGGTTGCGGTGGTTCGCCGTCTGTGTCGTCGTTTTCTGGGGAGGGATGCGTGTGAGAAGAAGAAGAGGAGGAGAGCGGGGGGTGCGCGGATGGAGAAGGAGAAGCAGAAAGATAAAGGGGCGCCGAAGTGCCCGTGGTCAAATTGAGTAGAGCAAAAATACCTATGAGGGCGGACTGAGTGACTGCAGGTCCGACAGAGGCCGAGGCTGCCATTCTGAAGAGAGAAGGAACAAATAAAGAGAGGAGAGAAGGGGGGGAGGGATGCGTGGAAGGGAATCTGCCCTGGAACGATTGGGTGGCGTTACAGCGGGTGGCGTTGTTGTGTTGTTGCGTTGTTGCGCACTCGAGGTTGCGTTATGGCGGCCCGGCAGCAAGTTCTGGTGGTGGTGGCGGGTGATTGCAATAGTGCTAGACAGTAGTAGAGCGTGTTAGTCGATTGCTGGGAGGTGACAAGCTCGACAGGCGAGGGCACGGGGTTCTGGTGGTGTTCTGGTGGTTCTGGTGGTTCTAGTAGTTCTAATGGTTCTGGTGGTTCTGGTCCGCCAACTAGCGGAGATAAGCCGTCGGTGACTCTGCGGAGGGCAAAAGCCAGCAGAGACAGGCGGCTGATGGGCGAGTGTGCATTGATGGGTATGGGCAGGAGGGACGCAAGGGGAGGGGGAGGGGGGAGTAGAGGGAATTGTTCTTCTCTTCAGACGGACAGACTTGGGGCTCTGAGGACAAGCAGCCTCTGGTTTCTCCTGAGAGCTGCGGCAAAAAGGCAGGTCTTATAGGAGAGGGAGAGAGAGAAAACGCCAAGACTGGGAAAGCAGCTGCGGAAATGGCGATGCTCAAACGACGTGAGGAATTGGAAAGGGAAGGAATTGCGCCTTGGCAGTGTCTCTGTGGGTTTCTGATGGGGGAAAAAAAAGGATTGCCTTGGCGTGTGCACGCTTGTGCTCCTCTTTCTGTGGCTGAAAAGACTGACGACGAAGCAAGAGAAGGGCGAGAGAGGACGGAGAAATCAGGAAAATCCGCCAAGAAAGGCTCAACTTACACAGCAAGACGCCAAGAAGAGCGTAGAGCGAATCGAGAAAGAGGAGATGCCGAGCACTGTGGATAAGTTGAGCAAGCAAGCGGAGTGAGACACGCAAGGTAGAGTAAAGGAATAAAAGAAGAAAAAGTAAAAAAGTAAAAAAAAAAAGGACAAGATAGGGAGAGAGGGAAATTTGATCTCTTTTTCCCGGTACGGCAGACCGAGAGGATATAAGAAGGTGCTTGGCGAGCAAAGCACGAGTTTCCAGGGTCGGACTAAAGCAGAGAGACGATAATGGAAGGGGGGGTAATAGCCAAACGTCAGAGAAATTTTATTCGGCTTCGTAGCGCAGCATCTCGAGTACGGAGTACGCTGATAAAAACGGAGCGTGGGTGTGTGGGTTTCGTCATTTTCTCATTTTCTCATTTTCTCAAAATTTTTTTTTTTTTATTCCTTATTTTTTCCTCCTTTTCTCCCTAGTACTCGTAAATTTGGACGGTTGGAGATACCAATTCGCTCTGGAGAGGGGCGGCTTTTGACCGGAGCTACGAGAATCGCACTTGGACTTAGTTGGTTGGGGTGGGTTGCAGGATGAGTACTTGCAGTACGGAGTACGTACGAGTATTCTTCCTGTGTACGGAGAGTACAGTTACGTATAATACGAGTACTCGTAGTTGTACGGGCAGTAATAGTACTATGTAATACTCGTAAGTCCTGCGCAGTACGGGTACACAGTGTAATACTCGTACTTTCGGAACAGACGGACTTGTCAGTAGCACAAATTGCACTGTCCAACCTTGGACTCCAACATTCTCTGCGATCCCATGACTTCATTTCTGACGGCTTGCTTCCCGGAAAGGCAGTGTTACATAGACGTCCGCATCCTCTACGGCTCGTACTTTCGTCACAGAACATCGCCAACAAGCCTGGCATGACTCCATACTACGTACTCGTACTCCGTACTAGGGGCTCTGCACTCCACTCTGCTCGCGCTTCGCTTCTTGCCTCTGCTCCGTCTTCAAATACCTCATTGGTGGGGTTGGGGAAATGGAGTCCATCTCTCGTCGTACGGAGTCCTGCGTAACGCTACGAGTATGTGCGCCGTGCTCTGGATGAGCATACGGAGTACTCGTACTGGGCAGATGCGAGCATGTGCTCTGGGGGAATCAACGGCATCACAGAAAACAGCATGCCATGCACGAGTTGGTCTTGGCTGGCATTTTCTAGTCTGGCATGCCGTTTCGGGGGGGGGGGGGGGGGGGGGGACACAAACAAGAAGGATTCTTTTCGTCTGTTTTACACTACTATGTGCATCTTGGCAGCCAAACACGTCTGTGAAATGAGTGGGCAGAGGTGCTCTTGTCTGGACATAGGCGTGTCTTTTCAGTGGCCACCATGCACTCTCTGTAAATGAACAAACACATACCGGGAGGGGGAGTGAGCAAAAACATGCATGCTCGTAGGAAGTACAAGTACGAGTACTCACGTCGGGGGTCCAAGCGCCAAGCAGGCAAGCAGGCAAATTTTGCCGAGAGAGACGTGAGCGGCAAGGATTTCTCGTCGCGGCATTTTCCCTCGATAAGCAGCCTATCATTGACCGTTGTCTACGGAGTACACGGAGTACGAGTAGTTTCTTAAATTGCCCGTGGCACTGCACCACTTTCATGATCAGTGTTTCCATCGTACACACACAACATGTATTTTCTATTATTTTATTCTCTTCATTTTTTTTTCTATTCTTCCAAGTATTAATTCAAAGAAAGGGGAGAAAACCCCCCGGGGACAAAAAAATACATATGCCATCTTCAGAGCTGTTGTTGGTTCAGGATAATGGCCGTCTTACATCTCTACACAAACTTGCTCACAAGTCCCATCTCGTGAAATTGAAGAGTCCGCCGTGCTTACTATGTCCTCTATATGTATCCGGAACCGACGAGCGGGGCAGTTCGCGTGACCCGACTCTCTCGTACGAGCTCGTCCTCCAGGAGTCCATCATCTGTCGTGGGATACACAGAAACCACACAAGTACATCATAGCTGGCGTCGCCCCAACCTGCTCTCCCTGGCTAGGGCGATCCCTTCTTCCTCGCTGAGCGCCCACCCAACGCTGCTTGACTGGAATTTTCCACCATACGTAAGAGGGTGGCGGACTAACGAGTGTCCTCGTAGATATCGAAAGCAACGTCATGGAAGGACATGGCGCATAGTCCGTCACCTGCTGCTGTCTTGCTACACGCCCGTGTGCTCGTCGTGCAGGGAATCGGGTTGTTTTTTTTTTCTGTTTTTTCTCGTTCCACAACGCCGGCACATGGCGGTGTCAAGGAGAAAATAAAAGGAAAGAAAAAATAGAAAAAGAAAGAGAGGAAGAGAGGGAAAAAATAGTGTACAAAATAGAATACTCCGTAGAACAGGCTGTCACCGACCCTCCAGCAGCTACTCTGAAGAGGCTCATGCAGACAGAAATAGAAGGAAATATAAAACACCAGCAAGCTACTCCGTAGCCAAGGACTCCCAATCTTCTCAGTACCGGTTCATACTAGGTACGCTTGGCGAGGCTGGCTTATCGTGCCCTTCTTTCTATGCTTGTCCTACCCTCCCTTGGAAATAGCATGGGCGCCGGCCACAGCTTTACCTCGTCTCTTTCCGTCACTAATCTTCCTTTCCACCCCGTTGCCACCTATCCCATACTAGAATTCTCGCCTTCTCGCCTTCTTCTCGCCCGCACAGCAGGCATAGACGTGGCCACATCTGGCCTACTTTGGTGACTACGTACCACTGAAACCAGAGTCATACGGGCAGCTTCTCCAAACAGATCATGGCGGACGTGTGGCGGCGTGCTTCCTTGTTCGCATCTCTGGACATTCGTGGAACTATTGTTGGTATACACACCAGGAATCATGGGAGTGCGAAAATAATATCATATTCCTTCCTTGCGGAATGGGGCTTGGAGCTGCCTCTTCCTCTTGTATGATGTGCCCAGCAAGATGCGGCTCGTCAAATGTGTATAAGAAGCATCACGCTCTTCCGTCCATGGCACTCTTAAACATCACCTCCTATTTAAAACTAAGTGACCGAGCTATATACATATACATCAGCATCAAGCATCATGTCTTCTTTCGTCCCCAATGCCCAGCCATCCAATAATGACCCAGGGGATGCTTCACCTGAAGAAGACCCGGATGAGGAACGGGAACCCCCGCAACCCCTCCAGGATTATAGGTGCTGTATTTGCTTTAAAGCCCGTGGAGATAATTACAAAATTGTAGGAAATGGTAAATGTCAAGTATGCCAGCACAATAAGTGTCATAACTGCGAGGTCTCGGAAGAAAACTAAGACTACCAGAAGAAACAATAGAGAGGGTGTGTTTGTGTGAGAGACCGGATTCGGGAGAGGTAGACGAGCGATTGGGAACTGTTTTTTTTCTTTTATATAGGATTGCGTTTGATACTGCATTGTCTTTCAGCGGTGCTGCTCCATAGAAACTTGCTTGTAGGTGACGAAATACATGATTAACCTACACACATGTCCATCCGCTGGGTGGTAACATCACCCTAAATGTGCAAGCAACTCGTCCAGAAGAGCCTCTGTCTCGATTGGGTTGGCAACCCAGGCTGTTGCAGCCGCACGCCGAGCACGAAAATCATTCGCACCGGCGCTGAGGAACTGATCGCCAACGTGCAGCGTTGTGCTAGGCGTTGCTACTTGGTTTCTTTCATGGCCGTCTTGCGTCACACCTCCCTCTCCCAGAAAGCGCAAGGCATGCTGGCAGATTTGAACTCCCCAGCTCTTGTCCCCAATATCGACAAACACATCGCGACCACCGTTGAATGCGCAAAAGGGTACACGGCCGGCTTGTCCGGCAGCACTGACTTCAAGCCGCTTTTGAACTGTGAGCACTACTTCTTCAAGGCTTTCACGGGACAGTGAAACAGTATAGCGACCAGTGGGAGGTACTGCTGGTATCACTCCAACGGCCCGTGCCTTTCGGATCACATGCGCAGGCAGCTGTAATCGCTCCACGCAAGCACGCAGTGTCGTTTCCGCCAAATCTAAAAGCTCAGTTACGTCCGCGGCTGGCCACTGTTTCATGGCATCAAGCATCCAAATCCCCGGCGAGACGGGCGATAAAAGTGTGTCGGGACTCTGGTTCCCATTGCCACTATAGGCGAACACAAAACTCGCTTCACCACCAACAACTACAAGCCCATGTTTCTGCCCTTCACTGAGATCCGCCGCCGCGTGAACTGCTTTCAACAGCCCATGCAGTCGCTCGCAGTATCGTTCGGCGTTGTCATAACCTGCTGCAGTAACAATGCCTACTTTGATGTCTCGGCGGAGGAGCTCTGCAACTTCATAAATACAGATTAGTAATGATGCCATCAGACAACACAAGCATATGTGGGCGCCATCAATAGGTGCTCAGGCAACTTTGCCAGTGAAGGAGTTAGGGTGAGATAGGGACAACCTAGGATGCGAGGTACTAATGGGCTGTCAGGCTCAAGATTATGCCCATCCTCGTACAGCGTCAGGTCGCCGTCGAATGTGACGAGCTGGAGGGTAGGCTTCTTGCGAACAGTACCTCCGCCAAAGCCCTCGATGCCAGCTCGCCCTGTCAAAGCCATCACCTGTGCGGTATTCAGTGTGAGGCGAATGTCATTGAAAGATGGTGCTACAAGTCGCCGGGATGATATGCGTCGCCGGGCGTCCTGGAACAAGAAGGCTGCCTCGAGTGGCAGAGAAGTAAAAAAGGGTCCGACTGTGGGAACCAATAGCTGTAGGCGTGAGGGACGAGGAGTGGTACTGCCGTCTTTTCCTGGTTCTTTCATGTGGTCTAACCCACCCTGAAGTGACCGGTGCTCGGCTATCATGAGCTCAATGTCACGCATAATCTCCGCGTAGCGGTGGCGGACCTCGGCCGAGTTGGCCAAGAAGATAGCATCAACATCCTCAAAATCTCCCGCTGGTTGGGAGAAGAGCACAAAGGGGGTGATCAGCAAGCCTTTGATCCATTCTGGCGGTCAGCTATGGAGTTATATCTAGAGACTGCTGCCAAATAAAATGATTTGCCTACATACCAATCAACTGATCCCGACGATGAGATTTGAGAGCATCTGAACAGAGGGACAAAATTAGCACGCTTGTAGCACATGTATATTTATGAAGCTATTTGGCTTACACTCAACGCGATATCTTGTAGTCATGGTCCAGTAACTGGCAGAAGATTGATATACATGGACAGAATAAAATAATAGTGGGAGAAAGAAAAAAAGGTCCAATAGCAAATAAACAATCAGAGAAATAAATATGAACGATAATGTAAGACAAATAAATGCCTAAAAAGAGACAACTGCGAGTACAAGTACGTAAGACAACATAGGATTTAATTTTAAGGTCCAACAGGCTTATTCTAGGCGGTCACAGACCGCTGGTTGCATCATGTATGATTATTTTTAGTCACGCGAACAGTGAGGTCATACAATATACATATTTACCTAATTGCGGGGCTCTGTGATTTCATGCTACTGTTAGCAGCGAAGAATAATGAACAATTAACTCTGTACGCTGTCTTCATCAATTTATGGAACCTTCCCTTTAAAGGCCAAGCCTCCCCAGTTCCTAGCATACCGTCACGATAATCAGATACTTCATGCAACAACGTGAAATGTTCTCCAGTAAGGCAGTGGCAGATACCCTAGAGTATCACGATAGGTGGAAAGCACCCTGGCCCTCCTTGATGGCCGTCGACAATCTCTTCCTTAAAATGTCAATAGTAGTATAATCAGGCAACTTCAAGTAATTTACGCAAGTCATGACGCTGGGAAGGTAGTCGTCTGATACTAAAGGTGTTTCGCTTGGTTTACACACTACTGTGAACATGGGCGTCAAGCTGCGGAAACCTATGAATATTGGAATTTCAGTCAGTATCATCATTGCTAGCACAATTTGCCTGTTCAATAACTTATGAATTCCTACCTCCAATAGGCAATTTTGGACTGCCCGTAGTGAACTGAAGGAACTCCCGTCGCTCAGGTAAAGTGAATTCGCTCATCACCTGTAGAAGATTTTTCACGCTCTGGCTATCCATGTTGAAGCCATGGTCGGCCTTGACTGAATCCATAAGTGCTATTTGAGGAAAAGTTTTTAGTTAGTAATGCATTATACGAATCGAGGACAAAATGGGGCCAATGAATGGGGATCGTACTCTCAAGCGACCAATCTTCTTCTACACGTCCAAACAACGAGGAGAGCTCGCCTGGAGTGAAGGCACATAGCGTAGAGTATGGGAATACTTGCGAGAAGCCCTGGCGGAATGCATCCACTTGACGACAAACACCACTTCCCAAGGTCATTCCGACAACCTGATCGATGTACACATCCACATTTTCCATCGTGACGTTCATCTGTGCTCCGTTTGGTACAAGTTCAATTTCCGGATGGCCTGGAAGTGTGAAATCAAGAGAGAGATCATCGATGTGGGTGCCATTGATTGTAATAGTTCGTACAGCATCGACTTTCTCTGAAGGAGAAAGGTGCGGATCTTCTTCTGTCTCCTTTTTAGCATTGGCAAACTTCTTGATAAGCTGAAGCGATCGAGCCAGAGCTGGGTCGACTACTTTAATGGCACCGAGCGACGGTCGCACCCCCGATGTCTCGTCTCCAATCCGGAAGAAGATGGGATTGAAGTTAATATCTATCATGCGTGAGTCAAGCATAGATCTAGCCACAAACTTGCCTAGAGTCTGAAAGAGGCTCAATATGCGTTGGCCATTTATTCCAGTGGCATCTTCAATGCTTAGAGGCCGTGGGAATAGACCGTTCGGACTCGAGATAAATTCCGAATCGCCAAATTCATTATCACGCCACAGTTTAAGCTTCTTTTTGGAGAACTCGCGTGAAACGGTTGCATAGAACTCAAGCGTTGGTCCCAGGCCAGTGCCAACCTCTTCGAAGTATTCTACTTCTAATATACTCTGCGATGCTCCATAAAGCTCCATGACTTTGACGGCAGACTCTAGGATCTTGGATCGAGAAATCCGTACTTTTTGGCGCTGCAGACGACCGAGATATGGGCGGTCGTCCCGGCGATCACGGCGAGACTCATCTTGCACATGAGAGCTCTGCCACCGTGCCATGGAACGTGCATATCCGAATGATGTTGATTGTAAGAACAAATGGCGTGTCTCGAACGGAAACAGGAAGGGATAGAGCCCGGCAAGGTCCTGGCTCCATCCAGGCAAGCAGTTGCTTGCGACAATGAGAGGCTCTTCTAGCTGACGATTCATCTTTGCCGTAAGTTTAGTATTGACAAATTGCGATAGTGGCTCGGTATTTAACCGCAACGCATCCTTATTTGTAGCCACTACGTCTTCGACATTTGCATTAAGATCATGCAGAATTTTAAGGAGGCGCAAGATTGAGGACGCTGTGGGGTTTTTGTCCGAGGGTGCTGGTGGTGCATTTGAGTCGGTCATTTCTATATCGCCAGAGCTGCCAGTGTCGTCTTTCAAAGAACAGTCCATTGAAGTCCCTGTATGTTTCGGGCCAAGAACACGGCGATAACGGACCGAGTGAACTGTGGACCAGATTGACCGACTCGGTAGCTCATCATCTCTTCTCGCAGATTGCAGGATGGCTCGGTACACGGTGCTATCCATAGGCACATCCTTGTCATTTAGCGTGAATTCCATATGCCAGTCTTCAGGTGTCTGCGTCATTGTTGTGCAAGGCATTGATCGATGAGGTATAGAAGATGCTGTTGCCGGAGTGCCTTGCAAAGCAGCCGTCAAAACACTCGTCCGGCTTCTCTTGGAAACGCTCGAGGATCCTCGAATTGGCGTTCGCATAATGCCATCTTCCTGTTCTGTTATGATCTTCCCCCCCGAAGCAAGTTCAAAGTTTACCGTCGAAGAATCCGATGTTCTCTTACCACTCAAGTCATCATCACCGCCGATCTCCTTCAAGGCATTTTCATTTGAAATCCCGTCTTGGTCGTGACGAGAAACTTTTTTCCCATCTGCACATTCTGATAGTAGGTTTGGTTCACCTGGTGATCGTGACAATAGTGATCTGGCGGGCTGATCTGACTGGAATTTGACAGGTTGTTCTGAGACTATTTTTTTAGTAGAAAATAAACCTTGTCTGCCATGCTCATCAGCCGATGTTGCTGTTACACTCGTGTGTTGAGGCAATGTCTTGGCTATCTGCCGCTTACTAGCCCTACGGGTTGAACGAGGACTTGGAGAAGACATAGAAGGAGCTGGTGGGACGTCAGACGAATAGTTCGCCGCGGAGTTTTCGGAATCTTTAAGCGTCTTAGTCGGAGCGTTTCGCGACGACGATGACGCTCTAGAGGGTAACTCAGCATTGTACTCAGTAAAGCGAGCACCAGTAGATGAGCCGGGCGAGCCCAGCACCCCATTTACAGAACTAGCCATAGTCCTGGAGAGTCCATCGTTCCTTGAGTGACGAGGGCGTTCAGAAAGGCAGATTCTAGGTCGCAAATAATCTTCAAGAGCCTGAAATGTCGCTATGGCATGGATTGAAACCATAATGCTGCGGAATGGACTCGGTATATCGGAATCGTCGTCTGCAATCAACCGTAGCCGTATTTGTTTTGCAAGCATGGATGCCGCACTGCTATGATTAGCATTCAAGGTTTTATGATGCACAGTGATAACCTCAAAATGCTCTGATCGACTGAGCAAATCCTGTAGTTTGTGGACTAAAATGCTAAAGGGCGTCGCGGGAGAAACTGTAGTACCGGTCATTGGCCTAGATTTGACAGTATAGCCCATGAAAACCTCCAAGAAGGCGACTTGAGCAGCATGTGCTAGACTTTCGTTGGGGTTGCTGAAGACAAGTTCAAGTGTGTGAACAAGCTCTGATTCGAGAAGCTCCGCACAGGTCACACTTTCAAGAACATCAGAGTCGAAGAATCCTGCAAGTCGCCTGAACAAATCTTTGCCCCTATCTGATAAAGGGTGTGAATCTACTTTATCTAGATAGAAAACTGAAATCTCACGGGCCAGCTCAGACAGAGTGCAGAGAATTTTTGTTGCTTTTTGCCGCATTGATTTACCATTTTGTTCTGTCTCGTGCACGTCCATGAATTTCCTCGCAAATATAGCTATCATGTGCTGTGAGGGTGTGGATGACGAGAGCCGCAGCCCAGTCGAGGTCATCGAATCCTCAGAACTAATAGGAGACCCTGGTACACCATTGCTGATATTACGTCTCTCATGAGCTCTGCCTTCATCGTCGTCGTCATCATCATCATCATCGTCGTCGTCGTCGTCGTCGTCATCGTCTTCATCTTCATCTTCATCTTCATCTTCATCTTCATCTTCATCTTCATCTTCATCTTCATCTTCATCTTCATCGTCGTCGTCATCTTCATCGTCGTCGTCATCGTCGTCCTCTTCCTCCTCCCTATCGTCCTCGCTGTTGCCATCGCTATCGTCTTCACCACCGCCATCGCTGCCATCGTCCTCTTCAATTTCAATGCCTCCTTCATCAATTCTAGTATGATAGCGGCTCACACCGGCTACACTTTCATGAATGCTGCCGTTATTATTTTGAAAACGTCCATCTTCATCGACCAAAGGTTGTAGAATGACATCCGAATTTCGAAATCTACCAACCACAAGCTCATCTTCGACCCTCGACACACGGCGGGACGTTGATTCTTGGTCTGGCTCCTCTTCAACCATGGAAGCAATCTTTTCAATTTCTTTGATGACGCCTTCACGATAAAGCTGATATCTGTATACGTCATCGAAGCGACTCATAAGCAACTCGGTCGCCTGCAGAGCGGAGTTTACTAGCACAGGGTGGTCTTTTTGAGACAATATAGATGCCAGAAATGACGCGTATGGGACTGCCTTCAAAGCTTCTAAGATAATATCCCGGTCAAAATTGGACAGCATCTTCAATTGTGCTGACAGAACCTTTGAGCGGACATCCAGATTCACAGTGCTGGAATATGCATCTGTCAAAGTAGGAAAAAGAATCGTGGCAAAACGTCTAACTTCAGTTTTGCATTCGTTCAACAGCTCAATCCGATTTTCATTTGCTGTCGTCCTCTTCTGCGAACCTGACTGCTCGGTAGGAGCTTCGTTAAGCTTGTTGTTAATGATAGAACTAGCTAGTTCAGGTTTTTTGTCAAAAGCACCAGAATCAAACAACCCAGTTTCTTCCCTGGGCAGCAAGTTGCAGATAACATTTAGGGTCTCGATAACTTGCTCCCTTGGTCGTTGAATTAAGGCTTGCATAATCAAAACACTGTCTAATCTGGAAGTAATGTCTTCGGCACCAGTGGGTGGAGACACGCCTGTCAGAATTTGGTACAGGGTTTCAACAACATTCATCCTGAAGAGTTCAGTTGCTAGCCGTGGACTATTGTGTGCAGCTATGGCCAAAATGCGCAAAAATTGTGTGTGCAAGTTGGGAACGATGATATGGTTCGTTGAACCCGGAAGCAAAAGGCGGAGTATAGCCATGAGCATATCCACACCAACGAGTGCTTCTAGTTTGGATGGTTGGTGCTTGAAGCTTTCGACGATGCGTGACACACAAAGAGCCGCTTGTTCAACCACGCGTTGGTCGTTGCTGCTTAAGACACTCAGTAAAATAGGCATGACTTCTTGGACAACAGGAAAAGAGTCATCCGGAATGTTACGGCAGCAATTTGCGGCCGTTGTGAGTGCAGTCCGTTGCGTGCTAGTAGCGAAGAACTCGAGGTATGACAAACAAGCGGTTAGCCCACCTTCACGAACGATGCTGGTAGGGTACTCGACGGAGATTTTCTCTAGAGTACTGAGAGCTTGTTCGGCAAGATCGATAAATGATATTTCTAGCAATTTCTGGCATAAAATGGAAATGGCGCCGCCATAAACAACGTTTGATACACTTGCTGGCAAAGCCTCCATGAGGTTTGCAAGGCATCGACATGCTAGCAGCATAACTTCAGGATTCTCTTCGCCAGTGATTTCATTTGGCTGCATGAGACTGACAAGCTCACGAATGTACGGGTCCGGAGTGAAACTGCCAGACAGATTATCCTCATTGGACACCAGAAGAATCTCTGACAAATCTTGTAGCGCAATTAGCTGCACGGAAGAATCGTCCTTCTGGCGTAGACTGCTCAAGATTTCGCGAAATCGATTGCTCATACTCGTCATAGAAAGCATTCCTCCTAACATTCCTAACGAAGCCGGAAGCCCCGAATCATGATGAGATTGAGATCCGGTAAAGCTGCCACTAAATGGGTCAGATAGATTGCCTTCGTTGTAACGATCTGGGTCTTCCTCATCATGGCCATCACTGCTGTTTTGTTCATCACTAGGAGAAGAGTGTGAGCGATCTGCATCCACTCCATCCGTGCCTGCCATAGCTGTGTCTTGGCCTGCAAAAGCTGGAGAATGCTGCTGAGACGGTTGTGACAAACTACCAGTCGCTATTGGTTCCGCTTCAGCTGTAGCTGTAAAAGGTAAAATTCAATCAGTTTCAGTTTATCAATACCCAATGAAATTCAAGTCGCTCTCTTCTACACTATACGCCTTTATTCAGATGCTTTTCAAAGCGATGAAGTCACCAAAGAAAAAAAATATCTTTTGTTTTTCGTCATACATACCATTTACAACCTTGTTCCCACGATTGGATCTTCGAGGTATTGCAGCGGTGTCATCCGCCTGCATAGTAGCCGAGCTAAAGTCCAATGAATTAGGCACGTCTTATCTAACTGGTTGTAAGAAAAAGAAAGATCTTACTCTGGACTTGACATTTTACCTGTCCGGCTCCGTGTACGGGCCGCAGGTGGTAGAGAAATTGCAGATGCAGATTCGGTTCGCTTAGGCCTCTTCGATCTGCAAGATACGTTTGTGTTCTGGGAATCTGTGTGGGTGGCCTCTTCCTCAAGAATTTTACGTTTCCTTGAGGGGTTTCGATTGCGATGTTGTGAAGTTGATGTTACTTCTGAAGTAGAAGCCTCGCCCGTGAAAGCCTCCTCGTGAGGCGGTGCAGATACTTGACTGGCTATCCGACTGGCTGCTTGGCGTGCAGATGCTCGTGTTACACTAGAAGACATGAGAATTAATCGAAGTCCGCAGAGCGAAATATATGAATGTGACTTCGTGTAGCAGACAAAAGTAAACGACAAAGGATTCCGAAATGGTGGGGGGACCAAAGGGAGGGGAGCGATAGAATTAATAATGTTTTTAGGAGGCTTTCTTATCACTCTGCATTCAGGCTCGCTGAAATAGAGTTGGAAGGGGAAGAAGGAATAAAAGCAGTTCAAGCGAACCTGTAACGGGGGGTGGGAGTGGGGTAAGCAGGGAGGGGAGGCAGCAGTAAGAGTTCTAACGGGTATGACTTACCGAGACGATAGCGAAGTAGCAGGTGTCGAGAGGGGCGTGCTTCTCTTAGAAGTCGATGTGTGATCTGTAGAGGGTTGTGTAATATCTCTAAATAATGCCTGGGAGCGAGAGACGTCGGTAGATCTCAGGCCAAGCCCAGGACGGTCGCTATCGAGAACCGATCTGGAACGCGGCTTTGCAGAGGAGGTTCGTTGTGCCATGGATTACGCCATGGGTCAGGCGGAGGTGACAAGGATAGGTTGCGTAGTATGGAAACAAGATTGATGTGGGTGTTGGGGGTTAGCCGTATGGAAAATGCTCTAGATAGAATATGTAAAGAAAGTTGTCGTCAGAACATGCATGAGGATAAAAGGTTAGGTTGAAATCGAGATTACTATAGTGTGCCCAATACTAAAAAGGTGGGCCAAAAAGATGGGTTAGTATAGAACGATAATAAGAAATTAAATATTAAATAAATATTAGTATTATTTAAAGACTAAAAATGTTAACATACAATTACATAGAATTATTTATTATATTAGACCTAAAATTATACCTTTAATTTTTTAATAAAAGGCATTTATAAAAAAATCCATTTTTAAACAATATATTTATTAAGTAGTTATACTTATATATATATATATATATATATAGAATAGTAAAAGAAAAATGCCTTTATAAATAACATAATAAAGTGTTCTTATATATAGTAATTAAAAAGATAAATAAGGTAAAGTGTAATATATAGTACATAAAACTATTATAGTCCTAATAAAAATTACTAACAAACATTTAGTAACTAAGTATAAAGGTATTTATAAGGTAGGTATTAAGTATTACTGTAACTAGGTAGAAAATAACATAAACTTTACAATGTCTAAATTATATATGTATAAGTAGGTTAAAACAAGAATAGATTTTTGTCTTTTTTATTAAAGGGGAGTATAGTGTTTATTATTTTCTTTATAAGAGCTAACTTTAACAATAAAAGACTAAAGATTAAAAGTAGAATTTTTTAAAGTAAAAACTACTAAAGGACTATAGTATAAGCTAGTAAGTAAAGGCTAAGCCTAGGCTAAGGCCTATTACTAGTACTAGCTTATAGTACTAAGTACTAAGTAGTTTAATAAGCTAAAATAGCTAAAGTATTATAAATAGGCAAAGGAAACAACTATAAAGACTAAATATTACCAATAAAAAGCACTATAAAAAGGGAATATCCCATAGTTTTTAGATAGACAATACAACCAACTTTACATCTACATACTTTTCACTAACATATAAGAATTACACAGAATTATTAACATATCACAGTTATTTGCTTTATTTGTTTATTTCCTTTATTTAAGGTGTATGCACTAAGGACAATATATAGTCGTTATTGGTGTATTTCCTCCTGCGTTGGTAAACTAGTGCGTAACACTAAACATAGTATTTATATGTAGTTTATAAAGCCTGTATAACTCTTGTATAAGTATAAAACTACCTACTATATATAAAACTACCTACACTACTAACAACTATTATAATATATAGAATAGTATAAAAAAGGACTATTAACTAATTAGTTAATAGTCCCTTCTTTTATACTATACTTTATAAGTAGTTTACTAGTAAGTAAGAATAAGAAAGACGTACTTATAAACGTTATTAAGTATAAAACTATCTACTATATATAAAACTATATATACTACTAATATCTATTATAGTACGTAGAATAGTATAAGGAGGAACTATTAACTAATTAGTTAATAGTCCCTCCTTTTATACTATACTTTATAAATGGCTTACTAGTAGATAAGGATAAGAAAGACGTACTTGTATAGTTAATTTTGTTTATTTTATTCCTTATTATTTATTTATTTTTTTAGTAACTACGTTTTATTTACTTATATTTTTTAAAGTAAAAGGTGTTAAAATAAAGCTTTAACCTAATTTAATCCTTATTTTAAGTATAAGTACTATAACGTTAGTTATAGTATATACTTTATATATACTCTTTTTTATACTTTACTTTAAAAGTATAGTTAAAAAGAGGTAAAAAAAGAAAGGAAAGTAAATTAAATAAAGGAGAAGTAAAGAAAGATAGTAAAAAAAATTTATAAGAAAAGAATAAAAATAGTTAAAAATAAAGAAAGAATAAAGATATAAGAAAAGAAAAAAGTAACTAAAGAAATATAAAAAAATAAAAAATAAAAAATAAAAAAGGCTAATTACTTAATTATTTATTTATATTTTTAACCTTATTCTTTAGTATATTTAGTAAGTAGTACTTTATATCTATTAAGTATAAAGTACATACTACAACTAACGTTATAGTACTTATACTTAAAATAAGGGGCAAATTAGGTTAAAGCTTTACCTTAACACCTTCTACTATAAAAAGGTATAAGTAGATAAGACGTAGCCACTAAAAAGATAAACGAATAGTAAGAAATTTAATAAATAGAATTAGCTATACAAGTTTTATATATAACGCCTACAAGCGTGTCTCCTTTGTCTCTACCTACTAGCAAGCCGCTTATAAAGTATAGTATAGGAGGAGGGACTATTAACTAATTAGTTAATAGTCCCTTTTTATATTATTCTACGTACTATAATAGTTGTTAGTAGTGTATGTGTTTATAAGTGTAGTAGGTAGATTTATACTTATTATTTATTAGTATTAAAGCTAGCTTTAATACTAATTCTTTAAGTCTTTTAAGCTTATTTAGGCCTTATTATAATATTAGTAAATAGTAGTTAAAGTAGCTAGCTATTTAAGCTACCTTTTAAGATAAAATAGTAGTAGGTTATAGCTTAGTACTAAATAGTAAGGTTTTATATGTTAAAGTAAAAAATAGTATTATTTAGGCTTAGTATAAGCTTAGGTTAATAGTATAATATATTCTTAACTATAATTTATTTTATATTATTATAAAATTACTAGCTATATTTATAGTAGCTCTTTTTACTTATTACTAGTTATAATAGTATTTATAACGCTTTTAAACTTAAAATTACTATATACTAAAAGGATAAACTAATATAAAGGCTTAAAAGTAAAACTTAATAAAAAAGGAAAAGGAAAAATGTATTATAAGTAGGTAGGAAGAACGTCTACAAAGGTCTTATAAAGACCGCGTATAGGAGTTATACAGACTTTATAGACAATACAAATACACAATAGCTAATTAGACAGATAGTAGGCGTTATATAACCTATAAATATAGATAGGACCTATAAGGATACGTAGTAGTAGTCTGTACTTAATTAAGTAGAGTAGTAGTAAATACGTGCTTTATAATTAGTTAAATAGCTATTAAGTTTAAAGGCTAAGGCCTAATTAAGACTAGTGTACTTAGTACTACTCTTATATAGCTAGTTTGTCCTTTTTAGTAAATATAGTAGAATAAGACTTAGTTTTTATATAATACTACTCTTACTTTTAGCCTTTTATAAGCGATTACTTTATTAATATAGTTATTTAGTTTATTTACTATTATAATTATTAAGTCTTTTACTTTAAAACTACTTAACTACTAATATAAATTAATTATATATATTAAATTAAACTAATATAAGACTATAAAATAATATAGCTTTATATAACTAATAACTAAATATAGGCGTTATAATATAGCCTAGTAAATTTAAAGTAAAAAGATTAATAGTAATTATTATAATAAAGAATAATGTAAACCTTACTAAATTTATTACTAGTAAACTTAGTTTTATATAATAAATTATATTTAAAGTAGTAAAGACTAATAACTTTAAGCTTTAAGTGTTAAAAAGAGAAGTTATTATAATAAAGTATAAAAAAAAGCTTTATAAAAAGCTACTTAGCCTATTTACTACTTAAAAAAGATATTAAAATAGTAGTAATAAAAGCTTTAATATAAAGAAGAATAGGCTAAGTATAATAATAAAAAAGATACCTTTTTTTTACTATAGCTTTTTAATAAACTAGTATTAAAATTAGCTTATAAATAAAAAAAATAAAATTTACTATAAAGGTATTTGTAAGATTAGTACTATATACTACTATAACTAGATAAAAAATAATATTAACTTTACAATAACTTAATCGTATATATATAAGTGTATAAGGACAAAAATAAATTCTTGTCCCTTTTATTAAGAAGGAGTATAATAGTACTATATAAATATAAAAAATGTCTATTAGTCTACTTATTTCTAGCTAATTATAAAGAGCGCTTAAAGACTCTTTAAAGTCTACTCTTAGTATCTTAGAATAGCTTACTACTATTCTATCTTTTAGCTAATTATAGTAGAGTATTAGTAGATTAAACATTTAACTAGTTATAAAAGAACTTTATAAGGACTTTAAACGGTTTATATATAGTGTCTTAACTATGTTTAGTTATACGGTATTTATAAGTAATTCTTATTAAAACTATAATAATTATCTTCTTTTTTTTTTAAAGTTAATTTTAACTTTTACTAATAATAAGGTGCTTAGAGAAAAAACTTAGTAGAATAAAAGTGCTTTAATACTTGTAGGATAGTTGTTGTATTATACTATTTATACTTATATAAAATAGTAACCTTTAACGTACTAATATATTTAACAAGGTTAAAAAACGTTAATAATACTACTAAAAATATTATAAGCTTTATTTAAAGGTTATAAAAGGCTAGCTTATATAATAAAGTTTATTACTAGTATATATTAAGTATAGTAAATTTACTCTTACTTTATTTATAATAAAATTTAATTTATTATATAAATGTTATAAGTTTGCTTTTACTTATTTATAAAGTAAATTTTATTATATTATATAAATAGTACTTACTTTTTACTTTTTATATTATTAAAATTTATTATAGTAAGTAGTATTTTTAAATAAAAAAGTAAGAACTATAAAATTATTATTAAATTATAATAATATTAATAGTTTAAAAACTGCTTTTTTATTAAAAATAACTACTTATTTAGTCTTTTATTTAAAATATAAACCTTTTTTAAATACTTTAAAGAGGCCTTTATACTTTAAACACTTATTAATACTAAAGATAAAAGCAAGCTTATTACTAAACCTTTTTATATATAAGAGCTAAAGCTAGCCTTTATACTTTATTATTTACTCTTTATAAACGTTCTAGTATATATACTAGACGTTAAATAGGCTATTTTTACTCTTACACTAGGCTTTATATTAAGCAAGGTCTTTTAATTACTATATAGTATAGTTATACTACTAGTATTAAACGTATTACTTTTAACTACTTCTTCTACTATTATAGTCTAAAAACTAGCAACGCTTAAACTTATACCTACACTTATAGCTCTTAAGCTAATAGTATAAACGCCTTTAACAAGCTCTTTAGTAAGCCTTTTACCTCTCCTTAGTAGGCTAGCTAATAACTTTTAAAGCCTGCTCTACTAGCTAAATAAGTCGTTAGTCTTATACAACTTAGACAAGTATAAGAACTTAAAAAACAAGAACTTAAACAATAAGGATATTATTATAGGCCTTAAGGACAAGTTCCTTAGTAACTTTAAAGGCGATTATAAGGCTAACTTTAAAGACAAGTTAGACTTAAAGCCTAGCCTTTTTAAAGCCTATAAAAAGCTTATAGCCTTTTTAGTAGTGCTCTTATCTATTTCTTTATTTAAGTAAAGTAAAAATCTAAGTTACTCTTAGTTCTTTATTAATAAACTAGTATGCCTAGGCTATCTTAATATTTAAATAAAAAAGCTAGTAAACAAGCTGTCTAAGTTGCTTTTTCTAGTGTAGTGCTTTAGCTTTTAAAAGAGTAATAGCTATATAAACAAGTAGTATACTAATATATATTATATACTAGTAAGTGTTTTATTTATTATCTACTAGCCTTATTATATTAATAAAATAGTTTTTTATATTAATAATAAACTACTTAGCCAACCTTAATAAGTAGGCCTTTATTATAGTCTGTTTAAAAGACTAGAGGATTTTTTAAAAAGACAGCTTTTACTACTACTATTAAATAGTCTAAAAAACTATTTAAAGTCTAGCCTTTATAGCTATAGACTACTATATAAAGTATAGTAAGCTATACAGCTTTAAGATAGTATATACGTATTTATTCCTTTAACTTTTAACTATTACTAACTAGCTTTAAGTTACTTATAAAATACAAGGCTACTATATAGGCCTACTACGCCTTATTAAATAAGTAAGGCTATAACTACCTTTTACGTTTAAAGCTAGGTATAAGCCGCTTTATTACTATTTTATACTTATAGTATAGGTTATTATAGGCGCTAGTAACTAAGATTTACTTTTATTTACTATCTTTATACTAAAACACGGCTATTAGGCTGCTTTTTTTTTAAGCTATAAGTAGGCCTTTTAAGGTCCTTTTATAGTAGTTAAGTGTGTTGTTGTTTTTTTATAATTTTTTATTATATTTTTAAAATTTTTATTATTATAGTAATATTATATTATTATACTTTTTTACTAAACCTTTTTTAATATTTTTTTTTTCTTTTTTATAAAGACTTTTAAGCTTGTTTTAATATTAATAAGCCTTCTTTTTTATATTTTTTACTACTTTTTTATAATAATTAGTATATTTATAACTACTATAACAACTTACTAGTTATATTTAAACAGCTATCTTTTTTACTATATTAAATAGTATAACTTTTTATACTATACTTTATAGTTTAATATCTTTTTTACTTTTTATTTATTATTATCTTTTTTTAATAATAGTATTAGTAAAAGCTTTATAGTATTTATAAGGTTTATTTAAGGTTTTAATAAAAATATTAAAAATATATTATATAGCTTTTTATACTATTATAAAAGTATAAAGTAATATACTTATAAGCTAATTTTTTTTAATATATAAAAAAGTTTAATAAACTTTAGCTTTTACTTTTAATTAAATATTTTTAACTTTAAATTTTAAGTAAATAGTAGTACTAAGTCTTTTTTATTATACTTTTTTAGTAAGTGCTTTATATTATAATAACGCTTTTATATCTTTTATATATATTATAAGTGTTTTAACGCCCTTTTTTTTATAGTTTATAGCTTTAAAATACACTTAACTATTACTAGTACTTTTTTTTTATAAATAACGTTTTTAATACTTTTATAAATTATAAAGTAATAATTATAAAGTATATAAAATAGCGTTTTATTTATTAATTAATTTATTATATTATTTAAAGTAAACTTTATTATAAAAAGAAGTGTTAACTAGTTATTTTAATTTTTTATTATATAGTAATAAAGGTACTATTTTAAAGTTTAATTAGCTTTTTTAATTTAACTATTAGTTTATAAATAAAAAGTAGTAAATAGTCTTAGTTTAATATAAGTAATATTATATAGCTTTTACTAGTACTAGTTAGTAAAGACTACTCTTTTATTTAAAATAATACTTTTTAACTACTTAAAGTATAGTTAAACTCTTATATAGAGTAAATATACAAGCTTTATAAAAGTTATAGTAGTAGACACTAGTAAAAACTAATATATTTTTATATATTTATTTACTACTACTAGTATAACGTTTAGCTTTTAATTACTATTAAAAACTAAAGGAAAACTAGTAATAAAATCTATTAACACCTTTTACTAAGGCCTTTTAAAAACTAGTAAAGGCTAAAGCTAATTATATAACTTATACTTTCTTAACTTAGTAGTTTAATATATATAATAAGTATATATAAATCTTTTAACGTTTACTTTAATATTTATTTAAAAGTAGTAATAAAAGACTAAGTCTTTTATTCTTATAATACTATTATATTTAGCCGTCTTAAGCTTGTAGTACTAGTAAATAATTTTATATTATAGTACTTTTTAAACTAGTACAACTACTTATTCTTTTTAATAAAGTAATTTTATAAAGTTTAAAAATTAACTTTAAAAATAGTCTATATAGTCTTAATATACCTTTTTTTTACTTTATAAATAAAAGTTTAATAACTAAGTTATAAGAATAAGCTTATAAAATAAAGTAAAAAGCTTCTTACCTTTTTTTAGCTTTTTTATAGTTATAACTATAACTACTTACACTATAAACAACTACTAAGTATATATACTCTAGTACTTTAACTAAGTTGTTTTTAAGTTAACTATATTAACTATTTTGTTTAAACTGTTTATACTAGCCTTAAACACTTACTCTTTATAAGAAGATAGGCTACTTAGTTCCTTTATAAGTTTTTTAGAGTCTTTTAAAACGCTATCTTTTATAAAAGTAGTAATCTTTTAGTATAATAAAAACAAGTAATTTATTTAGTCTTATTCTTTTTTATAGTTAAAATAATATAATAGGCTATTAGTTAAATTTTTATTACGTAGATAATACTTAATTTTAAAATTAAAAGGTAATAAATATATATACTAACACGTTTAATAATAATTTAAATTTATTTATTATAAAAACGCCTATAAGTTAGTATAGTTAGTTAAAACCTTTATACTTTTAGCCCTTTTTAAGTATTAATGCTATTTTTTAAAGAATATAATAATTATTATTAACTCTTAATTAAGAGTACTATAATATAGCTTTATACCTTTTAGCTTTTAAGACTAAAAGGCTACTAAATACTAAATACTTACGTTGTTTAACTAGAATAGTATTTCTACTAATATAAAAGTAAATGTATTAGTCTTTATATAGACTAGGTGTTATAGGTTATAATACCTTAGTAATAATACTTTTATAAAAGCCTATTTTAACTATTAAAACGCTTAGTTCTTATAAAGTTTTTATATAGGCCCTTTAAACTTTCTACTTTTAATTAGGCCTTTTAAATACTTAGTTAATAGTTAAGCCTTGTTAGTAAATTAATAAATAAATTAGTAGTAAAAATTATAAAAGCTAATAAACACTTAAATATTATAATAAGTCTTAGGTGTTTACTACTTTATAACTATTTTAATTTATATAAGGTTTATATAAACTTTATTAAAGAATAGTAAGAAGCTTAGAAAGAACACCTCTTTCTTATAAAACTAGTACTTTTTTTAATTAATAAATAACTTTACTTTTTTTAGTTAATTTAATATTTACTTTAAGTACTTTATATACTTTTTTTTATTTTTTAAGTAAATTAGAATATTGTTTAAATAAATAATATAAATCTTATTTATTAAGCCTTTAAACACTTTATAAATATAACTTTAAAAGGTTATTAAAGTGTTAGTTAGTTTAAAAAATATTACTAAGTATTTATAATAGCTATACTACGTTTTAAATATAGTCTTTTACTTATCTTCTTTATATATTTATATTTTACTAAACGTATTTTTTACGTTTATAGTTAAAAGAACTTTATAACTTTTAGTCTTATTTAAAATCTTAAAGATTAAAAGTAAAGGGTATTAATTTTTAACTATAATCTTATTTAGTTTATAGTAATTAATATATAGTTGTAAAGTACTATTATATTTTAATATAAATAAGACTAAGAAGCTTGTAAAGCTTTTTAAGTCTTAGATTTCTTCTCTTTATAGTACCTTTTATAAGTACTTTTAAAGTATAATAAGCTTCTTTTAAAATAAAAGATATAGTCTTTTATATAATAGTTACGTTTTAAGTAGTAGATTAATTATATAGTCTACACTTTAGTAAATTAGTAGATTAGTAGTATTCTTTATAAAAAACACGTTCTTATATTTATAAAGCTTAAATAGTACTTTTATAAGCTTTTTAAGGTTTTTTTAAGAGTCTTTATTTAAAAGGTTAATAAATTCCTTTACTTATACTAATATATAGTAAGTAGTAGTATTTATTACTCTTTTTTAAAAGGTTCTTACTAGCTTAACTTTTAATTTATAAAACTACTACTTTTTACTAGTTAAATATAATAATATCTTTTTATTTAATAAAATTAGTATATTTAAAAGTACTAGTATATTACTATTTATATAGTCTAGTCTTATATAATAACAAGTAAACTATTATTCTTCTTAGTTAGTATTTAATAGTTAAATTATAACTATTTACACGTTATAAATTTATAGCTTTAAGTTACTAGACACTTGTATAAGTAGTAAAAGCCTTATAAACTTTAATAAGCTTAGTACCTTTATAAATTTTTAGTCTACTACGTTAATCTTATTATTATAGTTTAAATTAATAAATATAAAATAATTACTACTTATAACAACTTATTCTTTTATTTATAGCCTTTTACTAACTAAAACTAAGTCTAACAACCTTAAAGTGTCTTTTTAAAGGCTGTCTAGGCTTTTCTCTTATTCTTACTCTTTTTATTCTTATTATTAAAGTTGTTATTAACTTTAGTTAAGTTAATTTAAGTATTTTTCTTTACTAGCTTACTAACTAATTTATTAAAGTATATAGTTAAAATATAGCCTTTCTTATTATAGTAAGAGTACTTAATGTTAATATTACTTAACTTAGTACAACGTTTTAAGCTAGACTTATTTATAGACTACTTAGACTTTTAAACTTTAAAGGCTTTTTACTAGAAGTTTAAATACTTTCCTTTTAATTTTTTAGTAAAGGTCTTCTTCCCTTTTTTTACGTTAAGTATAGCTCTTTTACATTGTTTTAAAAAGCTATTCTTTTATAGTTAATTTATACGCTTTAATACTTAGTACTAATTAGTAGTATAGAATATATTTTTTATAACTAAGTTATGTTTAATTTTATTACTTAGTCTTATATAAATTATAGCTATTATAAAATCTTTAAGTAAAAGACTAATTTTCTTCTTTAATAAGCTTATATATATATAGTAGTTACTAAAGCTTTGTTCTACTAGTTAGTAAGATTTTTTTAAATGTATTACTATAGTGTTAAATAAGTCTCTTAATTTTAATATTAATATATTTAACTAAGTATTAAAAACAACTTAAAAGTATAAGCCTAGTACACGTTTCTAGTCTAGTAGTGTGTTAAGATACTACTTTTAGTAAATAAAAAATACTTTATTTATAAGTTAAAGCACTATATTAATTTTATTAATATTTTAAAAGTACTATTAAAACGCTAATTTAAATATACACTTTATAGCCTTACACTATTTTTATTACTATAAATATATTAATAAATCTTTATACTTCTTAAATAGTTTTAACTTTAAGTTGTATATTTAACTACTTACTTTAAACAACGCCTAGCTACTAGTATATAATAATACTATAAAGGTAGTATTATTACTTTTAAAATTATTTAAGTCTAGTTTTTAAACTTTAAAAGCACCTTATAGTTTCTTTACTAATAGTTATATTATATATATAAGTATAATCTTTTTATTTATACTATTTAATTTAACTTGTAGTTATACTACTTTTATATATAATACAAGTAATTATTAAAAGAACGCTTAATAAGCTTTTAACTTAACTAATTTAACTACTATTTTATTATTTATAAATATTGTTTTAATTAGTATAAACTTTACTAGGCTTTTAAGTAATACTTATATAACTTTTATTATTTTTAAAGCCTTTAAAATAATTAATAATTTAGTTATTATAAAAAAAGAATTCTTTTAAATAGTTAATAAGAAGAATTTATTAATATAAAGGTATTTATAAAATTAGTATTATATACTACTATAACTAAGTAAAAAATAATATTAACTTTATAATAACTTAATTATATATATATAAGTATATAAAAATAAGAATAAATTCTTATCTCTTTTATTAAAAAGAAGTATAATAGTACTATATAAATATAAAAGATATTTATTAGTCTACTTATTTCTAGCTAATTATAAAGAACGTCTAAAGACCTCTTAAAGTCTACTCTTAATGTCCTAAAATAGCTTACTACTATTCTATCCTTTAACTAATTATAGTAGAGCGCTAGTAGATTAAACATTTAACTAGTTATAGAAGGACCTTGTAGAGACCCTAGACGGTTTGTACACAGTGCCTTAACTACGCTTAGTTATACGGCGTTTGTAAGTAATTCTTGTTAAAACTGTAAATTTTACTTTATTTAAAAAGAAATTTAATATAATAAAAAAGTGTATTTATTTTATACTAGTTAGTATAAACTAAATTAGCTATATAATATAATAAATTATACTAGTAAGTAAAATAAAGAAAAAACAAGCTATTATAAATAAAGACTAAAAAGGCTTTAAATACTAAGTTTTATTCTTTATTATAACTTTAAAAATATATCTTTTTATTATTTAAAAGCTAATTAATAATATAAGATAAAGTAAATATTAAGACTTTTAAAACTTTATAAATTACTTAGCCTTTTTTAAAATATAATTAAAAAAGAAGTTAAAAAAGGAGTAAGTATAAGTTTTATATATATAACTACTCTTAAGTATTAAAAAGGACTTATAAAAGCTTTTTATAATATTAAAAATAAAATAAAAATTAATTATATATATTAAAATTATATAAGATATATACTACTTATAAGGATAAGTATAAAGCCTTTATATAAGGTATATATATAAAAGTTAAGAAGGCTATAAAAAAGGCTATAAATACAGCTAAGATAAAAGAATATATAATAAAGATTTAAGTACTAATAATTATTATAGTAATTACTAAAGTACTTATAAAAAGTAAAGTTAAGAAAGAAAGAGCTTTTAAAATAAAAACCTTTAATAAGATAGCTATATTCTAAAGTATTATATTTATAATAATAATAAACACTTAGTTAATAAGTATTTAAATAAGAAAGAGATAGCTATAACTAAATTATTAAATATAAGTAAATAGTTAAAAAACTAAATAGTGTTAATAATAATTAAAACGTTAAAAATATAAAGGAGATTTTAGTAGTAAATATATTTTAATTTAAAATATAAATAAAAAATAAGTAATTAATTAATATAAAGTAAAATATAGTTATTATATTAAATATAATTAATAAAACCTTTATTAAAGAAATTAGTTTATAAGAAATAAGAGTAAGAATCTTAATATTAAAAGTATATAATAAGTAAATAATATATATAAGTAGTATATAAAAGGTACTACTATATTTAATTAATGTATAAGAATAAAGAAAGAATATAGTATAAGTTTATACTAAAATTAGTAGGCTACTTAATATAATAAAGCTACTTATACTTTTATTAATAACAATAATTAAAAAGTACTTAATATAGCTAAACCTAATAAAAACTAGTTAATAGTTTAAAGTAATAAAAAAGAAGATAAAAGTAACTATAACTAAGGCTTTTATTATATTAACTAAGTAAGAAAAAGTAATAGTATATATAGTAATAATAAGTATACTATTAATAAAAGAATTAAAGAAAGGATAAAGCAAGTTGCTTATATACTTAGTATATAAGTATAACAATGTTTTAAATTTTAATAATATTAAGACATTACTATTATACTATAATACTAACTATATTATTAATTAAAAAAAAAGGATAATAACTATTATATAAGGCTATATACCCTTTATTATAAAGAGAGTTAAAAGAGTTAAGAAGTTATTTAGTAAAAAGCTTAGCCTTTAAATATATACGTTCTTTAAAAAGTCTTAGTAGTGCCTTTATCTTATTTATACTAAAAAAGAATAAGAGCTTATAGTTATATATAAACTACTAAAGCTTAAATAAGGTAATAATTAAAAACTACTACTTATTACCTTTAATAGTAAAGATTATAAAGTATTATATAAAAATAAAATTTATTTTAAAATTAAATATTAAAAAGGCCTACTACTAAATTTAAATAAAAAAAGGTAATAAATAAAAGACTGCCTTTTAAACTTAATATTACTATTTTAAATATTTAGTCCTTCTTTTTAACTTAATTAATGTACTAATAACTTTTTAGAATTATATTAATAACGTATTAAAAAGGCTAGTAGACACTATTTATATTATATATCTTAATAATATTCTAGTCTTCTTAAAAATAAAGAAGGAGTATATATAGTACTTAGAAAAAGTACTAAGACGTTTAAAAAAGGCTTAGTTATATATTAATAAAAATAAATATAAATTTTATTAAAAAGAGGTAAAATTCTTAAGCTTTTAAATATTATATAAAGGCTTTATAATAAACAAGTGTTAAGTGTGTATAGTTATTAAATAGTCTAAACTAATATTTTATTAAAAAATTTAAGTCTTTTTAAAATTTTATAACTTTTATAAACGTTTTATTTAAGGCTACTTTTATATTATTATACTATTATTAAGACTATTAAAAAGAAGTAAAAATAGTAAAAAGCTTAGTAAAATATAACTAAATAATAAGGCTTATAAGGCTTTTAAGTAACTAAAGGCTAAATTTATAAAAGCTTTATTATTAAGATATTTTAAACTTAATAAGTTAATTTATATAAAAACTAATATATTAAACATAGTATTTAAAGTAATTATATTATAGTTTAATAAAAAAGGAAGATAGTATTTTATAACCTTTTAATTATATAAGTTATAAAGAATAAAACTAAACTATAGTACTTTAAATTAAAAGCTTTTAATTATAGTAAAAGCTTTTTATTAATAAAGATATTATTTAAATAGTAGTAAAGACGTTATAAAAGTTTTATTTAATTATAATAATCTTTATATATTTATATAGTAGTCTTAACTTAATAGTAAATAGGTTAAGTAAGTAATATACTTAACTCTTTTTAATTTTATTATTAAGTACTAATTTAAGTTAACTAACTTAATAAATATATTATTAAAATAGTTAAATTATATAAATAGTATAAGTTGTATAAACTTAATATAAAGCTTATATATAAATAGTATAACTATTAAGTAATACTAATATAACTATAAACTTAGTTAATATATAAATACTATTAATATTTTAAAAATATAAAAGAAGTTAAAGCTTTATATATATAAAATATATAAAAGGCTAATAAGTTAAAAAAGATTTTAATTAAAAGTATAAGGCTAATTACTTTAATAAAGCTATTATACTACTATTTTAACTTAAAAGTTAAAGTAATTATTTTAATATTAAATAAGAGACTAAAAAGCTTAATTTTATAATAAAACAATTTTACTATATAATTAAATACTATTAATTACCTTAAAAGTAATACTATTAATATAATAATATTAGTATAAAGTTTAACTATAATAAATATAAATAAAAGTGTTATACTTATTAAACTTTTATAATACTATATAATAGTAGCTACTTTTACTATATAACTTTTAAAGCTTAAGTTAAATAAAGAGTTATATAAGGTTATTATAGCTATTTAGTATAAAGATCTTTAAATATAAGCGTAGTTATAATACTTAACTTATATAAATAGTATATAAAGTAAATAGTTTATTATAATAAATAAAGTACTATTATATATAGCTTTAAGTAAAAAGTTATAAGTTATAATAAGCCTTTTTATATAAGGTAAGCTACTAAAGCTTTACTATAATAACTTATTAATTAAATATTTTAATATTATAAAAATAACTAAGCTATTATTTAAACACTTTTTTTAAAAAAAATATACTAAAAAATATAAAATAGTATATTATAACGTATTTAGTTTATTAAAAGTAAGTAATTTAAAAATATAAGCTATATAATAAGTTAAACTTACTTTTACTACTAAAAAAACCGTTTAAAAAGCTATTAATAAACTTAATTATAGGCTTATTAAAATTAATAAATAAAAATAGTAATAATATAAATATAATACTAGTTATAATAAACTACTTTATAAAATATACTATTTTTACTATAATAATTATAAAACTAACCTTTATTAACTTAATAAAAATTATATATTAAAAAGTTTTTTTATAATTTAAAAGAATATTAAAAAGTATTATATTAAATAAAGGCTTTATATTTATAAGCACTTTTTAGTTTAAATTTTATTATTATATAAAGATTAAATAAAGACTATTAATAACGTTTTACTTATAAATAAATAAATAAATAAAAAAAGTAAATTAAACGTTAAAGTAATACTTATACTACTTTATTATAAATAAATAAGTAAGTTAGTTATATTTATTAAACAAAGCTTAATATACTTATAATAACGTTATTAATACTATAATAAGCTACTCTTTTTTTAAAGCCTTATTTAATAAAAAATTAAACTTATTTATATAGTATAAAGACGTATTAACTATAAAGAAAGTATTAAAAGTAGTAATATAATAAAGTAATTTAGTATTATTAATAATACTAGTAGTAATACAATAAAGTAACGTAGTACTAGTTATAATAAAACAACTAAAGCGCCTATAAAAAATTAAAAATAGCCTTTAAAAATATTAAAAGTTTATAGTAAAAAGATAAAAACACTACTATAATAAAAACTACACCTTTAAAACGTTTTAAGTTAACAACCTAGTTAAACTATTTATAAAAAAATTTTATTTTAAATATAAGAAATTAATATTAAAATAAATAAAACCTTTATAAATACTAAGTGTAGTTAGTATATAAGCGTACTAATTAGCTTTATCTACTAAATACAACTATATATACAACGTTTTTTTAGTATTACTTTTAAAGCTATAAAAGTAGTGTATAGGTACTTAAGAACCTTTTTTAAGTATATTAAACTTAAAGGACTTAAAGTAAGAATAAAAGATAAAATAAGTAAAAGAACACTATTAAAAGATAAAAAAGGACTAATACTTAATTAAATAAATAGGCTAACTATTAAAATATAATAAATAAATAGTAGTATAAGATATAGGCTATACTTAAAGAGCTATTATAAAGTACTACTATAGTTACTATACAAGTAACGTAAAAACTAGTAAAAGAAAAAAGAGACTTTTAAAAAGACTATAATATAAGTAAAAAAAAAAAGATAACTAAAAGGTATAAGTAATAAAAAATTAATTTACTACTTATAACTAGTAATAGTCCTACTAAAACCTATTTACCTACGCTATATTCTAACTACCTTTAAAAAGGACAGCCTTAACGTCCTCTTAAAAGGATACTATAACAACTTAAATATAAATATAACTAAGGTCTTTAAATAACAATATTAATAAGTATAAGCTTAACACAAGCCTACTAAATAGTACTAACGCCTAATAGTACTACTCTATTAACTAAAGTTATAGGGCTACGCTTATACTCTTCTTTAAAGCCTATACCTTTAATATAACAACGTAAAAAAGCAACAAAACCCGCTATAAGGCATCTACTAGGCTACGCCTTACTATAAACGTAGCGTTATAGTTGTTAGCCTAAGCACTAGTACGCTTTATAATATAGAAAAGGTTAACTATGTCCTTAACTATTAATATAAAGACTTAAATATAGTTAATAAAGCCTAAATAATAAGATAAGGGCCGTACTTTATAATAGAGCTAATGTTTGCCCTTATACTACTAGTAGTAGGTACTAAAGGCTAAAGATAGTATATAGTTAAAGTGTAAAGCTAGTAGCAACTTTATTAATAACAAATATAAGAGGTGTTAAAGGTACTATATATACTTAGTACTAATAAGCACTTAGTATAACTATTAAAAGGGTAAACGTCTTAAATAGGTAAGATAATTACTAGGTAGATAAAAGGTTGTAAAGGGCTTAGTTAAGTAAGAAGAATAAAGGTTAATAAGCGGCCTATCTTCTAGGCTAGGTATAAGGGCTACTATAGTCTCTACCTAGTTTTAAAGGCTTAATAAAGGCAATATAGCCGTCCTAATAAATTATACTACTACTAGTACTATTAATATAGTAACTATTATTATTATAGTGTTTAATAAAGGGTCCTCTCTTTTATTCTTAACTAAGTCTTATATCTATAAGACTAATAAACTAGTAAGATAAACAGACTAAAAGTGTAAAAAGTGTATAGTTTATATAATAAGTAGAGTAGAAGCTACCTAATAAGTAAATCTATTTTTATTAAAATTAGCTAAGATTAATAAGTCTTAAATATAAACGTATACAACACAATTTAGCTAGTAATAAGCTAAATAGGCGGCCTAATAACAACTAAGTAAAGACGTAGCCTTATATAACTTATCTACTAAGACTATAATAGTATTAATACGCTTAAAAGTAGTAGGCTTATACTTAAAGGCAGCAGTTTTTTATTAAAAAGCTATAACAAGTAAAAGTAAAAATATAGAAAAATAGTAAGTCTACCTTATATCCTATTTACTTTATAATTTAAAATACTATTACTAACTATAAATAAAAATAGCTAAACTATACTATATAATACTATTTACAACTATATAATTAATACCTACTAGCCTAAAAGTACTAGTCTTAAAAAAGGCGTAATTATTATAAATAAGTAAGAAGGACGTTTATAAAGGTCTTATAAAAACCGTATATAAAAGTTGTACAAACTTTATAAATAATACAAATATATAATAGCTAATTAGATAAATAGTAAGCGTTATATAATCTACAAATATAAACAAGACCTATAAAGATGTATAGTAGTAGTCTACACTTAATTAAGTAGAGTAGTAGTAAATACGTACTTTATAATTAGTTAAATAACTATTAAGTCTAAAGGCTAAGGCCTAATTAGAACTAGTGTACTTAGTACTACCCTTATATAGCTAGTTTATCCCTTTTAGTAAATGTGGTAGGACAAGACTTAGTTCTTACACAATACTACCCCTGCCTTTGGCCCTCTACAAGCGATTACTTTACTAACGTAGTTATCTAGTCTATTTACTGTTATAAAATATTAATATTTTAATTTAGTAATAACTTTAAAAACGACTATATATAAGTTTAGTTTTTAACTACTTTTATTCTTTCTTTTTTTAGTTAATTAATATAAATATTAATAATTTTTTATAAAGATTTAAATAGTTAATAATTAAGTTAGCTTCTTTTAAGTTATAAGCTAAGCTATTTACCTTTATTAGGTTTATTATTACAGTTTTAATAAAAATTACTAATAAACGCTATATAACTAAGCATAGTTAAGGCACTATATATAGACCGTCTAAGGTTCTTACAAAGTCCCTTTATAATTAGTTAAATATATAATTTATAAGCGCTTTATTATAATTAGTTAAGAGATAGGATAGTAGTAAGCTATTCTAAGATACTAAGAATAAACTTTAAAAGGGTTTTAAGCGCTTTTTATAATTAGTTAAATTAAGTAGACTAATAAATATTTCTTATATTTATATAGTATTATTATACTTTTTTTTAATAAAAAGGATAAGAATTTATTCTTATTTATATATATATATATATATATAATTTAGTTATTATAAAGTTAATATTATTTTTTATTTAGTTATAATAGTATATAATACTAACTATATAAATTCTTTTATATTAATAAATTCTTTTTATTAACTACTTAAAAAATTCTTTTTTTATAATAACTAAATTATTAATTATTCTTAAGGCTTTAAAAATAATAAAAGTTATATAAGTATTATTTAAAGACTTTATAAAATTTATAATAATTAAAATAATATTTATAAATAATAAATAATAGTTAAATTAGCTATATTAAAGGCTTATTAAACGTGCTTTTAATAATTACTTATAATATATATAAAAATAGTATAGTTATAAGTTAAATTAAATAGTATAAATAAAAAGACTATACTTATATATATAATATAACTATTAATTAAAAACTTATAAAGTACTTTTAAAGTTTAAAAGTTAAACTTAAATAATTTTTAAAGTAAAAATATAGTTTTTATAGCCTTATTATATATTAATAATTAAGTACTATTAAAAGCTAATAGTTAAGTATATAACTTAAAGCTTAAACTACTTAAAAAATATAAAAATTTATTAACGTATTTATAGTAATAAAAGTAATATAAAGTAATTAAGTATATATTTAAATTAGTACTTTAATAGTACTTTTAAGATATTAATAAAATTAATATAATACTTTAGCTTATAAATAATGCTTTTTTTATTTATTAAAAGTAGTATTTTAATATATTATTAAAGTAAAAGTATATATTAAGCTTATACTTTTAAGATATTTTTAATACTTAGTTAAATATATTAATATTAAAAGTAAGAAATTTATTTAATACTATAGTAATATATTTAAAAAAATCTTATTAACTTATAAAATAAAGCCTTAGTAACTACTATATATATAAGCTTATTAAATAAAGATTAGTCTTTTACTTAAAAAATTTATAATAATTATAATTTATTTAAGACTAAGTAATAAAATTAAACGTAACTTAGTTATAAAAAGTATAACTTATACTACTAATTAGTACTAAATATTAAAGCGTATAAATAAACTTTAAAAGGATAGCTTTTTAAATAAGTAATAAAAAAAACTATATTAAATATAAAAAAAAAGAAGGAGACTTTTAATAAAAAACTAAAAAGGACGTATTTAAGATTTTATTAAAAAGCCTTTAAAGCTTAAAAGTTTAAGTAATTTATAAAATAGGTTTAGCCTAAAATAATATATTAAATTAAGTAATATTAATATTAAGTACTTTTATTATAGTAAAAAAGGCTATATTTTACTTATATATTTTAATAAATTAGTAAGTAAGCTATTAAAAAAGAACGTTTAAGTTAACTTTACTAAAATTAATAATAATAACAAATTTAGTAATAAAGGTAAAAAGGGTAAAAGTAAGAAAAAAGCTTAAGTAGCCTTAAAAAAATACTTTAAAATTATTAAACTTTATTTTAATTAGTAAAAGGCTATAAATAAATATTAAGAATATATAATTATATAAGGTATTACTAATTATATATTCGTATTAGAGTTTTTAATACGTATACACACTTAAATTAAAATAGTAGATTACGTCTATATAAGGACAGTCCTCCTCCCTTCTATTTAGTCTTTTATTAAGCGTCTAAGAAATATACTTATTTTCCCTTACTATAAGCCTTACTTATTTAACTATTTAAATTACTATACATAGCTTAACTCTACACCTCTTATAAAGACGTATTTCTTATAATAAAAGAATAAGTTATTATAAGTAGTAATTACTTTATATTTATTAATTTAAACTATAGTAGTAAGATTAATATAATAAACTAAAAATTTATAAAAGTACTAGGTTTATTAAAGTTTATAAAGCTTTTATTACTTATATAAGTACTTAGTAACTTAAAGCTATAAGTTTATAATATATAAGTAGTTATAATTTAACTACTAAACACTAACAAAAAAAAATAGTAAATTACTTATTATTATATAAAACTAGACTATACTAATAATAATATACTAGTACTTTTAAGTATTTTAACTTTATTAAATAAAAAGATATTATTATACTTTACTAATAAAAAGTAGTAGTTTTATAAATTAAAGGTTAAACTAGTAAAGACCTTTTAAAAAGGTATAATAAATACTACTACTTATTATATATTAATATAAGTAAAGGAATTTATTAATTTTTTAAATAAAAAACCTTAAAAAGACTATAAAAGGCCTATTGAGTGTGGAACTACCTACCACACATATATAACCACATACACTACTAACAACTGTCATAGTACGTAGAATAGCGTAGGGAGGGACCATTGACTGATCAGTCAATGGTCCCTCCTCCTATGCCATGCTCTATGAGCGGCTTGCTAGCAGGCAGGGACGGAGGGAGACGCACTTGTGGGCGTCACACGTAAAACTTGTGTAGCTGATTCTGTCTATTAAATTCCTTGCTATCTGTCTGTCTTTCTAGTGGCTACGTCTCGTCTACTTATACCTTTTAAAGTAGAGGGTGTCGAGGCAAAGCCTCGACCTAATTTGCCCCCTATTTTAAGTACGGGTGCCGTGACATTAGTTGCGGTACGTACTCTGCACTCACTATAAAAATACTATTTAAGCTTTATAAATATAAAAACGTATTCTTTATAAAAAATACTACTAGCCTACTAATTTACTAAAGTATAAACTATATAATTAACCTACTATTTAAAATATAACTATTATATAAAAGACTATACCCTTTATTTTAAAAAAAGCTTATTTTACTTTAAAAGTACTTATAAAAAGTATTATAAAAAGGATAAATTTAAAACTTAAAAAGCCTTATAAGCTCTTTAGTTTTATTTATACTAAAGTATAATAGTACTTTATAACTATATATTAATTATTATAAACTAAATAAAATTATAATAAAGAATTAGTATTCTTTACTTTTAATTTTTAAGATTTTAAATAAGACTAAAGGCTACAAAGTTATTTTAACTATAAATATAAAGGATACGTTTAGTAGAATATAAATATATAAAGGAAATAAGTAAAATACTATATTTAAAACGTAGTATAGTTATTATAAGTATTTAATAATACTTTTTAAGCTAATTAACGCTTTAATAACCTTTTAAAGTTATATTTATAAAGCGTTTAAAGGCTTAGTAAATAAGATTTATATTATTTACTTAAATAATATTTTAATTTATTTAAAGAATAAAAAGGAGTATATAAAGTACTTAAAGTAAGTATTAAATTAACTAAAAAAAGTAAGGTATAAAGGTATTTATAAGGTTAGTACTATATATTACTATAACTAAGTAAAAGATAATATTAACTTTATAATAACTAAATTATATACGTATATATATATAAAGATAAGAATAGATTCTTATCCTTTTTATTAAAAAGGAGTATAGTAGTACTATATAAATATAGAAAATATTTATTAGTCTACTTATTTTAACTAATTATAAAGAGCGTTTAAAGACCCTTTAAAGTTTACCCTTAGTGTTTTAGAATAGCTTACTACTATTTTATCTTTTAGCTAATTATAATAAAGTATTAGTAAATTAAATATTTAACTAATTATAAAGAGACCTTATAAAAACCTTAAACAATTTATATATAGTACTTTAACTATACTTAGTTATATAGCGTTTAATAGTAATTCTTATTAAAACTATAATAATTATTTCCTTTTCTCTTTAAAGTTACTTTTAACTTTTACTAATAATAAAGTAACTAAGAAAAAAACTTAGTAAAATAAAAGTGCCTTAATACTTATAAAATAGTTATTATATTATATTATTTATATTTATATATAGTAGTAGCCTATATAATAAAGCTTATTACTAATATATATTAAGTATAATAAATTTACTTTTACTTTATTTATAATAAAATTTACTTTATTATATAAATATTATAAGTTTGTTTTTATTTACTTATAAAGTAAATTTTACTATATTATATAAATAGTACTTACTTCTTACTTTTTATATTACTAAAATTTATTATAATAAGTAGTACTTTTAAAGAAAAAAGTAGGAATTATAAGGCTATTATTAAATTATAATAATACTAATAGCCTAATAAGTAATTAAATAGTTTAAAGACTACTTAATTTTTAATAATAGCTTACTATTTAGCCTTTTATTTATAATATAGACCTTTCTTAAGTATTTTAAAAAGACCTTTATACTTTAGACCTTTAATAAGGTTAAAGGTAAGGATAAGCTTATTATAAAGCGCTTATATATATAAGAACTAATACTAGCTCTTATACTTAAACACTTACTTTTTATTAACGCCTTAGTATATATATTAAGTATTAAACAGTCTATTTTTACCTTTATACTAAGTAATACGTCATAAAAGGCTTTTTAGTTGTTATATAATATAGTTATATTAGTAATACTAAAAGTATTACCTTTCTTTATTTTACTTATTAGTAAGGCTTAAAAGCTAATAACGCCTATACTAGTCTAGCCTTTAGCTATACCTTAAACGCCTAATCTATTAAGACGGATACTTTTAATAAGCTCTTTAGTAGGCCCTTTACCTTTTCTTAATAAGTTTATATAAAAAATACGTCTTTATAAAAGGCGTAGAGTTAAGCTACGTATAGTAATCTAAATAGTTAAATAAGTAAGGCCTATAGTAAGAGAAAATAAATGTATTCCTTAAATACTTAACAAAAGACTAGATAAAAGGAAGGAGGACTGTCCTTATATAGACGTAATCCGCTATTTTAATCTAGATATATATATATACTAAAAACCTTAATACAAATATATAATTAGTAATACCTTATATAATTATATATTCTTAATATACTCTTTTAAACTTAACTAAGTTATTAACTTATTAACTTATTAAGTTTATATTAAAAGGGTTTTTTATTATTTTTTATAGTAGTAAAGGCTTGTTATTAAAAATTTAACTATAGTCTTTAGTTAAATTAGTTTTTTATAATGTACTTTGTTTTTTATATATTAAAATAAAAAAGTAAAAGTTATTTAAATCTTTATTTACCTTTATAACTATTATAAGCTAAATTAAGTCTTTTAGTATTAAGTACTTTAAAAAAATAAAAAATAAATAATAAGAACTTTATTAAGCTTTATTTTATTAAACTATATTAAAGTTTAGTTAGTTAAGTTAAGTAGTATTATAATACTTTAAAATTTTATAAGTAAATAACTTTTAACTAGTACTATTTTTTAATTTATAAAAAAACCTTTAAAAAAAAAACTTATAATAATTTATAGTTTAAAAAAGTGGTTTAAAAAGATAAATTCTTTTATAATTAACTATAAATTTATAGTTAAAGCGTCTTTTACCTACTTTAACTTATTTTTTAATACTAGCTTAGTTAAAAAGTTAATTAGCTGTTTTTTATTAAGTATATAAACTATTTTTAAACGTTTTATATTAAGCTTGTTTTTAATTTAGTAATAAGTAATATTTATATACTTAGTTTTATTATAAAAAGTACTAGCTTTAAATAAGTTTATAGTACTTTTATTATTTATTAATAAAGTAAAGATTACTTTAGTAATATCTTCTTTTTTATTACTTATATATTTTAATAAATAATTTATTAAGCTTTTTAAGTACTTAGCCTTTTTACTAGCTTTTTTAATAGCTATATATTCTACTTTAGTATTATTTAAAGTAACTATGTCCTACTTTTTTAATAACTAACTAAGTAGATTATTACTTAGTAGGTAAATATAACTAGTAGTACTTTTTTTATTATTTAAATTAAAAGTATAGTTTAAATTAAAATAAATGTTAAGTATATAATTAGTACTAGCCTTATAAGTAATACCTAGTCTTAGGTACTTATTTAAGTAGCTTTAAATATAGTCTAGTATATTAAAATGCTTTTAGTTTAAATTTAAAAAAAAACTTAAACATTTTTATAATAGTAAAAGTAATATTATACTTAGTTTTTAAAGTTAAATATAGTAAAAACCTTATTTACTATTAATATAGTTTTATTTTAGCTAGTAAGGCTTTAGTCCTTTAATTTTTAACTAGCTTATAGCTTAGTAAATAGGGTGTATTTCTATATCTTATTTTTCCTTTATAAAAGCGTTAAATTATATTTAACGTATACTTCTTTAAGTCTATAGTTAATAAGTCTTTATTAACCTTAGTAAAATTTATATTTAAAAAGGTCTATACTAGTTCTAAACTCTTTATTTCTAGCCTTTTATTTAGCTTAGAAATTAGTCTAGTTATAAACTTAATATTAGGACTTATTACTATAAAGTTATTAATATAATATAATAAGAAAACCTTTTTAGTTTTATATAAAAATAAGCCTTTATTATAAGGAAAGACTATAAAGCCTTCTTTTATTAAAATATTTTTTAAGTGCTTATACTATAGTCTAGATGCTTGTTTTAGGCTGTATAAGGCTTTATTTAGTAGATAGACTTTATAACTATTAGTCTTAAAGCCTATAAGCTGTTTAACGTATATAGTTTTATTTATTTTTCTATATAAAAAAGCGTTTTTTATATTGTATTAGTTTAAGTCTTAGCTGTTATTAATAGCTAATAAAAAGACTAATCTATACGTTTTAAGGTAGTAAGTTGTACTAAAGGTTTCTAAGTAGTTCATATTTAATACCTAGCTAAAGCCTTATACTATCTATTTAGCCTTATAATGTATAAGTACGTTTTTATTGTTTATTTTTAAAGTGTATACTTATTTACCCTTTAAAACGTAACCGTCTTTAAATAGGTTAACTAAAGTATAAGTGTTTTAGCTTATTAAAGACTTAATTTTATCCTTTATAACTTTTAACCACTTATTTTTATTAGAGCTAGCTATAGCTTGTTTATAAGTATTAGGCTTATTTTTTAAATTAGTAAAAAGAATAGTAGCTTTTAAGGCTTTTAAATCTTTTAGTACTATAATAGTGTTTTTTATATAAGTTTTATATATTTATATATATTCTTTAGTTAAAGTAAATAGTTTTATAACTAGTCTAGCCTTATTTTTAGTATTTATTTTTAAGGTTGTTTTTATTTTTAATCTATTAAGATTTAATTTATTTAGCTACTATTTAATTTTATAAACCTTAGGCTTAGTACTACTATAATTATTAGAATTTTCTACGTTTAATAGTATAGCTATTATTATACTAGCGTTATTTTTTAAAAAGGTATTATTAATAAACTAATTTATTTAGTTTTTTAACTTTTTTATATTAAGCCGGTTTTTTTCCTTTTTTATTATAAAGACGTTTTTAAACGTAATTATTTACTTTATTTTAAGGTTATATACTAAGTAGTATTTAGTATTTAGTATATATTCTACTAAAATCCCTTTTATACTCTTAAAGCTTAATTTAAACTTAAAAGGGTCTTTATTTAAGTAATAAGTAGTAAAACCTATAGTTTTTAAGTAAGTTAAATTAAGTTTTACTTTATTTAGCTTTTTATAAAGTAATAAAAACTTTAATAAGCTATAAGGTGTTATATTATATAACTTTACTACTATTTTTACTAACTATTCTTAAAGTAATTTAAGTAGCTAATTTTCCTTAGTATTAAAAAAGTAAAGTATTTTATTTATTAAAGTTTAGTTAATCTTTTTAATTATACTATTACTTTCTTTAGTATAAGCAAGTGTTAGTATATAGTATATATCCTTTTTATTTAAGTAGGCCTTAAAGTTCTTATTTAGGTATTTTATACTATTATTTATTTAAAGAAACTTTATTTTATTATTTTTAGTATTATTTTTAACCTTATACTTATAAAGCTTAAAAGCTTTTAAAGTGTTTAATTTCTTTTTTAATAAGTAAAAGTCTAAGTACTTAGTTTTAAAGTTTAAAAAGGTAATAAAATACTTATAACTTTAAAAAGTTTATAATAAAATAGGTTTATATATATTAAAGACTACTCTTTTAAAGTATGTATAGTCTTTATTAGTAAAGCTATTCTTATATATCTTATTTTTTAACTTACTTAGTAGGTAGGCTTTATAGTTAAGAACTAATTCTTTTACTTCTTTAGTTAAGTCTGTTTTTAAGTTATTTTATTTTATAACCCTTTTTAAATTAACTAGTTCTATATATTCTAGTCTTTAATATAGTAGTTTAAGGCTGTTTTTATTCTCTTAGTTATTAATAGCTATAAAAGCTTGTTCTAGTTTTAATACCTTTTCTTTAGTAATATATAAATTATTACTATTAGTAGTATAAGTAGTAGTTAAAACTATATTTTTATTTTACTTATTTTTTATATATAAAACTGCTTTTTTACTTATTATAACTAATTTAATAGTAGTAAGCTTTCTTAAACTTATTAAATTATAGCCTATTTTAAGTATATATAAATAGTTAGTAAGTTTTTTAGTTATTTTTATATTTAAAAATTAAACTAAGACGTTTTTTACTCTTTTAACCTTTAAAAACACTACTTTTCCTTATTTAATAGTAAAGTCTTTATAAGTAAGGTTAATAAATAAATTTTTATTATTAATAGTATAATTAGTAGCCTTTATATTAACTATAAAAGGTATAAAAAAATTACTATTTAATAGAATAATCTAGTCTTTATTTTTATTTTTATTTTTACTTAAAGCTTTTTTATTTTTATTTTTATTACTATTTATACTATTTCTAATTTAAACAACTAATATAACTATACTTAAATTTATTATTAAGTAGTCTTTTTTATAAGGTTTTTTAAAAGGGGTAGTTAAACTTATATTAAAGTTTAAATTTATTATATTAGTCTTTTTATTAGTTAATAATAATAATAATAATAGTAAAAGTAACCAAGGTAGTAAAGAGAGTATATTAAATATTAGTTTAGTCTTTTTAGTACTAATAAGTACTTTGTTCTTTTTTTTTTATTTTTTATAGTTAAATAAAGAAATAAAATAAATAAATAATATATTTTTTTTAGTCTTTTTAGTTCTTTTTAAAAAGAAGTATAAATTAAATTAATAGTTTAGTTTTTTATAGTATAAATAAAAAGATTCCTTTTTATTTTAAAATATAACTTTAAATATAATAGTTTAGTCTATTCTTTTTTATTTTAAACCTTTTAGTTTAAAACTTTTTTTAATTTAACTAAACTAACTAAATAAAATAGTATTTTCTTTATCTTTATCTTTATTTTATTATTTTATACTATATAACTTTAACTTTTTATTTTTTTTTAATATACTTTATAAAAGTGTATTAATTAAAATAGTTTCTTTTTAAAAAGATATAGTTATACTAGTAATAAATAATTTAAAAGCTTTATAGTTAAGCTTATAAAGAATAAAACTAGTTAAAAAAGTAGTAAATAGTATTAACTTTTTTATATTTATTTTATTAAATAAGTATTAAACCTTTTTAATAAATTTTTAAACACTTTTTTTAGTTTTATATATTAAATTATTAAAAAACTTAATAATTATATAATTAGTATTAAACCCTTTTTTATAATAAAATTTTTTTAGTATTTTTTAAATTAATAAAGTACTAGTAATATTAAATAACTAGTAAAAAAGACTATTTAATATATAGTTTCTTATATAAGCTAAGGCCTTTTAATTATACTAAATCCTTTTTCTAGTATTCTTTTTTTTAAAGTAGTTTATAATAACTTTATTTATCCTTTTAAAATAAGTATTTAAGTAGTTATAAACTAAAGCCTTTTTTAAGTTTATAATATTTAGGCTAGCTTAAAAGCGTACTAACTAAGTTATATAGTTTTATTCTTTTTTTAAGTAATTTTTTAAGTTAAATATAATCTTAACTATTTTTTATAAATTAAAAAAAAGTAAGTACTAAATAAAAATTTAGATATATTACTAAAAATCTACTAAAAAATTTATTAAAAATACTATTGTATAAAAGAAAAGAAGGAGATTTAAATAGTATAACTTTTATACTAATTAAAAGGTTATTTATAAAGAAAAAAGAAAAAGAAAAAAGTAAGTAAAAAGATTTTATTATAAAAAAAGAATAAAAAAATAAAGATATTTTTAATAAGTATAAACTTCTTTAATTCTTTAAAAAATTAAATAAAAAGGACTAAGTAGTTAATTAGTAATTAAAGTTTTCTTTTTTTTTAAAAAAAAAAGAAAAAAGAAAGTAAAGAAAAATAAGTAAAAAATAAGTAAAAATAGTATATAGTAAAAAGTTACTACTATATAAAAAATACGTTTTTATAAAAAGTATAAAGTTAAGCTATATATAGTAATTTAAATAGTTAAATAAGTAAGGCCTATAGTAAGAGAAAATAAGTATATTTCTTAAATACTTAATAAAAGACTAAATAAAAGGGAGGAGGACTGTCCTTATATAATGTTACGGACAGGCAGGGAGGGCGTCTACGAAGGTCTCACGAAGACCGCGCGCAGGAGGCGCGCAGACTTTACAGACGATGCGAATGCACGATGGCTAATCAGACAGATGGCGGGCGTCACCTGACCTACGGACATGGGCAGGACCTGCGAGGATGCGCGGTAGTGGTCCGTGCTCGATTAAGTGGGGCAGCTATAGATGCGCGCTCTGTGATTGGCCAAATAGCTGTTAAGTCCGAAGGCTAAGGCCTAATCGGGACTAGTGTAATTAGTACTACCTCTATATAGCCAGTCTGTCCCTTTCTACGAATGTGGAGGGACAAGACTTAGTTCTTGCGCAATACTACCCCTGCCTTTGGCCCTCTACGAGCGATTACTTCACTGACGTAGTCACCTGGTCTATCTACCGTCACATATAAACGTAATCTGCTATTTTAATTTAGATATGTATGCGTACTAAAAACCTTAATACGAATATGTAATTAGTAATATCTTATGTAATTATATATTCTTAATAAATACTAATAGCTTAATAAGTAATTAAATAGTTTAAAGACTACTTTTTTATAAAGAATAACTACTTATTTAACCTTTTATTTAAAATATAACCCTTTTTTAAATACTTTAAAAAGGCTTTTATCCTTTAAATACTTATTAATACTAAAAATAAAAGTAAGCTTATTCTTAAGCCTTTTTATATATAAAAGCTAAAGCTAGCCTTTATACTTTAATACTTACTTCTTACTAATGCTTTAGTATATATATTAGGCGTTAAATAGACTATTTTTACCTTTATATTAGGCTTTATACTAAGCAAGGTTTTTTAATTACTATATAGTATAATTATACTATTAGTACTAAATATATTACTCTTAACTACTTTTTTTACTACTATAGCTTAAAAGTTAACAACGCTTAAGCCTATATTTACGCTTATAACATTTAAACTAGTAGTATAAACGCCTTTAACAAGCTTCTTAATATGCCCTTTACCTTTCTTTAATAAACTAGTTAGTAGCTTTAAAAGCCTACTTTATTAACTAAGTAAGTTATTAGTCCTATAATCCTTAAACAAGTATAAAAACTTAAATAATAAAGACTTAAATAATAAAGACATAGATAATAAGGATAATAGTATAAGCCTTAAAAATAAGTCCTTTACTAGCCTTAAAAGCAACTTTAAAGAAGATTTTAAAGACAAGTTAAACTTAAAGCCTAGCCCTTTTAAAGCTTATAAAAAGCCTATAGCCCCTTTAGTAGTACCCTTACTTATTCCTTTATTTAAGTAGAGTAAGGACTTAGGTTACTTTTAGCCCTTTATTAATAAACTAGTATACTAAAGCTATCTTAATACTTAAGTAAAAAAGTTAGTAAATAAGCCGTTTAAGTTGCCTTTTTTAGTATAGTGCCTTAGCTTTTAAAAAGGTAGTAGTTATACAAATAAGGAGTATACTAATACGTATTATATATTAGTAAGTGTTTTATTTATTATTTACTAGCCTAATTATACTAATAAAATAGTTTTTTATATTAATAATAGGCTATTTAGCTAACTTTAATAAGTAGGCCTTAGTTATAGCCTACTTAAAAAACTAAGAAATTTTTAAAGAAATAGCTTTTACTACTACTATTAAGTAGTTTAAGAAACTGCTTAAAGTCTAACCTTTATAACTATAAACTATTATATAAAGTATAATAAGCTATATAGCCTTAAAGTAATATATATATATATATCCTTTTAACCTTTAACTATTATTAACTAGTTTTAAGTTATTTAAAAAGTATAAAGCTATTATTTATATATACTATATATTATTAAGTAAATAAGGCTATAACTACCTTTTATACTTTAAGCTAGGTATAAGTTGTTTTACTACTATTTTATACTTATAATATAAGTTATTATAAGTACTAGTAGTTAAAATACGCCTTTATTTACTATTTTTATACTAAAACGTAGTTATTAAGCTACTTTCCTTTTTAAGTTATAAGTAAACCCTTTAAAATCTTTTTATAATAGTTAAGTATATTATTATTTTTTTATAATTTTTTATTATATTTTTATAATTTTTATTATTATAGTAATATTATATTACTATACCTTTTTACTAAACCTTTTTTAGTCTTTTTTTCTTTTTTTTATAAAGACTTTTAAATTTATTTTAATATTAATAAACCTTCTTTTTTATATTTTTTACTACTTTTTTATAATAATTAGTATATTTATAACTACTATAACAACTTCCTAGTCATATTTAAAAGGCTATCTTTTTTACTATACTAACTTTAAAAATAGCCTATACAGTTTTAATATACCTTTTTTTTACTTTAAAAGTAAAAGTTTAATAGTTAAGTTATAAAAATAAGCTTATAAAATAAAGTAAAAGGCTTTCTACCTTTTTTTAGCCTTTTTATAGTTATAACTATAACTACTTATACTATAAATAACTATTAAGTATATATACCTTAGTACTTTAATTAAGTTGTTTTTAAGTTATCTATATTAACTATTTTATTTAAACTATTTATAATAAATTTAAATACTTACTTCTTATAAGAAGATATACTATCTAGTTTTCTTATAAATTCTTTAAGTTTTTTTAAAACACTACTTTTAATAAAAGTAGCAACTTTTTAACGTAATAAAAATAAGTAATCTGTTTAGTCTTACTCTCTTTTATAGTTAAAATAACGTAATAGGCTATTAGCTAAATTTTTATTACTTAGTTAATACTTAATTTTAAAATTAAATAGTAATAAATATATATACTAGTACGCTTAATAATAATTTAAATTTATTTACTATAAAAACGCTTATAAGTTAGTATAGTTAGTCAAGACCTTTATACTTTTAACTTTTTTTAAGTACTAATACTATTCTTTAAAGGATATAATAATTATTATTAACTTTTAATTAAGAGTACTATAGTATAGCTTTACACCTTTTAGCTTTTAAAACTAAAAAGCTACTAAATACTAAATACTTATATTATTTAGTTAAAATAGTATTCTTACTAATATAAAAGTAAACGTATTAGTCTTTATACAAACTAAACGTTATAAGTTATAATACTTTAATAATAACGCTTTTATAAACGCTTACTTTAGCTATTAAAATACTTAGTCTTTATAAAGCCTTTATAAAGGTCTTTTAAGCTTTTTACTCTTAATTAAGCCCTTTAAGTACTTTATTAATAATTAGGCCTTATTAGTAAAATAATAAATAAATTAGTAATAAAAATTATAAAAACTAATAAATACTTAAATATTATAATAAGTCTTAAGCGTTTACTACTTTATAACTGTTTTAACTTATATAAGGTTTATATAAACTTTATTAAGAAATAGTAAAAAGCTTAGAAAAGATACTTCTTTTTTATAAAACTAGTACTTTTTTTAATTAATAAATAGCCTTACTTTTCTTAGTTAATTTAATACTTATTTTAAGTACTTTATATACTTCTTTTTATTTTTTAAATAAATTAAAATATTATTTAAGTAAATAATATAAATCTTATTTATTAAGCTTTTAAACGTCTTATAAATATAACTTTAAAAGGTTACTAAGGCGTTAATTAGCTTAAAAAGTATTATTAAATACTTATAGTAGTTATACTACGTTTTAAATATAGTCTTTTACTTATTCCTTTTATATATTTATATTTTACTAAACGTATTTTTTATATTTATAGTTAAAAGAACTTTATAGCCTTTAGTCTTATTTAAAATCTTAAAAATTAAGAGTAAAGAGTACTAATTTTTAACTATAATCTTATTTAGTTTATAGTAATTAATATATAGTTATAAAGTACTATTACGTTTTAGTATAAATAAAACTAAGAAGCTTATAAAGCTTTTTAAGTTTTAAATTTATTCTTTTTATAGTACTTTTTATAAGTACTTTTAAAGTATAATAAGCTTTTTTTAAAATAAAAGGTATAGTCCTTTATATAATAGTTATATTTTAAGTAGTAAATTAATTATATAGTTTATACTTTAGTAAATTAGTAGGCTAGTAGTATTCTTTATAAAAATACGTCCTTATATTTATAAAGTTTAAGTAAAACCTTTATAAGCTTTTTATAGTTTTTTTAAGACTTTTTATTTAAAAGGTTAATAAATTTCTTTATTTATACTAATATATAATAAGTAGTAGTATTTATTATACTTTTTTAAAAGGTTTTTATTAACTTAATCTTTAATTTATAAAACTACTACTTTTTACTAATAAAGTATAATAATATTTTTTTATTTAATAAAGTTAGTATATTTAAAAATACTAATATATTACTATTAATATAGTTTAGCTTTATATAATAATAAGTAATTTACTATTCTTTTTAGTTAGTATTTAATAGTTAAATTATAACTACTTATACGTTATAAACTTATAACTTTAAGTTACTAAGTACTTATATAAGTAGTAAAAGCTTTATAAACTTTAGTAATTTTAATATCTTTATAAATTTTTAATTTATTATATTAATTTTACTATTATAGTTTAAATTAATAAATATAAAATAATTATTACTTATAATAACTTATCTTTTTATTTATAGCCTTTTACTAATTAAAATAAAGTTTAATAATCTTAAAGTATTTTTTTAAAAGCTACTTAAGCTTTTTTTTTACTTTTACTCTTTTTACTTTTATTACTAATATTATTATTATTATTAACTTTAGTAAAGTTAATTTAAACGTCCTTTTTTAATAGCTTATTTACTAATTTATTAAAATATATAAATAAAATATAGCCTTTTTTATTATAATAAAAATACTTAATATTATTACTACTTAATTTAATATAACGTTTTAAGCTAAATATATTTATAAATTATTTAAACTTTTAAGCCTTAAAAGCTTTATAATAAGAGTTTAAATACTTTTTTTTTAGTTTTTTATTAAAGGTCTTTTTTTCCTTTTTTATATTAAATATAGTCCTTTTTTACTATTTATTTATAAAGTTATTCTTTTAAAGTTTATTTATATACTTTAATACTTAGTACTAATTTATAATATAAGTTATATTTTTTATAATAAGGTTATATTTAATTTTATTACTTAGTTTTATATAAACTATAACTACTATAAATTTTTTAAGTAAAGAACTAATCTTTTTTTTAATAAGCTTATATATATATAATAATTATTAAAGCTTTATTTTATAAATTAGTAAGATTTTTTAAAATATATTATTATAATACTAAATAATTTTTTTACTTTTAATATTAATATATTTAACTAAGTATTAAAAATATTTTAAAAGTATAAGCTTAATATTGTTACTAGTAAAAAGCACTATAAAAAAGGAATATCCTATAGTTTTTAAATAGACAATACAACCAACTTTACATCTACATATTTTTTTACTAACATATAAGAATTACACAGAATTATTAATATATCATAGTTATTTGCTTTATTTGTTTATTTCCTTTATTTAAAGTGTATACACTAAGGACAATATATAGTTATTATTAGTGTATTTCCTTCTACATTAGTAAACTAGTACGTAATAAATATATACTCTTACTTTAATAACGTATTAAAAAACTACTTTTAATAAATAAAAAAAGCTTTATTTATAAGTTAAAGTATTATATTAATTTTATTAATATTTTAAAAGTATTATTAAAGTATTAATTTAAATATATACTTTATTACTTTATACTACTTTTATTACTATAAATATATTAATATATCTTTATACTTTTTAAATAGTTTTAACTTTAAATTATATATTTAATTACTTACTTTAAATAATACTTAACTATTAATATATAATAAGGCTATAAAGATTATATTTTTACTTTTAAAATTGTTTAAGTTTAATTTTTATATTTTAAAAGTCTTTTATAAGTCTTTTATTAATAATTATATAATATATATAAATATAGTTTTTTTATTTATATTATTTAATTTAACTTATAATTATACTACTTTTATATATATTATAAGTAATTATTAAAATATATTTAATAAGCTTTTAATATAATTAATTTAACTATTATTTTATTATTTATAAATATTATTTTAATTAATATAAATTTAATAAAGTTTATAAGTAATACTTATATAACTTTTATTATTTTTAAAGCTTTAAAAATAATTAATAATTTAATTATTATAAAAAAATATTTTTTTTAAATAGTTAATAAAAAAAGTTTATTAATATAAAAGTATTTATATAGTTAGTACTATATACTATTATAACTAAATAAAAAATAATATTAACTTTATAATAATTAAATTATATATATATAAATATATAAAAATAAAAATAAACTTTTATTCTTTTTATTAAAAAAAAGTATAATAGTACTATATAAATATAAAAGATATTTATTAGTCTACTTATTTTAACTAATTATAAAAAGCGCTTAAAAACTTTTTAAAGCCTACTCTTAATATCTTAAAACAGCTTACTACTATCTTATTCCTTAGCTAATTATAATAGGACGTTAGTAGATTAAATATTTAACTAATTATAAAGGGACCTTGTAGGAACCTTAGACAGTTTATATATAGTGTCTTAACTATGCTTAGTTATATAGCGTTTATAAGTAATTCTTGTTAAAACTATAATAAAGGTATAGTAAAATGTAGCTATTGTTAGACAATCTTAAATTTTACTATAAATAAAGAATATCTTTTTAACCTAGATAAAAAACAATTAACTAATTATATTTATTTATTTTTATTAAAATATTAGAATTTTATAGAATTATTAACATTGTATAGTTTGCTTTATTTGTTTATTTCCTTTATTTAGGGCGTTTATACTAAGGGCGATATAGTGTATTTCTTCCTACGTTAACTATATAGGCGTGTAATAGTAGCAAGGGTGTTGTTTAGAAATATAAGTTATTAATATATTTAGTATAATAAGATAAAGTTTATAAAGTTTAAAAAGGACGCCTTTTACTTTTAACTGTAGCGTATTATTAATAATTTTCTATACTATATCTAGCTTCCCTACTTACTATTTTAAAAATCTAAATAACAATGATTTTTAATTACGTATATAACTAGTATGATTAATATTTTTTATTAATATTTAAATTTGTTTTTAAAAGTGTTAAATATTTAAAGAGATTAGATTTTACTAGTTTACTACTATATATAAATTATATTAAAATATAGCTAAAGACTTGTTAGACGCCAATGTATAGAGTTATTTAGTCCTTCTTTTATATCTTTAAGCTTGCTAATATAATTACTAGCTGTTTTAAAGTCGTATTAGCTAATACTTTTTTCAATATAAACCTTTATATCGTAGAAGGAGCCTGTTTACACGCCCTTTACATTAGTAAATATGTCATGAATAGCTCTATTCGGAAGACTAATCGACTCTCGCGGTTTACTCGGCATGATCTTGCCGACATGGCTGCGGCGGTGCCCTCGTGCCCGCTGCGTGTTGTGGCGCATATTGATCTAGACGCCTACTACGCGCAGTGCGAAATGCTACGGTTGGGTATACCAGATGACACGCCTTTAGCTGTTCAACAATGGTAGGCGGTTAATTTTCTCATCTAGCTCTGGGGTACTCTTATTGATATGGGGTTCATCACAGGCACAGTCTCATTGCTGTGAATTACCCGGCGCGTGCCTTTGGGATTAACCGCATGACCAACGCTGTCGACGCCCTGAAACTCTGTCCATCGCTTGTACTGCAGCATGTTGCTACGTGGAAAGAAGGCGAGCCCCAATGGGCCTATCATCCTGATGCGGAAAAGGCTATGAGCACACACAAGGTCTCGTTAGAGCCCTACCGTATCCACTCGCGTCAGATACAGGAGGTCATCAAAGAGTGTCTTCCAAAAGGTCGTTGTAGTATAGAAAAGGCCGGTATTGACGAAGTCTTTCTTGACCTCTCTACCTGCGTATATGATGTGTTGTGTGATCACTATCCTCAGCTTTCCGAGCTTGATCATCCCGGCGATCAGCCGTTATTCTACCCACCTTTTACTAATGCTAACATAAATTGGGCGGCCACTGGAAGTGGCGTAATTCATCCTGAGATTGTACATGGAGAGGCAGGAGGTGACGGGAAAAAAGAGGGTGAGTTGAGGCAAGGGGAGGGAGGATGGGTTCCTGAGGACGTTGACTGGGACGACATTGCAATGATGGAGGGTGCGCGTATTGTTCAGGCTGTGCGGGCAGCTATTTTTGATCGTCTGCATTTCCGCTGCTCAGCAGGCATCGCCTCGAACAAGCTACTGAGCAAGCTAGGTTCGAGCCAACATAAGCCAAATCGTCAAACCATTATCCGTCCTCGCGCCGCCTATTCCTTCCTGGCTAGTTTACCATCCGTCACACGTCTGCGCGGTCTCGGTGGCAAGCTAGGAGATCGCATCGTCAACACGTTTGACACCCAGTCGATTGCAGAATTGCAAAGCATTCCACTAGTCGAGTTCCAGCGGCGATTTGGCAGCAGCGTCGGTGATGAAGATAATGGAAATCTGTACCAGATGCTACGCGGTGTAGACTACAGTGAAGTCATATCCCGCACCGAGATCAAGTCGCTCATCTCAGCCAAGACATTTCGGCCTCCACTGACTACAATAGACCAGGCACGCCGTTGGCTGCGGGTGTTCGTGGCAGAGATACACAGCCGTCTACTAGATGAGCGGCTATCGCAAGCACTGACAGATACAACCATAACTGTAGGGTCTAAGCCTGCCGAAGTGCAACAAGGTCCTGTAGAGCAAGGACTCAGCGAAAACACAAAAGGAGGGATGAATGTAAAAGCAGACGAGGAGACAGCAATAGCCTCGCCCGTCTATGTATCTACATCGGCGTCTTGTGAAAATAAAAGGGGCTGCCAAGAGAAGAATCAGATTCGGACGCAGATGCATACGTCACCACAGCGTCTGCCCCAGATTATGCGCCTGCATTTTGGCATGCCGGGACGCTGGCGCTCACGTCAGACGCGCATTCCCCGAGACGGAATGCCGCTCGATGAGGTCAAGCTGGTTCGCATAGCCGGTTCTTTGTTGGAGCAAATCCGTCGTCATGAACCGCTACTTCCCTGCCCGCATCTGGCTATCAGCCTTGGTGACTTTGAGGGTCCGCCGATCTCAGGAACTCGAAGTATTGCTACATTTTTTCTACCTATACAAGAACAATCCAGTGGATCGCTGATTAGTGTGCCTCAGGACCAGCCATTAGAATCCTATGATCGAGTCCATAGCTGCAATGAACCTCTTATGAAACGAAGGCGGATACAAGAAGACTGGACACAGCTGGAGAGCACACTGACAAGTAAGGACTGCTCGCATCAACAGCCTCAACAAGGACTGCAAGATACTGCATCTCTCTGCTGCAATTGCTGCCACAACAAGTATTTCACCACACCTGTCCAATTACAGGAGCATCAGGACTGGCATGTTGCTCAGCTTCTGCAGGCGAAGGAAGAATCTGCATGGTCGCCAATGTTTTTGAAACCCGCGTCCTCTGTTTCTGCATCATCTGCCCACTCGCGTGGCGCTGGGTCTAAGCGAACTACCATACCCATCTCCACCTTTTTTAAAAAGGCAGAAGCAGCCAACACTTCAGCCCATGTTGGCAAACAGCCAGTTCATGATAAGAACGCAGAGGATACCACCATTGCTGCAGTCACTGCAGTGTGCCCCTCTGCCACCTCATTGACTTGTACACGCTGCGCATCCCGATTTGGTGACACTGTGGGTCTTCAGATACATGAAGACTGGCACATTGCTGATGATCTGTCCAGGCAGTGAGACAGGCAGAGTGTTGAACATCCAACAGCTGTCTGTCACCTCATTAATGTTGGATGGTGAGTGCCTGTATGCTACGTATTGCGTGGCTTCTGTTTGTTTACCGGAGAAAAAAAAACATGTCGCCACAGAACGAGGCAGAATCATGTGCACTGTTCCTCAACAAATGAATACTGTTGCCCTGCATTGCAATTCCCAGACATCCACTGCCTTTATTGAAGTCTGTGGACGTTGCACATTTCGCTTACCATGCCTATTCTTTCCAGCACTCTTCGCTTTCTGTACTCAGTGCTGTACTATGCTCGTAAGTATTCTCCTGTCAAGAAAACTTATTCATCGTTTCAAGAAGACTTCAACACTTTTATAACTTTTCATCCATCATCTCCTTGTGAGTGTGCTCTTGCTCTCCCGCTCCTCTACCCGTCCGCACCGTGTGTAAAAGTACTCGTTACTTGTACTCGTACAGAGAATGCTGCACTCGCGTAGGCGGAACAGAGGACGAGTAATCAGTACTCGTACTGCGTACTCCGTACACGTATACAGTGTGTATCGATTTTCATGTATTCGCACAGTATGCAAGGCAGCAATGCATATTGTGTTGCTGCCCAACTTAATAGTGGAGTATTAGCTTCTTGTGTGAGGCGGGCTTCTTCGCGATTGGCGTGTCAGAAGGGGCAATTTCCGTTCACGTTTTTACATCAAAGGAGTCACGTATGAGTCGGACAACTCGGCCCATCTCATTATACTTGTACAGTTCACATTCACATGGTTTAAGAATCCTGAAACTACAGTGTACGAGTATTTGGACGCGAACCTCGACTATGGTCCCAAGTCTGCCTCGCGGGGTTGCGGGGTCACTAATAGGTCACTAACTAGGCCGCTGGGTCGCTCCTTCTTGCGCACCGCAACAAAGCTAATCAAAAGGGAAAAAACGGAAGATAAACTTGGGCTACCGTACACGAGGATGCTTGTCCGAGGAAACAAAAGGAAACGTTAAAACGCAGAGGGAGGGGGGGGGACACAAACAGCTAAATAAAAGCAGAGGAGGGGCGCCTTGGGTGAGTACGGAGCACTACTCGTATGTAGCAAAGCCACGTCAATGATTGTCAATCATGCACTACTACGATCAGACGCAGTGCAGCCCAATATGGGTTATTACCAATTGTAGCTAGTTTTGAACAGGTCAGCGAGTAGAATTCGGAAGCCTCGAGGCATAGGCGGCACATGGTCCATGCATATCAGCAGATGGGCGCTTCTGATTCGCCCGTTCTCCACCCCTCCCGCCTTCACACAGCCAGCCCCTCTGTCAAAATTACACCAGAAATGTGGAATTCTCCTAGTGGTGTGTGGTCATCCGTCCCGCCACGGATGCTGGCTACCAGTCAAGTCGTTCTCGCAGCGGCATGTCACGACATGCAAAACGAAACACCGCTCGTACAATGTACGAGCACTCTTCTGCATAATGTTGCGCCACCTAAGCAGAAGGAAGAATGTCCCCTGTTCCCCTCTTTCGGTCACCGTCAGGCTGCACACCAAATAAAACGCCCAAATACGTATCACCTCCCCGCTCCTATAGGCTGCAGCACGAGGGAATAAAACTAGAAAAAGACCATTGTAGGGGCAAATACGGAGGAAAAAGGAAAAAAAAAACAGAAGGCAGAAAACATGAGAAGCCCCACTACCGAATGAACAATTCTACATTGTTTTTCAATCCTCTTTCTTCCTGCACCTCTTTTTTTCTCTTGTCCTTCCCCCCCCTTAATTCCTCTCCTTCCTTTTCTATCCCAACTCGCTCTACTTCATCCTCGTATCTTTCTCCCCACGACCTCCCCTCCTCCTTCTTTCCTTCTCTCCCTCTTTCCTTCTTTCTCCCTTTCCTTCTTTCCTCCTCCTTCTTTTCCTCTTTCGGATCTCTCCACCTCCTGCTGCGTACTCATCACTCACCTCTTCTTTCTCGCCCGCCCCCCTTCTTCGCAGCCTTCTGAGCCATGGCCAGTCGTACACCTCGAGGAAGTGATGCAGGATATACCGGCACGGCGTCTCGCACAAACGAATACTTTGTTCCACGAGATGGCATAGACCGAGAAGTGATCACAGCCGACATCTGCCGGTACCTCGGGAATGATGCTCTCGTCCGCCCGGGAAACTACACCGACCCTCTGGTACGTGGGATATCTGACAGACTCACAAAAATTGTCCATCCATTTCTGACACGTCTCTCTAGACAAACCAGGTCGTGCAGGGCTACTACATTACCGCCTACCGGAATCTAACAACTGTAGGTTTGCTCTCTAATCTCCTTCTCTTTGTCCACCATTATTTTTTCTCCATTCCCCTTCTTTTTTTCCTTCTCTTTTTTTGCTTCCTGCCGTCTTGTCTGAAAATTGTGGCTAATGTTTCTGTCCCAGGCCATGATTTCCGACCTGAAAAATGACTCCGCCCGATGGGAAGCAGAAAGGCGAAGGCAGTCAGGCTCAGGTGCTATTGCAGGTAGACTATCACTCTCCTTCCGTGACTGGGCTGATACCCGAGCGCGAAGTTCTAACTCTCCTTTTTCAGGCCGATACCAGGATTCTGCCATCCGAGACACGCCCCAGCGGTCCCTAGGCGGCGGTAATGGAGGAAGTAGCAGCGGCTACAGCATGTCTACTGGATATGGCGGCCCCGCCTCGTATGAAAACGCCCCACGCTATCCCGGCAGTGAGGCTCCTGGCTACAGCTCTGGATCTGTCCCTGGAGCACCTCCGTACGGTGCACATCCCGGTGGCTTCCCACAAGGTATGCCTCCCCAGGGCACGTTTGGCGGTCCCTTGAACTCTGGCTTGTCGTCAGATCCCAGGTACGTGGGCAATTCTGCCAGCCCGCCGGCCGGTCCCGGCCCCGGAGTTGGCCTCGGTGCCGGTGTTGGATATGGCAACAGTGGAAATGGTGCTGTCGGCGGTGTTATGGCTGCACCAGAAGGCTACACTACTGGTTCTTACTACTTGACGGGATCCAATCGTCGTGGCGACGCCTATTCGCAGGATATGGTAATGGATGACCCCCCCCCAGCACCCGTTAGACGGACCTCCCCCCCAGGCGCTGGTTTGAACTCGGGTTTTATTACCAACCCCTCTGCCCAAAACTACCGCCCACCCTTTAATGTCTCTAGCGGCGGTGCAGGCAGTTACGGGGCCTACGGTGCTCCTATCTCAACTGGCGGCTCTGGCTCAAACTTTGGACCGCCCGTGGATCACAAATTTGGACGAGGTAAAGTTTAGATGCCATTCTATTGGTATATTTTTTTTATTCACCTCCCCTTCCTGTTCTGTATTATCGAATATTGTATACGCCATGTTCTCTCTCTCTTTTTTTCTTTTATTGCTGTTCTTCTTTTTTTCTCATTCACTTACAAGGTTCCAGCACCCAATATGCCAAATCAAGGATTCAGCTCCACTGCACATGAGGTGCCAGTTCAACAGCAACAGTATGAAGAACCCACATATACCCCTTCTCCATCTCACTCTGGATCGTCGGCAGCAAGCACACAAACTCAACTAGCCTCTCCTAGTGGACTACCTTCAGGACCCCCCCCAGGACACTCAGGATCGTCGGGACCACCCCGTCGTACCGGTAATGAACGCTCTGATTATCGGGATCGTGACAGGGACCGGGTCGATCGGATGGCTGAGCGGGAGCACCGAGACAACACACCGCCAAACCGGACTGGATCTGCTAATAAGCCACCCGGCACATCCATTCATCATTACGGTCGCAGATAGAGAATATGTATATTCTCTGTCTTTGGAAGGCAAGAATAGTCGCGATACCTCATCTTGCCTTCTCTCTTTAAGAGATTGAAGGTTATTCCCCTTGGTTTATTGCACTTTTTCTCTCATTTTTTTTCCTTTGCTTTGATTTTGGAGTTTCGGTGCGTGTTTGTGATTGGTTTTACTATTCTTTTTTTTGCCGGATTTGTTCGCTTTCCATTTGCATTGCCGAATGCTTTCTTGTTACTGGATCGAAGCCTGAATTCCACTGAACCGGACATTTGCCACCATGGATTGGACTACATTTGACACCGAGGACGGATAATGATCTAATGGATTTATGTATGGACTGGAGACGACAATCTTGCTTTTTTGGTTTTATTTTTACTTTTTTATACCAACGTCTGAACCTTTTTTTTCAGCTTTGGTAGCCGAAAAGAGCTCGTCGTCTCCACAAGAAATATTGTTCTTGTCGATGGCTAGAAGTGACCAACACAGAAGAGGTTTCCTTATGTCAGTGTCACTTTGCAATACGACAGGGGAAAATCACCCTTTTTCTAACCTTGTGGCTTGAATGGAGTGCATTATGATAGCGTGCCTCGGAATGTATTTGCATTACCGTGGAATTTCGTTGGTATCACAGCGTTCTGGAAAGGGGTGAAGATTCAAGTGTCTAGGACCCATTCTAGAACCTGCTATTCATTTGGATTTGTTCGTCTGTATGCTTCCATGGATGGGACCAGGACGGATTTTCACCATTTATTTTGGATATGAAGTACAGAAATCCCGGAATTTTATACTCAACGGCAGACAAATCTGAAGGAATGGAATGAGGTCGCCGTTACAGGGTACAATTTTTCTGGCCAGTCTTGGAAGTATGATATCATTTTGTCGTGGCCATCTACAAGAGCCTGGTTGCCTGTGTGTCTCGTCTCTCATGCCTCAATTATACGGTTCTCCGTGTTCCCTGCACGCAAAGTATATCTTTTTTCGCTTCTTGGACTATTGCTTATCCGTCTCCCCTTTCTGGATTGTCAATTTTGGCTCTGTATACTGTTGTCAAGCTTTGTTCAAAATGGACGATTTGAACTTTTGTAATACATTCTCACCAACATGCCTAAAAAACAGATGCAAAAAGAAGGGCGAGAAAGCAGGCAAGTGGCTGTACCATTCCTGGGATTATTTTGTACCCTCCTTGTCCTGACGCTTTCTTTTAAAGCAGGATATGATTCCTTTTTGTCTCGTTTTGTACCAAGCAATCCCCATTCTTACTGGTCATACCAAGCCACTGGACTGTTCTTTGGACACACGGAGGATTCGATGGAGATTGAATGGTTGTGGAGATGCCCTTCTTATCGATATCTCTGCGGTCTGTCGTCGTTGTTTGGATTGCTATCAAGTTCTACCGGAATTCTTCTTGAGGTGCTCTTTATCTGTCCCACGACATCGATGTACCTCACCAGAAACCAGCTTACCATAAGACAGTCGATGCAACTTGCTTTTGCAAGAAGATTTTGCTGTCTCTCAAGTACCCTTTGGCTCAGTTGACACGAGATACCCGACGCAAAGTGTCGTGGCAAAAGCCAACACGCTTTTTTCTTTATGTTCTTTGCCGGGTAGTATGCTAAGCCTGGTAACAAAATGCAGCTCATCTCTTTGCTTTTAATGTCTGTACGTACTCCTTTGGTCGATTGTATCCACTAGTTCTTTTTGTGTCTTTTTGCTATCGGTTTTTGAACTTTTTTTTTGGCTTGGTAAATATTTGCTTTCTGTAGCCCGGGGTGGTTGTGTATGTTTCGGGGGAGGCTGGTATCACTGTATACAAACAACTTAGATTTTTGGGGGGATATTATAGCTATTTGGTATTCGCTGCTATTTGGGAGGGTAACTTCTTGATACTACAGTATTCTAACCTCGTCTGGCTTTTGTCTAGCAACCAAATAGACCATGTGGTTATGGACAATTTGTTTATATGTAACGTCGTTTACTGTTTATAGCAAGAGTAGATGAAGCCCGTGACGTCTTCTTAGTGCAACTTCTTTTAGGCAGCCTACTTTCTATAACTGGTTTCTGTGCGTCTGCTCTGGTAGAGCACCTGTGACGAAGATATCTCGAACTATCTGTGGCATTGTTTCTCGCTCTGTTGTGTTGGCTGTTGTCAGACTGACTTGAGGCAGAAGTCCAGCGGTAACGATCCAGCGGCAACGAACCAGCGTAGCGAAGGGTATTGACATGTTTCGCGAGAATGATTAGAGCATGATCGCAGCCAGCTTCCTGCTTATAAAGGTATATAGGCAGGATGCATTTCTGTGGCTCCTCTGGAATTCTAGTAGCCTCGCCGTGTCTTTTATTCAGTTTTTAACCTGCCCCCCGTACAATTCATATCTGGCAGCCAGTGTTACGGCCAACGCGGCAAGACTGATCGTTAACCGAAGAGCAAAGAGCAGGCGGCGAGAAGTTTCATCCTTCACGAGTCTGCAGTACCATCTTGACACACTAAGTAGTTCATGCTGACTTACTATGTGACTCCTCTACCAGTTTAATATGCTAGACAAACTACGAGCGCGTAGTAAAACTCCTGCATCCTTCTTTTTGCTACTTCGTAGAAATAGTACAGATGAGCCGAGCCAGCGACAACCGCCAGGTGGGTTTCAAGGGGGCGAAAGCTACGGAGTAATTGCAATGCCAGCGCCTGCCAGAGTTGAGCAATTTAATACAGTCCCACTTGTGTGCTCATCACAAAATATCTGTACGGTGTGTACGAGTAATTGGCTAGCAATACGGCATTTTCGGCTCCATTGTTACATGAGTACGGAGTATTTACGTTGTAAAATTTGTTAATATACTCCGTATACATACTATGTAGTACTGCATACCAAGTACTGTGTACGTACGAGTATATGCTACAAGTACGTATACGGAGTGTACATAGTAGACAAGATACAAGGGAGTAGAGGACAAGGGGACAAGGGGGAGACAAGGGAGACAGGGGGGACAAGGGGAGAATGGGAAGACCCGCCATTCACCCCTCTCCCCATTCCCGTCGCACGGACACAGGGTTGACTTGCATATGATTTCACTCATGTGACTTGCAACAGGGGGCATATGAGAGCGATGGAGACAGGGAATAGGCAAGGAGAAAGGAGTACTCATACTCGTACTCATACTCGGCAGTACACAGTACTGCGTCCTTGTATACTATGTATGGTTGGCAATAGTTCACGCCCTAACAAAGGAGGACTCCGTATAATGGTGTATTGTGGGAGGTTTACTGCGTACTTGTATCCACACGAATGCTCCCACACACACTTTTACTTTGATTCGTATACTATGTACATACTCCGTAGTATAGATAGATAGTACGTACACAGTACTCTGTACACAGTAGCACGCAGATTTTTGCAACTTCTCGGTTGCTTGTGCCTCTTTCTGCCATCTATGCACTGCGACATAAGCCGAGAAGCCCAAAAATCCAGAAAATCAGAAAATCAGAAACAGGCAGTAGCGCTTGGATCAGCATAGTTGGTTGGCTGATCATCTGCTGGCAGACACCCTGCTGTGCTGGCAGCAGGCGACTGGTCAGTCACAAACGTGAACACACTTTTTTTTGTCGTGGCAATAGGAGGGGAAACGAAATGGAACGGTCTAGACAATGACAGTAAGCCTATCATTGTTGCTTGCCGTCTTATGCCCAACGAGTCGACGACGCAGGGATCGAAGATCAAAATCAAAGGGACATACGCAGTACCCGTACATTGTGCCCGAATAGTTTGACTAGCAAGCGAAGCAATGATGATCCTGCCGTACATGTACGAGTACGCGTGAGTTTCCAACTGCACACACACCACTCTTATCATGGGTTGTCTTGGGCATGGTGGAACGCTACTCGATTTTTTTAAGGGGGGGGGGGAGGGGTTGTTCTTCATTTTTCATCCATCTTCTTGCCCAAGAGCGACTTGATCCGTTGGGCTCTCGTCCAACTTTATCATTCACAATGTCATGAGACCAAGAGATCCTTGTTAAAACCACAGTACAGTACATTACTGTGTACATACGAGTAATACGAGTCCGAGTACTCTCTTGAACAGGGAAGATCCTTGAAGCCCTGGCGCGGAGCTAATCCAGGACCGACTGGTTCTCCTCCATCGGTGACCATGGCCATGTTTTTTCGTCTTCGAAAGAGTGTCCTCAGGACGGAGAACGGTCCACGCTTGTACAGGCGCTTGTACGAGTGCGGATGAGAACAAAGAAGCATACAGAGGCTAAGGACAGAAGAAAGGGGCTTCGTCGTACACCCTCTTTGCGCGTATGGAGTAGAAATCCCGCTCGGCAGCAGCAAGCGGTGTGAAGTGAGCATTTTGGCCGTGACCATGCTATGAAGGAACCAAGTCATGGACATGCGGAGTAATATATGATTTGTGTGTACAGAGTACGTATAGAGCACGACTAGTACGAATACGAGTACGAGTACACAGTATTACTCGTACTCACTCACACAAGAGCACGGCACGTCACACAGCCAGGATGAAGGATTCGGCTGTCATGCATCGGCACCTGAACAGCTCACAGATCTTGTGCACCAATCCAAACAGCGACGGCTCGTACAGCAACTCGATATTGTCCTCATACAGAGATTTTAAATCTCCGTCGACAGAGGGACAGGAATACGTTCCGCTCATTGCTCGTCGTTCTTCGCATGGTAGGGTGACGGAATGGTCTGGCAGATGGGTCACAAGCAACAGAATGGAAAACAGGAAAGATACTGATAGTACAAGTACACAGTGCGACTATTATACGTGACGACGGAAGCGGAGAGCCGGTGAAATAGACCTGTTTCTTTGTTCTATTTCGCCCCGAATGCGTCTCGGGAGGGTTGCTCTGCTCTGAGCTCTCCAGAGCTTGTACTTGTTCGTTGCCCGTGCTTGTGGCTGCTTCGAGTGCTCGTACCAGTACGCAGACTATATGATTATAGATGTATGGGGTACTTGCAATGTACGTATACTGGAGGCTCGTATTCTGTTGGCTGAGTGGTCAACTTTGCCCTCCCCAGGTCCTTTGTTCTCCCAACTAGGGCAGCATTAGCGTCTCACTACGAGCGCCGCTTTTCCACTAGTGTAGCGTCTGCGCAGCTCTCAACTCTGCCCAGAAGCCTGCTGACCAACGATTGACGGGGGCCATCCTGGTATGAAATCCACCCAAATCCACCACAGATGCCCGCCAAAGTCCCTGTAGTCCACTGTCCGCTGTCCACTGTCTGCTGACCGCTGGCCGCAGGCCGCAGGCCGCAGGCCGCTGGTCGCTGGCCGCTGTCCCGTTTGCCCCCGCTGCCCGCCCGCCCTGCAGGTCGCCTCGCCCCTTGCCGTGAGCCCGCTAAACGCCATACTGCGCAGTTACCTTGACAGAAACTGCTCGTCTAAATTACAGCGCCTTGATTACAGCGTACAGCGCTTAGAGGTCACAATAGGTATACCGTGTTCCAGGTTCCTCGAGCATGGACAGCCAAATGACATTCCCCTAATACATACTAGCTAGCTGCTTGCTGTACTGTGCATTCCTTTTCTCATGTTCCACCCAGTTTTCTCCCGTCCCCCTTCGAGAAACTCTGAACAGTACAGAGAGAGCAGGAATCAAACACAAAACACACTGAAAAAAAAGGGAAACGGGCAAAATAAAACAGAACAGAAAAACATTTGAAAAACAACAAGTGATTACCATATTCAAATAGGTTAACAAATCGTATGCCGTGAGGCAAATCCAGTCTTCTTTTTTTTTCTTCAAATCACCAACCCGAAATAGAAGAGGGATAAAACAGGAGAAACAAAGGGAAAGAAACAGAGAGAGTGCGTAACAAGGAGGTCTCTGCAATAGAATTAGCAGTGCCCGCAGTCGGCATTGCTGCCACTGAGCCTTTCTAAAACTATGGCCCAAGCAGCCCCCCGACCACACACTAAGCTATAGCAGCCAGGAGCTACTCCGTAGGGTAACTCTTGAAAAAGGCGGGTCGGTGCTGTAAATTTGAGAGGGAATAAACCTGTCGCCCAGCGTCATGGTCCCCCCATTTGACTTGAAAACATGTGAATCGTCGGGGAAGAAAAAAAGGGCAAAAACAATGGCAGTAAAGAATCGAATACAATGGGAAACAATTGAGCTGACTCGTCCGACTCTCCCCTAAATATGCCGTGTTGTCTAGTCACGACGGCAACTACCACCCAGTCGACTCAGCATAAAACGATCCATGTCACGTCCAATGACAGGCTCGTACTCGTGCGCGTACGCAAGCGGTGGCTGCTGCGGGTAGCGGTCGGTACCAGCACCCTTTGCTGAATCATCCGCTTCACCGCTCGGAGATCTGGTGCTGTTGCGCTCAATGGGCGACGTCACGGTAGTCCCAGCAACACTACCAGTACTACGCACACTAATACTGCTTAAATCTCGCCTGTTAGTTAATAACCCTTTTTTTGCTCCAGGGGCTCTCCTCGGGATTACATACTCTGTGCCCGCAGAAGACATGGGAGGCGGAGGGGGCAGAGGTCCATGGCTGTATGCGGGATGGCTGCCCGTGGGAGAAGCAGAAACGGCTGGCGCGCTGGAGCTGTGCACGGAGGGCGGAGAGTGGCGGCGTACTGCGTCGTCGTGGGCGCTGGGGGCGCCGTAATAGCTGCTCGCACTGCCACCTTGGTTAATGTAGCTCGGGGGCGGAGGAGGCAGGCGGTTGGCATAGTCTGTCTCGTCGTCTTCGAGAGGGCGCTTAATGCTGCGTCGGCGCTGGTCGTCACGGTATGCATTGCTCGGCTGCGGGTATGGCAATGGAAGCTGCCGCATGCCCAGGTTGGACGCCGGAGGCGGGATCTGTGACGAAGAGGTCGGGGGTGGCGGGGGCCCGTTGGGGTCCATGGGCGGCGGCAAGTGTTGGTAGTAGCCGCCGCTTCCGGGGGAAATGGGGCCGTATCCAGGGTGCGGCGGTGGGACGCCAGCTCCGTTCATCATCATGGGATGCCCGACATGGGCGCTGTTGGGCGGAGGAGCCGGGCCACGACCACCGTTGGGGCCCAGCGGCTGGCCAAAGGCGCCGTACAGCGGTGTGCCGGGGGGGACGCCGCCCTGGATAGCAGAGACGGGAACAAAGGCGGTGGATGTGGTGGAAGAGACGGGCTGGAAGACGCAGTCGTTGCCAGTCTTTTTGCAGTTTGTGCACTTGCCATCGGGCGTGTTCTGGTAGCCGCTGCAGCGGATCTATTGTGCCACCAGTTGATTAGCAGGCCAAGTGAGACAAGCGTGACTCGAAAGAAAAGAAAGAACAAGAAGACAGAAAAGAGAAAGGTCCAGTGTCAGTGCTGCCTACCTTGCGCTTGCGGCAATATTTGCAGGCAATAGACGTCCGCTGGCGCGGAGCAGACTCGGGCGGCTGCGGCTGGTAGCTGGCCTGCATGGGATGCTGAGGCCAATAGGACGATGTTGGGTGGGCGGGGCGGTCTGTGTAGGGGTGGTACGAATAGCTGTAGTAGTCCTTGGCCTCACGGCCGGCGGCATCCTGGGGGTGGTGATGGCGGGCGTAGGGGTCTGCACTGCTGCCAGTGGTCAGTCCGTGAGGGCCCGACGAGCCCGGAGGACCCAGCGGGCCAGAAGGGCCGAGAGGGCCAGGGCCAGAAGGGCCGAGAGAGCTGGGAGGGCCCGGAGGGAGTCGCATAGGGCCGCTAGGGCCGCTGGGAGGGTCGTAGAGGGGCCGTGATCCCGGAACTGGGCCGTAGGGCTGATGCTGCAGATGACCCGGCGGAGGTGCAGGATACTGGGCGAGGGCGGAGCCGTAGGCTTCGCGGAAGGACGGGAGGGTGACGGTGTTGGTGGAAGGCAGCTCGAGAGGCTGTGGGCGTTGGCGGCGCGGGTCCTCGTCCTCGTCCTCCTGCTTGGGCGCGGGAGGTTGAGAGGGGGGCGCATCGTGGCCTTGCGGGGGTGTCTGGGACTGTCTTGGCCGCACCTCTTCAGCCATGCTGGGCGGATGCAGAGGGGATGCAGAGGGGATGCAAAAGAGGAGGCAAAAGAGGAGGCAAAAGAGGAGGCAAAAGAGGATGCAAAAGAGGGTGCGTAATGGGCGCCAGTAAAGTGGGGGAGGAGAGGGAAGGAGGGGGCAGACGAGAGAGAGGCCAGAAGAAAGAGATGGTGACGGGTTGGATTCCTGGTGGGAAGAGGAGGAAAGAGAGAAAGAGGATAGAGCGGCACGAGAAAATTATGGAAGCCCCTGCAAATGTGCTGGGAGGAAAGTGGGAAAAGAAGGGAAAAGAGCAACTGGGGGGTGGAGAAAGTGCGAGGGCGAGAGAAAATAGCTAAAATAGCGGGAGAAGCTAGGGGAAATCTGACGGCGATTGATGATGGATGCCGCAGGACGGAATGGTCGTATGACTCGGCGTCCCAGGCACGATGGTGGCTCTGTGTGGCGAGGTGCGGTCTTAGTAACGGGACGGTAAAACCAATAGGATACCATAGGCGCGGGACGAGCGCCAGGGCGAAGCACGTTTGCGGGTGAAAGAATTCAGGCAAGGAGGAAGAGAGGCGAGGAGGCGAGGAGAGAGAAGAGAGTCGACCAGGTTTGTGTCGTCTTAGTCGAGGTTAGGCGCCAGCAGACACAACTTTGTCCTTGGTTGCAGGGAGGGAAAGAAAGGATGAGGAGAAATGTGAAAATTATCAAAATAAAATAAAAATAAAATAAAAACTAAAAATAAAAATGGGAAGGAAGCGTGCAGTTGGAAGCCTTGTGGCTCTTTCCCTGAATTCCCGAATTCCCGAATTCCCTGTCAGATGTGTGCAAAAAAAAAAGAATAAAGGTAATAAAAAGAATAAAATAAATCTGTACTCGTAAAACAGCAAAGAGCCCAGAAAAAAGTCGCAGATCAGGTTCTCGACGAGTTCTGCGAAAACGAAAATAAAGAGGGGAGAAATCGTGGTAGGGAGGAAACGGGGCAAGGAGCGACGTGCGGGCAGCGGTCACTATTATACAAGTGGCTCGAACGGAGGCAGACGGTGGGACGGTGGAGGGCAGTAAGGCACCTCTGGACTTCAGCCGTATGTCCAGAGTACTTATTTTTGTACTTGTGCTTGTACCTATACTTTCACTGGTACTTGTACATGTATCTGTACTTGTCTGTTTGGTGTGGTGTTCTACACAGTACGAGTTCTGCAGTTGGCCTTCCGAGTTTTGGCAGCGGCACTTTGGGAAAGAACAAATGGGGCAGAGGGAGGGTGGGCGGCTTGTTAGGCGAGAGAAGGGGGAGGGGGGGGGCAAGCACAAGGAGGGGAAGAGCGATCGAGGGAAGGACGGAAGGTACCGGTACGCTCGACACCAGCGCCAAAGTGCGGGAGCCAAAAGTAGATGGACCGCGCCGTGCTAAGGAGATGGATGCTGGGTTCACAACTGCAGCGTAGCAGCACCAGTGGTGGCATCTATGCTAAAACTGGTCTTTATGGCGGGTCCTTAACCGAGGACGGATGATGGGTAGCAAAGCCCAGTCACTTGGTCAAAAACAAAAGAAGAAGAAAAAAAAAAAGAAAAAAACGAAAAAAAAAAAGAGAGAAACAGGGACTTTTTTAGAAAATTGAAAAAATAATGGCAATATTATAAGCTATGGAAAATACTCGTACATGGCAAGTACCTCGTACCTTGTACTGTATACTCCGTACTCGTAGCTCCCAAAGTCCGCCAAGGCGAATAACTTGCATTGCGCGCTTTGTCTCCGGCTTCTAGGGCTCTTTGTCTCTCCTCTTGGTTGCTGACTCGTGTGTTGAATTGGGATCCTCGTTCTTTGTCTCTCTCTTTGCTGTTCCCAAGACCGTTCCGTCCCACACCCCCTCCCCGGATTTGGCATCCAGGTAAGACAGAACAGCTGAGCGGCATTGCACTCAGTCCCTTCCTTGTACTGCTCGAGATTTGTTATTCGACACGAGACGACAAGTAAAAAGAATAAATAAATAAATGGATCCTGAGTAAGGCATTTCTAGTCCTTCGTAGGACAAAACCTGTGCGGCCAGCCCGCCAGTGCGAACTGACAAAGTACGAGTACTCCTGGCTTGTCATCCGTCCTCCTGACCCGATGAAACTTTGCCACACCCGCAACTACAGGAGACCACGGAGGGACTTGCAGAAATGGCATCTCATAAGAGGAGAGAATACTGTCATAGTTCTATACATCGTAGTTGGATGCACGCCCAATGCAGCCTTCGTACAATTACTCGTCATAATTGTCTTTACACTCTGCCAGAGTTATACAACTGTACAGTGCAAAAGTCCCATGGGTACGTACGAGTACGAGTACTCGTAAGACTTGTACTAGTTAGTGTCTGTCTCGGATTAGCATGAAAGCGCGCCGCTCAGAGGCACCAGCCGAGCCCGGTTGCGGAAAGGGTGACGCATCGCTAACAGGAGTTGTCTTCCTCGCGAGTCCTCGTACTGTGCCTCTGCTACATGTAGTCGCTGTCGTAGTAATCTGTCCAGTTTTTGCTGCAGGGATTGAAAAGGGCCGTTTTGGTCATCCATCACGGGAGAGGGAAAATAATGCCAGCAGTATGTCCATGGCGTTGGCGAATTGTCAAGGAACAAATGCTACAAATGCTACAAATGCTGCAAATGCTACAAAAAGGTACGCAGTACACATTCTCCAGGCCCCGTTCCTTCAACTCTGCAAAAACTTTGCATAGTTTGAATGCTAACCAAGGCAAAAGCCGGTAAGAAATCCAGAATGTGACGGCACGAGTACTGCAGTATAATCGATACCGAAACACGGGAGTGACCAGTGTTACAGTGGAGAGTAAGGAACGTTCCGCCCGTGTTTACTGGAGCAGAGGTCCCACGCACAGGCGAAAGTGAGAAGTGATCTACTCGTACGCAGTACGTTGTGCGTGAGTACGGAGTACCCCCCCTCCCTGCGAGTCCTCAGAGTGACAGAGACCAGCCTGATCCACACGTACTCTGTACATATGTCAAGGCACGCAGTGTGCTTGAGTCGTTGAGCGTCTACCGTGTACACAGTGCTGCGTGCTGTCACTGCTGTGCGCATTCAACAAAGTACCCAGTTTGTTCATGGCGTGAGTACTCGTACGGGTTCGAGGATGCGGTACTCTCCGTACGAGTAGGATTTTCGTTGGAAGGAATGCCAGAAGGAATGGAACGCCAGGACTCGTTTAAATCGAGACCCATAAATTTCAAATGTACGCGGTTCGAGGACGGGGGATGCAGAGCAAAGACAATTGCTGTTTGCACAGACCCGTCAGCAGACTGGATTGTCTGTCCCAGTCCGGTCATTGCCGTTTTCCCGTCTAGTCGTCCGTTGAAGCGAAATGGTGGTGTGCTGCACGCACGCAGGACACAGTAGTTGTAGACAAACTCGTACCCATCCTTACGGAGTACTGCGTAGTGACGGAGCAGATCCCACACATACTCGTACATGCTAGATGCACGCTCATCGTCTCCTTGGCACAAGTGCATACATCCGACAGCAAAGCCTGGCATTCAGAATACACGCAATACTCCGTACTCCGTTACACAATAGATGTACAGAGTTCTCAATGAACGCCCCTGACAACAGCAAACACCTACCGAGTACGCAGTACATGGCCGTCCGCCTATCTTGCCGCTTCAAGTACTTGTACAAGCCATGTATACTCGCACTGCGTAAGTAAGGAGTCAGTCTGACGCAGTAAGATGTGCTAGCCAACTTGGGACACACGGGTAACCCATACGAGTGAGCAGAGTGAGCGGAAGCACCGCTACACGTACAAGACTTGCAACTGATTGACCTGATCAATCGGTTATTCACGTATATACTCGTACTCATAGACATGGTGGGGGGAGGGGAAGGATCCTTTACACCCTCAGCCTTTCTCACCGCCCCTTGGACATGTCTCTACTGCGCAAAGCGACCAGAGAAACACTACGCCCATACGAATGTGCTGTACATGGCATGCACGGCACGATCGCCCCGGGCTTTTGTACTACGATGCAACCTGAGGGGAAGAAGAAAGTAGCTCGAGCCTTTTTGCTTAGCATCATGGTAAGCATGCACTGCGGAGTACGTATATGAGGACAAAGCTAGGAGTAGAGTAAACAAGCACAAGTACGAGTAGCAACATTGTATTTTTTTTTTCTCTCTTTTACTCTGTGCATGTGAAGAAGAGGATAAACACCAGGTACTATGTACGTATGCAGTAGTACGAGTACAGTAATGTGACGGGAAGTCATGCAGGACGGCAGAGACTGTGTGGGTGCATTCGTGCACGTACCGTGTAGAGTAGTACTCGTGCTCCCACGAGAATGTCAGAGTACGAGTAGAGTACTGCGTACAGTGCAGTGAGAACGCTGCTCGTCCATACGAGTACTCCGTGCTCGTAGTACTCTTATGCCAGAGATACAAAAGCAGTCACACGCGTCAAAGCGAGCTGCACACCCCTACGAGTACTCGTGTATTCCGCCCCTCCTACTTTACTGGTCATTTCTTCCCGTCTCCGAGGGACGCAGTGCAGTACGAGTACGGAGTACGGGCATCAAAGGCAGTATGAGTACTTGCAGTGTAATATGGTCCACTTTGCCAGATGTTTTTTGTCATCACACGAGCCGGCTAGCACGAGAAACAGAAAGGAGTCCGAAAGAATACGAGTAGTCCCATTCTGTCTGCCTTTCCACATCTTCTGCACCTGCATGCACGGAGGCACATGCAGTCAGCGTCGTCAGCCAACCTCGTTCACGCATTGGGATATGGTTCATGGCTGAGTCTTTTTAGCCGGACAGCTTATGCAAATATCTGCATGAGCACTCCGTAATTATCAAGAACGAACTGTGCAGACAGATGACAAAAGTACTGTGCCGGAAAGTCGTACTGACTCAGAAAGGGACCTTTGTAGCGGGTCTCTTTCTAGTCCCTCTCTCTTTCTCTCTCTCTTTCTGTACTATGTAATGACATTGGACTCCGCGTTACGGGCGCTAAGGACACTACGGGAACTATGGCGGGAGCTCTCTCATGACAGTGTCTCTTTAGGCTCTTCGTGTCATAGATACAAGTACCGCGTACGTACCCCTTGCAGGCAGTCTGAAATGTTATCTGTGAGGAAAACACCTCTTACTCTGTATACATTGGGTGTCATTTACTGCTGGTCCTACCCGGTGTAGGGATTTGCGTAAAGATTACTCTTCGAGGCCGACAATACGAGTAAAGTGCAGTACTATGTACATGACCGGTGTGACACCTCAAAAGAGTCCAACGCTGCGAGCACGAATACTCCGCACTACTCCGTACGTACAGGTACGAGCACGAATACACTCATGCACATCGCCCTCGGTACGCAGCAAGTGGCAAAATCTCTATACTATATACAGAGTATGAGACCCATACTCGTAAGAGAAGAACTACTCTACATAGTATACACAAAGACGCAGTAGTGCTCCTACTCCGTACTCCTAATGCATATGAAAAGGCATTTTCAGCGTACAGAATACGCACTACTATGAGTAGTTTACTACGGAGTACTACACCAGTATACGGTAAGTACACTGTACTTTGGACAAGTACGCGAGCGATGGCATACATACGAGTACTCTGTACATACTCCGTAGTAATAACTACGAGTACGCAGTAATGGAGTTTCAATGGAGATATCCACAATGACTGGAGCTGGAACTGGAGTAAAGGATCCGGGTAGGGGTGGGTATCATGTGTGCTTCTGCGGTGTACATTGGGGTCAAGATACACAGCAGGTACTGTGTACGAGTACATGCTGCCGTGCTTGGAGAGTCCACCAAACTGCGTAAAGCAGAAGCACGAGTCTACTCTTACGAAGTAATGACACTGCTCTGCCCTCGTACATGGCTGCTGATAGAGATGAGCCTCGCATGCAATACGGAGTACGTGATAGTCTAGCACGGGAAGGAAGAGAAATTGAGATATGTACGAGTACGGAGTAGACCCAGGAGTGTATACGTGTATACTCCGTAGTATGTACTCCGTACGATACGGGACCCAATTTGTTTAAACAAAGAAAAGGACCGTCCCGTGGGAGAGAATTAGAGGTGTGGGCTTAGCGGGGGCGTACTTGGTCACGGGAGTAGAAAACAAGCTGGAGTGCGACATTGCATCTTTGTCCCAGTCTCACGAGTACGTACTCGTACTCGAACATGGTAGAACACAGCAAACAGCACAGAGCACAAAACTCCAAGCAAGCAAAGTCTAGTATTTCGTTTCGTCCATGGACATGTGACTAAGCGGAGGACCTTGCGGAGATCTCAAATGTCTTACCGGAAAGGACACGGCCTGAAATCCCTTCACGACCATTTCGGTGCAGAGTGTTTAGGTTGGATGCAAGTACTCGTACAAATACCTACGCAACGCCGTGTACGAGTGTGTACTGAGTACTGAGTGTGTGCCACCGTGTATGTACTGGTATGGAGATGGCTCGTCACACCGCCTGCTCCGTACTCATAGGATGCAGGAGGAACAGTGGAGTGCAACTGAGGAGTTGGGAATACTATGTATGAGGCATTTTCTTACTCTCAAGTTTGCAGTGCAAAACGGCAGCAGGACGCAGCAGACTTTCTGCAAGTAAGACGCCAAGGGAGAGATTGCTCGCCAGTACCCATAAGCACTCATAACCTATGTACTCTTGTACTCTTCTGAGCACTCAAACTCATCTTGTGAAAATACGCAGTACGCAGTATGGAGTACGGAGTACACTAGGTAATAGGGGTCATGATACCCTTGTCGCTGTTGTGGAACTCGAATTATATACGAATAGTACTTGTACATAGTACATACCTCGTACTTGTACGACAAATGGGACGCGGGAAGATGTGGGGTGCAGCACTCACAGCTCACGTGATAGTGGTTATTCACAAAGGTCACTGCTCATCCTCTCCTATTACTACTCGTACGAGTACGAGTACGACGAGTACACGTACTTTCTCATCACTGCATACTGTGTAAGCTGCATATAGTCGAGCCCCGCGATCTACGGATTTATTTGTACACTCCTTTGTTGTTCATTGCACAGAAACCATTGTCAGGTGTCTTTTTTCTTCCACTTGCCTCTTCGTATTGATAGGCTCTCAGTCTGCCAACAACGCAACATCACGTAGTGTGAGTGGGGAGAAAGGCGGGGAGAACTTGGGTCGACAAAGATAACACTAGGTTGCTAAATAATAAATAAATCATTAGTCCATTTCTGCTTCTTATCTTAAGTTAAGAAGAACGAACTTTAAATTATTACTATAAAATACTTATATTTTAAAGGACGTATCCAATAATACTAGTTTTTAATATAGATATGAGATTATAAAGTAATAAATAATTATTCTTATTTTTTAAAGTATTATAAATATAAAAATACTATTATTAGCTTATTATAGCGTAAATATAAAGATTATACTATATAGCTATATTTTCTTAAATTAAAAAATTATTACTAAACAAAATATAATAACGTTATTTAAGAGTAAAACTTTTTTAACTATTTTTAATAAAAATAAATAAATTAATTTATTATAAGTAAGTAATAGGAACGCCTATAAAGACTAAACACAAACTGTATATAAAAGCTATTAGTATAATATAATAACTATTCTATAAGTACTAAGGCACTTTTATCTTACTAAGTTTTTACTTTAATTACCTTATTACTAATAAAAGTTAAAGTTAACTTTAAAAAGAAGAAAAGATAATTATTATAGTTTTAATAAGAATTACTAGTAAATATTTAGTAACTAAGCACTATTAAGCTACTATATACAAACTATTAAAAGTCCTTATAAGGTTCTTGTAAGAAATACGTCTTTGTAAAAGGCGTAGAGTTAAGCTACGTATAATAATCTAAGTAGTTAAATAGGTAAGGCCTATAGTAAGGGAAAATAAGTGTATTTCTTAAATACTTAATAAAAGACTAGATAAAAGAGAGGAGGACTGTCCTTATATAAACGTAATCTATTATTTTAATCTAAGTGTGTATACTTACTAAAAATCTTAATATAAATATATAATTAGTAATATCTTATATAATTATATTATTATATACTAGTTTACTAACGTAAAAGGAAATACACTAATAATAGCTATATATCATCCTTAGTATATACACTTTAAGTAAAGGAAATAAACAAATAAAGTAAATAACTATAATATATTAATAATTCTATATAATTCTTATATATTAGTTAAAAGTATATAAATATAAAGTTAGTTAAATTCTTTTTTATTTAAAACTATAAAAGATTTCCCTTTTTATAGTAAGTATAAAGTACGTACTATAACTAACGTTATAGTACCTATACTTAAAATAGAAGGCAAATTAGATTAAGGCTTTACCTTAACACCCTTTACTTTAAAAGGTATAAGTAGACAAGACGTAGCCACTAGAAAGACAGACAAATAGCAAGGAATTTAATAGACAGAATCAGCTATACAAGTTTTACGTGTAACGCTTATAAGTGCATCTCTCTTTATCCCTACCTACTAGTAAGCTGCTTATAGAGTATAGTATAGGAGGAGGGACTATTAACTAATTAGTTAATAGTCCCTTCTTATACTATTCTATGTACTATAATAGTTGTTAGTAGTGTATATAGTTATATATGTGTAGTAGGTAGTTTTGTACTTAATAGTAATTTTTTAGTAATAATATAAGAAATACGTCTTTATAAAAGGTATAAAGTTAAGCTATGTGTAGTAATTTAAATAGTTAAATAAGTAAGGCTTATAGTAAGGGAAAATAAGTGTATTTTTTAGATACTTAATAAAAGACTAAATAGAAGAGAGAAGGACTATTCTTATATAAACGTAATTTACTATTTTAATTTAAATTTGTATACTTAATAAAAAACCTTATTATAAATATATAATTAATAATATCTTATATAATTATATATTATTAATATACCTTTTTAAACTTAACTAAGTTATTAACTTATTAGCTTATTAAGTTTATATTAAAAGAGGTTTTTCTTTTTTTTTATAATAGTAAAGGCTTATTATTAAAAATTTAACTATAGTCTTTAGTTAAATTAGTTTTTTATAGTGTACTTTGTTTTTATATATTAAAATAAAGAAGTAAAAGTTATTTAAATCTTTATTCGTCTTTATAACTATTATTATAAGCTAAGTTAAGTCTTTTAGTATTAAATACCTTAAAAAAAATATAAAAAAGGTAGATAATAAAAACTTTATTAAGCTTTATTATATTAAACTATATTAAAGTTTAGTTAGTTAAGTTAAGTAGTGTTATAATACTTTAAAATCTTATAAGTAAATAACCCTTAACTAGTACTATTTTAGAATTTATAAAAAAACCTTTTAAAGTAAAAAAAACTTATAATACTTTATAGTCTAAAAAGGTATCTTTAAAAAATAAATCCTTTTATAATTAACTATAAATTTATAGTTAAAGCGTCTTTTACCTACTCTAACTTATCCTATAATAATAGCTTAGTTAAAGGGTTAGCTAGCTATTTTTTATTAGGTATATAAACTATTTTTAAACGTTTTATATTAAGCTTATTTCTAATTTAGTAATAAGCAACGTTTATATACTTAGTTTTATTATAAAAAGTACTAGCTTTAAATAAGTTTATAACACTTTTAATATTTATTAATAAAGTAGAGATTACTTTAGTAATGTCTTTTTTTTTATTACTTATATATTTTAATAAATAATTTATTAAGCCTTTTAAGTACTTAGCCTTTTTACTAGCTTTCTTAATAGCTATATATTTTACTTTAATACTACTTAAAGTAACTATATTCTACTTTTTTAATAATTAACTAAGTAGATTATTACTTAATAAGCTAATATAACTAGTAGTGCTTTTTTTATTATTTAAGTTAAAAGTATAGTTTAAATTAAAATAAATATTAAGTATATAATTAGTAATAGCCTTATAATTAATACCTTGTCTTAAGTACTTATTTAAGTAGCCTTAAATATAGTTTAGTGTATTAAAGTGCTTTTAGTTTAAATTTAAAGAAAACTTAAACATTTTTATAATAGTAAAGGTAATATTATACTTAGTCTTTAAGGCTAAATATAGTAAAGACCTTATTTACTATTAATATCGTTTTATTTTAACTAGTAAGGCTTTAGTTATTTAATGTTTTACTAGCTTATAGCCTAGTAAAAGGAGTATATCCTTATACCTTATTTTTTCTTTATAAAAGTCTTAAATTATATTTAATATATACTTCTTTAAGTTTATAGTTAATAAGCCTTTATTAACTTTAATAAAATTTATACTTAAAAAGGCCTATACTAGTCTTAAACTCTTTATCTAGCTTTTTATTTAGTTTAGAAATTAGTCTAGTTATAAATATAAAGGTATTTATAAAGTTAGTACTATACACTACTATAACTAGGTAAAAAATAATATTAACTTTATAATAACTAAATTATATATATATAAGTATATAAGAATAAAAATAAACTCTTATCCCTTTTATTAAAAAGGGGTATAGTAGTACTATATAAATATAAAAAATGTTTATTAGTTTACTTATTCTAGCTAATTATAAAAAGCGCTTAAAGACCTTTTAAAGCATACTCTTAGTGTTTTAGTATAGCTTATTACTATTTTATCCTTTAGCTAATTATTTAAAAACGTTAGTAAATTAAATATTTAACTAATTATAAAAAGACTTTATAAAGACTTTAAATAGTTTATATATAGTGTCTTAACTATGCTTAGTTATATAGTGTTTATAAGTAATTCTTATTAAAACTATAATAATTATCTTTTTTCCTTTTTAAAGTTAATCTTAACTTTTATTAATAATAAAGTAACTAAAAAAAAAACTTAATAAAATAAAAGTACTTTAGTACTTATAAAATAGTTGTTATATTATACTATTTATATTTATATATAGTAGTAGCCTTTATTATACTAATATATTTAATAAGGTTAATTAATATTAATAATACTATTAAAAACTTTTTAAGCTTTATTTAAAGGCTATAAAAGGCTAGCTTATATAATAAAGCTTATTACTAATATATATTAAGTATAGTAAATTTACTTTTACTTTATTTATAATAAAATTTACTTTATTATATAAATATTATAAGTTTACTTTTACTTACTTATAAAGTAAATTTTCTTATATTATATAAATAGTACTTACTTTTTACTTTTTATATTATTAAAACTTATTATAGTAAGTAGTACTTTTAAAAAAAAAGTAAGGATTATAAAACTACTACTAAATTATAATAATATTAATAGTTTAATAAGTAATTAAATAGTTTAAAAACTACTTTTTTATAAAAAATAGTTATTTATTTAACCTTTTATTTAAAATATAAACCTTTTTTAAATACTTTAAAAAGGCCTTTATACTTTAAGTACTTATTAATACTAAAAGTAAGAATAAACTTATTATTAAGCTTTTTTATATATAAAAGTTAAAGCTAGCCTTTATATTTTAATACTTACTTTTTACTAGTACCTTAGTATATATACTAAGTATTAAATAGACTATTTTTATTCTTATACTAAGCTTTATACTAAGTAAGGTTCTTTAATTATTATATAGTATAATTATAGTACTAATACTAAACGTATTACCTTTAACTACTTTTCTTACTATTATAGCCTAAAAGTTAATAACGCTTAAGCTAATAGTATAAACGTATTTAATATACTTTTTAGTAGGCCTTTTACCTTTCTTTAATAGGCTAGCTAATAGCTTTTAAAGCCTACTTTATTAGTTAAGTAAGCTATTAGTTTTATAATCTTTAAATAAGTATAAGAACTTAAATAATAAAGACTTAACAGTAAGGACTTAAATAATAAGAATAATAGTATAGGCCTTAAGAATAAGTTCTTTATTAGCCTTAAAGGCAACTTTAAAGAAGATTTTAAAAATAAGTTAAACTTAAAGCCTAGCTCCTTTAAAACTTATAAAAAGCCTATAACCTTTTTAGTAGTACTCTTACTTATTCCTTTATTTAAGTAAAATAAAGACTTAGGTTATTCTTAACCCTTTATTAATAAACTAATATACTTAAGCTACTTTAACGCTTAAATAAAGAAGCTAATAAATAAACTACTTAAATTACCTTTTTTAGTATAGTACCCTAGCTTTTAAAAGGGTAGTAGCTATATAAATAAGTAGTATACTAATATACGTTATATACTAGTAAGTATCTTATTTATTATTTACTAGCTTAATTATATTAATAAAATAGTTTCTTATATTAATAATAAGCTACTTAGTTAATCTTAGTAAGTAAGCCTTAGTTATAGCTTATTTAAAAAACTAAAGGATTTTTTAAAGAGATAGCTTTTACTACTACTATTAAATAGTTTAAAAGATTGTTTAAAGTTTAGCCTTTATAGCTATAAACTACTATATAAAGTATAGTAAGCTATATAGCCTTAAAGTAGTATATATATATATATATATTCTTTTAACCTTTAACTACTACTAACTAATCTTAAGTTGTTTATAACGTATAAAGCTACTACTTATATATACTATATATTATTAAGTAAGTAAGGCTATAACTACCTTTTATACTTTAAACTAAGTATAAATTGTTTTACTACTATCTTATATTTATAATATAAGTTATTATAAATATTAATAGTTAAAATACGCTTTTATTTACTATTTATATACTAAAATATAGTTATTAAGCTACTTTTTTTTTAAGTTATAAGTAAACTTTTTAAGGTCTTTTTATAGTAGTTAAGTATATTATTATTTTTTTATAATTTTTTATTATATTTTTATAATTTTTATTATTATAATAATATTATATTATTATACTTTTTTATTAAACTTTTTTTAGTTTATTTTTTTTATAAAGACTTTTAAACTTGTTTTAATATTAATAAGCCTTTTTTTTTATATTTTTTACTACTTTTTTATAATAATTAGTATATTTATAACTATTATAATAACTTATTAGTTATATTTAAAAAGCTATTCTTTTTATTATACTAAGTAGTATAGTTCTTTATACTATACTTTATAACTTAATACCTTTTTTACTTTTTACTTATTATTATTTTCTTTTAATAGTAGTATTAATAAAGGCTTTATAATACTTATAAAGTTTACTTAAAGTTTTAGTAAGAATATTAAAAATATATTATATAGTCTTTTATACTATTATAAAAGTATAAAGTAATATACTTATAAACTAATCTTTTTTAATATATAAAAAGGGTTAATAAACTTTAACTTTTACTTTTAATTAAGTATTTTTAACTTTAAATTTTAAGTAAATAATAGTATTAAGTCTTTTTTATTATATTTTTTAATAAGTGTTTTATATTATAGTAATACTTTTATATCTTTTATATATATTATAAGTATTTTAACGCCTTTTTTTATAGCTTATAACTTTAAAATATACTTAACTACTATTAATACTCTTTTTTTATAAATAATATAAATAATATTTTTATAAATTATAAAGTAATAGTTATAAAGTATATAAAATAGTACTTTATTTATTAATTAATTAATTATATTATTTAAAATAAACTTTATTATAAAAAGAAGTATTAATTAGTTATTTTAATTTTTTATTATATAATAATAAAAGTACTATTTTAAAGTTTAATTAGCTTTTTTAGTTTAATTATTAGTTTATAAGTAAAAAATAGTAAATAGTCTTAACTTAATATAAGTAATATTATATAGCTTTTATTAATACTAACTAATAAAAACTACTTTTTTATTTAAAATATATAAAATAGTATAAAAAAGTATTATAGTTTTAATAAAAATTACTTATAAACGTTGTATAACTAAGTATAGTTAAAGTACTATATATAAACTATTTAAAGTCTTTATAAGGTCTTAATATAATTAGTTAAATATTTAATCTACTAATATTCTACTATAATTAGTTAAGAAATAAAATAGTAGTAAGCTATTTTAAAATATTAAAAGTAAACTTTAAAGAGTTTTTAAACGCTTTTTATAATTAGTTAAAATAAGTAAACTAATAAATATCTTTTATATTTATATAGTACTACTATACTTTTCTTTAATAAAAAGGATAAGAATTTATTCTTATTTTTATATACTTATATATATATAATTTAGTTATTATAAAGTTAATATTATCTTTTATTTAGTTATAATAGTATATAGCTTTAATTTTATAAATACTTTTATATTAATAAATTCTTTTTTTTAACTATTTAAAAAATTTTTTATTTTTTATAATAACTAAATTATTAATTGTTTTTAAAGCTTTAAAAATAATGAAAGCTATATAAATATTACTTAAAAACCTTATAAAGTTTATATTAATTAAAATAATATTTATAAATAATAAAATAGTAATTAAATTAGTTATATTAAAGGCGTATTAAGTATACTTTTAATAATTACTTATAGTATATATAAAAGTAGTATAGTTATAAGCTAAATTAAATAGTATAAGTAAAAAGACTATATTTATATATATTATATAACTATTAGTAAAAGATTTATAAATTTGTTTTTAAAGTTTAAAAACTAAACTTAAATAAATTTAAAAGTAAAAATATAGTCTTTATAGCCTTATTATATATTAGTAGCTAAGTACTATTTAAAATAAGTAGTTAAATATACAACTTAAAGTTAAAGCTATTTAAAAAGTATAAAGATTTATTAATATATTTATAATAATAAAAGTAGTATAAAGTAATAAAATATATATTTAAATTAACGCTTTAATAATACTTTTAAAATATTAATAAAATTAATATAACGTTTTAACTTATAAATAAAGCTTTTTTTATTTATTAAAAGTAGTTTTTTAATATACTATTAAAGTAAGAACGTATATTAGGCTTATACTTTTAAAACGTTTTTAATATTTAGTTAAATATTAAAAATAAGAAATTTATTTAATATTATAATAATATATTTAAAAAAATCTTACTAATTTATAAAATAAAGCTTTAATAACTACTATATATATATAAGTATATTAAAAAAAAGATTAGTCTTTTACTTAAAAAATTTATAATAGTTATAGTTTATATAAAACTAAGTAATAAAATTAAATATAACCTTATTATAAAAGGTATAACTTATACTATAAATTAATACTAAGTATTAAAGTATATAAATAAACTTTAAAGAAATAGCTCTTTAAATAAGTAGTAAAAAAGAACTATGCTTAATATAAAAAAAAGACTTTTAATAAAAAACTAAAAAAAAGTATTTAAGCTTTTATTAAAAAGCTTTTAAGGCTTAAAAGTTTAAATAATTTATAATATATTTATTATTATTTAATTTTAAAATTAAGTATTATTTAAGTAATAAAAATTTAGTTAATAGCTTATTATATTATTTTAATTATAAAAAAGAGTAAGACTAAATAAATTACTTGTTTTTATTACGTTAAAAGGTTACTACTTTTACTAAGGATAGTGTTTTAAAAGACTTTAAAAAACTTATAAAAAAACTAAGTAGCTTGTCTTTTTATAAAAAGTAAACATTTAAATTTATTATAAATAGTTTAAGTAAAATAGTTAGTATAACTAACTTAAAAACATCTTAGTTAAAGTACTAAAGTATATATACTTAGTAGTTATTTATAGTATAAATAGTTATAGTTATAACTATAAAAAAGTTAAAGAAAAGTAAAAAGCCTTTTACTTTATTTTATAAGCTTATTTTTATAGTTTAACTATTAAACTTTTACTTATAAAGTAAAAAAAAGATATATTAAGGCTATATAAGCTATCTTTAAAGTTAGTTTTTAAAATTTATAAAGTTGCTTTATTAAAAAGAATAAATAGTTATACTAGTTTAAAAATTATTATAATATAAAATTATTTACTAGTATTATAAGCTTAAAATAACTAAATTTAATAGTATTATAAAAATAAAAGACTTAGTTTTTTATTATTACTTTTAAATAAGTATTAAAGTAAACGTTAAAGGTTTTCTATATACTTATTATATATATTAGACTATTAAGTTAAAAAGTATAAGTTATATAATTAGCTTTAGCTTTTACTAGTTTTTAAAAGGCTTTAGTAAAAAGTATTAATAAATTTTATTACTAGTTTCTTCTTAGTCTTTAATAATAATAAATAAGTATATAAAAATATATTAATTCTTATTAGTATTTACTATTAAAACCTTTATAAAGCTTATATATTTACTTTATATAAAGGTTTAACTATACTTTAAGTAGTTAAAAGGTATTATTTTAAATAAAAAAGTAGTTTTTATTAGTTAGTACTAATAAAAGCTATATAATATTACTTATATTAAGCTAAGACTATTTACTACTTTATATTTATAAATTAATAGTTAAACTAAAAAAGTTAATTAAACTTTAAAATAGTACTTTTATTACTATATAATAAAAAATTAAAATAACTAGTTAATACTCCTTTTTATACTAAAGTTTATTTTAAATAATATAATTAATTAATTAATAAATAAAGTACTATTTTATATATTTTATAACTATTACTTTATAATTTATAAAAGTATTAAAAACGTTATTTATAAAAAAAGAGTATTAATAGTAATTAAGTATATTTTAAAGTTATAAGCTATAAAAAAAAGTATTAAAATACTTATAATATATATAAAAAATATAAAAGTATTATTATAATATAAAATACTTATTAAAAAAGTATAATAAAAAAGACTTAATACTATTATTTATTTAAAATTTAAAGTTAAAAGTATTTAATTAAAAGTAATAGTTAAAGTTTATTAGACTTTTTTATATATTAAAAAAAATTAACTTATAAATATATTATCTTATACTTTTATAGTAGTATAAAAAACTATATAATATATTTTTAATATTTTTACTAAAACCTTAAATAAACGTTATAAGTACTATAAAACCTTTATTAATACTATTATTAAAAAAAGATAATAATAAATAAAAAGTAAAAAAAGTATTAAGCTATAAAGTATAGTATAAAAAGTTATACTACTTAGTATAATAAAAAGAATAGCTTTTTAAATATAACTAATAAGTTATTATAATAGTTATAAATATACTAATTATTATAAAAAAGTAGTAAAAAATAAAAAAAAATACTTATTAATATTAAAATAAGCTTAAAAGTTTTTATAAAAAAAAAATTCTAAAAAAAGTTTAATAAAAAAGTATAGTAATACAATATTATTATAATAATAAAAATTTTAAAAATATAAATTTTTTTTTTAAAAAAATAATAATATACTTAATTATTATAAAAAGACTTTAAAAGGTCTACTTATAGCTTAAAAAAGAAAGTAGTTTAATAACTACGTTTTAATATAAAAATAGTAAATAAAGGCGTATTTTAACTACTAATACTTATAATAACTTATACTATAAGTATAAGATAGTAGTAAAATAACTTATATCTAGCTTAAAATATACAAGGTAGTTATAGCCTTATTTAGTTAATAATGTATAATACGTATAAGTAGTAGCCTTATACTTTATAAACAACTTAAGACTAGTTAGTAGTAGTTAAGAGTTAAAAGAATAAATATATATATACTACTTTAAGCTTATATAACTTACTATACTTTATATAGTAGTTTATAGTTATAAAAGTTAAACTTTAAGTAGTTTCTTAAACTACTTAATAGTAATAGTAAAAGCTCTCCTTTTAAAAAATCCTTTAGTCTTTTAAATAAGTTATAACTAAGGCCTACTTACTAAGGTTAGTTAAGTAGCTTATTATTAATATTAAGTATAGTTTTATTTACTATATATATAACTATATACACTACTAATAACTATTATAATATATAAAATAGTATAAAAATAGACTTTTAACTAATTAGTTAATAGTCCCTCCTCTTATACTATACTTTATAAGCGGCTTACTAATAAGTAAGAATAAGGGAAGACGTACTTATAAGTATTACACGTAAAACTTATATAGCTAATTCTATCTATTTAATTCCTTACTATTTATTTATTTTTTTAGTAGCTACGTCTTATCTATTTATACCTTTTAAAGTAAAGGGTGTTAAGGCAAAGCTTTAATCTAATTTGCTCTTTATTTTAAGTATAGGTACTATAATGTTAGTTATAGTATGTACTTTATACTTACTTTTCTTTATACTTTACATTAAAAGTATAGTTAAAAGGAGGTAAAAAAAGAAAGGAAAGTAGATTAGATAAAGGAAAGGTAAAGAAAGATAGTAAAAAAAAAAATTTATAATAAAGAATAAAAATAGTTAGAAATAAAGAAAGAATAAAGATATAAGAAAAGAAAAGAGTAACTAAAGAAATATAAGAAAAAAAAAAGAAAAGAATAGTAAAGGGCTAGTTGCTTAATTACTTGTTTACGTCTTTTACCTTATCCTTAGGTATATTGAGTAGGTAGTGCTTTACTACTATTTGTTAGTACTAAAGCTAACTTTAACGTTAGTTTTTAAGGTCCTTTAAGCTTGTTTAGGCTTTATTATATTATTAGTAAGTAGTAGTAAGGGTAGTTAGCTATTTAAGCTACTCTTTAAAGTAAGGTAGTAATAAACTATAACTTAAAGCTAATTAGTAAGGCCTAATACATTAAAGTAGGAAGCTATAACACTTAGGCTTAACGTATGCCTAGGTTAATAGTATAACGTATTCTTAGCTATACTTTGTCTTACGCTATTATAGGATTACTAACTACGCCTATAATAGCGCCTTTTACTTATTACTAGATTTAATAGTAATTATAATACTTTTAAATCTAAGGTTGTTATATACTAATAAAGTAGTTTAATATATAGGCTTAAAAGTAAAGCTTAATAAGAAAGAGGAAGGAGGAGAGTTAGTGCCTTAATTTAGCAATTTCCTTTATAGTAGTCCTACTTAGTCTTAGGTTTAAGAAACTAGCTTTTTTTAAAGGTTTACCTTATATCTTATAAAGATAGTATTAAGTTCTTTATAAACTACTTACTTATTTACGCTTAAATACTTTTATATTAAGATATAGGCTTAATAGCTTATAGTTTTATAGTTTATAAACTAAAAATAATATAGAGTAATAAGCTTAGCTACTAACTCTTTACTCTTTATTATTAAGTATTACTATTATATATTATATATAGCTTAAAGTAGTAGCCTTATTAAGTAATTAAGTAGTAAAAGTGTATTAAGCGTTTTATAAATATTCTTATTAGGCCTTTAAAGGCTATAAATAGTAGTTAGTAATTAGTTAAGTAGTAATAATATAATATATAAAAAGTTTTAATAACTTTATTTAATTAGATTAAATAGTTTTTTATATAGCTTATAAAATATATAAAAAATAATAAATTCTAGCCCTACTTACTTAAAAAATACTATTTAGTCTATTAAACTTTAGTTATTTAGTACGCTATATATAAAGCGTTTAAGTAGGCTTAAACGTTTTTAATATAAAAGTTTAGTTTATACTAAAATAATAGTCCTTTTAATAAAAAGTATATTAATAATATATTTATATAGCTAAGGTTTAAGTAAAGTATATTAACTTACTAATAAAAGACTTTTAAGTAAGTAGTCTTTATTTAATTTTATATAAGCTTATTAATAAACTAATATAAGTATATAAAGTAGTTTATTAATAGTATTTATAGTATTTAAAAGAATAGTTATACTAGCTTACTTATTATTATATTATAGCTTTAATTATCTTTTTACTAAAGTTAGCTTACTTTTATTAAAACTTAGTAAAGGATAACTATATATATATTATTAAATAGCTATTTCTTATACTACCCTTTTAAGTCTTTATATAAATATAGTAAAGAGTTAAAGTAGTATAAAGTCCTTATTTATATATTAAAAATAAATACTAAAAAATATTCTTTTTAAAGGTAGTAGTTTATAAAAAATTAGTATATTATAATATCTTTATAAAGTCATCTACCTTTAAGTGTTTATAACGTTTATAGTATAAAGAACTAAAGTTAAATAATATTTTTAAGCCTAATAATAGTAAACACTAATTTAACTACTATACTAGTTATTAGTATACACTATTACTAAATTAAGCACTTAGCTATATTATACAAACTAGTATAATAGTTATTTATATTAAAGCCTTACTATTTAATATTTATATTTATTAAGTAGTAAGATAGGTTAAAGTAGTAGTCTTTTATTAGATTAAACGTTATTTATTTATTTATAAGCGTTGTCTTTTTTATAGTAAAAGGGTTAATATATACTAATTAGCCTACTATAATACTTAAAGTGTATAATAGTTTTAAAAAAACGGTTCTAAGGTTTTATTTACCTTATACACCGTCTTTTTATAAGATAAAGTCTAGCTAATTACCTTATAAAATAATAACGCTTTATATATAAAATATTATACTAAACATAGTAATTTAGAAGCTTAGTATATATAAATAAGGTAATTTAGTAATAAGACGTAAGTAGTTAAATATAGTAAAAAAAGCTTATAGTAGAGTAAATATAAGTAGTAAAGGTAAAGGTTATAAGTACTTTATTACTATATAGTTTTAGTTAATAGTAAAGTTTATTATATCCTTAGTAATTAATTTAAACACGTCTTTTAACTAGGTAGTTTAAGGTTATAGTATAGTTAAAATAACTAAGATAAGTATAATAAAAAGTAGTAAAGCGTACTAGTAAAAAGGTGCTTTAATTTATTAAGTAAAGGGTAAGACTTAAAAGGACTTATAAAACCTTTAGTAATAATAATTATTTATTAAGTAAACATTATCCTTAAAGTACTTAACAATTTAATTATAAAATTCTTAAAAAGATATAGTTTAAAAGTCTTAGTATAAATAGTTTACTTAAAGTAATAACTAGTATATAACTATAAGAAGAAGACTATAGTATAGTACTATTAACTAATTATTTAATATAAGATAGTAGTTGTCTATTTTATATTTATATAAAGCTTAGTTAATTTATAAAGTAAAATCTAAAGGTTTTTACTATAAATAGTATAAAACTATATTAAGACCTAAGCTTAAAAAGTATAATACTATTTTTTATTCTAAGTACTATAGTTTTATTTTATAGCTTCTTTTAAACTTATAAACTTTCTTCTTTATTTTATAGTTAAGGCCGTCTTTACTAGTCCTTTTATAAAGCTTATTTATTACCGGTAAAAAGCACTATAAAAAGGGAATATCCCGTAGTTTTTAGATAGACAATACAACCAACTTTACATCTACATACTTTTTACTAACATATAAGAATTACACAGAATTATTAACATATTACAGTTATTTGCTTTATTTGTTTATTTCCTTTATTTAGGGTGTATGCACTGAGGACGACACATGGTCGTTATTGGTGTATTTCCTCCTGCGTTGGTAAACTAGCGTGCAATATTATTTTATTAATTGTATAATATATTAGTAATTAATAAACTTTATCTTTATTTAAAAGTAATACTACTTATATTAAGGCCTTATAGTAATAATGTAGGAAATACGTCTTTATAGAAGGCGTAGAGTCGAGCTACGTACGGCAATCTAAACAGTTAAATAAGTAAGGCCTATAGTAAGAGAAAATAAGTGTATTTCTTAGATGCTTGATAAAAGACTAGATAGAAGAGAGAAGGACTGTCCTTATATAGACGTAATCCGCTATTTTAATCTAGATATGTGTACGTACTAAAAACCCTAATACAAATATGTAATTAGTAATACCTTACGTAATTATATATTCTTAACAAATAAAAAAAGTATATAATATTATTACTATTAAAGGTAAGTATTATAAAAGTTCTTAAGTAAAAGAAGGCTTAGCTTTAAAATTATAGTATTCTATTAAGTATAAGGTATATTAATGTATTTATAAAAGTACTAGTTAATAATAACGCCTTAAGAGTTAAAGAAGCTATATTAATAAAATAAGTATTTATTTTAATAATCGTATATATTATATATAAGATATAAGATCTTAGTACTAAGCTACTTACTTAATTGTTTATTAATCTTTTTAATAAAAAGAAAGAAATTTTTTAAATTTTTAATAAAATAAATATATAACTAATCTTTATATAAAAAAATAAATAACTATTATTTATAAAAAAAAAAGAAACTATAACTTCTTTTACTTAAAGGAAAAGGTTTAGTATATTTAGTTTTTATAAAAGTATACTAATTTTTTAATTATTAAGTTATATTATAAAATAATAAAGCTTTTTACTACTTTTTAACTTAGCCTTCTTTTATTGTTAATTTAAGCCTTTTTATACTATATTTTATAAGTATATTTAGCCTTACTACTACTACTTTTACTTTAGTAACTTATATATAAGTCTTTTTAAAGTAGATAGTAATTAAGAGTTGTTATATTATATTAGTCTTATTAGTAGCTATTATAGCCTTAACTTATTATTAAGTAACTACTTACTAACTTACTATTAAATTTATTTTTATTTATTTTTAAAGTATTATTATTAAATTAGTACTTATTAACACTTTTATAATTAGAATAAGAGTTTAAAAAAGGGGATTTTATAGTATTTTAATACTTAACCTTAACTATTATTATAAAATTACTTTTAATATTTCTTAAATCTTATATTAGTACTATTAAGGCAGCGTTTAACCTTTACTAATTAGTTATTTATTTATAAAACTAATACTTATTTATTACTACTTTTTTTATAATACTAAATATAGTAATATATATCCTAGCCGCTTTTAAGTAAATAAAAGGATTACCTTTTTTTTTACTATTAAAAACGTATTTATTCTTTATTAATATAGTTATATAAAAAGCTATATAAGCTACCTCTTAAGGCCTTACTTAACTATTATTTTATATATTATAAGTTAAAGTTAGCTTTATACTAACTTTTACTACTTTATAACTAGGCCGTTTTTATATAATTAGTTAATAATAGCTATTTATTATAACTAATTATAATAATATATATTTAATTATTTAGTATAGTAGTTAATAATATATCTTTAAAAGCCGTTATAAGTAACTTCTTTTTATAAGACTTCTTTTATATTAAATTTATATTTTAGTACTTAGTTTTTATTTCTTATAACTTTATAATTTAAAATTATTAAGAAATAAGTAAAGTAGTAATCTTACTCCTTTTTTTACTTATTAAAAGTATAAATAAGAATTAAAGACTTATCTTAGTAATTACTTATAATATAGCTATTAACTAATTACTTTTTATATTTTTAACTAAAAAAGGTTATTATAAAAGTCTAAATAAATAAAGTAATAGTATTTTAAAAGTATTATAACTATTTAAGTAAAACTTAAACAACTAGTCTTATAACTAGTATATTTTAAGTCCTACTCTTATTACTAGTAAGTATAGTTCTATCTACTATATATATAACTATATATACTACTAATAACTATTATAGTATATAGAATAGTATAAAAAGGGACTATTAACTAATTAATTAATAGTCCTTCCTTTTATACTATACTTTATAAGCGGCTTACTAACAAGTAAGAACAAAGGAAGACGTACTTATAAGCATTACACGTAAAACTTATATAGCTAATTCTATCTATTTAATTCTTTACTATTTATCTATCTTTCTAGTAGCTACGTCTTATCTACTTATACCTTTTAAAGTAAAGGGTGTTAAGACGAAGCCTTAATCTAATTTACCTCTTATTTTAAGTATAAGTACTATAACGTTAGTTATAGTAAATACTTTATACTTAATAACTATATTATATAATAATTAAAGAACCTTTTTATAAAGGTATTTATAAGGTTAGTACTATACGCTACTATAACTAAGTAAAAGATAACATTAACTTTATAATAACTAAATTGTATATATATAAGTGTGTAAGGATAAGAATAAATTCTTATTCTTTTTATTAAGAAAGAGTATAGTAGTACTATATAAATATAAGAGATATTTATTAGTTTACTTATTCTAACTAATTATAAAAAGCGTTTAAAGACCTTTTAAAGCCTACCCTTAGTATTTTAAAACAGCTTACTACTATTTTATTTCTAAGCTAATTATAGTAAGACGTTAATAAATTAAACATTTAACTAATTATAGTAGAACTATTAATTAGCCGGCTAGAATAAATATTAATACGCGCTTGTAAAGCCACTAGTAACCTTGTACGTCCGTAGGTGGTGCCTACAGGAGGTGTATAATAGTCTATTAGTAATACTTCTTATAATTCTTGTCTAAGTTTAAGTTTACGTTTATAGAATAGTTTAATTAAGTAGACGTAAAGACTTCTATATAGTAGAGCCTTATTTTAGTCCTTTTAAACCTATAAAAGGCCTTTACTAGTTACACTACGTATTACGTGTCTTTTCCCTTTAATATATTCGTCTAGTCTTTACTTGTATACTAATACTAACAATCTTTTAAGATTATAATACTAGTGCTAACTAGTACTAGTACGTTCTACTTATCCTTCTAGCCTTGCTTGTTGTTGTTGTTAATAGTGTTATTATTTAATTAGTTAATTAATATACTAACGGCGTTTGTTGTACTAACGTTAGCGTTTGTCTTAATAATGTTATAAGATATTATAGCCTTGTCTACCCTTTTAATCTACGTTGTTTTTATAAAATAAATTACGTTATTGTTAATTAAGTAGGTTAATACGTTCTTAACCTTGCTTTAGTGCTTTATTAGACTATTAATAAAGTTGTTAGTACTTAGAATTTATTTTAATTTAATAATTTTATATTTTTTATATAACTAATAAAGTATTTAAATATTAATTATTAAACGCTTTTTAGTTGTTGTTCTTAGTTGTATAATAGTGTTAAAGATAGACTTTAAATTAGTATAAATAATAAGTAGTATTTATTTACTATATACATTGTTTAGTATTACCTTAACGTATAAAGCTATATTAAAACCTTTTATTAAAACGTATAACTTTATAATAAAGACGTTTTTTATAACTTACTTATATTTAGTTAATAACTAATAAATAATATTTATATATTTTATATTATTATAAATAGTAATTATATAGTTAATTTATAATATTAAGTTTTTATTATTAATAAATATTATATTTATAAAGACGATTATTTTTAATATAGTCTTATTTAAGACTATAAAAGTAAGTCCTTTTTATATATAGTTATACTACTAGTAAAGGTAGTTGTTTAAAAGCTTTATATTGTTTATATTAAGCTTTATATATTATATAGTAGTTAATAAATTATACACTACTTTTAGTTAATAAACTAAGGCTATATAAGTACTATAAGTATACTAAGTAATATACTACTTTTTTTAACTAAGTAGTAGGTTAACTTTACCTTTTATTTCTTTACTTACTTAAGGCTTTAATATTATAAGGCTAATATTTACTACTTAACGTTTTTATAAAAGTAATAAGATGTCCTTTTACTATATAACAACGCTATTATTAAATTTAAATAAATAATTATAAAATAGACGCTTTTATAACTTAGTAAAGAACCTAGCCTTTTATAATACTATCTCTTTTTAATTAGTAAAAACGTTGTTTATTAGAATTAGTATATTATTAGTTTAAAAGCCTATAATTACTAGTCTTTTTACTAAAGGCTAAAAGAGTAAATACGTGTTGTATAAAGATAAGTATAGCTTTAATGTCTTTATATAGTAATAGTTATACGTATTATACTAGTAGTTATCTATCTTTAGTATACTATATAAAAGCTGTATAACTTTTAAAAGATAGTTAGTTTATAAATATAAAAGCTTATAAATTATTATATTAAAGTTAATAAAAATTTTACACTATAGCCTTATTTAAGACTATATATAGGCCTATAAAATATTATAAAGGTATAAGCTTATTCCTCTTTACTTTAGTTATAAAGCTACTATATATAAAATTAAACGCTAGCTTATACGTTAAATTGTAGAAGACTATATTAGTACTATTGTCTTACTAAGGTTATTATAGGCTTAAATAATAAGTCTAGACTTCTTTATAGCTTATAACGTCTTTATATACTTAATTTTATTTATAAAGTGTTTATTAAATATATAAGTACTATTTAAAACGTCCTTTTACTTAATTATATTAAAAACACTCTTTTTTAGTAGTTTAAATAGCTTTTTTTAGTAGAAGGTTTTAAAAATAGGCGTTAAAGTAAGAGAAGTTATTTAAATTGTTGTACTAGTACTAGTACTAATACTAATAAAAGCGTTTATAAATAGTTTACTATATATACATTAGTAAGGTTAAGTAAATATAATAATTATACTTATATTTAAAATAGTGTTAATAAAGTTATAATAGTATAAACAAACAATAGTACTATAAAAAGTTGTTATAATATTATTACTAAGGTTAATAGTAATATCTTTGTTCTAGACGGCTATTATATAAAAAAGACCGTTTTACTTACTCTTAAAGCTTATTAATATATAGTAAATAGTTACTTTATTACTTAGTAATATTATATATATTATAGTAACATTAAAACTATTACAAGTGTATAAGGCTTTTATTACGTTGTACTTAGCTCTCTCTCTCTCTACTATTTTTATAGTTAAATATAGTACTACTACCTTTTAGCTTATAAAAATAAACAAGGCGCCTACTAGTAATAAATAAAGGTAGGCTTTAAAGACAAGAAAAGTTAAAACTAGTTTATAAGGGCCTATTATATTATTAATAGCTTTAATAGTTATTTATAGTACTATGTTTTATAATAGTTATAATATCTCTTTTATAATAATTCTATATTCTTTTTTAACAAAGGTATAATATTGTTTAATTTGTTTAATACTATTATAAGCCTTAGTTAAAACTTACTTTATAGTAGAGCTAAATAGAACGGCGTTGTCTTTAAATTCTTTACTAGTAAAATTAGTACTAGTGTTATAAATAATAATATTAAATAGTTTAAGGTAGGTGTTAAGTTAGTAGATATATAAAGCGTCCTATATATACTATATTGTTATATTTTTAAGCTACTTAGTAGTTAAAAAACCTATTATTTAATTAACTATATAAAAGTAAAGTTATTTATTAATATATACTATATTTACTATAATTGTTCTATTAAAAACAACGTTGTTACTTTTATATAGATTAAATTTAAATTGTTTTAGTAGACTATAGTTAAGTTAGTACTAGTAGTAGTACTTTTAAAGCCTTATTAGCTTGTTTTAAATTACATTATTATAACCTACTTATAATAATAGTCTATATAAATAATTAATAAAAAGGTAACTAAATTAATAGTATAGTCTTTTTAACTTAGTCTTTATAAAGAAGCTTATAAATAGTACTTTAGATAACTTTAGTAGTGTTAAAAAAGTATAACTATACTAATATATTATAAAAGTCTTTCTACTATTATTACTAACTAAAACGTTATATATATTATTAAAATACACGTGTAGATAGTCTATATTTTTAAGTAATAGTAGAAAAAGTGTATTAATAAGTATTATATAAAATATAGCCTTATTAATAAATATTGTAATAGTAATTAAACTAATAAATATATAGTTATCTACTTTAAAGCGTATAAACGTGCCTTTTACTATAGTTATATTAAGAACAACGTTTAAAAGTACTATTTTTAATATAGTAAATTATCCTTTACTTATTATAAAGTACTTAGTAGCGTTTATATTAATAATAATACTTAAAAATTATTAAAAGGCGTATAAAGACTATATAATTAGTAGTAGATTAGTTAATAGTATAAATAGTATAAGGTTATTATTAGTAAAAGTATTATAAATTTAAAGACTATAAGTAGTATACTAATTAGTAAGATATTGTATAGCCTATATTATATTTAGTTATGTTTAAAAGGTACGTTTTATAATTTATTATTTATATTATTAACGTTATTGTTATTTAATATAATTAAAAATATAATACCTTTAAAGTTTTATACAAATTACTTATACTTTTAATTACTTATCCTTCCTTTTTATATAGCCTTGTAAGCCTGTCTTTTAACGTTTATATACTTTTATAATTAATAGTCTAACTTTTTATAAATAAAGTATTTATTATTATCTTTATATTTAATTATAATAACCTTTACTTAATTAAACTATAACTATTTACTTTAAAGTTTTTATCTAAAGCAGGGTCCCTTTTAAAGGCTTAAAGGCCTGTCTTAATTAGTGTTACAGCCTTGTCTTCTCTGTCTATTACAAGGCTATTAGACTTATTAGAAGTTGTTATCTTCGTCTTTATATACTTGGCTAATTAGAATAAGCGTTAGTTAATTAGTACTAACAGATAGTACTAACAGACTAATTAGTATTAGTTAGCCGGCTAGAATAAATATTAATACGCGCTTGTAAAGCCACCGGTAACCCTGTACGTTTGTAGGTGGTGCCTATAGGAGGTGTACAATAGTCTATTAGTGATACTTCTTATAATTCTTGTCTAAGTCTAAGTCTACGTCTATAGGACAGTCTGATTAAGTAGACGTAGAGACTTCTGTGCGGTGGAGCCTTATTTTAGTCCTTCTAGACCTATAGGGGGCCCTTGCCGGTTACACTACGTATTACGTGTCCTCCCCCTTTAACGTATTTGTCTAGTCTTTACTTGTATACTAACAAGAACCTTATAAAGACCTTAAATAGTTTATATATAGTACCTTAACTATGCTTAGTTATATAACGCTTATAAGTAATTCTTATTAAAACTATAATAATTATTTCCTTTTCTTTTTAAAGTTGCCTTTAACTCTTACTAATAATAAAGTAATTAAAGAAAAAAACTTAATAAAATAAAAGTATCTTAGTACTTATAAAATAGTTATTATATTATACTATTTATAGTTATACTTAGTAGTAGCCTTTATTATACTAATATATTTAATAAGGTTAATTATTATTAATAGTACTATTAAAGACTTTTTAAGCTTTATTTAAAGGTTATAAAAGGCTAGCCTATATAATAAAGTTTATTATTAGTATATATTAAGTATAGTAAATTTACTTTTACTTTATTTATAATAAAATTTACTTTATTATATAAACGTTATAAGTTTACTATTACTTATTTATAAAGTAAATTTTACTATATTATATAAATAGTACTTACTTTTTACTTTTTATATTATTAAAATTTATTATAGTAAGTAGTACTTTTAAAAAAAAAAGTAAGAACTATAAGGCTATTATTAAATTATAATAATATTAATAGCTTACTAAGTTATTAAATAGTTTAAAGACTATTCTTTTATTAAGAATAGTTGTTTATTTAGCTCTTTATTTAAAATATAAACTTTTCTTAAGTACTTTAAAAAGACTTTTATACTTTAAAGCCTTATTACTATTAAAAGTAAAAATAAGACTATTATAAAGCCTATATATATATAAGAACTAAAGCCGGCCTTTACACCTTAATATTTACTTTTTACTAACGTTTTAATACTTATATTAAGCGTTAAATAAACTATTTTTACTTTTATACTAAATAATATATTATAAAAAGTTTCTTAATTACTATATAGTATAGTTATATTAGTAGTATTAAAAGTATTACCTTTTTTTATTTTATCTACTACTATTAAGAACTAAAGGCTAGTAACGCTTATATTTATTTAATTATTACTTATACTTTAAGTATTTAATTTATTAAGGTAAACGCCTTTAATAAGCTCTTTAATAGGCCTTTTACCTCTTTCTAGTAGGTTTAACACTAGTATTTAAAGCCTATTATATATATTAAACAATTTATTACTAAGATGTATTAATAATATTAAAGACTTTAAAAGTAAGTTAAGTTTAACTCTTAACCTCCTTTAAGCCTTTATAACGCTCTTAGTAGCACCTTTACTTATTCCTTTATTTAAGTAGAGTAAAAACTTAAAATACTCTTAACCTTTTAATAATAAACCTATATATCTAAGCTACTTTAACATCTAAGTAAAGAAGTTAGTAAATAAGCTACTTTAGTTACCTTTTTTAATATAGTGTTTTAGCTTTTAAAAGGGTAGTAGCTATATAAATAAGTAGTATACTAATATATATTATATATTAGTAAGTATCTTATTTATTATTTACTAGCTTAATTATATTAATAAAGTAGTTTTTTATATTAATAATAAGCTACTTAACTAACCTTAGTAAGTAGGCCTTAGTTATAGCCTATTTAAAAAACTAAAAAATCTTTTAAAAAAAAAACCTTTACTACTACTATTAAGTAGTTTAAAAAACTACTTAAAGTCTAGCCTTTATAGCTATAAACTATTATATAAAGTATAGTAAGCTATATAGCTTTAAAGTAATATATATATATTTATATTTTTAACCTTTAACTACTATTAATTAGTCTTAAGTTATTTATAAAGTATAAGGCTACTACTTATAAGTATTATATATTATTAAATAAGTAAGACTATAATTACTTTTTATACTTTAAGCTTAAAACTAACTATTTTATTACTATTTTATACTTATAATATAATTTATTATAAGTGTTAATAACTAAAATATACTTTTATTTACTATCTTTATATTAAAATATAACTATTAAACTACTCTTTTTTTTAAGTTATAAGTAGACTTTTTAAGGTTTTTTTATAATAGTTAAGTATATTATTATTTTTTTAAAATTTTTTATTATATTTTTAAAATTTTTATTATTATAATAATATTATATTATTATACCTTTTTATTAAACCTTTTTTAATCTTTTTTTCTTCTTTTTTATAAAAACTTTTAAGTTTATTTTAATATTAATAAGCTTTTTTTTTATATTTTTTACTACTTTTTTATAATAATTAGTATATTTATAACTATTATAATAACTTATTAATTATATTTAAAAAACTATTCTTTTTACTATATTAAGTAATATAACTTTTTATACTATACTTTATAACTTAATACCTTTTTTATTTTTTACTTATTATTATCTTTTTTTAATAATAGTATTAATAAAGGCTTTATAATACTTATAAGGTTTATTTAAGGTTTTAATAAAAATATTAAAAATATATTATATAGTCTTTTATACTACTATAAAAGTATAAAGTAATACACTTATAAACTAATCTTCTTTAATATATAAAAAAGTTTAATAAACTTTAGCTTTTATTTTTAACTAAATACCTTTAACTTTAAATTTTAAATAAATAGTAGTACTAAGTCTTTTTTATTATACTTTTTTAATAAGTGCTTTATATTATAGTAACGCTTTTATATTTTTTATATATATTATAAGTATTTTAATACCTTTTTTTTTATAGCTTATAGCTTTAAAATACGCTTAACTACTACTAGTACTTTTTTTTTATAAATAACGTCTTTAACGCTTTTATAAATTATAAGGTAATAGTTATAAAGTATATAAAATAGTACTTTATTTATTAATTAACTTATTATATTATTTAAAACAAACTTTATTATAAAAAAGAGTGTTAATATTGCTAGATAATACACTATAAATAAGGAATATTTTATAGTTTTAAATAGATAAGAATTAACTAACTTTATATTTATATACTTTTTACTAATATATAAGAATTATATAAAATTATTAATATATTATAGTTATTTGTTTTATTTGTTTATTTCTTTTATTTAAGGTGTATATACTAAGGACAACACATAGTTGTTATTAGTGTATTTCTTCTTATAGTAGTAAACTAGTGCGTAATAGTTAACTAATTATTTTAATTTTTTATTATATAGTAATAAAAGTACTATTTTAAAGTTTAATTAGCTTTTTTAATTTAACTATTAGTTTTTTAAATAAAAAGTAGTAAATAGTCTTAGCTTAATATAAGTAATATTATATAGCTTTTATTAGTACTAGTTAATAAAAACTATTTCTTTATTTAAAACAATATCTTTTAACTATTTAAAGCGTAGTTAAACCTTTATATAAAGTAAATATATAAGCTTTATAAAGGTTATAATAATAAACACTAGTAAAAACTAATATATCTTTATATACTTATTTACTACTACTAATATAACGTTTAACTTTTAATTATTATTAAAGACTAAAAAGAAACTAGTAATAAAATTTATTAACACCTTTTACTAAGGCCTTTTAAAGACTAATAAGAGCTAAAGCTAACTATATAGCTTATACTTTTTTAACTTAATAGTTTAGTATATATAATAAGTATATATAAAACTCTTAACGTTTACTTTAATACTTATTTAAAAGTAATAATAAAAAACTAAGTCTTTTATTCTTATAATACTACTATATTTAGCCGTTTTAAGCTTATAGTATTAGTAAATAATTTTATATTATAATACTTTTTAAGCTAGTATAACTACTTATTCTTTTTAATAAAGCAACTTTATAAAGTTTAAAAACTAATCTTAAAAATAGCTTATATAGTCTTAATATACCTTTTTTTTACTTTATAAGTAAAAGTTTAATAAATAAGTTATAAGAATAAGCTTATAAAATAAAGTAAAAAGCTTTTTACCTTTTTTTAGCTCTTTTATAAACGTAACTATAATTACTTATACTATAAACAACTACTAAGTATATATACTTTAATACTTTAACTAAGTTGTTTTTAAGTTAACTATATTAACTATTTTATTTAAACTATTTATAATAAATTTAAATACTTACTTCTTATAAGAAGATAAACTACCTAGTTTTTTTATAAATCCTTTAAGTTTTTTTAAAACACTACTTTTAATAAAAGTAGCAACTTTTTAACGTAATAAAAATAAGTAATTTGTTTAGTCTTACTCTTCTTTATAATTAAAATAATATAATAAGCTATTAGCTAGATTTTTATTACTTAATTAATACTTAATTTTAAAATTAAATAATAATAAATATATATATTAATATACTTAGTAATAATCTAAATCTATTTACTATAAAAACGCTTATAAATTAGTATAGTTAGTTAAAACCTTAATACTCTTAGCCTTTTTTAAGTACTAGTACTATTACTTAAAGAATATAATAATTACTATTAACTCTTAATTAAAGGTATTATAGTATAACTTTACACCTTTTAACTTTTAAGACTAAAAGGCTACTAAATACTAAATACTTATATTATTTAGTTAAAATAGTATTTTTACTAATATAAAAGTAAACGTATTAGTTTTTATATAAACTAGGTATTATAAGTTATAATACTTTAATAATAGCGCTTTTATAAACACTTACTTTAACTACTAAAACACTTAGTTTTTATAAGGCTTTTATAAAGGGTTTTTGTTGTACGCTGGTTTACCAACGTAGGAGGAAATACACTAATAACGACTATGTGTTGTCCTTAGTGTATACACTCTAAATAAAGGAAATAAACAAATAAAGCAAATAACTGTAATATGTTAATAATTCTGTGTAATTCTTATATGTTAGTAAAAAGTATGTAGATGTAAAGTTGGTTGTATTGTCTATTTAAAAACTACGGGATATTCCCTTTTTATAGTGCTTTTTACTAGTAATAGTTTTTAAGCTTTTTACCTTTAATTAAGCTTTTTAAATACTTTATTAATAATTAGGCCTTATTAATAAAATAATAAATAAATTAGTAATAAAAATTATAAAAGCTAATAAACACTTAAATATTATAATAAGTTTTAAACGTTTATTACTTTATAACTATTTTAACTTATATAAGATTTATATAAACTTAATTAAAAAATAGTAAAAAGTTTAAAAAGAATACTTCTTTCTTATAAAACTAGTACTTTTTTTAATTAATAAATAGCTTTATTTTTTTTAGTTAATTTAATATTTACTTTAAGTACTTTATATACTCTTTTTTATTTTTTAAATAAATTAAAATATTATTTAAATAAATAATATAAATCTTATTTACTAAGCCTTTAAACACTTTATAAATATAACTTTAAAAGGTTATTAAAGCGTTAGTTAGCTTAAAAAGTATTACTAAATACTTATAAAAGCTATACTATATTTTAAATATAGTCTTTTACTTATTCCTTTTATATATATATATATTTTATTAAACGTATTTTTTACGTTTATAGTTAAAAAAACTATATAGCTCTTAGTTTTATTTAAAATTTTAAAAATTAAAAATAAAAGGTACTAATTTTTAACTATAATCTTATTTAGTTTATAATAATTAATATATAGTTATAAAGTACTATTATATTTTAATATAAATAAGACTAAGAAGCTTATAAAGCTTTTTAAGTCTTAAATTTATCCTTTTTATAGTACTTTTTATAAGTACTTTTAAAGTATAATAAGCTTTTTTTAAAATAAAGAGTATAGACTTTTATATAATAGTTATATTTTAAGTAGTAAATTAATTATATAGTTTATACTTTAATAAATTAGTAAGCTAATAGTATTCTTTATAAAAAACATGTTTTTATATTTATAAAGCTTAAGTAAGACCTTTATAAGCTTTTTATAGTCTTTTTAAAGCTTTTTATTTAAAAGATTAATAAATTCCTTTACTTATACTAATATATAATAAATAATAATATTTAATATACTTTTTTAAAAGGTCTTTACTAGCTTAACCTTTAATTTATAAAACTACTACTTTTTATTAATAAAGTATAATAATATCTTCTTATTTAATAAAGTTAGTATACTTAAAAGTACTAACGTATTATTATTAGTATAGTTTAGTCTTATATAATAATAAGTAATTTGCCGTTTTTTTTACTTAGTATTTAATAGTTAAATTATAACTATTTATACATTATAAACTTATAACTTTAAGTTACTAAGTACTTATATAAGTAGTAAAAGCCTTATAAACTTTAATAAGCTTAGTACTTTTATAAATTTTTAGTTTATTATATTAATTTTACTACTATAGTTTAAATTAATAAATATAAAGTAATTACTATTTATAATAACTTATTTTTTTATTTATAGTCTTTTACTAACTAAGATAAAGTTTAATAACTTTAAAGTGTCTTTTTAAAAGCTGCTTAAGCTTTTCCTTTACTTTTACTCTTTTTACTCTTATTACTAGTATTATTATTATTATTAACTTTAGTAAAGTTAACTTAAACATCTTTTTTTAATAGCTTACTTACTAATTTATTAAAATTTATAAGTAAGATATAGCCTTTTTTACTATAGTAAAAATACTTAATATTATTATTACTTAATTTAGTATAACGTTTTAAGCTAGACCTATTTATAAATTATTTAAACTTTTAAGCCTTAAAAGCTTCTTAATAAAAGCTTAAATACTTCCTTTTTAGTTTTTTACTAAGAGTCTTTTTTCTTTTTTTTATATTAAGTATAGTCCTTTTTTACTACTTATTTAAAAAGCTATCTTTTTAAAGTTTATTTATACGTTTTAATACTTAGTACTAATTTATTATATAAGTTATACCTTTTATAGTAAGGTTATATTTAATTTTATTATTTAGTCTTATATAAACTATAACTACTATAAATTTTTTAAGTAAAGGACTAATTTTTTCCTTTAATAAGCTTATATATATATAGTAGTTATTAAGGCTTTATTTTATAAGTTAGTAAGATTTTTTTAAACGTATTATTATAGTATTAAACAAATTCCTTACTTTTAATATTAATATATTTAATTAAGTGTTAAAAACGTTTTAAAAGTATAAGCTTAGTATATGTTTTTACTTTAGTAGTGTATTAAGAAACTACTTTTAATAAATAAGAAAAGCTTTATTTATAAGCTAAAGTACTATATTAATTTTATTAATATTTTAAAAGTACTATTAAGGCACTAATTTAAATATATACCTTATTACCTTATACTACTCTTATTACTATAAATATATTAACAAATCTTTATACTTTTTAAATAGCTTTAACTTTAGATTATATATTTAACTACTTATTTTAAGTAGTGTTTAGCTACTAGTATATAATAAGGCTATAAAGACTATATTTTTACCTTTAAAATTATTTAAGTTTAACTTATAGCCGTACTACTTTTATACGTACTATAAGTAATTATTAAAGGTATATTTATTAAGCCTTTAATATAGCTAATTTAACTATTATTCTATTATTTATAAATATTGTTTTAATTAGTATAGTCTTTATAAGGTCTTTAAATAATACCTATATAACTTTTATTATCTTTAAAGCCTTAAAAATAATTAGTAATTTAGTTATTATAAAAAAAGAGTTCTTTTAAATAGTTAATAAAAAGAATTTATTAATATAAAGATATTTATAAAGTTAGTATTATACACTACTATAACTAAGTAAAAAATAATATTAACTTTATAATAACTAAATTATATATATATAAGTATATAAAAATAAGAATAAATTCTTATTTCTTTTATTAAAAAAAGGTATAGTAGTACTATATAAATATAAGAGACATTTATTAGTCTACTTATTCTAACTAATTATAAAAAGCGTTTAAAGACCCTTTAAGGCCTACTCTTAGTATTTTAAAACAGCTTATTACTATCTTATCTCTTAACTAATTATAGTAAGACGTTAGTAGATTAAACATTTAACTAATTATAGTAGGACCTTGTAGGGACCTTAGATGGTTTATACGTAGTACCTTAACTATGCTTAGTTATACGGCGCTTATAAGTAATTCTTATTAAAACTATAATACTTTTATAATATATTATTTAGTATAAAGATAAAAATAGTTTATTTAATACTTAGTATAAGTGTTAAAGTACTAGTAAAAAGTAAATATTAAAGTATAAAGGCTAGCTTTAGTTTTTATATATATATAAGCTTTATAATAGTTTTATTCTTATTTTTAATAGTAATAAGGCTTTAAAGTATAAAAGTTTCTTTAAAGTACTTTAAACAAGTTTATATTATAAATAAAAAACTAAATAATAAGCTATTAATAAAAATTAAGTAGTTCTTAAACTATTTAATAACTTTATAATCTTTACTTTTTCCTTTAAAAGTACTACTTACTATTACAGTTTTAACAAAAATTACTTATAAACGCTATATAACTAAGCATAGTCAAGGCACTACGTATAGACCGTCCAAGGTCCCTACAAGGTCCTACTATAATTAGTTAAATGTTTAATCTACTAACGTCCTACTATAATTAGCTAAGAGATAAGATAGTAGTAAACCGTTCTAAGACACTAAAGGTAGGCCTTAAAAGGTCTTTAAACGCTCTTTATAATTAGCTAGAATAAGTAGACTAATAAACATCTCTTGTATTTATATAGTACTACTATACTCCTTCTTAATAAAAGGGACAAGAGTTTATTCTTGTCTTTATACACTTATACGTATATAATTTAGTTATTGTAAAGTTAATATTATCTTTTACCTAGTTATAGTAGCGTATAGTACTAACTTTATAAATACCTTTATACTTACTATAATAAATTTTAGTAATATAAAAAATAAAAAGTAAGTACTATTTATATAATATAGTAAAATTTACTTTATAAGTAAGTAAGAATAAACTTATAATGTTTATATAATAAAGTAAATTTTACTATAAATAAAGTAAGAGTAAATTTACTATACTTAATATATATTAGTAATAAGCTTTATTATATAAGCTAGCCTTTTATAACTTTTAAATAAAGCTTAAAAAGTTTTTAATAGTATTATTAATATTAATTAACCTTATTAAATATATTAGTATAATAAAGGCTACTAATATATATAAATATAAATAGTATAATATAACAACTATTTTATAAGTACTAAAGCACTTTTATTTTATTAAGTTTTTCTTTTAGTTATTTTATTATTAATAAAGTTAAAGGCAACTTTAAAAAAAGAAAGAAATAATTATTATAGTTTTAATAAGAATTACTTATAAACGTTATATAATTAAGCAAAGTTAAAGCACTATATATAAACTATAGAAAATACGTCTTTGTAAAAGGCGTAGAGTCGAGCTACGTATAGTAATCTAAATAGTTGAATAAGTAAGGCCTATAGTAAGAGAAAATAAGTGTATTTCTTAAATGCTTAACAAAAGACTAGATAGAAGGGAGAAGGACTGTCTTTATATAGACGTAATCCGTTATTTTAATCTAGGTATGTATGTGTACTAAAAACCTTAATACAAATATATAATTAGTAATACCTTACGTAATTATATATTCTTAATATACCTTTTTAAACTTAACTAAGTTATTAACTTATTAACTTATTAAGTTTATATTAAAAGAGTTTTTTATTATTTTTTATAGTAGTAAAGGCTTGTTATTAAAAATTTAACTATAGTCTTTAGTTAAATTAGTTTTTTATAGTACACTTTGTTTTTTATATATTAAAATAAAGAAGTAAAAGCTATTTAAATCTTTATTTACCTTTATAACTATTATAAGCTAAGTTAAGTCTTTTAGTATTAAGTACTTTAAAAAAAAAATAAAAAGGTAGGTAATAAGGGCTTAGTTAAGCTTTATTTTATTAAACTATATTAAAGTCTAGTTAGTTAAGTTAAGTAGTGTTATAATACTTTAAGATCTTATAAGTAAATAACCCTTAACTAGTCCTATTTTAAAATTTATAAGAAAACCTTTAAAGTAAAAAACTTATAACACTTTATAGTCTAAAAAGATGTCTTAAAAAGATAAATCCTTTTATAATCAACTATAAATTTATAGTTAAAGCGTCCTTTACCTACTCTAACTTATCTCTTAACACTAGCTTAGTTAAAAGGTTAGCTAGCTATTCTTTATTAAGTATATAAACTATTTTTAAACGTTTTATATTAAGCTTGTTCTTAATCTAGTAATAAGTAACGTTTATATACTTAGTTTTATTATAAAAAGTACTAGCTTTAAATAAGTTTATAGTACTTTTATTATCTACTAATAAAGTAGGAATTACTTTAATAACGTCTTCTTTTTTATTACTTATATATCTTAATAAATAATTTATTAAGCCTTTTAGATACTTAGCCTTTTTACTAGCTTCTTTAATAGTTATATATTCTACTTTAGTACTACTTAAAGTAACTATATTCTACTTTTTTAATAACTAACTAAGTAGATTATTACTTAGTAGGCTAATATAACTAGTAGTACTTTTTTTATTGTTTAAGTTAAAAGTATAGTTTAAATTAGAATAAACGTTAAGTATATAATTAGTACTAGCCTTATAAGTAATACTTAGTTTTAAGTACTTATTTAAGTAGTCTTAAATATAGTCTAGTATATTAAAATGCCCTTAGTTTAAATTTAAAGAAAACTTAGACATTTTTATAATAGTAAAGGTAATATTATACCTAGTTTTTAAAGCTAAATATAATAAAGACTTTATTTACTATTAATATAGTTTTATTTTAACTAGTAAGGCTTTAGTCCTTTAATTTTAACTAGCTTATAGCCTAGTAGAAGAGGTGTATTCTTATACCTTATTTTTTCTTTATAAAAGCGTTAAATTATATTTAATATATACTTTTTTAAGTTTATAGTTAATAAGTCATTATTAACTCTAGTAAAATTTATATCTAAAAAGGTTTATACTAGTCCTAAACTTTTTATCTCTAGCCTTTTATTTAGCTTAGAAATTAGTCTAGTTATAAACTTAATATTAAGACTTATTATTATAAAGTTATTAATATAATATAGTAAAAACCTCTTTTTAGTCTTATATAAAAATAAGCCTTTATTATAAGGATAGACTATAAAGCCTTCCTTAATTAAAATATCTTTTAAGTGCCTATACTATAGTCTAGGTACTTGTTTTAAGCTATATAAGGCTTTATTTAGTAGATAGACTTTATAACTATTAGTCTTAAAGCTTATAAGCTATTTAACGTATATAGTTTTATTTATTTTTTTATATAAAAAAGCGTTTTTTATATTGTATTAGTTTAAGTTTTAACTATTATTAATAGTTAATAAAAAGGCTAATCTATACGTCTTAAAGTAGTAGGTTGTACTAAAGGTTTTTAAGTAGTTTATACTTAGTACCTAGTTAAAGCTTTATACTACCTACTTAGCCTTATAGCGTATAAGTACGTTTTTATTATCTATTTTTAAGGCGTATATCTATTTACCTCTTAAAACATAAGCGTCTTTAGATAGGTTAACTAAAGTATAAGTGTTTTAGCTTATTAAAGACTTAATTTTATTCCTTATAGCTTTTAACTACTTATCTTTATTAGAGCTAGCTATAGCTTGTTTATAAGTATTAGGCTTATTTTTTAAATTAGTAAAAAGAATAGTAGCTTTTAAGGCTTTTAAATTTTCTAGTACTATAATAGTGTTTTTTATATAAGTTTTATATGTTTATATATCTTTTTTAGTTAAGATAGGTAGTTTTATAACTAGTCTAGCCTTATTTTTAGTATTTGTTTTTAAGGTTGTTTTTATCTTTAACTAATTAAGATTTAATTTATTTAGCTACTATTTAATTTTATAAACCTTAGGCTTAGTACTACTATAATTATTAGAATTTTCTACGTTTAATAGTATAGTTATTATTATACTAGCGTTATTTTTTAGAAAGGTATTACTAATAAACTAATTTATTTAGTTTTTTAGCTTTTTTATATTAAGCCAGGTTTTTTTCTTTTTTATTATAAAGACGTTTTTAAACGTAATTATTTACTTTGTCTTAAAGTTATATACTAGGTAGTATTTAGTATTTAGTATATATCTTACTAAAATCCTTTTTATACTTTTAAAGTTTAATTTAAACTTAAAAGGGTCTTTATTTAAGTAATAAGTAGTAAAACCTATAATTTTTAAGTAAGTTAAATTAGGTCTTACCTTATTTAGCTTTTTAGAAGGTAATAAGAACCTTAGTAAGTTATAAGATGTTATATTATATAACTCTACTACCGTCTTTACTAGCTATCTTTAAAGTAATTTAAATAGCTTATTTTCCTTAGTATTAAGAAAGTAAAGTATTTTATTTACTAAAGTTTAGTTAATCCTTTTAATTATACTATTACTTTTTTTAGTATAGGTAAGTGTTAGTATATAGTGTATACTTTTTTTATTTAAGTAGGCCTTAAAGTCTTTACTTAGATATTTTATATTATTATTTGTTTAAAAAAACTTTATTTTATTATTTTTAGTATTATTTTTAGCCTTATACTTATAAAGCTTAAAAGCTTTTAAAGTATCTAATTTCTTTTTTAGTAAGTAAAGGTTTAAATATCTAGTCTTAAAGTTTAAGAAGGTAATAAAATACCTATAACTCTTAAAAGTCTATAGTAAAATAGGTTTATATATATTAAAGACTACCCTTTTAAAGTAAGTATAGTCTTTATTAGTAAAGCTATTCTTATATACCTTATTTTTTAACTTACTTAGTAGGTAGGCTTTATAGTTAAGAACTAATTCTTCTACTTTCTTAGTTAAGTCCGTTTTTAAGTTATTTTGTTTTATAACCCTTTTTAAATTAGCTAGTCCTATATATTCTAGTCTTTAATATAGTAGTTTAAGACTGTTTTTATTCTTTTAGCTATTAATAGTTATAAGAGCTTGTTCTAGTTTTAGTACCTTTCTTTTAGTAATATATAAATTATTACTATTAGTAGTATAAGTAGTAGTTAAAACTATGTCTTTATTTTGCTTATTTTTTATATATAAGACTGTTTTTTTACTTATTATAACTAATTTAATAATAGTAAGCTTTCTTAGACTTATTAAATTATAGCCTATTTTAAGTATATATAAATAGTTAGTAAGTCTTTTAGTTATTTTTATGTTTAAAAATTAGACTAGGACGTCTTCTACCTTCTTAACTTTTAAAGACGCTACCTTTTTCTATTTAGTAGTAAAGTCTTTATAAGTAAGGTTAATAAATAGATTTTTATTACTAATAGTATAGCTAGTAGCCTTTATATTTATTATAAAAAGTATAAAAAAGTTACTATTTAATAGAATAGTCTAGTCTTTATTTTTATTTTTACTTAAAGCTTTTTTATTTTTATTACTACTTATACTATTTTTAGTTTAAACAACTAGTATAACTATACTTAAATTTGTTATTAAGTAGTCTTTTTTATAAGGTTTTTTAAAAGGAGTAATTAAACTTATATTAAAGTTTAGATTTAATATATTAGTCTTTTTATTAGTTAATAATAACAACAACAATAATAAGAGTAACTAAGGTAGTAAAGAGAGTATATTAAGTATTAGTCTAGTCTTCTTAATACTAATAAGTATCTTATTCTTTCTTTTTTATTTTTTAGTCTTTTTAAGATTAAATAAAAAGGTAGAATAAGTAAATAATATATCTTTCTTAGTCCTTTTAGTCCTTTTTAAAAAGAAGTATAAATTAGGCTAATAGCCTAGTTTTTTATAGTATAAATAAAAGAATTTTTTTTTATTTTAAAATGTAATCTTAAACATAGTAGTTTAGTCTATTCTTTTTTATTTTAAACCTTTTAGTTTAAAACCTTTTTTAGTTTAATTAAACTAACTAAGTAAAATAGTATTTTTCTTATCTTTATTTTTATTTTATTGTTTTATTCTATATAACTTTAACCTTTTATCTTTTTTTAATATACTATAAAAACGTATTAGTTAAAATAGTTTCTTTTTAAAAGGATATAGCTATATTAATAATAAATAATTTAAAAACTTTATAGTTAAGCTTATAAAGAATAAAACTAGTTAAAAAAGTAGTAAATAGTATTAGCTTTTTTATATTTATTTTATTAAGTAAATATTAAACCTTTTTAATAAATTTTTAAGCACTTTTTTTAGTTTTATATATTAAATTATTAAAAAACTTAATAACTATATAGTTAGTATTAAACTTTTTTTTATAATAAAGATTTTTTAATATTTTTTAAGCTATAAAAGTACTAATAATATTAAATAGCTAGTAAAAAAGACTATTTAATATATAGTTTCTTATATAAGCTAAGGCCTTTTAGTTATACTAAATCCTTTTTTTAATATTCTTTTTTTTAAAATAGTTTATAATAACTTTATTTATCTTTTTAAAATAAGTATTTAAATAGTTATAAACTAAAGCTTTTTTTAAATCTATAATATTTAAGCTAGCTTAAAAGTATACTAATTAAATTATATAGTTTTATTCTCTTTTAAGATAATTTTTTAAGTTAAATTTAATCTTAACTATTTTTTATAAATTAAAAAAAAGTAAGTACTAAATAAAAATTTAAACATACTATTAAAAATCTACTAAAAAATTCGTTAAAAATACTATTATATAAAAAGAAAAAAGAAGATTTAAATAGTATAGCTTTTATACTAATTAAAGAATTATTTATAAAGAGAAAAAAAAAAGAAAAAAGTAAGTAAAAAGATCTTATTATAAAAAAAAGGTAAAAAAATAAAGATATTTTTAATAAGTATAAACTTTTTTAATTCTTTAAAAAATTAAATAAAAAAGACTAAGTAGTTAATTAGTAATTAAAGTTTTCTTTTTCTTAAAAAGAATAAGAAAAAAAAAAGTAAAGAAAAAAAATAAGTAAAAAAATAAGTAAGAGTAGTATAGTAAAAAGTTGCTACTATATAAAAAATACGTCTTTATAAAAGGCGTAAAGTTGAGCTATGTATAGTAATCTAAACAGTTAAATAAGTAAGGCCTATAGTAAGAGAAAATAAGTGTATTTTTTAGAAGCTTAATAAAAGACTAGATAGAAGGGAGGAGGACTATCCTTATATAGATGTAATTTGCTATTTTAATCTAGATATATGTGTGTACTAAAAACCTTAATACGAATATATAATTAGTAATACCTTACGTAATAATATATTCTTAATATAAACTATTTAAGGTTTTTATAAGGTCCTTTTATAATTAGTTAAATATTTAATCTACTAACGTCTTATTATAATTAACTAAGAGATAAGATAGTAGTAAGCTATTCTAAAACACTAAAGTAGACCTTAAAGGGTTCTTAAGCGCTTTTTATAATTAGTTAAAATAAGTAGACTAAAGAATATCTTTTATATTTATATAGTACTACTATACCCCTTCTTAATAAATAGGACAAGAGTTTATTCTTATTTATATATATATATACGTATACAATTTAGTTATTATAAAGTTAATATTATTTTCTACCTAGTTATAGTAGTGTATAGTACTAACTATATAAATACCTTTATAAAAAGTTTATAATAAAAAGATAAAAACACTATTATAATAAGAACTATACTCTTAAAACGTTTTAAGTTAATAACTTAATTAAACTATTTATAAAACATTTTTATTTTAAATATAAAAAACTAGTATTAAGATAAATAAGACCCTTATAAATACTAAGTATAGTTAGTATATAAGTATACTAATTAGCCCTACTTATTAAATATAACTATATATATAACTTTTTTTAGTATTACTTTTAAAGTTATAAAAGTAATATATAAGTACTTAAAACTCTCTTTTAAGTATACTAAACTTAAAAGACTTAAAGTAAGAATAAAAGGTAGAATAAGTAAAAGGATACTATTAAAAAGTAGAAAAAGACTAGTACTTAGTTAAATAAGTAAGTTAGTTATTAAAGTAAAATAAATAAGTAGTAGTATAAAATATAGACTATATTTAAAGAGCTTTTATAAAGTACTACTATAATTATTATATAAATAATATAAAGACTAATAAAAAATAAAAAAAACTACTTAAAAAACTATAATATAAGTAAAAAAAAAAAAGAAGACTAAAAAGTATAAATAATAAAAAGTTAATTTACTACTTATATTTAATAGTAATTCTACTAAAAATCCTTTACTTATACTACGTTTTAACTACTTTTAAAAAGACTAGCTTTAATATCTTTTTAAAAAAAGTTATAATAATTTAAATATAAGTATAACTAAGGTTTTTAAATAATAACGTTAATAAGTATATACTAAATATAAGCCTATTAAGTAGTATTAACACTTAGTAGTACTACTTTATAAACTAATACTATAAGGCTATATTTATATTCTTTTTTAAAGCTTAAACTTTAGTTATAATAAAGTAAAAAAGTAATAGTATTTATTATAAGGCAGCTACTAAACTATGCTAGACCTTAGCTAAAGCGTTATAAGCGTTAGCCTAGGTACTAGTATAGTTTATAATAAAAAACAAGTTAACTATATCCTTAACTATTAGTATAAAAACCTAAGTATAATTAGTAAAGATCTTAAATAATAAATTAAAGGCTATACCTTATAATAAGGCTAGTGTCTAGTCTTATACTATTAGTAGTATATACTAAAAGCTAAAAATAGTACATAGTTAAAGTATAAAGAAGGTAGTAACTTTGTTAATAGTATATATAAAAGGTATTAAAGGTACTATATATACTTAGTACTAATAAGTACTTAGTATAATTACTAAAAGGGTAAACGCTTTAAATAAGTAAGATGTATATAAGGTAAATAAAGGGCTATTAAAAGCTTAAGCAAGTAAAAGGAGTTAAGGCTATAAAACGCCTTAACTTTTAAGCTTATTATAGTAGTTATTATAAGGGCTACTACTAACTTTATTAAAATTAAGTCTTTAAATAAAGGCAATATAGCTATTTTAATAAATTATACTACTACTAGTACTATTAATATAATAACTACTATTATTATAGTGTTTAATAAAAGGCTCTCTTTCTTATCTTTAACTAAGTTTTATATTTATAAGGCTAATAAGCTAACTAAGTAAGTAGACTAAAAATATAAAAAATATATAGTCTTTATAATAAATAAAGTAAAAGTTATCTAACTAGTTAACCTATTTTTATTAAAGTTAGCTAAAGTTAATAGGTTTTAAATATAAACGTATATAGTATAATTTAACTAATAATAAGTTAAATAAATAGCCTAATAATAGCTAAGTAAAAGTATAACCTTATATAGCTTATTTATTAAATTTATAATAACGTTAATATACTTAAAAGTAATAAGCTTATATTTAAAAGTAGTAAGTTTTTATTAAAAAGCTATAATAAGTAAAAATAAGAATATAATAAAATAGTAAGTCTATCTTATATCTTATTTACTTTATAATTTAAAACGCTATTACTAACTATAAATTAAAACAATTAAGCTATACTATATAGTACTATTTATAAATATATAATTAATACCTACTAGCTTAAAAGTACTAGTTTTAAAAAAGGCGTAATTATTATAAACAAATAAAAAGGACGTTTATAAAGGTTTTATAAAAGCTATATATAAAAGTTATATAAACTTTATAAACAATATAAAGGTATAATAGCTAATTAGATAAATAATAAGCGTTATATAGCCTATAAACACAAGTAGGACCTATAAGGATATATAGTAGTAGTCTATACTTAATTAAGTAGGGTAGTAGTAAATACACGCTTTATAATTAGTTAAATAGCTATTAAGTTTAAAGGCTAAGGCCTAACTAGAACTAGTGTACATAGTACTGCTCTTATATAGCTAGTCTGTCCCTTTCACTAAATGTGGAGGGACAAGACTTAGTTCTTATATAATACTTAGCCCTTTATAATTAATTACTTTATTAATGTAGTTACTTGGTCTATTTATTGTTATATTTATCCTTTTTACTAAATTAAAAAGAATAAGACTTAGTTTTTATATAATACTACCTTTACTTATTACTCTTTTATAATTAATTACTTTACTAATATAGTTACTTAGTTTAAACCTTATTATAAAAAGAATTTATTAATATAAAGGTATTTATAAAGTAAGTACTAAGTATTACTATAACTAAGTAAAAAATAATATTAACTTTATAATATTTAAATTATATAAATATAAGTATACTAAAATAAGAATAAATTCTTACCTCTTTTATTAAAAAAAGGTATAATAGTACTATATATATATATAAGAAATATTTAACGGTCTACTTATTCTAGCTAATTATGAGGAGCGTTTAAAGACCCTACAAGGTCTACCTATAGTATTTTAAATAGCTCACTACTACTTCGCTCTTTAGCTAATTATAGTAGTACGCCTACGGACCACTTATCCGACTAATTATATTATAACCCTATAGGGACCCCTAACGGTCCGTGCGTGGTGGCCTAATAGCGCTTAGTTACTAGGCATCTACTAGTAATCCTTGTTAAAACCGTGATAGGGAGGGTGTTGTCGATTTAAAGAAGGTTTTAGTAATAATAAAACAAATGCTAATAATATGTTAATAATTTAGTAAAATTCTAATAATATAATAAAAAGTATAATAAAAACTTAGTTATATTTTCTATATGTTTAAACCTTAGGAAATTCCTTATTTATAGTGTGTTATTTAGTAACAAGTTTAAGGTTTAAACTATTTATAAATAAATTATATATTTAAGAACTTCTTTTGTTTTTACCTTTTATATTTAAGCATTAGAGCACTCTCTATGTCTATTCCTACTAAATAATTTATTTATTGTCTAATGCTTCTAACTCTACGGTGAATGCACCGCCGAGTAAAATAGCCGGTTCATCAATGTTATTGTGCTCGTAGCTTAAAAAAGGGTTAGCATTTATCAAGTCAAAATGTTGGCTTCTGCAGCTCTTTCTTACCTTAGGGTCCCGACGCCACCTGCCTCTAGCAGAAACGTCGGTCCATCTTGCAGCGAGGCACCAACCCATCGCATAGCCAGGGCCCGTAGAATATGCCCGTGAGCTACAATAAGCACGTCCCCTGCCGCCTGGTTGAGCTTTGCCTCGTTGACAGAAGTAGCTTGCTCAAACACTGGTCGATGAAAACGCTCTCGGATCTCGGCAATCACGCAATCTAGCCGTGCAGTAATGTCATCTGGCGACTCGCCTCCGGGACACCCGTCCCGCCAAATATCCCACCGCCCAGGTATGCCTTGTGCCGCACGCTGCGCCCGGATATCGTGCGACGTGGCTCCTTCATAATCCCCATAGTCCCATTCCCGTACAGCCTGGCTCACTTCAACACGCGCATCGCATGAGAGAGATCGCTGGTCAGTTTCATAGAGTTCTCTGTTCTGAATCGCCTCATCGACAGATCCATGTCGCTGCCATGGTAGTGGATCAAGGAGGCCGAGGTGGAGGAGCTCAAAAGTTCGTTGGGCGCGTTGTCGAGGCGAGACATAGCTGAGTCGTCAGAGACGATGCCGAAATAAAAGGAAGAAAGGAGGGCTTACATATGTGCCAGCTTTTTGGGCACTATCAGCCGGTCCTTCCCAACAAGAGCACGACCTGTAGCTTGTATACGTCTCTCTCCGTTGTCTGTTAATGGAATGTCTGTCACGCCAGTGTGCCTACCATTTAGCGACCATTCTGTCTCGCCATGGCGTACGATGAAAACCCGCGGAGTGCCCATGACGACGGGCACGTGCAGGCTACAACTAGTCTAACTATTATGAAAACGAGGCAGCAGGAAGAAAATAAAAGCTTGGATGTTGTCAGTGATTATTCTCAGTCAGTGCTGAAGTTGATAACGGCCAACTATTGGATAGACTAGTCTTGTCCTATAATACATAGCAGAACCTAAGCTAACGTCCACGTGACAATATACGCCGCCTCTTCCTCTATTTATTAGACGGTCAGACATCTCCCCCCAAAGCACGCTTTACTTTTAAAAAAAAACAACTAGAGGAATGTATTCCGTAGCAATCGAATAATGCATTGATGACGGCCATGCCGGTCAATTCGAATCTGGATGAACAGTGACGACAGCGCAAACGGGGCACATTACGTGATTACAAGCGGGACACTCCAGGTGGGTTTTGATGGGGTTTTCTGTATCGTGACAACAATGCTGCAAACAAGCAGGACAGAAAGCAGTATTGTTAGTTTCGTTTCACTGAATCGAACGGGAAAATGGCAAGACTAAAAGTGCATACGCAAATCCAGACGAAATCCTTGGGGTTTGTCGAACCGTGTTGGTTATCGTGCGTGGTAAACGCCATTGCAAAATTATGAGATATCCTGTCCTCTCCGTTTGAATATTCAGGCTCTTTGGTCGAGGCAGGGCGTCTGTCTTTATACTGTTGTACCTTGGATATCGATCTTCAAGGGTACAGCAAGAGAGTCAACGGGAAATGCTACATTTATGTGCCATACGTGCCTCATTATGCTAGGGGCGCAGACACCAAGAGAGCAGGGAATTGGAGATATAACACTGCGCCTTAAGACTGAGAAGAAAAAGGCATTCAGACCAACGGGGTATTTCCATATACAGACGTCCATCTGGTAGACAGGTCTTCGGCCAAAGAAAGGTCCGAGTCGGACAGAGGAGACGCCCATACTGCGTGCTTTCCTGAGGCGACAATAGCGTTGGGGCGACTATGGTACAGCAGCCTAAGCAGAGTCTAGAGACTCCATCCTTGTGGCAGGACATGTTTTTTAAAAATTTTTTTCTTTGAGGAGACTGGGTGCCCTCATCTACCTTTTGGCCACAGCCCTCAGTCCCCTCTTGCCATGGATGGAACAATGGGGGTGAAGGGAGAAATGCAGAGGGACCATGATACAATACAACAAAGCTGCCTGGCAAAGGAGACATTTGGCAGTATAATCAGCCACGATGTCCGTAGTTTGAGGCACACCTATCAGGCTCTAGTGAAGAATGTGTAATGACTCATGGACAGTGCGTTGAGGCTGCATCTGCGTCTTTGGGGCCCTTTGGGGCCTTTTGAAGATTCTGCTCTGGCTGCGCACGTTCCGACTCACATTCCGGCTCACGTTTAGGTTTACAGATCCGCAACCCTCTAGAAAGGTATCCTAGCTGACATTTTGATGTTTAGAGAACAAGATATCAGGTGATATTCTGGTCTAGAAGACGTAGGATCAGCTCCGCGTTCTGCACTCTTGGGAAGATTTCGGCCTGTAACAGAGACTCTCCTTGGCCGAACTTGTCCTACGGAGGACCCATGGGTATATTTCAGCTACACCAGCTCCCTTCCACCCTTTTTCGACATGTTTCGCAATACCGTGATATCGCCTTTCGGATATCCGCCACTAGGAAAAAGCGAGTCGGTAAAAAAAAGCCCGGCAAAAAGCCACAAGGATGTACGAAGAAAAAGAGACACTTTTCCTTTTATAAAAGACGCATTGGTTTCCAGTCTCCATTCAGCCAGTCCTTCTTGTTTGTTTTTTGTTTTTTGTTTTTTGCAAAGTCCAATATAAGTGTGGGCAACTGTTCATTACTTGTAGGTATAATCGAGTGTCTAGAAATACTCCGTACAATGTAGACAGACCCCCGGGCAAAAGACTCGGAATGCCAATTGCAATCTGTCGGCTGTGGATTGGGGAGAGTTGAGGCTCAACGAGAAGGCAAAAGGAAGAGGAGGAGCAAAGGGCGGTGCTCCAGAAGCGCCAAATTAAGATGCAGAAACTGAAAGTGCACTGTCCAGCAATGTTTTACGGAGTAGTCCAACACGGTCCCAAGATTTCCCCTCTGACAATGTAGACACAGACTAGCAAATCATTTTTCTTGGGAGCTAAAAATACTCGTTGCCGTGCAAGGCTCCAAAATGAAAAGCGGGCCATTCGACTCCCTGGCCAATTAGAAGAAGCCCACGCCGTCTCGCACTTCTGCTCTTCCGTCTCCTTCCCTCCCTGACCAAAACAAGGCTGGCAACAAGCAGCTGCTGCTCCCAGAGCTGATTTCTTAGCCTGGCTAGTGAATCCAGCAAATCCAGCAAATCCAGCGAATCCAGCGAATCCAGCGCACCCACGAGACTGCCATCTGTCCTTGCTATAGCCGAACCCGACATCCTCCCCTGTTACTGATCCCGTCCCGGTGGACTGCGATTCTTGCGCTTCGGCAAATCAGAGGGGCAAGCCGGCGTTGGATGCGCTTGCCTGCACTTTTTTCTGCCAGCAGCTGCAAAGTCGAAACAAACTGGCGGTTAATGGAAGCGCGGTGTTTGTCTCCCATGTCTACCCCGCCCAGCATCCCCCTTTTTCATACCTTGTTGACGCCCTCGTTTGACACGTTTTTGTGCCTATTTAAATGGCGCCGCCTTGTCGCTTCGGCCTCGACGAACCAGCCTGCAAGCCTCGCGCTCTATCCATGCTGTTAGACCCGTTTCTGTTGTCCTGTTTCTGTCGGCCTGTTTCTACTGGCCTGCTGACCTGTTGACCTGTTGATCGTCCCTCGTATACTTCCCGACATCCTTTCGCCATGACGCCCGAGCAAAGACGAGCTGCCAGCCCGCCTGTCCATAGCATCGACCCAATTATGCGAGGCGTGGCTCTGGGCATCCCATTTTGCCTGGCAGCCATTGTTGGCTTTGTCCTCTACCTCGTGACCGAACACATTCTCTGTGAGGCTCTCCGCTGTCTCTGTCTCTGCCGTCTCTGGTTCCGCCAGACTAACAACTGCCTTTAGGGGAACTCTTTTACCGCCAAGACCACAGATATAGCCTGTCTGTTGGCCTCACCGTGTCCTACGCCCTCATAGCCGCACTCATGGTGGGTAGCTACCTGCGGATATTCATCACGGCCCGTGTCGATTCTGCAGTCGTCCCCCTTGGCCCGGAAAGCAGCCGCTACTACAACGGCATGATGCCTCCACACCGCAGACAGAGGATGGGCTGCCGTCGCCGTGCTTCCCGTCCTCGGCACCCGTGCCATCTCGACAAGCACAAGAACAATACTAGCCCTCTCCATCTCGAGTCAGGATTGGCCACGAACGCTGGTGTCCACAGCCCTCCCCCCGTGGCTGCTCCAACTGCTCCTACTCCTACTGCGCCTGTTCCCACTTCTTCTGCTCCGACGCCTACTGCTCCTCCGCTGTCTTTGCTCTCTCCGCTCTCTCCGCTCCCGCCCCCGCCGCTGCCTCCCACCCCGCCTCCAGACCCTCGACTGGACCCCGATAGCCCCGGCCTCGAGCTCTTCTACACTAGAGACGTCTTTCAGTGCTCTCCAGACGGCCGGCCGCTCTGGTGCAATGAATGCGGCACGTGGAAGCCAGACCGGACCCACCACTCGTCAGAGTTGAACCGCTGCGTGCGGAAGCTCGACCACTTTTGTCCCTGGGTGGGCGGTGTCGTGTCCGAGACAAGTACGCTTTACCCCGTACCACCCCAACTGCCTGCTTGCCTGCTTGCCTGCTTGCCTGCTTGCCTGCTTGCCTGCTTGCCTGCTTGCCTGCTTGCCTGCTTGTCTACTTGCCTACTTGCTACAGCTCTGCTGACCTCCTATACTCGTTTAGCCTTCAAGTTCTTTCTCCAATTCAACATGTATGCCGCCCTGCTCTGCGCTTTAACTATTTCCATTAGCAGCTATGCTCTGGCTGTACGGCAGCAGCGTGGCTTTGGTGTCGACGTCCGTATCATTGTGGCGCTATCGTTTGCCTGTTTTCTCGGCGTCTTTTCCAGTACCATGTCGATCACCTGTCTGCATCTTGCCTTTACAAACCAGACGTCTGTCGAGCTGCACCAACGGCGTGACCGTCCCAAAACAATGGCCGTGCGCATTCGCCTCGGCTCGCCCCCGGTAGAGGGCCGGTATAACGTCGTGACATATCCGCTACCCAAGGTCGAAGCTGAACCTCCTCTGCCAACCGGATACCAGACAATAGAAGGTAGGCACCGGCCTGTACGTGGCTCATATGAGGAAAACGCTGCAGATGGCAATACCGACAGCAACAGAGATCGCCATGCAGACGGAAATGCTGACGGCAGCGAGTGGGGCTGCCATGACGGCGCCTTTTTACGACAATCTCGAGCAGGCTCGGATGCACCATTACACGAATACTATGATGTCGATGGGGAGGTGCACGAAAGTGCCATTCAACCAGAATCCATCCGTACCGAAGAGAGTCCTTTGAAGGCATCCGTCATCACGGCTGCTCATCGGGCGGCCGCCCGTGACCTCTTGGCATTTCGTTCTTTTGCAATCATTCCCGTAAGCCCAGGCATGAATGTGTGGGATCTTGGCTGGTACAACAATTGGGTCTCGGTCATGGGAAGCAACCCTCTGGATTGGCTGCTGCCCTTGCACGTATCACCTTGCTGTGTGAACGATCGCAACCTACACTCTCACAGCTTTTACCGTCTCGGTCCAGCCTTTCAGAAGCTCTGTGCCGAATACAGCCTCCCACCCTGCACCGAGATGGAGGAAATGCACATATAAACATAGTATTCATGTCCTTTAAATTCATGTCCTTGAAAAAAAGGAAAATATCTCTCTCGTAACCTCTACGATTATGCAACATCTAGCACTTTGTGACGGGTACGACATCACCCTATATAACCTAAACTCCTCCTACCCATCCCTGCTATCCGTAGTCGTTTGTCAAAGTCACGAACCCGCCCTGCAGCTTACTGCTGCACATTCCAAGACCTAGGGTCCAAGAGCATTTCACTGATGCCTTCCCAGTGGGTTTCCTGCCAAACTTGTGAATCTGGAGCAGCCCCGGCTAACGGAAAGCCGCCATAGCCATAGACGGTAGCATCAACGGCAAAGAGTTCTGGAACGAGTAGGCGATCGCCACTCGTCACCGGGGCAGCATTGGGAGTGGCAGCAGCAGTCATCTGGACCATGTCGTGAAGAAAAGGAAGGCCATCCCTAGAGGCAATACCAGCACTAGCAGCCGGGAGGACAGGAACAGGGCCCGTCGGCAGGTTGTCAGTAGCTCCTGTCGGACCCGGGACAAGCAGGGGGACAGCCTGCGTAGGAAATTCAGGGGAGGATGACATAGTTTGGATGAGTTGTTGCTGTGGTAAGAATTGTTGGGGGTACATGTGATTCAGCGGTTGGCGATGTTGCTGCAGCTGATGTTGGCGAGTTGGAATCTGATGTTGGTGATACTGCTGCTGTGGCTGGGGTTTCTGTATATTTTGGTGAAGTTGCTGTAATTGCTGGCCCTGATGCAGTTTGTGTTGTGACTGGTGCTGGTGCTGTCGATGCTGTTGCTGCCGATGCTGCCGCTGTTGCTGCTGCTGTTGCTGCTGTTGCCGTTGCTGTTGCTGTTGCCGTTGCTGCAGGTGCTGACGCTGCTGCTGTTCTTGTTGTTGCTGCCGTTGCTGCTGCTGCTGCTGAAGATACTGTTCATGCAACTGTTGCTGCCTCTGCATCATTTCCACATGTTCTCTTTCGCTATAGTCCAGACACTCGGTGACCATGGCATGCAGCTCGTTGGCCACAGATAACCAGCGCCGCATTGTTCCTGGAAGAAGGGGGTTGTGGAGGTACTTTGTGACCATGGCGTTGCAGCGGTCCAGCAAGTCGCGAAGGCCATCCAATTGCGTGGCACTAGTCTCACTCTGAGGGCTGCCGTTCTTGGCAATGGTAGGAGGACTACAAAGCAGGCCGAGAACGAGAACCAGGGAGGAAAAGTAGAGGTAGTAGACGTCGAGCCACGAGTGAGCATTGAAGACTCCCAGGCTTTCAAGCTGCAGAACCAGCCTGCAAGACATCTGGCCAGACTCAATGCATATGTCAGCCATGGAGGCAACTTCGGGAGAAGTACCAGGGCCTGGAGAGGCAGAAGCGGCCGGTGCATGGATACCGCCGTTGTCCCTGTCGAAAGCAGACCCAGAACCGGACTGGAAACGCGCGAGGAGAGCACTGCGTGAGACCAGGGCGGTAATGTATTGGTACTGGATGTGCAATAGCAAGACTGGTCGTCGGAAGGAGGGCGGCATGGTGTCAACAGCGTCGGCGGCGAGATGTCGGGGCAAGGCCGTCCGCCAGCGCGAGAGGTCACGCAGGACAGAGGCGGGCGTCGGTCCTTTACGCTTATGGCTGGTACTGGGGTTGGCATCGCGGCGGCCTGCGCGACAAGCACTAGCAAGCAGCACGACAAGGCGGTTGGACCACGCCACGTAGTCTGGAAGGCCATGGGTGCCGGTGTCCAGAATGGCCTCGCGAGGAGCTCCAGGAGTGATGGCCTGGATGGTACGGGAAGGGTGTCCGCGGTCAGAGGGGCGAGACGCCAGACGGTTGCTGGTGGTAGTGGTGGTGGTGCTGCTGCTGCTGCTGCTGATTCCCGCGACCGGAGCCGCCATGTTGGTGGTGCAGGCAACTTCGCCGGCAGCCTCGGGCGACCGGGGAGACTGGTCCGAAGTAGGCGAGGCATAGTCGTTTGGGTAGTCCTCCGGGTCGCCAGAGTAGCTGCCGAGAGCGCTGGGGCGGTCGTGAGAGGAGACTTGCATTTGCTCAAAGGCAAAGAGAGTCCACCAGACGCGCTTGCGCATTTCGTGAGCCAAAGGAGTCAGGGCCACGCCGTCGGCAGTGGCAATGCGCAAGCCGCCGCGGTGCAGGCCAATGGCAAAGCCGATGCGGACGGCGGCGCCCGTCAGGGTCCAGCAGACATCGCGGGAGTTTGATTCATGCAGGTGGAGGGCGGCCAGCAGGAGGGCCTGGACAGAGGCGAGATTGGACGTGAAGAGGACGCGGCAGAGCAGCGTCTGGACCTGTTTCCACCAGAGGCGCTCTTGGCGATCGGACAGGGCGAGGGGGAGATCGCGCAGGCTGGGAGCTGGGGCGCTGTTGGCGCTGTTGGCGCTGTTGGCAGTGTTGGCGCTGTTGGCAGTGTTCGTGAGGACCTGCTGAGCCCGGACGCTCTCAACAAAGGGGCGGCGCGAGAGGAGGAGGACGCAGAGGAGCGTGCAGAGCCAGACGGGGTCTGTTTCCGGCGATGTCGGATGGTGGCACCAGGTGGCCAGCTGCTCGAGGAAGGAAGCCTCGTGCAGCAGAGGAAAGTCGCAGTTGACCTGGTTGAAAAAGGTGTGGACGAGCGAGTAGACGAGCGAGACGGCCGAGCTGAAAGAGGGCGGCTGGCCGGGAGCGTCTTCGAGTAGCAGCTGGACGACATTGGCCGGCAGGGGCACGCCGCCGAGGGGCGCAGAGCTGACCGAGGGGGCATTGGCCATGGACTGCAGATCGGGGGCCGGCGTCTCGGTGCAGGAGGTGGAGGGCGAGCCGTTGTCGTGGCTGTTGCTGCGGGGGCTGCGGACACTGTGGATGCTGCTGTTGCCCGCGATGCTGCCGGGGCCGGCGTTGACGGTGGCGGTGGCGTCGAGTGTGCCCGAGACGTCATGGCCGTCAGGCCCGCCATGGAGCAGGCTCTGGCGGGCGACAGCAGCCCTGTTGCGGCTGGTGCCGACCATGGCGCGCAATCTGAGCTGGAAAAAGAAGGAGCTGGCACGGCCAATGTACTGTGCCTGGCCGCGGCGGTCCTGGACGAGCTGCTCCTGCTCGGGCTGGTCCTGGCCCAGCGGGTCCAGGTCTTGGCTGTGGTCTTGGTCTTGGTTGCGATCTTGGTCGTCGTCCTGGTCGTCGTCGTCGTCACGGTCCTCGTTCTCGTTGTCGTTCGCATCGTGGTCCTGGTCGTGAGTGAGGCTGTGGTCTGGGGGGGTCTGAAAAGAGAATGTGCCCGGCAGGTGTCGGAGCTGCTCGGGTGAGCTGGCGACACCGGGCGCCAGTTTCGTGAGCTGTGGCAGGTTCGGGTGGTTCGGGTGGTTCGGGTGGTTCGGGTGGTTCGGGTGGTTCGGGTGGTTCGGGTGGTTCGGGAGGTTCGAGAGGTTCGAGAGGTTCGGGCTGCTCAGGCTCGTCTGATCGATGCCTAGGCCGATAGACGGCTCCTGCTTTAGCTTCACGCCGTCGACAGTCAATCCACGCACGTCTTTTGGAAGCGGCAAGTCGGACGAGAGCGCCTCGGCTTTTATCCTGTCCTGCAGTGGCTGCTGTGGCTGCTGTGGCTGCTGTGACTGCTGTGACTGCGGCTGCTCATCGGCAATGCCCAGCGACTGTCCCATGGCCTGCAGGCTCTCCATGCTGGACACATCGACGCCCGGGGCAAGGCCGCGCACGAGCCGCTCCAGCATGGCAAGACGGGCGCTGTGAGCCTCGAGACTGCCGTAGAGGCGCTGCTTGCGCGGCTTCGTCACGAGGCAGTCATAGCCATGCTTGAGACAGTGGCGGCAGCGGTCCTGGCCGGGCACGGCACTGCATTTCTGTTTGCGGCTCTTGCAGCGGTCACAGCTGCGTTCCGTGCGCTGCCGGAGCTCCTGCGGCACGCGGCGGCTCTTGAGTGGTTTGGGGTTGGCGGTGCTCATGTCGAAGCCCAGACGCTGGATTCGAGACTCGAAATTCGGATTCCGCGTCAGATGCAAATTCAAAATGCAGATTTTGAAATGTACGGAGTAATTCGAAGAGAGAAAAAAGTGAGTCAATCTCAATCAGGCTGTAATGCAGCCTAGGTTGACATGCGAGTTTTGTTTCGGCTCGAAAAACTAGGGAGCCGCGCCGTGCCAGAATGTCTGAGTGTCTGTCGGGTCTGTGTTGAGTGGTGGGTGTGGGATGGGGTGGATGGGGTGGATTGTGTGGATGTGTGGATGGAGTCGTGAGAAACAAGAACGAGGCAAGAGCTGCTGACTACTTTCTCTCCTGAGGAAACTGCGAACCTCCCTTCTTCCAACGCTCTTTGACTAACATTTGTATTAGCAATCACTAAAAAAAAAAAAACAGAACTGGGCAAATTTGCTTATACTATGTACGGAAACCTGGGGGCGGTCTGCTTGCAAACCGCACTTCGGGGATAAGATGGGTTTGCCCCGGAGACTACCAAGAGACCCAGACCAACGAGACCAAGAACCCAAGAGCCCAAGAAGAAGTGAGAAGAGACGGCAGAGGGTTCCCAAGAGACCAGCACGAAAACGCCAAGGTACCAGGAATCCAGTGCCCAGATGGCGTAAGATTGGCCATCGGGCAGCCCATGCGTGAATGGTCAGTACTGCGTACGCAGTAGTGGGAATCCACGATAATGTGGACCTATTGATAACGGATGCGGTAAGCTAGCAAGTCGCGCTACCAGGGACCAACTCATTAGAGGATTTATACGAAAGACTCGTTTGGGACAGCCCTGCAACGTCCCCACTGCTTGGCTCTGCATTGATATTGTCTGACTCGTAATCAGTCTTGGTACGCAACTGCGTACTTGTACTTTTCCTTCCAGTGCGCATCAGCGTCCACAAGACTACGGCGTCAGCATTGTACTCTGTAGTACGACGATTCTGTTCGTACTGCACTGCACCGTATGGAAAAAAAAGGGGGGAGAAAGCGATCCAAGTACTCGTGTACTATGTACTTCCGTTTTCAGGTTCACTAAATCCATAGTTCACGTGATTACGTTGGAAAAGGTGGGGTACGGGTACAAGTACAAGTACAAGTACTCCGCTTTGTACTACGGAGTAATCAGTCCTTGCCATCCTGCCATCCGCCTGCAATCCGCTTAATCGCCATTGCTGCCACTGATTGCCAATTGCCAATCCCTCCTTTTCAAGGACAAGACGGACCAGCAGTCGTATTACTCGTATCTCTCGTTTGCCATTGGTCTAGAATTGCGGTTTGTACCGTACCCGCTGATGCGATCACTGGGCTCTCCCTCTCTTTTTTTTTTTCTTTTTTTAATTTTACTCTTACACGCTTTCCACTCGGATCCAAAGATATGATATCTCGCATGCCTGCAGGTAGCATTGGCGCTGCAACTGGACAAGTAATGGTATAAGACCCGTCCGTCTATCTGTTTTTCTGCCGTCCCGTCTAGTTGTCACGCAATTGAGTGCAATTCAAAATGTCGGAAACCAAAGAAGTCATTGTCGATGCCGAGCGGCTGCCGACCAGCCAGGACGACTCCAAGTCTGACACGCCCGACAGGCCTCTGAAGCTGTCCAAAGATGGGATTCCGCTGGTGCCCCAGCCCAGCGACGACCCAGAAGATCCATTGGTAAGAGCGCGCGCACGAGAGAGAGAGAGAGAGAGACAGACGAAAAGAGAGACGAAAGACTGACCGACAGAACTGGAGCTTCTCAAAGAAACATGCCGCCCTCTTCTTTCTCGCCATGGAATCGCTGCTGGTCAAGTTCTCGGCCACCCTGATTGTGAGTCCTTTTTTCCCCTTCTCTCCCTCTCTCGGCTCTCTTCCTCGCTGACTCGCAGTCTCCCGGCGCTCACACGTTCTCAACCCTCTTCAACGTCCCCCTCTCGACGGCCACCTACATTGGCTCGGCCCCCACCATCATGAACGCCATTGCTCCCTTCATCTGGATTCCCGTTAGCCAGCGCATCGGTCGCCGCCCCGTCCTCCTCATGAGCCAGATCGTCGCCCTCGTCGCTGCCGTCGGCGTCGCCCGCTCCCAGACCTACGCCCAGGCTCTGGGCTGTCGCATGGTCATGGGCTTTGGCGGCGCTGCCGGCCTCTGCATCGGCCCAGCTGCCATTTCTGACATGTTCTTTCTCCACGAAAAGGGTACTCGGCTCGGTCTCAACAGTATCCTCTTTGTCGTCGCACCCTATATTGGTAATGGTTCCTTTTCCATCTCTCTCTCTCTCTCTCTCTCTCTCTCTCTCTCTCTCTCTCTTTCTCTTTCTCACACATCCAACTTTGGTAGGCGGCGTCGCCGGTGGCTCCATCCAGCAAAATCCCAAGCTCGGCTGGCGATGGGCCATGTACGTCTCAGCCATTTGCTATGCTGCTCAGTGGTTCGGCCAGTTCTTTTTTGGTAAGCGTCCTCTGCCAGCTCCTCCCTCTACCAGCTCTCCTCCCTGACCGAATTCGGCAGTCCCCGAAACAATCTACGAACGAGAGACTGCCGCTGCCGAGACTCCCGAGCAGAAAAACACCATCTGGCGCCGTCTCGGTTTCCGCAAGCCCACCAACCCCTCGGGCGAAACCCTGCTGCAGACCTTTCGGCGTCCCCTCGTCATGTTCGCCTACCCCGCCGTTGTCCTGCCCTCTTTCTGGGCTTCCATCACCGTCATGACCGAAGTCTGCAACACTGCTGGTTTTGCCATCAACTTTGGTCCCTCCAGCCGCTTCCATTTCAATGCTCGCCAGGTCGGCTTCTGCTTCTTCTCCGGCTTCATTGGCGCTGCCCTGGGCGAGCTCTGTGCAGGACCGCTCTGCGACCTCGTCGTCAAGAATACCCTGCGCCGAAAAGAGGTGTGGCGCTCCGAGAAGCTGCTCAAGCTAGCCATTACCGGCATGGTTGTCACGTTTGTACGTACAATGTTTCTCTCCATCTCTTCATCTCTCCGTCTCTCTGTCTCTCTGTCCCCCTAACCATTCCCTCAGGTCGGCCTCCTCGTCTATGGTTTCGAGCTCGCCATTCCCACGTCTGGCTATGTTCGCCCTCTCATCGGAATGGTCCTCTTCGTCTTCGGCCAGGAAGTCGTCGTCACTGTCATCATGACATACATGACCGACTGCTATCCCCAGCAGGCAGCCGAGGTCGCCATTGTCTTTCAGTTCTTCTTCAACTTTATGTGCTACCATCCGCCTTTCTACACGCCTCAATGGATTGTCCGGAACGGCTACCGTGTTCCCTACATCGTCTACGCCTTGCTGCCAGTCGTCCTCTTTCCTGTCTTGATGATTCCGTTCATGATGAGGGGCGAGACGATTCGCAAAAGGGGCCCAATGTTCAAAACCCTCTTCAAAAAAAGTGTATAAAGCCCGCCTTTTTTTACCGGGAATTTGTCCGTCCCTTTCTTGCCTCGTCATTTTTTTTTCATGTTTATACGATTCTGTCGCATATTAGAATGCATACATGTTTGGATGTACTAGTCAGATTCAAGATTACCGAGTTTGAGGAATCCAGTGTGACGCACGATAAGTAGAGAGCAAAAAGAGCACAAAAAAAGGAAAACAAAACGTACAGCAGCGGGTATTCGCTGGTCGTCACCGACCCAACTACTAATCCGCCGATTACTGGTTTAACTAGGGGAGAGCGGACGGGATCCCGTGCTTTCCAGTATCTATGGCCGTACGTGGGAGAAAGCGCTGCAATTAGTGTATATCAAGGGTGCTCTGAATTCGTGTGCGCACTCCTTGTCTACGGAGGATGCAATGTTCCTCGCTTTTACTATGTAGCAAGCAGTATAAAGAGGAATGCAAAAGAGGTTGGTTGCAAACTCCACAGTTGTCAATGAGCAACACAATGTGCCAGGGTACGTGTTCGTCATTTGCTACGCTCTTTAATGATGGAATGGACTCTCATCATCTAGTTTTACAAGTATCACGGGATATTCAGCTTACAAAGAAATGTATTTGCTATTTTGAGAGTGGCAAGCCGTCGATCCCTATAACATGGACTTTTTAATGGTCTCCTGACTCATAGCTGTTATTTTTTCCCTTTTTTTTTTTCAAAAAGAATGCCTCTGGATAAAATATAAATGAAAATTCAAAGTCTTCTTTAGGGGAATAGTGATGACGAAAAGAAAAGAATGACAATACCGCCTCCTAAGCCGAAAAAAATGGGTAGAGTCGGCCCAGGCCGTAGTATCTAAAGCAGTCTCTGTGGCTACATGATGACATGACCCATCCCCTTGTCGTCGTCGTCTTTGCACCCGTCTTTGCGGTCCTTCTTGTCTGTTGTCATTTTCTTCTCAAGACCCGGTCGGCTCTCCCTGTTGTCCTTTTGCGTTCCATTCACCCGGGCTTTCCCGGCAATGGCCAATCCATCAGCTTCTTCACCTTCTTGGGCAATAAGCATCTTCGCGTCCTTGAGCCTCGCAGTCCATGACCGAGGGTTCTGGAAGACGGGGATATTTCCCCGTGCATGGTCAATGAGGAATGGCGGACGGCTTCCTACGCCGTGCAAGTCATGAATCTGTCGGATCTCTGCGTTCACCTGGCTGGTCAACCTCCTCCCAGCAAGTGCAGCATAGGGCTTGCCCCCAATGTAGACTGAAACGACAGGCTCAATGTCGTTTTGCCCCAGAATGTGGGCTGTCTCGGGGTTATAGGCCTCGTTGCCAATGTCAAAGACAATGAAGATGCGGTGCTAACGCTCCATGGCAATGAAGCGGGAGGCGGGAGGCTCGTTCTCGTACTTGATGAGCGCTGCTTCTTTCATTGCGTCCAGAGCCCACTTGATGGATTTTTCTGGATGCTTCCAGGCAGGTCCATAGTAGTCGAAGCACGGGACCGAGACGAAAACACGGATGGGAGCCATGTTGATTGGGTTTTGCTTGAGGTGCTCGAGATGCTCGAGATGGAATGTATACAGTTCTTTATGTGGATGGCGGTAGAGACGAATATTTTGGGGTACCGTGTGTTTGTGGATGCTTTATCGATGTGATACAAGAAGAGGAAAAGATGTCCAAGGAGGAGAGAGAAAATACGCATCTCTTATTTGTTTCGGCTAGCTGTTGGCTGAACAACAAGCAGCAACTGTCTCCCGAAAGCCTTGAAGAAGAAGGTGCACTGTAACAGGCAGGCCAATAAAAGGAGAAGGAACAATAGAGGCACGGCAAGAAAGGGCTAAAAACAATAGTCAAGAAAGAGCTGTCAGATGACCACCCAGCCACCGTATGCTTCGAGACATGGCGTAGAGGTTAGTGATGACAACAGGTCAGGTGGATGAGCACCATGCCGTCACACATGTCACCCAGAGGTTGCTTGCTCATTAGGGGTTTAAGTAGTAAGTTTTAACGCGTAGATGCATGGTTAAAGAAGCCAGAAAAAGAAAACCTCTAAAATAGCATACAGCAATCATGTACAATAATCGTAATAGAAGAAGAGCGCCATTGTAATGCGGAGGATTATTACACGTGTAGATTTAGAAATACATAGACAAAAGACAGCGAGAGGATACAACTAAAACCCTTCACAACCCTCGCGGCTTGAGCGCGTATATTTTGACCGACAGTAAATCTGGTTCCTCGGGAAATCGCTGTACTTCGGACCGCACGACCTGAAATCCTGCCTTTGTAAAAATGGCCAAGAAAGATTTATCGGCCCTGGGGGTCAGCGGAGTGCCCATGAAGAAAAGAAAAAGGATGCACATGTGTAACGAATACTACGAGACGGTTAGAAAGAGGACATACCTGGTGACGCCACTGTCGACAGTATCAAAATCATCCTCTTTGGTTGATGTTATATTTTCTTTGAGAACAATGATTCCCGTCACAGGTTCCAGGACGGTCTGACAGCGGTGCAGAAAATCTACCAGCTGCTCGTCGTTGAGGTACCCAACACACCACTGTAACCATATGAGATTGTAAAAGAGCCCGCTCTCTTCTGTATTCACTCGGCTGACGCCTGCCGGGTCCCACCCCTCCAGTCCGACATTGAACACCTGTCGCACACCCGGCTTGCATTTGAGTTTTTCCGTGAACTTTACGACGGGCTCGATGACGTCTACCTTCTCAGCCACATCTAGCAGGAGTCCCTCAGTCACACGGCCAATCCTGAATGATAACAGATGGTGGTCAGCACATGAAGCACATGAATTGTGCACTTGATTTTCTTGGTGCAGAAGCAGGGATGGCCAAAGACAGGAGCCCATGATATTGGCATAGACAATCGGTAACAACTCACCCTGCACCGCCCTCTAGAACGCAGGACAGACGGCGTAGATTGGGTTTCGTGCCGATACCCAGCTTGGCCAAAAAGTTGCGAGACACGCGGAGGTCGGATCGTGAGACGTGGGGAAATCCACCAAGCATGCCATTGCTGTCAGCACTGACATCTTCCCAGTACTGCTTTGCGTCAGCATTGTTCACCAGCGCATCTGGTCGCTCGGCTAGCGGCGTGTTGGCCATTGCATGGATTGAAGAGTTGTGGCAGACTCTTAATGTTTGGGTTCTTGCCTATACAGTATTTATTACGCAGTATACTTTTTTCCAAAACACAAAGTGGGAACGTTATATTGTGGGGCTTACAGCCCTGTAACTGAGCCTTATCTACGTGCGGCTAACAGGCTTGTGTCGAGCTTTGGGGGGCCCTATTATAGATTCTACAGCTCTGAAATGGGCTTGCCTCTCCCAAGAGCAAAACAGGATATCTGCGTATGTCAGGAAACGAAGAAAGTAGAATATCTTAACAAAATATCAAATGGCACAATTGCATTGTTATATTCGTGGCCAAGTCAACTTTGAGATGCCAAAAAACTCTCCATGCCCATAAAGGTAGCAAGCAAACTGACAAACTGACAAGCAGGTAGCAAACACTATTTGGACAGTATGATTGCGTCTTTGAGGATGTTATTGAAGTTTCCCTATGTTTTTCTTTTTCTTTTTTTTTTCAACTTTTGAAAACAGTGACGGACTACTTGAAGCTCGAAAATGTTCTTGAAATGCTTGCCTCCTTCACGACTCTACCCGCTTTACATTCTGTTTCTTCTCCAAATATATTGGCTCTGCAATGTCAAGACAATGCCCAAACGAGTCAGGGTAAGAATATCAAGCGAAAATAAAAAAAGCTCTTGGTATTCAGAAGCAAATTACCCAGCCCCTCTTCTACGGTTATTTCTATTTAGCCGGATGCTCTTGCAGGAAAATCACTGACGCCAGTTATATCTTCTTTTCTGTCCTCTCTTCTTTTGAGCACCAGAGACCAACAAGAAACCATCTTGCAAAATGTCACGCCCTTTTATCACCCATCTGTACACGGCAGATCCGTCTGCTCATGTCTTTGACGGCCGCATTTATGTATACCCGTCACATGATCGAGACACTGAAGTGCCTTCCAACGACAATGGTGACCAGTTCGACATGGTCGACTATCACGTCTTCAGCACCGAATCAGTCGATCCCATAAAACCAGTGATAGACCACGGCGTCGTGCTTCGCATAGAGGACGTGCCATGGGCCAATCGCCAACTCTGGGCACCCGATGCTGTCTTGAAGAATGGCCAGTATTACCTGGTCTTCCCAGCACGGGACAAACAAGACCGCTTCCGGATTGGCGTGGCCGTGTCTCGCACGGGTCGGCCAGAGGGGCCATTTGAGGCCCACCCACAGCCTCTGGCCGGTAGCTACAGCATAGACCCGGCCGTGCTGGTGGACGACGTGCCCGTCGACGGGGACAGCACGCCCGCCTATCTGTACTTTGGCGGTCTATGGGGCGGCCAGCTGCAGTGCTACCAGAGCGGAGGTGCAGACGACTTTGATCCTTCCTGGCTGGGACCCAAGGAGCCTTCGGGACCGGGAATAGTGGCCATGGGCCCGCGTGTGTCCCGCATGGCTGCAGACATGGGCTCCTTGACCGAGACTGCTCACGAGATCCAGATTCTGGCGCCGGAGACTGGGATGCCCATTCAGGCGGACGACCACGCACGACGTTTCTTTGAGGGCCCTTGGATGAACAAGCACAACGGTCTCTACTACTTTAGCTACTCGACAGGCGACACGCACTATCTCTGCTATGCCACAGGCACATCTCCCTATGGCCCGTTTGTGTATCGCGGCCGAATCCTGGAGCCGGTGGTGGGATGGACGACGCACCACTCCATTGTGGAGTTTGGCGGGCGCTGGTTCCTGTTCCACCATGACTCGTCGCTCTCCGGCGGCGTGACCCATCTGCGGACGGTGCAGGTGCGGGAGATATGCTACGATGCAGACGGGAGCATCCTGAGTGAGAAGAAAGAAACAGTGTAATCGTTTACGGTATACACAGTGTTTATACAGTGTCACTACAAGTACCCCGCTATCGGTATAAAGGCGACCGACGCTGAAATTAAGTCCGTAGCGGAATATACAAAGCTCGTGACTGTCCTTCAGCTTCTCGCTCTCTTCCCCGTGTATTGTTTTTCTCTTTTATTTTTCATTATTCTCAGACAACTGCCATGGCTCTATTCGACTTGACCGGCGAGACAGCCGTGGTGACGGGTGCCACCCGTGGCATTGGGCAGGCCATTGCCGTGGGGCTGGCCGAAGCGGGTGCAGACATTCTGCTGATCCAGCGAGACGACAAGCACACGGAGACACGGGATGCCATTGCTACGCTGGGCCGGTCTGCAGCGATCTACACGGCTGACCTGGCAAGCAAAGAGGATGTCAAGGGACTGGCGGCCAAGGTGCTAGCGGGCGAAAAGGCCAGCGGATCTTCTCGGGGACCCGTGCGGATTCTCGTCAACTGTGCGGGCATCCAGCGGCGACACGACGCGCGGGAGTTTCCCGACGACGACTTTGAAGAGGTGCTGCAGGTCAATCTCAGCACGGTGTTCACCCTGAGCCGAGACTTTGGCGCCCACTTTCTCGACCTGGAGCCGTCGGCCACGACAGGACGCCGCGGCAGCGTCATCAATATTGCGTCGCTCATCTCCTTCCAGGGCGGCTTCCGCGTGCCCGCCTATGCAGCAGCCAAGGGCGGCGTGGCCCAGGTGACCAAGAGCTTTGCCAACGAGTGGACGAGCAAAGGGGTCACCGTCAATGCCATTGCCCCCGGCTACATCGCCACAGACATGAACGAGGCCCTCATTAATGACCCCGTGCGCCAGCGCGATATCCTCATCCGCATTCCCGCCGGCCGCTGGGGCAACTCTGACGACTTCAAGGGGCCGGCAGTCTTCCTTGCGTCCAAGAGCAGCGAGTATGTTAGTGGACACGTTCTCGTGGTCGATGGTGGCTGGATGGGTCGGTAGAACTGGGAATATAAATGGAGACGTTTTACACAGAGACAGACAGACTTTACTCGGTAGAATGGGACTTGCATTAGAGACATGAATGATTTTGAGCGCAACAGAGAGAGCACAGAAGCCCGTCTGATATCATAACCCTAACCAATGAAAACCAGGCCGTCTCAGGGAGCCGATTTCATCACGGCTTCCATCCACGGATACACAGACATGTTTGCCAGTGGATATCCCATGTGAAGAGCCCCCGGGAAGAAGCGGGCCTCTTTTGGAGTCCCATGTTCCAGCAGCAGCATCGAATCCTCAATAGGCATGAGCCCATCCAGCGTGCCCTGTCTCGTTAGAATTTTATAGCTTCCAAAAGAGTCCCACGCCAGACATGAGAAAAGGAACCTGTCCAGATTACGTACATTAATCAGAAGCAGCCGGGTAGATGGCTTATCGAGAATACCATTTTCGAGAAGGGAGAACTTGGCCTTTGACCCCTGGATGTATTCAGCAGTACCAACAGCATCGCCAGAGTAGCCGTGCTTGGCAGCGAGAGCCGGTGTCAGCTCAAAAGGATACTCGTGTCCGTCTGCACAGGCGAGCCAAGCGGGATCAAAAAAGTGGTGGACGCCGGCGCCCTGAGCGACAACGCCAATGAGGCGGTCGGCATGGGTATGGGCGATGCGCACGGCATGGTAGCCGCCGGCACTGAGGCCCCAGACCATGACGTGTGTGAGGTCGAGGCGCGGCTTGGTGGCCATCCAGGCGAAGAGCGAATTCCAGAGACGCTCGGAGCCGGCCGGGTCGGCCGGGTCGGCCGGGCAGTCAGCTGTGCCAGGGATCTCCAGGACGACACTGGCCCAGCCGCGGGCCAGGAATTCGTCACAGCGGGTCGTGTTGTCAGGACGGTAGCCGTCAAGGCCGGTCAGGAGAATGACGACGGGCGCCTTTGTCGTGACACTCTCGGGCGGGACTCGCAGATAGACGGGAATGAAGGTTCCCTCGTCAGGACGGCCGTGGACGTGCGGAACCATGACCTCCTCAATGGGCGTTTTCCACGTCTTGGCTGCCCGCAGATAGGCTGCTTTCTGGGCCTCCCAGGCACGCCACTTGACGTCATCGTTGATGGCCGGCCGAGCCGTAATATACGGAAAGCGTGCAATTCGGTATACGCAGCAGGCCCGCAGCAAGAGGGCCGATGCCTCCTCCTTGCTGCTCTCGGATATTTCCCCCTCTGCAGACAGCAGCCTTTCCGCTCTGGCCTCTAGAGCTTCAGCCACGGGAAAGAACTCCTTCGTGTAGGTGGCAGATGTCCCGTCATCGACTCCTTGGGCTATCAGGTTTTCAAAGATGGGAGCAAAGTCTTCGAGCATGCCGTCGTGAAATGGATAGACACTCTTTGAGCACTGTTGCCGTCAGCGATGCTGTCAGCGTTGCTGTTTCACTTCTTCTCCTAACCACCTACCGGAAACTTCCACTTTGTCTCCCACAAGGCCTTGATGCTGTCGTGGTGCGGCATGCGGTTCTCAAAAGCCTTTTGACCCATGAGCCAACTGCGAGCAGGCGCCTCGGCCCCACGGCTGGTTGTGACTGCCAATGTCATTTTCTCGAGTCTTTTCGGATTGTTTTTTTCTTTTTTCTTTTTTCTCTTTTTTTTTTCTTTTTCTTTTCTTCCTTTCTGAATAATAGCAGAGAGGAATCGAACGAATGAAGCGACACGTCTGAATGCTCACGGCCGGCGAGTATTGAGCAGGCCGTCTGATTCGTAGTGTATTGGTCGTATTCTGATGTCGTCGTTCTGAAAGCTCTGCTTTACGTCGGCTGGCGGGTGGCCAGCCGACGGGAATGCATTGCCGCAATATATACTGCGTAGATACTCGTAGGCGCCAGGACAGACATGTCCGTAGGGAAGTGCGATGGTTGGTAAGAGATGTGGGGAGCAGGAGTCGGGCCGTGTACTAATTACGTCCAGTTGCCAGAAAGAGCAAATAAAGAGGAGGCAGAGCCGGCGGGTAGGCGAGAACTCTGGAGACTTCGGAGCTCACAGATGGGGGACATCCGGAAAGTCTCAAAAGACAGGAACCAACTCCTACCGTGCGCAGGTTCTCACTAGGACTCACTAGGACTGCCTCCTACTTTCTTGTAAATGGCTCACCTTGCATGGATCCGAGCCGTCCATCTGACACCTGACACAACTGATGCACGGGAGACAGAAGCATGTGAGCCACACATCCGACGGTGGCTTTTCTCATGGGTGACGTGGAACTATGTGCAAGTGGAATTTTTATGTTCGGACGGTTTTGGACCGTGGCCGCTGTGTTTGTATGCTCTAAATCTAATACTTGAACAACAAACTGGGCACCCGTAAAACAACAACAATAATACTGTACATGGAGAACAATAAAACCAAAAATCATGTCGAGTCCGCCGAGGAGGAAAATAAACAGGAGCAGGAGCAGGAGCCGAACGAATCCCATGTCTATAACCCTGATTCCATGCCGTCAAACTCCGTCGCAGGCTGTCTGACAGACCATGCTGCTATGTATAATGATGAAAAAAATAATCCGACAATCCCATTTCAATGCCCCGCTCTAGTCCTGGAGGATGCCCCGATTGTGTCGACGGGCGTCGACTGCTGTCTAGTAGGAGTGACGGCTCCCAAAGAAGGGCGAATGGCGCTACACATGCGCCTTCTTGGGAACCTCGTAGTAGTGCGCCATCTCCAGGCCAGCACGACGGAATCCGCACTTAACGTAAAATCCTTCGTTGGCTTCGGAGCAATCCAGGATGCTCTTGTAGCACCCGACGCTCTCTGCAATGCTGTCGAGGGCCTGGATGATGCGAAGACCCAGTTTCTTACCCTGCTGGTCTTTGGCAACAGCAATATCCTCAATGTGGCCAACAATGCCGAGGTTGTGAATGCTGCACGTGTCAGTAGGGAGGGGGGAAATTGAAAAAGTAAAAAAGCAAACGACAAAACGAAACAAAACGAAACAGGACAATTGCAAAATGAAATGAGAGCAGAGATACGCACAACTTTCTCTCCACTATGAGAGCCCCGGTACCGACAACCGTGCCCTCGGCGTTCTCTATGACGAGGATGTAGTATGTCCCATTGCTGTTGGCCATCCAGTCATAGCGCTGTTGAAAGTCTTCCTCCCGAACCTCGCCAACGGTGGTGAGGACGCGGAGACAGTCCAAGAAGCCAGACGAGAAATCCGTGCGGCGAAGTGCTCGCATGCTATAGCCTGCGGGCAGATCACGCGTAACGGTGGCAGTGATGAGGTTGGGAGGGAAAAGGCCTTCGGTAGACATTGTGTCGGACAGCGTAGAGAAATGGAAAATGAATGGAATGGCTATAGGGTGAGCTGGGCAGTTGCAGTGACGAGGCTTTGGGCAGAGTCCAAACAAGATGCGCCTGTGGATGACAGAGACAAGAGTGTCAAAGAGAGCGAGAGACAGCGCGTGGAATCTAGAAGCTGAAAGACTGCCAATCAATGGCTTGTTAGTTCTGGGGAGCCATTGACAAAGACACAAAAAATGGAGAATATCGAGGATAAAGAAAAAGAGAAAACAAAAAGAGAAGACAAAAGACAAACAAAAAACAAAAAAACAGAAAACAGAAAACAGAAAACTGTACCTGCAAAGAGAACGTCTAGCGGGATTCTCCGTAATTGTGTTGAAGACTCTCAATTGACAAGACAAGGAGAACGGGAATGGCTGAAGAGCAGAAGCAGAAAACGAAAAGCAAGAGAGGGCAGAAGAGCAGAAGGACAGAAGAGCAGAAAAGAAAGCAGGAAAGTAAAGAGGAAAGTACGAGGATATTTCTGTCCCCTAGCACAGGACAGGACCCGCTTATCTGGCTGAACTCGTACAAGCTTCCAGTTTAGAAGGAGCGGAAACTCATTCGGTAGTCTCGTCCCAGCTCCTTCCCGCATCTGCCACCAAATCACTAGACTGTCTGTTCCATGTCTCTACCAGTATCCTTCTCCAATTCAACTCTAGTACAGCTATTATACATAGTAGTAATCAGGAGAGGATAGAGGGCGCTGTACTCCTCTCTCTGGCTGATTTCTTGCCAGTTCTGACCCACCAATCCCAGAGACAAATCCTGGCAATTCAGTCTAACTCTGTACAAACACCTGCACAGCCATGAGTCAAAAGCTAAGGTCTAAAAATAAATACCGAGCTGTATGGTACTACGGAGTATGTATCGGATCTCTGCTGTGAGAGTAGGCAGGATTTAGGTTACCATGGCGTACAGGTAAGAGATTCCTTACGCTGAACCTCATAGACTGTATACGCAGTAGAACGACGCTTCCTTGGACGGTCTAGAGTCTCCCGAGCATATGAGGCGCGACTTGCGAGGTAAAAGTCATTGACGTTTCTGTTGCTCCAGAGAGGGAATACGAAGAGGCACAGAATACGAAGAGGCACAACTCACTGAGAGTGCTCGCAGTGTTCAAAAGTTAGTCATCTTTCAGCCCCACTCTAACCAGGCACAACCATTAGGCATAGTGGCGCTATCACATGCATGGCCACCTGCCGTTCGCGTCAACAATAACACGCCTGACATGTCTACGCCGTAGACTTTCACAAACGACTCCCTTTGTGAGGCCGAGTAGACGAGATGGACAATCACGTGATGGACGGCCTTGACGGCCATGACAACACTGACAACACTGACGATGCCATTCCCATTCACCCGGAGTTAGGCCGACCACTGCTACCGACGCCCGTGGCACGCACAATATCGTTTGGCACCGACACTATACGGGGAGCTGTGCGGACGGCCCGGACGGTCGGACGGGTGCCGTTCTATGCGGCGCGATATACCACCACGGCGGGCATCGAGCTGGGGCGTGTGGCCGTGGAGACAGTCTTTGGACGAGGCCGCCAGCTGTCCGGGGAGACCAAGCTGGCGGAAACAGACGTGGCGATGCCAGGTGGGTACCTACAGGCGCTGGCGACGGCGGGCTTTGATCTGACGGGCGGGAGTGTGGCAGCGCTGCTCGATCTGACCGAGGTCGTTTTGCTGCTGGTCAACGGGACGTTTGGGTCGACAGAGTCGTCGCGGGCGCTGCGCAGCATTCTGCTCTTCTTGTCGCGCGAGTTTCAGAACCCGGCGACGGGTCGGCCGGGCGAGAAGGTGGGCTTGCGGGACTTGCTGTGGGGCGTGTGTGCGCTGGCATATCTGCAGCGGGCATGCCGGCGGCTGGAAGACGAGGAGCAGGCCCGCCGAGGGGTGGAGGCTGTTGTCTGGGACGTGGTCGTCCTGGATGGCCAGCGAGTGGACGTACACGAGAAGAGTCTCTACGGCGAGCACCCCCGAGTGTCCGGGCCAGGTCAGAGAGACGGCGACGGCAACAGAAGCGAGGAGGAAGACGAGGCCGTGGTGGCCCTCCGGCAAAAGGTAGCCGATGCCGTGGCCGCGGATGCCCGAGTTGTTGTCACGACAAGCACGGCCAAGGTCATTACCGTGGACGTTTCCGGCAGCCAGCCCCTGCGGCCGATTGCCCCGCCTCCTGGCATCGAGCTCGTGGAGTTGGGACCGGTGGCAGCGGCGGCGGCAGGGACGGCAGAAGCAGATGCGCATCCTGCGTCGTTCCGATTCGTCTTCCGCACGACCGACACGCGAGCTACGACGATGGCCCCGACCGGCAGGCCTCGAGTGGTGTCTCTTGACTCTGCCAACCAGACAGACCAGACAGAGACAGACCAGGCGGATGAGACGGACGAGACGGACGAGACGGACGAGACGCAAGACGGCCCACATCAGGCTCTCCCAGACCCCCCAGACCCCCCTCCTCCCGTACCGCCCAAGCAAGAGCCTCCCCTGCCTCCCTTGCCTCCGTCAGGTCCCGCTCCGTTACCTAGACTTGCTCCTCGTCCGAGGACGTCCTCCAAGAATGCCACACAAGAGTCTCAAGCCAACCAGAAGAAAGTCCGACAGCCCATTAGCAGGCCGGCCAAGCCCCAGCCTCTAGGAGAAGCAGCGAGACCGAGGCCGGAGAGGCCAGCCCTGCCGTTGCCGCTGCCGCAGACTCGAGACGCCGACAAGAAGAGCCTCCGTTCTGTTCTCAAGAGACCGGCCATTGCCAGTCTGCTGCACAAGGACGCCAAGACCGAGAGCTCGTTGGGGATCCGTGCCTCGGCCGGTGCCAAGGAGAGCACGACCTTTCGAAACAGCAGTGGCCGCATCCTGACGATTGTGCAACCGCAGCGGACCGAGAGGGCAGCCCGGCCAGCATGGACAAAGACAGCACCGACAAAGACCGCAGCGCCAGCTTCGGCAGCAGCGCCAGCCTCGCCAGCCTCGCCAGCATCACCGAAAAATCAAACAAGACAAGCCGTCCAGCCTGCGCAGCGCGTGCTCACTCCGCTGACCGCGAGGGCTCTGGACCGCCACGAGCCTGAACGCAAGCAACAGCTACACCCTCACTACGGCCACAACAGACAGCGCAGCCTTGCCGACGACCTGGAGTCGCTGGCCTCGTTTGCCTCGTCGCTCGGCGACAACGTGTCTCTGCACACGGCCGAGGCTTTTCTTCGGCCCGGCACTCTCGCCAGCCCCCAGGCAGACAGACTCTCGGCTCGCAGCCTCGCCCACAGCCGCCATGCCCAGCACCGCAACAGCATCTACACTCTACACACCAACGACTCGCAGGCCTCTCTGGTCTTTTACAACGGCAGCAGCAGCGGCGGCAACGGCGGCAGCAGCAATGGCAACGGCAATGGCCACAGCAATGGCAGCCAGAAAGATAGTGCCGACTTTCTGCACGAGATCCGCCGGACTGGCCGCTTTGCCGGCATCTTCCCAGACGCCCCCCTGCTCGACTCCCTTCGTCGATACATGCGCTTCTCGTCAGCCGCCTATGGCCACGACTTTTTGCGCGTCCTCGGCATCGCCCAGACACCAGCAGCCACAGCAGCCACAGCAGCCACAGCCGCCACAGCAGCCAGCGCGTCAGAGGCCGCACCACACCACCGCGACGTCGCCGCCTATGCGCGCCACACGGGCCTCTGTCCGTCTGATATCGTCATGGCATCGTTTGTCGATGCTGCCGGCGCTGGTGTAGACATTGCCATGCCGCCTCTCGTGCACTACATTGCCCTCGACCACAGCCGGCAGGCCGTCGTCCTTGCCTGCCGCGGCACCCTCGGCTTCGAAGATGTCCTTGCCGACATGGCCTGTGCCTATGACGACCTCGTCTGGCCGAGCAGCGGCAAGACCTATCGCGTCCACAAGGGCGTCCACGCCGCCGCCCGCCGGCTGCTGCTCGGCGCAGACGGCCGCGTCCTGGCCACGCTGCAGTCCCAGCTCCGGCTCCATCCCGACTACGGCCTCATCTTGTGTGGCCACTCGCTCGGCGGCGCCGTGACGGCTCTGCTGGGCGTCATGCTCGCCGAGAGAGATGCTCGAGGTTTTGTCACGGCCTCTACTCGGCTGGCAGACTCTGTTTTCTTGTCCTCGTCTTCCTCGTCCTCTTTTTCTTCTCTCCCCAGCGGCCGCCCTATTCATGTGTTTGCCTACGGGCTGCCAGGAACCATGTGCGAGTCTCTTCGTCGAGCCACCAGCGGCCTCATCACCAGTGTCGTCCACGGCCACGACGTCGTCCCCTACCTCTCACTCGGCGTCCTGCACGACCTGCAGGCCGTCGCTCTCGCCTTCAAGACCGACAACAGCCACGCCTCGGCCGAGCTGTGGTCCCGCCTCTGGGACGTCCTGCGCTCTTTGGGCTGGGGAGTTGCCGCCTCTGCTTCGGCTCCGGCTTTTCCCTTTTCGTCGTCTCTCCCGGAACACGACAACTGGGCGTATGCGGCCCTCAAGACGCTGCGTGCCAGCATGCTGAGCGCCAAGCTTGTCCCGCCAGGCGAGGTCCTTGCCGTGGAGACCCAGCGCGTCCTGCAGCGCATGACGTTTGGCGGATCGGTCAGAGAGCTGACCGTGTCGCCCGCCCGCCGCATCGTCCTTCGCTACGTCCAGGATGTCGAGGCACGCTTCCGAGAACTCCGCTTCGACATGGCCGCCCTCATGGACCACAGCCCAGGACGATACGAGGCTGTCCTGGACCAGCTGGTGGCCGGCGTCGCGCTCTAGTCTACTACGGAATATAGCTCTCATCGTCCCCGGAAGCTTCGATTTCCCAATGGGGAAATAGTCGCGCTTCCGACACGCCAAAACCTCGCTGCTGATTGGAGGAATTATACTCGACGTGTGATGTGACCCCCACCTTATAGTACCCCCCCCTGGGGCAATGCGGGGGAACAGCACCCGATTCCGGACTTTTCTAGTAGCCTCTCTGTTCTTACAGCAGTTCTCCCATTCTTTCTCTCTGCATCTCATCTGATTCTGGACTGCTCCTGAAACCCAATCCAGAACAGAGTCTACTCTACACAGCTCTCAACCTTGTGCACCATGGCTTCCTCTTCCGTGACGGCTTCCGTCCTGACCGACGTCCAGACTCTCAACCAGGTCTGCCTCTCATTCTCTCAGCCTTGCTTCCCAGACTAACTGGCTTACTATACGGGCAGATCCAACGCCAACTGGCGGCACCAGGCCCTGGCGAAGTCCAGGTCCGCATCAAGTCGGTCGGCCTCTGTGGCTCCGACCTGCACTACTACCACCAAATGAGAAACGGCGATGCTGTCGTCCGCGAACCCATGACTCTGGGCCATGAGGCCTCGGGCATCATCGAGGCTGTCGGCCCTCTCGCTGGCAAGGCTGACCCGGAACACGTCTTCAAGGTGGGCGACCGCGTCGCCCTCGAGCTGGGCACCCCCTGCGGCAGCTGCAGCTTCTGCACCCGTCCGGGCGGCCGCCACTACCACCTGTGTCCGCAGATGCAGTTTGCTTCCTCTGCTCGCAAGTTCCCACACTGCCAAGGAGCCCTGCAGGAGCTCATCAACCGGCCTGCCCAGTGGTGCTTCAAGTACGTCTAGGATGACGAGAGGAAATCAGAGACGCATCCGATCATCTGACTCTCTAGAATCCCCGATACCTTTAGCTACGACCTCGGCGCCCTCATCGAGCCCCTGGCTGTCGCTGTGCATGCCCACCGCCGGGGTGGTCTTGCCGGCGCCGACGTCAGTGCCGACGAGCAGAAGAACATTCTGATCCTGGGGGCTGGCCCTGTCGGCCTGCTCGTGGCCGCCGTCTGCCGTCTGGCCCATCTGCAACGTGCTGGCCGCAGCAAGGCTGCCAACCTCCACATTGTCATTCTGGACCTGATTCAAGAACGTGTCGACTTTGCCGTCGAGCAAGGCTTTGCCGACGTCGGTGTCGTCCTCCCGCGCGAACTGCTCGGCAAGACGGCTGATGACCAGGAAGACGACCGTGCTGGCCGGCCGCCCAAGTTTACCAACCCAAAGGCCCTCAGCGACCTGCTCGTCTCCAAATCACATGATAGTGCCCTGTTTGACGTCACTTTTGAGTGCACAGGCCAGGAATCCAGCGTACAGGCTGGCATCTTTGTAGGTGTTTTTTTTTTTTTTTTTCTTTTCTTTTCATTTTTATTTCCAGCGACGAAAAGATTGTGTACTGATTCGGTCTAGTCTACCATTCCCGGCGGGCGCATCGTCATTGTCGGCATGGGTGCCTCTGCTCAGCTGATTCCTCTCGGCACAGCTTCCGCAAAGGAGGTGGACATTGTCGGTGTCTTTCGCTATGCCAACGACTACCCAGACGCCATCCGCCTACTGCGCGAAGCAGATGCGGACCAGCTGTCTCGCATGGAAAAGATCATTTCTCACAATGTGCCTGGCCTCGAAAATGCCGCCAAGGCCTTTCAACGCGCCAGCAAACCGTACGATGAGGATGGCAAGCTGGTTCTCAAAGTGATGATTGAGCCATGAAAGTATAATGAGACAACGATATAGATGTAGAACAATAAAAAGTGTAGAGCACAATACGATCGAGATGATGAACTAGCCCAAGCACAAACAAAAACACAAAGAAACTCGACAAGCATAATCTGATGCTCCTATTTCTATGCTAAATCTAAACGAAAAAAACAAAAAAACAACACAGTCTAGACAGTCCTCCATCTTACGACTTGTCGGGGAAGCCAAAATCAATGCCAAATGGCGGATAGACAAAGCGCTGCAGCTTGTTCTCCTTGGTCAGGGTGTCCGAGTAGTCCTTGAGCAAGGCCATGTCGGCGGTATCGAGGCTGATGAGGTTCTTGTTGGCGTCAATGTATTCGTGGCGGACAGACTTTGCCAGCACCGTGCTGCCCCGGGCGATGTGGTAGCTGAGCAGCACGCTGGCCGGAGAAACACCGTGCTTCTCGGCCGTCTTGACAATGGGCTCGGCCGTCAGCAGCGGGCCGCCCGTGCTGCCGAGCGGGCTGTAGGCCATGATGTGAATGCCACGCTCTTTGCAGAGGTCGACAATCTCCTGCTGGGGCAGGGCGGGGTGGTTCTCAATCTGGTTGACAGCCGGGACGACGGTGGCCTGAGGCAGCAGCTGCTCGAGATAACGCTTGCTATACTGTGGGGGGTCAGAGAGGACACGGGACAGGAGACGCGAGACCAGAAACAAGAAAGGAGACGTACGTTGCAGACACCAATGGCGCGCGTCTTGCCCGTCTTGAGGACGCTCTCCATCTGTTTCCATGTGTCGACGTGGCTGTGGGAGAAGATAATGTCACGCTTTCCGTCGGGCAGAGTCGGGAAACGGTCATCGTTGCCGTCGGGGTTGAGGAGCAGGGGCCAGTGGACGAGGAAGAGGTCGACATAGTCGAGGCCGAGGCTCTTGAGACTCTTGTCGAGGCCGATCTCGACCCGCGAGGCGTACGAGGCCCAGACCTTGGAGACGACAAAGATCTCCTCGCGCTTGACGACGCCCTTGGCAATGGCGGCCTTGATGCCCTGGCCGACCTCGTCCTCGTTGCCGTAGCAGTAGGCGCCGTCAATCAGCCGGTAGCCAGAAGTGAGTGCGTACTCGACGGCCTCGGCCACCTCGCCTGGCTTGGATTGCCAGGTGCCTGTGCGCGTCAGACTCATGAGACTACACACCAGACGAAATTGACAAAATCAGACGAGGAAGCAAGCAGGACCTACCGAGACCCAGGGCCGGCATGCTCAGCCCATTGTTGAGAGTGAATGTCTTGTCTGTCATGTTGCGAGAGAGGGAGAGGGAGAGGGAGAGGGGAATGATGTTGGCAAGTGACAAGGGAGAGGCAAAAACAGAAGCAGACACAAAGATGGGAAAAAAATAAGAAATAGCCACATATAGGAGAATTAGACTCGGCGGGAGGTTCGATCTCGGTGGTCGGGGAAATTGAGGGGTAACGGATAAATGAGGACCGACCTTTTTCACTACGGCGTCCAGTGGAGAAATACAGACCCGTTGTTATTCTATGATTATGGATCACTCCTATCGACGCCAGAATGCCAGTGCAGAGAAAGAAAAGGAGAAAGGCTGTCTGGCAACGTGCACAAAACCCGAGACAAAGGAAAAAAACGTCGAAACTGGTAGATTGAGCTGAGCTCCCAAACCAAAGAGAAAAAGAATATACATACACAAAAGCGCAAAAAGACAGAGGAAAGAAAAGGCAACATAAAAAAAAAGGATCACAAAAAACCCACCCAAACACCCAATTCCAACGTATTAGTACAGTATATACGTATAATCGGCGGCTCTAGCCGGCGATGAGCACCCATAGCCTGTACAGTGAGCATGATGGAAGAAGCGACAGAAAGAAAGGGAACGGCAGACTCACAAGAAAAAAATCATCAGAACACCAAACATTTCTGATATCCGTTAGCATCCTTCAGACAGGTCGATATGGGTGGGGTATGGGGCAGAGCACGTACTTGCGACAAGCCACCGGTTGCCAGAAACACGTCCCCAGTACTTGAGCAGCTCCCTCTGTGCGCCCTGCACGTTGTCCACCACCGCCTCCGTGTTGGCGTCGATGCGCTCAATCATTTCAGACTGCTCCGACACCATGGAGGCCAGCTGCCCAAATATAGATCCCAGCTCGGCAATGGTTGACTCGATCGTCTCAATGGCCTCTCCTCGATGTTGGATGTAGCTGTTGGACGACTGTGCCTCCTCCATCATGAGCAGCTGCTGGTCGTTGACTACGGGGTTGAGCGAGATAAGGTCTCCACCGTTGCCGCCGCCGCCGCTGCCCTCCAGGAGCCCGGGCGGCGCCGACGATGACTGCAGGCCTCGCATCACCGGCGTGCTGCGTCCGCTGGCTGTCGCCGTTGGCCCCCCGGATGCATAAAAGGGCGAAGCAGACTGCTGGTGGAGACTGGCGAGACCGCCGGGCCCCCCTCCGCCCCCGGCGACGCCCGGCGCCACATTTTGGGACACCTGCAAGATAAAGTTGTCGGTGCGCGCGCGGGTCGATTGGAGGTTCTTTGTGCGCACTTCGAGCACCTCCTTGAAGTTGGCCGAGACGCCCGTAAGTCGATCCTGGAGCAAGAAGACTACGTTCTTGCGATGCTCGCCCTCTTCCGTCTTGCCTTGCTGCTGTCGTGAGAGCGCCTGCAGGCCCGAGATCTGTTGGTTGATGGCGGCTGACGGTCAGTCTGGACAGTGTACAACAGGACAAAAAAAGACAAGGAGACAAGAGCACGACAAGCCTACCGAGATTTTGCTTCACGACAAAGGTCAGCTCGTTGACCTCTGTTGCCTTATCGTCAAACATGCTCTTTCGTTTTGCCACTGCGACTGTCAGAAGAGTCCACGGGCCTCAAGATCTACTGCATGAAAAGACAAACACGGCCAGAGAAAAACTCACGTAAAGCTAGCCGCTCCAGCTTGACCATCGTCGCCGAAATCCCCCGCCCAATCTCGGCCGCCCGCCGTGCAAACTCGGACCGTTTCACCTGTCCAGCCGATGCCGGCGCACTGTTCCCGTCCGAGACCTGGCCGTCGAATGCCAATAGCGGTTGTACCTGCTGCTGGAACTGCTGCTGCTGTGCCGCCGAAGACCCGGAGCCGCTGCTGAACATCATGGCGCGCTTCTTTTGTGCCGTGGTGGCACCCTTGCCAGACAGTGCATGTTTTCGCTGTGCTTGCTGGACGACGGCACGGAACTCGACCGTGCGATCCTGGATCCGGGCGACGGCCATGGCTAGGATGCGAACAAGGAGAAAAAAAAAGGCCGGAGAGTCAAAAAGCGTAGTGTAGAGACGGGCAGAGGGAGAAGAGTCGCGCTCAGATCAGAGCTCGTGAGTCAGGTCTCGTCTTGCCACTGCCGAGGCGCATCTGTAATGGTCGGTGAAAGGAATGGCCACTGTCATACAATACAGGTCGACTGTTAAACTCGTGGTTAAACTTGTAGTAGAAGCTGTAGAAGCGAATCGGACAGGCGTGGTGAAAATCAATTCGAATAATACGTAATTTGCTGTTGAGGCGCGTCTTGGTGAGCCAAGGTATATCTATTGGTTATGCGGCAGGCGCGGAATCGCAAGAGAGAGAGAGAGAGACGAGAGGCAGGAAAACGACGGAGAGACACGCTCATGAAAATGATGGGGTGGCAAACGGACTGGAGAGTGACACAGCCGGGAAAACCAGAAAAGCCAGGAAAGCCAAGAGGCGATGCTGGAAAAGAACCCCCTTTTAGGATTCTCTGCTCATCTGTCCAATCAGCGACAAGTGCATTACGTGGAGACATCGTTTCAAAGCAGCCGCCAAAACACGTGATACGATTACATAACAAATTACATAAGAAACGACTTATTGTGGGTATACATGTTCTATATAGCCAAAAGAGGAAAGAAACACCTTCCCAAGGAAAGGAGAAAGGAGAAACAAGAAATGAGAAACGAGAAACGAGAAAACAAGAAAGACAGTCTGGTCAACAGAAAAAAAAAAGGGTGGTGTCTCCTAATCGTCATCCACAAAGTTCTGCGCATAGGGGTTCCACTCCTGGCCAGGATAGCTCGTGGCAGACATCTTCGGCTCTTCATGCTCCATCTTTCGCTGCCGTTCCAGCTCTTCGTCAAAGTCGGGCACTACAACAGGGATCTTCTCCTCGAGGGCCTGGAGCAGCAGCCGTCGTTTGTAGTCCTCAAACTGCTGAGCGGGTGTCTGGCGGATCGTCTTTTGACGGGCCACATTGGAGTCGTCACCATCATCCTCCCCAGATGACCGGAGAGACCCCTCGCCCGATACGCGGAGATATACACCACCTGTCGGGCTCAGAAGTGTGCTCGTGTCCGCCTGGATGTCGTCGTCATCAATGGGCGAGGGTGGCTCGATAACAGGCGAAGACGGCTCACTGCCCGAACCAACTGCATCGTGCTTCTGTGTGGTCTCGGTGGTTTCTGCGGTGGAAGCAGCCGTGATATCCGGATTCTGAGTAGCGGCTGCCGGCGAGGCGGCATCGCCAGAAGGGTTTGCTTTCGTTGAAACAGTGTCAATGTCAGTTGTGCGGTCAACTTTTGCAGGGGCAGCCGCATCCTGCGTCTCCTTGTGCGATGATGAAGCACGGGAGGCTGAGCTTCCAGAAGCAGGAGCCGAAATGACCACGTCATCAATAGCCGCATGGTGGGCCGACTTTTCAGTCGTATTTTGGCTGCTCGTAGACGCAGCATCAGGGGCTGGAAGAGTAGGAACTGTGTCGGGTTTCTGCAGTGGCAGCTGAGAGGGCAGAGAGGGTTCAGAGCCGAGGCCGAGGCTCTGCGACGATGTCGATTTTGCTGGCATATGAGGCTTAGATACTTCTTCGACAACATGCGGCTGCCGTGGTTCTGATGATGCCAAAACGACCGGCGCTGGCGTGGTAGAGGGGGTTTCGGAAGACGAGGAGATCGGTGTTCCCATTGGCACTGGGGCCGCTGGAGAGACATCCAGGCGGACGGGATTCTGCTGCAGAGGATGCGGGCCTGATTGGGTGCTCGTAGAAGCAGCCCGAGCACGCGCTGCTCCAGGTCCCTGCTGAACACCGAGTTGAGGTGCCTGAGAGGCATGCGGAGCCTGGCTGGCGGGTCCAGGGCTAGACAGAGGCTGGGGAGGGGATTGCTGAACCTGCTGACGAGCCTGTTCATATTGCTGCTGCAGGAGTTGCTGTTGCTGTAGTCGTTGCTCCAGTTGTTGCTGCTGTTGCTGCTGTTGCAGCTGTTGCTGCTGAAGATGCAGCTGTTGATCATATGGCTGCTGAGGCTGCTGTGGCTGCTGATATGGGTATGCTGGCTGTTGAAAGTGGGTGCCATGGCCAAGCATGTATTGCGACGGAGCCACCATGCCCTCGCCATGTACAGGTGCATAGCCCATTGGAATAGGAACGTGACCATACTGCGGCTCAAGAGACACTTGAACCTTCTGCATTTGCTGCATTTGCGCCTGCATTTGCATCTGCATCATCTGGGCATGCTGCTGAGCCTGTTGAGTCTGCTGCTGTATCTGTTGTATCTGTTGTATCTGCTGTATCTGCTGCATCTGCTGCATATGTGCATGCTGCTGCTGCTGTGCACTGAGAGACGACGGAAAGGCAAGAGGACCCTGGCGCAGCTCAGAGGGCGAGATTTGCTGCCAGAGTGCCACTTCACGAGGAGTGCCGGGCGGTTGCTGCTGCTGCTGAGGCTGCTGCTGAGGCTGCTCGAGATGCACAGTTCTGATTGGCGGAGCATTACGGTTATCAGAAACACCTCTGCTGTGTTTTCCGTGAAGAATACGACCAAAAAACTTTCTCGTGCGGTCCAGTTCCTTCTCGGCTCGGGAAATGGGAGCTGGTGGCGGATGGGGGGCCATGCCGTTGGAAGACACCGGCTGGATAGCATACTCCTTGGATGCAGACAGACGTGGTGGTTGGCTGTTGCCATTGAAGGACAGCTGATCCGGAGACTCGAAGATGGGATGCCGATCACCCGAGTTCCGCAGAGGGTGTCTCGGAGGAAGAGCAGGCGACTGTTCCAGTCTCTCTGCAGTCTGCTGGTAAAAGGCCGACGGGCCGGGAGGTGACGCTGATTTGACATTCCCAGAAATCCCAGAAATCCCAAGAACCCCAGGAGCAGCAGAAGCAGCAGAGGCAGCAGAAGCAGCAAAAGGCGCCGTGGATGGGCCGCTATAGTTGTAGTTAGCATTGGGTGCTGGCGCAGCCATGCCGACGCCAGAGGCCGTGACTTCAGATAGGGTGGACGGCGGTCTGTCGATGGACGACATGGATGGACGGCTGTTGAACGGAGGACGGATGGCCTTGGGAAAAGGGTTCTCTGAGAGTGGCGGCGAAGATCCGCTGCCGACGGGCTTGCGAGCAGGAGAGCCCGTCTGAGGGCTCGTTGGGAAGTGGTCGCGGGCCATGCTAGAGGCAGGCGATGCAGCATCATGAGCAGCCGGGGACGGGAGCGGCGGCGCAGCATTGGTCATGATGGGCGGCGAGGACTGCATGGCCTGGATGGGCAGCTGTAAAGCTGGCTGCTGGGGCCGGAATTGAGCAGCAGCGGATCCAGCTCGGGAACGGGGTGCTTCGGGAGGCGGCCAGACAGGTTGTTGCTGCTGGGTAGAAACAGAAACAGCAGAAACAGAAACAGACTCTGATCGGCCCCGGTCCTTGTTCTTGACCTTGCCCAGGAAGCCGGAAATGAGATTGGACGTCCGCCGGCTCTTCTCCTCTACGGGAGGCACAAAGTTGCTAAAGGTATCTGCCCGGTTGACTTGAGGGACAGGCACCTGTTGCTGCTGTTGCTGCTGTTGCTGCTGTTGCTGTGGTTGCTGAGTCCACTGGGAACTTGGCAGGGCAGGGCTGACCTGCGGCCCATTCTGCGTCTGCTGAGACGTCTGCTGCACATGAGCTGGAGAGGCTAGAGAAGCCAGGGACGCTGGGGACGCCGGCGCTACCGGGGCTGCAGAAGTCTGGCTGGGAGTGAGATTGTTGATTCTGGTCTGCGCTCCTGGACGGTCTAGAGGGCCGTAAAAGCCTCGGACGGGCGTTGTGGAGGGAGAGGCGTCGGCCTTGGACTTGCCGAACGGGAGCAAGCCGCGCAGTTTATCCATGGCGGGAAACTGGTGCTCGGGATCTGGATGTGGCTGAAATGGCTGCTGCTGTGGAGGGAACGCTTTCGGGAGGGGCTGCTGGTACGGCAGGGGCTGAGGAGATTGTCGAGAGTGCTGCTGTTGTTGTTGTTGCTGGGAGGCCAGCTGCTGCTGTTGACTGTTGAGAACGTGGTTGGATGCCTGAGGCTGCAGCTGTTGACTCTGCAGAGGTGGCAACTGGGGTGGCAGCTGAGTCGCTTGGATGGCAGGCGGTGTGGGCGTCGCTGCCGACACGGCATCCAGCTCGTCATCTTTGGCCGAGGGCATGATTGGCGGCTCGTCTTCGTCCCCATCGCCAAGCGTTCCCAGCGTTCCCAACGTTCCTGTGGGCTGGCCAGACTTGGACCTCGCACTCAGCACGTCGTCAATGTCCTTGTCGAACGAGTAGGATCCCTGGTCGGGCGATGGAGCAGGCGAGTAGCGCCGCGTTGAGGCCAGTGGTTGCTGCAGATGCGACTCTTCCAGCTTCCAGCCGTTTTGGGGAATGAATCGCTGTGCCTGTGTCGGCTTGTTGTTGTTGTCAGTGCTGTTGCCAGGCAGGGAGAGAGGAAGAGGCATGGCGGGTGCCAGAGGGTTGGTCAGGAGGTGTCCGCTGCTGCGCTGGCCGCCTGACTGGATGGACGAGCGAGCCGGAGAGTCGGCGGGTGACTGGGTAGGCGAGGGCAGGAAGGAGGCGGTGGCCGGCGTCTGCGGCTGTTGTTGTTGCAGTTGCTGCAGATGCTGGAGCTGCTGGAGGTGGTCACCATCCCCTAGAGGCGGGCCAAAGGTGCCCGAGCCAAAGGTGCCCGAGTTCATTCGCTGCATACTTGTCGGTGGCGAGTGCGGCGAGTGCGGCGAGTGAGCATGAGGCATCTCGGGCGTCTTGCCCTTGTCCTGGAGAGAGTGCGGCATCTCAAAGAGCGAAAGGGTCGGATGGCGCTGGACGGGAGGCAGGCCGATGAAGGAAGGTGTGCGGTTGAGATCGTGATGATCGGCAGAGGGAGGAGACTGCTGATGTATGGGAGGCTGCTGATTTGGATTGGCATAATCGTGCTGGAAAGAAGAGCCATACAGATGGTTGGCTGCCGCCGGAGCTACCTTTTCGGCGAACATGGCGTCCATTCACAAAACAGACAGTACAGACAGTACAGACAGTACAGACAGTACAGACTGGCAGTACTCGTACTCTGCGGCTGCAGGCTGAATGGAGTAAAAAATATGGGCGAGTATGGCTGAGTTATCGGCTGAGGGGACGCGAAGGATGACAGTCCTATAAGGAGAAAGGCTTGGAAACCAACAGCAACAAGTGGGACTCTCCGCTTCTCTCTGCGAGGACGGATGACCGTTTGAATTAGGGGAATCTGTGGAGACGTGCTATAGCAAACGTCTAAATGCACTGGAGAGGTCGGTTGAGAGTGTGCTTCTGCAAAATAAACAAAAACAGAAAAAAAAAAAAAAAAAGCTTATGTCTTTGTGCTTGTTTGTCTGGACCACAAAAGAGACAATAGAGAAGAAGCGCGAGGGAAAACTGGAAATACGACAAACGAGTTCGAGGACTCGCGCAGGAGCATCAATGGAACCTCGGTGGAGAAGGGGACAAACCTTTTTGCCAGGACGATGAAATTGGGGTGGGTCACTTTGAGCAGGGCTTGTCAGAAGACGGCTTAACGGGAACGCTCTCTTATTTATTACAGGATGGCCAGTACGCATTAGCTTGTGTCCTACTGTGTGCGAGGTGAACCTGGAGTGCTGCCTACCCTGCCATTTGTTCGGGGCAGTGCCTCTACAAATGTACCGATTCTGCATCGTCGCAGGGATCCGAATCCTGGGTCTGCACGAGTACCCGTACACTATACACTGTACTCGTACGCGAAAAGAGTCCTACCAATACAACGCGAGTGAGCCGCTTGTACAGGCGGCTTGCAGAGAGGCTGTGCTGTTTGTCGCATCGGGATGATCACTGCTATTCCTATCTTTTCCTGCGCGTTTCCAGAATTTGCTTCTGCCGTGAACCGTTACTCTCACGCCTTCTCAGGTACTACAGAGTATGTATCAGCAAGTACGAGTATATTCAGATATTCAGATATTCAGAAATCAACACGGCCGCAAAGAATCAAACATTAAGCATTACCGCATACACATTTCAACACCCAGCCTGTCCAACAAACCGACGAGCCCAAACAGATTAAAGAACATGGGTACGATTACAAAAAACAATGATTTCAGTGGGATGGAGAAGACACGTGTAGATGTCCTAAAAAAACAAAGCAGTAAATGGCATTTCGCAACATTCGTTAGCTGTTTGCCGGCTTCTTGTGGAATCCCTTCTTCCGCAACGCCAAAAGACCCTTGCCGGCCTTGCCGGTAGCTGCCAAGATCTCTTTGCCCTTGTGTGAAATCTGTGAGCTTGACGGAATGTTGGGAATAATGACGTGCTGGGCAAGGATCGGCCGCGCTGTCGGTGGCGGAGAAGACGTGTTGGACCACAGCGGCGTGTAGCTCGCCCGCGCGTATTCGGGCACGCTCGTCATGGAGCTGAGCCAGCCCAGCAGGCCAGAGTCGGCGCGCGCATACTCTTGGCGCGTCTCTGCCAGCTTGGCCATCCGCTCGGCGTGCGTCTCAAAAGCCATGCACTGCTTGAGCGTCAGCAGCTGGCCTTGGAGGGACGAGTTGGCCGGGACGGCGGGGTGGGCCGTCTGGACGAGACGGGGCGACTGTGCCAGAGACGGCACCGAGTCTGCCGACGCTGTCGACTGCCGGGTGGGAGAGACGACAGTCTCGGGAGCGGCTGCCTCGGTCGGGGAGGAGGGCTGGGATGCGTGTGCTGGTGCAGACATGGCCGTGTCGCCGATATCCAGCATAGACCGCACAGGAGGCTGTGTCATGCGTCGCTGCTCGCGAATCGTCTTTGGGGGGCTGGCAGGCGTGCCCGTGTCTACAGGTGACGCCACGACTCCGAGGTCCACGGTAGGGGTGGCATTCTCAATCACGAGAGTAGGCGACGTAAGAGGAGCAGTCGGAGCAGCCGGAGCAGCCGGAGCCGAGACAGAAGGAGCCGGGACGGCAGGGGAAGAGGCAGTAGGAGTAGCTGCTGCCGGCGGCGGCGTGGCATCCTCTGCCGGGTTGGATTCGGCTTCCCAGGAAAAGCGTCGACGGACAGATGGGACGCCGGGTTCGGTCGGCGAGGTCACTGCCGAGACAGAGATATCACGTGACTCTTCCGATGGGTAGGCCGATCGGGGCGTGTCTTCCGGTACCGCCGACACTAGCCGCGGCGTCAACTCCGGGTTCGGACCCGCTTTTTCTGGCTGGGTTGACTCCGAGAGGCCGAGGGCCGTGGCAGCAGCAGCAGCGGCGGTAGCAGCAGAGGCAGCAGTATCAGCGGTGGCAGCAGTAGATGGAGGAAGAGGCAGAGCATCGGCAAAATCGGCAGAACCAGCATCAGACGCATCGTCCTGGGTCCAGTACTCGTCATAGACACTCTGGAGATAGGAGCTCTCACGCGAGATATTGACGGTCCGTGCAGGTGGCGCCACGGGAGAGGCAGCTGCTGTCGCCGTGGCAGGAGAGGCTACGGCAGAGGCCACCGTGGCGGCCGGCTTGCTGTCTGCCAGCTTTCCCACGGGCGAGCTCTCGGCGTCCGTGGCGCCGAGAGAGGCCACTCTGAGCGGCGTCAGAGTGCGGATGATCTCTTCGTGGAGAATGTCGCTCTCCCGTCTGGACTTGGCCGTGCCGCTGGACGCGGTGGTGCTTGTCCCTGTGCGCTGCAGATTCGGCACGTTGACATCTATCTCGGCCGGCAGCGACAGGTCGGCGCGATGGGGGTTCAGGGGAGCCGTTGGGGTGACCTGGGGAGTCGACTGCGGACTGGGCGTGGTCGTCACTGGCGGGGAGGTGGTCCGCAGATGCGCGCTGTCTGTCGAGTCCGTCGAGTCCGTCGGGTCCGCCAGGTCCGTCGGGTCCGCCAGATCCGTTGGGTCGGCCGATGTTGCAGGCGAGGCAACGGCTGTCGTGATTTTGAGGGATGCTGTCTCGCCTGGTGGCCGAGAAGCGGTCGCAGGCGGGTCCTGGGCGAGGGCGCCAGACTTGGCCAGGGCGGGCAGAGCCGGGACATTGGGCACGGTGCTGTCGCGCGGACCGAGGCTATGGCCGTCTGGGAAGAGCAGGTCGGGAGAGAAGACGGAGAAGCGGGCGAGATCGGGGAGCTTGGGGAACGAAGGTGTCTTGCCGGCGTCCAGGGCCCTGTCTCCGCCATCCACGTCGGAGGCAGAGGCGGTAGAGTCGACAGAATCGTGCGGGCGGTGTTGCTGCGACTGTGGGGGCTGAGATGGAGGCTGGGATGGGGACTGCGGCTGCGGCTGGGACTGGGACTGCGGATTCTCCAGATGGGTGCGGTAAAAGTGTGTCTGGGGCGTGTCAAAGGCAGCCGCCGTAGCAGCCGTGACGTAATTCTTAATGGGAGTCTCGGGCAGCACGGCGGGGGCACTCTTGCCTGACGTAATGGCACTGGAGGAGTTGGATGGCGTCACTGCTGGGAGGGGCGTCACGGCTCCGTGGGTCTTTTCCGTGAGCGTCTCCTCGCTTGTTCTGGGCTGCTCCGTCTGGGTTGTCTGGGTTGTCTGCATCTGGTCGTCGCGGCGGTACATTTCCGACGGGCGGATAAAGTGGCCGAGGCGGCCGGCCGTGGTGGGAGAGGTGACCGACGCCGGAGACTGGGCGCGCGGGCCCATGGGAGACTGCGAGCGGTTGCTGTTCCACGAGTGCGTAGGGTGCATGGCCGGCCGTCGCGTTGTCGGTGGCAGAGAGTCGGATCGCGGAGACGAGGTGCCAGGGCCGGCAGAGGGGACGGGAGGGACTGTGGCTGTCGGGGCTGTCGCTGTCGGGGCGGGAGAGGCGGGAGAGACCTGCCTGGAGAGCGGCAGCGGGTCTGTGGCTAGACGGGGTCCGCCGGCAGCCGTCTGTGAGTAGCCCTCGTCCTCGTCCTCGTCCTGCTCGTCCTCGTCACCCCAGCCGCTGCCGTCATAGTTGATCGTCTTGGCTTCGACCCATTTGCGTGTTTTCTTGCGGGACACGTTGGCCGTGTAGGAAGTCGCAGATGGCGGGTTTCTACCGAGTCAGAGGTCAGAGAGAAGAGAAGAGAGGGAAAAGCAAAAAAAAAGAAGAAAATAGAATACCTGGCTGGCCGGTAAAAGGAACTGTTGCCATAGGTGCCGTCGGCCATGGTAACAACAAAGGTGTCCTGTCGTCCTGTCGTCCTGTCGTCTTGTCGTCTTGTCGAGTTGCAGTGCCAAAAATCGTGGCCGTCGTGGTCTCGCAGTCGTGCCTCTCGTCGTTTGTCGTCTGTCTGGCAGCAGTCTCTCTCGTCTTTCTTGGTGGGAAAGAGAATCGGCTGTCCTCTGTTTTGTTTAGGCTGTCCAACTTATTCTACAAACAAATGCGCTAGCACTAGGCCAGTGTCACTGAAGAAACAAGGGTCTCGCCTGCGGACAGCTGCAGCGCCACTGACGACGTAATTAGGGAATGCAGCGGGGTCTTCAGTGGGCTTGGAGACCCACAGAGGGACGGCTCTCCGGCGGTTGAGATTGGACGAGTAGTGATCGACAGAGCGCTGGAACGCGTAAAAACACGAGCAGAGCAGAGGAGAGGGCACGCAAAATCTTGCACTACGAGTACGAGTACTCGTACAAACTGTACAGACTGCCTGGACAAAGGACGGTGAGCTGAATCTGTCTCGCCATCGTGCCACTGGGCAGAGAGGCAAGGCAGGCGACAGCATGCATGGCTCTCGGTTCTGTCTTTTATCTCTACGAGTGCGACACGATCTCCCGAGCATTCCAGTCGATTCGGCTTATTTCTCTCTTTTCTCTTCTTTTCTCTTCTTTTTCTTCTTTTCTTCTTCCTTTCTGTTTTCCTTTCTCCTTTTCTTTCGTCTTCTCTTGTCAAGATGCATTCCTCGTATTCAGCTCACCATGGAGATATACGAGCCCTTGTTTCATTCTTTCTTCCCTCGGGGTTCTTTTTCTTCCGAGATTGCTGTCTCTCAACTAGTAATCCTGCACGCCTGTCTCGCCCGTCCGAGCATGGCCCTGCCTCTTTTCTCCCTCCTCCCCCTCCTCTCCCTCGTCCCTCTCGTCCCTCTCGTCCTCCTCGCTCGCCCAGCCCGGCGACTCGTCGTCAAACCAGGCCGCCTCCACGGCCGCCCGCGTCCACCCGTCGTCATACTCGCTGTCCTCGTCCACGGCCGCGTAGTCAAAGCCCTCCACCGCCGCACCGCCGCGCACAAACCAGTCGCGCACAAAGGCATGCCACCGACGCAGGGCGGCGTCTCGCGGCGACAACGAGCCGGCGTCCGGCCCCGTCGCCTCCAGCTCAAAGTGCAGCTCGTCGGCCAGCACAGACGACGACTGCGACGACTGCGACGACTGCGACGACCGCGACAGTCTCCTCTCTCTCTCCGACTCTCCCTGTGTGCCCTCTGCCCCTGTCTCCCCCGCTGGCTCCCCTGCTGGCTCCCCTGCCGCCTCCCCTGCCGCCCTGGCCAGCGGCTCGGGGTTCCGCAGTATGGATGCTTCCAGCACCTGTCCAAATCCCTTGTCTCTGGCCTCTGCGATCCGCTCTGTCGGCGTCTGGAACAGCCGGACCCATCGATGGTAGAGGGCCACATCTGGACAGGACAGACAGCCTGTCAGCACTCCGTACATTTGTAACACTATGCAGCACCGACACGAGCATCCAGAGGACGACTGCACACACACCTGCAAATTCACGCTCGCTCGACGTCACAAAGCCAGGATGGCGTCGTAGATACTCGAGCCGACGGTTCCTCGCCCGGATGCACGCCACCTGCCCAGCGGCGCGTCGCTCGGATCGGCTGGCCAGACACGCATCGTCTCTTTCGGAAAGCAGAGGCATCTTGTCGGAGAGGTTGTAAAATTATGCCTACGCAATAGTGCATACAGCTCTGCCCATTTAGGCTGGTAAAGCGTCTGCTTTCAGGGCTTAGCGCCAACATGCACTATACGTAAATGCACAAAATATTGTAATATTGTCTCATCTCAACGACTCGGACGCGGGAATCAGGTTTCTCGCCCGCCATATACACCACACACTTAATAATGCATTGCTTTATTGCAGGATCTGTGTAAATGCTACTGACCACTCGTATTCGTACGCACGCGTAGTACGCTGTGCTCCGTCCTATGCTGCTCCCTTTCTCATTTATGCATACTGCCAAGCCATCGCCGCACTGCATAATCAGTGTCTCACTCCCAATAATCATGATTAATTTTACTGTACTTCTTTCCTCTGCACGCTTCCACGCCCCCGCACAGCCAGACTGTGTCAACGGATTCCTTGTGCTTCGTCTTGGCCTCCACTCTGGTCGCGTGCTGCGTGGCAGACGGCGGGCCTAGTTCTTCTTGTTATCGGCCGTCTTGAGGGCTTCGGCTTTGCCTCGCCGCCTCCCACCAGCGGCTCTGCCAGCCTTTGCTCGACCCGATCCAGAACGGCCAGAACGGCCAGAGCGGCCTGAACGGCTGGAATTGCCAGATTGGCCAGACATCCCAGAGCTGCCGGAGCCGCCGGAGCCGCCGGAGCCGCCGGAGCTGCCGAAACTGCCAGAGCTGCCAAAACTGTCAGAACTGCCAAAACTGTCCGATGCCGCAGCCGTAGCAGTAGCAGTAGCGACATTCTCCTTGCGCACTGGGAAGAATGTGGTCTGGTAGCCGCCCGGAGCCGCACGTCGAATAGGAAGAGCCGGGTGGATGATGGGCTTGGCAGCGGTCGGCTTGGCTGCCACCGGCTTGGCAGGACGCGCTGGCATAATTGGCACCATCGGCACAACTGGCACGACCGGCACAACTGGCACAGCCGGCACAGCTGGCACAGCCGGCATGACCGGCACACGCACACGCACGGGCTGGCGAGCTTCACGGGATTCAAAAGACATTGCCGACCTGGCAAACGACTCCGGAAATGTGTCGCGGTCCAATTCCTAATCGACCGGCACTTCTCCCAGCGTCGTCTCCTCCGGGGTCGCCTCCTGAAGCGGCGAGTCTACAAACACCATCAGGTCCTCCTGCGAACCGAGGTCGGTCTGGAAGCTCTCCACAGACACGGCTGGCAGCTTGACGGTGCTGCTGCTCTCCGTCTTGATCTGCTCCACAAGGCGCTGAGCACGACCTTCCTTCTTTCGCGGCGCCGGCGCCCGGCCGTTCTCTTGCACATAAAACTGCCGCAGAAGGAAGACGGCCTTGTCCCGGCCCCATCCGCCCTCGACGTCAAACCCCGGCTCCACATTGCCGCCGTGTCCCGAGTCTCTAACCGGGACGGCACCCTCGGCAATGGGTATCGTCGTCGCACGGCGCGACGTCTGAGGCGACATCTGAGGCGACGACTCCTGCTCGCTCATCTCGGTCGGGTCGCCCATGTCCGTGCTGACGGCAAACTTGGTGATGCGCGTGCGGCGTGGCTTGGACAGCATGTCAGACACATATGTTTCCACGTACGACTGGTGCGCCGGGCGCGGATCGTCCGGCTTCGAGTTCATGTGGATGCGAAGCACACCGCCCGTGCCGCCAAACTTGTCGTTGGCCGCGCCAAAATACACCTTTTTGATCCCGTACTGCCGCAGCAGCGAGGCACACATGATGCACGGCTCGACAGTGACATACAGCGAACACTCGCGGATAATGTCGGCCGTCACGATGCGGGCGGGATGCAGCTTCTGGCCATAGGGAAAGAGGTGGCCCTTTCTGGGGTCGACTTGCTTCCAGTCCTCCTCGGTATAGTCCCCTGTCTTGGCATCGTCGTACTCTTGAGCACTATCGTAGTCGGATTCGACGCCGTCCTGTTCGATGCCCGACTCGGCATCCGTGACGTTCTCCCACTGTGCGAGGAGGGCGCCGATGCACATGAGCTCGGCGTGGCGGGTGCCGTTGCGCGTCATATTGGTGGCATTCATGCCCTTGGCGATCACGTGGCCATTGTGGACGAGAACACAGCCGACGGGCGTCTCGTTGGTGCGCAGAGCCAGCTGGGCCTATAGAGTCCAGGTCAGGACGGCGAGAGCCAGGTGAAGAGACGGGCAAAAAAGGTAAAAAAAAGTAAAAAAAAAGTAAAAAAAAAAAAAAAAAAAGACAAAAACTCACCATGGCAATGGCCTCATTCATATATCGACGGTGCATCCGTTTGACTGGGTCAGGCTCCTGGTCCTCCTTGGCAGTGTTGAGGTCCTCGTTGATATCGTGCAGGATCTCGTTGGCAATCATATCGCCTATGCTCAGATTGCCACGGCGCTTGCCAGTCGTCCTCGTCATGATGAAATCGCCACTCGACTCTCCCGTATGGTCACTAGAAAGTTCTGTAGTTGCAGCTTCTTCTTCTCGGCCCGTCTCTGGAGCGGTCGTCGTCTTTCCCGTGGCTCTCTGCTCTGCCACCGCCCTCTCGGGGCCTCCTCCAGCCAGTGCCGGCATGGCAAGCTGCGAGGCTTGGTCGCTGGTCATGGTGCTGCGGGCTGCCACCGTACCTAGAGCTGGAGCTGGAGCTGGAGCTGGAGCTGGAGCTGAAGCTGAAGCTGAAGCTGGAACTGGGACGGCGACTTTAGCTGTGAGAAAGACCTGTGAAATAAAATTCATTTTAGCTTTGCTGGTGGGGCAGCAACCATGGCCTGCGCTAACGGTGAGGGGTCCGTTTGGATCGTCTGCACCGTCTGCACCGTCTGCACCGTCTGCACCGTTTGGGCCGTTTGGGCCGTTTGGGCCGTCTGCACCGTCTGGCGCTCCGTCTTTCAAGCGGCTCTCGTCTCCGTTTCGATCTTGGCCGACGTCATTTCCACTTCCACCCAGACCAGCAACACCACCAAGGCCAACGAGGCCTACCACACTCTGCCGAAATCCCTTTTCATGCCTTCCTTCCTTTCTGCCGGCCTTGTCCATGGCCCCTCCCGTGCCATAAGCCACAGTCGGCTCTGCACACGCCAGTTCGGGGGAGGCACAAAAGTCCCCAAATTGAGGCATGCTTCGTCGAGACGGCCCCTGCTGGGCAGACCCAGGGCCCGCGTTGGCAGGCATCGTCAGGCGGGGGGCAGCGTCGAACCACTCTCGCAGAGGCGTCCGTCCAGGCACTATGCGGGCGGCAAGCTCTCTGTTGCCATCAATCCATTGGCTGATCCGCGCCAAGTAGCCTTGCTGATCCGCTTTGGCAGGCTGGGGACGGGCCTCTTGCTCAGTCTCGGACTGGGTCTCTGTGTCTTGTGCCAGTCCCTCTCCGGCCTGGCCAGCAGCGGCTTCGGCCAGGCCCGCTAGGCGTTCCTGTTTCGGACGAGCCGGGTGACCAGCATGGGTATGAACAGGGCGCCTAGAATGATCGCGCCCGCGAATATCGCCATGGCTGCCACCACGACCACCCAGAACAGAGCGGCCACTGTGACGGCCATGAGGACTAGCTCCGTGGCCAGCGTCACAGCCTCGCGAATGCATGCCACGACGGCCACGATGGCGATGGCGGCCATTTTTAGAGGACGATGTGTTTCGCTGCGGAGAATTCTCGCTAATAAAGCAACTGTCAGCAAAGTCGTGCACGTTTCTTCTGCTGGGTTTCCCCCCCCATTTCAGATACATTCTTCCACTTACGGCCTAGAAATGCCAGTGCTCGATTGTCCTCGTTTGGAACGGTGCATGTCGACAGAATCAGCAGTGCCACTGGACTCCTCAAGGCTCTCGTCTGTGCTGCTTCTTCCGCTGTCCAGCTCGCTGCAATCACTCTCGCTGCTGTCAAGGAATCCGCTTCCGCCACTGTCCTTATCGGTGTCGTAATAAACAAGAGTGCTGTGCGTAGTCGTCTCTTGTAGAGGGCAATCCAGTGTGGTCTCCTGGTCGGTCTTCTTTTTGTTCCGTTTTCTCTTGCCTTTTTTCTTCTTGTTTCTCTTTTTTTTGTTGGCTGTTTCTTGATGGTGGCGGCGAGAGGAAGCGTCCTGGGTCATGCCTGCCTCTCTCTTTTCCCTTACCAGGGAAACTGCTCTTCCAAGAAGGAGCGTGGCAAGAATCACGCCTGCCGCAACAACGGCAAGCGTGAGAAGCATCCGTGAAAGGAAGGTTGCCTTGCAGGCGGAAATGGAAGCCACGAGGAACGTTGCTGCCGTGCGTGTGGCCGCCATGGTCAATGTCATTGGATGCTGACACCTCTACTCACCCGGAGCTGCAGTTGAAAAATGAATATAAAAATACAGTAAAAACGAAAAAAAAAAAGATAAAAATAATTAAAGAATTAAAAACGACGAGGGGGAAATTGGGATATTGTGTTAAAAATTCTTTCCTATTAGTCAATACTGCTTTGAAATGCTCATACGCTCTTGGAAGGGAATCTGCCTCGACTGCTCGATCGCTCCTTCCCTGTTTGTCCATCCTGTCCAGGGACTCGTACTCTGAATAGTAGTAGTGGGGAGAGGGAGAGGGGGGGAGAGGGGCTTGATCGGCTAGGAATAGCGGCGCCGTTTTCAGAACAAGAAGGACCGGAGGTCAACCTCGACCGTCTCGGGCGAGGCATCTTTCAGAGAGAACCAGAGAGGATCAGAAAGGTTCAGAAAGGTTCAGAGAAGAGGTTGTCAACGAGTTTAAAGAGTGTTCACTGTAGGGCAGCTCACGTAGCACTCGATGCTCTGATTTCTTTTCTCCGTGCCTCTAGACTTGTGCGTTTGTCAGGTGCTACCATGGCGTATTCTGTGCTGGTCTCGTACCCAGCCACGTCTTCTTCGCTGTTGCATGTGGAACGTCCTGTAACACTCTCGTGATGCTCTCCATTGTAGACAAAAACAGTATACTAGTAATAAAAACAAAGAAATGGATAAAAGGACCGGCAATACAGGTAAATACACAGACCAAACAGTCAAACGACTGTGAAAACAAGGTAAAGAACAAGCAACCAAAGTTGCAACGGCAAACTCTTTTCCCGGTGACAATGAATCGTCCCGCTACGCTTTTCGCTCAAGAAACACACTCATCCATGCAAATCCTCCAAATTCCCCGATTCGACACATAGTCTGTGCTACGAGTTTCCCTCTGGCCATTACTGACACGCCACAAGCGAGCTGCTCTCCATAGTCGCCAAAGACGACGGAGCTGATGGCCAGCTGTTGTTTTGCGTAGACAGCAAAGCTGAGAGAAGCGTTGGCAGAAGCGACAAGGCCAGCGACGAAAGACCAGCGTACACTTGGACAGCGCTGTAGAGCCCGGCAGAATTGCCAGATGCCTCTTCTGATGCTTCTTCTGATGCCTCTTCTGATACCGCGCGGGATTCCAGTCCCCGGTAGCCAGAGACCGGTGCCTTCTCGACAACGTCCAGTCCAGAGGAAGGGTGGGAGCGTGCACCCAGAAGCCTGTCTTGTGCATCCCGTAGTCCCCCTTGGAGAATTGCTGGCTGCCCATCTGGGACGCGTTCGCCATGTGGCCGCGCAATGCCGCGGACACGGCCAAGGCCAGTCTCTCCTCCTCCTCCACTAATCAGGGTCTCGGTCTCTCCGGCTGGACTGTCTAGGCCGGTGAGACCACCCTCTGTTGGGCCGCTGCTGTTGCCATTGGTGTTTGCCAGCCCGATAATTGACGGCACTGCAACAGAAGGCCGTGAAACGAAGGGGTCGTCGGGTGGATGGCGCTGGAAGCGAGCCGAAAAGGAAGACGGCTCGGGTAGCCCCGATAGGGTTTCCCAGAGTAAGACTTCCTCCTCTGCAGCGGCCGTGGTCGTGGCGTCGACAGTCTGTACTGGTTCCTGCTGAACCTCGGAAATAACCAGTGGCATCTGGGCCTCTGTGCAGGACGAGAAGAGAGCATCGGCATCAGACGAGGGGCCCGACGAGGGGCCCGACGAGGAGCTGGCAGTGAAGTCGTATGTGTTGAAAGACGACGACGCCGCCGAGCCAGAAGCAGCAGAATCAGCAGAAGCAGAGGCAGAAGCAAAATCAGAAGCAAAATCAGAAGCAAAAGCAGAATCAGTGGGCAGCATGGCCAGGTTCTGGTCAGCCAGAGAAGCAGCAGCAGACATGTCGAGATCAAACGATCCCGTCTCGCTCGCCAGCAGCTGCCAGTCAAACAAGTTTGCCATGAACGCCAAATCACTGTTGCTTCCGCTGGTGGATGCAGCTGACGGTAAGACGAAGCCAGAAGCCATGTCTACCGCAGCTGACCCGCTTGTCACGCTTTCCGGCTGCTTTCCCGCCCGCCTTTCTTCTGCTGCCCGAGCCGCGCGGGCCACTTCAGCAGCCGCGGTTGCTGCCCTGTCTCGGCCGGACAGCATCGGCGCAGCGTAGGGCGTGGCGCGGCTGGATCTGCTGCTTATGCCGCTTCTGCTACTTCTGCTACTTCTGCTACTTCTGGCGTTTCTGTCGGCAGACGTGTCGAGGGCCAGCGTGCTGTCCATGTGACTCGGATCACAGCGGGTCTTCTTGCGGCGACAGCTAGAGCAGGCGCCCTGCTGTCGGACAATGCGCGTGCTTTCTCTCTCCTCCTGCGTGCGCGTGGTCCGGCTGGAGAGGTGAGTGATGTCCTCGCCGGCCCTCGTCACGATCTGCATGCTCCTGTCGGATGTGCTGCTGGCCTGGTGCTGCTGATGCTGCTGATGCTGCCGATGCTGCTGATGCTGGCTGTTGTGGGAATGAAGCGACAAGGCCTGCGCATCCGTAGGAGAGGCAGAGGCCATCCACACTGGCGGCGAAGCAGAGGACGTGGCGGCTGTGGGAAAGGCTGGCAAGGAGAGATCGAAGAAGGAACCGACGCTCTCCGGCCCTGCCATTGACGGATGCGAGGATGGCATGGCAGGTGCAGTGGCAGCAACAGCAGGAGCAGCAGCAGCAACGGCGGGAGTGGCAGCCGCGACAATGTACGTCTTGTAGCGCTCATTCGTCTGCTGCGTATGAGCCTCAAAATCGTGACGGATAATTTCCATCTTCATAGAGACCGGCACATTCAACGCAATGAACTGGTCGACAAGCGTCTGCAGTTCCGGCGTGCCCATGGGCGGCGAGTAGACGAGCGGCTGGCCAGCACCCTCTTGGAAGATGGAAAAGGTCTTGGTCGTGGTGGCGGCAGCAGAAGCGAAACCAGACGTGACGCTAGAGGTCGACATGGGGGAGCTATGGTAGCTTGGCGTGCTGTTGAAACTGCTTTGATGCGCCATTGATCTGGGCTGGAGGGGTTTGTAGAGTATGGCGAAATGGGCTCTGAATCCTGGATTCTGGACTCTGGACTCCAAACTCTTCTGAGAGACGGGGACGTGTGCCGCGCAAGAGTGGACTATACAGCCAGCGCTGGTGTTGCTGAAATTCGCCCGAGGCTATACAAGGTACCGCAGGTCGGAGAACGGCTGCAGCTTGAGCGCGAGCAGCGAGGAAATTGGCCGTTGGAAAGACGGAAACTTGGTGGACACGATACTGCCAAGCATTTAGTCACAAGCAGAAGGAAAGAGAGGCCAGAAAGAAAGACGAAACGGCAAAAACATGAAAAAGAAATACAAAACCAAAAAAAAACAAGAACAAAAACAAAAAAGACAAAAAAAAAACGACAATGATACGTACAAGTGACGCAAATGTCAGTGTATGCGATCGCGTAATTGGAGTATTCTTGTTGCCTGATGGATGCAAAAGTCGGGTTGGCCAAAAAATCCAAATTCGTGGGCCAATTTTTGGCGGGAGTCTTGAGGGGGCTGAGGTACATGGGGAGTGGGTCTATTCTAGTTCTCGTAACGCAAGGATGACCTCCTATTGGCCATCGTTGTCGTCTGACTCATGCAAGTTTGATTGGAAGAGCCAATAGCTGAGAGCAACCGAGTGAGTCTCTCAGAAATGGTGACCGCTTATCAGCGTGTGATGGCCCCAGTGATGGCCCCAATGATGGCCCCAACGATGACCCCAATGATGACCCCAGTGATACTCTTGGTGACGACCGAGGTGATGACCCAAGAGTCAATCCTGTGGGATTGCCATTTTCTGTTGGTAGAATGGTGCACAACTCCTGCATTCTCTTTGGCTGGCATCCTTTTCTTTCCCCTATTTTCATTTCTTTTTTTCATTTCATTTTTTTCACTTCTTTTCGTTTCTCATTTTTCCTTTTTCCCTTTTTTTTTCCGCTTCTCCTTTCCCCGCTAAAACCGTGGCTGATTTTCTGCGTCTTTCCCTCTTTTACTGCCACACCCAAAATGCGGCCGCTGCAAATCCGAGAGAGGAAGCTCAATGGCTGTGGGGCGCAGCCAGATTAACCGCAGAACTCAAGTCGGTCAGACTCCGACTTGTCTGACGACCAGACGCAAGAAAGCCTAGGGCCAGAGCGGCAGACGCAACGGTCAGTCATGGTTGGTGGGCATACGACTTGGTAAAGCGCACAATGTGCTGTCTACAGGGGGATTCCCTGCTCCCACTGGCGGCTGTGAGACCCGTCGACTCTCACCTCTCTATGTGCAGCCCTCTTCCAGCTCACTTCACCTTTCTCTCCTTCCTCCGCCCCCCTTCTCTCTTCCGCTCCAACCTTTTTTTTTTCCCTTCTTTCCTCTCCCCCTTTCTTGTGCCTCTGCCACCCTTCCCCCTAAACTGCTACCTGCTCCGACCAACAGATGGTGTTGAGGAGCAAGAGTGCCCAACGTTCTGCCTTTTCAAAGTCCGACAGAGCTACTGCGACCGTTTATGCGGCCGGCTCCAGAGACCGGCCAAAGCGGATCACGACTGTTGGCTGGCTGCACTCACCACCGCCTGGCATCCCCTATTCTTGCTCGCAATATTGTGACAATGACCGATCAGACTGCCAGGCGGCAAATCAGAGCCCATTTCACCCCTCCGTCGACCATGCCGGGGAAGCGGTTTTGACGACACTTTCAGTTAGTGCCGTGGCGCTGTTGCATGGCTGCTTTTCGCGGCCGTTTCTTCCTCTTCCTCTTCTTCTTCTTCTCATGCCTCTCGTGCCTCTCATGCCTCTTGCCCTGTCTCTTCGTTCCCCTCACGATCCTGCTGTCCGCCCTCGGAGTTCGCCGCATGACAGGAAAGGGGTGGAGGGGAAGTGGAAGAAGGTGACCTTGTTGGGTTGCCATGGCCGCCAGGTCTCTCTAGACTCTCAACTCTGTTCACACGAGGTCCAGGAAACGGCCATTCTCCTCCATGCAGGAGATGCATGAGGTGACTCGTGCTAAGATGGATCAGTGACCGGCCTCTTCATTCTCGTCACGCTGACCTGCAGTCCGTTCCATTTTCTGGCTGCCTATCGCCTTCGCCACAAAGAAAGCCGCCTTTCCAACCTCATGCCGCTTGCTGCCCCGTCGTGTAACGATTTTCTCTCCATCTGCGGCCCACTACCAAACCGCCTGCCGCTTCTCCTATCGGCCTGCATCGCAAAGCGTGCCTTGCCAGCGCTTGTCACATATCATGTGTTGGTTAAACGGCTGCCTTGATGTTGCGAGTGTGACCCATAGGCTCGCTTCCATTTCCACCCATGCAGAGACTTTTTGTAGTCCAGCCGAGCTAGACATACAAATATCCCATTTCCCCCATTACTGTAGCCCTCGTATTCTTTACTCGTATTCCACCCACATCTTCTCTTGCTTTTGCTTCCATTTCTGCTTCTGCTTCTGCCCTTGCTTCTGCCCTTGCTTCTGTCCTTGCTTCTTCTTTTGCTTCTGCCCTTGCTTCTGCTCTTGCTTCTACCCTTGCTTCTGCTTTACCTTTGTTTGCAGCCTTTTTTATTCTCTCTTCGATCTTTGCTTCCAGCCTCTGCTGCGGGAGAGACAAAACCACCTACAAATAAAGCTATCCAGGTTTCCTCTGCTAGAAGCATTGAGCAACCTGACCATGTTGCGTGAACAGCCTCGAGAACAGTCTCCAGCAGCTCACGCTGCCATCAGAGAGGGGGGCGACCAAGACGCTGATCTATCGCACCTCCTTCCCCTCCCTGCTCCACCTCCTGCTGCATCTGCATCGGCAACGTCACGTGATCACCAGCCGCCGTCTACGGCCGTCGTCCGTGTGATTCGCAGCCAACGGGGCAGTACTGGTCGAGACAGAAGCCGTGGTGCAGGCCGCCATTCGCATGGCTCAAGTCGCCAGAGCCCAACCTCGGCCTCCAAGGCGGCTGCAGACACAGCACCTCGCATGAATGGCGAGGCTCAAGACGCTGACCAGATTGAAGACTTTCAGTCTCGGCGGATTCCATCGCTGCAAGAAATGTACAACTCGTGGCGGGCTCTAGAGGAGCACGTTGATCGCATTCAGAGACTTCCAATGTTTATCAAAGCCCGCCGCCGTGATTGCCATACATGCCGCGTGCTCAAGAGACGCGTAAGTTGATACCCCCTCTCCACCCCGAAAAAAACAAGGTACACTCTTGCTAACAGAATCCTTTTAGTGTGTTTGCTTTGATTATTCTGAGCTGGAACGCGAATTTCAAAAGACGGACCTCTTTCTCAAGCGCTCTACTCTTCACTACACCCACCCGTCGGAGCTGATGGGGGATGCTCCATCCAAGACCGGCGACGTTGTCTCTCTGGGCGAACCTTCTCAAAGTCGCGGATCAAGGGCTGACGATGGCTGCCGTGCCTCTAGCAGCAAGACCCAGCCGGTTGAAAACAAGCAAAAGAGCAACCGACGAGGCGGTGAAATTGACGACCTTGGCCGTCCTCTGCTCAGTGCGGTGCCGCAGAGAGACAGCCAGGACGAAAACAGAGCCACGTACGACTTCAACACGCCTGTGACGACCACGGGAAGAGACAAGGGGAAACAGCCGGAGGGGTCTACGGGAGTGGCTGCGGGAGCCACCACGGACATACCCATCAGGGCCCCATCTGCTGCTGCAGTGTCCCGTTCGGCCACGGTTGGCATTGGCAGATCGCAGCCGGCTCCGCGGCTGGTCAAGCTGGAGATCCGTGAGATCATGATCGCCCGCGAGCTCATTCGAAACAATGTGCGCCGCTGGCGGTGCTTGTTTGGCAGTAGCGGCCTGCCGGGCAGCCCAGTCTGTATTCGCGAGGACGACAACCTCAATACCATCCGCCGCCATTACGGCCGCGAGCACGGGCGCCACCGCTACTACCTGAGACCCCAGCCACGTGTGCGTTGTACGCGGTGTGATGCGACATTCGACGAAAAACCAGACAAAACAGAGATGCCCGAAAAGTGCCCTCGCTGCAATGGTGGACGCGATGCTTGGATTCACGAACTGTATGCCCAAATTGAAGTGCCTGTTCCTCAGGAAGAACACAACGGCGATGTCCACGCCGTTCATAATCATAGCCACGGGTCAGACACCGCGGTGTCAGGCACAGTGGCCATGCAGGATGCCAACGATCAGACGGCGCAGAAGAGCATGGAAGCCCCAAATGCAGGGGCCTCGGATGCAGAGAAACAGGTTTCTGTCCAGGATCCAGGGCCTGTCCCCGCTGTGGCTTCAGCTTCAACGCAGGTCCCCAGCCTAAATCCAGTTCCTGATCTGACTGCGTCCTTCCTCATGCCTCCCCCATTGTCCATCGCCCCAGTGGTCTCCATGGAGGGAGAGACCGCATCGTCTATTGCCTCGTGGCCGTCCAGTATCATTCAGACGACCACGCCGACGACAGTGGCTTCCATTAGCAGTGATACATCAATCAACGTTGACACAGCGGCGCCTCTGTTCTCCCCGACGTATAACCCCCTTGGTATCATGAATGGTTGGTCCCCAGACATGATATCGTGCTCTCAGGAGCAGCTTACCCAGCAGGCACCGACCCACTCCCAGACTCTGCTGGATAACAATCTGCTGCAGCCTATTGAGAATATGCCCCTGTTCTCGAATGAGTTGGCCTCTGTGGCCTGCACAGATTCGCTTTTTGATGCAAACGATTTGTCTCTGGTCGGTGCAGATGATATGAGTGGAAGTTTCGAGTTGGATTTTGAGATGGATATGGGTGGTGACCTCACCCTTTGGTAGGCAAGTGTGGCAGGTGGAAACTCGTGATTTATTACGCCTTGTGCTGGTTGCAAGGCGTCGCCATTTCGTATTTCATAATTTCGTATTTCAGTGAAGCAGTTCCCGATAAGATATTAGTGGTAGTTCGGAAGTAGGAGTGTTAACAAGAAACCTTTTGATTTGTACCATCGTATGTTGTGGATATGACCTCAACTTCAGTAGACAGCAAAAAAAAAAATAAAGAAGCTGTGCAAAGGAAATGGAAATACCAGGCACACCATTCGGATCAGTCATGCCCATATCTGTTCGCGGCTTGCCCATTTCTGTACAGCCTGCAGACTCCGTCGATAAGATGACTAATCAAAGCCGTGAGAACCCGCATTAAATTTATTCCTATTAGTGGGGCTTAGCTGTTGTTATGATCATGTGCTATTCGTTTTTTCTAATGTTTTTTTTTTCTTTTTTCATTTTAATGTACTCCTAAAAATTACGACTACGAGTACAAGCATCCTCCTTCATCCATCCCTGCGCGGAGACGTAACGTTAAAATAAGCTTTTGTTAGAAACATCGTTTAATTAGTATGAGGAACAGTGACGAGACACCAGACCCACGCCAGCCCACTTAGAACTGGAGATCGACAATGGGAACGGTCCCGCTAGGCGCCCCATGAGCCGTAAACCTAATCAAACACGATGTACCACGACCTTTGTTTCCATCAAGAAAGAATAAATGGGGGCTGAACAAGTGAAAGATGCTTTGAGATGGCTACAAGAATAGTAATGATTGAATAGCAGAGCACACCATGGACCTGAATTAATAGTGTTTAGCCCATTGGCTGTTTGAAAGGACACAATGAGAACGGCTTTCAGTGGATGATAATCAGCAGAGGAGGTCTACAATTACTGAGTGGTATGGTTATAATCTTGGATTTATTACAAGGAAAACTGACCCGAACTATTGATTTTTTTTTGGCTTTTTTGGCTTTTCTTTGATCCCAAAAATTCAAAAACAAATGAAAAGTTATTAAATGAACGCTCTTGACGTTCAGCTCGTTCCGTCTTCCCACACGCACCAGTTTCTGCCGTTATCTTCTGCCATCACCCCTTTAAAGTGTTCCTTAGTCATTCTTCCATCCGTTGCATGATCCATTTGTAACAATCTGGTTCTTCCACTCTTCTTCACTCACCTTCTAGCGCCGATCTGCTTCCAGCTGCCGAGCACGAATGAGGGGCTCAGCATCCCGACGGTGCAGATCATGTGCAATGGACTGCCGCTTGGCATGACCCACATATGCTCCCAGCTCAACTTCTGCCCACAAGTCTGTAGAGCCATCACTGTAGGGGGGGCCATTCACCCGGTCAGGTCGATAGTGTTGCAGTTCTTCCCAGTAAAAGGTGTCGGCAATGTTGATATGCAGAGCCGCAAAATTGACCCAGCAGCGTCCGCTCGTCCACGAGTCAGCCATCCGAAGGGCCAGAGGCGGCTCTCGGGGCCCTACAGTCTGGCTCTGGTGAGGAGGGCCAACCCGGATGGGGTGCTGACCATCTTCACTGGCAGGCGGTTCAGCCATAGCAGCTTCCACCCGATACATGGCCTGCAGAAAGCGCACCAGATATGGCTCATAGAGCTTCTTGAAGTCTGCCAGGGAGCAAGTGCCGTTGGCCAGATCGCGGCAGCCAGCAACATACTTCACTTCTCCCGAGGGCAATCTGATGGTCTCGGACGGAAGCAGCCACAGAGGCGGATCCTCCGAGAAGGTGGTCGGGAAGGAGTTGGTGAAGCTAAAGTCAATGACACCCGTGATCTTGGCAGTGTCAGGGTTCACGAGGATGCTGAACCCATCCAGGCTGGGGTTGAACGCCAGGAAGCGAGAGCGATCGGCACGTGCAGCGTCTCGCAGCGCTTCTTCCTCCCGGAAGTAGCTGGAGACACGATCAATGCCCTGGCGAGCCATGAAGCGCAGGCGAGAAAGACGAGCCACCTCGTCGAGGTCGATGGGCTTCTCAATGGTTCCGCCACCATAGGGCTCAAACTGCCGCGGTGGCATGTTGAGGCTGACATGATCCCAGAGTTGAGCTTGGTGCAGCACACGCATCTCGTGGTACAATTCCACGGGCGACTCCAGTGGTGCGTTCCGCCAAGCATGAGGCTCGATTGTCATGGATCGCATACCGACAGCGAGATTCTCCATGTCAGGAATGAGAGGCCGCTTCTGGATTGTCCATTCACGTGGCGACAGGTCTCGGTCAAGCTTGAGGCTGCCGATCAGGGAAAAGCCCAGGCGTCGCATCTGAAGGTACAGCTTGGCCACCTCCTCATACAGGACGCTGCGCTGATGCTCATCGGTGGGGTCCTCATCCTCAGGTTTCACCCGCTCGTTTGTGCCATTGACTTTTGGGATAGCACTCTGGAACATCTCCAGAGGCACACCACGAAGGTGCTCCATCAGGATGTACGGCTGGCCCAGCGGCATCATCTCAGCCTCATGGTTCTCATTTTGGGTGCCAGAACCATAGGCAAAGATCTCCGGAATAGGGATGCAGGTATTGGCCTTTGCATACTTCATCCAAGCCACTTCGCCCTCGAGCTTCTCAATGGACAGGTGTGCAGCAGAGAGCCCCGGCTTGGCAATGCGGAGGAGAATATCCGGCAGCAGACGCGGCCTGTCCTCAGAAGACGAGTCGTCAGAGTTCAGAGCCGAGTCTATGCCCGTTGAGCAGAAGGAATAGATCAGGTGTCGCGGGTGCTCAAAGTAACTGTAGCACAGCGAACCCGGGGCCACCGGCCGGTTCAGCTTGACACGGATAAAGTTCTCAAGCTCTCTAATGACACTGGGAGACACGGCGCGGCTGTGCCAATGGCTGTGAAGCAAGCCATTCTCCTGGTCAAAGATGGTGTCACGAGGAGCCGGCGGCACGTCTGTGTTGTCATTGTCTTCCTGGGGTTGTGGCAGACCAGCAGCAATGAGGTGGATCTTGATATCCAGACGAGTGTCTGGTGTAGCCATTGTTTCAGGGCTTTGACTTTTAAAAGTTATGAATTGATGTTCAAGATGATATTCCAAGACAATGAATGATTAATGGAGATGAAATGGTGGAACAAAGGTGTGAGGGTGGTATTTTTGGAGTGGGTAAGTCTGAAAGTTGCAAATGAAAGAGGAAAAGAGGAAAAGAGGGTGGGAGGGGACGAGCCTAGGGAAAAGAGGGAAGAGAAGGGGAAGAGGGGAGCAGAGGGGAGCTAGAGAGAAATAGAAATAGAGGACGGACGAAGGAGAGGGTGGTCAGACAGGAGAGCGGGAGACAAGAGAAGCAGAAGGAACACTAGCAGGGGCCAGAAGTAGCACAAGTACGACTACAACTGCTCATATGACCGAGGAGGTCGGGGGGGACGAGCAAATGAAATTACGGAGGACGGCGAAGATGCCAGCTGAGCAGGACTCGACTGTCCATGTGTACACGAATCACAGGGGTTGGAAGGATCGGTGGCAGTCGAAGGATGCGAAAAAGCAAAGAAAAATAATCAATAAAGCGCCTTCGGACATCCATTGCATGCATCCTTGTGCTAATATTAACTCTTGACATACGGAATACAGTCGTACATGCAGGCTCAGCTTCAGTGATTGGCAGAGACCGAGAGATAAGAAGCGGACGAGAATAAATAAATGAAAGACAATAAACGAAAAGTGAAAAAAAAAGACAAAAATAAACAGAAAGGAGCAAGCTAAAATGCAATGCAATCCGTCGGAAAGCAGCCAAACAGCTGTGAACAACGCATCAACCAACAGTCAGAGTCATCAATCCCTTGCGTCCCCCCTCGCCCATGTACTCCGTACGCGCTCCTGCATGTCTCACATCCTTTCCTAATTCCACCACTCCTCTTCCTGAAGCTTCCGAACACTCTCCTCACCCCGCAGTTAACATGTTGGAAAAATTTTTCTGAACATGCAGTGCATCCTTTGTACTCTCGCTGCCTTGTGCATGATCCCTCAGCAGAGACATACTTCACAGACCACGCATTATTATTATCATCACAGTCACCATCAATGTCCAATTTCGCAGTTACGAGACGGGTTCATAGGAAACTGGTAAAGAAGAGACAGGGACAGAATGCTCAAAAAGAAAAAAAAAAGGTAAAAGAAATAGTCGTAGAATAAAATGAAAGCAAAGAAGGGCAGGAAAGTGAGAGAGGGGAAAAAAAAATTAAAAAAAAAAAACGAAAAACAGAAACTGACAGCACACCGATACAACAACCAACAGCCAACAGGTCAGCGAAGGAGCCATATCCCCACACCAAGCCTGATTGGTGGAGCTCGTGTTTGTTGACCGCCTCTTAAACCCTTGTTCTAGCCAGTTTCATACCCTGCAAGTTACCGTACCCTGTTTGCGTCCTCCGTAGCAATTGCTCCTTTTCGTATGCATAGATAGAGCTCAGGCTGTATCTCTGTCCTTCCAGTTGGGACACGTAAGCATCCAGACTTTTAGCGAGAACATGAAAGTATCGAATATGTCACCATACGAGTAATCCTCAAGGTCCTTGCTCGTATTATGCACCTTGTCGTGACAATGGGCGTTCTCGTGGTGCTCCAACAGTCCAGACATTTCCATGAAGTCTCGGCGGTTACACTTGTGGCAAGAAAAGAGTGTCTTGCCGTCCGCCAGTGTCTTCCTGAATATGTGCGAATTCCGACAGTCTGCTGCAAGTTGAGCCACTCTAGCCGAATCCATCGACGGCACACAGTTGTCATGCTCAAAGTGGAAGACCAAGGCGGCTCGGCCGTAGAATGTGCGTGGGCAGCCCACGCACTTATAGACTAGCATGGTCTCTGAATTGCCAGAGGAAAACTGTAGGAAGCCACAAGTATTAGTATTCCATTACTGCATTACCATTTTAGCAAACTCACCCGCATTGCGTATGCATCATCCATGAAGCGTGAGCACCGGTCGCAAAGGATGGGCTGTCCAGGATTAATTTTAGACACGTCGACTTCGAGTTCAGTTCGGCACAGAGCGCACGGGGTAATCCGACGAGAAGACTGCCCCTCATTGTAAGAGAGACGACTGAATGAGGCCATTGTTTGTGCGACAGTCTGGTCAATGTTCCTCGTATTGCCAGGAATAGTCCAGTTACCTTGCATATCTTGAGCGACGTACCCTGAGTAGGGGCCGGGAAAACCAGTGTTCGTCTGACTGCCCGGGATGGGAGCCAGTTGCTGTCCAAAGGAAGCTCCCTCTTCGGGACAACATGTCCAGCCAGCCTGCTGCGACTGAGGGGTTCCATAGGCATACACATTGTTGGTTGCCTGCTGAGGATTCCTATAGCCGTAATTACCAATCTGACGGCCACTGTAATCATTGGCAGGATAGTGCTGGTTGTACGGGTTGCCATGATTATACTGCTGAGTTGGCGGGCCACTTGGGTGCATTGGCACATTCCCCATGATATGCATATTGCGGAAAGTATTCATGGCTGGCATGGCGTGATCATTTGTTTGAGGGCCAGGACCATTGTAATGATGACCAGCGGTTGGACCGAATATTTGGTTGTAGTGAGAATCTGGATGAGCAGCCTGATGGGCCCTCGACGCATCCTGATAGAAGCCGGAAGCGCCAGGATGGTTTGCGCTGCCAGCCCCTCCATGGCTCCCATCAAAAATTGTTGGAGCAACAGGAGCAATTGCTCCGCCACAACGCGAGCACACCGAGTTGGTGCTGCGATTCGCAGAAGGGGGAGGCTGATTCAGTCCCCGGGAAAATTCCAACTCGCATTTCTCGCAGTGAGTTTCGTGACCATAGGAGATGTATCCCCCCCTATCATTTGGGGGAGTAGGACGCATCATCTTTGCTTATTCTGTTTCTGCTTGTCTTTCTTTCCAGACGGCGGCGCAGAAACAAAACAGAAAAGGCGAGTTCTTGTCAGGACAGTCGATGTAAAGCTTGGGAGGGAAAGCAAAAGTATTCAGTGTACGACTTGCAAGAGACAGCAAGAAGATGATGGGAGAACGATGATGGGAAACAGGAGGAAACAGTGAGAAAATGAAGAGGAGGATGGATTGTTTTTATTTTGGAAAAGGTGAAAGAGATTTGAAAGCCTAGAAGGGGATTTTTTTTACCCCAAATAGCATGCACGTCCTTGGACGTGCCTTCCTCGTGAACTCTGAGAAATCTGAGCCGTTCCTTCCTAAATAAGAATTTCAGGAAAATACAACCAACATCTGGCTGACCTAATTTTTTCTAGGCAGACCACTCTACAGGAGTTAACCCTACCCTGTCTGTTTCTGATAGTGACGGTATTGCAGCCAACGGGCCAGTGAACCGCTCATTTCCGCAAGATGGCGTTTGTACCACCATATGTCAAGTACTGAAATGAGATTATGACGGAAGCAAGTCACTAATTATATTGTTTGTCAAAAATAGATTCTTGCAGCATCCTCTCCGGCTTAAAATCCCATCATATTTTGGCAGGGGTCGAGAAAGGTGCCGTTTGCTACATCCATTCGTATCTTTTACAATGCAATAAACAAAGCCATTGGAACCTAAACAAACGACTCTCGCATAGTAGTCTGGATAACTCGGTCTATATCGAGTCCGATCTCAACCATGCGGCCAATTTTATTTCCTGGATATTCTTACTGAAAGTGCAGTAACATGGCAAAATATATATACGCCATACTTTAGCATTGTAATCCTATTCTGGATGAACGCTTACCTCGTCTGCTTGAAGAACTTGTGATGCAAGGCAAAAATGTTGTAGATGCACTGACTGTACTCATACGTACTCTTAACTCTACCAACCAGCCCCACTTTCATGTGCACGTACCGTATATGAACAGTGATTAGTCATATTCGTACTGTGTGTATCCAATATTTTTTGGCGTCATCTTCTCGACGATGAATTGTCCTTCCCAAACATGGAGGCCTCTGCTCTCGCATATGAGGAGCCTTCCATTGAAACTATTCTCATATATGGATCGTTCATTCTTCTCCTCAACCTGCTCAACTGGATCCTCGATGCGACCCTGTACTGCGGTCTCGTTGGCCAAATTTTGGTTGGTGTCGCCTGGGGCTCACCAGGCGCCCGGCTCCTGACAGTAGATGCTGAACGCTTCATCGTCGAGATTGGCTACCTCGGCCTGCTCCTGCTCGTCTACGAGGGTATGCATGCTTTCTATACACCCCGTTCCCCTCCTCTCAGCTTTCGAGTCTGACGATTCTAGGCGGCTTATCTACTTCCTTTTCCTCTCTACGGGCCAATGCCTCGCTCGCTATCTGTGTGGCAGCTACGGGCATCGCTATCCCGATTTCCCTGTCTTTTTTGCTCCTTCCACTCGTCAACGGCACCACAAAGTTGGCAGCCTTCGCTGCGGGAGCCGCCCTCTGCTCGACAAGCTTGGGCACTGCATTCACGGTCCTGCGCACGACTGGCCTGGCGAGTACACGGCTGGGTGTCGTCTTGTCAGGAGCGGCCATGCTGGATGACGTAGTGGGCCTTGTCATGGTACAGGTTGTGGCTGCCTTGGGGTCTTCATCGTCATCGACATCGTCGTCGACAATTTCTTCAACCATAATCATCCGCCCTATTCTAGTGTCGCTTGCTCTTGTCCTCGTTGCTGTCGTGTCCTGCCGCTTTGTAGTCCTTCCAGCTACGCAGGCTCTCAATCAATGGCGTGTCACACACAAGAATTCTCCATGGAGCAGGCTCTTCCAGAAACGGAGTGCAACCGCCCTTGTCTTCCACACAACACTTCTTATCGCTCTAGTCTCCGGAGCGAGCTATGCAGGAACATCAAACCTGTTTGCTGCTTACCTTTCTGGTGCTATTGTGAGTTGGTGGGACTCGGAAGTTCCTCACTGCAAAGACGAGGCGGACGAAAGAAGCGTTTCAGAAGCAGGTCATGATCGATTTGGTGAGGTCATCATATCTGGCCCTGCTATTTATGCGCAATACTACGAACCCGCATCGAAATGGTTACTCCAGCCCTTCTTTTTTGCCTCTGTTGGCTTTTCAATCCCGATCAGCAAGATGTTCGCGGGGGAAATAGTTTGGAAAGGCATCGTCTATGCCGCTCTCATGGCTTTGGGGAAACTCGTGTGTGGCCTGTGGTTGGTCCGCATTCCTAGCCTTGGCAATTGGAGAAGCAAACCAAATCCATCGAAGAAAAGAGCCAAGGAGACGACAGGCGAGAATGGCCCAAAGGAATCTGGTGTGAGAGATACGGCAACGCGGGTGGTGAACTCGGAAGAAACGCAAGCCGAGCAGGAACAAGGAGAGGAAACGGAGGGGCCAGCTGCTGTGGCTGATCAAATACCAGATCCAGCGGACACAGACACACAGCAGCCCCAGCCCAGTGGCCAAGCCAACTCCAAGACGGAAACGCATCCCCACCCACACAGACCACGCTCTCTCTATCCTGCGGCCATCCTCGGTACGGCAATGGTACCACGCGGGGAGATTGGATTTTTAATTTCGGCAGTGGCTCAGAGCCATGGGGTCTTTGGACAGGTCAGACAGGAGGACGGCGGATATTCAAGCGTGTTTCTCATTGCCACGTGGGGGATAGTGCTCTGTACTGTACTCAGTCCTCCATGTGTAGGGTTGCTCGTCCGCCGTGTCAAGAGGCTAGAAAGCGAAGCCTCGGCCACCTCTGGCGGTGCACCACGCCGAGACATTTTGGGACCTTGGGGTTTACAGGATACTGACGCGGTGTCAGATACGCCTATGCCATAAGTTCTAGTGAAGTACGTCTAGTTATAATGTTGGCTGCAGTCTTGGAGATATCGCGCCATTTATATGCTGACTAATTGTCTTGGTGTTCGTATATCCCAGACGGAATTGCCACCACCATATTGAAGATGAAAGGAGAATGGCTGCAGTTGACTCGGCATGCAATTCTAAATAGAGTCCCTTACTATATGCCCTTATATGCCCTACATGCCATTTTCATATATTGTATTGTCATTCTCTCCCCTCTCTCCCCCCCCTGCCCCCCAACATAGACTCTGCTATTATTACCAATCTAACTCGGGGTTCGCTGGACAACTGGCCTGGATCTGGGCACAAAAACGCTCTTCTTCCTCGAGCTTGTCCGTCTTCATCTCCCCGGTAATTTTTGGTGTCGCCGGCCAGATCTCGCGGCCGTCATTGGCCGTCTCCTCTTGCGCTCTATGGGCCATGACATGGCGACGCACGGTATCTTGGAAGTAGAGGGGCCCTTTTTCTTTTTGTTGGTGGAATTCGCCATTGACGAAAACTCCTGCGTTCATGTTGGCCTGGGCACGGTCGCAGAGCACCTTGTCTTCACCAAGCACCTGGTGGTAGAATTTGAGGATTGCTTGGAATTGCTCGTCTGTGGCATTTTCGTGGCGAAAAACATCATTTTCTATGCGTGTTGTCGTCGCAGAAGTCGGGACCATTCGCTGAATGTAAAAGAAGTTGTCGCTAATAGAAGAGTCAGTCATGTATGGAATATGCTTAGTCAGCCTAGCTCCGAACAGCGGGAGCAGCATACGTTACTGTAATGGACGTCAATGGGTAGAGATATATGATGGACCTCTTGAATTGACCGTCGGCGTCTTCTTTATTAATAATGGTGTGTTCGAGAGCAGCAGCATTGGGCTCGACGGTGTACTTTGTGAGGTCAGAGACGCCGGCGATGAGCGGATGAGAGGTCGGGCAATGGTAGCATTCGTTGTAGTTGTCAATGACGGCCTTCCAGTTGGCATCGAGATCCATATCCCAGCGGTGGTCAAAGTGGTACTTGCTAAAGTTGTAGGCAGTTTCCAGGCGGGTGTCGATGCCCCCAAAGTCACTGTCCCACGAGACGGTCGTCTTTCCTGACTCCTTGGCATCGGGAGAGAGAGCCTCGAGATTGGCCCAGACAAATCCGGCGGCATCAATGCGCACATGAACAGGAATCAAGCCGTGCTGGGCCTTATCAAACCCAGGCACGGTATCGAAACGTGGTGCCTTGGCGAGCCCGCCCTTGTAGGAGTAGGACCAGCCGTGATAGCGGCAGCTGAGGATGGAGGCATTGCCACATGGCTTTTCAATAATGGGGTAAGCACGATGGCGACAGAAATTGTGAAAGCCACAAAGACCCCCTTCGCGGTCCTGAATAATGAAGAAGGAAAATCCGGCTACATGAAAAGACAGGTAGTCGCCGGCGCGTTGGAAGCGCAGGCGATGCGTCAACAGCAACCAGCGCTGCGAAAAGATGGCGCGGCGTTCCAACTCATACATGGCCGGGCTGCGATACCACGAGGCAGGCAGGCCGCGCATAGGTGGTGCCTTGGCCGGCGAGGCCGTGCCATCGGAGTCTCTGCCAAGAGCAAAGAGGCGGAACATCTTGAATGGCTAATATCAAGCTGTTGAAACTGTCCAGAATGGCCAAAACATCACTTGTCTCCCCCCATCCATTACCATTTAAATCTACAGCAACCATGTCTCCTTTTCCCCGCGCAATCTTTAGTTAACCATTTCTCTACTTATTTTCTCTACTTATTTTATGCCGAATCGCGTAATGTGGTAGCCCGAACCTAGCCGGTCATGTCTCGGAATCTCCCACAATGCTATCTCGAGCTTCTTTCCATTATCCGTCTCCTTGAATATCCCCCCCACTGCCGACAGATAAGGCTGGCGTGATTTCTGTAGACCCCACTCTTGAGGACCCGGTCTATGAATAGAAACGACGTAGATTCTGGTGATGATAGCTAAAAGAGTACAAAGTAATGCATACATACGAGACACTGAACGAAGAGGGTCACGAAAGGCACTGGATACAGATTGCGTTTTGAAACGTGTAGACAGAAAATCAAAGACAGTTCAGAATCACTCGTCATGGCGGCTAAAATTCCCCTTATTGACTTTTCCAGTGAGATGATGACCAATCTGGATATCAAAGCCGGTCTGCTAACTTCCAGGCAGACTTTTACTCTGAGGATGTGGCTAAGAAGCAGGCCGTGGTTGACCAGATCCGAGCCAGCTGTCTGCACAACGGCTTCTTTCAGATCTGCGGCCACAGAATACCGCCCGCGACGCAAAAGGCTGCCATGGATGCTGCCAAGACGTTCTTTACGCTGCCACAAGAATCCAAGGACGCCGTCAGTAAGGAGAAGAACTCGTGGAACCGCGGCTACGAGATGCTCCGGTCACAGATGCTGGAGGCAGGCACAGAGCCTGAGCTCAAAGAGGGCTTTTACATTGGCGACGAGATCGACGAGACGCATCCGTATTTCGTGCAGAAGCGGTTCAACAGTGGACCCAACCAGTGGCCGGACGTCGAGGACGTCGAGGGCTTCAAGGCCGCATCGATGGGGTACTACCGGGAAGCCCTAGGGCTGGCAGGCGACCTGCTTGCTGCTCTGGCTCTGTCGATGAACCTCGAGGAGACCTACTTTGAGCGTTTTCTGACGGGCGCCGTGGCGACGATGCGTTACCTGCACTATCCGACTCAGCCGCCTGATGCGGACGAGAAGCTGGCACGCGGCATCGGTGCCCACACGGACTTTGGCGCCACCACGCTGCTCCTGCAGGACACGGTTGACGGCTTGCAGGTACTCGATGCGGGCACAAAGACCTGGGTGGACATTGAGCCCACGCCCGGCGCCATTGTCGTGAACCTCGGAAATCTGATGCAACGCTGGACCAATGAGCGTTACCGCAGCAATATCCATCGCGTGATCAACAAATCCGGCAGAGAGCGCTTCTCTATTCCCTTTTTTGTCTCGGGCAGTCCCGATTATGTGGTTGACTGCATCCCGACCTGTCTTTCAGCCGGGGACTCTGTAAAGTTTGCGCCTATTACCGTCGAGGAGGCCATCACGTCGGCCTACGCCGAGTCGTACGGACGAGCGCAGCTTTTCAAGGAGCAGGTTCTTCGAGACAGTGTCAAAAGCCCTGTTGCCGTTTAAGAGGTCTATGAAGACTGTAAACGGAAGTAGGAGTATGATGATATTTACATGAGGCATCCAATATTGTACTTTTTAAATATCTACAGTATTTATTATTGTAGTTGTCTCCAGCGGCAGCAGAATAGTTTATTCTCAGATGATAGTCTCTAGTCTCAAAAGAAAATGATATGATTTTGTACATTTTTTTACAGTGTCATGTCGAAAAAGTGTTGCCATGAGTTTACTGGTGGTAGATGTTCTTTGATGCTCAAAAACAATTGATTTTATATGCCATATTCTGTTCTTTGTAAAACGTCTTTGAACAATGAATTGAGGTGAAAATTACAGTAAAGAAGAAGGAACATGTAACCACAACGCCCATAATACTGCTCAGGAAATTTGGAAACGGCCAAAGCAAGGTGGTGAGTGGTCCTATCCCCCACTCTTGTTATCAGTATTCCAGGTAAATAAATGCAGGTCAGTGTGCTGGCACAAGAACCAAATCCGCAGAGGAGAATCCTCTGACTGACACCGAGTCTAGCAGGTCTACGAGCAGACGTTTACCTCTCCTGCCCGACATTCACATTCACGGGAATGACTGACAAGGAAGAAAAATCGGGCGCCCCTGATGCGGCATCAGCTCAGGATGTGAGCCAGGTAGCCCTGACACCTGCCCTTAAGCGGTCTTACGGTTCGTTCAGTTTACCCTCTGCATCGTCCACTTCTTTTTGTCGAACATACTTGGCAAGAAAGTCTAACAGCAAAATAAAAAAAAACAAAAAAACAGTCCGCAAAATGGACTGCTGGCTGCTTCCGTTTCTCAGCATCATGTACTTTTTCAACTCGATCGACAGAGTGCGCTCTCCCTTTCTGTCTGCTCATGGTGGCTCGTGATCGCTGACTCCCAACGCCCTTTCACCTCCAGAGTAATTTATCCAATGCCGAGACGGACGGCATGAGCAGAGACATGCATTTTGTTGGCGAGCAGTATTCGCTGCTGGTCGTGCTGTTCTACATCCCCAACGCCCTGTTTGACCTACCACTCAATCTGCTGACGAAACGGTTCTCCGGCCGGGTCATGCTGCCGCTGCTGATGACGTCGTGGGGTGCCATGGCCATGATCCAAGCAGGCTGTCGTAGCTTTGCCGGGATGCTGGTGGTCCGACTTTTACTGAGGTAAGTCCCCCGATCCTTTTTTTACTCCCTTCTTAACCATGATAGTGTCTTTGAGGCTGGCTTCTTTGCTGGCACTGTTTTCTACCTGACTCTCTTTTATACGCGCGGTGAGCTGGGCTTCAGAATAGCCCTGTTTTTTGGGAGTGCCCTGCTTGCCAGTGCATTTTCTGGCATCTTGGCTTTTGGAGTCTTTCACATTCAAAACACACACGTCACTGGGTGGATGTGGCTGTTTATCATTGAGGGTCAGTGTTACCCCCCTCCCCCCTCCCAAGCCTGTTTCGTCTCTATTGATACTGATGATTAGGTGCCATGACCGTTGTGGTTGGCCTTGTGGCCTTTTTCTGGCTGCCAGCCAGCCCCGAGACGGCATGGTTTCTGACGGCCGACGAGCGTCTGGCGGCAAGACACCGGACGCTGAGGGATGGCTCGGCGGCGGTCGGCGAGGAGCTGGACTGGCAGGCGTGTCTGCAGACGTGGCGGGACTGGGGGTGGCTCCAGAGCGTGCTGTGGTGTGTGGTGAGCTTCACGTATACGGTGGCGTTTGCGACGACGGCCAACTTCCTCCCGCTCGTGCTCCGGCGCCTCGGCTACTCGACAGTGACGACGAACCTGCTGACGGTCCCGCCCAACGTGGCGGGCTTCCTCGTGCTCGTGGCGGTCACCTGGTCGTCCGACCGCCGGCGCGAGCGTGCCGTGCACATTGCCGGCAGCCTCGCTCTCAGTCTCAGCGGCCTCATCGTGCTGGCGGCGCTGCCCGCGTCCTCCCACGGCGCGGCCTACTTTGCCTGCTTTCTGCTGACGGCAGGCGCTTACATTCCCTCGTGCCTGGTGCACAGCTGGCATAACAACAACAATCTCCGAGAGTCGTCGCGGGCGGCGACGACAGGAATCCTCGTCGGTCTCGGCAACCTTTCCGGCGTTCTGTCGGCCGCCACGTTCCGCACGGTGTACGCGCCACGGTACACGCCGACCCTCATTGCGACGGCCTGCTGCAACGTGGTCTGCATTGCCTGTACCCTCACTCTCGGTCATGTCATGCGGTCCGAGAACCGGCGTCGTGACAAGGCGCAGGGAGTGCGGCTCCGGGCCGAAGAGGTGGAGACGCAGCAGCTCGTGGACGGCATCCGGGACCGTCGGTTCCGGTACTTTGTGTAGAGAAGGGATGGCAGGTAACGTAATCACGGACAGGTGCATTCAATTCATTCATTTCTCTATTCTTGAATTCTACCACTTGGTCACGCCGCCATCCACGAGAATGTCCGTTCCGGTGCAATATCTAAGATTAGCATTCTGGAAAAAAGACAAAAACTTTCCATCTGTACGTACTTGCTTGCGTCACTGGCCAAAAAGACACAGGCGCCCTTGATATCGTCTGGTTCGGCGACGCGGCCGTTCATGATCTCGTCTTTCCAGCTGTGGAGCAGGTGAGGGAAGGGCGCCGTCATCTCCGTGCGGACGTATCCCGGGCTGACGGAGTTGACGCGGATGCCGTGGGCGTTGAGCTCGGCGGCCATGGGCGGCACGAGGGCGCGGACGGCGCCCTTGGTGGCGCAGTAAGCGGACGAGTTCTGGGAGCGGATGGCCATGTAGGAGGCGATGCTGGCGACGAGGATGATGCTGCCACAGGCGGTGCCGTTGGCGATCATGGCCTTGGCGCCGAGCTGGGCCGAGAAGAAGACGCCGCGGAGGTTGACGTCGACGAGGCGGGCGAGGTCGGCGGGCGAGGTCTCGAGGAAGGTGACGTTTTTGTTGACGCCGGCGCAGGCCACGACGATGTCGAGGCGGCCGGCAAAGTCAGCCTGTAGCTGGGCGAAGCCGGCCTCGAGCGTGACAAAGTCGGACACGTCGACACGGTAGGCCTGGGCGGAGACGCCGTAGAGGGTTGGGATGTCGGAGAATTCGGGCGAGGGGCCGATGACGTCGAAGATGGCGACGTCGGCGCCGGCTTCGGCCAGGCCTTGAGCAAAGGCGAGGCCACATCCGCGGGCACCGCCGGTGATGAGGGCGAGGCGGCCTGTGAGGGAGAACTGGGCAGACATGAGCAGGGGAGAAGCCAGAGGAGTGAAAGAGGAAGCCAGAGGAGCGGGACTTACCTTTGACATGGCCGATAGAGTATCAAGAGCAGTTGGCCGTCTGTGAATGTGGCAGTGGCAATGGCAGTGGCAGTGAATGTGAAAGCTTTGAGAGATGTACCAGTGTACAGAGAGTAAAGAGAGTACAGAGTACAGAGTACGAGCACGAGTACTCCGTGAGGACTCCCACTTTCGGGGTGGAGAGGGCAAGAGTGGGAGGCTGTCGAAGCGGACCGGTTCTTATCAGTTCCGCCAGGGCTCCACAGACAGGGCAGCTGGCATCGGAGCAGAAAAGGCAGGCTAGGAGGATAAGGGCAATCAGCAGAGACTTTTGTATCTCGTAGGTCGTGGAAGAATGGGCTAATGGGTGATGCTGTCGGAGGGATTGTCGGAGGTGGCGGAGAGTCGGATGACTGCTCTCAACAGAGCACTCTGTCATGGCGAGTCCATAAGAAAAGAAGGAACAAGAGAAAGAACAGGAAAACAGGAAAACACCAGCAACTTCACTATTTCAAACAGAATGTCGGATTACCGCATCCTACAGCCGATGCAGCGAGAGGCATCGAGCAGACTCAAGGTAACTTGCACGGCCCCGTCTCCCTCCCACGCCAGCTGACGGCCAGGTCATTGTCGTCGGGGCCGGCCTCGGCGGCCTGGGTGCGGCCATTGGCATTCTGCTGGCCGGCCACGAGGTGACCGTCCTCGAGAGCGCCTCGCAGATTGGCGAGATCGGCGCCGGCATCCAGGTGCTGCCCAACTCGGCCCGCGTGCTCTTTGCCTGGGGCCTGCACGACCAGCTGCAGAAGTATGCCACGCAGCCGCGCTTCTGCCACTTTTTCGGCTGGAAGGGCAACCGGCTGGGCACCATGGACTTTCACGGCTACGGCCGGGCGGCCAACGGCGTCTTCTGGGACTTTCACCGGGCCAACCTGCACCGTGTGCTGCTGGACCGCGCCGTCGAGCTCGGCGCCGAGCTCGTCACGCAGGCCAAGGCCGTGGACGTTGTCGTCGAGGAGGCCGGCACCGGCAGCGACACGGCCACCTCGACGGCCACCGTCCTCCTCGCCGACGGCCGCTCCTTTTCGGGCGACCTCGTCGTCGGCGCCGACGGCATCCACTCCCGCATGCGCGAAGTGCTGCTGGGCCACCCCGACCCGCCGACGCCGACGGGCGACCTCGCCTACCGGCTGCTGCTGGACACGGACACCATGCAGGCCGACCCGGAGCTGCGGGCCTTTGTGGAGCAGCCGCAGGTCAACTACTGGATCGGGCCGCAGTCCCACGCCGTCAACTACATTCTGCGCGGCGGCCGCCAGCTCAACATGGTCCTGCTCGTCCCCGACAACCTGCCGCCCGGCCAGGAAGCCGTCACGGGCACGGGCACGACGGCCGAGATGCGCGCGCTCTACCGCGGATGGGACCCGCGCATCGAGAAGCTGCTCAGCCACTGCTCCGGCGACCAGGTCCTCAAGTGGCGGCTCTGCATCCGCCCCGGCCTGCCCGACCACGCCTGGTCCCACCCGGCCGCCTGCTTCACGCTGACGGGCGACGCCGTCCACGCCACCCTGCCCTACCTGGCCAGCGGGGCCGGCATGGCCCTCGAGGACGCCGGCGTGCTCGGTCTCTGTCTCGCGCGGCTGCGCGACCGCTCGGTGGCGTCCAAGCGCCAGGCCCTCGCCGTCTACGAGGCCTGCCGCCGGGAGCGGACCGAAAAGGTCGTCCAGCGCGGCACCTACAACCAGCACATGTACCACATGGAGGACGGCCCCGAGCAGACGGAGCGCGACGAAAAGATGGCCCACTTTGACGCCGTCGACGAGCAGTGGCTGGCGGGCGAGGCACCGCGGCTGCCGGCCGAGGATGTGACGGGAGACGACCCGCTACCCTGGCGATACCACGGCGTCGGACGTTGGCTGCTGACCTACGACATGTGGAAGGACGTGGACGAGAAGTGGAGGGCTAGCAAGCCGAGAAAGGAGTGTATTATGGCAAATATGTAGTTTTTTTCTAGAAAGTCCCTTTTCTTCCCATCCGCCTCTTCTTCCCATGCCCTTATGCCTTGTACAGCGGGTAGTCGGAGTAGCCCTTCTCGAGCGGGTCAGCACCGTAAAACGTAGACCGGTCGTAGGGGTTCAGGGGCCAGCCGTTTTGCAGGCGCTCGACGAGGTCGGGGTTGGCGATGAAGTGGCGGCCAAACGCGACGAGATCGGTCTGGCCCTTCTCGACGAGGGGAGCCGCGAGATCGCGCGTGTTGGCGCCGCACGTCAGAAAGCGAATGCCGGCCTCTTTGAGGATGGCGCGGAAGGGGGCCAGGGAGTTTTTCTGGGCGGCGGTCGGGGCCTGCTGCTGCTCGGCGGCGCTCGTGTAGGCCGCGAGGGCTTCGAGTTTCTGCTGCTCCGAGAGGACCTCGTCGAAGCGCGGTTCGATCCTGTCAATATGAGTTTCAGGACAAAGAATGGAAGGTCAGACTGAGAACAGACATGTGCACATAGGCCGGACGCTCGCCCGCAGAAAGGCCGGCCAGCCGCTGGCAAAAGTACGCCCAGTGGCTGTTGGGGTCGCTGTCGCGCGTGTCCTGAAAGTAGTTGAAGGGCGACAGCCGCACGCCCAGCCGGTCCGCGCCAATGGCCGCGCCCACCGCCGCCACGACCTCCAGGAGGAAGCGGCCGCGGTTCTCGACGGAGCCGCCGTAGTCGTCGGTGCGCTGGTTGACGTTGTCGTGCAGAAACTGCTCGAGGAGGTAGCCGTTGGCGCCGTGGATTTCGACGCCGTCAAAGCCCGCCTGCTCGACCGCCCGCTTGCTGGCCGCCGCCCACTCGGCCGTCAGCCCGTGGATCTCGTCGACCGTCATGGCCCGCGGCGGATCGTCGGCACACGCGCTACCGTCCAGGTAGCTGCCGCTCATCGGCACGTCGCTGGCCGACCAGCCGCGCACGCCGCCGCGCAGCTGCGACCCCGACGCCCGGCCCGTGTGCCACAGCTGCGCCACAATCAGCCCGCCCTTGGCGTGCACGGCGTCCGTCACCGCCTTCCAGCCCGCCAGCTGCTCGGGCGCAAACACGCCCGGCACCCGGGGGTAGCCGCTGGCGAGCGGGCAGATGTCGGTCGCCTCGGTGATCAGCAGCCCGCCCGCCGTGGCGCGGGCGCCGTAGTACTCGGCCATGCGGCGGCTCGGGACATTCACGCCCGTCTTGTCCACGTCGCAGCGCATCCGCGTGCAGGGGGCCAGCACAATGCGGTGCTGGAGCGCCAGTCGTCCGACCTGGAGGGGCGTGAAGAGGGCCGTCTGGGCCAGGGGGGTGTCAGCAGGCATGGTGGGCAGGAGAGAAGTAAAAATGAAGAGGAGAGTGAAAAGTGAAGAGAAAAGAATTGAATGTAAACAAGAGAATAAAAAGGTCGTCCGCTCTGAATTTCATTTATAGGCAGACAGCACTTCCAGCTCAACCCCACTGCATCCCTCTGACCTCTCCATCCACCGCCTCTGCTCGCCGACTCCCTGACCAGACTCGTCCTCGCCATTGTCTCTCTTCTCCTGTTCCACAATATCGGACAACCCTGCAAAAGGTACGCAGGAGCTATTCCTCTTTGGCTCCAAAAGTGGCAGGACAGGGAGGGGCTACGGAGCCCGCCGCCGTATTTACGTCGTAGCTTACAATAGTTGATTTCCCAATCAGGAAAGACCGGTTTGGAGCATAACAGACTTTTTATGGCAAAGGCAATATGTACTTTGATACAGAATGTACACTTCTCACAATACAGAGCAGCTTTTTGTCTCGCTAAATCGACGCGTGGCCATGTGTCTCGTACGGCAGGCCCATGCAGAAGAAGCCAGCCACGATCCACAAGGCAGCACTGGCATAGATGGGCACCGTCGAGTATCCCGCATACGTCGAGATGAACGACGCCACCAGTCCGCCCAGACGCAGCAGCGTCGCGGCCAGGCCGGTGCCGGTGCCGCGGACGGGGCCGGGAAACGACTCGGGAGCATAGGCATACATGACGGCGTATTCTGAAGAAGAGGTAAGAGGCCAAGGGTCAGAAACAGAGACAAGGACAGAGACAGAGACAGAGAGACAGAAAACTCACCAAAGTTGCCCAGAATTCCAGAGGCACACTGAAAGCCGATATCGGCTGCCTGGGTGCTGGCCGTCGTGTACGCAAAGAGAAAGACGCCGGTCAAGACGGCCGAGGCCGCCATCATCCACCGCCGCCCGAACCGCGTCTCGACCGCATAGCCAGCCGCCAGCGGGCCCACGATCGTCACCGCCGACACGATACACTAGACCCGGTACGTGTAGCTGATGGAGCTGTCCGACGTGTACGACTTTTTCGTCTCCAGATAGGACGTGATAAAGGCAAAATACAGCGGGTACGCAATCCCAATCGTCAGCCACAGCAGAAACGTCACAGACGTGTGCTGGGCCATCTTGCGGCCCGCAAACAGCCGCCGGTAACTGCCCGTGTCGTAGTCCTGAAAGCTCTGGCGGAGGATCTGCGTGTAGGTGAGAGAGGTCGAGTATGTCGTCGTCGTCGTCGTCGTCGCTTCGGCCTGGCTCTTGTCGGGCTGGCTCTCGGCACCGCCTTCGCCTGGGCTCGCCACGGCCCGTCGCTGGCGGACGGCCTCGTCAATGGCCTGCAGCATCGACAGCGTCAACGTCTCGGGCTTCTTGTTGAAGCGCGCAATGTAGTTGACCGACTCGACCGCCTCGCCGTCGCGGCCCTTGGAGATCAGGTAGCGCGGCGATTCGGGGATGCGAAAGACAAAGATGCGGATCAGCGCAAAGACGAGGGCGAGCCCGCCCAGCGTCACCATCAGATAGCGCCAGCCCATGTTGTCGGAGCGCGCGCACAGCGGGTCGCCGTCGGCGGCGCTGCGGCGGCAGCCAAAGTTGGCCAGAAAGACCCACGCGAGCAGCGAGACGACCAGCTGGCCGAGGTTCCACCAGGCCGACAGGCTGACGAGCAGCCACTGGTAGGTCTGGGGAACGAGCTCGAGAAAGATGATGCTGTCCACCGGAACATTGCCGCCGGCCGCCGTGCCGATGACGCCCCAGAGCGCACAAAAGGTGGTAAAGTTTTGCGAGCCGGCCACCGCACAGGCAAAGATGCCGCCTGAGAGCATGAGATACGAGAATAAAGACAGTGTAGGAATCAAAACAAACAGAGAGAGAGAACAAAGATCGTAGAGTACGCACCCAAGAGAATCGTCATGTTAAAGGCCGGCTTTCGTCCAATCAGATCAGCCGTGATGCCCCAGAACGAGGCGCCCAAGATCAGGCCGACATAATAGGCCACCGAGCTGAAGCTGAGGTGCTCTATGCCGGAAAACTCGTTGCTGACGGGCGGCCGTGCCGCGCTGATGCCCTGCGACCAGAAATTGTCCACCATCCACCCGAGGCCGGTGACGACAAACAGACACCACTGGAAGGGCCCCATGCCAATGTCGCCGAGGTGCTGGGCCACGAGCTCCGACTTGAGCCGGTACGACTCGCTCACCGCGTCGTGGTAAAACTGGCAGACGGCCGGGTCATCCACGACGAGGTCCGTCGTGCCCAGCGTCACCGACGCGGCCGTCGGCGATGACGGCCTCGTCGTCTCTTCCTTGGACATTCTTGCCAGAGAACAAAAGTGGAAAAGGTGGAAAAGGTGGAAAGAGAATACGGGTGCCAGGGAGCAGGGCACAAGAGGTGAACAAAAAGGAAAAAAGAAAAGGAAAAAGAAAAGACAGAGTCTTGTCAGCCTCGGACACGCCTCGTCAGGCCGTTTCCGTTCATCATGGCTTCCTTTGAGCTTCCTTTAATACGACTAGCAAGCCAGCGGGTTCCTGCAATCTCCAGGCACGCATAACCCCAGGACAGCCGATTTGCCTGCTGATTACCGAATACAGACCCCCTGGATGCCGTTGAGTGGGAGAACGGACTGGATAGGAGACTTGCTCTTATCTTTCTCCACTATTCTCCCACTCATGAGGCGGTGGACTCGGATAGTAATAGGTGTTGCATTAGAATTAGTTACTGCTGCTTACAGTTTGTGTAATAACTACTACAAAGCTACTTGCCAGCTGTTGTTCTGACCATTCCTTCCATCCTTGCTCTAGAAATGTTGTTGTGCTGTCCATGGTTGGAGCCCAGCCATCATCCGTTCACTGTTAGTCTATGTTTTCCGAGATAAGTAGATATCCATTGTCCTCGTCCCTCATAGTCATGCTTGTTTTTTCCCGCACGTTGTGGGGAGTCTCCGTTTGGTAAATATATGTTGGTCCATGTTGGTCCCCGTCGTCCCATACAGATATTTTTGTTTGGCAGACGTTGGCTGCTCTGTAAGACTGCTCCGTGCTCGTCGGCTCAGGCCCGAAGGAAGCCGCCATAGTACTTGTCCAGCCACTGGGAAGCCTCGACACCAGCAGCCTCGCTGGCCTGCCAGCGGTGCAGGGAGCCCACGTAGCCATCCGGGCGCACATTCATGACAGCCACTTCATTGTCTCCAAGACCGCCAAACCATTTGTCGATACACTTCTTGTGGTGGGTGTCCATGTATGGCACGTCGTCCAGGTAAACGGTCCAGGCAGACCGAGAGAAGACAGACGGCAAGTCGTTGATTTCAAACCTGTTCTTGTCCGTAGAGGCTGGGACGTTAGCGAGAACAGGAGAGAAAAACAAAAACAAAAACTAAAAAAAAAAAGACGTACTAATCAGACAAAAGGTAAAGAGATCGCTAATGGGAATGTATCTCTCCGGACGCACAAAGACATCCTTCTTCTTTGTCGGCCGAGGCTTCGCATTGTACGTATGGGCAGAGGCTTCAGCGAGCTCTGCCACAATCGAGCCGTCAGCACGAGTCGTCTCGTTAAAGGCCTGGAGAAAGGCTTTTCCCGACTTGCTAACCACGTCCGGCACGAAAAAGTAGACACGGAATTGTCCGAGGACAGGAATGTCGAGCTGCAGATCGACCGGGTTGGCGTCAATATAGCGAGTGGCAATGGCCGGTGGCAGGTTGCAGCCCGGCCGGGCCCGCTCAAACATGGCCATCCCGTCGCCGCTGCCAGAAGCCGGCACTGGGCCGCCACCCACAGCACCGCCCAGAGTGGCTGGCATCTCCTCGGGCAGATTGAGCACGTTGTATCCGTACTCCACACCGACGCCAGAGATGAAGCGGCAGTTCGTACGGAAGTTAGCCGTCAGGGCCGCAGCATCACCAGCGGCAATCTGGTTGGCATGCTCAAAATCAAAGTTGATCAGATCCAGAGCAACCTTGCGACGCTCGTCTTCGTATGTCGCGAGCAGCTCCGGCCGGGCGAGCTTGCGCACGGCCAGGTTCAGCTTCCAGGCGAGGTTCCACGAATCGTGCACGCTCGTGTTCATACCCTGAGCGGCCTTGGGCGAGTGGGTGTGGCTGGCATCGCCCGCCAAAAAGACGTGGAAGTTAGCATCGGCAAACTGGGCGGCGACGCGCTGGGCCACCTTGTAGTTCCCAAACCACTCGACCCGGCGCCAGTCGACACGGTACGGTTGCAGGATGCGCCGCGCCTGGTCCATGACATGTCGCTCGGTGCATTCCATCTCCTGTGTCATCTCAATGTAGAGGCGGGTCAGGTTGCGCTCGCGGGGAATCATGAGCACGGTGCCAAACTCCTCCGAATGCACCACGGTCTTGCTCCAAATGTCCGGGAAGTCCGTGTCCAGCTCCCCGTCCAGCACTCCCCAGGCGGAATGGTGGGAGGGCGGAGCATCGTCACGCTTGCCCACAAATGTGTCCTGCATAATTCCACGGACCCGCGAGCGAGCGCCGTCACAACCAACAAGGTAGCCGGCAGTGACCTGCAGATCACGGCCCGACTCATCGCGGCACTTAGCCGTGACACGGTCGTCCGGCATGGACTGCTCGTAGGCAATGGGCAACGCACGAGCCCGGGCTGTGTTGGCGTGGACGTGGGTGTGGACGTTGGCATGTCCGACAGAAGTCACGTGGCCCCGTGCTGCCTGGTTGCCTCTCCCCATGGGCACGCTCTCGGCCGCCTCCGACTCCGCATCCAAATCCTTGTAGCTTTCAAAAATCTTGGACCGGTGCACGAGGCCACCCGAATCGTGCAGGTCATCCAGAAGGAGACCCTCAATCATGCCCTGATGGCACAGCAAAATGTACGGCTGCAGCACGTCCACGCAGTCGCTCGGGTAGTGCACCTCGCGGGAGATGCGGTGGAGAGGCTCGCCGGACGAGGAGCGCCACATGCAGATATCATGCACGCGAACTCCGTCCCGCAGGAGCTCGTCGCCCAGTCCCATCATCTGGAACGTTTCAATGGTCTTGGGCTGAATGCCGTCGGCGCGACCCACCGTGGTTGGGTCCGGACGTTCATCCACCACCGTGGCCGAGACGCCGAAGCGGGCCAGAAGAGCTCTGTCCTTGTCAGTTTCTGTATTTTTGCTCTGCTCTCTTCCCTCTGTTCTCTTCCCCCTCGTCGACTTACCCGAGCATGAGGCCGGCCGGGCCTGCACCCACGATGCAGACGTCCTCGTCATCCAACTTCTTGGGATTGTGTAGAGGCATGGTCAAGGCTTGGTCAATGGTCAGAAAGGGGCCTGGACGCGTGAGGTTGTGAATGCTGTTGCGAATGGCTCTGATGGCTTTGTATAAAAACAAAAAGGCGACGGCCCAGTTGACGGCAGCGTTGATTCCACTGGTCAGGATGGTTGAGACGTATGACAATTCTTGCTGATCGTACGAATGGCTGGAACGGACCATCTTGTCAGGAACTGGACTGGGCAGCAGAGTCGGCGTTTCTCTCGTCTGCTCTAGTCCCCCACTTCTCAGCCAGAAAGGAAGGGGGGGGGGACGAGAAGGGAGGAAGGCCAGAGGAGGGGGGAGCCACTGGATCCACGACGTGCTCCATTCTGGGACGGCATCACTCCTCTGTGCCTTCTCTTTTCATTCGCTCTTTTCCTGCTCTTTCCTCTCTTTTTTAGGGGAACGCCATTTTCCTGGCATCGACTGGCCAGTCCCTCCGTCGCGCCTTCCCCCACTTCTGCAGCAGTGGGCAAGCACGACGGAGAAGGACCCGTAGTTGACCCGCTTTCCCTCAATAGCACCCCCTCGTAGTTGCCCGTTTGGGACTCTCGCACTTCGTTTGGGAAGGAATCAATGGCCAATGGAGTTGTCCGTCCTACGAGAGATGTTTTGGAAGGAACACGCAATGGTGCCAGTGGTGCCTACCGGCAAAGATGACGAAAACGAAAACAACCATGGTAGAGTCCGAAAGGGAGGCGGCAAGAAACAAGAAGAAACAAGAATATCAACAAACAGCAATACAGCATTGTTCCATACATGACTCTTGGTTTTTAGACAATAAGAACAAAAGCTAAAAGAAAAAAAAAACCGAAAAAGAAAGAACAAAAAGAAACAAGAAGAAACAGCATAGATAAACAGAGGGTGGGGACATTTCGTGATTGACCATGCTTCAAGAAGACTCGTGGCAGAATATCGTCGCCAAGAAGAAAAGGCAGCGGACGACAGCCTTGGCTGCCTTTTCCCACCTGGAGACGTCCGAAGACATCGTTGGCGAGACCAATGTCCTGGCCCTCGCCCAAAAGATTGCCAGCCAGGAGCTGAGCTCTGAATCGGTCATGGCTGCATACATTGCCAAGTATGTCTTTTGTTTTCCTCTTCCCCTCCTCCCCTTGTCATACTGACTCGACGGCAGGGCCTATGCCGTCCACAAAAAGATCAACTGGTAATTTCCAGACTTTCTACTCTCCAACTCCCAAACCCTCCTTCTCCAAACACGTCTTCCATGCTGACTTGCCCTCTGTTTGCAGCTTGACAGAGGTCATGTTCGGTGATGCTCTCAACCGCGCCAGGGAACTGGACAACTACCAGTCGACCACTGGCAACACGATGGGACCTCTGCACGGAATCCCCATCACGGTCAAGGACCAGTTCGACGTTGAGAACTACGACTCTTGCCTTGGCTACGTCAGCCGGGCATTTGAACTGGCCGACGAGGATGCGGCCCTTGTCAAGATGCTCAAGGCCATGGGCGCCATTGTCTTCACCAAGACGAGCTTGCCACCTAGCCTCTTGGTCTGTTCCATCGTTTGCCTTGCCCCCTCTGCTAGCCAACCGGCAACCCGGCTGACCATGACCAGTGGCGGGAAGGAATCAATCCCATGTTTGGCCGCACGATCAATCCTCTAGCCAAGGGCTTTGCTATGGGCGGCTCGTCTAGTGGCGAGGCCGCCTTACTTGTCTCCAGAGGAAGCATCCTGGGCTGGGGTACCGACTTGGATGGAGGCATTCGCATCCCAGCTCACATGATGGGTATCTACGGATTCAAACCTACCGTACGTCCCAGGCACCGCAATCCACGTTTCTTTTGTTCGAAACTGACCATGACAGAGCAGACGCCTTCCGTACCGCGGCATCCCTTTCGAGACTAAAAGTCACCAACATATTCGCTCTTCGGTTGGTCCGCTGGCTCGCAACATGGATACTATTTGTGACGTTATGCGGCTTCTCATGAATGCCAACCCGAAACTACTGGATACCGGCTGCGTGGCCCGTCCCTGGAACCAGGAACAGTTTGATTCCGTGACAAACCGTCGGTTGGTCTTTGGCACCATTCGATACGATGGTGTTGTATGGCCACACCCCCCTGTTTGGCGCGTCTTTCAGGAGACTGTCGACAAGCTGATTGCAGCTGGCCACTCTGTCGTGGAGTGGGATTATTCTGTACTTTCGGATTTGATGGTGCTTGCTGTACGTGTCTACATTTTCCCGTGTCCTTGTTGATCTTCTTTCCCGTGTCCGCCACCTGCTAATGATGCTCCTGTAGGAATCTCACCGTGCTTCGGACACCCAGATCGGCATTCACAAGGCTGCCAGCTACAAAGAACCCTACAATCCGTATGCCTTTCGACTTGTTGAGCGGGGCCGGGCCCTGAACCATTTTGATTACTGGATGCTCAGCCACCACAAAGAGATCTTGCGAAAGGTGTACGAACAGAAATGGGATTCGTCATTCTGTCCCCAGACTGGAAAGCCTCTTGATGCTCTGCTCACGCCACCAATGCCACACACAGCCCTCCCTCACAACAAATGTACCTGGGCAGGATATGCCAAGGTCTAGAATGCCCTGGACTATCCAGCGCTGGTGATTCCGGCTGGAAAGGCATCGAAGCAAGATTTTAATGCCCTGTGTGCATCTGCTGTTTTTTACCGAAACTCGCTGGATCGGGCCACGCATGAGAACTGGGATAGACACAAGGCCCGCATCACTACACTGGAGCTTCCCGTGGGCGTGCAGCTGGTGTGTCGTAGGCTTGAAGAAGAGAAGCTCTTGGGCATCGGCCAAGTTGTCGACAAGGTGATTCGGGGAGTGTAATACCCCCGGCAAACAGAGGCATTTTGAAGAGCAAGTGGCTGCTCAATCCCCCTTTGGCCCTTTTCGGCCCTCCCATCCCTATCCTGCATGCATCTCCATTGCCTATGAATTATTATACTCCCTCGCAGTCTGTCTGTTCTTCGTTTTCAGACTCTGATCAGAAACATATACGTTTGTGTGGGATGGCTTTACCATATGTATATTAGCAAGGGTTTCATAATCCCTACTGCCTATGATTTGTTAGAATCCAGGGGCACTGTCCTGGCATTATCATACTAGAGCGAGACGATTGTATTATTAGAGTACACTATTGAGCGTTTAGAACAACTCGAGCGTTTTATCGTATCTACGAGGCTGGCCGCGTGTTTGTGCATTCATTCCTCGGCCTCCAGGTCGCTGCCCACGCTTCTAAAATTGGGAATGGCTCGACCAGTGTCTGGATCGGGGCGATCTCAAGATGTGATGTGCAGACTGCGCCGAATCGACTGCCTGGTTGCACTTATGCTGCTAAACAAGAAACATGCATGATCGACGAATACGCAGTCTCTGCCACCTGATCGACTGAAGGAGCTACTTCTTGCAGGTCATCTGCAGTTCATATGCAGCTCCTGTATTACGTCGCACTTTGATCAGTGCTCGAGAGACCTGCTGATTCCTGGCGATCCTGTCTGTCCTGGCCCGATGTCATGGACTTTTAAAACGCCTAGAAAACACTGCACGCTGTCTCCTCTCGTGTCCTGTGACGAGAAGGACCCAAGATACGATGTACGCTTGATGTTGCCAAAAAAAAGAGAACATTCTTCTTTCAATATCATTTTTTTCTTTGTAGCCCGTACGTACAACACCTATAATAACAAATAATCCAATCCGCACCATGATATATTCACAAGATGCCTGTCGCCTCTTTTCACTTCCTCGTCTGAAAACACGACTTCGACATCAGCCTTTTCTACAAGTCTCGTATCTAATTGCTAATCTCAGTGTCATCGAGGATACTGCTGGACGGAATCACGTAGCGCTTTCCCCAGCGCATCTGCCGGCTGGTGTCCCAACGCTTGTTGTTGTTGTTCTTGGCCGTAGCAGCATTGGCATTGGCATTGCCTTTCGCATTGGTGTTTGCATTGGCATTGGTGTTTGCATTTGCATTGGCATTGGCATTTCCTTTCGTGTTGGCATTGCTGTTGGCATTCGCGTTGCCATTCTTGTTGCCCTTGCGGCTGCTGCTGGTCGCAGTCGCAGTCGCTGCCGCATTGGTTGCCGCCGCTGCCGAGTTGATGGCGACGGTAGCCTGGGCCGTGCTGTCAATGTTGAGAAGAGCATCGATCTGGGCGACGCCCTGCTCGGCACCGGTGCCACCAGAGTTGGCATTGGCCTGGAGCGCCGTCAGGAGGTCGGCCTGGTTCTGCACGATCTGGTCGTTGACGCCAGCCAGGGTCTGCTCGGTAGCAATGTTCTGGGGGGTGTTGGCCTTGGCGGTGACGTCAGTCTGCTGGACGGCAAAGCAGCCACCAAAGGGTCCGCTGGCAGCGGCGTTGCGGCATCGGACGGTGCAGATGTTTCCCGTAGAGGCTATCAGACGAGTTAGAAGGGGCCAAGAGACAAGGAAAGTAACAGTCACAGAATAAACCCACCTCCTGTGCAGGCCAAATCAGACGGCATCGTGACGGACAGGCTGATCTGGCCGTTCTTGCTGTCCGTCTCCTTGACGGTGAGCTTCGTCTGGCCGGTCACGCCGTTGGAGTTGCTCGTGAGGTCAAGGTCGCAGGTGTAGGGGCCGGCGCCGTCGGCGTCGCCCTGGGCAATGGTCACGGCGACGGTGCTGCCTTTTGTGACGGACGTGACGGTGTTGTTGGACAGTTGGGTCTCGGTGTTCTCGCCCACGTCAATGTTGCCGCCCAGCAGCGTGCGACCACACTCGTTGACGACATTGGTGGTGATCTCCGTGTCATTGATAATGTTGGCGTCGGCAGCGGCGAGGTTGACCTGCAGCGGCAAGCTGGCGGGTGAGCCCTTGGTTCCCTGGGCGCTGATGATGACGCCCTGGCCGTAGACGGGAGCGATGGCGAGGGAGAAGGTGAGGACGGTGCGTAGGAGCGTCATGATGTTGTGGGAAAAGCACAAGAAGATGAAAGGATCGAATGGAGCTCGAAAGAAAAAAGCGAAAATCGAAAAACGAAAAGAAAGATCTAAAGGAGAGTCGAGAAGAAGAGGTATACAAGAGCCAGCACAGCTGGAAGAAATGAACAGAAAGAAGAAGAAAAAAAATCCAAACCCAAGCTGCTCAAGATGGAGAAGAAAGAGACGGGAGAAGAAGAGAAGAAAGAAAATAGAATCCGAACAATATACAGCAAGAGAAGGAGAAACCGAGCCAGCTACGGGAAAAAGAAGACGGAAAAGAAAATACTGGAGAGAATCGACACTATAATAGGGGCCAAGAGGAGGGTGGACATTTTGACAGTCTGTGACAAGCTATTTATGCACTACCCTCATGTCATCCCTGGATGTGTCTCGAAGAGCGGCGATGCTCTGAACGCACGGGTTGCCTGGAGATCATCTGCAACGGATCTTGTCGCGAGGGTGGATCATTCTGGATCATGGTGGTGGATGGCGTGGAATGTGTGGACTAGGAGTGGATTTGCAAGTGGATTTGCAAGTGGATTTGTATGTGGATTCGCAGTGGATGGCCTGGATGGCAGGGGTGGGTGCCGGCCAAGTATAGCACGCCGAAGCTTGGTTGTTTTAGTGATTGACAGGGACACTTTAGTGGGTTACGGTGGATTACAGTGGACTACAGTGGGTTTCAGTGGATCACAGCCTGAGGCTCTGTCCACAGTCCAGTGTCCTGGCGGCGGTAGCTCGTTTCGAAAGCTGCCGTCAGGAGTTTGCAAGTATAGACGAAGATGGCAGGTACCTCTGCCGTCTAGGAATTGTCTACCCTCTGCAAGTAGATTCCATCACCTATGAGTAGTCCGAGGACGAAAACGGTTGCACGAGTGCGCAGGACAAGTAAAAACAAACACCAAATGCCGTGCTTCAGACTAAGGAGTACAGAGTAAGGAGTACAGAGAGTACGGAGTAGTTCAACGGCAAACAGGCGAGCTAGGAGAAAAGGAGACATTCGCCAAAAATAAACAGGTGACAAATACGGTAATACGGAGTACGGTGTTCTCACAGTCTCGTGGTCCTCTCGCTCTCGGCTTGTTCTGCCAGCCCTGATTGGACGTGGCAGACGTAACGATGCACAACTCTGCCTGTCTGTCTCAAGTTGCCGTTGGCGGCTACAGTTGGCCTGGCACTGGCTGCTCTGCTGGTTGTGAAGCCTCGAGCCGTGTGCCCATTTGTCCATCAGAAATCACAAATCAGAAAATCAAAAGTAAAAAAATCAGACCTCTGAATGTGAGGAGTACATAATAATATAGGGGAAAATGTGGTTAACGGGTACTAAATTCTCACAGCGCACTATAAACAGTGGGTGTGCACTAAAGCCGGACACTAAAATGCTATCCGTGACCCCCTTTCCACACAGCAATACTCGTAGTAAATATGCCACTTCATTTCACAGCCTCCACCAAGGAGGTTTCTGTAACCGTAAAGATGCGATTCCGAAGACCCTACAGGCAATGTCCGCATCGGAGAACTTGTCTGATACAACAGTCGAGTAAATTGAGTCCTCGGACGCTCCGCTCTCGTTTCGGCAAACATTCCAGGGCTGTTTTCTGAGACTCCACCCACGTGTTTGTGTATACGTACGAGTACGGAGAACTGTAATACGGAGTACATAATAGACAGAGAGTACAAGTACGAGCAGGATCGTATTGCCAAGGACTTGCCCACTCGTACTCATCTCGTATATACGAGTACGAGTCCTTGTACTGGCCTGCAAACACTCATGCTAGTCATGTGGGGTGCTAATGCTGACGGTCTCCCTGTCTGCCTGTTCCTTGGAAGAACAAAGAACGAGGGGTGGACTGTGCAGGAGACTGTCAGTGGACTGCGGGGAGGACGTCTTTGAATGACAGTCGTGGCATTATGGCACTTCTTTCACGTTATCAGGCGCGTATCATATAAAGACTAGCTATTCAATCTGATCAACTTTAAGAGTCGTCTGAAAAGAGATATTCCATAATTCATGAGGCCTGCATGGGAATGTTTTCCCATCCAAATAACCTGATCCATCATTCCATAATTCCATCATTCCATCATTTATTTGCATGGCTGCTGCCAGCAAGTCCTAAAAACCCAAACCTCGTGAGAACAAGATGCAAGCCAATGCTTGATTCACCTGAACACGACTCTGAAAGAGACAATGGTCCAGAGTCCAGGCATCCAGACTACATGCTGTCCGCGCCGACAGCGGACAGCAGGCGGTCCAGGATGCCGAGATTCTCTTCCGACAGATCCACCGTGATGTAGGAGATCTCTACGGGGGCAGACGGGTAGTAGAGTGACGGGCACGACACCTTGTTCAGGAGGCCCAGGGACACGTCTGTCGTGTAAAAGTGCAGGCTCGTGGCATCCGTCGACAGAGCAATGGCATGGACCTGCGTGTGGTGGGGAGAGAGTTAGCTACTGTGTAGGAGGCTAGGAGGCCAGAGAGATGGAGAGAGCGGGAGAGTACCTCGTGAGGGAAGGAGCGACCAAACGGGGCCTTCTCCGTGCGGCGAGGCTCCATGATATGCAGCTCATGGGCATGGGCCGCCTGGGCCATGGTGATGAGCAGGGCAGCAATGTAGGGGTCCTCGGGATCGTCGATGAGGAGGCGGGAAAGCTGCTCTTCGGCATGGTCTCGATAGTACTGGTTCTGGAACAGGTTGTCAAAGTGGTGGAGCCGGACATTCTCGAGCTCAATGTACACGAGGGGTGCAAAAGGCGCCGCCCGGCCGAGACGATGGTAGTTGACATCAGGCGACTTCCATGAGAAGAGGCCGTCCACCTTGACAGGTGTAATCACACGGTCATCATTGAACCGGAAGTAGGGCACCGACTTTCTGGAAGGCGTCAGCGCAAGGGAAGCAGAAGAGAACAAGAGACAAAGGAGAGGGGAGAAGAGGAATACCCTCTAATCTTTTGAAAGCCATAGTAGTCCAGAACCTTGACCATCTTCTGGACACGCCGCTTCGTGCCGTCGAGGCGGGAAAAGTTGCCGATGAGCATCTGGAGGGGCGTCTTTTTGAGGGCAACGGCCTTCGCACACGGCTTGTCCGTGCTAAAGATGCTGCGGTTAAAGTGCACATTGAGGAGCTTGAGATGGTCAGGGCCCCAGTGGATGGGCTCGACATAGTACTTCTCTGGTTCCTCCACGATGGCGGCCATGACGGAGCGGGGCTCAATGTTGTTCTCATAGGCATAGCCAGGACCCGGAAAAGGCCGCACGACGGTCAAGGGCAGGCTACGGGTGGACAGGTGACGTCTCTTCAAGACATCGTCCTTGGCCGTGCCCGAGAGGTAGGGAGCCGGACGCTTGGGGTTCGGCAAAGAAATGGTGGAGTTGTCTCCCCCATTCATGAGGTTCTCCAGCTCCGACTCGACAGATCTGCGCTTGGCCATGGAGGAGAATGGTGATTTACAATGAGCTATGAGGTGGTATGAGAAGGTGAGTGAGAGAGAGAGAGAGAGAGGGAGGAGAGGATGAGTGAGGGAGAAGGAAAGAGAGATGAGAAGAGAGGGAAAAGGGAAACAGAGACGAGAGAGAGGGGGATGGCGGGTTGATATAGGAGGGTGGTGCAAAAGGAGCAGAGAAAAGACGAACGAATGACAGGAGGGTGTGTCCAGCTCCAGAAGAAGGAGCGGCCCTCAATCCTATCTGTCATATTCTCCCCACGCGCCCCAGTCGACCCAAACTCACACGAGCACATTCCCTCTTCCCTCTTTTCCTCCTCCCTCTCCTTCTCTCTCCTTCTCTCTCTTTCTCTCTCTTTCTCTTCCTTTCCTTCATCCTCCGGATCCCTTCCTTCCTCTTCCCGTCCCCCCCCCCCCCCCCCTGACCGATTTTCGTCCTCGTTTACCTCTTTAACAGTTCTGCCTGCCGTGCCAGCAAATCAGAACGATTTATACACCCGACATGCAGAGGGCGCGTCTGCAGTGTGACCAACAGTCCATGATAATATTCTAATCATATCCATACGCGGCGGTTGGTGACCCTCCAAGAGTCCTTGGCGATTCCGTCTGGCGTTCTGACTCCGTGGCGAGAGCGGTCTCTAAGCTGACCTGCCTCCCCTTTTGCCTGCAGTGAGCGAGAATGTGCAGACTCGGTGTGCCAGGATGTGTTGCAAACAAAAAAAAAAAGGCAGGAGGCGCGGTGATCAGTTGGTCGTACATGGCGGAGCATGACGTACGTGGCGTCTGCCGTGATTGGCATGGCGTACGAGTGCTCTCTTGCAGACGGCATGTGCTGCGTACTCATGCAGGATTATATGAGATTAATTTACAGAGGTGATGTGTACGAGTCTGTTGGGGGTGAGAATGAAAAAAAAAAGTCTCCAACCAGAGAGGGAGCTGCGGAAGAGAGCGGATAGCTATCCGACAGTCTAACCGCTTGAGTGAATTCGGGTAGACTCATGAGGGAGGGAGTGAGGAGGGGGGGCAGGCAAACGGCCGACGGCCGACGGCCCAGCCAACAGAAACAGAAAACAGAAATAGAAACAGAAATAGAAACAGAAATAGAAACAGAAATAGAAACAGAAATAGAAACAGAAATAGAAACAGAAAAAGAAAACAAAAACAAGTTCTCATTTCATATCTACTTGGGCGGTGTAGCCAGCGTGTGTCCGTATTTTTTCATAACCTCTTCACGGGTGGCTGGCATGAGAGCGCCCGGGGGAGGGGTGTTCTTGCTCTTGAAGTGATCGGCCATCTTTTTTTTTGTTTATTTTCGTCAGTGAGGCTGACTGTGGAGAAGGAAGGAGAGAGAGAAAGACAAGACCGAAAAGAGACTGCTTACCTCCGCCATGGTGACCCACCGCACGCCTTCGTGCTTGTTAATGTGCTCGATGAGACGCTCGTGCATGAGCAGTACATGGGGTCGCCCCGAGACGTCGGGGTGGATGGTCATGGGAAAGATGAAGTGGTCGTACTCGCGGTAAAAGTAGTCAAAATGGTCACGCTAAATGTCTTCGACGTCGCGGGGGTTGACCCAGCCGTGGGAGTTGGGGGCGTTCTTGATGAACATCATGGGCGGCAGGTCGTCAATGTACCAGGAGCCGGGGATCTCGACGAGGCCGGTCTGCTGGCCGCGGACGAGGGGCTTCATCCAGTCCTCGGCGCGCTTGCTGTAGTCGATCTTGGTCCAGGAGTCGCCGGTGCGCAGCCAGTAGGCCTGGCAGTCGTGGTGGGACATGGAGTGGTCGTACTCGATGCCGTAGCTGAGCAGCAGCTCTGTGCCCTCGGCGCTCGTCTCCCACCAGGGGGCGACGCTGCCGCGGGGGGGCACGCCGCCGCAAAAGTCGGTTAGCTGGGCCCAGGTCTTGGCGAGGACGTCGCGCTGCTGCTCGAGCGTCATGTCGGCGGGGTTCTCGTGGCTGTAGCCGTGCAGGCCGATCTCATGGCCGGCATCGCGGACGAGGGCGCACTCCTCGGGAAAGGAGTCGAGGGTGTGGCCGGGGATGAACCAGGAGGCCTTGATGTTGTATTTTTCAAACAGCTTGAGCAGGCGCCGAGTGCCCTCCGTCCCCGCCCAGATACCTGGCCGTCAGTGAGATGGGGGCCACGAGAGGATAGAGAGGAGAGAGGAGAGAAAGAGAGAGAGAGAGAGAGAGAGAGAGAGAGAGAGAGACGCACCTCGACTAATGTCGCTGGTGCTGTCCTGGCCGCCATACGAGCCGAGCCAGCCGGCAACAGCATCAATATCGACGCCGTAGCAGACGAGGACCTCCTTGACCATGATGAACTGATTGGGGTGACTGGAGTGACTGGAGTGACTGAACGGAATCAGCTGAACGGCTGAACGGGCTGAATGGACTACTTGGCTGAACGCGACTACAGTACTACAGAGCTGTGATTGCTCTTGAAGCCTTTATGAGATGCCCAAATGGGAACGACAACCCCGCTGTGACAGGCAGCCGCTATGCTATCATGGCCACCTCCGGCAGGCTTGTTATCTTTCCGTAGCAGCTCCGGCGACCCACACCAATATTGCTTATCTCTCTCGCCAGTCACCAGTCACAAGTCCAGAGTCCAGGAACGGCAGGTCATAAGTGGGGGAGCGGCGGGGGTTGGCAGACGGAGAGGAGAAGACGACGTGAAAGAATTACCTCATCTTCCACCCCATTTCTGCCTCGCCGTCTCCATCGACGAATTGTCGGCGCTCTCACCTGAAACTAGCCGGCTATAGAGCACACTTTCTTGATCCTTTCATTCTTCATTCTTGTGAGGGGATTGAGAATCCCCCATTTCTGCTCAGTGGAGTTTGAAAGGAAAAAGAAAAATGAGACAAGAGAATTAAAGATTAAAAAAAGAAAGTAGAAAAAAAAGAAGAAAAAAGGAAAAAAGAATGAATTGAGGAGAAAATGGAAATGACAGACCAGAAAGTGGAGGACGGTCGGGACTCCCGGTCGCCTGGCCCTGCCGGCAGAGAAAAACGATTCGGCTGCTCATTCCCCGGCTGTCCCAAGCGCTTCACGCGGTCTGAGCATCTGCAGCGTCACGCCCTCAATCACACGCTCGGCGACTACACCTGCCAGCGGTGCAGCGCCCACTTCAAGCGCCACGACCTGCTCGACCGGCACATGAGCCGCCACCGCCAGCGTGATTTCGAGGCTGGCGGCGACGGCATCGGCGTCCTCGACACCCGCAAGCGCTCGTGGAAGACGGCGGACGGCGTCGTTGTTGAGCGGCGACCGCATCCGTTTGAGCGCAGGGGAAAGGCCAGCAGGGAGCCGATTGACAGCGTCCTCGTCCTGCCGGGGCTGTTTGGGGCTGGTTCTGGGGGCCCGTCTGGACTGTCTGGTCCTTCAGGGCTGCCTGGACCACTTGGACCCTCAGGACCATCTGGACCATCTGGACCCTCAGGTCCCTCAGGACTGCCGACGTCTCCCGTCTCAGAGAGCGAGTTCAAGACATCAGACATCTGCTATCATGTAAACAGCTACAACGAGCTGTCTCATCGCCTGCCAGACCCCGTCCCGGTGGCCGCCTTTGCACAGGAACCATCTCATCACAGTCACTCTCACCGCCACCCGATTCCTCCGTCTCATCTACATCTACACCAGGAGCCTCTGCCTCACCAGTCTCTGCCTCGCCAGTCTCTGCAGCCTCTCCAGCCACCCCACACCCTGCAGCACCGGCTCTCTCAGCCGCCACAAATTCAACCGCCATTTCAGCCTCAGCAGCCATCACTGCAACAGCAACCATCACCTCTGCATCGGCATCTCTCACAAAACCTCCCACAACAACCACAGCAGCCACAGCAGTCACAGCCATCACCTCAGCAGCAATACCTCTCACAACTCCCACAGCAGACACAACAACCCTCACCTCAACACCTGCCACAGCAACCACAGACACAACAACCACCGCAACCACAACCACCACAGCCACCACAACACCAGCAACAACAGTCGGACCCTCAGCCATTTGACCTCTTCACCCCCCTCCTCCCCTCTGCCGCTGACGACCCATGGCAGCTCTGGTTTGAGCAGCCCTTCCAGCCAGACACGGCCTCCTCCTTCAACATGCCCTACACCACCGCCATTGACTACAACTGGCTCTTTAACCTCTCGCGTCCGATCGGCCAAACCAACACGGATCAGACCCTCGCACTGACCCCTCGCTCTCACAATAGCACGGCTGACACCAACACCAACACCAACACTTCTCTCACCTCTCACACCTCCCACACCTCCCACACCAACTCCTTCTCAGACTATAGCGTGCCGTTTGCCTCGCCAGGGGACTTTAGCTGCCACGGCTCCTCTGCCCTGACAGACCCTCACCTCCTGCCGCTGTCGCCCGAACCCCCCTCCGTGTCCGGCTCCATGTCCGGCTCCATGAGCGGCTCCATCTCCATGCCCGTCACCTCGCCAAACGCTACTCGCCGGTACGGCCCCATGCCCTCGGCCGAGCGCCCCCTCTCCATGCTCAACCAGGACGCCTGTCTGCCCACTCTCGGCCCGGCCACTCACGAGCATCTCATGACCATCATCGTCCAGGCCAAGCCCTGCCTCCCCGAGAGCACTCCGGCCACCTCCTCTGTCGAGTCCCACCCCCTCCTCTCCCTCTCGTCCATGCAGTCCCATCTCGACCTCTACTTTACCCGCTTCAACGCCACCTACCCCATCATCCACATGGCTACATTCGACCCCAGCACGGTCGAGCCACTGCTGCTGCTCTCCGTCATCCTGCTCGGCGCCACCTATGCCTCCAAGGATGCCCACAAGGTCGCCGTCTGCATCCACGACGTCATCCGACCGGTCGTCTTTGCTCACGACGGATTCTCGGCCCGCCCAGAACTGTGGACGCTCCAGACAATTTTGCTGATTGAGTGCTTCGGCAAGTCCCGCGCAGGGCAGAAGCAGCACGACATGAGCCACCTCTTTCACGGCCTGCTCATCAACCTCATCCGCCGCTCCGACTGCCAGTCTGTCCGGCCTTCGGGGCCTCCCCCCTCCACCCGTGATCCTTCTGCTCAGCTAGAAGGGCCTGCTCTTGAGCGAGCCTGGCTCAAATGGGCCGAAGCCGAGCAGAAAAAGAGGTATTCTTTTTCTCATTTTTCTCTTCTTTCTCCTTCTTGTCCTTCTTTCTCATTTTTACCCATTCCTTTTTCTCTAACAGACAGACTCGCCCTCTACTGCTTCATGTGGGACACGCAACACGCCGTCCTCTTCTGCCAGAGCCTCTGCATGTCGGCCTTTGAGCTGCGTCTGCAATTCCCCTGCAACCAGTCCGTCTGGGAAGCCACCGATCCTGCCAGCTGGGCCACGGCCTGGTGGACGTCCTTGCCCCCATCCGCCTCCTCCCCCTCGGCTCCCCAGCAGCCCTTTTACCTGCCGACGTTGCGTGCCTATCTCACGCCCGGCGGCCCTCCTCCGCCTGTCGGTCTCAACGCCCACGCTCGCGTCCTCGTTCTCCACGGCCTCATGTCCATCTTCTGGGACATGCAGCGCCGCGACCAGACGAGCCTCGGCGCCACCGTGGCCTCTGTGCCCGGTCTCCACGAGGCCGCTTCGAGCTGGCGAGACTTGATTTCCACCGCCTACAACAACTGGAAGACGGACTTTGACTCGTACTGCTCTGCTGCCATCCAGTACAACCAGCATCGTCAAAGCCAAAACAGCCAGACTATTCAAACGGGCCACAACAACCACGGCGATTTTGCTTCTGAAATGGCCGTCTTTGCTGCTGCGGCCAACGCCGTCTACCACTCTGCGCAGTGCCTGCTGCGCATGGACTTTCTCGATATCCAAATCTATGCGGGTGCCCGCCACATTCTCGGCCGGCCCGTCCAGCAGCGTGACTACCGGCGCTCTGCTCAGGTCGTCAGGCGCTGGGCCGGTGCCAGTGCTGCTGCCTCTCATCGCAGCCCGGCCTCGGTCCCCTACCCCGGCCTCTCTGCCATGTCCCTGGCTGCCGCCCTCATCCCAGAGGAAGACTCTGGCATGACCGATCGCAACAGTGCCGTCAACACTACTAATTCTGCCAATTCTGCCATTCCCGCCAGCTCCATCGCCTCTGGGTCTGATGCTGGCGGCGCTGCCTGGCATGCTGCCTGCATGCTGCGTCACGTTGTGCCCCTGGCCGATTCCGATGCCATGGCCAGCCTGTTCCACGTCCCCTGGTGTCTCTACCTGGCCACGCTGACCTGCTGGGCGTTTTATCACGCAGCACCCAGTCGGTCAGTCGGCACGGCTGGCACGGCAGGGATGTCAGGCAGCCCAGACTCGGCCTCGTATCCGAACATGCAAGGACGAGACCGCAGTGGCAACGCCGGCTACCCCGACGACTCCGAGTTGGATGCCGACGAGATGGTGTGGGATGCCCGCAGCGATATGGACAACCTCGTGGCCAGCATGACCTCCAACCCCGATGCACCGCTGCGGCTGCGGCACCCACAGGGCCGCCGCCACACCCACGGGCTCGTCTGGGTCATGGCGGACATGCTGACAAAGGTGCGCTGGGGCATTGTTCACGCCGGCGTGTTGGTGCTCAGAGGTCTCGTGCCTACGCGTCTCATCAACCAGTACGAGGCAGACGAGTAAGTGACAAGACTCTTTCGTATTTGTTTTTTTAGGGAGGGGGGGGGGGGGGGGGGGGGGTCCTTGGAGTTCTTTTGTCGAGGTTACTCAGGTACACCAGTCACAGTTTCCAGGTGAGAAACGAGACTATCATGATAACTATGATTGTATTTTCTATTGACCGCTTTCTATTGTACTTTCTATCCTTAATGTTTAATTTTGTTGTTTCAAAAAGTAAGAGACAAATATTTTGGTTTTCATACGGACAAATCAGACATCGCTTTTCATTATGCTTCATTATGCTTCCTTTCACCATGAATACTCCTTTGTCTTCTCGAGATAGCTTATCATGTATGAAAATCCCGCATAGTTCCCTAACATGTCAGCTTGTAACAGCTTAAAATAGGAAAGACAAAACCTGATGATCAGGATTGTGAGACCTATGCGCTAGCCAACTACGCCGTGACTCGCTTGTCTTGTATGATATCAAGGCAGTTGTTTCACGTAAGCCAGTCGATTGTGATAATTCCATCACAAAGCCTGTTTTTCCTCAAAAAATACTTCAAAATATTTCAGCACTCGCAAAAAAATACATCAAGTTTATGAATCTCATTTATTCTTCACCATCTAATCTACACGCAGACCGGCCTCTTTCAGCAGCGGCAGAATCTTTTCGCCAAAATACTCGAGATCCGGCTTCCAGTCATAGAATCCCAGCTGCACACCGTCGATGCCGACCTTGTGCAGTGCCACCAACTGATCACGCACCTGCTCAGGCGACCCGATAATCTCAATATTCCCGAGACCGAAGCCGCCTTTGTTGCCGGGGCTCTGGCGAGTCCGCCATGCGTGCGCATCACTGTCTAGCGGCTTGCCGTTGATGAGACGTCTCTCCTCGTGGCTGCGGCGCAGGCCCGCGCGGATAGCATCGGCATAGGCCTGGGCCTCTTCAGGCGTGTCGCGCGAGATGACAAACGGGTTGATGAGCGTCTTGATAGGGTGGCCGTTGGGGCCTCGCTTGGCGGCGGCAGCGGCTCGGATGGTGGCAATGTGGTCTGGCAGGGTGGCGAGAGCGCTGTCGATATGGACGCCGCCGGGCGAGGTGACAAAGATAATGTCTGAATACTGAGCGGCAAATTCGATGCCGGCAGGCGAGCCGGTGGCGTTGACGAGAACAGGCCGGCCATACTCGGGCTTGGGCGTGATCCAGGCATTCTCCAGACGCCAGAGCGGCGCTGGCGGCGCCTGCGACCCGAGGCGGCTCTCGTACGTGAGATTCTCCGTCTCGCCCCAGAGGCTGTGGACGACGTCAAAGAGCTCGCCGGCCATGGCGTAGCGCTGGTCGTGCTCGATGCGCGGGCGGCCAAACATTTCGTGCTCGACGGCGCGATGGCCGGTGACTATATTGATGCCCCAGCGGCCGTGGGCAATGTGGTCGAGCGTGGCCCCGTACTTGGCAATGTGCAGTGGGTGCAGCGGTCCGTAGAGCACGTGCATGGTCGAGATGAGCAAGATGCGGGACGTGACAGAGGCCATGGCGCCGAGGGCGATGAAGGCGTCGAGAGAGGCCTCCCCGTCGTAGCCGCCCTTGGGCAGCCACTGCGTCCGACTAAAGGCGAGATCAAAGCCGAGCTGCTCGGCCCGCTTCACAATCTCCACATTGTAGTCAAACTTCCAGGTCGTCGACGTGGGCAGCGTCGACTTGTTGACGTCCTGCAGATCCAGAAAGACGCCCAGAAGCAGAGGCTGCCTTGCCACCCGGCTCAGGGGACTGTCAGGAAAGTCGAGGGGTCCCTTTAGGAGCGGGCCGTCTTTGCGGACAGAGTGGGCAGGCAGGGCAGACATTGTGTATCTGATTTCTTTCTATTGAGGCTCTTTTTTCCTTTCCTACTGTGTTTGGGAACAAGTTTTACGTTTGTCAAGCCGTCAGCCAGGCGAATGAATGCCACGGTATTTAATGATCAAGCACCCAGACAGCCTGAGAAATGTCGACTCTTGCTAGCAGGATTCGCCTTGTCATCGCAATTGACATGTGCTATCGCCATATGCCTCGCCAATTAGGTGCTTGGGAGAGGTCCAATCTTTATGATGCTCTCTGTCGTCATCTGCTTATCTATGAGAATACTACGCTTGTCGTGTGCATGTTGCCGTTGTTCTGTCGTGACCTCTGGCATCAATAAAAAAACGACAATGTCCATTTGTCAGCAGGTCGAAAGTTACAGTACAATTCGATACTGACGTCATTGTCGCGGAATTGTACTCTGGATGTTCCTCAGCCATACGTACCGCGAGACCATTTGTAAGCCACACAAGGCTGGAACAGGCAGAGGATATTGGGTGCCTGGTTTTACTGTCTCGAAGCAGCCTTTGACCTCTACAAGATCCATGTGAATTATGTCGTCAGACAGGATAACTGAGAGGCTGTCATTCGTGGAATGTACGGTGGCCTGTGGTCACGTGATACATGTCGTGTAGTAAGGCGAGTTTCTTTGACAGCACTGTATAGCTTTTTTTCTACAAAGAAAACGCCAGAGCCGAGTGAAATTTCTTTCATTATTACAATGGCTAAAGACAAAGGGCGAAGAGGAGAAAGAGCGTGGCAGGGAAAAAAGACCAAGGAATACGAGCGCCACCCACTTTGATTGTGGCGTCTGGTCGTCTTGCTCAGCAAAATTCACATCCTCAAATAGTGTCTGAGCCTTCGCTGTGATTTTTTCGATATTTTTCGATATAATGCACTGCTCTATGCTGTAGCATCTAAACTCTTACCACCCTCGTTTTCTCTCCATGACCATGCACTGGCTGACCACGTACTGGCCACATACTGACCATGGGTTCTTTCCGCAAAGCATTTACGCGGTATCGCCATCGAAAGGACCGAGACGACGGCTTCTTTCACGAGCACACAGAGTATCGAGATGACGCAAAAGATCAGTATCAAATAATCCAGCAGGTGGTTTGTAAAGAAGTCATCACAAAGTCGGAAATTCCGGCACAACCAAACCCTCTCAGCTCTCTCAGCTCTCTCGGCTCTCTCAGCTACCCAGAGCTTCAAACATGGATATGCGACCTGGCAGCAGCAGTGTTCCGTTTCTGTGCTGCCAACCAGGGCGTCGTCCGTTCGATCCTCAGTAGCAGTGCTCATAGCAGCCCCGCCTTTCCCCTTCTTCTTCTCGTCTTGGCGGCTGTTGCCGTCTCTTTCGTGGCTTCTATCCTGGCTTCAGCTGCGCAGACAGTTGCCTGCGCTTCACTGGTCATCTTTCTCGCCAGCGTGAGCGCCAACTTTACAAACGCACAGGCCAGCAAGATTCCCAGAGGTTCCGACACCCGTCACCACGACCCAAAGAAAGCCCATCGGCAGTCACGGCGTTACATAGAGACATACGAGTGAGCAGATCAAACGTCTACGGTGGCCATAAGTACCGCCTTTTATCTGCTATGAACGCAGTAAGACAAACCCAGAGCTACACAGAACATTCACGAAGTGCACTCGGGTTCCAAGGCAGGAGACGGCTCCAGGGACGTTTTTCTCACGCTGTCATTGCATTTCTGAAACGATGCCATTCATGAGAACCTCGGGCGTATTTCACACCAAAATACGCAGAATCGCAATGGGTGCTGCGTCAGAACGACATGCACGGGTGGTCTCCCGTATACTCTGCAGATTCGTTACATTTGTGGCTGTACAGACAGTGTCCAGCCTTAGTTGACCAGTGTACGAGCGGCGTACGGTCTCTAAAGTGGACAAATCTCACCCGCCAAGCCATGAACGACGAGGCGCGACAAATCAAACCCATCCCGTCTTTCTCTTTCAGAATAGTCTTTTTCAGAATGCAAGAGTTCAGAGTCGTTGAGGAACAGGCCAATAAAATTTAGGCATTGTTGGCATCGTTTCCAGAATCAGGCCATCAAGAATGCAAGGCAGACAACGCTGAGATATATATGATTTATTCATCCATCTCTGCTACGTACATTTTTCTCAGATAAATTGAAAAATAAAAATAAAAAAAGACTCGTAAGCAGAAAAATAGCGAATTTGACCAACTCATCTTATTTTTGTTGTTGTTTTATTTCAGTGTTCTAGGTGTTCTAACACGTATTACTGGGTCCATTTTAAGGGGCACATCCGTTTCCCCGCGCCTGTGCTGTTCCCTTTGGCCGCGTGAAAGGATTGGCATGATGGGCGCCTGCTGTGACGATCTTCTCATACCTATTATTCCATTTCGCCAGTACGGAAATGATGGGGTGCTTCAACGTCCCACTCAGTCCAGTCTAATTCTAGTTGGTAACTTCTTTGCAACACCGCTTTTTATGGACTTAATCCACTAAACACTCCACTGAACACCGCTCTTTGGGTGGAGAAATGCACTAAATACCGCTACAAATTTGGGGGGGCTTTTGTGATCCCCTCATTTCTGGGGTAAGCTCCATGCGGAGATATCTTACTCGTCCAGCAGAACCTCTACAGTGTTTCTACTGTGCATGGATACATTGGCACCTACATTCTCTAGGAGGCCGAACATGTCACTCTGCCCATACGTAAACTGTTCTCCTCCTCCTCACTTCTTGTCTGCTCTTCGAGGTCATGATGCCTCCAAGACCAAAGAGGAAGTCCACACAAGGTTTGCAGCCAGCTATACATGGATGCATCCAGTGTTCTTTTTCTGACATGCACTCCTCCAGCTAGCTCATTTTATGTAAGAGAAGTCGGGATTGAGTTAGTGAGGCGGAAAGTCCAGCAAGTCCGTCTCCGTCCACGACCAGTCCATGACCAGTCCGTGGGAACGCATACATACTCCGTACTGCGTCTTGTGAGGGTCTCGCTGGTCCCCCGACTTCGTTTGGACCCTCCCTTACATTTACTCTATACTGCGTACTCGTACGTATACTTCCAAGTATACTGTAGCTGAGTACTTACCTGAGCACCTGAATCACTGGAGCTCTAGCAGCAGTGACCCGGATGAGCGGCAGCTAGCAGTCCATTCATCATCTCCTGGGGAACCCCATAGGACTCCTCCCTTTTCCAGTATTCTGTTTCTCGTAACTCATACAGTGTACGCAGTCTTAATAGAATTCTAGGTAGATTTATTAAGAACCCCCCCCCCTTTTTTTCCCCGGGGTTGAATTTTATCTCCTTGTGATGCCACTTCTTTGAAATTCTGACCGGTTTTTTCCCATCAAATTCAGTCAACTTTAGCTACCATCAGATTCCCAATCCCTCTTCTATCTTATATCCCTCATCCTGTTCATAGACACAAAATGGCCCACGACAAGCCCAGTCTCGAGGAACTCTCCAACCACAATGGCAACGGTGCCAATGGTGTCAACGGCCTCAATGATGCTGGCGAGTATAACCAGGCCAACCACCTGCAGCACATTCGTACTGTTGGCAGCGTGGCCATGTCGGCCGAGCTGTTTGAGAAGCTCTACGTCTCGCCCCAGAACAATGTCAAGGGCGACCTTCGCAAGACCTTTGGCAACCCAACTCCGGTGTAAGTGCAGACTCAATCACTCTTACGAAGCGCAAACCTCATCTCACCAACTATACAGTGCCCTTGTTGGCTTTGTCATTGCTCTGACGCCTCTGTCCTGTGATCTCATGGGCTGGCGAGGTGCAGGCGGCAGTGGTGCCGCAGGAATGTGAGTCTCGTCAGATTATCTTTTACGCTGCTCGACTACGTGCTCCTCTGCTCACTCCTCTCCTCGCTCCCAGTGGCACTTACTACTTCTTCGGTGGCGCTCTGCAGGTCATTGGCGGCCTATTGGAGTGGGTTCTCGGAAACACGTTCCCTTCTGTTGTCTTTTTCAGTTTCGGTGCCTTCTTCTTCAGCTTCGCCGGCACCCTGACGCCGTCATTCAACGCCTATGGTGCCTATGCCGCTGCCAGTGACTCGCCCGCTACCGGATTGGCAACACAGGGATTCAATGCCAGCTTTGGTGAGTGGTGCTCCGGCCCCGTGCTCTATCCCCGCTTCATTCTTACCATTGTAACCAGGCTTTTTCATGCTCTTCATGTGCCTCCTCAGCCTCATTTTCCTCGTCTGCGCCCTCCGCATCAACCTGTGCTTTGTCCTCATCTTCTTGGGACTCACTCTCACCTTTGGCTTCCTCACTGGCGCCTACTGGAACCTCGCTTCCGACTATCTTGGCAATGCCTCTTTTGCTACCAATCTTTTAAAGGTCAGCAGGCCTCTGGCATTGTTTCACCGCCCCCGCCTTTTGCTCTCCATGTGCATGCAGGCTGACTTTTTCTCTCTCTCCTTTAGGGTGCCGGAGCCTGTGCCTTTTTCACCTCCGCACTTGGCTGGTGGGTCCTCGCAGCTATCATGCTGGCCACCATGGACTTCCCCGTCTCGCTTCCCGTCGGCGACCTCAGCAACCTGATCAAGCCAGCCAGTTCTCGTGTATGAGGACGGCCAACATCGGCGGTCAGAACACGAAATACTATCTACCCCGCAAAGCTGCCGTTCCGAGCCAACCAGTCCACCAGTTGGTTGGGGCTGTGGTGTGTTGGGGAGACGTGGGAGGCGGGGAAGGGCGATGAAGCTAGCCGACACTTCCGATTCTTATACCTCTTTCATTTCACATTTGGTCTTCTCTTGTTTTTGTTTTTCACTTTTTTTTCGTTTCTGGATTTCAAAAAAAGGGGGTCTCCCCTTGTTGGCTTGCTTGGTTGTTTGATTTTATCTGGAGAGAATCTGCATTAATTTGATATCATGGGAAGGAATAGCCGTGGCATTTCTGGGACTCGACGCATTGGGATTTGCAGTTTTTGTATCTACCTCGAGTAGGCCAAGAGCTGATACAAAATGAGAAAGCTTCCAGAGGTTCCCTCTGAAAGCTAAAGCTTGCGCTATACTAGCCATGACGATCCTCGGTGCCGCTAATGCACCCCGCATTCTCCGTCCTCTTCGCAGTAACTGCCGATGCCTTCAAGACGCTCCGAACTCCAGCAGAAGGTGGACGATATCGCCGGCATATCCCCTCGAAACCGAAATTCCACCGAAATTGGAGAATGTTGCAGAGGCAAGCGTGTCATCACAGTGCAGCCAAGACCTTGGAGAGTGCCTGCCAGACACGTGACAACTCTCATATTCCTGTATCCGTTCACCTTATTGCATATGGATCTACAGTCTCGAGGCCGTGCTCTTCTGCTTTGAATTCGGTTGTGGGTTGGTATCCATTCTAAAGGACTCCAACTGACCAAGAAGAAAAACGAAAAAAGGGGGTGGGAAGAAAAAGAGTCCAGTATCCAAGCGTTGCCATGCTGATGGACTTGTCACTGCGTCTTTGTGTTCCGTCAGGATGTCAAGACGGCCACATACACATTACAGTGGCTTGCTGTCTCTGTCTGCATTCTCTCTGCACTCTCTCTGCACTCTCTGCACTGCTCTTTGCAGAGACTCGCCTTTCTCGGCAGAGGTCCCCAGTCTCATGAAAACTGTGTGCTAACGGAAAGACAGACTGACACTTGCCACCCAACTCCAGCCACTAAGAGAGCTAGCTGAAGTCGACTCTGATTTCCCCTGCCAGCCAGGTCCTGGCACGTGTTCTAGAACTGGCCACTGGACACTCGACCGGCGCGGCTCGTCCGGCTCGTGTTTCAAATATTCTTAATTTGCGATTCTGAAGAGGTCTGTTGCACTTCAGCAAGAATATCCACGACATGTCTGAGAGAGAGAGACTGCGACCGACCTGCACGTCTTCGGCATCTACTGATGGGCATGGATCGATGAGTGATCTGGCCAGCGGGATTGGGACAAGAGGGCAGTCGCTGACCTACTCTTGGGGACCTATAGGATGCCATCCTTCAGAGTCATGCGACGGATTCTTCTGGACAAATCAGCAAACGACGAGCCAGGTGGCATGATAAGACGGCAGCCATGGCCATCTCGGCACATTGCATGTACCTCTGGCTGGCTGGACGGCGTGCGCTTACATTGTACTCCTTGCGCTGCGTACTCGTCCTCGCCAGACTCGCGAGATGGAAGAGAAGCTCCCACGGCATTGATCACGTGGTATGCATGTCCCCCCGCCACCCTGCGTTGCATGGTGTATCGTGTCCTACGTGTACGGCGCTGCCTTGCCCTCAATCCTTTACGACTTTGTTGAGTCCCCGGAGAGAGCAGGGATGCCCTCCTGAGGTGTCTCGGGTCCAGACAGTCCGCACCGATAAGGACGCAGGGTTGTCAAGACTGTTGGGGATGCCAGAATCTGGACAGCTCTACTCGATCCTTCTGGCAGAGATAACGCCACCAACAAAAATGCAAAAAGCAAAAAACCAGTCCTTTTCCAAAAAAAAACCAAAAAAATGTTTCTTCCCCAACAGTCCGTCATTGGTCCCTGCAGCTCTCGAGCGGGTTGATACACGTGACTGATATCGAGAGCGAATCAGGAACGCCCTCCTTGAAGCAGCCATGCCCAAAATTTGAGATGCACACTTTTACCCCTCCCTGCGTCAGGCATCAATACTTGCGAGTGTTTTCTGTATTTTCTGTATCTGCTGTATTTCCTGCATTTCCTGTTTTTCCTGTATTTCTGCTTTCCCACCTTTTCCACCACTTCCACCGTCTCTCTTCTTCATCCTCCCCCTCATCCTCTCCATCTTCCCTTTCCGTGCCACAAACCCCCCCATTCTCATCCTCAAAATGGCGCCAAGTCCTGAGCCTCATCCGTTTACTCTTTTTCACCTTTTGCCGATCAACAGGCTAGCGCGTGAGGCACTCGATCATCCCAATAACCGGTCGTTTGTGTCTGCTCCTGCCCATGGTCTTGTGGGACTTGAAGTTGGCTTTCACATCCCTACCCGGTCGAGTGGCCCTGTCATCACCTCGGTGGGACAGAATGCCGACCTCATTCTCCGCCACAGCAGCCCGCTCGACCCCATGTCTCAAGTGCATGCGGCTTTTGAGTTTAATATAGCCTCGCATCATGTCGTGCTCTCGACCTGCTCTGACTGGGCTGAGTCTGTGCTGCTCCAGCGTCTCAACAGCGAGAACGCCCTGCTGTTGGCCTTGCCAGATTCCTCGTGGGAGAACCTCGAGCTGAGCGTGTACGGCAATCACGGAGGAGGCGCTCTCACGTACGGCCAGAGCTACTTTCTCAACTTTGCTGCTTACAGATTCGTCCTGTACTGGATGCCCGGTTCGCTCGAGCACCTCAAGGATCTGGCCATTCGCAGCTATCTCTCCTCGCAGTGGCAGGCGCATTTCGTGCCTACTGCCTTGCTCCCGATGGGTGGCACCCCCAGGCTGCCCTCCACAGAGTTCACAGGGCCCGAATCAGACGAGTATACGGCTCTGGCGGATATCCCCTATGTCCACACCCAGATCGGGCTCGGGACTTTTGGCTCCGTGTACAGCGCCATCGACGTGCGCACGGGCAACGCATTTGCCATCAAGGTGATCCGCCTCGGTCGTGTGCCGGACAAGGATGCCGTCGTGGCCTCCCTGCGCAAAGAAGTGCAGATTATGGAACGTCTCTATCATGTGAGTTGTTCACTCCTCTGCGCCTCATGTGTATTACTAGTCCTGCTGACCTGCTGCGTGCTTGCTCCAGCCAAACATTATTGAGCACCTCGGCCACCGCAACCTGGACACGCTGCAGCCGGAGATTTTTATGCCTCTGCGGGACGGAACGCTGCGATCACTGGTAGAGGACACCACGCGGCTCCACAATCACTACGACCTCTGCCTGAATGTCCTCCGGGACATGCTGTGTGCCCTGGACTACATTTCCTGTCGCGGTCTCATCCACCGCGACGTCAAGCCGGAGAATATTCTCTACTACAGAATGGCCAACGGCACCAGCTACTGCTTCCAGCTCGCCGACTTTGGGCTCGCCCAGCACGGCCGTAAAGCCTGGTCGCCCTGTGGCACGCTCTTTTACCAGGCACCTGAGCTGTGGCCCACCGTCAGCGCGGTGGATGCGCAGCAGAGCCCCAAGATGGACATCTGGTCGCTCTTTGCCACCATGATTGGCATTCAGTGCCACTTTTACGATTTTCCGCCCAAGTCGGACAAGTACGACGATGTGCTGGATCTGCTCAAGGCCAAGGCAGCCGAGGGAGGCATGCTGGAGCCCATGGGGCGGGCAGACCCGATCCGGCGTGCTTCGGCAGCACAAATGTTGCTTGAATTCTTTGACGGGCAGGGCCTGACGACAAAAGCTTCCAAGATATCTCCCATGATCTTGAAGAGTACGAGTACCCGTACTCACACGGCAACCATGTCTGGCGAGTCTTCTTCCACTTCTTTTGCCCCTGTCCCTGCCCTGGCCCTCACCCTTGCATCCACCCCTGCATATGCACCTACGGCTATGAGCACATCTGCCCCTGCATCCCAGGACGAGAACGCTTTCGACTTTGGCACAGAGGTGCAGCACTAGATGGAGGTTGGCATGGAGGTGGCATGGATGCGTGGTACATGGTATGACCACGGGAAGTGGATTGGTTTTCTTTGTCATTGTGATGAAATGGTATAACGGTAAGAATGCGACACGAAGGAATTGCGATGGAATACGCAGGATGTTATGAATTATGAAATACACGACACGAAAAGTACTTGATAGCAACTAGATTGACAATATGAATGCTCTGTTTTTTTTAAGACGTTTCCTACCTGCTTTATACTCCGTACTCATCGCCATTCATCTACTGTTTGTCTACCACTGCCGCGGCCAGTTGGGCTTACGAGTATCGGAATACAAGTGTACCAGCACGAGTAATTGGACGGCCAAATGTCACCCAATGGCATGTTGGAATACGAAGAGTTGTCCACATACTGCGCACGCAGTACGACGTACAAAATCAACGGTCCGCCGCTAAGAGTAACCTGAGAATGTGTAATAATGGTCTTGTAATTAAAGGGGTTCGTGTCACCCTGGAGGGTCTTGGCGCAAAATACGGAGTATTGGCTGGTTCCATCTGCTTCCTCTGCTTCCTCTGCTTCTCGTGTTTACGAGTACGCAGTACTCGAATTTTCCAATGCACAAAGCACGAGTTTTGCTGTGTTTGCTTCTGCCCATCGCTTCTCAAGACTGCATGTCATCGGAGCAGAGTGTCATGGAGCCCAATTGGGTTAAACGGTTCTCCTCTTTTCTCAGCCCGAATTACTGCCTCCAATACGCCGTGCGCACGCTGAAAAGGGAGCGGATACACCGAATATCGTGCACGCCCCCCCATACCATCTCGGCTATCACTCGCATCGTATTCAGACAAGATGCCTGCTACTCGGACATTCGTCCAATTTGAGTCCATGAATCCCGGCGGACCCCGCCCCATTTAGAGCAATATCCTCATCTGATCATCCAATGGCACCCATCGGCATAAGTCTCGGGTGTAGCAGCTGCCATATTTACCGGGGTGGGCACTACCTCTTATAAAGCTCGGGACATGCCACCGAATGGACAGCTGTGCTCCTCCTACCTTTTACGCAGTACGAGAATCGTATCGTACGTATACATCTCTGCAGGTCCCCCTCGTCGACACCATGATGCACGCTGGCAATGTGGCAGCGGCCCTGCTGCGGCTGCTGTTCGTCTCAGCCTTTGCCCTCTTCACCCCCGTCTACGCGGCCTTTGGCTACTCCAGCTCGGGAGGCAATTACATCATTGATGCTGGCTCGAGCTATCCGCTCATCTTCCAGGTCAGCTCGTCGTCGTGCGACATCAACTCGATCCTGTACCGCGGCGTGCAGCTGCAGGCCACCGGGTCCAAGGGCACGCATATCAACTCGGGGCTCGGCAGCGGTGTCTCGGTGGGCGTGACACAGGCGACGACGTCGAGCGGCACCGAGTACATCAAAGTCACGTGCTCCGTCTCCGATCTGACGCACTACATGGTCGTGCGCAAGGGCGACAGCTCCATCTTCATGGCCACCTACATCACGGCCGAGCCGAGCGTGGGCGAGCTGCGGTTCATTGCCCGCCTCGATGCGGACCAGCTGCCGTACGAGTATCCCTACGGCAACGTCTCGACGACATCGGGCTCCACGAGCACCGTCGAGGGCAGCGACGTCTTCATCGTCGACGGCGAGACGCGGTCCAAGTTTTACAGCAGCACTCGCTTCATCGACAAGGACGCCCATTGCGTGTACGGCGGCAGTGACGTCATCCACGTGTGTGTCATGTCGCCGCAGCAGGAGTCGTCCAGCGGCGGCCCCTTCTTCCGCGACATTGACTCCAACAACGCTGGCGACGGCGCCACCAACCTGTACAACTACATGAACAGCGGCCACGTGCAGACCGAGTCCTTCCGTACCGGTCTCCACGGCCCCTATGTCATGCAGTTTAGCCGCTCGGGCATCCCCTCCAAGAAGGAGGTCGACCTGACCTTCTTTGACGAGATCAGCGGCATCAGCGGCCTTGTGACAGCTGCCCAGCGCGGCTACGTCGCCGGCCGGGCCTCGGGCGTGTCCTCGAGCTTCCAGCGGGTCGTGCACTGGTACAACAGTGACGCGCAGTACTGGGCCGTCGCGGCCAGCAATGGCGACTTCACCTCGCCCGCCATGAAGCCCGGCACCTACACCATGGTTCTCTACCAGACCGAGTTCAAGGTGGCCACGGCCACGGGCATCACTGTGACGGCCGGCCAGACGACGACGGCCAACATTGCCAGCACCTTGAGCACGAGCCACACCACCCTCTTCCAGATTGGCGAGTACGACGGCCAGCCGACGGGGTTCCGCAATGCGGACAAATTCCTGCGCATGCACCCGTCCGACAGCCGCATGGACAGCTGGGGCCCTCTGACGTACACGGTTGGCACGTCTGCGCTGGCCGACTTTCCCATGGCCGTCTTCCAGGCCGTCAACAACCCGGCGACCATCCAGTTCACCCTCAGCAGTGCCCCCAGCGGCACAGCCACTCTGCGCATCGCCACGACCTTGTCCTTTGCCGGCGCGCGGCCCCAGGCCAAGGTCAACAGCTGGACAGGGTCCGCCCCGAGCGCCCCAACCAAGATCGACAGCCGCGGCGTCACCCGCGGGGCCTACCGTGGGTATGGCGACGTATACGATGTCCAGGTTCCGGCGGGCACGCTCGTTGCCGGAACCAACACCATTACAATAACCTCCATATCCGGCAGTAGCGGTGACACCTTTTTGAGTCCCAACTTTGTAAGTCTTGCTCTCCACACCTTTTGATCCCGTTCATCGCTTCTCAGCAAGTTGGTCGGTCAGCTGCTAATGTGTCTGATTAGATCTTTGACTGTGTCGAGCTCTTTACGAGCTGAACAGGCCGTATGAAAATGCGTCTTGTCATTTTATAAATTCTGTTGATGCGTGAAAAATTACATGTACAATACCATTGGAAAAAATGACCCACTCAAAAAAGAATCGTAAATTAAATAGGTCATTAAAATAACACCAACAATCAGGGCTAACATAAAAGAGGCTATTCTGAGTGCTAGAATTCGTCCATTGTGTTTGTACCTCCATAGGATTAAATGCGCAGCTCTTTAGCATTCGAGAGGGAGTGGTTCTAGTCGTAAAAACTTTTGTCACTCACATAAACATTGCCACAGTGGGAAGTTATAAAATGTATAACTACAGTTATTATGTTTGCTGATTTAGGATGTGAGCTATTTTTTATATAGAGCCACGACGAACACAAGACATATCCAAAAAGGTGTAGCAAACCGGCTTCTGTGCTTCACCCATTTGCATCACTGCTCATAACTCTAGCTATGCTAGGCAGGATTGATCCTTGCCACTTATTTAAATTGGTCAGCTAGTATTTTATACACGTACGAGGGTTGCCAATACTTGCTTTACGTATCCTGCGGCCTGTTGAAGTGCCATTTTGTGCAAAAAGCGCCCCAAAACATATCACTTGTAATGAGTTCCATAGCGGAGCTAGTGTTCTATTCAGCGGTGGCTCTTTGATTTATTTGGGAATACACACGAGTTTTCAAGTACCGAAGACCAGTACTCGTACACCCCGCGAAAACAACGACAAAAAGAAGACTAGTGGAATGCGGAGAAAGTGGAACTCCCAGTCGGTGAAAGCCTGACGTACTACTCGTACGCAGTACTCATACAAGTACGGCTCTCCCAAAGGTCTCGCACGTTTCACCTTTGCCCCCCTCCCCCCCGTAAGTCCTGCTACGTGAGGCAGTTCTGGACTCTGTAGAGTTCTTTCAACCATCGCCAACAAGCACGCAGCTCGTCATCGACTCTGTTGCGTCCGAGTCTTCCGAAGAGCATACAGCCAATAAAAAGCGCGAAAATGAAAGCGGTCAGAGTGGATCACGAATAATTCAGGCAGCCACAGTAATCAGGCAGCAACTGTCCATTCAGGCAACAAAAAATTGAAAGACGCATAGCTAGGGAAGGAGCACCCCAGAACGACGTCACCTTTGTGCTTTCCCTCCCTTTCTCTTTCTTGCCTCTTCTCATTTTCTCATCTTCTCATCTTCTCATCTTCTCCTTCACTCCTTCACCCATTCTCACCTTCTCCTCTTCGTCTTGCCTTTCCCATCGCCACACACTGCTCTCCAACCATTCGCCCACACGCCATGAGACGGCAAAACCGCTCGTGCGACCAGTGCCGCAAGGCCAAGCGCGCCTGTGATGCTCCGTCGCTGCGAGAAGCGCTCCACCACGGATCGCCTGGCGCCGAAGGTTCAGGTCAGTTTGGGTGTTTTCTTCCTCTGGCTACCCTCTGCCTCTGACTGGAATCTGACTGGCTTCTGACTGCAGATGTCCCTTGCCTGCCGTGCTCGTACTGTGTCCGCACGCACAAGAAATGCACGCTGAACTGGGCGCGATCGCAGCTTCAAGTCGCCGAAGCGGCCTCGGCTGCGAGAACGGGCAAACGGCCCCGAAGCGGATCGATTGTCGACAGCTCTCAGCCGCTCGTGGTGCGGTCGCCGCCACCGACCCAAGCACACCAAGCACAGACGCCGTCACAGACAGAGCAGACGCAGCCAGCAGCGACAGAGTCCCCATCCCAGCCGCAGTCTCTGCCGACTACCAAAGAGACAACCTCGACCGATGCCACGCTTTCATACTGGCCCACGCAACAACGACGACAACAACCACAGCCACAACCACAACACCAGCACCAGCACCAGCACCAGCGGCACCAGTCCCAGTCTCAGCGGCAACAGCAGCCCGAGTTTTCACCGGACCTGACAGCCTTCAGCGCAGCCTTCCCCGATGCATCGACCTACGTTGGCGATATGGGCCTGGCCGCCTCGATCGGATGTCTGCCCAGCAGCAGCTCGGGCACAAGCAGCAGTCTTACCAGCACGGCTGCTGTCCCCATGCATCTCGCCTTTGACATGGCGCAGACCTCCGTGCCTGCGGCAGCGCCGGCCAGCATGGTCTCCGAGGTGGCGCCAGTTTCCCAGATCCCACAGCTTTCCCAGATTCAACAGATGCCGCAGACCCAGCAGACTCCACAGATGCAGCAGATGCAGCAGATGCAACAACTTCAGCAGCTTCAGCAGATCCAGCAGATCCAGCAAATCCAACAGATCCAGCAGATCCAGCAGATTCAGCCAGCACAGGTTCCACAGGTTGCGCAAGTCGCGCAAGTCGCACACGCTCCACATGTCTCACAGCTGCCCATCGACCCCGTCTCGCCCGACGACGCCGCCCTGTGGGTGTCCATGTTCCCCGAACAGGCGCATCTGCAACCGCAACCACACGCGCATCCATCGCCAGGTCTGGCCAGCCAGCCGAGCGGTGTTCTCCACCAGACGTCGTCGGCCCCGACACCGTCGTCTGTCCTCGCCTCGCCACCCGTGTCTGAGATTGCCGACAGCCACTTGACCTTGCCGCACAAGCACAACTACTCACATGCCCACCCAGCGCAGCACGCACAGAATACCCAGTCACGTGCTCTCGGCCGACAGAGCACGTTTTTGCAGTCTGCCGCCCAGGCGCTGCGGAAGCACACGCGCCAGACATCCTACAGTAGCATCGGCTACGGCATCGACGGGGGAAGCAGAAATGACAGAAATGACAGAAACAGCAGAAACGGCAGAAGCAGCGGGCACCCCGCAAATGGCACCCACAGTGCCCGCACAGCACGCTCGCCCGTTCCCGGCCATCCCAACCACCTGGGCCCCCTCGGCCCCCCTGGCCACCCTGGCCACCACAGCTATGGTGGAGGCCACTTCAACTACAACTACATGGCCCTGACCGCCACCGCGCCCTCTCCGCTCGAACAGACCCTGGCTTCCCGCTCCAACGGGCTGGCCATCTCCGAAAACCTGCTGCAGATCTACCAGGACGTCCTCGAGCACAACTGGGCCTGCTGGATCACCGAAGCCACCTGTCCCTACCACGGATTGCGCCAGACCAGCAAGAAGCCTTCTGCCCTCGTCCGTGCTTCCTCGCCTGCCTTTACTACTGCCGCCTTTGCTTCCGCCTCCTCCTCCTCCTGGTCCAATCGCATTTACCAGCGCGTGCGCCGTCTCGACCAAGTTGCCCAGGCCGCTGGCCTCGTCACCATCACCCGCTCGCAGAGCCGAGCAAGCCAGCGCGCCCTGCACCTGGCCATCCTGGCCTTTGCCACTCAGTGGGCCCAGGCCAGTCGCCGCCAGCGTGAACGCTACACCGCTACGTTTGCTGTTGGCGACGACAAGGAGTTCGGCCAGGGCGACGACGACGACGACGACGACGCCGCCGACGACGACGACGACAATATGAATCTCTCTGAAGAGTTCGACCGCAGCATGCAGCGTGCGCTCTGGGAGCAGGCTCGCCAAGCCCTGCAGGAGTGCGCCGACGTCGAGTCGTACCGCGTCGTCTGCGCAGAGCTCATCTTTGGCCTCGTGCAGCGCCCTTGGGACGGCGAGGAAATGCTGACATCCAAGCAGCGGCCACTGCCGGTGTCCACTCCGACAGCGACTCCTATTCGACCCGCCTCCCGGTTCCCTGCCACTTCCTCTGCCTCCTCTGCTCCCTCTGCTCCTGCCTCTGCTACCATGTTCTACTCCTCTCCTGCTCCCACCATGACCCCTGGCCCCCCCTCTTCCTTCCTGGCCTCCGCCTCCTCTTCCACCCCCACCCCCGTCTCTGCCTCCTCAACCTCCTCTCCCTCCTCAGTCCAGGCTGTCATCAGCGAGCTTCTAGCCAAAGATGGACCTCCCATCTTCTCCGAGCGCGCTGCCCGCAAGATCAGCAATCTCAAGTATCGGTTCGACCGGTGGCGTGCCGAAACCGTCGAGGCCCAGCGGTTCCAGCAGCAGCAGCAGGAGCAGGAGCACCAAATCTATGAGCAACAGGAGCAGCTTGACCAGTTCGAGGAGCTGGAGCAACTGGGACAATTATCCCACGGAACCAGTGACCGCTACGACTCTTCGTCACCGCCATCTGCGCCACAGCACGTCTCCAGTCTCCCCTCCCCGAAGCAGATACAGGTCGAAGACAGCGATACGGTTGGCCTGCTGTATTGGCTCGCGGTCATGATCGACACCATTCACGCTTCTATCAATGAGCGACCCGTTGTTGTCTCGGACGAGGACAGCCAGCACGACGACGCCTTCTCACCTGCAGTAGTCGAGAAGGAGGACCGAAGCGGCCACAATGAGATGGATCGGCCCGAGAACGGCAATGACCATGGCGTCTACGAGGGAAATGACCGCGAGGTACATGGCTTCCAGGACCTGCAAGAAATACAGAACGAGCTGGATGCACAGGACGCCATGGTGAAAGACGTCGATGGTGAGCTAATCTCTGTGATGGATGGAGCCGAGGCTCCCATGGGTATGGACTACACCACAGCCGTCTCTGCGTCTGCCCGGCCAGGGACCCATCACAACACCGGGGGCAGCACTCAGATCCCGGCTACGATGGGTCTTGCTGCCCTGTCTGGCAGCCGAGTTAACAAGGACAGCTCTCGTTGGCGCATTGACCTCTTCATCCAGGACGATCCTGAGCGCCTGCCGGTCGTGCCGCGTCTGCGTTGGCCGTGCTCTATCGAGGAGGCGGGCCTGGCCATTAAGCGGTCCACACCTGTCAAGGTGCTGTTGTACCGCTATGTGCACTACCTGCAGAAGACGTCGAGGCGGGAGGCTGCAGGATTCCACCAGGCAAAGAGACGGATGATGGCCCAGAGAGAAAGAGGCGCTGCTTCGTCTGCTTCCTCGTACTACAACCCCAGAGACTATGCGTCTGCTCGTGCCGTCGAAGAGACGATCCACGACTGTCTGCTGGTATACCGCTACTGGAACACGACCTATGGCGCCTTTTACGGCGATTTGATTGCCGACTACGCCTCTGTTCCCCCGCGCCTGCGCGGCTGGGCCGTTTGCATCGCTTCTCACTGGCACCTCGGCGCCCTCATGCTAGCTGACGCTCTCGAAGATATCGACGCTCGCAGCTGTGGCCTCGATGCTGGCCGCGCGCGCCGCATGGCCGTCGGCGGCTCCGGCACGGTTGCCGCCATCCGTCTCACCAGCGCTGTACAGCTGTCGGATCTGGCACGCGTAGCTGTGCCCACCTACAAAGAAGATGCTGCCCACCTCGAGAACGACGTCCATGTCGCTGTGCGTGAGGGCACTATTCTTACTGAGCCTTGGTCAGTCCTCTTGATCCGCGCCTTTAGCAAGGCCGCCGTGCTGCATCTGCGTGCCGTTGATGAAGCCCGTGTCGCAGCTTCTGGTGAATCCCACGCCAACAGCAACAGCAACAGCAACAACGCCTCGGCTGTCATGCGCAGGGCCTTGCGTCGCTGTGAAGACTGCATTCAAGCACTTTGGTTGCTAGGCAAGAAGTCTGACATGGCGCGCAGTGTGGCGATTGTGCTGTCACAGGCTTTGCGTGGATAAGATGAACAGATAATGTGTATACTGTATAGTTAGATTGGGGGGGCAGGGTGACTCTGTATATGATGATGGGAATACTGTATGAATACTGTATGGGCACTGTAGTGTATGACATAATACTGTGTGAAAACTGTGTGAGAACTGTATAGGTTTCTGGCCAATGAGAAGCTGCGATTTCCTAACCTTCAACTATTACTACACAAAAGTCGTGTGCCGCACACCCATGCTTCCTTTCCTGACAATGCGTCCAAAGCCACGCTACTTGGCCGCCCGCTTTCTCGACTCTTTCGTCCTCTTTTCTCTCAGGTGAAAGGCGATGCCGGTTCGCATCGTCACTTGGAATGGTGAGTCTGGGCTATGATTCTGCTCGTGACCAGTGGTGGCCAGGCTGACAGCCAAGTGAATGGCATTAGAAACCCGTTCAAGTATGCGCCATGGAACCAAGACCGCAGCTTGCAGGTGCGCCTTTTCAGTCTCCCTCCAATCTTGGGCATCTTGACCCCCTCGGCCTCCTCGGCCTCCTCGACCTCCTTGACCTCCTTGGCCTTCTTGACCTCATTTCCTAATGGACGAAGCAGGCCATGTTTGATATTCTCGAGGCCGATATTGTCTGCTTTCAGGAAGTCAAAACACCAAAGGCCAATCTGACGGACGACCTCGTCTGTATCGACGGCTGGGATTCTTTCTATAGCTTTCCCCATAGCCAAACTGGTGATTCTCTCTCTCTCTTTCTCTCACCGTCTCTCTCTGTCTCTCTCTCTGTCTCCTAACTCTCCCAGGCTACTCTGGCGTTGCTGTATACACCCGAGACAGCCAATGCTCTCCCCTCCGCGTCGAAGAAGGCATCACCGGCTCTCTGCGCCTCCCCGGGACAGGCCCCAGAAATCCAAAGACGTACCGCGACCTACCCCCAGAACAGCAGATTGGTGGCTACCCCTCAGCCGACCAGCTGCAGCCTATTTTCGACGACGAGGAACCTGCCCCCCCGAGCGAAACTGTCCTCTCTGACCTCTCTGCTGTCGACACGGAAGGCCGCTGTCTGCTGCTCGAATTTCCGCTCTTTGTGCTCATCAATGTCTACTGCCCGGCCCGCCGCAACGAGAGCCGCACCGGCTTCCGCAACGCCTTTTTTGTCGCCCTCGATGCCCGCATACGGAATCTCGCGGCTGCCGGAAAGCAGGTCATCCTCGTCGGCGACATGAATGTGATGCGCGGGCCGCTCGACACCGCCACTGTCTGGGGCCGCCAGGGGCAGAAGCTCGAGGCCGAGGCGCTCCTGTTTGACGAGGAGTACTGCGCCCTGCCAGCCGTGCGGACTTTCAATGGGTTGATTGGGGGGCAGAGGGGGGACGAAGAAGACGGGGACGAGGCAAGCCGCCGGTCTGGATGTGTTCTGCTGGATGCCTGCCGTGAGTTTCATCCCCGTCGACGTGGCATGTACACATGCTGGGACACGGTCAAGAACCACCGGCCGGCCAACTTTGGTTCGCGGATCGACTTTATCCTCTGCAGCCCGCGCATCATGACCGAGTTTGTCGTGGCTGCCGACATCCAGCCGCACCTGCTCGGGTCCGATCACTGCCCCGTCTACGTGGAGCTGCAGGACGCAGTCCAGGCAGACGGACTCGTCTACACCCGTGACCGGCTCAACCCGCCGGGCCGCTTTGTCGACGGGCAACGAGCCTGGCACATGGACAAGGAGACGGCGCTCGTGACGAAGCGACTGCCACAGTCGGCGCGCCGCATGCCCCAATTTGCCAGCCGACAGCACATTGCCCACATGTTTCGACGGACGACGGCAGCTGTAGAGATTGGCGCAGGAAAGGCAGAAAAGACAGAAAAGGCAGAGACTGCAGAGACTGCAGAGACTGCAGAGACTGCAGGACATGCAGGAAATGCAAGCAAGGCGAAAAAGGAGCCCGTCAGGTCCCGTCCGCTGTCCTCGTCTTCCACTCGCCCAGCTAAAAAGGTCAAGACAGGGGGGCAAATGTCCATCAACATGTTTCTGCAGAGAAACGGCAGCAAGACCAAGGAACAGGAGACGCCACCTGACTCCCCACTGCCACCTGATTCCTACAACCAGGAACAGGACAGCGAGAGCAGCGGTCGGCGGGACGATATCAAGGACGGCATCAAGGAACCACTGCCTGGCAGTCTCACGGCCCAGAATACGGCTCAGAATACGGCCCAGAATACGGCCAAGAACGAGACAATAGACGATCCGTCTGCTGCCATTTCACTCTCAGACCCCTCGGATGCCGGGGCATCCGACGCTTCTTCCTTCTGGGCCGAGGTCAATGACGCTGCCGTTACGGGTTGGTCACGTCTCGGCCTCGGCCAGCGCCAGGTGCCGCTCTGCGAGCATGGCGAGCCGTGTCGGCGGTTTATGACGCGCAAGCCGGGTGTCAATAACGGGCGTTCATTCTACATGTGCGCTCGTCCACCAGGACCACTGGGACGGCGAGAAAAAGGCACGGCCTGGCAGTGCACCACGTTTGTGTGGTGTCGAGACTGGCGGCCGGGCATCGGCAACGATAATGACCAAGTCTAGAAAATATACGCAAGCTTTTATGAGCATCTTCTGGTTGTCATTAGAAAGTCTGAAAATAGAGACGAGAGACGGGCCATGGAAGTAGAGACATTCAAACAGAACAGTATCAGAGAAGAGTAACGGGGCGGCTATAGAGTCGGCAAAAAAAGGCAGCAAGCTCACGCCGACATGGAATTGCAACTCTTACAGCTTCAGCGTCCCGTCATATCCTAAAATAAAAGAGAGAAACAAAAGAAGAGAGGGGGAAAAAGGAAAAAAAGGTAAAAAAAAAAAAGAGAAAAAGGCAAAGAAGAACAAAGACCCGTAAAGATACTGTGAGAGAGGCATGATGGAAATACCCTCATCCCTGTCGGACGCAAAGAAGAGGCAAAGAGAACGCTCAGGCACCTTCGCCGAGCAAGGCATCAACCACGTCTGCCTTGCATATCGGGCAGCTACGGCTACGCGTCGTCAACCAGGGCGTGCTGTGGTTGTTAGTGAGCAAGAAGACAAGACTGGACAAGGAGGAAGAGGAACTCACATGCAGGCTGCGTGGAACTCATGGCCACATGGAAGACGCATGACGAGGTCGCCATAGACATAGTCCTCGAGACAGACGACACATTCAAACTGCAAGAAGCGCGACGGCGGCGAGGGCTGCACGGGTCCGGGAATCAGGGAGCGCCGCGCGTCGCTGGGGATGCCCGTCGTCGTGCGGGACCGCGGCCGCTGCTCTCGCTGCAGCAGGGGCGTCGTCACGGTTGGGTTGATGGTCTCCATGGTCGGCGTCGTCGGCCGCGACGACATGGGCGACGCGACGCCCGAGCCCGCCGGCACCATGATGGGATTCGGCGGCGGGCTGCCGGGCGGGAAGTACACGTGAACCGGCAGCTGGTCGACGAGCTCCTTGGGCGCCCACCAGGCCCGCTGGCGCTGCTGCAGGCGCAGGAAGAGCAGGACAATGGTGATGGTCACCAGCGCCAGTAGAGGGCTCGCGACCAGCACGAGCACCGTGTCCATGAGGAGCAGATGGCCGCCCGTCGGCGTGATCGTCACAAAGAGTTGGCGGCTGCTCGTGCCGTCGCCACCGTCGCCGTCGTCTCCCGTGGCCTCGGTCCGGGCTGCCAGGACAGCGCCGGAGCGCAGCCCCGACAAGGTGGACGACTCTGTGGACGGCACGTACTCGTCCAGCACCCACTCGCGGGGCGTCTTGCTCTTGCGCCAAAAGAGCCAGGAGCGGCGGCTGCTGCTGGTGGCGTCGGCAGACGTGGATAGAGCGTCTGTCTTTTGAGCTGCTTCTGCATCTGCCTGGGCCGCCTGGGCCGCCTGGGCCTTTTCCGCATCGTCCTTGCTCTTGTTCTTCCCCTTGCCGGCGAGCGAAGTCTTGGCCAGGCTGTTGACTCCCATGACGTCATCGCCCTGCATGGCACTGGCAGCCATGGCCGTCAGGAGATGCGCGGTGACATGGGCGGCAAAGACAGAAGGGATCTCGACGGCGCTGGCATCACCGCTGGCGTACATTTGGATCAGAGGGCCGCCCTTGCGGTCGTCGCCGACAATGACGGCGACGGCGCCGCGCCGCTGTGCCCACATGACCTTGGCCAGAAAGCCACAGCCGCCCCGCCTAAGGAGCACGATCTTGCCGGCAATCTCGGCGCCCTCTTGGAGAGACTGGATGTTGCCATGGATGTTACCATGGCGAGAGGCTTCGCCGCCGCCGGCCACCGGAGCCAGGGCGAGGTGGTTCACGCCGCCGGTTGTGGCGCTGGCGCCGGTGGCTGTGCCGGCCGCCGTGGCTGTCAGCGTCTGGAGCACTTTTCGCAGAGGCGCGGCCGGGTCCGCATCGCTGTCGGAGGCATCGGCAGCCAGTGCCTTGGCTCGCGCGGCGGGCGGTGTCTTGCGATGCTGGCGGTAGTAGGAGCCGGTGGCAAAGTCTTCGAGGTAGTCATCGGTGCCATCGTCGAGGTTCTTGTCGGTGGGCAGGATGGGCATGCCGTCGGCAGCACGGCGGCCGTCCCAGCCGGGAACGTCGCTGCAGCCGAGCTCGCCCTGGGGCTCAATGTCGTCTTCGCCGAAACCAGCGCCGATCCAGAGAGCGGCGCTGAGGCCGTCCTGGGACAGCTCTGGACCAAAGGCGGCCGGCCGGGCAGGAAAGTAGGTGTTGTTGTCTTCCGTCAGGGAGATGGCCGCGTTGGGGGGAAAGAGCTGGAAGGCGGGCCCAAACTTGAGAGAGCGGGTGATCTGGTCAGACGGAGACCGGCCATAGCGCCGAGGTTCGGTGTAGAATGTCTGCCAGACGAAGACGACGACGAAGAGAATGGGCACGAGCACGCATACGATGCGCAAGTGGAGTGGCATCATCATGACGGTCGTGGCGAGGAAGCAGAGAGAAGGCACGAGTGGAAGGTCAGTGGTGGAAGAGAAAGAGGTAGGTCAGTGGTCGAGAGTCTGGAGTCGAATGGGGAGGAAAGAAGTTGAGCACGAAGAGCGGAGGGGAGGGGGGACCATTGAACTATCGGAGAAATGGCTGGCAGCAGTCAGTAACGGTTGGCCATGCGTGGATGGGAAGCGAGCTTATCAACAAATGGTGGGACAGGAGAGCACAAGAGAGCACAAAGAGAGCACGAAGGAGCACGAGGGAGCACGAGAGAGCACGGGAGAGCACAGGGTGAGACAGAATAGAGAGAATAGATGAAGGGAATAGGAGAGAGGGGTCTGCTGGTCTCTGATCGGAAGAAAAAAAAAGAGAAAATAAAACAGAATCGACGGATAGCATCAATATAAAAAGCTCGATCCGGCACGGCCATTGGCCAGAGTCTGCAGTCTGCATCTGAGAAAGGCGGTAAAGAAGAGGGCAAGTGTGAGAGAGTGAGTTTGTGTGACGTTGCAGTGATGAGAGTCTGTACTCCCGAGGCGTTTTGTGCGCTCTTTCGATAGGTCGGGTGGCAAAAGGCCAAGAGAGACGGGAGGCGGAGACGAGAATGACTCGGGGAGGACAAGGGAAGGACAAGAGCGACACAAAAGAGAACAGAGACCTACCTGGCTGCAGGCGATCGGAAGACAGAAGCAGAACGAAAACGGCAGTGTGACACGAGCAGGGGAAGAAAGAGGCCGAATAAAAAAGTCGAGAACGAGGGCGTTGAGGAGTCGGAAAGGATCAGGGAAACGAGGAGGGGCTGGGTTACACGGGAGAGCCGAGAGACAGCGAAACGGCCGCAGACGTGCGAGAGGGAGAGACAGGGTCGGGCAGACGGTGGGTGGTGAAGCGTGTCTCTGCCCAGCGTTGTCTCTTGGCCACCCAATGTCTCGATCGTGAAATGACGTAATCGGTGCCAACCGCAGCTGGCTCGAAAGCCGGGCGGATCGCGTGGATTTCTGGGTGGATAGAGAGGCGCGATGGAAAAGAAAACGGGCGGAGAGGGTCGGCAGAGGCAGAGTACGCAAGGCACAGAGAGGAGGGCGTGGTGGTGTCAGAGAGGAGGGCTGAGAAGAGAGAAACGTGGCTCGAGAATTGACGCGACGGGGAGCGGCAGGGAAGCAGAGAGGAGGAGTAGAGGAGACAAGAGAAGCCGACGGCGAGCAGAACGATGAGAGAGACACCGGACCAGGATGGCGCCGAATCAACCTTGTCGGCCGGCTGGCCGTGGTGAGATGCGCGTTTTGAATCGGCACTGTTTTTTTTTTCTTTTTTCTGGCCGTCGAGAAGAGATGCCTAAAAGAGGATCACGAGAAAGGAGAGGGGACAGCGACGGCTAGCAGTGGCTGCTGCGTCAGGCACGCAAGTCTGCCCGTTGCTCTCTAGCGCTCCCGCTACATACGAGTTACGAGTGAGTACGGAGTATGCGAGGGGTATCAGGTGATGACGCTAGATAACAGGCGATAGAGTCTGTGGCGCAAGCTGTCCACTGTGGCCGTGCTTTCGGCTGCGTCCGGCTGCATTGGGCGTCCAATCCCGGCACAACAATGATCCGCCCCGCTATGGTCTGATCCACGAAAGAAAGCACGAGTTGGTGCCAATTGAACTTGTCCGACTTTGATCACCACAACCCCAACCACAACCTCTTCCACCACACTCTCGTCGCCGCACCGCCGCCACACCACCGCCGCAATGCTTCGGACTGCCTTTACGCGCCGCGCCATGCCGGCCGCCCGCCGCTTCTACTCTGCACCCTCCGCCACCGTCAAGGGCGAGACCGCCTTCACTCGCGAGCGCCGTGCCGTTCACGAACACGCCGGCGGCTCAGCCAGTTGAGTCCCCCATTCTCTCTCTCTCTGTCTCTCTCTCTCTCCGTCTTGTCGTCTCTTCTCGCTGACCAGCAAAGGCCTCTGGCTCAAGATTTCCTAGTAAGCCCTGACCACAGACCGTCGTCTACCCACCTCGACGCTCCTGCCCATACTGACCAACAGCGGCGTCATTCCCGTCATCATTGCTGCCGGCGTCAATGCCTACAGCCAATGGAACGAGCACTGGGAGCACGTGAGCCACATGCCGCCCCTGGAGGAACGCACCGAGTACTCGTACCAGAACATCCGCTCCAAGAACTTCTCCTGGGGCGACGGCGACAAGACTCTCTTGTGAGTATCTGGCAGACCATGACTCGACCTGGCATGCTAACCACCCTTCTAGCTGGAACGACAGTGTCAACTACCACAACAAGAACAAGCTCGCCTAAAGATGTCCGCCGTCTGTTTTGCCGAGGCTGCCCGGGGAGCTGCGAGGGGGCTGCGGGGGAGCCGCCAGGACGAGAATTCGAGAGCTCATGTTATGTAGTTTGCGTATATAGCATCCGCCAGGCTCTGGACGCATACAAGAATTTCGTGTTGGCCCTCTTCTGGCCCTCTTCTTGGCCTTTTCTTCACCTTTTCTTGACGCCCTGTCGCCTCTTATGCTTTACTATATATCACGTGACATTCCTACTATGATGCTTTTCCTTTCACGTTCCGTAGGACAGGGCATGTATGCGCTCTAGGTCAACAAACCGGTCATGTTCTTCATCTGGACATGCTCAATCATGAGAAAGTAGGTAGCCTTGATATTATTTGAAACCGTAACACGACGCACAAAAAAAGGAGATGAAATCCAATGACATGAAAACAAAGGGAAACAAAACTAGAACACAAAATAGAGCACAAGCATGCAAGCAATCATTCAATCCAGCATCTTCATCCAGCCAATATGCCTCTGGTTCTTAAACTTGTCAAACGTGTATGAATCGGTTCATTAATCTGAGGCGAGACACGCATTAGGACCATGCACGCAATCCCTGCGGCTTTCAGGTGATCATGCCAGAGATGAGGACCAGATGAGGACGAGATGACTAGATGAGCTTGATATCTGAAAAATAAGAGGACAGCAAAAGAATCAGTCACTAAAAACACAAACATTGTATCCCCCATAGTTTGAGGTATCTGTCATGGAACAATTGGGTAGCTTGTTTGTTGAGAAAACGCATCAGTACAAGAGTGTATGAGACAGGAACATGAAAACAGGACGACGAGAGAGACGAAACTTACAGTTGCTAGAAACCCCCCTCGCACCACTTCTCATCAAAGATGAACACCTCATATTTCTTTTTTTTTTTCGTTTCTTTTTTTTCGTTTTTGTTTTTGTTTTTTTTTTTTTTTTTCGTCTTCTTTTTTTGCCTGTTTTCGTTTTTCTTTTTTTGCCCTCTCCCCCATGGGTGAGATCACTTCTATCCACTTTCCTTCTTCTCCCAGTCGTGTACACAGCATGTATAGCCTGCGTGTACAGTCTCATCTACCGAGGAGGATAATGATCCTCAAAACTGTGCTGCCGCTTCTATAGAGGGGGGAAAGGAATCAAACATTAGTTGTGTGCCACGTAACGATTCGACTATTGGATGTCATATTCATACCAGTGTTGCACGGTCTTGTTGCTGAGACAGGCTAGCAAAACCAACAGAGTCCAGGGTGTTCTGGCCTGCACTCTGGCCTGTACCCTGGCTGGCACCCTGGCCGGCACCCTGGCTGGCACCCTGACCGGATGCATATGTCGGCCGTAAGGAGTAAGAGGCTGAAGAAGATGCTTCGAGTGTGGATGCCGATGATGGCGTTGCTGGGAAAGGAAAGGCATAGGGGAACGGGGTCTGGGTTTGCTGGTACTGCATGGGAGACTGCTGGCTAGTGATGGTGCGCGACAGGGCCGGATGGGTCACCTGAGAACTCGACGCTTCGGGCGTTGAGGAAGACGCCGATGCCGACGCTGCCACCAGTGGAAATGCAGCTGGCACCATGCTGTGATTTCCGTGGGAGAGCGGAAGATTCAGGTTATCAGCCACCCCTTCCATCCTGACGGTCTGGGAAGAAGAGGACGGAGTCATGGTCACGGCCATGGTGGAGCCAGAGCATCCAGCACTATTGGCGGGTTCCTTGCCCTTCTTCGTCTCTTGGACGTCATCGTCATCGTCGTCGTCATCGTCAAGATTCACCACCTCCACATCTCGTTCCGCTTCCTTGCCCTTCCCTCTGCCTCTGTACCGGTCCCGCTTGAAACGGCCTGATGAATAGGGCACAATGTTGGAAGGTAGAATGGGAGGCAGAGCAGAGGTGGAACTCAACAGTGATGCAGAGCACGGTGGGAGTCGGGATGGAATCTGGTTTCGAACGCGGGCGCGGGCGCGGGCTCGGAGAGGGGTTGGTGTTGGGGTTCGGGGCGGGGCCGGAGCCAGAGGTCGAACCGACGCGGGAACTGGAGCCGGAGCTGGGGCTGGAGCCCGCGCCCGAGTCTGAGCTCGAGTCTGAGCTGTTCTCTGAGCCGGAGCCAGAGCTGGGCCCATGGCGTCTACTGGAGCTGCCACTGTCACTGCCGCTGCCACTGCCGCTGGGGCGAGAGCAGGAGCCGGAGCCGCAGCCGGAGCCGGAGCCGAAGCCAGAGCCGGAGCCGGGGCAGGGTCCAACGTCGGAGAAGCCATCATGGTAGAATCAGGGGACGTCATGAGAGTGGATTCAGAGGCTGCGAGATCGTCACTGCCCATGTCTGAAAATATGGTGGGAGAGACCACTTCGTTCATGGGAGAATGCGAAAAGGACGGCTCCTGAAGGAACACGGACTGCATCAACGAATCGACCTGAGACGGTCCCGGCTCCGTCCTGTGCGAAGCCGGGATCGAGTCTGTCATGGACGCTGGAAAGAAGAGCGAAGAGGTGTCAAACGAGCCCTGGATAAATTCAGACGCACCCAAGTTCATGGCGTCGACGTGGTCTGTCGAAGAGTGATAGACGTCGTTGGCCTCCTGCACGCTGCTGGGATCGTGGAACACACTCTGCGTGCTTTCCAGGTTCATGTCGGTTGGAGGGTACTGTTGCTGCTGCTCCTGGCTCTGCATTCGCTGCTGGAGCTGCTGCTGCATCTGCTGCTGCAGCTCCTGCTGCTGATTCTGCAGGAGCTGCAGCTGGTCCTGCTGGAATGCAGTCACCTCTCGATTTCCCACGTTGGTGTTGGGGTCGCGAATGCTGCTTTCCACGCTCGCCATGCTGCTCACACCTTCCATACTTGCCATGCCGTTGCTGTTGCTGTTGCTGTTGCCGTTGCTGTTGCTGTTGCTGTTGCAGTTGCTGTAGTAGGAAGACGGGAACAGATACGGCTGTGGGGGGCCCAGAGGCTCGGCCATGGCCGGCTGCATCTGCTGCATCTGCGGCATCTGCGGCATCTGCGGCATCTGCGGCATCTGCGGCATCGCCATAGCCATGGCCGGCGGCTGTGCAGCCAAATCCAGCTCCATGTTGGGCAGCATCAGCTGCTGGGCCTCCGGAGTCTTGTACAGCATTGCCTCGCTTGCCATGGACATGGCCAGTTCATCGTGGAGGGGATGGGTCAGAGGATAGGCCTGCGGGTAGTGTCCCGTGCCCGTGCCTGAATAGGTCGGATAGCCTGGATAGCCCGGATACATGCTGTTGGGGCTGGTCAGGTCTATGCCGGCGAGGCTAGGAATCGTAGGGGTAGACTCCCCGCTGTAGAAGGGCACGACGGTAGGCTGCAATCCCGTAAAGTTGACGTGTTGGTATGAATTGGTAGAGTAGCCAAGAGGGGGCATGTTGGTGTCTTGGCCGTTGGCATAAAATTGGCCATCGTTGCCCTGGTCGGCTGGTTCGCCCAGGTCTGTCAAGTTGTCTGTATGGGTCAGTGGCCAGTTCAAGTGAGCAGCATGGGGTGCACAGCTGCCTATGAGGGCAGGAAATATGGGGTTCCTCACGGTTGACAACGTAGATGGAGTAGGGCTTCTTGTTAGGCACGTCCATGGTCTGAATTCTAATGGCGCTGTCAGTTCAAAATCTAAGACGGCAAAGTGTGAAGACAAGAGTCAAAAAAGCGAAAAGATGTGGCAAGTGCCCTCTCACCTATTTGTTTTGGTTTTTTTTGGGGGGTTTTTTGGGGTTTTTTGAGTCTTTTGTTTGGTATCTTGGAAAAATGATTTCGCAAATATGCAAAAAGAGACTGGGCGAGAAATGAAGCAAAATCTCTAGACCGCAAGACTAGAGGGCCGACTCCAGAGAGCCAGAGTTGGGCTTTCAGGATGCCAACAGTGAAGAAAGCTCACAGAGACAATCTGCTGCAAAGAAGAACGATGCTTTCTCTTGTCATGTGCAGTAGTAGAGATGAAAAGAAAAAGGGAGGGAGGGGGAGATCAGGAGCAGAAAAAGTGCAGAATGGGAGAGAGTTTGGCGTGCCAAATTCTGAAGAAGCGAGAGAAGGAGAGGGAAGAGACGGCACGATTTATGTGGACAAGACAGGAGCGGCCGCGTTATTTATTAGGATCAAGAACACTATTCTCAAACATTTGAATCGATAGGTCAAGAAACCCCTAGAAAGAGACCAGGCAAGTAAGTTCTAGCTGGGAAGCTGCAGCTGTACGATTCGTTACAGCAGTCCTTTCCTACATCCCTCTGAATGTCCAGTATGAGAAACAGCGGAGACAACCAGGACAGCAATTTGCCCTGCAAACGGAAGCCTGCAGATAGCCAATGGAATCAATTGTGAGACGTCATAATATAAGCAAACAATATCGAGGGGGGAGGAATAGACAAAGAAGCAAAGAAACGATGGGAACGAAGGAGGCGGTCAGGCCAGAGCAGAGGGACAGTAAGGCGCGAACAAACAGACAACCCCCCAAAAATATGGAAAGAATGAAATAAGGATAAAAAAAGAATAAAAGGAATAAAGGAATAAAATAAAATGCTAATGAATAAAAAAAATAAGGGAAAAAAAAAAGAACGTCACGTCAGACCATTAGAGCGCCTGCAGAGTACAGAGTACAGATACGAGTAGAGATACGAGTACAGAGTACTATGCAGCCTGGTTGTACTCTTTATATGATATGGAGCACACAGGACTCGCATTGTGCTGGCTTCATCAGACATGAAAAGGACGCTGCATAACTCCGACTAGGGCTCTGTCTTTCGGACTCACGGAAATCTCAGGCTCAAAGAAGCTGGGAATGCCGTCACCAGACTTTGTAAAGGCAACAGCATTTGGTCTATCTGTACGCGGAAAAGAGGAGGCCGTACCAGCTCATGAAGGCTGCAGAGCGAGCATTCAAATGAGACGCATCATTGTGCGTGTCTCTTGGGCTTTCCGGTCTGCACCAGAGCACGCGGACTTGGAGGGGGGGGAAGGAGGCCATCCTACAGAGTATTTCGAGCGGAGCCAGCGGCAAAGCGCCTGTCCTCGCATTGGCTGGCAGAGGTTGGGCTACTGCGTACATAGTACTGCGTAATCACAGTATACTCTGTATACATGCGTACTTTTTAGTACAGAGTACAGAGTACTCGTGGTTATCTCCCGTATTCCGTTCGCCAAGCGAGGAGCAAACGGCTGAAGAAGAAATGAAACGGAGCTGGGCGTCTGGCCTCCACCGGTGAGAAATCCTCAAGAGCTAGCGGCAGCTTACATGAGAAAAAACAGGAAATGGGCAGTCTCTGAAGCGGTGCGAGGTGAGACGAAGCAGGGTAAACAGAGAGGGGAAAGTGAGGGGAACTGATAAACGAGAAATGAGAAGCAAACAACAGGCAGCCAGAGAAGAAGACGGCTAAAAATAAAAACGAAAAATAAAGAGCCAGGCGAAAACGCCACCGGAGTAAAGAGCCTCTTTTTGGGACGCGAGACCAGCAAACAGAGACGCCAAGGCTGCACGACTACATGGCGGAGTCTGACGGCATGGAGCGAAGGAAGAAGAATGAGGTGGCCAGAGGAGGGGAAAGTCAGCGGGACAGCAGGGACGGGGACTGGTGAAGACTTGTTGATCGGTACCCACCCGACTGCATGAAGCCCATGAAGCCTGGATCCTGTGAGTACGTATACAAGGGTCACGAAAATGAGGCGAACCAAGCCAGTTGTGAGCTTCCGACGCTCATCGGGACGAGCAGTCTTGGATACAAAGAAATACCAAGAAATACAAATGAGTACAAATGAGTACAAATGAGTACAAGAGTACAACTCAATACAAAAAGAGGACACAGCAGTCCAAGTGAAAAAGCTTGAGTACTCCGTACACTGGAAGCACTCCTGTTCATTGAGGACCATTTGGGTACTAGCGACATTTTGGTCAGCGTGCAAACGGCAGATGTGGCATGCGTGGGGTCAATGCAAGGCTGTTTGGGCTGGGCCGATGACGGAAGAGAGAGGGTGATGGAGAAAGATGAGTGGTGGCAACATGGACAGTTGACAAATGACAGAATTGTGAGAGGCCGCCAGATTGAGATGAGAAGCAGTGAGCAGAGTGGGAAAGAACCCCAAGACGACAGTGGTGCCTTCCCATTACGGAGTACGCAGCATGATAGAGTTCAAGAAAGAGGTTCCAGGATACAGAGTTCTCAGTGGGCAAGTGGGACCGCGGACCGTTCCTGCCTCTGGAAATCTACACGGTGTACAAAGTACGTATACTACTCGTACGCCGTAACAAGCACGTACGGAGCCTGTACGAGAGGGCAAGCAGGCGCTAATAGGCGCTACTCCGTTCGCAGAGCAGCGATCTGAGTCGGTGGGTCAGGCGCTACAGCCACCGGATGGCGCTATAGCTTGGGCTCTACTCACGAGCAGCTCGTATACTCTAAACTGTAAAGGCAGAACAAGCAGATAGCAAAGTAGGCAGCAAAACAAAGTCGACCAGAGCTTCTCGGGTCTGGCAGCGCTTGTGCATGTCGCCAAATTTACCGAGAATTGCAACCGTCTGGTGTCTCTCTTTGTCCCCTTCAGTCTACGAGAAATGAAGAAAATCCTGATTTCGATAGTCCTATAGTCTGATGGTTTGATAGTCCAATGGTCCTACGAGGCACCAAAGGGGCAACCACTTCGTCCACCACGGCACGAGAAAGGATTGCCGTCTCTGGTGGACAGCGAGATAACCAGTCCTCTCCATTTATCCATTAATATCCCATCACTTATTCCGAAACCTACTAGCTCAAAAGTCCTCCTGCTTGTCTGCTTGTCCCCCCCTGCTCGTCCGACGGCTTGTCCGACCAGACAGGGGTAAGAGGATCACATGGACAGGAATCGTGCTACCGGGACACCAGACACGGGACACAGGACGCAAACACGGACACAAAACACAGAAACAAGAGGCGAGAAGACGGTGGCACAGAGCGCCGCCGTGCTCAAGAAACTGGTCAGATGATGCGGTGCAGTTGAGCAGTACGTTCCGTCTCGCAGATTGGGCACGCCTGCGGATGCCAATACGGAGTACGCAGTATGAGTACGAGTACGAGCAGAGTCCAGAGGAGGCATCTCTCGCCTTCGTATGGATCACGTCGGGCGTGACGCGCTACGGAAACGAAAACTACTCCGAACTTGTGTACAATGTACTACTTCGTACTCGTATGTATACAACGGCAAGGGTATGTTCTACGAGAAGTGAGACAAGTATCCGATGATGATGAGAATGCAAAGACGGAGAATACTACGGAGCACGAATTCAGTGTGGTCGTGCTGCGTACGACTCCGTCGCGAAAAGTGAACAGAAAACGGGCGGGTCTCGACGAAAACTGTCGTCAAATCACGGCGTCCCAAAAGTACCTGTAAAGTACTCTTTTACAGGGGTCCCCACGAGGGACCGGGGATGCCATCCGAAAGGGGCGCTCATTCGCTGCTGGGACGAGCTCCTCCTGAGAACCAGCATAGTACGAGTAAGCTTGCTAGTGCTTGATTGTTGATCATACTCGGACGCAGTACAGGGTACAGAGTATGTACTCGTTTCTCGTACATAGTACTTTGTTCGTAGATGCAACCTCCGGAGTATATCTTGTGTACAGAGCACGTTTTCGTACTCTGTACATCGCTCTGAAAATGTCTTGCTTAGCCCAGAGTGGACCAGCTACGGAGTAGTATTTGAATTACGGGGCTCGTGCCCAAGCAGCAGACAAACACTATGAGTACGAGAATACTGTGTGCGAGTACTGAGTACGTAGTATACAAGAAAGTACAAGTACGAGTACTTTGTGTTTATCTTGTGAAAGAAACGCCCATGTCATACTCGTAAATTGTACGAATACGGAGTACTTCGGGTCCGAAGGGACAGTGTGATGAAATCCTCTTCCCATGCTCGCCCTAATTTCATTCTCTTTGATATACGGAGTCCTGCGAATGTTCTTTTATAAAGGCGCTTACTCTATTGGGACCACAGCCATCATCGCTGTCCTCACTCACTGACCCTCACTGACCCCCGTGTGTGTCCACCTTTCTCCATACCCCATCCAAACCGCCATGCCTTGGAGTCCAGCCTTCATTCTCCATAGCCCCTCTTCACATAAACACCCAGGCTCCCGGGATATGACAGGACAGCGCTGCCACCTACTACGAATACGTTATGGCACACATACGAGCACTCCGTATAAACTCGCACAGGTACGAGCACAGAGTACTGCGTGCTGCGTGCTGCATACGATCCGTACCATCGGCACTGGATGGACATAGAGTACTGCCAGATGAAGCATTAGTAATGAAGATCAACCTGCAATGTTTTTTTTTTCTTTTCTCTCTCTCTCTCTCTCTCTCTCTCCCTCCATCAGCTTCTCATCACCCTCCCATTTTCCCGCGGGCAGTAAGCCTTTCCCTCTCTTTTTCAAAACCAACGTCGCCGCTAACCACCCTTGTCCTGCATCCTTCGTACGAGTACACCGTACGTACTCGGACACAGTAGCACCAACAGGATGCTCAGTACGTACGTATGAGTACTCTGTACTCGTACTCGTAGTCCCAACAGACCCCTTGTCTTTGAGTACGTCTTACTTGTACTTTGATCCCTTGCTTCGTCCGAGTACGAGTACGGAGTACTTGTGCTTGCCCATCATACTGTGTATGAGTAAATCGATTCTGTGTATACGTACATATACGTACTGCGTACTTGTGCAACTTTGATCACACCCTTCTCCAAGCAAAGTCAACAGAAAAAAGATCTGACCCTGAGTCCCTTGGCTACGACTATGTACGAGTACTCCGTATTGCCACCTCGTCGTATTTCTTTCACGCAAGCACACCATCATTCTACTGTATACGTACCGGTATACACCTGTTTGATTTTCTGGCTTTATTTTATCTCGACCCCCTTTACATCCTCTATATGAACTATTCCTCATGCATCCTCTTTTCACCAACAAACGAACTTGCCCCGTCCGTAGCTGCTCATGTGAGCTTCCTCTCGCTTCTTTTCTCTTGTCTGGGTTATGATTGTCCGTTACACAGCATGAAAATCAGACCATGGAGGTCATGGCACACGACTCAGATGACGGCCAAGAGTGCAGAACAGGAGGGGGTGGTTGGGGAGGGAATACAAAGAAAAAAAAAGAAGAAAAGATGCAAAGTAGTCACATGTATCTCGTTACAGTAACACGTACAGAGAATCGTATGAAAAGGCATTGTCCTACCACAGCAAGCCACGTCAGTCCTTTTTTTCTTTCCTTTTTTTTCCTTTCTTTTTCTTGTTTTTTTTTTTTTTTGCCAAATTGGCCTGGTTCTTCTCAGCTTGCTTACTTCCGAAGGATTGCAATATGGACAATGCCAGCACGCCCACACACACACATCATTTGGAATTGCTTTTCTCTAGGCGGCATCCTCTTGTTCTTTTCTGCACACTCTCTCTCGTATAGGTGCCATTGATAGTAGTAGAGCCCACCTCTCCCCCTCGGGCCGATCCTCAACCCAGTACAACTTATACGGCCATAGCCATGAGAGTCTTTACTCCGTATACTTGTTCTCTTGGCTGACGGGTTTCAAGTGGTCGTAGGCAGCACCGCGTCCGAGTACTGCGTAGAGAGCTGCACAAAGCTTCCTGGTGGGCAGGCTGCCTCTCCAGATGGAGCCAGTCTTGCAATATGGTGGCTAGTAGAGTTCGTTTGCCAGGGGGGGGATCCTGGCACACTCCAAGGGTACATAGTACTCGCTCGCAGTACTCGTACTCTGTATAGCACTGGTTACAAATGCCCCGTAAGCAAGAAGCGCCAACATACGAATATGTTTTTCTCATCCTCTAGTTCCACTTGTCTGTTGGTTGTGCTTCCGTGGAAAACGTATCCCTTTTTTTATCCTATTTTATCATATGTAATTTCTTTTAGCGTTTTCTTTGATTTGTGCTGTTTGTACAGAGTCGTGTTTGCCATGCTGCTCTCTTGCTACTCGTATTCTTGTCCTAGAAATCCATCCGCTTACTCGGCATGACAAAAGGAGTCAGAAGGAAGTCGAAGGAGCTGCTGCATTAGTCTACATACTCTCATTTTTTCTCGTTGTTCATTTGAAATGCAGGTGATGTGACTGCAGGAAAAGTGATAAAAATAAAGAAAAGTGAGTAAAGGAAGAGGGCAAAAAAAAAAAGAAAGCACCGAGACAGTCATAAAAGAGGAGAGGTAAATTACACCTGTGCATGTTTCGTATGTGCATACCCGTCGGTGTGGAAGCCTTTCTCTCTCGTGATTTGTAGTGCACACGGGAACTATTTTTTTTGTCTGCCTGGAAGGAAGAAAGATTATGGGTGTCTGCATTAGAGAACATGCAAGCTGGTCATGGACAGACCAGAAGGGTGCTTTGTTCTTTTCTTTTTCCGTTCGGTGATTATGGAGATGAGCGAGTAGGTCGAGCTGTTCTCCAGAGTATATATTCCAGGCCCGGTTTTGGCAAAGCTCCTCTGTCCAAGATTCTTTCTTGCCACTCTTCATCCAGCTCTCTTTCATCACCCTCACCTCCTTCTGAACAATCAGTATCCACTCCAACCATTACTCTCTACACATCCGCAGACATGTGCATTTTTAAAATGGTCTGTCTCTACCCCTATCTCTCTCTTAACTCTCCAAGTGGGTGTGCTGTGCTTCATTTTGATTAACCACTCAACTATCTAGCGAGTTTATTCTTGCGATCATGATGTCGCCGTCTACCTCCACATGTGCGAGGACTTTTTCAAGCCGGGCAAGCGATGCGTCAACACCATTCATAAACTCAATTTGAAGGACATTATGTATTGTGATTTCATGTGCGTGCTGGTCCCTTCTACTCTCCAGTAATGTATATTTCATACAAACGTGGCCAGCCAATGCTAACTGTGACAGAGATGAGCCCTGCAGTAAGCAGCATGCCACATGCATCATGCCCCTCTTACCCTTTGGGGGTTTCTTTTTCTTTTTTTTCCACCTATCTCTGCCTTTGTATTCACTGCTGTTTCACTATTGTTTTTGGAACATGGACATCCGTATCTAACACTGCATCATAGGCAAGTGCAAACTTCCGCCGAGGGCATCCGTTGCGGAATCGCTGGAGGAGAGTTTCCCTAGGAACAAAAAGGCCAAAGTGTATCATGGGGAGGACGGATACAAGTTTTTCACATAGGTTATCCATGCAATGTGCCTACCTAGTTAGTATACTAGCATGTACTACAGACTTGTACGCCTTGCCGTATGGGCTCCTTTGGGAGTATGATTAGAACAGAGTACTGGAAATAAGAAATAATGAGAGAAAATTTTATCAAATATGTGACGATCAAAAAGGAAGAAAAGGGAAAAGTGCCGGCTAATCGGCGGTGTAATGTGCGCAGCTGAGTCAATGTATCGACATCCGTCTCCTTTCCGTTACGGCTTACCTCGATGTGTCCCAAAAATACCCATCCATGATAATGTGGCTTTCCTCGACTGCTGCCTCCCAAGCCATCCCGCCCAGCACCCTGGCCACCCTCACCAGCTTTCCTGTACGCGTACCGCCGCTCTCAATACATCAGGTACGCACTGTACTCGTATTCCTGCCGTCTGCCTGGACATGAACAAGATCAACAAAGTAAGCTAGTCCCGTCCTTCACACCGGTATGGACGCACAAACTATATTTCTCACCCGCATATATTCTGTCCATCTCTTCTCCTCATCCCACCCCCTCCTTTCACTCATCAACAAACGGACTCGGCCATGGTGGAGGAAGCACCAACATACCCTCTGTGGTGTTCTCTGTCTGTGCATCAGTGTAGCTGATTGGCTGTCTTTTTAGTCCATGTTGTATCTTACATGATGCTTTCCGTTTGCCAATATGTATGTTGTCTCGGGACGCCCATGTATTGAAAATTTCTCAGGGGCGTGTTTTTTGTTTCTTGTCTCTTGTCTGTTGTATCTTGTATATTTAATTTATTTTTTTCCTTTTTGGCCTCTTCAAAATCCTTTCTCCGTTCTCTTTCCGTTTCTTTTTTAGGATACATTGCCCGCCATGCATATGCTAGTCTCTGAATTCTCATTCAGAACAAGAAAAGCCGAGCTGGATGGATTCAAGCAATGCAGCCATCCGTGGATATGAGTCAAGAGACGTAATACAGGAGCACTCTAGCCCACACGCAATCCAATATCTCTTTCCCCGACGGGCAAGACAGTTGTACCCACCATCACCACCCTTTTCTCCTCTCCATACGAGTCTCTATGACCCTGTCCTCTTCCTACCGTTGTCAGCTCCCAAGGAATGTCCAAGATCACCCTTGGCCACTGCTGTAGCCATAGAGGTATCCACCTGTAGGAAGTCGAGCTTTGCTCCTCTTCATCCGTGTCCCAATATTCCAGTGTCTGCACACATGTACAGAGTATATATGTGTGTCTGTGTGTTGGTGTCTGTGCGTCTGTGTTTGCGTGAGAGAAAGGCTCGTTTACTGGTCTCAACCTGCAGCTTCCCGCTCATCAGGTCCACATTATGCTGCCATGCAGCTTCTTGTTTTTTACTTTTTTTTCATAGTTTTTCCACTTTTTCTTTTCTTTTTCCATTTTTATATATTTTATATTCACTATTTTATCGATTATTTCTCATTATTTATTAAGTCGGCGAGAAAGGAAAGAGGTGGCTGTCCTACGTCATGACCATTCATTTTGCAGAACGCTCCTTCCTCGCAAGGGGGGAGGGGTGGCAGTCTCCTTCTTTCCATATTGAGAGCCCAAGAATAGGAAGGAGATGCCGAGTGCTCTGCCCATCACTCTTGCTCCCCCATCTCTGCCGCCTTTTTTTTTCTTGCCTTGCTCCCCCCCCTCCCCCCTCCTCTTTCATCTTAAGGTATAAAAAGATCACCTTTTCCGTCTCTGTATGTTTGTTTTGTCTCTTCTCTTCGCCTACCCTTCTTCTCTACCCCCATCTCTCCCTCTTCATATCATCACTTTGACCATTTTCACATTTCCATCTCATTCTGATTGCTTCATTTTCATTTCACTTATACCTTTTTTTCATATTTATCACTTGGGCTTCATTGATCCATCTCCTGCCTAGTCTGTTGTCATTTTTCTTCATTTCTGTTGTTTCATAGTTACCTGAATCTGTCTCTTATTTCCCGCATTGTCTCATTCTACTTGCATTTATATTCTTCATACATTTCCTCCTCTCATAAAAAACAATCTGATAAAAAAAAAAGAACACTTTGAGTCAAGTCTCAAAAAAAGTCAGTCTGACATTTTCTTTCCCTCTCATCTCATCCCTGTTCCACAACTGACAGAGTCGTGACTACTACTAGCATGAACGGAAACGACGATCACCGGCCATCTAGCTCGCACTCGAGTGATAGTCTCATGTTTGGTCCGTTTAGTCCTTTCAATTCAGACGGAGAAGACACCAGTCCTACGGGTGAAGAGCAAGTCCGTCTCCACTGGCCCCTCGCCATTCAGAGACGGTCGTCAAACGCTCCTGCACCCACTGGTAGGTCTTCTCTGCTCTGATACTTCCTGTTTTTTTTTAGCCCATACTAACAGTTTCAGTGCATGATCCAGATGGTGTCTATGTCAGCGCACCCGGCCCTGTGACGGCTGTGGCTGAGAGAACGGAGGCCGTCGGGTCCTTTATCCGGCCACCTCTGCCGCCTTACAATGGTCGGTCTACCCATGAGCTGAGCCGCCAGCGCCAACTCCAGCAGCAGCAGCCGCCTTCTGATCTTTCTGGTGTCTCTGGCGTCTCTGGTGTCTCTGGTGTGGCTGATGGCTCTGATGGCTCTGATGTGGAGGTCGAGGCGGATCCTGCCTCGCCGTCTGCTGGCCCTTCCCGCTCGTACTCTCGGGACGCGGCTGGCAGCCAGAACACTCCATCGAGTCTGGCCACGAGACACCGGATCTTGCGTTCTCAGCGAGATTCGGCTCTCGGCCGGCCTCGTGCTCACTCCACTGTTGTCCAGAGATCCCGGTCGGTTGGTCCGACATCTGCCGGGGTCGATGACTTCTCGTCCAACGAAGACATGACGGGAAATGATATCCCCCAACATGAGGCTCTTGCTCTGAATGCCAGCCGTGTCATTCAGCACTCGGCAGCCTCGCTGCGGCGACGTCGTCTTCAGGCTGCCGGAAACAGCCGTCCTCCTCTGACGCTCTCTCAGTCTGCACTCGGCCGCAGCCTGGCTGGGGAACACGGCCACACAGAGACAGCAGCTGGCAATGCTCGTGAGGGCAGTGGTGATGAAAGTGATATTGTCATGGTGGACTCCGTCCGCTCGTCCTCCTACGAGTGGGAAGAGTCGCAGCCTCAGCCCCAGCCCCAGCCCCAGCCCCAGCCTGAACCCCAAATCCCCTCCTCCTTGACCGAGTCGATTGACTCGGACAGCTCCCGATTCCTGCCCACACATAGAGACGATGCTTCCGCCGAGCTAGCCCCATCTGAGGCGAATTCGACGGCCGTCCAGCTCAGTGGCTCTGCCCACATGGAGACTCTGAGCGAGGTCTCTGGTCAGGAAGCCGCGGGATCTGCTCGAGACCCCATGGATGAGACTACGGAGGCTGTACCTGTGCAGCAGCAGGATCATCAGGAGGGCGAGAGCAGCCGTGAGGGTCAGGGAGGCCAGGAGGGCCCAGGCGGCCAGGACAGCCTAAACCACTTTGAAGGCTTCCACAACCTCGATGGCAAGGAAGATGACAGTGACTTTATGTGCAACACGGGATCTGTCGCTCCAGCCAGTGACGATGCGTATGGGGTACTCTGCAGCCTGCTTCCGTGGATGAACGGTCGAGCTGCTAGGCAGAGGAAAATGGATGCTCTTGTTGCCGATCTCATCCGGCAGCAGGAAACCCTGCGGATTCCCACATCCATCGACCCTGTACTTGCGCAGATGCCATCATATGTCTGGAACTCGGCGGGACCGTGCATCCCCTCCATTAGTCAGATCATGAGACCCAACGCGGCCACCGCAGCCGCCATGGCGAGGGCTAGGCAGCTCGCCCTTGAGCAGTCTGAGCAGTCTGAGCAGTCACCGGCTGGCATCAATGAGCCTGAAGCTGGTGGTGGTGTCCAGGACTCACGTGAAGCGGCTGATGAGGCAGACACCAGTGCCGGTGCTGGCTCTGGCTCTGATCACGAGGCCATTGTGGACACGCCTGCTGTGGCGGTTCAAGCAGCTCCAGCTGAGGTGGAGGAAGCACAGGGAGCAGCAGAGGCAGATGAGGATCATGAGACGGGTGGCACCCCTCTGCCGCTGCCTCTTCGATCGATCGAGCCGTAGTCTCTTCGTCCAGACCATCCTGTCGAGCGACCCTCCTGTCGAGTCGGGAGGCGCGATCAGAATGGGCTACCAAAGCACCCTGTGCGCCTGTGGCTCGTCCCATCATGGCGATCGCATTCATCACCAGTGTGATGTCTGTGGATATGAAGCTCAACCATCATTTCTACTCTTTTTTTTTTTGGTTCTTTCCCCCTCTCTGCACCTCGTTTCTTGATATGATCTTGTCCTCGTTTTCTTGCAATCTGTTTGAAGCCGAGTCCTTTCTCCTTTTCCTTTCCGCTCATCCAGAAAAAAGGTTAAAATTGGAAATTTGATTCATTTTTTTTATTGCTTTCTCTTTTGTTATTTGCCCACAATGTCTGTGCCTACGGCCTCTTGTTTCCATCAGGCTTCGTATGCGTCTGGTTTCATTTTCAGCCTGAGATTGCCACATTTCCTCCACGAACTCGCACTCTTTCATGACGATGGGAAGATTTAAAATTGATGACCCTTTCCCAGTCTTTTTTTGTTTTTGTCATTTCTGTTGTTCCTTTCATTCTTTTATTTCTCCTGTCTCTGCCATCCATGTCTTTTTCTTTATACTTTGGAATTCTTGTTGGTGTCAAGAAAATGGAGATTAGAAAAGCAAAAAAAAACTCTAAAAATAAAAAAAAAACCCAAAACGCACCTGTTCCCCTTCCAGATTCGTGAATGTTTGCTAGAGACTCTCGGCTCTCTGATGCGTACGCTCCTGTCCCCTTCAGGTGACTTGGAGGCCGCCAAAGAGGTGTGTGTCAGATATGATAGAGAATAGGTACTGCAAAAATAAACGATGAGTAACAAAACAGGGGATAGAAAAAGAGGGCTGTGGATACTTCAGTACAATGGTGAGAGGGCCTGCGTTTCTCTGGCTAGGCGGCCTTTCTGGATGGACCAAGATGTGGACAGTGGCAATGAAGACACAACTACGGTAATGAATGAATGTTTTTGAAAGGGTGGAGAGATACTTATGGTTCATTTTTTTGGTTGCGGATGTCGCCTGTTATAATACATGATTGATGTGAAATAGATGAGAACGAAGTGAGACGCGTGTAGAAAAGCAAAATAGAGGTGGGAAGCCACCATCTCAAGTAAAAAAAACGAATAAAACAGGTGAACGATAAAAATAGAACGAAAAAGAAAAACAGCGGACTTGGGTCGCGAATAAAAACGACTGATTCGGTGCCTCTTGTGGATACGAGACTTTTGAGTCTCATCCAGTGGGCCGTAGAATGCGAAATGAATGCGAAATGAAAGGATGTGAAAACTGGGAAAGAAGTAACATGACGACAGAACATGAAATAAGGAGGGAGACAAGACTTTTAAAAGACTTGGTCGTGGAACCTCCGGTGTGGTAAAGCAGTATATCCTCTCCAGTGGCTCAAGCTGGTCTTTTTCCATCTCGCTTCTTCTACACCCGCTTCCATTGGTCTGGTGTACTAGAAATTGTAAATCCGTGTTGAGCAGAGAAGGCAGCTGTACTGTTGGTAGAAGGATGTCGAAAGACCAAATAAGAAAGATGGAGTAGTGGTTGGGATATGTGAACACTTTTGAGAAAAGAACAAATAATAATTAGCACAGGAAGAGATGGCTATCTTGGAGCTGATCGTGGAAAATATTTTCTCACCGGAGAATTCATGTAGGTTGTCATCAAAACCTATAGGATTCTACTTTATTTTCGCTGTAAATTGAAGAAGAGAGAAAAAATTGACCGCATGTTCTTCCCGCAGCAGACGAAGCATGCACTGCTAGAAAATGCAAAAATTAATACAGAAGATGAAAACAATATTGAAGTAAAAACATACCTCTTTATCTGAAACTTAAATTGAAAGAGGAGGGACAGGCGTCTCTTCTTCAACCATATCGTTAGGGTCTGGGGACATGTTGAATACAGGCGAGGTAGAAACGGAGCCGGTAGAAGATTCCGCATCTTGCTCAGAAGAGCTATTATTGCCATCCTCAGAATTGGCAGTGTTTCCACGCGACCGACGGCGAATCTCAGAAGACTTGCGAGGGTTATACTTGTAGTCGGGGTGGAGTTGCTCGACCTGACGCTTGATTTCAGTAGACATCGTGTGGTAGTGCATACGGATTTCATCCGTTTCATCGTTCCACTGGCGACCCAGAATGACAGCTATCGTGCATTAGAAATGGATATTTGCATAAACTATTTCTTTTGAAAATTGGGCTTACAGATCTCATTGTTGGTCAGTTGTGGGTTGGATTGCTTTACAGCCTTATGGTGATCCTTTCGGTACAGAATGTACGCGTTAGGGGGACGAGGAATTCTAGCAGGATTGGTCCGACCAGAGCGTCGGCCGCTGCTTGACATTCCCTGGACACTAGACTGGCCATTGGAAGGACCACCATTGGGATTTTGAGGGTAGCCGGGAGGGATCCAGATGTCCAATTGTCCAGCATGAATGACAAGGTTCTCCGGGCGGAAAGAACTCGCACGCCCGAGAAAGTATCGATCCGGATGCATGCCACTTCCATCAATGACATACTTCACCATTTTCTCCCCAACCATGCTATAAGAGTCAGAAATATTCTTAGGGATAAGAAATGGCAAAGGTTAGTATACCTAGCGAAATTGTGAGCTATGAAAAGCTTCCCACCCGCGTCGAGAATACGAAACGTAGGACCAGCAATGCCAACTACATCGTTGCCGGGGATCACCTGGATAGCAAGAGCAGACCAAAAATTTCCTAGTGCCTTAGGATCGAGTGAGGTGTTGACGGTGGTGCCGCAAATTTCGAAGGTATACATCGTGGTCATATTCTGAGAATCAGTATATCAAATAAAATGGTGAAGGTAGAACGTGAATTTTTGTTTTGGAAAATGGGCACTGGGTGGATTTTGACTATTTTTAAGGCGTGTTGTATGTTTCTGGTAAAATGTGTTGTTGGTCTAGGGAGAGAAGATGGGAAATGTAGAGGTATTTATGGTGTGTTGGGTCAAGACCACCACAAAAAATTAAACCCAAAAAGAACTTATTGACGGCGAATTTAATTTGACTCTGTTATTTGTTTTGAGCAAGATTCCTATTGATAGCCCAAACCTTTATTGAGGAAGGTACAAGATGAGATGATAGTATCCACTTTACAAACTGAGTCATGACAGAGCAGAGTATCAATAATACAGAAGTAAACAGATGTCTGAAGTATACATGTCGGATAATAAAATGGAAACAATATAAAAGTATTTGAGTATATTAATATGGGATAACAAATCGAATACAGAAAACCCCATTTGACGCCTTTGGTGAACTGGGCACTCAGATTCATCTCATGAGGTAACTGAGAAAGTCCCTAGTACTATAGTGATAAGGTGTACTAAGTTGGCTAACAAAACTAACTAACCAAACCTATATATACGATCTAAGGTAGCCCCAACAGAGAACCGCTTTCAGTTAAACAGGAGCAGAACAATATCAGAGTAAAATACCGCCACTTACGGAAGAACAGAATGATATCCGGGGTAATTACGACATACATACCCTCAGTCCCTCGTCACTTAATAGTAATGTATGAGGTAACCAACTAATTTGCTTTGGCAACCTGATAAAAAAGGTACACCGGGGATTTTGGCACCAGTGCATATAAGAAGGACGTCGATAACGCACTCGCATTTCTTGAAATACTCTATCAGATTTTTTTCAGATACACCCTGACCTTAACTTCATTTGGGGTGCTTGAATACAAGAAAATTAACAGCATCAAAAATTGTTTCCTCATCAAACGTTTCATCATGAATAACAACCACACCCATAACGGCCAGAGATCTATTCCTAAAAGTCCCGACATCGCAGCAGAACTTATTGCAGAGTATGATGAGTGTCCATCACCTTGGACACAACAAACGCTTAAGAATTGCTTCGCTCAATGGAAGAAGGAGATACCTAAGGCCTCCAATAAACGTTATCGTCAGAGGAAGAAGGAGACTGTTGATCCCAACACAACACGTACAATTAAAGATACTACACTCGCCCATATTTCTAAAGCAGATCATGAAGTGAGTAAGGATACCACTGACAAAAATCCGCTGTCAGCAGCCGCGGTATCTTATGCCAGGAAAACTCTTGAAAGAATCTGCAATGAGGGGAAAGACACAACCTCGTTTGGGACAGTCCAACAGACTGGGGTCACGAATTCTTTTGAGTGTAGCTCTTTACAGCTGAACGGGATAAATATTTTAGAAACGACACAACTGGTTGAGGCTAATTTGAGCCAGCCGTTGGCGTGTCATGAGCGGCCAGATATTATGGGAACGATCCTCCGAGGTGAGATCCAGAATGGTATGGAAAAGGCAGCGGACAACATTATGCAGCAGAATATGCATCAGATGCAGGCGTATCCGACGATCCCGAAAGGGCAGATAGGGCCGCTAGCATTTGTGGAAATCCAGCCAGGCGAATTCAACTTCGCTCATATAGAGCAGCAGCCGCTGCGGTTTCCTTGTGAGCTACTTCGTACACTCTCGGCCGAGCGGCTACATTCCCTCACTGGACAGACGGTCGAACAACTAGAGGCGACGATGGGACAGCATAAGCTGGTTCCGAGCTCGGATAAGATGTTATGTTTCTTCAGTCCTGACACGCAGCAGAGCCCCGACCTTTTCAACCAGTTCGCAGATATGAATCATGGCTCTACTGTTTCTTGGGCGGAAAGCAACGCAAATGTGCTCGACTGGCTCTTTCACTAAAAATATTCCAGAGTGACTACGACTCAATTCGGGATTGGGAAGGCCATTGGACAGGGAATGATGAAAAATTGGAGTCAAAGAGGGTGACAAAAAAAAATCAAAGAAATCCTAAAAAAAGGAGAAAAGGAAAAAATGTATCAAAAAAAAGAGGAGGACAAGGACTGCCAAGTCGCTAAGATGGACGGACAGGACTTGAAGCACTACAGATTGCTACGATATACGATGCCGTTCAGGTATCTGCACCATAGCTCAGATAAATCAATCGAGGGATGTGGTATTAAGCTTTTTTTGTTCCACTTGACTGCCGTGTTTCAAATTGGAATGTACGAGTATTACCCCGTAAAGATTGCCGGTAAAATGGATACTCTCTCATGGGTCCACTGCACGTAGGGCGTTTTTGGGACATACCATAGCGCATCATAGTGCATCATGGCGCTTATCATAGTAGCATATAGCAGGCAATTGGCAGAGGTGCGAGTGCCACCAACAGAGGCCTGCTGACTAATGAATACATCTTTCCCTTTCCGGAGATCTCCCTTGCCGCACGTTGGAAGACAGGTCCCCGATAGGTCCCCGACTCGTCGAGTCCGAGTACCGACTCGTAGCTGCCCGACTGGACCAGTACGACCAACATCTTATTTTTCTTTGTGCATCCCATTCAGATCTCTCTGGGCGACTTGTGGCTGTTTCGCCTCTCGCCAGCTCCCTTTCCTCAGTCCCCGCTTTAGTATTTGCCTCCTCCTAAGCTAAGAGGAAGCTAAACGACAATGCTAATTGCCCTGGTAACAGAGTGAGCTCTCAATGGAGAGAGCCCTCTAGTTCCTCTTAGCTCGTCGAGGTGGCGATAGTAAAAAGTGGAGTAGATACTGGTCACCAGGAGCGGTTACGCTGCTCGTACTGAGCAGATTTGGCCTTTCCATCTTTCCCGTTCTCCCCAGAGGAAGGCACATCCCAATGGCACTTCCGCTTGCAGCAAAAAAGTAATACGACTAATATACGTAATCATCGTTCGCCCCCAGGGATGACCAGTACTTGTGAAATCACGTGATAAATGGTCGTCTGAGAACCTCCCTCTGGCGCAGTGAATTACCTCTTCCGTTCCACTGCCGGTAGATAGATCATCACGTCACCTATTCGTTTTCAGCAGGACTCGCCGATCGTCTCGGTCCCGAGCAGAAAGGGAGACGGCGGATGGTTGGCTAATGGTTGGATTACGGTTGGATGACGGTTAGCTTGCAGCCCGCTTTCGTCATATCCGCTGGACACAGCAGCGACGACCATTGAGGCAAATTCATGTGAATTCACATGAATTGACATGGAAGCAGCCTCTCCCTCATCCCTGGGCCAAAGTACTTTTGCTCTCGTATGCTTAATGCGGACTTGATGCGGACTTTCAGCACGCTGGCTATGCTACGGATCCGGCCATCTGCTGCTGGAAACGAATCTTTTCAGCTCACAGATGACCGTCTTTGCCGTGCGTTGTTCTGTTGGACCCTAGTTTCTTCTCGACTATTCTCCATCCAGTAGAATTCTGCGCCATTGGCGTACTCACAGGGCTTACACGTGGGCACAGCCTTCACTGAAAACCTGGCTGGGATGCTGGAGCTCGCACGGTTCAGCAAATGGACGGGTCTAGAACTTCCGGGGCCATTGGCAGAAGCCCTGTTGTCCATTGGGAATGGATGAATAAGAAATATGTACAGCAGCATACAAGGTGAAAAAACAAACAAGGAAACCAATGAAAAACAGCTGTCCAAACAGCATCTCGGTATGTATATACAACAGGAGAGCAACAAGGATCATAGACATACTTTGTAAACAGCAAATCACCAGGAAAAGCACTCTGCAGTTCGAGACCTGCAGCAACCCCACAATTCTGGTTCTGTTTGATCCTGGAAGCGTGTGAATGCGGTTTCAACGTTCCGCGCAGGACGTCTTACTCCTCCTGGTACGAGATCTTGCGCATCTCGCCCAGCCGTCGTCGAGCAGAGGACAAGGCATTCTCCAGCTGCAAAATCTCAACCTGCTGCTCCATCTCCCGTACCTTGAACTCGTAGGCACCCAGCTTCGAGTAGTCCACGACATCGTCTTGCTGTGGTCGCAGCAGGGCTTGCACCTGCCGCACCAGCGCACGGCATGCGCCGCCAACGGATTTGCTGGCCACTTCGAGGGCCTCCTGAGTGCGGCTGGCGAGCCCGCCAACAGCACGCACACGGCTGGCGGCCACAAGCTGCGCCGTGCTGGCAGCAACGTCGTTGGATGCAACAATGAGCTGCTCGGGGCTGTGGCGGCCGCCTGTGAGTACGCCGTCGGCCGTCTCGATGAGCGTGTTGGTCGATGCGGCAACCGCCTTGGCCGCCGAGACGAGACCCTCGGTCCAGCGGTTGTTCTTCTTGTAAAAGGCCGTGCGCGACGAGGCACCTCGGCCAGCCTGGACAATGTCGTTCTGGGCGGCCGTGGCCGCGCGCACGAGCTCGGCCACGGCGGTCGTGACAGCCGCAGCCGCATCGAGAATGGCCTCGTGCACTTTTACCTCGTAGGCGGCAAAAGGGTCGCGCGGCTTGTTTCGCAGAGCGACAAGGCGCGCGGCTGCCGCCTTGACCGCGTCGGCAGCCTTGGCCAGCTCCTTCTCCACAATCTCGCCAGGATCGGCGCCCTTTCCGAGTGTGAAGCCGCGCGGCAGCACATCGACCAGCTTGTTGAAGGCCTGCAGAGCCAGCTGGACGTCATTGTTTCCGTTGATGACAACATCCGTCTTTTGCAGCGCATCCAGGCCGTCGAGGCGCCAGCTCTGGAGGTTGCGGAAGAAGCGGCCCGTGGCTGTGGCCGACTGGCGCGCGGCGTTCACCAGCTTGCTGTCGTCGTCCGTCTCGGCCGTCCGCCGCGCAATGCCCTTGACACTGGGCACGGCGTCGGCCACGGCGGCGGCCAGGTTGGAAATGGTCTTGGGCAGCTCCGCCAGGGCGGCCGGCGGCGTGTTGGGCCCGTCGGCGACGTAGTTGTTAAAGGCAGTCGCACACTCCATGGCGGCCGAGGCGGCCTTTTCAATCTGCGAGAGCAGGTAGGGCGGCGTCGCCGACGGATTGCCTGCATGCAGAGTGGAATCGAGCTCGTACAGAGAGTCGTCGACGCGGGACGCGGCCGCGTTCAGGACGGCGTCAATGAGGTCGTCGAGCTTGCCGACGACGAGCGCGTCAATTTCGTGGTCGGCGGACTGGCCCTCCTTGAGCACCTCGAGCTCCTCGAGCGCCTGGTCCATGCCGGCCTTGTAGACGGCCAGTTCGTCCTCCTTGTCGCGCAGGGCGCGCTCGAGGTCCGAGGAGCCGTTCTGCATCTGGCCGCGCGCTTCCTCGAGCGCGAGCGTCTTTTGGCGCAGGGCCTCCTCGAGGTCGGCCAGCTCGCGGTGGTACTTGGAGACCATGGTGGACAGCTCGTTGCCCTTTTGGCGCTCCAGATTGTCGGCGCGCTCCTGGGCGAGGCGCAACTCGCGCTGCAGCTTCTCCGTGTCGTCCTTGCTCGAGCCCTTGACACGGTCGCGGTCGTGCAGGGCGCGGTCCCGCTCGCGAATCATGTCGGCGAGCTCCAGGTTTTTCGTCTTGAGCTCACGCTCGAGCTTCTCGCGGCGGTCAATGGCCTCCTGTGCCGACGCGGCCTTGAGCTGCACCTGCTTGAACTTTTGCAGCAGATCGAGGTGCTCGTGGCGCAGCTGGGCATAGAGCTTGGCCAGGGCGTCGTACTTGCTGCGCCAGGTGTTGACCTGCTCTTGCAGGGCCTTGATCTGGTCGTCCTTGATGCCGTGCTGGCGCGAGGCGTGCTCCTGCTGCTGCTGCAGCTCGCCTTCGAGCGCCTTGACGCGGGCGTCGTACTGCTGGAGCAGGAGCTGGTCGCGGTCAAACTGGGCGCGGGCGTTGAGGTTCTCACGCTGCAGCTCGGCCAGCTGGCCCTGGGTTTGCCACTGGGCCTGCTGGGCGACCAGGGCCTCCTGCTCGCGGCGCTGCTGCTCGGCCAGAAGGCGCTGCTGCTCGTCAAACTCCTGCTGGGCACGCATGGCAGCCTGCTGCTGGGCCAGTGCCTGCTGGGCGGCCCGCTCTTCGAGGACGCGTTGCTGGTCGGCAAACTCTTGGTTCTGACGCTCCAGCTCGCTGGTCCAAAACTCATTGATGGCGTCTGGCTCGTCAGACTTGGGCGGGGGGGCCGGCGAGGGCGCGCGCTCGATTTCTTGCTTGGGGCGGGCCGGCAGGGCGGGGGCCTCTTCGGAGACGAGGCTGGGCGGATCGGGGGACAGCTTTGGGATGGAGATCAGGGAGGTCAGGTAGCGCAAGTTGGCACATTCGTAGTAGAACTTGACGAGGCGGTAGTGCTCGGCATTGTAGCGCTCGCGGAGGGGTTCGAGGGCGTCGTCGTCGCCGGTGGCTAGCTGTCAGAGGGGAGTCGGGACAGAGAAAAGACAAGAGAAAAGACAAAGAGGGGAATAAAAAACCACGTACTCTGATGCATAGCACGCAGCATGTTGGTGATAAACTTGTAGAGACTGTAGCTCTCCTGGACGAGGGGCACAAGGGCAGAGATGCGGCACTCATTGGTGGAATGCTGGAGGTGGGCAAATATGAGCTTCTGGAAGGCGTCGATCTTGTCCTGGAGCGTCATGAGGTCGCTAATGGTCTCGTAGCCCTCGTTGGGATCGTGGACGGACTTGAGGGAGATGAACTCTTCGTAGTCAAAAGAGCCATTGAAGGCGGGGTGCTGCTGGTGGAAGGCGAGCTTGGCCTGGAGGAAGCCGACGTACTCGCGGATGAGGGGGCCGTAGCCGTGCATGCCATCGGTGGCGCTGTGGGCGAGGGACTCGATCCAGCCGCGGTTGGGGAGGGCCTCGACGAGGGCAATGGGATGGCCTTCTTGGAGGACCTTGTGGACGGTGATGAGAGCCTTGAAAGTCTGGACCTCATCGGCAATGATGGGTTGCCTGGAATGTTAGGAGGCAAGTGGTAGAGGCAGAGAGAGAGGCAGAGAGAGTTAACATACACTTTCATGCCAGACCAGAAGGCGAGGGAGGACTTGTTGTCCCAGGTATAGACGATGCAGCTGCGGACATGTTTGCGCTTGGGGGCGGTCTCATCGGTATTGGTGGCCTTTTGGATGTTGATGGAGAGCTCGCGGTCGGATCTGACGGTCAGTTGAGCCGAGGCTGAGAGAAGGCAGGGGAGACTCACCTTGCATGAGCGAGAGCTGCCATCGTGGCAAACTGGCCCGCAGATGAGAATGGAGGATGAGGGCAGGGCAAAGGTCAGAAGGTAGAGGACGGAGGACGGGGGACGGGGGACGGTCGGCTTGGACGAGGTGGCTGCCTCGGAGCTTGGACGCGAATCTGTGACGACGATCAGTAACGAGTTGCTCAGTGCTCAGCCCCAACGGCCGGAACAACAATCTGCCGGCGCATGTTGAGCCACAGCTAGCGTGTTGGCGATTTAGCGCTCTGCGCTAATACTACTCGCAGGAATATTATATAGGCATTATGCAGACCGCGACCGCGTAAACAGAAGCATTAATAAGCCCCGCCTGCCACAACAACTTCCAGCGGCTTCAACATTCTCGAGCTTCGCGATACCATGGACGCGCCAAACAGGCTCCTCCGCGGTATGCTTCGGATCTTCTGCCGCCATGTTCGAGGTCCGCATCCACAGCATTGACTACTGCCTCGCGGCCCCGACGTCCTTTGACACGACAGCCTCGGTAGCTCCGATTCAGAGAGCCGGCCGACGAGGCCGATCCGACACGGATGGCAATCGACTGGGACTGCTGCCCATCATCCGCATATTCGGCAACACGGCTGACGGTGTCGCCTGCCTCCACGTCCACGGCGTCTTTCCCTACCTCTATGTGCCCTTCCACGCCCACTTCTCCTTTGACGACATTGACCGCGTGACGACTGCCCTGCGCCATGGAATCGACAACGCCCTCGGCCGGCCCACTGTGCTCGCTGTCACCCCCGTACGCGGCGTGCCCTTTTACGGCTTCCACGTCGGCCTGCGTCTCTTCCTCAAGATCTACCTCCTCGACCCCGCCACCATGCCGCGCGTCGCCGATCTCCTTCGCCAGGGCCGCCTCGCCGGCCTTCCCGCCATGATGCCACACGAGGCGCACATTCCCTTCCTGCTCCAGTTCATGACGGACTACAACCTCTATGGCTGCGACCTGCTTTGCGCCACCACCGCTTATCACCGCGCAGCCAGTCCCCCTGACTCTTTCGACCTCTCTGACCTCTCTGACCTCTCCGACCTTGCCGAATACACATCCGGCTGTCGCCAGTTCGACATCGCCGCCCACCACATCCGCAACCGCGACGCCGTGTTGGAGCGCCTGCAACACGACAGCTTTCCCGAAGTGCCCAATGCCCCCAACGAGCGTCTTGTCTCGAGCATGGCATCGCTGTGGCGAGAGGTTGCTGCCAAATACAACAAAAAGGGCCAGAGAACGAACGAGCAACGCCGTACCTGGAAGCAGATGGCTAGCACGCAGGACGCCTTTGCGCAGCTGGCCGCCTCTTCCTCCGACCCACGAAGAACTCCGTCTGCGTGGCCCCACGACGCCGCCTACCGCCGGCAGATTGCCGATATAATTACCGCCGAGAAAGACGGACGGCAGCAGCGGCGCCCCGATCCGCTCGAGGAGTGCCTGGCGACGACGCGGCAGTCCATTGAAGACTTCTATCCAGCCCAGGAACGGACCCGAAACCGCAAGCGCAAAAGAGAAGAGCACGGTGGCCAATATGGCCAAGCGTCCCGCGCATCCCACAAGTCTCTGGATCCCCAAGATGCTCTCGACTCCGTGGCGTCCGAAATAGCGCGAGGCTCTCAGAGGCAGCAGAAGCTCAAGTCCGAATCCAACACGGCCCATGGCCGCTTATCCTCCAGGCCTCTGTCGCAGACCTTTCCGGTTGTCAAGTCCTATCGACAGGAAAAAGGACCCAGCAGCTCGACAAAATCCAACAGCCAACCACATGTCGGACCCGAATCCGCAGACGATGCCGCCAGCGAAACAGGGAGCGCATACAGCAGCGATGACGATACAGGCGGCTCTTCGACCATTATCCCCTCAACGCCAGACTTTCAGCTGTCCACTCCTCGGCAACGACAAGACATTCAGCCCGGTACAGCCCGCGTCCCCTCGACGCCCGCCTTCACGCCATCGCCGGAGCCATCGCCGGAGCCATCGCCGGTCACAAGATGGCCGGTTGCCGATCATCCGTTGAAGAGCCAGATCTGGGGAGTGCCCACCGTCATGACCATGCAGTCTCTTCCGACTCGGAGAGCAGCTTCTGCCACCCCCAGCATTCCCGCGTCGGACCCCATCCCTCACAACACCTTTTTGTTCGCCACATTGCCACCCTCTGTTGATGACGTCCTAGCCACCCTTTCTCGACACGGCCCAGACGAGCTTCATCTGGAAGCGCACTTTAGCAATACTGTAGACATATGCAGGAGCAAGTACGACGAGACAGCCTCCAGACCACTGCAGCTAGTGCCCCTGTCCGTCTCTGCCTTTTGCCCCGAGGATGAGCACCTCTTGGAAGAGCTGTCATCCGCGGTACCAAGCCTACCGTGCAGCATGGGCGTCAGCAGTCTGTCTTTTGAACTGTCGCAGCTTCCACCATCCTACGGGGATGTGGAGATGTGGTTGGCTGATGAAGCTGCCGCGGTCGCTGACAAGGACACAGCCAGCCTCGCTCAGATGGACGCTCTGCGCCGGCGTGCCCATGTCGCTCGCCTCCCCAAGCAGGAGCGAGCAGTCTCTGTTGGCCTGGAGCTCACGGAGCCCTCACAGAGTTCTGGTCAAACATCAACGCCAAGACTCTCGGCCGAGATGACTGTCTTGGCGCTCGAAATGCACGCCAACTCGCGCGGCAGTTATCTTCCCAATCCCGAGCAGGATGCCGTGCAGGGTGTCTTTTGGCGAATGACCGGCCACAGGACAAGGAGCGGTATGATTTCTGTGCATCCAGCTTTGCGCGACGAGTGTTCTATCCAAGTCGTTCCTGACGAGCATGCCTTGATACACTTTCTTGTCAGCCTGGTCCGTCGCCTCAACCCCGACATTTTGGCAGGCTACGAAACCACCGCGTCTTCCTGGGGATATGTGGCCGAGCGCGCCGCGCTCTACGGTATTGACTTGTGGGCTGCCCTCGGCCGTGTAGAGCAGCCGCGTGAAATTCCGTACCATGAACGGGGCACCCAGCTCGTGGTTGGCCGTCATATTCTGGCCATTGGTGAGGCCATGCATTCTGCCGTCAACCTGCGACAGTATACCCTGGAGAATGTGGCCTGGCACGTCTTGGGCCGACGGATGCCCTTGTACACACCAGCTGTTCTGACCGGGTGGATGGCGGGTGGCGGGGCACGTGGGCGGGGCCTAGCAATGCGCCATTACTCCCAGCGAGTGGCTGCAGGCCTGGCTCTGCTCGCGGCTACAGACGTGGTAGCCCAGACGAGCGAGCAGGCCCGTGTTCTAGGGGTCGATTTTGCGTCGGTCCGCCATCGAGGTTCCCAGTTCATGGTCGAGTCCGTCATGATGCGCGTAGCGAAGCCTGAGAACTACGTGATGCCGTCTCCGAGTCGCGAGCAGGTAGGAGGCCAAAAAGCTGCTGAAGTGACACCGCTTGTGATGGAGCCACGCAGTGGTCTGTATGCGGGCCCGGTTGTCGTCCTGGACTTTACGAGTCTGTACCCGAGTCTGATGATTGCGTACAACTTGTGTTACTCGACCTTTGTCGGCAAGTTGGATCCACTGTATGAAGAGAGAGGCTGCCACCATGGAGAAGGATATCTTTCGGATCCGCATGGCAGCGGAGTCATGGGCAGTGGCAGTGGCAGCGGCGGTAGCAGCATAGAGAGAGATGAAAAGATCTGTGCCAAGGAACCAGGGCTAGGAGCTAGGGCGGAGGCTGCGGCCGGGGGAGCTGCAGAATCAGCGAAGAGCAGTCTTTTTCAAAGCCTCTCAAAAATGGGATTCACCACCTACCATCGTCCGACTGGGTTGCTGGACCGGCTATCCCGTCTGGGCCTCGTCGTATCGCCGACAGGTATGATGTATGTGAGAGCCCAGACGCGCCAGTCACTGCTCGCCAAGATGCTGTCAGAGATTCTCAGCACCCGCGTCATGGTAAAGGCTGCCATGGCCAAGGCGGCCACTGACGAGGAGCGCCGCCGTCTTCACAACCGACAGCTGGCCCTGAAGCTGCTGGCCAACGTCACGTATGGCTATACGTCTGCGTCCTTCTCGGGTCGGATGCCGTGTGTGGAGGTGGCTGACAGTATCGTCCAGACCGGCCGTGAGACACTGCAGCGGGCCATGGCCCTCATCCACGCCGACAAACGCTGGCAAGCCGAGGTTGTCTATGGTGACACGGACAGCCTTTTTGTGCATCTGCCGGGCCGCACGCGGGAGCAGGCGTTTTCCATTGCCAAGGAGATGGCCGCTGCCGTGACGGCCAGCAATCCACAGCCCGTAAGGCTCAAGGTTGAAAAGGTGTACCAGCCGTGTGTGCTGCTGTCGAAGAAGCGCTATGTCGGGTTCCAATACGAGAGTGCGGGCCAGGAGGAGGCCGTGTTCGAGGCCAAGGGCATTGAGACCGTGCGCCGCGATGGCTCCCCGGCGGCGTCCAAGATGCTGGAGCAGAGCTTACGGCTGCTCTTTGCGTGCCGTGACCTCAGCCGCGTGAAGGAGTATGTGCAGGAGAGTATCTGTCACGTGATTCAAGGACGGGTGTCTCTGGCGGACCTGTGTTTTGCGAGGAACGTGCGCGAAGGACTGGAGAGTTACCGAGCCCTGCCTCCTGGTGCGATGCTTGCGGCACGCCGAGCTGCCCGGGACCCACGAGCAGGTCTTCTGCCGGGCGAGCGTGTGCCGTTTGTTGTGGTGGCAGGGGCGCCTGGTGCGTCTCTGAAGGAGCGCTGCGTGCCGCCAGAGGAGATGGTGAGCAACCGACATTTGCGGATTGATGTTGAGTATTATGTCCAGCACAGCCTCCTGCCACCACTGGACCGCATTCTTCGTCTTGTTGGCGTAGATGTGACACAATGGTATGGCGAGATGCGACGTCATGGGGGAGTGGAGGGTGAGAGGGTTCTCAAAAATCAAAAGCAAGAAAATCAACAAGAGGGGCTGGAAAGTCGGGCAACAAACGAAACAAACGAGGCAAACGAGGCAAACGAAAGAAAAGAGGCAAGAGAGGCAAGTGAAATACAGAATGCGCAGCCACTGGCGACTCGCCAGCAAAAGACTCTGGACGTGTGGCTGCGAAACGTCCAGTGTGCCAGCTGTCACCGGCCGGTCAGACGACGGTTTGGCGGCCGGCCAGATCAGTCTGAGCCAGTCTTGTGTCGTTCTTGCGGAAATCGCCCCGGCACGTTGGAAAACTTGCAGTGCCGCATGCGCGATGCAGAGACGGCCTACTGTAAAGTCCTAGATGGGTGCCGGGGCTGTGCGGGACTTGGCCCACGAGAGCCAGTGCAATGCATGAACCTGACGTGTCCCGTCTTTTTTGTGAGGTTGGAAAGGAAGGCAAGAGCAGAAGCAGAGCAGGCCAATTCAGGTCTGATAGCCAGACTGGCCAGGCGGCAGATGCGAGATTTGGAATGGTAGCTTGTATAGTAGTTCAAGCAGCGGCGTTTGGAAGCAATTGGGAGAGGTCGGGGTATTGTACCGTGGGACGACAAGGAAGATGAAGTGAATGTCATTAGATGATTTTGTATTAGTATCGTGTCTTTTATAGTAGCCAATAGACTAGATGCTCGAATTAGAAGGAGCTTTGTACGATCCTTTGTCAGCTCAGAGAGAAGGTACGACTCACCTGCTCCTTAATACAGAAGGTGCCATGACGTACATACAGTGCGATACACCGTACTTCCACTCCACACTGTGCCAGCCTTATTTAGCCCCGACGACACCGAAGCCAAGCAAGCCGTTGTTGTACTCCTTCACCCTCGTCTCGCTCTCTCGCCACCTCGCTCTCTCGCCCCTCTCCGCTGACACAATGAAACGCCACCAGCCATTGTCGTGCTGGACCTGCCGGCTGCGCAAGAAGCGCTGCGACCGCAAGCGGCCAGTCTGTGGAGCCTGCTCCGCGCTCAACATTGCCTGCTCGGCCTCGCCGGTTCGGCCTTCCTGGATGGACGGCGGACGACGACAGGCTGCCATGGCCCTGGAAGTGCGTGCACAGATCCAGCAGACGCTGCGGGATCGGCGGGACCGTCGGCGGGGAGACAGAGAGGACAGAGAGGACGAGACTGCCTCTGCCATGTCAGCCTCGACTTTGACGCTTTCCACTCTCCCCTCTCTGGCCTCTCTGGCCTCACTCGCCTCGCTCGCTCTGGACCCCTCACCTGTCGCCACCTCTCCTCGTCCTCCTCCTTCCGCGAGCGTCCCCCTGCTCCAGCAGACCGATCCCTCGACCTCTTCCTCCTCGCCCTCTTCCTCCTCCACGCCGTCTTTCCTCTCCTCCTCCCCGTCCACCCTCGACATCCAGGCCAACTTCTTCGACACGCTCTACCTCGACAATGTCTTTCCCTTTCTGTTTCCCTGCTACCATCCGCCTCTCATCCAGGGCGGCCGCGGCTGGCTCCTTGCCTCCCTTCGCCTCAACCACGCCATCCGCCACGCTTCCACAAGCATCGCTGCCTACTTCTTCACCCTCTTCCACCGCTCGGCCTACCCGGGACTCGCAGACATGAACACCTGCTCCCACATCATCTGGGATGTCTTGGTCAGCCACATTGACGAGGCCGTGCGAGCTGTCCAGGGCGAGGTCGCTCTGCTGGCCACTCGGCCAACCACTCTGCCACCCCAATCGCGTCCTCGCACCCTGGCCAGCATTTGTCAGCTGCTCGTCTTCGAGGCCGTCCTGGCCCGCCCCGATTCGAGCTGGGAAATTCACCTTTCCGCTGCCACTGCCCTCCTCCGAGAGATCATTGACGCCGATGGCCCTGGCTCCGGCCTGGCCCCAATCCTCTCCCGCTTGGAACCCAACACGTCCATGTCTTCACTGCCGCCTCAGTACCGCATCTGGAACTACGATCAGGGCGCCTTCCGCTTCTTCACCGCCGTCCTGCTGCAGGCCGATATCCTCGCCTGCATCTCCCTTCACCGCCCACCCCAGCTGCTCCCCTATCACGCGCAGCTGATGGTAACCGACCCCTGGTGTGGGGGCATTGGTGCTGGTCGAGACTCTCAAATACACGATAAACCTGGCGGCAGCGACGGCTGGCGCCTGCAGATGGAGACCTTTGTAGGCTGCGCCGGCTGGACGCTCGCCTGCATCTCAGACACTGCCGCCCTTGACGCATGGAAGAGGAGGGAACAAGAACGGTCTTCTGGCATGTCGGCAGCACTGGTGCCGGATGCTTGCGTTGCTCAACCGACGACGTCCGCATACGGGCACGAACGCAAGAGCAACTCCAGCAGCGGCACAGACAGGGGCCACGACGACCAGAGCGATGAAGGAAAGGGGGCAGAGGGAGCAGAGGGAGCAGAGGGAGACCGAGAGTACATGGAGAGACAAGGAGTGGCTATTGCCCAGCGGCTGCGAAAAGGCTTGGACCATCTCGACCTGCTCGATATGCTCGCGCAGGAGGATCCGGGTCTGCGCCATAGACAGCATGATCTGCGGGCGTACTACGACCACCACCACGATCCATCAGGCTTACGTCGGGACAGGACCGTGGCCACACGCGTCTGGACTCACGCCGCCGATATCTACCTCGCCACAGTGACGGGAGGCTGGCGGCCCGATGCACCCGCCATCCGCCACGATGTAGCGGCCATCCTGCACCTGCTGGCCGGCGACGACAGTAGTAGTGGTGGAGTCAAGGCGGCTGCCGACCAGGGTGCTGCGGTTTCGCCCAGTCTCCTGCGAAGCCTGGCCTGGCCTCTCTGTGTGGCTGGATGTCTGGCATCACGTGAGCAGGAACCAGCCTTCCGCTCTATGCTGGATGGCATGGGCGGCCTCCTGCAGTTTGGTGGCCTCTGCTCCGTGCAGCGCATCTGGGAGGGAGTGTGGCAGCGCAGAGACCAGCTGGACAGTGACTGGAGTGTCGCGTCATGTCTGAATATGCTGGAGCCCAGCGTCTTACTGGTCTGAGCTTTTGCCACGCTCCATGTTTCTATGTTGCCAACGTGCCTAGCCATATACAGTAATCATGTGTGGATTTATATCTCGACTGTCTTCCCTTCCTATGCATTGTGTTGTTCCGCAACTCTTATTTACCCTCCCACAAGGCCAAGATCTCGGCAGCCTTGGTCGTCTCAACGTCAGGAAACTCTGCGTTGAGTGTCTCGTCCACGCGCATGTCAAAACGGCCGGCAATGACCATGCGGCCGAACAACGCCATGAAGCCCATGACGGCCGGCTTGGGCATGAACTGATAGAGCTGCACATATCCTGGGATCTCTGTGACCTCGTGCTTGGCCAATTTCTCGGGCGGATCATACACGACTGAAAACTTGGATCCTAGACAACGTCAGTACGAAGAACAGTGAAGAACAGTGAGGCAGTGAGGCAGCGAGGCAGTGAAACGAACCCCTCGATTTTTCGGCAAGTGCTAGGAGCTCGTTGAGAGTCAGTCTGTCGCCGTAGGCATACGTCTGGGGTGACCAGCTGGGCTTGTCCAGCAACTTGGCCACAAACTTGGGCACATCAAAGGAGTAGATGAACGATGCCATGTCGTTGCCCGTGCCTGGGATGGCAGCAGCCTTGCTGCTCACGTCGACAGCAAACGTCCCAGGAGGCAAATAGGTCTTGACCACGCCAGGAGGGCCGTAGTAGTCGAGAAAGTATCCTGTATAGAAGCCCGTCCATTGAAGGGATGTCTTTGCCAGAGCTTCCATGGCGGCATGGCGGAGGGGGTAGAGGAATGACCTGTCCAGGGTTAGTCCTTTTCACATTTCCTGATCTGTCTTGTCTCCGGCAGCCAGTTTTTGCTCACTCTTCCGTGTGGGCGAGGCCCCACTCGCTGGCTACGAAGCGGGTGACGGTAGATGACTTTGCTGCTGCTTCAATCAGGTTCAGCTGCGCTTGTGACGCGCTCTCATCCATGACGCTGATGGTACAGATCACGGTCGTCACATTGTTGTCTTTCAGGATTTTTGTGAGGCTCGCAGTGTCGGAATAGTCAACAGCGAAAAAAGAGGTGCCCTCGGCTGCCTCATCAGATGCCTATACGGGTTGTCGGGTACCGTGTTAGAATGATACTATGATGGAAACACAAGACCTAGGAAAGTACTGCTTAATACCTTTCGACCAAGAACGATGATCTTATTGTTCGTATTCTCGGCAAGAAACTCGACAATGGCACGGCCAATATGTCCAGAGCCTCCGGGGACCGCAATCACAGCCATGGCAGGTGATAATGGATTGAATGTGAATGGGATAATACGGTTCTGATGAAGAAGTAAATGGATGATTAAATATCAAGAGCGGTTTGAATCTACATGCTATTCTCGAGGACCTATGCAGAGGGAAGGCTCGAAATATATACTACGGTTCGGACACTTTACTTGCATGCTTTCTAATAGACGTGGGAGCCCGGAACAACGTTTGCAAGGCATTGGTAATAAGACAATGGACTGTCGGTCCATCTCAAAGAATGACCGCGCGCTGCCTCAAACAGGCATAAAATAGTGGGCAGATGATTAACGATTTGTGTTTAGTAATATTAATATTAAATCCGCAATAAAATGGCATTACATAATTTAAATATGCTATGTACAGTGTACGGTATCAAGACAGTATATTTAGTACATGTGCACAGTACATGAACCTGGAAATCGCCAGACTCCGACATTGGGCGATTAGCTAGCTTACTATTTCCTTGGCCAGCAACAATGGGACACCATTTGCTCGTTTCCTCTTGGGCTCTTCTGCACTTGCACTGCCCACCCTCTCCCGCATTGTTTACGACTACAACCCGAATGTTTTCTGATCTGGCTGACCGCCAACATGGTCGAGCCCGACGGTTACAATGCAGCTGTTGAAGGTTTTCGTGAAGACGAGTTTCCGATGCTCAAGGGTAAGCAGAAGCTCTTTTTACCAGCAGCGAGGACATTTCTCTCATTCTTCTTCTTCTCTGCAGATGCAGTCTACCTCGACCATGCCGGCACCACCCTCTACAGCCGCTCTCTCGTTGAGCGCGTTGCCGCCAGCATGATGACGACGCTGCTCGGTAATCCGCATAGCGCCAGCTCGTCTCCCTCGTCTCAAACTGCTTCCCTGCTCATCGAAGACGTCCGACTGCGTGCCCTGCAGTTTCTGGGTGCGGACCCTGCCGTCTTCGACCTCGTCTTTGTCGCCAACGCCACGGCCGGCGTCAAGCTTGTAGCCGAAGCCTTCCGCGGCTCTTCTGGCGATACACTGTCGTCTGGGGGCATTTCTGAGGGCTTTTCGTACCTCTATCATCAGGCCTGCCACACGAGCCTGGTAGGTGTGCGGGAGGAGGCTGTCAGCAGCGTCTGCTGCACGACCGCCGACATCGAGGCCTGCACCGCGCAGCCGAGGGACTCTGAGGACATGATCTCATCATTACTAAGCAGACATGGCTTAGTCAGCAAAGCCACGGACGTGCTCTTTGCCTACCCGGCCCAGTCCAACATGGATGGAAGTCGGTACCCGCCGTCGTGGGCGTCTCGTGTGCGCGAGGCGCGGGCTGCCTCGGCCCGCCAGACTGTATACACACTCGTCGACGCAGCTGCCATGGCATCGACAGCGCCGCTCGACGGCTTTCTGGCGGATGCTGCAAGAGCTCCGGATTTTGTCGTCGTCAGCTTCTACAAGATTTTTGGCTGGCCAGACTTGGGGGCGCTGCTTGTGCGGCGGCCTGCCGAGTCCGTCTTTGCCAGACGGCGGTACTTTGGCGGCGGTACTGTCAGTGTAGTGGCAGCGTGTTCTGGCAGCAGGGACGGCGGCGGAGAGCAATGGCACGTGACGAAGCAGGAGAGCCCACTGCACGAGCGTCTCGAGGATGGCACACTGCCGGTGCACAGCATTCTGGCTCTGGGGGCTGCGCTGGACACGCACAAGAGGCTGTTTGGGTCCATGGCACGCATAGCGGCGCACACCTCGTATCTGGCGCGTCGGCTGCGTCGTGGGCTGGCCCTTTTGCGTCACGGAAACGGCCAGTCGGTGTGTGTTCTCTATGGCTCTGCACCTCTGGAGCACGGGCTTGGCTCTGGCACTGTTGCCTTTAATCTGCGCAATGCTGGCGGTGCCTGGGTTAGCCTGGCCGAGTTTGACAAGCTGGCGGCCCTCTGTCGGTTCCATGTGCGCACCGGTAGTGTGTGCAATCCGGGCGGCGTGGCAGCAGCTCTGGGCCTCGCTCCCTGGGAGCTCCGCCAAAACTTCTCGGCTGGCCTGCGGTGCGGTGCGGACACGAATGCGGTGGACTCGGACATTGTGGCCGGCAAGCCGACGGGAGTCATTCGGGCCAGCCTCGGGGCGATGAGCACCACGGGCGACGTGGACAGGTTCCTGGACTTTGTATCCGAGTATTACGTGGATGCAGCAGAGACGGAAGAGCTACAGAGTCTGCCACCGTTGCCACCGTTGCCACCACCATCGCCCCTGTTTGTGGCCGCCCTGCACATCTATCCCATCAAGAGCTGTGGCGCGATGGCGGTGCCTCCCCACACCTCATGGGAAGTGCGGGCGGAGGGCCTGGCCTGGGATCGGGAGTGGTGCTTAGTGCACCGAGGCAGCGGGCGCGCGCTGAGCCAGAAGCAACATCCACAGATGGTCATGCTGCGGCCGCATCTGGACTTCGGCCGCGGCGTGCTGCAGGTGGAGTGGGCAGGGGGAGACGAGAAAGAGCGGAGGCAGATCTGCGTGCCCCTGTCGAGCAATCCGTCCATGTTTGCTCCGCTGCCGTCTACGAGCCGCAGTAGTGGGTGCCCCTTGTCGCTGTCCTCCTGCGAACCCTTTCCGTCACGTGTGTCACGTGTCTGCGGCGAAGAAATTGCGGCTCAGGTATACAGCAGCGCGGACGTCAACGATTTTTTCACGCAAGTCCTCGGTGTGCCCTGCATGCTGGCACGCTTCCCTCCGGGGGGCCAGGGCAAGAGTATGCGCCATGCCAAGGCTCACCTCCAGAAGCATCAGAAACAGCGACGGAAGCAGCCGTTGCCGTCGCCGCCCGACTCAGAGGAGTCGGAGGAGTCGGGCAGGTCGGACAGGTCGGACAAGTTGGGCAGGTTGGGCAGCCTGGCGGCTGCCAAAGAGTCACCGCTTACGGACGGCCGCATTCTCCTGTCCAACGAGAGCCCGATTCTGGCCATCCACATGGCCAGCGTGCGCGCCCTCAATGCCGCCATGGAGGCTCGCGGCAGCCGGGAGGCCGTGCCCGCGTCCGTTTTTCGGGCCAATATTGTTCTCGACAGCCGGGACGGCGGCACGGACGCGGCAGCTGCCACAGCCTACGGAGAGGATGGCTGGACACGCGTGCACATTGGGCGCCAGGCCTTCCGCATGCTGGGTGCCTGCCGCCGCTGCCACATGGTGTGCATCGACCAGCAGACGGGCACCCGCCGCGAGGAGCCGTTTGTCACCCTGGCCAAGACGCGCCGCTTTGATGGCAAGGTGTTCTTTGGCATACACATGGCTCACGATCCGGACGTCTCGACGCCGTCGCATCAGATGGCACCTCATCAGCAGCACCCCACCATTGGTATTGGGGACGCTGTGCGGGTCGAAGGAGGCGACCGTCCATAGAAAGTTTGTATTATGTAATACAAAATGAAGAGTGCGTACATAGTACGATGCTGGCGGGATTTGCCGATGTCATTAGGTGTGGATGTCGGCCATTTCCGCCACCAAGAACACGGCTGATAAGGCTCCTCTACAATGTACAAGCTCGACGAGTCCGGCGTATATATTCTTTGAAGCTGCCATACATATACATAGCTGTAGTACTGCAATCTGACAGGAAAGTCTGGTACCCCTGATGAGAATGCCCCGCAGCTCGAGGATAAGGAGGGCGCGAGATAGGAGCTGCTATGTACTGTGACGACCTTGTGATAAAGAGGATAAGCGGCCCCACGTAAGCATGAGGGGATTGGCCCTTTCTCAGTGGTTTCTCTGTGACCGGCTGTCATGGCCATATAAAGTCGGCATATGCCGCCCAGCCCAAGGCAGCCTCAATGTGCCTCTGTATTCCTATTACTTGAAGCCAACATTCAGAACTCTACTCGGCGGGGGGCAAATCAACCGTCTCGTGAGACCATGTCGACGGCACACGGCAAGTCAGCCTGCATTCGATGCCGCAAGAGGAAGAAGCGATGTGATCAGAGGCTCCCAGTATGTTCTCCACTCTTGTCGCCCGTCTTTTTCAGCCCGACCTCACTCCCCGACGCTCTCTCTCTCTCATCTTCTCCACTACGCAGTGTGCCCCATTGCTGACTCGTGTAGCGTTGCCGGCTCTGTGAACTGGCCGGCGTGGAGTGCTATGGATACGATGTGGCCACGCAGCGGCAGATGCCTCGCAGGTCTGTCTCCCAGCCTTTTCTCCCCCCCCTCTTCTTCGTCTGACGCGCTTTCCCAGCTATGTGCAGAGCCTGGAGGAGCGGCTGGCTCTCCTAGAGTCCAGGCGAGGAACCGGCGAGGCCCACGAGGCCCACGAGGCCTCCAGAGGCATCCGCCCAGATACGTCGCCCTCCGGCGCCGTCTCGCCGCCGATGCCGTCCGAGCAGCCGGCGGGGAACCTGTCTCTGGTGTCTCCTGTCGTCGACACGTCTCCGCTGTCAGCCGGCAGCATGGGTGGCGATCCTGGCAGCACCGGCCACGGCTCTGATTTCTCGCGCATTCTGCTGACCGGCATGCTCTCTCCCCCGTCTTTTGCCTCCTCTTCTCTCGATGCGATTGCTGCTGGCCTGGACACGGGCCCGGTGACCCTGCCCACGCGAGACACTGCGCAGATGCTAATGCGGGAGTACTTTCGCTGCTGCAATATCGGCATGCCGCTGCTGCACGAGCCCACCCTCGAGCAAAAGGTGCATCTCGTCTATGCCTTGCCACCCCAGATGGCGGGGGATGCCGTCATGGGCATCAACACGACCGCCACGGCTCCGGCTGCAGCTGCAGCTGCTGCGGCTACAGCTGCGACGGCCACGGCGACGACCTCGGCGACGACCTCGGCCACGGCCAGCTCGTCCGCCGTCATCGACCTCGATACCACCCACACGTCCGAGTCGGTCCGCCTGGCTCTCTTTTTTGTCTTTGAAGTCTTTGCCGTCGCCCTGCTGGCTCTGCAGAAACGCGACCCCGGCCGCATCATCCCCACCTGGCTCGCCGACCGCTACCACAAGATTGCCGTCCGCGCCCTGCTGGCAGCCGGCCTGCCCCGCGACGTGGAGGGCGTCCAGGCCCTGCTGCTGGTCGGGCAGTTTTACTACTTCCACCCCACCCTCTGGGTCGCCTACGACACCACCGGCATGGCTCTGCGCCTCGCTGTCGAGCTGGGCCTCCACCGCGAGCCCGCTGCCTCGCCCTCCTCCTCGGCCGCATCCCTGGCCTCCTCCTCGGCCTCCTCTCCGCCCTTGAGTGAGCACCACCAACAGCACCACCGCCAGCACCAAAATCACCAAAATCTCGACGCGCTGGAGCTCGACAACCGCCGGCGCACATTCTGGGTAGCCTACTCGATGGAGCGCAATATGACCACGTCCAAGTCGATGCCGCATTCCCTCTCCGACGGCGCCATTGACGTCCACGTGCGTTGGCCAATTCTCCTCATGTTGAATGCTTACATCATACTGACGTCATGGACAGTTTCCCAGCGAAGTCGACGACAAGTACATCACGGCCGCCGGCATCCCGCCGGCCCAGCCGCCCGTGGTGTCGGGTGCCAAGCTGCTCAGCATCCACATATTCCGGTATCGTCAGATCCAGTCGGAGATGCGCGTCGCCCTCCACGAGCGCCCGCCATCGCTCTACGCGCCCTTTTTCTACGGCCCGTCGGCGGCCAGCAATGGCAGCATCCTCGACACCTGGCAGAAGCAGATGCACGCGCGCATTGACCGGTGGTACGCGGCCATCCGGCAGTCGAGCACGGTCGACGCCCTTAGCGCCGCGTACAGCAAAGGCGACCGCGACATCATCGAGGTCTTTGAGCTGACCTACCACCGCGCCCTCTTCAACCTGCACCGGCCGACCCCCAACATCCCGGAGCCGCGCGGGTCCCAGCGCGTGGCCATGGCCCAGGCTGCTGTCCAGATGATCCGCCTCTACCGCCGCTTCTTCCTCGAGCACAAGATCACCATCTACTGGCAGGCCGTCGACAACCTCTCCGCCGCCGGCACGCAGCTCGTCCTCGCCTACCGCACCTGCCCGGGTGTCCGCAGCTACCTGACCCACCAGACCCTTGCCTCTGTTGCCCACGTCTGCTCCTCGGTCCTCTGGGGCATGGTGGAGCGCTTCCCGGCCTTTCGGGACAAGCGCGACGCCTTTGACACTGCTGCTGCCTCGGTCTTGGGCGAGCAGCCGGCCGGCGAGAGGGTGAGCTCCAGCCTGACACCGCCGCCTTCCTTATCGGCCGTCGCCTCGGTTTCTGCTGCCTCCGCCACCTCCATGTGTCGACCGACCGAGTGGGAAGACGCTGCCGGCGGAAATAACAGACGACCCGATCTGAGTGACGATACCGGCCTCAGCCAATGGGCTGCTGTATCGGGAGACTTTGGCTTCCATGCAAATCAGCCGCCTCAGCTTCCAGCCTCGTTTACAGACTTTGGGGATCTCGCCGTTGTATGGGATGCAGGAATGGATTTGGGTACGATGACCTCTGCATGGATATGATCAATGGTTATGAGTTAGTCCTTTATAGCGACTAGTAGATAAACACGCGATAGCGGGAAATGTAGGTGACTTTGTACACAAACGGGGTTTTGTAATCATATGCATTGTAATTTTCCCGAAAAGCCAGGGGGCCACGGAATTCACCGCCCTTACCTAATACACCATTCCAAATCTTACACTTGCCCATGACAGATAAGATCCGAGTCTCGAAGCCAAGACTGGGGAAGCCGAGGGAGCCAAAAGGCTTATCTCATAGACCTTCCTATTCTGGTAGGAGCGTCATCCACCAGCCAGGGGGAGGATGCAGCCGGCTCATGGATCAGGGCAGGTCGCTGATTACTTTCTCCGTCTGTGCCCGGCTGATAAGAGAAGCCGTGTGGACGGCTGCTGCACATAAAAGACAGGATGGCGGCTCGTACGAGCAGATTCGTGTTTTCCGTTGAGACACAAGTCGGCCCAATGCAAGACGCCATGCCCGAAGAGAAGAGTGTGCCGACGGTAGGCGAAGTCACAAAAAGCCCCGGCATCCTGAGCAGCAGCGGGATTCCGGGCGAGCCCGACAACGGACACCTCGTGGAGCTCGAGGTGGACCTGACGCGGGTCATCGCCGAGGACAAGGGGGCCGAGGGAGACTGGGAGGCCGACACGAGCCCGTTTGCGGCCGTGCGGGCCGTCGTGCCCGAGACCGACGACCCGTCGATGCCGGTCAATACCTTGCGGGCCTGGCTGCTCGGCCTCGTCTTTGTCATGCTGGGCTCGGGCGTCAACCAGTTCTTCAGCCTGCGCTATCCGGGCGTGCACATTGTGGCCCTCGTGGCCGAGCTGCTCGCCTTTCCGCTCGGCGTGCTGCTCGCCAAGGTCCTGCCCCTCGGCCGCCTCAACCCCGACCGCCACTTCAACATCAAGGAGCACGCCCTCGTCACCATTATGAGCAACGCCTCCTTCGGCTTTGGCTCGGCCGATGCCACCAATTTCATACAGGCCGCCCGCTTCTACGGCTTCTCTCTGCCCACCGGCCTCGCCATCCTCGCCGTGCTCTGCTGCCAGCTGCTGGGCTACGGCATCGCCGGCCTCTGCACGCCCTGGCTCGTCCGCCCGGCCTCCATGATCTGGCCCGGCACGCTCAGCAATGTCGCCCTGCTGTCCTCGCTGCATTCGCGGGCCAATGCTGTCGCGGATGGCTGGAAGATGAGCCGGCTGCGCTTCTTTTTTGTCGTTGGTGGCTGTGCCTTTGTCTGGTAGGAGAGCGAGAGAGGGCGATAGAGGGCGAGAGAATGGACGGATGTTTCTGACAAGCACAGGTACTGGTTCCCCGGCCTCATTTTCACCGGCCTCAGCTATTTCTCCTGGTATGTCTCTCACTCTGTTTCTTTTCCTTTGATTTTTTCCTTCTTTTCCTTGATGCTGACTCGCAGGATCTGGTACGTCTTCTCTCCTCCTACCCCCACACTCGCCTAACCATACAGCTGGATTGCTCCCAAGAACCTGGCTGTCAACCAGGTCTTTGGCATGGTACGTACACCTCTCACTGCCCTCTTCCTCCTTCCTGCTTCTCACTCTCACCAGGTCACCGGACTCGGCCTCTTTCCCCTCACTTTTGACTGGTCCATGATCAGCTACAACACGAATCCCCTCCTCAGTCCACACTGGGCCGCTCTCAACGTCTTTGCCGGCTTTGCCCTCTTTTTCTGGATCGTCACGCCGGTATGTTCTCTTCTCGCCCTGGCCTCTCTGCCTCGTTGGCTCGTTGGCTTCTCCTGACTGACCGGCGCCTCACAGGCCATCTACTACACCAATACCTGGTTCACGGCGTACTTGCCGCTCTGCACGGCCGAGGTATACGACCGCTTCGGCCAGATATACGACTCGTCCAAGGTCATCACGGGCGAGCAGTTTGACGAGGCCAAGTACCGCGAATACTCCCCGCCGTACCTGCCGGCCACCTATGCCTTTGTCTACGGACTGTCGTTTGCCTCCATCACGTCGGTGCTGTCCCACGTCTACTTTTTCCACTGGCACGAGATCCTGCACGCCCTCCGCGGCACCCAGAAACTCGACATCCATGCCCGGCTCATGAAGACGTACCGCTTGGTGCCCGTCTACTGGTGGTGTGCTGTCGTGCTCGTCATCCTCGGCATGGCCATTGGTATGACCGAGGCCTACCACACGGGACTGCCCGTCTATGGCATCTTTTTGGCCTTTATCATTCCGGCCATTTACATGATTCCTTGTGGAAGTGCGTGTTCTCTTGTCACTGATCCTCTCTTACCACTTGTCCTCTTGCCACATCCCTTCTGACCAAGACAGTGATCCAGGGCGTCACCAATGTCGATGCCAACCAGATCAATGTCCTGTCCGAGTTCATTGGCGGCTACCTGTTCCAGGGAAAGCCCGTGGCCAACATCCTCTTCAAGATGCTCTCCACCGACGTCGTCGGCCAGGGCCTCTACTTTTGTGCCGACATGAAGCTGGCCCACTATCTCAAGATCCCCTCCCGCACCCTCTTCTTCGCCCAAGGCCTCGCCACCATCCTCGGTGGCCTCACCCAGACCGGCGTCACTCTCTGGATGCTCGGCCACATTGACGGCATCTGCGACCAGGACCAGCCCAACGGATTCACCTGCCCCAGCGGACGCACCGTCTGGTCCTCCTCCGTCATCTGGGGCCTCGTCGGCCCCGGCCGCCTCTACTCGGTGGGCCGCATCTACTCGGGCCTGCTGCACTTCTTCTGGATCGGCCTCGTACTGCCTCCGCTGACCTGGCTTCTCTGGAAGAAGACGGGGGTGCGCTTCATCGGCCAGATCAACTGGCCGCTCATCTTTGTCGGCACCTACAACGTCCCGCCTGCCACCGGCATCAACTACAGCAGCTGGTACATTGTCAACGTCATCTTCAACAAGATCATCTACCGCCGCTTCCATGCCTGGTGGACAAAGTACAACTACGTGCTCGCCGCTGCCCTCGACACGGGCCTAGCCATCTCCGGCATCGTCATCTTCTTTGCCGTTACCTACGGACCAAACGTCCAGTTCCCCGACTGGTGGGGGAACACCGTCTGGCAAAACACCGCTGATGGTCTCGGCATGCCCTGGCTGCAGATGCCCGCTGCTGGCTACTTTGGGCCAGCTAATGCCACTTGGTCGTAAATTTGGTATTGGAGTAGTATGATGGGAAGGAATGAGATCACCGCTTTTTTTTGTCTTTTATAGAATGTTAACCGAGTGGGTCAACCATCACATTATCACTCTAGCTGGAGTACGACCAGTTTTTCTACCTTCACTGATATATGTGTCAATAAATTGGGAGGCCATACGCAAATTTTATGGTCATTCTTCAAAAAACATTTCAAAGTTTCCATTTTCAACACTTCTACACTACGGAATCGCTCTCTTCCTTTGTTGTTTCCACCTTCCTTTTCCTCCCAATTTTCACTCTAAATATGCATATCCAGTCACCCTATTCATCACGGCAGGATACGACATTGGAATGCCATTAAAACAGTAGTTGACCAATGAAATTCTTGAGCAGCACACTGCATGGTCTGTTGGTCACAGTACATGAGTACGAGCACGAGTAGTGTACTCTCGTACGTAGAACGAGTACTCCGTAGGATTCTCGTGGCATGTGCTTGAAGAGTTGCCCCACTTCTGGTTCTAAAATCTGACAATCAGGTGATGGCCTATCACATCGACTCCGTACGAGAGTACTCGATTGACAGTCTGGCCAACAGAGGGGTGTGCTTCACGCCCCACACAGCCTACATAGTATACGTCGTACGTACTACGGAGTGCTCCGTACGAATACTCGTATGTACCTCGTTCTTATCCGGTGCGGGTCTCTATGGGTGATCAGCCATCAGGACTTGTTGACTGCCCCAACGGTCCATTGAACCACAGTGCTCTGGCCTCTTCTCTGACAAGTCCTCGTAAGCAATTAATCGCAAAAAGTATTACTAGTGATGACATGTTTCATCATTCCAAGAGTTAAGCGCTTAACATGAATAGCGTCAACCACAAGGAGAGCTGACTCTGGTGAGAGGAGAGGAATATTCCCTCGAATGAGAGAACATAAAGTACGAGTACGCCAACACAGATGCACGGTATTTTTGGACTCTGCCATCCCCAAACGGGGGGTTTTAACGCCGAGCATGAAATTTCTGCTTCCAACAGGTCTCGGCGGAATTTCTTGCTCCGAATCTCTTGTTTTTTTTCCCTCACAGTATCGTTGCTTTCCCAGACCAACGGCTACTACTACCTTGGGGTCTGGACATTAGGCACCGCCATGCAGCCCATGTTGTCGTATTTGTACTCGTATGCGCTGGAAGTGAAGACTCTCTGGATATGCAGCACGAGTACTGGTTTTATATGGAGTTGTGCGCGGTGTTTCAACGGGAGCCATAATGGCGTTGGTTGGGGTTATCCGCTTGCCTGGCCATCGTTGGCGTGCAATGATGCTGAATGAGGAAAGGGCATGCCACTCCGGAAGACGTCCCGCCCTTGGCTACAGAACAACTAGCTAAGAATCATCTAGCGGGTCCACTGTTGGCCACTAGCAGCATGCACTGATGTTGCTCTCTGCCACTTCAGCATCAACTTCTTGCAAGTATTCCTACCCCCTCGATGAGCTGCATCGTGTACTCCTACCTCTGCTTGAGTGTGTGCTCCTCAGAATTCTCGTACCTCTACGATCATGTGTACTTTTCGTCGTACTCGTACTTGGACCAGCTCGTACTGTAACGATTGAATGCACCCCTCCTCCTTCTTCTACTCCGTACGTATACATAGTATCTCCTTTCTATACGTATATTTATATCCCCCTCCTTCCAAGTCGTCCCTCTCTTTCTCTCGTTTCATGTTCTCCTCATAGTAGCCTCTTGACTTTTTGAACATTGTGCTGCTCTTGGCTGTATACACCCGCCTCTTCTTTCAGGTAAAATGGCAGAAAATCCAAAGTCGTCCTCGCCACCCACAGAAGTGCCAGCCCCGGCTGGGTCTGTGAGTCCTCCAGGTCCCACAAGCCCGTCTGGACCTGCGAGCCCTCCAGGACCTGTGAGCCGCCTCCAGCCGCCGCATCACTGGGCAGAGATGCCTCTTGAAGTACGATAATTGAAATTGACATTCTACCTCCTCAAATGTTGGTTTGTTTACAGTTTAAATTTAGGAAGATTCCGATTCATCTCTTGGAGATGATGCTACTATCTCCACAGCCTCTATTTCTTCAAGTATTTTGCGCTACCGCACAATTAACGGGCGCACTTACCATAGCGACCGAACCCAGACACAATACTGGTACGTATAACTGATGGAAAACAGCTATGTGATTAATCCAGTTGGGGTGGTCCATGATAAGTAACAAACGTAAATGAAGCTAACACTTCTACCAGGGGCCCCAATGACGAAAAGCAAAACAATGCTGTCGATATTGCGTATGTCATTGCGTTCTTGGGATATATCATGATATTAATACGAACTAGACATCATGTTTATACACTCGCATTGGGAGACAAACTTTATTTAGCCCCGCTTCCTAACAATATTAATGTTCGTAGGCGAGTGAAGGCTTAGGATGTTTTCTCCCATTTCCGTGCATAACAACTGATAGACTATACAGAAAGTTATTGACATCGGCACTGGAACGGGGCTCTGGGCAATGTTTGTAACATTCTTCCCTTGGTATTATTTTGACTCTAATTTTAAGCAAATGCTGAAAATACATAGTGACTTCGCAGACACGCATCCTGAAACTGAAGTCGTCGGTACGGACCTGTCTCCGATCCAGCCGACTTGGGTACCGCCAAATTTGACTTTGTGAGAAACCTTATATTATATAATAAATAAAAGGGGCGGAATATAAACAAAAATGACGACTAACTCAGAAAACAGTCAAATTGATGACTTCAACGACCCCTGGACATTTGCCGAGAATTCGGTTGACTTCGTGCATACGCGGTGGTTAGTGGGCTGTGTGAGTGACTGGAACGCGCTTTTCAAGAACGCTTACCGTGTGCTTAAGCCTGGCGGCTGGATTGAATCTTTTGACTTCGAGGCGTACTTTAAATCTGATGATGGCACCGTTACCGACGAGACAGCTATTTCTCAATGGGGCCATATCTGTCAAGAGGGCGCGAACAAACTTGGTATGGAGGTATCATATAAGCCAGTTTCAGAACGGCTGCTTCAAAAGGCTGCTGAGGAGGCTGGTTTCCAGAATATTAACGAGAAGATGTTCAAGGTGGGCCAAATTTACATCGCAATTAACTTGGTAATATCCACTAACAGACATCAGGTTCCAGTCAGTGAATGGTCTACGGACAATAATCTCAAAAACGTCGGTCTCTACATGCGAGCTGCCATGTCTGCCGACACTGAAGGCACCATAGGACTTTTGGCTACGCATCTAGGATGGACTCAGAATGAGCTTGGAGTATATGCGGCCCATCTACGCCACGAGATGCGTCAGTGCAAGGTGCATGCTTACCACGAAGGAGTTGATGTGTGGGCTCAAAAGCCTCTTGATGCTTAAAAATCCGCAGAACTATTCCATTTTATTCCATGAACTAGCCATTTCATACAGTACCGAACTGACTCACTAAGGAGGTAGACAGTTAAAATGAGCCTCTTTATATGACTGCATAATACCCCGTGAATCTAAATGGCGCAATGAAAAAGCAGAAAATGAAAATCAAGCTCTTCACCAATCGATATTTTATGATACTCCTAATCATGTCACTTGCCAATTCAGTAGGTCGGCTGCGTTGTCTCGGAGAGCCTTTCGATTGGGTCCCTGGTTAATAAAGTATGAACTCCTTCTGCGTACTCTCCTTCCTACATACTAGATATTTTTACCATTACACTTCGACTGGCCCACCGTGACTGGCTCGACAAAATATTATCTCGTCAAGCCGCAGCAGTAGAAGTTTCACAGTAGGTGTTCTACATCCACCAACGTCACAGCTGGTCATGGCCCCTCTTAATTCTCAGCTTTTCGACAGGCATGTATTTATTACATGGGCGCTATTCGTTTATTCTGTTTTCCTTCTAAGCGTTCTCTGTCTCAATGCGGACACTCCTGCTACTGCTCTGGCAGAACTGCGGCATATAGCGAGGGGAATAGTAGGCCAGACTCCCGGACCTTGGCGAGTGAACGTGAACCTGCCACATGCTACTACGGAGTATGTGGCACGGCTCATACTACTCCGTAAGTAGAGACTGGGGATAGCAGCATGGGGGTTTATGGCAGTGCTGGACGGATCAAGAATGATTGCAGTGCATGCATTGACCTAGCTTTTCTACATAGTTGAGAGAGAGAGAATTCGAGGCTAGTCACCTGAGAATGGATACGGTGTAAAAACAGGCTCTGCCGCCATAGATGAAAAAAAACCCCCCAAAAAACAAAACAAAAAGAAACAAGAAAACAAAAACAAAAACTAAAAGAAAAAAGGAAAAAAGACATTCTGGGTCAAAGTCCATTACACGTAAGCAGCTGTACTGATCGGCGGCATCATAGCGCTCCACGCGTGTTTTGGACTCGCATACGACTCGTATGTACATGGAAACCGGACGCGACCGGAGGAGAGAGTGATCGTCCTCAGCACAATCAAACAGAGCCTGGATGGATTCTTTGGGCAAGGTTTAATTTGGACTAGCAGAGAGGCTCCGTACCAGGCTCCGTACTATGTACTCCGTATATACGCCGCCCACCACGTGGAGTATCCAAATCAAGGAAGCAAGAATCCAGAAACCAAATTAAGAGACGATCTTTTTACTCGGGAGAGGAAGAATATATTCTGCACAGTATAGTAGTCCAAGTCTGAAATGTCCATACGCGTGTCTGTGCAGTCCGTGACAGTCACCAGAGTTGATACCAGAGTTCATGATGGATGCCAGCACAACTCGGATGCAAAAGCTGGTTGGCGTCTGGACACGGACTTGTCGTCGTCAGCACTCGTCGTCATCCATCAACCTGCATTCAGGATGCATACATGTGTGCTCAATGAGGTCATGGACAAGGAGATCCTTCAGGGGGGCTTTTTTAGACTGGGTCGCAATCTTGTTTCTTGTTTTCTCGGTGTCTCCTTCACCATGTTCTTCCATGCTGTTTACTCGGTCCATGTATAAAAAGAGGAATGCCGTTCTCTCTTGACCTTTTCTTTTTTCATTCATCCCGCTCTTACGCAGTACGCTCATTCCAATCGTTTGCTCATTCAGCCATTCACTCATTCAACCATTCATTCATTCATTCGCTCAAACACGTTCTTTACTATGAAGCTTATTGCTCTTGTCGCCTGCCTCGGCCTCGCTGGCCAGGCTGCCGCCGCACCGCAGTTCTCGCCTCCCTACCGTATCTCTCCGCCTGCTCCTTCTGGCGCCCCCGTGGGCCCGCACCACGGCCGCAACGGCACCATTTCCACCGGCGTACCCTCAGTGACGCCCGCTCTTGGTCGTCGCCAGGACATTGGCTTTTATCCCACGGGCAGCTACCCGACCGGCACGGCAGCTTCGGGCCGTCCTCTGCGCCCTCGTCCCACGGGCCCGTCTGGCAGCTTCTCGCCTTATCCCTCGGCGACGCCGCTCTTTTAGGGTGGCCTACCGGCACGGTGTCAGATGGAAAGTGGTTGGATCAAAACTCTTGTATATAAAAAAGACTTTTTCAATGGCGCGGGACAGCACGGCATGATGTGCATGGCGACAATGCATCAATTCAGCCATGCAGTGTGCCGAGTAGCTGTCCGTGTCCATTACACTAATTCGCATCAAGTACAAAAAAGGAAACAATACAATATTCATACAAGTAGGCATACATGTGGATGTAGGGGGGGGGAGAAGAGAGAAGGAAGGAAGATTAGCGAGAGTTTGGGAGTTCGGCAGGCAAGAATGTCAGCTCGGTCCCGTCAATCTCTAGTGCAGGAGAGGCTGTGGTGCTGTCGGTCTGCTTGTAGTCCAGCTCGTAGTAGAGATCAGTGTTTTCGGCCTTGGGAGTCATGGGGCCGTGGAGGTTCTGGAGGTTCATGTGGTTCCCGTTGTTTTTGTTGTTTTTGTTGTCTCTGCGTCGACGCAGGATGTGGTAGGAGACAGTAGCCAGCAGGACGAGAGCCGTGATGCATCCGAGGGCGATGGCCATCTTGCTGGAGGGGTCGAGAGGAGCAGGAGGTTGGGGTACTGGAGAAGTGGATGTGGGCTCTGTAGTCTCTCCGTACTCTGTGACGGCCGTCGTGGACAAATGGGTGGGAGTGGCTCTGGTAGTGCTATTTGTGATGGGATAGCGGATGCCATGAATGAAGGAGTGCGTGTAGTGTGTCATGGTCAGGGCGGGTCATCGAGAAGAGAGGTGTCTGAGAAGAGGAAGAGGGAAGAAAGAGGGAAGAAAGAGGAAAGAGAGAAGGAGGGAATAGGGAAGAAAAAAGGGAAGAAGGAAGAGAAAGGGGACAGAGAAGAAGGAGGGAAGAAAGAGTGAGAAAGGGGCAGAATAAGGCCGAGATGGAACATGGAACAGCACGGAGCAGACGAGGCTGAGGATAGGCGCTTGCCTTGCCTCGCTGACGACAGACCCATGATTTGCGCCCGTCGGGGAGTAGAGAAAATCAGTAGAATTGAAGGCGACAGACAACCCACGACAGAGACAGAGACAGAGACAGCGACGGAAGATGACTAGAGATAAAAGACGAGAGAGAGGGAGAGAGGGAGAGAGGGAGAGAGGGAGAGAGGGAGAGAGGGAGAGAGGGAGAGAGGGAGAGAGGGAGAGAGAAAGAGAGAAAGAGAGAGAGATGACTAAGCGTAGATGGTCATGTATTAGTGCGCGCTAATTGAAGCTTCAAAGCTCCGCAAGAAAATAAATCCACCATGAGGACAACTGCGCTGTACTTGTCAGTACGACAAGGAAGGATCGGAGAGCGTAGGAAGTAATCTGTAGAGAGGAACAGAAGCGAGGAGATAACTGAAGAAGAGACCAAAGGAGACGAACAAGAAAGAGAAAAGAGAAAAAGAGAAAAGAAGAGACGAACAAGACAAGAGAAAAGAGAAAGAGAGAAAGGAAAAAAAAGAAGAGAGAAAGAGGAAAAAAAAAAAAACCCTGTCATGGAGCCTCGGCCACGGACCTCGACGTCGACCCAGGAGATTGACAGCACGATTGCGCGCCCTGGATCGGTGCGCATCAACGTCCAAGGCGCCTTTATTGTCGACGACGAGGGCTCGCCGTCGCCGAAAGTGGGAGAAGAGCACACGACCTATGACATTCGGCTGCCGAACCACCATGCCGTCGTGTCGCACATTGCCGTGGATGTGAGTAGAGAGAGAGAAAGAAAGAAAGACAGACAGAGCTGACGGGCAGATTGGAGGCACGCTGGCCAAGGTCGTCTACTTTTCACGCGAGGCTGCGTCGGAGCCGGGCGGCCGGCTCAACTTTCTCAGCTTCGAGACGGACCGGATCGACGACTGCCTGTCCTTCCTCGTCGAGCTCAAGGAGCGCCACCTGGCCGACGGCGGGGCCGGCGAGACGGGCGAGCTGTGTGTCATGGCGACGGGCGGCGGTGCCTACAAGTACTACGACCGCATCCAGGCGCGCATGGGCACCGAGGTGCACAGCGAAGAAGAGATGGAGTGTCTCATCATGGGTAGGCTTTTCGTCTTTTCGTCTTCTCCTCTCTTCTTTCTCTCTCCTTTTTCTCTGACAGCCAGGCCTCGACTTTTTCATTACGGAAATCCCCCGCGAAGTCTTTTCCTACTCGGAAACAGACCCGATGCACTTTGCCACGCCGCGCGACGACGTCTATCCCTACATGCTCGTCAACATCGGCTCGGGCGTGTCGATGCTCAAGGTGTCGGGCCCGCACTCGTTTGAGCGTGTCGGCGGCACGTCGCTCGGCGGCGGCACGCTATGGGGCCTGCTGTCGCTGCTGACGGGGGCGCGGTCGTTTGACGAGATGCTCGAGCTGGCGTCGCAGGGCGACAATGCGCGCGTGGACATGCTCGTGGGCGACATTTACGGCACGGACTATAGCAAGATCGGGCTCAAGGCGACGGCGATTGCGAGCTCGTTCGGCAAGGTCTTTCGCATGAAGCGCGAGGCGGAGACGGCGGCGGAGGACGGGCGCGGGCGGCGCGAGGACGGGCGCGAGAGCCCGTTTTCGGCGGCGGACATGAGCCGGTCGCTGCTGTATGCAGTGAGCAACAACATTGGCCAGATTGCCTACCTGCAGTCGCAGATCCACGGGCTGGCGCACATTTACTTTGGCGGCTCCTTTATCCGGGGGCACCCGCAGACGATGAACACGCTGAGCTATGCCATCAAGTTCTGGAGCAAGGGCGCGAGCCAGGCGTACTTTCTGCGGCACGAGGGCTATCTGGGGGCCGTGGGAGCCTTTCTGAAGCGGCAGCCGCGCAACTGGGGGAGGCAGCGGCGAGAGGATGACTAAGGGTTGGCGTAGGCTGTTGGCGTAGGTTTTTGGCGTGGCGGATGTTGACGTGCGGTTGTTGACGTGTGGTTGGTGGCGATTGTATGAGTAACGAGGCGCACAAGGCGCACAAGGCGGAAAAGGAAGAAAAACACTGAAAAACACCGAAAAAGACAGAAACGCACAGAAAATGAGGCACAAAAGGCAAAAAAAGCAAAGAGGCAGAATAGGCGAAGAGAGCACAGTAGACGAGTATGTACGAGTAAGAAATAGACACTGTGGAGTGAGTGGGGCTTGTGGATTAGTGGACCTGTACTCGAGTACTCCTCTGTCGAGTCGGTCATTCCCTGTTGATTCTCATTTCTCATCTTCTGATTCCTCCTTTGCTGGCGATTGCTTCTTTTCATTGATCGATTCCGGTGCCTGCTTGATCGGATTGCCCCATCCTATTCGCTTTGTCTTTATTGTCTCTTTTTGTCTCTTCCTCTTTATTTTTCTATTTCCATTTCTTCTCTTTTCTCTCTTTTCTCTCTTTTCTTTATTTTTCTCTCTTTTTCTCTCTTTCTTTTCTCTTTCTTTTCTCTCTGTTTTTCTCTCCCTCTACCCATGGCCACGTCGTCCCTGGCCCTTTCCAAGGCCGGCTTGACCGATCCGACCAAGCCTGGCTCCTACAAGGTCATTCTCGGCGACGACATTCGCCCTGGCGCTCCCTCCAAAGTATTTACCGGCATTCGATGTATGTTTTTGTCACCCTTTCTCTCTGCTTTTCTCTCTTTCTCTCTTTCTTTTTTCTTCTCTCTCTTTCTTCTCTTTCTTCTTTCTCACTCCCAGACAACTTCAAGCCAAAACACATCACCGGCTCCAGCGCCACCCGACACACCACCACCCTCTCCCATGCCGAAAATGGCCAGTTCGACGTCACCTTCCGCGACAACAGCGGCGGCCGCTACGTCTTTGCCGGCACCCGCGTCGCCAAAGGCTCAAAGTACGTCCTTGTCTTCGACCACAAGAACCGCCAGTTCATCCTCCACCGCCTCGACTCCGTCTTCATCATGAACATGACCGACACCCCCACCAACCACGACGCCCTCGCCCTCCAGAAACGTCACCCCCACATCTCCTACGAGACCACCCGCCGCCTCCGCCAGCAGCGCCCCCCCACCGGCTACCCCTACCCCTCCATCCTCCGCCGCGCCGTCAAGCCCGCCAAGTCCGCCAAGCCCCCTTCCAAACCCATCCCCGTCAAGCCCGTCCTGCCCCTCAAGAAGACGGCCAGCGGCAGCGGCAATGCCCTGCGGCCCATGCAGAAACCCTCCCGACCTGTCGCCCCCGCCTCCCGGCCCTCTTTGTCGTCCTCCTCTTCGTCCTCTTTGTCCTCGTCCTCGTCCTCAGCTGCCTCCTCGGCCCTCCGCAATGGCGTATCCAAGCCCCTCCCCAAGAGCGGCTCTCTCCACTCTCTGACGCCGCTCTCGGCGCTCAAGACGGCCAGCAGCATCACCTACAAGACGCCCAGCAGTCGGGACAGCGGGCCCGACCGCGAGACCAAGGCGGCCCGCGATGTGCGGCAGCGACGGGAAGACGCCGTGACGCGCGAGGCCTATGACAATCGGGAGGCGCGCGAGGCACGGGAGGCGCGCGAGGCGGCCCTGCGTAAGAGCAAGGCAGCCGCCATGTCTGCGCGGCCGCGCGAGTCGAGCAAGCTGTCGCACGAGACCAAGCCGTCGCCCGAGGGGAAGCCGCGCGAGAGGGAGCGAGACCGAGATCGGGATCGGGAGCGAGAGAGAGAGCGGGATCGTGACCGGGATCGCGAAAGGGAGAGAGACCGAGACCGGGATCGAGACCGGGATCGGGACCTCGGCAAGAAGAAGACGGAGAACAAGGCGCGCGATAGCAAGGGCGACCGGAATGACAGGGTCGACAAGCAAAAGTACGACAAGTACGACAAGGAGAGACAGGAAAGACAGGACAGACAGGACAGACAGGGGCAGGACAGACAGGGACAGGACAGACACGAAAAGATTGTGACGCCGAAAAAAGGGACAGAGCGAGACCGGAGGTCCTTGACGTCACCGACCGCAGAGAGGCGAGACAGGACCAAGGAGACGAGGGACCCGAGGGAGTCGAGGGAGGCCAAGGAGTCGAGAGACGCGAGAGAGACCAAGGAGAGAAAGGACGGCAAGGTGGTCAAGCCCAAGGAGAGAGAGCGGGAGCGGGAGCGGGAGCGGGAGAGAGAAAAGAAGGAGCCGGCACGCAAGGAGACGATCAATGTCAAGATTAGTCGCAACGACAGGACCGACAGACCGGACCGAGAGCGAGCGGACCGGGAGAGACACGACAAGCATGACAAGAACGACGTCAAGAGCACCATTGTTGCCAAGGTCAAGCCGCCGCCGAGCAAGGCCTCGATGCTAATGCCGCCGCCGCCTCTGCCGATGCCGATGCCGCCACCGCCTCTGCCTGTTCCGCACGCGTCGGACAAGGAGCGGAAAAAGGCGGAAAAGAAGAAGCGGTGGCAAGAGGAGGAGGAGGAGGACGACGACGACGACGACGATCTCGGCATTGTCATTGAGTACCCCGAAGGACCGCAGGGCGGCCGCAATACATACGCGAGCCGGAATGGCAGTGCCAAGGAGGCGACGCCGAAGCTGCACATGCAGACCTTTGACGAGTTCCAGCGGGACCAGCGCGGCGACAAGGACGGGAAAGAGGGGAAAGAGGGACGAGAGAAAGGAGGGGCGACGCATGGGAGAGAGCGAGAGCCGGTCAGTTTTGGCAAGGATCTGGAAGAGGTGGGCTCGGACGAGGACATGGAGGGGTACTGGGATCCGCGGGAGGAGGAGAAGGACAAGGCGAGCGAGGCCGAGGTGGCCGCCGAGATTCACGTGGCCATGCCACTCCCGGCGAGCCATGCCAGTCAGGCGAATCATGGAAGCCACGGAAGTGGAAGCCATGGAAACGAGGCTAGTCACAACTACGGACAGACGAATGGCCATGGACCGACAAATGGACAGACAAATGGCCATGGACAGCCGGCGGCTCCGGCTCCTGCGGCGGCTCCGGCAAACGACGACGACGAGCTGGACGAGCTGGAAGAGGCGCTGCTGGAAGAGCTCAAGGAGGAAGAGGCACGGCAGGCGCAGGCCCACGTGCAGGCCCACGTGCCGGCCCACGCCCAGACGCAAGAGTTGGAAGTGGACGCCGACGACCTCGAGGCCCAGCTGCAGGCCGAGCTGATGGCCGAGGAAGAGAGCGAGGTCAGCGAGGAGGAGTAGAGGAGTAGTCTGAAGAGGAATCTGAGGAGTCGTTTATACACGTAATGTCATTTTTAGTGCAGTTGCTTATAAATACACGATTGTAGCGAGAGCGAAGCGAGAGCGAGACCACTAGGAGTAGGGGTGTAGTACTGCAGCGCACGCTAAGAGCGCTAATCGACGGAGTTTAGACTTTCAGGGCGACCGCCTTCTGTTTTCTGTCACTCGACCCGCCCCTTGAGGCATTTGCTGCTGCCGTTGCCTCTTCCATTCTGCCGTCCTGGCCTTGTGGGCGCAGTCATGCACTACGTGCTAGCGTATCCTCTCATCCCTCTCCCTGGCTTCCTTTTCTGTCTTTTCAGTCTTTCTGCTTTTCTTTCTGCTTCTCCTTTTTCCTTTGGCTCCCTTTCTCTCTCTTCCCTTTCTGCGTCTCCTTTTTCTCCTGCCCCGTGTCTGGCCAGGGTCCCTCTGCCCTGTCTCCTTTATCTGCTTGGCCTCCTCTCCTCCTGCTCTCCTCCCCCCCTTTCTCCTGCTCTCCTGCCAACTCCTAGAATGACCGTCTTGTTGGTGTGATCTCATCAGCACTCGCTGTCTGATAAGAGCGAGAGCGAGAGCGAAAGAACCAACGGCCGTGATTACTCCTGCCATGGCTTCCCTCAGTAAGCTGAGACTGTCTTATATTTTTTCTTCTTTCCTTCTTTTCTTTTTCTTCGTTTCTTCTTCGTTTCTTTTTCTTCGCCTCTTTTCTTCGCCTCTTTTCCCCTTGCGTTTCTTTTCTTTTTCTTCTACCCCTGATATTTAATTTCCTGTATCCCCGAGACGCGATCCCATCTGTCATCTCGATTCTGCGATTCAGACATTCCCTCTTTCTCACCATGCGGCACACATCTCTTCATCATGGGTCCCTATAAACTCCCCTCTGGCAGAGCCCTGGCTGACCTGACCGTCAACTCTACAGTCAACAAGTCGAGAAAGGTGCGTCTACTATAAAGGATATCTGTTTTTTTTTTTTTTTTTGGTTTTCTCTTCTCAGGCTGACTCTCTAGCCTCGATTTGATTTGCATCTCAAGGTTGGCTCCGTCTCTCTCTCTCTCCTCTCTCTCCTCCCCCTTCTCACCTCTCTAGATCTCCGACCTCAACAACGTCCCTCTCGCCAACGGCGTCTCCCTCGTCAAATGGCACCTCCCCCACAGCATCCACAGCGAACACCGCGGCCGCACGGCCAAACACCCCGTCGCCAACCACCGCGTCGACTACAACTATGCCAAGATTATCCCCCTCCGCCTCGTCATTGACCGCTCCGGCCGCCTCGCCGACTGCCCTCTCGAGTTCGAGGTCGTCCAGGAGTTTGCCAGCGCCCATGGCGGCCGCGACGAAAAGATCCTCCTCGGCAAGGTCACCCTCAACCTCGCCGAGTACGTCGCCGAGAGCGAGATGATTATGCGCGACGTCTCCGCCGGCTTCTCCTACGCCGCCTACTCTGACCTCTCTGGCCTCTCTGGCCTGCCTGGCCTGCCTGGCTCCACTGGTCATGCCCGCAATCGGAGCTCGCTCAGCAAGGACGAATCGACGGCGTCGTTTCCCACCACCACCACCACCACCACCGACTCTGCCCCGACCACCTCTGCCCCGACCTCTGCGACGAACCCTGCGACGAACTCTGCCACCACTAGTGCCACCACGACCTCTGCCACCACTGCCACCACCAGTGCCGCCTCTGCCTCTGCCTCCCCCTCGACCACCGTCGAAGATGGCGTCATTCGCCGCTACCTCTTGCAGGACAGCAAGATCAACAGCACCCTCAAGCTGAGCGTGCTCATGGTCCAGACCGACGGCGACCACAACTTCATTGCCCCCCCCCTCAAGTCTGCGCCCGTTTTTGGCGGTATTGCCGGCATCATGGCCAGCGGAGAGGTCATGGGCAGCGGTGTCGCCAGCATCGACGACGACGACGACTACTCGGCCGTCGGCTTCGCCTCGGGGTCCGTCCTCTCTCGCTCAGCCGGCAAAGGGGACATGCTCGAGGCCCAGGACGTCTACCGCCGCGCTCTCGCGGCCTCCTGGGCCGGCGAGGCGACGGAGCTGCCGGCGGACGAGTGCATCGAGGACATTTTCAGTGGCGGCGACGGGTTCCGCCACTCGGATTTCACTGGTGCGGATTCGGCCGGCCCGGCCAGTCCCACCTATGCTGCGGGAGCCGACGCTGACGGCGACGCCGACTACACGCCCCGACTGGCTCGGCGCAAGACGTCGGCTCTCTTTTCGACGACCTCTCTGACATCGGTCATGGAGGACCACAGCCACGACCACGACCCGGACGAGGAGACGGGCAGTGGAGGGTCGTCGGGCAAGAAGTCGCGGCGGCTCATCAATCTGCCGCTGCGGCGAAAGACGGGCCTGAGCCAGCCGGCGCGCAAGGCGAGCGGTGGCAGCGGCCTCAGCATTCCCCTCAGCCTGCAGAAGCGGCCGACGGTCGACTTTGAGACGGGCAACAACACGAGCAGCGGAGACGACGACGCCACCAGCAGCAGCAGTGGCAGTCGGCGGATGGCCAGTGTCCAGGGCGAGGAGGACGCGCTCGGGCGGGAAGGCCATGCGACGCTGAGACCACGTGACTTTCGCCACATGCACCAGAGCCATGCGTTTGCCGAGTACGCGGGCATGAACCCGACGAGCCTGCACGGCCGCGAAGACAGCGTGCTCAGCGACCGCACCGTCCGGGGACCGGGCTTGCAAAAGAGCCTGCCGCCAGACATGGCGTCGCTGCTGCACCGCGGCAACAGCTCGTCGTCCAGGAACAGCCGGAACAGCAGGGCGAGTGGCGGCAGCCGGGTCAGCGGTGGCAGCCGAACGAGCGGGACCAGCCACACCAGCCGAGCGAGGGCCAGCAGTCCGCAGGAGGAACGAGACGAGGACGAGGTGCGGCGCGGGTATGAGATTAGCGAGTATGATGTGCGCGACAACTTTGTGGCGTGGCATCTGCCGAGCTCGTCGGTGCGGGCATCCTAGACACGACTCATGATTTGTATTTTTTTCCTTCTTGTTTTATTTTTGGATATAGCTAGAGAATACAGACCGCAAGGTGATAGTGACAACTGAAGATGGAGTTTACAGTGTGACACAGTGTGTATACTGTATAGAGGTACCCCTTAATTTAATTCTATTTTGTGGGTCAACGCGCTTTCACCGCATATATAATATTCTCACGGCTCTACAGAGTATCTTCCACTGCTGTCTCTACCACACCTCTTCTATCATACTCTCCTGTCCACCATGCGTGCCTCTCTGCTCCTCTTTGCGGCCGCCTCGGCCTCGACCGTCTCGGCCGCCGGCACGCTCGGCTTCTCGCTGGGCGACAAGCGCTCGGACGGCAGCTGCAAGACGCAGACGGACTACGAGGCGGACTTTGACGCCATTGCGGGCGCGTCGACGTCGAAGCTCGTGCGGACGTACTCGGCGGCGGAGTGCAACTCGTCGCGGGAGATCTTGCCGGCGGCCAAGAGCAAGGGCTTCCAGGTGGTGGTGGGCATGTGGCCGGACTACGACTCGTCCTATGCCAACGACAAGGCGGCGGTGGCGGCGTACGTGCCGAAATACGCCGACCAGGTGTACGCGGTGACGGTGGGCTCGGAGACGATGTACCGCGGGACCTTTACGGGGGCGCAGCTGCTGGCCAAGATCCGCGACATCAAGGCGGTCGTGGGCGACGGCGTCAAGGTGGGCACGGCCGACAGCTGGAACAAGTTCCAGGACGGCACGGGCGATGCTTTGCTCAAGGAGGGCGGCGCCGACATTGTGCTGTGCAACGCCTTTTCCTACTGGCAGGGCCAGGCCATTGGCAACGCGACGGGCAGCTTCTTTGACGACATCAAGCAGGCCTTTGGCCACATCCAGGCGGTGCGCGGGTCCAACGACGCCATCGAGCTGTGGGTGGGCGAGACGGGCTGGACGTCGGCGGGCACCAAGTACGAGAGCGCCGTGCCGTCGGTGGCGAACGCGCAGACGTTCTTTTCCGAGGGCGTCTGCGGCATGCTCAGCTGGGGCTTCAACGTCTTCTTCTTCGAGGCCTTTGACGAGCCGTGGAAGCCGGCCTCGGTCGGGCAGAACGGCGAGGCGGCCGACGAGACGCACTGGGGGGCCATGGATGTGGACCGGAAGGCCAAGTACAGCCTCAAGTGTTGATTTTGTTGTTTCTTTTCTTTCCTTTCTCTTACTAGTTTTACAGTTTCACAGTTTCAGCGGATAGTGTAGCACGTTGCAGATAATAATCTATTATGTATGTACACATGGAAGAGAAGACGCAAGAGAAGACGAAGACGTAGTCGCAAGATTGACAATCAGAGGTAGAGGGTAGAGGTCGAGGGTCGAGACAGTCTCGGTCAGTCGACCGTCATCACGACGACTTGCGGAAAGGTCTGCAGGTCAGCATGAGCCAATTAAGAAGCCAAGTAAGAAGCCCATCAAGTACTCACCCGCATCCTTGCGGTGTCGTCTCGCCAAACGGACAATCACCAGAGCTCTTGGCCACCACCTGGTTGGCAAAGACGGGCGTCAGGACGAGGCCGGCCGAGGCGGTCGATGCTGCGGCAAGCAGGGCGACGAGGGAGAACTTCATGGTGACGGGTGGGGAGAAGAGCGATAGCGAGAGGATGAGATGGAAGAGTCGAAAGGCGAGAAATGGCAGAGATGTACACAGAAAATAGTGAAAGAGAGAAAATAGACAGAGAAAGGGTCAGGCCAGCTGGAGAGGTAAACAATCGACTACACCGGTGTAGATGGACAGAACAATGATGAAAGAGAAGGATGGACAAAGACAGAGACAGAAGAAAAGGAAAAAGGGAAAAAGACTAGAAAAAAACAGGAGGTTTCCCCTTTTTCTGCGACAAGAATCGTCTGAGCGCTGCCGCTGCGCAACAGCGTCACAGGAGGCCCTGTTTCAGATCACGATATGACTTATCGGCACGTGTAGATACACGTGTTGATATCGATAAGGCAGATACCGATAAGCGTCACATGATAATGTACCTGGTCACGTGCAGCCCTTTACATGTCTCTCTGGTGCGCCCAGTTGTGAAACACGAACCCTGTAACGTCTCACAGGGATAGAATCAACGCGAGGCTATAGCTGCATCTGCTCTGGATATTGTCACGACAGTTGTGAGGTGCAAAAATAGAGGGTAAGTATGCGAGATACAAGTTGACCAAGGGGCAAAAAGATCAGCTGATGAGAGTGGGACTTGAACCCACGCGGATTGCTCCATAGGAACCTTAATCCTACGCCATAACCAACTCGGCCATCTCACCGATTGCTGCTTGCTTATACATATTCTTCTGATGAAATAGTATATAACCCCTCTTCCATTTCACATACAACCTTTATCTTTCCTCCACCCACCATCCCACCACACCGCACACGGGATTCCTTCAACGAACGTGAGCAGTTACAAGATGCAGCACATATCCGACCGTCTAGGTGCTGGTGTACTACTTTCTACAAGTTCCATGCTCTGCGTGAGAGGAGACACGTCTCCGACGGCCGTAGACAGACCACGTGCGCTCTCATGGTAGCAGCTCGTGGCAGCCGAAGAGGTCGTCGTGCCTGTGGACTTGTCGGGTGTCTGCATCCTGGCGAGAACGGCATCGAGGTCGAGGTCGGTGCGGTACATGCTGAGGAGGCAGCGAATGCGACGGCTCGTGACTACCTCGTCCGTCGGCAGGGCCGAATAGGCGGCGAGAAGATAGAGGGGCATGATGCCCGAGCCGAGGGGGCGGTAGGGGAGGCCCTGCTCGGCCATGCGGACGAGATGGTGGACGTAGAGGGGCAGGTGGGCGTCGAGCTGGAGGGCGAGGGGGACGTGGCTGGCGAGGCCGTCCTGGAGGAGGTGAGCGCAGAGATGGGGCTGTCGCTGGAGGACGCTATTAATGCGCAAGGCGATGAGGAGGAGCATGCCGTGGCCGGTGAGCAGGCGGATGTGCAGGCGATGCAGCGAGTGGGGGAGGGTGGAGATGCTGGAGGGGGTGGAAAAAGAAGTCAGGGTGTCGTCTGGTGAGGGGTCTTGGTAGAATGGCAGGGCGGCGAGCATGGCGGCGAGCTTGTCGCTGTCGGCGCGGATGCGGCCATAGACCTGGAGGAGCTCGCGGGCGTGGCCGGGGCGGTGGGGCGTGCGGATGAGGGCGACGGTGCGGACGAGGCGGCGGTGGGAGAGGGAATCGATGGAGGCGCGGTCGTTGTCGGCGCTGAGGGGGCCAAAGGACTCGGGCAGGTTCCACAGGTGGGGATCGAGGCGGATGCGGGGGTTGATGAAGCTCTCCATGATCTGGAGGTCAGCCAGAGAACAGAGAAGAAAAGTGAGAAGAGAAGAGATGAGAAAAGAGAGACTCACCACGAGAAAGAGGAGCGTCGTGACGATGCTGCTCTCAAAGCTGTCCTCTGCCCACGTGCGGCCTCGCATGGACGAGAGGATGCTGGCTACGGCCTCGCCGTGGCTCATAATGACAATGTCGTCGTGCCGCAGCCAGCCCTGGCAGACGACGACGAGGTAGAGGGCGCAGAGGGTCTCTGCCGAGGCGGTGCCGCCGCTGAGGTCGAGGCGGAGAGCGTACAGGGCGCGGCCGTAGGCGCCGAGCATGCGGGGGGTCGGGCGGGCCAACGGCGTGTTGGAGCCGGCAAACACGAGGGGTAGGACGGTAGAGAAGGCGTCGAGGGCGGCGTCGACGGTGGGGTTCTGGCCGTAGCGGCGGGGCATGTGGCGGAGGAAGTCGCCGTAGACGGAGAGGTCGAAGCGGGGGTCGGTGACTTGGAGGGCCGACACGAGCTGGCTGGTGGTCACTAGCAGAGGGCCCTGGGGGTCACTGAGGTCTCTGTCTCTGACTCTGGAGTCTCTGTCTCTGGGACGTGACGTGAGGGTGTTGGGCGGGGACTTGGCGAGGGCCTGTTGGCTGTCGACGGTCTGGTTGTGGAACTTGTAGCGCTGCTGGCCGGCGCCGACACAGGCGATGCCGAGGCGGGCACAGCGCGAGCAGGCCGGCCGAGCGAGATCGCACTGGCCGTCAGGAGAGAAGTGAAAAGAGGAGAGAGGAGAGAGGAGAGAAAAGACAGAAAAGGGGAGAGAAAAGAGAGAAAAGAGAGAGAAATTACCTTTTTCTTCTGCTTGCGACAGGCATTGCAGCTCTTGCTCGAGGGGACGCCAGGCATGTCGACTAGCGATACGTAGCACTCTGGAGCGCTGCGATTTTCCTCATTCGTCTAGACTTTATATACGATGCTGCCTGCCAGAAAGAAGACAGACTGCCTGTAAGACTGCCTGAAAGTCTGCCCGATGATGTCAGAATGACAAATGACCCACTTCATTTCCGAGCGGCACATACAACTAAATCGGGTTAGCGTCATATGGCTTATACGTCTCCGCCACAACAGAACAGGAAGGCAACACGAAGGCAACAGGAAGGCACTGCAGAGGAGTAGAGTACGAGTCGTTGGAGCTGTGATCATCAGTGGAGAGGGAGAGCGGTGCAAGATACTCGATGGAGTGACCGACGATCTGCCTCCAGATGTCTATAAGAGACGCCCTCGATCTTCTTTTTTCTCTCTTCTATCTATTCTACCTCTTCCATCACTTCTTCTCCTTCCATCACTTCTTCTTCCATCACTTCTTCTTCCATCACTTCTTCTTCCATCACGACCATGTATCTCCTCCTCGCTCTGCTGCCGGCGGCCCTCGCCGACTTCTCTCTTGGCAGCTGGCCGCCGCCGTCAGACCTGACGAGCCGTGACAGCCTCGTCGCCGCCGCCTTTGCCGACCTCTCGGCGGCCCTCGAGCAGCACGTGGCCCTCGGCGACGGCGCCAACACGACCAACACGACCTACGCCACCGACCTCGCGGGCCTGCCCGACCTCACCTTCTCGCTCGGCCTCTTTTCCCTGCACGACGCCGACGCCGAGACGCTGCAGTTCCACCACACGAGCCGCGAGACGGCTGCGGCCGCCAACGGCACGCGCCAGGTTGACGCCGACAGCATCTACCGCCTCGCCAGCGTCACCAAGGTGCTGACGGTGCTCACGGGGCTCGTCCACCTCGACGACGCCGACTGGGAGCGGCCGCTGGCCGACATCTTTCCCGAGCTCGGCGTGTCGGCCCGCCCGGCCGCCAACGACGCCACCATGACGGTCGCCTGGCGCGACATTACGCCGCGCAGCCTCGCCGCGCAGCTCGGCGGTATGTCACGTGACGGATTCCCGAGCCTCGCCGAACTCGAGATCCTGCAGCTGCTGGGCACGGCCGACCCCGCCGCCATGGGCCTGCCGCCGCTGCTGGGGACCAACGACACGCTGGGCAACCCGCCGTGCCTGGCGCTGCTGCTGGCGCCCGGCAGCGACGGCATCTGTCCGGAGTCGCCGTACCTCGCGAGCGTGGCCGGCCGGCCGCCCGTCTTTGCGCCCTGGACGACGCCGGCCTACTCGGACAATGGCTTTGCCCTGCTGGGCCTGGCCATGGCGCGGTTGGTGAATGAGAAGAGCAACAAAACAGACAAGACCGACTTTGCGTCGCTGCTGCAAGAGAGCGTCCTGCGGCCACTGAATATGTCGTCATCGGGCGCCGCACTGCCGCCGACGGCCGACTGGCACCGCAGCGTCATCGGCTCGCTGGCGGCGTTCGCCATCAACAGCAGCGTCTACGCGTCGACGGGCGGCGGCTACGCCTCGCTGCGCGACATGGCCCGCCTCGGCCGCGGCATCCTCGGCTCGGCCCTGCTGCCGCCCGTCCGCACGCGGCGCTGGCTGCAGCCCGTCTCGCTGACGGCCCGCCTGCAGTATGCCGTCGGCGCGCCCTGGGAGATCCAGCGCATGACGCTGGCCAGCGGCAAGGTCGTCGACCTGTACTCGAAGCTGGGCGACTCGGGCGACTACACGGCCTACCTCATCCTGCTGCCCGACTACGGCGTCGGCGTCAACATCCTCTCCTTTGCCACGCGGCTGGCCTATCGCGTCGCCGTCGTCTCGCCGCTCGCCGATCTCGTCGTCAACACCCTCGTGCCCGCCCTCGACGCCGAGGCTGCCCGCGAAGCCGCGGCCCAGTTTGCCGGGTCTTACACGGACCAGACGACAGCAGGGACATCACTGACGCTCACGGTCAACGGCACGGACCCCGGCCTCGTCATCTCCGCCTGGACGAGCAACGGCACCGACGTCCTGCGCTCGCCGCTTGCCGACTACCTCGGCCGCCAGCCGTGGCGACTCGTGCCGTCCATCGCCGATGCGGCCCAGAAACGCCGCGCCTTTCGTCTCGTGACGCCTGCCGACCGGCCGATGGCCCAGCCGCCCGTCGGGCCCGAGCTCTTTGCGGGCGCGGGCTTTGAGGCCGCCGACTGGATCACGGCCGACGCTGTCACCTACGGCGGCGTGGGCGTGACGCTGTTTGTCTTTGACGTCGACGACAGCGGAGCGGCGACGGCCGTCAGTCCGGCCGCCTTTCGACAGACGCTGCAGAGACGGTAGAGAATATGCTTTGCATCTTTGAATTTGAAATATTTCAGTGACGGCGGGAAATGAATCCAGATTGGGTATAGCGTCGGTGGTTCACCAATGTAGTATTTTATTCACTGTGAATCGCTGCTTGCAGAATAAAAGGGATGTTCTTTGTGAACGGAAAAGTCCGATTCCGCACATGGAATACGAGTGAGAGTGAGAGCGGAGAGAATGTTGGAAAGATCATGGGTAAAATACACCACCTTTGAAAGTATGACGTAATGACTTGCATGACTTGTATGACAGCTTCACAACTCTTACTGAAAACGGATGAGATCTGAAAATGAGATCCATGCGCTTTGAGACTCTGAGCCATCGAGAAGCAGAGCCACTAGTCTGATGGCTGTGGACTCGATGGCCATTGACCATTGGCCAGCTAGCATGCACTGTAGCCCACAAGGCAGACTGGCAGCTGATTGGCGCACGAGATGGAAATCTAATGAATTCTCTCTCTTTGTCCTGTCTGCATAAAACTGGCGACTTCATGGCCGAAGTGTTTGGCGTCCTATCCGGCATTGTCGGCGTGGCCGACGTCGGCACGCGTCTGTCGAAGCGGCTCGCGAGCGTCCTGGCGACGTGGAAGAACGCGCCGGCCGAGATGGTGGCCCTCAGCAACGAGGTGGCCGAGATGACGCTCGTGCTCCGACACACGAACGACACCTACGAGAGCACCAAGGCGGCCGATCTGGACAGCGACCTGACGCGCGACCTGGCCCGGCAGATGCAAAAGGCCCAGCGTCTGCTGACAGAGCTGTTTGGCGACCTCGTCCAGCAGCTGGCCAGCGAGCCGATGGACAGGAATATGGGCGCCCGCTGGACGGCCGTGAAGGATGACGTCATGGCCAAGACGGCGGCGCTGGAACAGGCGCGGGTCCAGATCCGAGACCTGCTGCAGGCCTATGATTTGTGTGTTGAACCGAGAGATCCATGTGAGAGATGAGAGGCTGACAGCCAGACTCGTCCAGGCGCGGATCGAGGCCAGCGTCCGTTCGGTCGACCAAAAGTTCGAGGCCGTCGAGGGCCACCTGCAGGCCCTCTGCCAGTCGGTGGCGCGGAGCCACGTGCGCATGGCCAGCCTCGAGGGGATCGTGCAGCAGCAGCAGCAGCAGCAGCAGCAGCAGCAGCAGCAAAAACAACAACAACAAAAACAACAACAACAAAAACAACAACAACAAAAACAACAACAAAAAGAGCAGATCCATCCCCAGCTGTTGCCAGACAGCCCCTCTGACCTCTGGACATGCTCGCACGACTGTCCGTGTGCGTGTCACGAGGCAGCCGAGCCGACCCGATTCAAGCTGTGCTACCCGACCGACCGGACTCCCTGCTGGGACGTGCGTGACCGGTGCAGCCGCGCAGACTGTCGCTGGCCGCTGATCAGGGCCGTGCGGAGAGCCGGCTACTCTGTGCTGGCCTTGTTGACGAGGAGCGGCCACTCCGTCGACTGCCTGGATGTGACGTTTGAGAGTGCCTTTTCCGAGGCCGGCCAGGGCGACGAGAAGGAGAACAGCCAGAGACGCTGCCTGAGATACCAGCTGTACAAGAACACATACATGCCCTTCTTCGACGTCATGTCGTGTCCCAGCGAGGCCTCGGCCCCCCTCTTCCAGCTGCTCTCCGCAGACAGCCGGGGCAAGATCGACCTCGGCAAATTCAGAAAGATTGGGCCGTTGGGTCCCCGGCTGGGCCAGATCCAGGCCGACTTTGAAACGTCGTTTTATGACGCCTTTGTCGGAGACGTGAAAGAAGACGGAAAAGACGGAAAAGACGGAAAAGACGAGGACAGAAAAGACTACTGGAGTCTCCTCTTTTGCCTCCACAAGCTGCCCGCCTCCCAGAGAGAGCGGATCCTCAGCTACTATATCGAGCCGCGATCCCCGTCGCTCTACTGGGCCGCCTGGGACGGCAACCTCGCCGCCGTCCAGGCCCTCGTCCACAGCGGCGCGGACATCCACGAGAAGAACGCGCTCGGCCACAATGCCCTCATGGCCTGCCTGCGCTCGACCCAGACGACATGCCTGCGCTGGCTGCTGGACTACGGCGCCGACCCGTACCAGCTCAACGGCGAAAAGTACAACGCCTTTACCGCCGCCTGTCTCACCGGTCACGTGGCCGCCGTCGAGGGCCTCGTCGCCTGGGGCGTCCATGCCGACTGCCGCGACGGCGCGGGCCGCACGGGGCTGCACTGCGCCCTGCAGTTCGACCACGACGAGCTCGTGGACTGGCTCTGCCGCGCCGGCGCCAACGTCAACAGCACATGTGGAAATCCGGCGGCCATGCCCCTGTTTGACGCCGTGGCCGTGCACGCCCACAAGTGCCTGCGGCTGCTGCTGAAAAGGGCCGACTACCGCGCCCGCAACGACAGCGGCTGGACGATCCTGCATCAGGCGGCGGCGGTGGGGGACGTGGACAGCCTGCTGATCCTGACGGAGCACGGGCTGCGGGGCGTCGATGTCCTTGCCGAGACGGACGACGGCAGCACGGCCGGGGAGCTGTATGGGGGGGCAGTCGAGCCGTAGTGTCCTCAGCAGTCTTGTCGATGTCGTAGCACATAATTGTGATGACAGACTGAAGTAGCTTAGCAAACAGAAAATCAAAAAACAACATATTCATATAGCCAACCCGCTCGACCACCAGTTCGGGCCGCTATACCAGTAGGGCAGGTCGTCGGCATACCAGCGCCAGGCCGACTCGCCCGGGCAGAGCAGCCAGCGCACGGGCGAGAAGGGCACCGGCTCAAACAGCCAGACGCCGGCGCGGGCGAGGTCGTCGACAAACAGCGCGCTGATGGCCAGCATCCAGACCAGCGTATAGACAAAGTTGCCGAGACGGCACCAGGACGTGGATGTCTTGGATGTTGTGGACGTTGACAACTGCCTCCACAGCTTCTTGCCCGCCTCCTGCACGGCCACGCCGACGCCCGCCAGCAGAAAGAAGAGCGTCTCGTGCCACCAGACGGTGCGGTCGCGGCCGGCCGACGTGTAGCTGCCGGCGCCGTGCAGCAGGCCCGACAGCAGAAAGGCAACACAGAGGCCGGGCAGCGCCGCGTGGGCCGGCGAGAGGAGGCCCGAGCGCACGAGCCAGGCGACGGGGGCGACGAAGCCGACGCGAAAGGTCTGGTGCCAAAAGTGGCCCCAGAAGCCGGCCATGCCCCTGTCGAGGACGAGGCGGAAGCTGCCAAAGACGGTCGCGTGCTGCCAGAGATCGTAGCGCGACGAGGTGGCCGTGGCCGTGCCGGCCCGCAGCCTCGTCAGGGCAAAGAAGAAGAGCTGGAAGAGCGAGAGGAACATGGCGAGGCCGGCGAGGAGGCCGAGGAAGCCGAGGCTGTTGTGGTAGGCCTGGGTGGCGACGGGCGACCAGCGGTAGAGGCGGGCGAGCCAGGGCGGCAGAGCCAGCAGCTGAGAACTGTAGTCGGGCCAGGCTGCCGGCTGTTCGTGCCAGGGCCGCCAGCGGTCGGGGGGCGGCCCGAGAACAAAGTAGGGGTCCATGGTCATGAGGACGGCCACGACGTCCAGCAGCAGATAGCCGCCGGCGATGGTGGACAGGCGGGCCCGGACGAGGCGGGCCGTCGTTGTTTCGCGGCGGTAGCCTGCCCATGTCGTCTGGGGGATCGAGTCGAGTCGGACTTGTGAGGACGTCGGACGTTCGAAGCGGGGGATCTGGGAGATGCTCCAGTTCCAGCCTGCCTGTCAGAGAAGAGAACAAGAAAAGAAGAAAGAAGAAAACTTACCGGCTCCTCGCCAAGACGTGCAGAGATCATAGCTCCAGTCCAGCCTCTGAAAAAAGGACGAGGCAGCTGGATAGCCCTGCCAGCCGTACTCCATGCCCTGCCCGAGACTATCAGCCACCGTGGCATCTGGCGCCTTTTTTCTCTCTCTTCCTTCCCTCTCTCCGGCGCGGCCGTGCTTCCTATACACGCGCAGCGCCGTCTCTTGCGGATCCGTCCAGACGAGCAGCACCAGCGCCCACAGCGTCCCCCAGACGGCAATCAGGCCCGTCCCATAGGCGCACGCCAGGTTGCGGCTGGAGGTGGGCACCTCGCTGGCCCCAGGCAGCCAGCGGGGCAGCAGATGCATCTGGTTGGCGTTGAAGGCCACGATGGCGGCCGCCAGCGGCCGGCGGAGAGAGCGCATCAGACGGCGGCCGCGTGTCGCTCTGCTGCGGCCATGGGGGATGGCCAGGTAGACGAGGGGAAAGACGAGGAAGGGCACGGCACACCAGGGCGCCAGCAGCGGCCGCACGCGGCCCTGGGCGAGGGCCTCTTTGAAAGCGGACCGGAGGACTCTTCGCTGGTGGTCGGCGAGGCTGAAAGGGCTGAGAAGAGAGTCGGTGTCGTGCATGGTCGAAAAGGGTTTCCTGTCTGGTGAAAAGGTCGGGGATGGCTCTGTCTGATGAAGAGGTTGGGGATGGCTCAGTCCAACTTTTTGTATTTGTCCTGTGGAGGAAAGTCGAGAGAAAAATGAAAAGGGAAGGAGAAGCTTGGACGGTGGTAGGACAAAGCCACGTGATCATCTGGCCTGAAGAGGAAAAAGAAAGTTCGGTTCAGTTGGGATGACTAATATTCCCACGATGGAAATATTCTTTCTCCATTTCCTTCTCGTCTGCCGCGTTTGACTAGAGGATCTTGGTGAAAGAAATGAAACACTGATGTCTGCCTAGCCGAGACATGAAGTAGGAGATGAGCGGCCAGGATTGGTCGGACGAAGTGCATGGCTGGGAAGAATGAATCGGGAAGGATGGAAGGAAAGAAGGGAAAACGAAAAACGAAAGATGAAAAATGAAAAGCGAAAAAGCTGTACTGACGAACTCGAGTACAGGTACTCGCTTTTCAGAGTGTTGTCGCTGGAGGACGGTGTACTGGTACGTGGTATATGCACTCTGCTTCTGCTCTCTTCTCTTTTCTGCTCTTCTTCTGCTTCTGATTTTTCGCATCAATTGTACCCGATTTGGCAGGAACAGCTCCCAATGTATATACATGCTACCACTACCAAGACTGCAGTCTTTGCAGGTACCGTTACATTTGAGCACATTCTCCATCGCAGTTTCTCAGAGTGGAAGAGCATAGTACGTTACACAGTTCTAGAGCAGCTCGGCACTGTTGTACTCCTACTTGTCACCACTTCTGATTTACGAGTGACGGCAAGTACTGGTGCATAAGGAGCTCTATTCCACGACGATAAAGTCACTGGTACTTATCTGGCTATTCATTTGCTAGTGGACTATTGTCACTGTGACAAAGAGTGAGTGTCAGCCTTTCGTCCCATCGACAAAATGAGTAAAAAAAATCTTTTTTCCCTTTCGGGACGCCGGGGAAGCAATGATCACATTACCTAAGAGGCAGGCACTATTTCCTCTTCTTTTTTTTTCTTTTTTTCTTCTTTTTACTTTTTGAATATTCTCTTGGACGTTCACATTGTTACAGACTACAAAGTGGTTATGGTAATGCGTATATTACTCTATTCCGTCTATCAATAACACCAGTTCACAACCTCAGGCCCAGTGGGGCGCATTCAGAAAGAGACCCATGAGGACGCCGCCGAGAGTGCCGGCAATGGGAATGGTCATGATCCAGGCGAGCAGCAGCAGGCCGACGCGCTGGAAGTTGACGGCCTTCAGGGTGCCGTTGCAGAGGCCGACGCCGACGGTGGCGCCGGTGATGCACATGGACGTCGACACGGGCAGGGAGTACTGGGAGAAGACGAGGACGGTGAGGGCGGCACCCATCTCCATGGAGCAGCCGCGGGAGGGCGAGTGGTAGGTGATCTTGTTGCCCATGACCTTCATGATGTTGTAGCCGTACGTGCAGAGGCCGAGCGAGATGGTGAGGGCGAGCACGGCCAGCTGCCAGACGGGCACGGTAGCCTTGGACTGCGCGGCGTCGCCCGTCTTCCAGGCCGAGTAGATGACGGCCCAGGGGCCGACCGAGTTGCCAATGTCGTTGGCGCCGTGCGCAAAGGAGGCCGTGCAGGCGGTGAGCACCTGGATGAACGAGTACGTGTGCTCGACCTCGTTGGGGTACTTTTCCGCGTGGGCGTAGACGCGCAGCATGCGCTCGCCGTCGGGCGTGCCGGCGATGCCTGTCTGGGCCGCGTGGATGTCGTAGTGCAGGCCGTAGAGGGCGCCGGCGACGATCATGGCGGGGATGCGCTTGGCGAGGATGCGCAGGTTGTGCAGCTCGTAGATCTGGCCGGGGCCCATCGGGTTGGCGTGCAGCGTGCGCATGGCCCAGCCGATGGGGCCGCGGCTGAGGCGCAGCCGGGCGCGCAGGCGCTCGTCGCCCTCGGCCTGGAGCTCCTTGTAGGTCTTGTGGGGGGGCTGGACCTCGCGGGCGATCTTGGCTTTTTCGGCGTCGACGTCGACGCGGACGCCCTCCTCGTCGGTGACGGAGGGATTCTCTTCTCTGGGATTCTCTTCCTTGGGCGTCTCGTCGTCGTCCTGGACGACGGCATAGTTGGGCACGTTGGCGCGCTCAGCCTCGGCAGGCGCCTCGCGCCGGAGCAGCAGGGGCCCGTAGACAAACATCCACCAGCGGACCGAGGCGTCCTTCTTGATGATGCGGGCGTAGACAAAGGGCAGGAAGAAGAGGGCCGACAGCAGGCAGACGCCGAAGCCGGTGCCGAGGGTGACGGCGGCAATGTACCAGCCGGGCTTCTTGTTGAGGCCGAGGCTGGGCGAGCCCTTGTAGACGATGGAGAGGGTGCAGATGGTGGCGGCGATGAGGAAGAAAAAGGGCGAGGTGTAGACGGCCCAGGGGACGGGGTTGCGGCGCATGTGGACGATGAACTTGATGAGCAAGAAGATGATGGCGCCGAAGCAGCCGGAGATGGCGGGGGCCATGCCGAGGCCGGCAAAGATGGCGCCGAGGCCCTTGCCGCCGTTCCAGCCCCACTGGACGTGGCTGGCGCCGACGGTGGCGACGCCGACGCCGGCGACGGCAGAGATGAGGGAGTAGGTGGAGGAGACGTGTGCGGAGTGCTTGGTGCACCACATGACCCAGGAGGAGGCGGCGGCGAGGGCGCAGGTGAAGGCGAGCATCTGGACGCCGGCGTCGCCGCGGAAGGCCGAGGTGGGGATGATGCCGTTCTTGATGGTGTCGGCGGTGCGGGCGCCGACGGTGATGGCGCCGAGCAGCTCAAAGACGGTGCCGAAGATCATGGCCTGGCGGTAGGAGACGGAGCGGGAGGAGACGCTGGTGGCCCAGGAGTTGGCGACATCGTCTGATTGTCAGAGAAATCAGAGGTCAGTTGCAGAAATCAAACGAGGACAGAGAGAGGGGACTTACTGGCTCCATTGTTAAAGGCATCGAGCATCGCAAAGAGCGTGCCGATGACGAAAATGTAGGTGTACTCGGACAACATTTTCACGTGGATGCGGGTGTCGATGAAGATGAAAAAAGACTGGGCAAGAGACGGAGATCGACACAGCTTTATATGCAGCTGTCTGGACAGCTGGAAAGCTTATACTGCATGGTCTGTCCAGGGTCTATGGGTCGTCTGGTCGGGTCCAGGTCTCTGTCCAGGGTAGACTTCTCTTTTGGGAGACCGAACTAGAAAAGATTTTTCAAACAAGTAGACGACAAACGAGAACAGAGGTGCAATCGATGTTGCTATTATTCGAAAGGCTTGGCAGCCTTGGCATTCTGGATGACCAGAAGGGACCTCTCAGGAGCCAGAGCGACCCCACGTGTTGCCTGTGGACATCGCGCGCCAAGCCTTGCCGCTGCACCAGCCTTCTAGACGCGGGCTAGCTCTGATGGCGGCTGGTCTTGGCACTAGAGGAAAGGCTTGGCACTATTGTGGCAAGGAGGCACGTGGGCTGGCTCGAGTCTTGGATGGCTGTGACTGTTGCGTGGATTTGGCATTTTGCTGGTGGTATTGTAGGTGGTATTGTATGATTATTGATTTCCTATTCATGCCTCATTTTATTTGGTGTTATGACATGTGCTATTTCTCTGGCCTTTCTCTGGTTCTGGCTCCCTAGTTGTTTGTTTGATTTTGTTTGATTTCTTGTTTGATTCTTTTGTTTTTCTATTGTTTTTTTTTGTCTGATCTCTTGGTTGATTTTACTCTTGTTTATCAGTACAACACGTCACAGCCCCAAGGCTTACTGGTCGGGCTGCGCTGTGTCCTCGACCGCGGTAAACGGCTCAGCCGCATAGGTACGCCGCAGCGGCTTCGGGTCCATGTGGCCGGCGTCGCAGGTGGCGTTCTGAAACGCCACGGCGTAGACCCTGCGGTACCGCGACTGATTGTCGAACATCATCTGCCGGTCCATGTAGAGGCGGCAGTCGTCCTCGATGGTGCGGAACTGGGCCGGCACCTGCAGGTCGTCGGACCAGTACAGGTTCATCGTGGCGACGCTGCTATCAATGGAGCGGCTGATGGGCGTCTTGAAATGCAGTTTATCAAAGGGCTCGACGGGGCCGCTGCGCGTGCCGCCGGTGCCCATCATGCGGCCCTCGACGGGGCGGCCGCCGAAGCCGACGGAGCGGATGCCGTACTCGACCATGAGGGACTGGGCGAAGATGGCGCAGGAGGAGGAGCAGATGCCGTCGTTCAGGAGGACAATGTCCTCGCGGGCGAACGGCATGGGCTCGCGGCGCTCGCGGAAGCGGCGGCCGGCCGGCGAATTTGGTCGGTGCAAAAGGTTGGACAGGCGCGAGAAGGACGTGCCTGCGTAGGTGTAGTCGGGCCCGTAGATGGCGTCAAAGGTGGCCACCGTTTCCGGCCGGGCCGGGTCATAGTCCATGGTAGCCTTGAGACGATAGTCGAGGTCGCGCATATCCGCCTGTTCTTCATGATCGTAATTCTTCAGAACCTCCTCCTCGAAGTTGCTCTGCACCTGGGCTAGCGCCAGCAGCTGCTCGTGGCGCTTGAAGCGGGCGCGCAGCGGCATGGGGTCGTGGGGGAACAGCAGCGACTGCAGCTCCCGGACGTTGGCTAAGTAGCCGCCGTTGTTGCTGCAGAGGTCGATGAGGAGCCGGGGCTGGGGGACCTTGGGCCGTTTGCGGAAGCATTCCCGGACCTTTTCCGCAAACAGGCCCTGGTCGATGTGAAAGCTGCGGATCTTGAGCACGATGACGTCATTGACGCCCACGACAGGCTCGCAGCGCAGCATTTTTTTACGTGTTCGGGGTCGCTGTCGTCAGAGTCGATGGCGTTGTCAGGGAGGTAAGCTGTCGAGGTCTCGGCTCAGGTGCTCCTCGGCCACTTCACATGGCTCTCTCTGGGAGGCGACGGGACCGGCGATGCTCAGCAGCGCCGCCACAGCGCTCAGGTGGTATTTCACGGTAAAAGTCGTAGAAGCTCGAATTCAAAGGGTAGCCAGCAGGATGTGAGGAGAAGAGGGAAACAGGCAGACGGTCTTTTATCTTTTTCTTCCCTCTGGTCTCTTCTCGTCTTCCAGACGGACCCATTGTCATGCAGGCCGGCATCGCCGGCGAGGAAGGAGGGCAGAGAAGACAGGAGAAAACAGAAGACAGGAGAGAAAGGCTGGACGAAACGGAGAAGAAAAGAATGAGAGAAGAAAAGAGTGAGAAAAGACAGGAAAAAAGAATAGAAAGAACAGGACAATAGAGCACGTCACACCACCAGACTCGTCGGACAATCCTTGTGGCCGTGGACCACAAAAATGCACTGCTGTTTGCTGGGTGGGCAGTCCTTGTCTTTTGTCTGGGAACAATGCTGGCCGAAACTGTCTTGTTCAGGCGATAGAGTCCGAGGGTTTCTTACACGTCATCACGTGATCCGAGAGGCTGACATATCACGTCACGTGACTCGGCCAATTTTGCGCCACAGAACGCGCTTCTGACGCGCATCTCTCTTTTTCCAGACAGCTTCAACTGCCCGCCGCCATGCGTCCCTACGTCTCCCCCCCCCGCATCGCCCTCCTGGTGCTCCTCGACATGTACTGCACCGAAAAGGTGTTGCCCGAAGACGACGACTACGTGCTCGGCCTGCTGACGAGCTTCTTCGCCGACAGCCACGCCCAGCCGACGACCCAACAGCAGCGCGAGGCGGCCCGGTGGCAGCAGGCCCGCCGCAGCGTGGACCTGCTGGCGCGGGCCGACAGCCTGCGGGCGCCGCTGCAGTGCTGCGTCAGCGTGCAGGCGGCGACGGCGACGGCGCTGCAGCTGCCGATGGTGGCCACGCTCTGGGACGACCTGGTGGCGGGCCTGTGGATGCGGCTGACGTGTCTCGACGACCTCGAGCCGTTCTTTGAGGGCCTCTGCCAGATCGTGGCGCCGACGTACAGCAAGCTGCGCTTCCGGCGCGAGATGGGCTACGAGGACCCGCCGGCGACGACGGTGCTGCTCGACCGCCGCACGTCGCTCGGCCAGCTCGTCTACCAGTCCTATGTCGAGTTTCTGCGGCTCAACTTTTCCAGCCGATGTCGGCTGTGGGAGGACTATGTGCGGTACCGCAGCCCGACGCACACGGACTTCAAGATCCTGTGGCCGCACCACTACAACACGGATGCCGTGCGCGTGGACGCCGTGCTCGCCGACAACCGGGAGCTCTGGGGGGGACAGGCGGACGAGCTGGGGCGCGTCGCCTTTGACCGCATGCTCAAGGACGAGCGCGTGCCGGCGAGCTCGGACGAGACGGAGAAGCTCATTTCCATCTTGATTGACCGAGAGCGTGAGCTTTTGTTCCCTTTTGTTCCCTTTCTCTTACCTCTGCTGACTCATCTGACTGACAGGAAGTGGCTTTCGCCCCGACCTTGACCTCCGAAATGCGGCCGATGACGTCATCGCCGGCTCGACGCTCGTCCCCGCGCAGACCACCTACTACCGCCTCATGGACGCCTGGCGCATGGGCGACGTCAACACGGCCTACGACCAGCTGCACCGCTACTTTGACCTCGTCGCCCGCCAGGGCGTCGGCGCCGCCTTTGGCTACAACATGGGCCCCATGAACAAGGCCATCATCCAGCGCGACTTTGGCGAGCACCCCGACGACCTGCTGTCGATGCTCGACGCCGTCCACGCCGGCCGCGAGTCCCGCGACTACAACTCGCTGCGCTTCGCCCTCCTCTGGCTCTACATGTACGCCCGCATGCTGCCCCGCCACATCCGCCCCCACCAGCTGCAGGGCCTCTCCGGCCAGCCCGCCGACGGCCACCAGGTCCTGCCCTACGTCCGCCACGACGCCCAGCTCGCCAACGCCCACGCCCACCGCGCCATGGCCTACATCCTCGACGGCCGCGTCGCCCTCGCCGACGGCCGCACGCCCCTCCAGGCCGCCGTCCGCCTGCGCCAGGGCGCCCGCCTCGTCGTCGTCCACCACGAGCTGACCCTGCTCGGCCAGCTCATGAGCACCTCGCTGCTGCTCTGGGAGAACATGGGCGTCGGCATCCTCGGCGCCACCCACGCCCGCGCCTTTCTCGCCGCCTGCCGCCACATTGTCCCCTTTGACGACGCCGTCCGCATGGCCTCCCGCCTCGCCCTCCTCCTCGCCCGCGCCGGCGACTATGCCGGCGCCAAGACGGCCCTGCTCGCCCTCGACCCCCAGGGCATGACCTCGCTGCGGCCCCAGAGCTCGGTGCGCCACATCCTCGCTATCGTCGCCGCCCTCCAGGCCGTCCGCGCCCACCGCTTCGACGACGCCGACGACATTTTCCTGCGCCGCCTGCCGCCCGGCGCCCTCTTCCGCAGCCCCGCCACCGCCGCCACGGCCCGGCCCCGCGGGCCCTCGCACCTCGACGCCGATCTCGCCGCCCACGTCGCCCTGCTGCACGCCCAGTCGCTCGCGCGCGGCGGCCGTCTCTCTCTCTCCGACGCTCTCTCAGAGTCCCCCCACTCGCCGCTCGCCGCCGCCCGCCAGGCCCTCGACGTCTTTGAGGCCTCCTACGACGCCGGCGTCGGCGACCTGCACGTGCTGCTGCGCCTCACGCTTGCCCGCCTCGCCCTGCACGTGCAGGCGGGCCGCGGCCTGCGCGTGCTCTCCCGCGTCCTCGCCGCCGTGCGGGCCTGCCGCGAGCGGCGCTACCACCTCCTGCTCTGGGAGGCCCTGGCGCTGCTGGCCCGCGTGCTTCTGGAAAAGGGCGCCTTCCGCGGGGCCGCCGCCCTCTACGAGGCGGTGCTGCCGCGCGTGCTGCTGGCGCGGGACGTCGAGCTGTCGGCGACGCTCTACGCGGCGCTCGTGGACGCGCACATGGGGCTGGCGGGCCAGCAGCCGGCCGGCCGGGCCAAGTACCGGCAGCGCCACCTGGGCCGGGCGTGGTGGTACCTGGGCCGGGCGGAGGACAAGTTCCGGCAGGCGGGGGGGGGAGAGGCCGTGGCGGAGGAGATGGCGTTGAAGCGGCAGCTGATTTTGGCAGCAGGGAGACACGGATGAGATGAGAGATGAGATGACGCATGTATTCCTAGATACCCAGATCCATTCAAGTCTGTTTAGACTGAAAGTAGTAAAATCAAACAATCAGAACAAGAGAACAAGAGAACAATCAAAAGAACAAAAGAAGAAAAGAAGAAAAGAACAATCGAAAGTAAAATCAAAACAAAAACAAACAACGACACAAGCCCTTCCTCACTTCAGGCTTGGAAACGCGGCACCGAGCTGAGCAGCTGCTCATCCTTGACGTCCTCTTCCTTCTTGACCGGAATGGACCCCTCTTCCGCCCCCTGACGCATCAGGCGCTCCTGCTGCCTCTGGCGCTCCTGGCGCTCACGCCGCTCCTGCTGGCGTCGTTGCTCTTCCTCCTGTTCCTCACGATCCCAACGCGCATGCTGCTCCAGACGGATCTGCATCTCCCGCCGGGCCATCTCATACTCTTCCTGATCCTCCAGGCTGTTGCCGCCGTACCCATACTGGTACTCGTACATCTCCCGCTGGAACTGGAGATGCTGGCGATGAAGATGTTCCCGGAACTCCGGGTCCCGGATGTCGTTAAGGATGCCATAGCCATGCTGCTGAACTGGCTGGTGAACTGGCTGTTGGACAGGCTGTTGGACAGGCTGGTGAACTGGCTGGTGATGGTGGTACTCCTGGTGGTACTCCTGGTGGTACTCCTGGTGGTTCTCCTGGTGGTTCTCCTGGTGGTAGATCTGTTGGGGCTGCTGGGGCTGCTGGGGCTGCTGGGAGTGCTGGAATTGCTGCTGGAATTGCCGGTATTCCGGGATTTCGTGTCCCAGAAACTGGTATCCCTCCTGGTATCGCTCCTGGAATCTCTCCTGGGCGGGCAGGGGCGGTGGAGAAGACGGCAGAGACGAGACAGGCTCGACCGGCTGCTCGACGGCCAGCTCGACAGCCTGCTCGACCTGCTCCGGCGGCTGCTGGACGGGCTGCTGATAAAGAACCGCCTGGGCCTCTTGCGGCTCCTCCTTCTTGACGGTGGGCTGAGGAGCCGACGGGGCCGTCGCCGGGGTCGTCTGCTGCCGCGGTCCCAGCGGCAGGACGGGCGACGGCGGCGGCGGGTCCACGTGAGAGGCCGGCGGCGTCTCGTCCTTCTCGACGCTGTCGAGGATCTCGGCCGGACGCCGGCGTCGCTCGGCTCGCTGGGCCCTCTCTGACTTTTCGGGCTTCTTTGTCGTCTCTGTCGTCTCTGTCGTCTCTGGTCTCTCTGTCAGTCTCTCTGTCTCGACCACGGCCGTTCTCGTCTCATGAGGCTCTGCCATGTCGGTCGTCTCAGTCGTCTCAGTCGACTCCGTCATCTCTCGCGGCTCGATAATCACTCGGATCTCGTCTTTGATTTCGGGCGATGAGCTCCTGGGCACGCGGGCTCTCGTGCTTCTCGTCTCTCTCGTCTCTCTCGTCTCTCTCGTCTCTCTCGTGCTTCTCGTCTCTCGTCGCTCGCGCCGGCGCGTCTCTCGCTCTCGCACTATTTGGGCAATGCGTCTCTCACGCTTCTCACCGTAGTTGACCGATCGTGTTCGTCGCTGTGGCCGCGTCGCCGCTGCCGTCAACTCTCGCTGGGCTGCTCGTCTCGTCCGGGGAGGCATCTTTGTAGTTGTAAACGTGGGTCAGGCTAGAGGGTAGCGTGTGGGGATGGTGGCTGCTAGTCGAGGGAAGAATGAAAACTGAGAAACCGGTCCTCCCCTCCCCCAACAGGGATTCAGGGGGATCACGTGTTTCAGTCTGCTGACATGATCCTTCGGACGCCTACGGCTGACGGTGACCCACTCTGCACAGTACTTTAAAAAGGCGTCCGCCGGGGTGGCTGGCCGTGCGACGGCGAATACGAGAAATCCTGCATGGACGGGACGCTGTAGGCACGGCATCCTGGCTTTTGTTCACCGCTGTTCTTGTGCGACGTGTTGCGATAATTTGTGATTTACAGAGTGTGATACGGAGTATTATTCTGAAATTATCTGAAATTATCTGAAATTGCACTTTTATTGTTATCTCTGCAATGCGTACTTTTGCTTGCTGACTACTCTGGCTGACTGACCATTGACTACTTCCTACTCCGACTTCTCTTGCTGACTAATATTACTCTCCACTCCTGACTACTCCGCACTCCGTACTCTGACCTCCACTTCTCCCTGCTGACTACCGACTACTGCTAACTACTGATGACTAATCTGCCGCTATCTGCCTCTCCTGCTGACGACTGCCTACTCCATCTCATCATCGGCATCGTCGAGCAACATGTTGTAGAGCTCGGCCTGCTCCTGCAGCGTCCGCCCCAGCGACTGCCCCGCCAGCTGTCCGTCCACGCAGTGCACCATGCGGTCCGACACCTGCTCCAGACGCATCATCTCGATCCGGATCGACCCCACCGACTCCCGCAGGCCCCGGATCGACTGCGCCATCTCGCTCTCCACCGCCGCCTGCTGCTGCGCGTTCTCGCGCGTCTCGCTCTCCAGCATCGCCATCGACGCGTTGTCCACCTGCAGCCGCACCACAATCTCCTCCGTCTCCTCCCGGCTGGCCGTCTCCTCCGGCCCTAGCTCGAGGAGTCCTCCTCCTCCTCCTTCTGCGACAGACCCGCCAACAGACCCTCCAGGCCCCAGCAGCGCCTGACGAGCCCGCTCCACCTCCTGCTGCAGCCGCACGTGAAAGGCCCGGTGCGACTCCTCCGGCGGGCCGCTGTCCACAAACAGCGCCGGCACCTTTTGCGCACACCCGCGGCAGCGCCGCAGCGGAAAGACCATGGACGCCGTCGTCGCCTCGGGCGCGTCGTGCATCGCCTGGTGCAGGTCGTAAAAGGCCTCTGTGTGGAAGCGCCGCCCGCAGCGCCCGCAGCGGAAGTTCTCCTCCACCGCCGCGTCGTCAATGACGTCATCGTCCATCGACGCGAGCTCGGCCCGCAGCGCCAGCTTCATGCGCACGAGCCGCTGGCGCAGCTGCAGCAGGCGGTCGGGCAGTGCGCCGACGCCGGCCTCGGCCGTCTCGACGTGCTGGCGCGTGCTGGCGAGCTCGCGCACGAGATTCTCGGCGGCAACGCCCTGCTCGTGGGCGGCGGCCTTGAGCTCGCGGAGGCGGCGGCACTCGGCCTCGGTGTCGGCGACGATGGCGTCCATGTCGGCGGGGCTGAGCAGGGGCAGCTCGAGCTCGAGGATGCGGCGGACGACGGTCTCCTTGGTCAGCTGCTCCTTGTAGGAGAAGCGCAGCTTGCGGAAGAGGCCCTCGAGATAGTCGAGCTCGTTGAGGGCCGAGCGGTAGTCGGGGGCGTGGGGGCCGCCGTCGCGCCGCTTGACGATGCTGAGCAGGGAGTCGAGGCCCGTCTGGGCCTCGCTGGAGTGGACGTAGTGGGCGACGTCGTCCATGTGGACGAGGTTGATGTGGCGGGCCATGAGGGCCTCCTGGCGGAAGAGCTCTTCCTGGAGGCGGAGGCCGTAGGCGAGGCCGCTGTTGAGGTCGGCGGGGATGTGGCCGTCGGTGTCGGTCTCGGGCGTCGGGGCGGGGGCGAGGGGGGCCATGCTGCTGGAGCTGAAGGAGGAGGCGCGCGTGGAGACGGCCGAGAGGCTCTGGAAGCTGTCGTTTTGGCTGGCGCTGGCGGTGGAGCGGGAGCGCGAGGTTGAGCGAGTTTTGGCCATTGTGCTTGTTTGTATGTTTGTAGGTTTGTAGGTTTGTATAGAGGTTTGGTTTGTTTGTTTGTGGAGTTTGAAAGGTTTGGAGTTTGGAGATTAAAAAGTTGTAAAGGAGTCAAGAGAAGAGGTAGAGGTAAAGAAAGAGAAAGAGATAGGAATGGAGAGAAGAGAGGGATAAAGAGAAGGATGAAGAGAAGAGGGAGACAGAAAGAGGGAGGCAGAGGGAGAGGGAACGTCTGGGTATTCGTCGTCTTGCTCGTCTTTCGGACCAGTCTCTCCAGATCGGTCATGGGTCATGAGGTCGCAAGAGACCTTTTATCGTGGTCTAGGTCTGGGTGGCAGGGATCGGAGCTGATCCTTCTGCACAGTACTCACACTCGGTCCGTAGGAAAGAGCAGAGGAGTCGGCAAGGCGCTGCTGCATAAAGGAGGGTTGCAGTAGTGCCGTGCAAAAAAAGTACATGTAAACAAAAAAGTAAACATTGGGCTAGAGGGGGTCCACTTTTTACGTGGCACCACTCTCTCTATCACTCTCTACCAAGTACTCATGTACCACTCTACTCCTACCAACTCTATCACTCTACTCGCACACTCTACTCGCACACTCTCGTACCAACTCTATCACTCTACGTCTCCCACCCTCTCTACCGTCTCCCACCCTCCCACACTCTCACACCATTTTCTCCTTCTCTCTTCCCTCTGCGAACCCAACCACACTAGCCCAATGAGGCTAGACTGGATGCCTTACAACTTATAAAGTACCATACAGATATCACAAAAGTCAGTCAGCAAAAGTCAGCAAAAAGTCTGTCAACCAAGAATACAGAACCTCAGCCGCAGCAAATTTTCGGCTTTCTCTCTGCATACATGAAACACTATCGACCCCTGTCTGCTACCTGCTGCCTCCTCTGTTCTCTCCCGTCTTCTTTCCTCTCTACGGTACTGTCCTTTCCCCCGTCTTCTCTCTCCCGTCTTCTCTCCTCCTCTGCTCTCTACGGTACTGTCCCCCCTCCTCTGTCTAGTCCTCGTCTTGGCTGTTGTAGGCATACAGGTCCTCATCCTCCTCCTCCTCCTCTTCTCCCTCCTGATAGGCCCGCTCGCTCATCATGGGCAGCGGCTCCTGCGCTGTCTCACGCGGCCACTCCCCCCCCTGGCACAGCTTGCGCATCTGCCTGTAGGCCCGCATGCCATCCATCATCTCATAGTACAGCAGGCGCTGCACCGTCACACCCCTCTCTATCAGGCTGCTCACAATGTTGATCACGGCCCTGTCCACGAGACCCCTGCCCGCCGGCACCCAGCAGTAGACGTGAGCAAAGGCGAGGTCCAGCCCAATCCCACACACCCGCTCGTACGACTGGCCCCAGAACTCGCCATGCCGCGCGTCGCCCACCCACTGGTCCAATGGCCGCACGGCGCCCGGCTCCGACACGTAGAGGTGCTCCAGCCCCGGGAACATGGCCGCCATCTGCAGGCCAAACGGCGGCGGCCGCATCTCAGACGGCCGCCGGTGTGACAGCGGCAGCTCCAGCGGTTCCTCGTCCTCGTCGTTGTTCTCGTTGTCATCGTCCTCTACCGTGAGCGGCATGCCGGTGATAAAGTCGAGAGCCGGCGTCGGCGGGTCCACGGGGCCGTGGCCCGGCAGGTTGAGGTCTGGGGGGGCGCTCATCTGCGCCGGCGACGCCAGCGGGACGCCGGGCACGGGCTCGGGCACGTGAGTGCGCGTCTCGCGGTCGACGAGAGCGAGATTGCGGACGTGGGGGTAGGTGGTGACGTCGTCGTCGGGCTTCTCTTCGCCGAGGATGTGCACAATGTCGCGGTGGGCGTGGAAGCGCACGACGATGCTGCTGGTGATGCTGGTGTGGGAGCGGATGGGCTTGCCGTGGCAGAGGCCGAGGACGAGCTCGTCGGGCACGCGCGCGAGGGCGAGGGCGCGCGACTCGGCGCAGACGGCGAGCATGCGGCGCATCGTGCGGGTCTGCAGCCGCACCGTCGGCAGGGCGCAGAGGTTGCCGCAGCGCTTGAGGTGCACCTGCAGGACTTCGGTCTCGCTGGTGAGGCTGGGGCAGAAGTGCTTCCAGATCATGATGCGCAGCTCGGGGGGCAGGCGACAGAAGCTCTCAAACAGCGTCGGCGGGTTGTCGCGCGGGCCGCGGGTGTCGACGCGGTGGGCGCCGCGGCCTACGATGCGGCCGCTGCGTCGCGGCTGGCCGTCGGCGCCCAGCTCGGTGGTCTCGACGACGGGGCCGGCGAGGCTCGCCTCGGCTGCCTGGCGGGCGGCGGCCAGGCGGTTGCTGCGGTCCATGATGCGGACGACGGCTTGCAGATCCATTTTGAGGGTAATGGCAGCTGCTTCGGTCATGCTGGTTCTAGGCGTTGATCTTGGGAGTTTGTCTTTGTGTTTGATTTTCGACGTTGTCTTTGTCTGATTTTTGATTTTGTTTGGGTTGATTTTCTCATTTATTTTCTCATTTATTTTCTTTTATTTTCTTTTATTTGATAGTCTCCTTTCTCAATCAGGAATGATTTATACTGGTCGGCCTCGGTCTCCTCTTGCCTCCCGTACTTTCAGTCTGGATCTCGTCACTGCGGGGATGCTATTCCTGATGCAATGGTCTTTTTCAGAGGACCAGACCAGAGGACCAACATCCATGCTCTATCCTTGCACCGTCAACCAACATCCTGCACCGTCTTTCTTTGTCCCTCATCTCCGCCCTCCATGAGCGCTCAAACTTGCTTTTTCCGGCCGAGTCATGACTCCCAAGTTACATCATCTCTTCTCTTTCACTTCATCCCTCGAGTCCGAGTATCCGTCCAGCTCGATGCTCTCCTCTGCCTGTTCTCTGTTCTCCCTCTGTTTTCCCTCTGTTTTCTCTGTTTCCCCTCTTCTTTCCCTCTTCTTTCTCAGCCTTCTGGTCCTCATTTTCGCCCCCCTGGATTTCTTTTTAAACCCCCCCTCCTTCCCTCCCCCCTGCTGCTTTCTTTTTTCAAAATCCCATCCTCTGATTCACCACAAGTCCCCCATTCACCGTCTCGACTACTCCAGTCCCCTTGCACCCCTGCTCTCACCACCCCTGTCTCATAAAAGTCCTGCACCTGCCCTCAGCCCCTTCCTTCGTCAACATGTCGTCCGAAGACGGAGAACATGGACGCCTCCTCGAGGTCAACATGACCATGGACGACCCCCAGGCCTCCTTCTCCCAGGTCGCCGAAGCCACCGCCCAGACCACAGAGGCTGGCTGCGTCGCCGAGGATGGCTCCTCCCAGCTTCGCCCCGGCACCATTATGCTGCCCATCCCCCCCTCCATCTCCCTCGTCTGCGACTACGCGGCCCCCGTCATGGCCGATGCCGCCGCCCTCGACCAGGTCGAGCCACTCAGGGCCGTCCCTGCTACCGCCTTTTCCTTCTTCCCCCAGCTGCCCATTGAAATCCGCTCCAGAATTTGGCAGTTTGCCATTGACACTGACGAAACTCCCCGCATCCACTACTACAACCTCTTCAACTACAACCGAGCCGAGAACTGGCACTCGTCCTCCATCCGCCAGATGCTCGACCACTACGACCGGCCCACCCACCCCCGCCACCCCCACCCCCTCTCCACCACCACCCGCAACTATTCCGTCATCGTCGACGGCGAGCGCCAGCACGTCCGCCGCATCGACTCCCAGACCGACGAGCTCGCCTGGACCTCCGCCAACCGCCTCCAGAACCTCTGGGACTTTGGCCTCCACACCGCCTGCAAGGAGTCGCGCCACATCCTCCTCCGCCACCTCCACCACTCGGGGCCCCTCTGGCTGCCCTCGGAGCGTGGTCACGTGATCTCCGTCATCCACGACAACAACGAAAAGGTCCAGCTGCGCGTCGCCCCCTACCGCGACCTTGTCTGTCTCCGCTTCTCGCCCCACGACCTCGAGGCCACCATCCACATGAACTGGGGCGCCTTCTTGGCCCACCTGCCCCTCCTCAACCTCCCCACGTACCCCAACTTCAACCTCGCCCTCGAGTTTGATGTCACCTGGCTGCAGAACCTCGGCGCCCGCGGCGCCGCCCAAAAGGTCATGCTCGAGCCCTCGCTGCGCGGCCTCGCCGCCCGCGCCTTCTGGGCCTGGCAGAAGAACGAGATCCCCCGCTGGGCCCGCCTCTGGCTCATCGACCGCAGCCGCGCCATCAGCCCCGACTACCTGCTTGCGCCCACCTTTGACGGCCGCTTCCTGATGGCCGACCGCGTCTACCGCTACCGTGGTGGGCCCAACCTCTGCGACGACCACGTCTTCTCCGACGGCCGCGACCGCTATGTCGAGAGCTACCAGTGGAACAACGAGGTCTACTACCGCGGCCCCTACTACTCGCCCAACGCCTGTGCCGTGCTCCTCTTTATGAGCTGGCTGCTGCGCAACTGCTGCATCACCAACAAGGACCGCCGCGACACCAACCTGCCCCTCGTCCACAACGAGGCCTTTATTCGCGTGCTCCACCAGGTGCCGCGCGACTGGGGGTGAGCGGCCGGAGAGGCCTCTCAGCTTTCTTTGAAATGCATATTACGTAGAGATGAGAACAGGAAAGTAATGACGTAGAATTGTAAACAGGATAGGAATGGGATAGAGATGAGAACAAATTGGGAATACATGGGCAAGATGGGAACTGAATGTACGAATCTTTGATAGTTCGATTTGATAGTTGAATCATACTAGTTTGTTATTCATACTCCGTCATATTATGAATATTCTTCACGGTAATCAAAACGTACTCTAGAATCCTCCATGACGAGCTCTACTCGCAGAGGGAATACGAGTACAGTCGCACACACTGTATTGCCACCAACTCTTCTATTCATCCCTAATTCGTTCAGTACTTTTTTTCATACGGAACCTCCGATTTCAGCTTCCACAACTGCCGAAAGAAACTTTCACATGCTCTGTGTAATTTGCTCTTTGTTGGGCTCCAACGATGAGGCAACCGGTGCCCGATCGAAGATGGTGGTGTGACCCTCAACGAAAAAAAGTCCTGTTTCAGTTGTGGCCTGGATGCCTTGCTGGTTTACCTCCTTGGTTCGCTGCGCTTCGTTCCAGATAAGAGGGCTAGAGGTCATTGGTGGAGAAGATAAGGAGCTAGGACTTGCTCTGTGAGCACTAAACGTTTTGTGCGAGCTATATAATGAGTGAATGCACTGGCCCCTTCAACAAAGACAGCATCTCTTGTAGTATAGTGGTCAGTATACGGGCTTGTCACGCCCGGGACCCGGGTTCAATTCCCGGCGAGAGAGCATCTTTTTTGCCGTTTTTGACTGCCTTTGTATTATTTTCCATTAATTTTCTTTTTTTCCTCTTTTTTCTTTTTTATTTATTTTTTTTTTGTTTTAAAATTATTTTTTTTTAATTCCAATTTTTCGATACTCTCCTCCATTCTTGTCTCATTTTCCCTCCTACATCCCACTTTCTCACCTCGCACGTCGATCCCCTACAGAATTCTCGTAGCACTGCCCTCTGTCGTGCTCTCCTGCATGACCCCTCATCTGGGCTCTAAACTTCGATCGCTGTGTCGCTTCTCGTATTGTCTCTCTATTTTCCGCCTGTAAGAGTGCTCTCATGAGTGCTCCCATGAATTCCTACGAGTGCTCCCATGAGTCCTCACTTTAATGAGTGCTCACTCCCAGACAGTGTGGCGTCACCTAATGCAGCTTCCTGGTCATTATCGTCTTGTACAACTCGACAGGTCTCGCTCCTCCCCTGTCCGTCCACCGCTTCTCTGCTGCCTGCCCACCGCCTGTCCGCTCTCTCTCTCTCTCCTTCTTTCTCTCTCTCCTTCTCTCCTTCTCTCCTTCCCTCTTTCCTTTCCTCCTCCCTCTCTCCTTCTGTCTTCGTTTATTGCCCCACACGTCTTTCCTCTCACCAGACGCCTGACCCATCTCCTCGTTCTTTCCTCACAGCAGAAAGCAAGGCAATCCACTCGAATCTTGACTTTAAAACATCTACGAGGCAAGGACGTTGGAGGACGTGGGAGTATTCTCTGCAGAATTATGGGGCTCGTCGTCTTCATCTTCATCGTACTTGCCCTCTGTCTCATCTGTACCTTCCTCCCGTAGTGCCACAAGGCTGACAGGGAAGGAAGGCTGTTGACTCCTTCCTAAATAAATTGGCCATCAAGGCTCTGCCTGTTCTTTTTTCTCTTCTCTTCCCTCTCTTCTCTCTCTCTTCTTTTTCCCTCTCTTCTTGTTCCTCACCCCTCTCACCCCTCATCCAATCCTTCCATCCTTCCACCCCTCATCTGCCCACCCCTCTTCTCTGCGCCTTTTTTTCTCCTCTACCTTACAACACCACTTTGTTTCTCTTCAACTGGTCTCTCCCTTTTTTCCTCTCTTGAATGGAAAACTCACCTCTGCATCGCCGTCAATTTGGCCCTACCGGCAGAGAACCCCGATACTACAGTAGACGCTCCCGCCTCAATAGAGCTTCTTCGTCTGTCCTCGGACAAGATCGAGTGTTTCTGCTTGACCGCTTCCTTGCTGTTACTTCTCGCCCCAAGAACCCCGCCGAAACATCTGCCGGCGAGTCGACGGACAAGATGATTTCCACCGAGAGCAAGACGGCGATTGACAGCTTCGGCTATGGCCAGACCAACAATGGCAATGCGTCTTCTGGCGCTGGAGGTTCTGGCTCTGGCCCGAGCAATGGAAACCATGAAAATCAAGAAAATCAAGAAAATCATGGCAATCATGGCAATCATGGAAACCATGGCAATGCCAACAACAATGCCAACATCAACGCCAACGCCAACGCAACCCGTCAGCATCACAATGCTGGACACTCTGCTGACCGCCAACCCGCCAACCTGCCATACTATGCTGTCAATACGCAGTTCGCTGCCCCGGCGGTCATGCCGCAGCCTCTGCCGCTTCAGTATCAGGTTTCCACCCGCCACTTTGGCGCTCCAGGACCGGTTGACTATGGCGTGGTCAACCCGAGCGTGCCGTTCTTCCCTGGACCCGTTCGTGTCCAGGAGAGCGGGTTCCTGCCCGCGAGCATGGGGCCAGCTGGGGCGCCTCCCCATACCCTTCCACCCAACTTTGGCAGTCTCCCTCTACAGGTACAGGGCTTTCCTCCTGGTCTGCCCCCTGGCTTTCAAGGCCATCCACCCAGCCTTCACCCAGCAGCTCTCAACTTTCCAGGCGCTACGGCCAACCTTCACCCGGCTGCTCCCAGCTTTCATCCAGGAGCTCCCAGCTTTCACCAAGGTGGTCTGCAGGGGTACCAGATGATGCCGGCCATGATGATGCCGGCTCCAGGCATGCTTGCGGGCCAGCCTGGCCGAGTTCCTCATCTGGGAAACTTTGGAGGTCCCCATCAGGGAAACGGAGTTCCCCATCATGTGGCCTTTGCAGGCCCTCCCCAGGGCAATTTTGGTGGACCGCTTCAGGGCATTGGTGGACCTCCTCAGGGCTTTGGTGGACCTCCGGCTGGAAACTTTGTTCGCCCCGGAAATTTTACAGGCCATCAGAACCACTTTGGGGGACCTCCCCAGGGAAATGTGGGCGGTTACGTCAATTTTGCCCCTCCTCATATGGGGAGCATTGCGGGCGCTTTTCCCAGTGATTTGTACGGAATCCCGCCCAACGGGCCTGTTTTCCCCAACCACTTTCAGGTTCCTCTGGGAAATCTCGGCCATCTTGCTGGCCATTTTGTGGCCGGTCATGGTCACGGGTTTGCTCTTCCCGGCCACTTTGGTGGTCCCCCGACGGCCAGCATCAACGAGCAAGTTCAGCCGGGAAACCCTCCTCACCAGGCTGTCGACCCTCACCAGGCTCTGAACCCGCCCCGCCAGACGGACACTGTGGCTGCTGCCCCTACCGTGTCTCCACAGGCTGCTCTGGAAGCTCCCCAGTCCACTGAAGATCAGTCTAAAGATCAGCCTACCGAAGATCAGCCTACTGAAGATCAGACTGCGGAAGATCCGTCCGATCAGCCGGCTGGCGCCGAGACCTACAGTGCTCTTCTCAGATGTCCCGAGCTCGTCCTCGATGGCATCTGTGACTTCTTGCCCTGGTCGGCCATGGAGCTGCTCAGCCGGACGTGCCGGCAATTCCGGGGCCGACTGCATTTCCTCTGCCACCGAGCCGTCGAGAGAATGCATCCGGCCGAGTACATCCAGTACCAGACGGAGATTGCACAGACGATGCCCGTGCATGCCGTCTGTGCCGACTGCGGCCGTCTGCATCGTGCCGTTCACGGCGACATTCCCGCTCTCTGCATCCGGACAGGCACCGTGAGCTGCGCGGCCAAGCTTAAGGGCCGGGCCAGCACTCCCTTTCTCGGCTACGGCTACAAGCTGGAGCACCACCATGTCCAGCTGGCGCTGAAGCTGCATCGCCAGGGCCTCTTGCCCAGCTACGTCGAGCAGCTCATGCAGCCCTACCATGCGCGCAGCACGACGCTGGACACGCCGGTGAGCGTCCAGATCTTTGTGCGCCCCCTCATCACCACGACGGAGCCCGATCCGTCCCTGCTGGTGTTCCGCTCCATGATCTTTGCCGAGCATCATGTGGAGCATGCGCAGCCCCTGGACGTGGACTCGGTCAAGAGCATCATTGTCTGTCCCCACGCGACGCTGGCCGAGTGCGACCCGGACACGATGCACTGCCGGCCTCTCTACGAGGCCGTCGAGGATGCGCGCCTGGGTCTGTTTACGCACCGCAACTATGCCTGCCGTCGGTGTGCGACGGACATTTGTATCGAGACGCAGCCTAGCCGGCTGCAGCTGCGCATCTGGCATGATCTCGGGAAGGAGGGCAGCAGTCCCGAGTCGGACGAGTGGCTCGGCAACGTGATGAGTGGCTCGAACAATGTGTACTACGGCCCGACCGTGCAGCACCCGCGGGGATCTGTGCGCTGGCGCTACGAACATGCTCTGGAAATGCTGCCGGCGAGTACTGCGGCCATTTGTGAGACGGATCGGCTCGGCCTGTCGACGTGGGAGCTGCGTGAGCTGGCGGCGCAGACGGTTCAGTACAAGCAGCGGGGGCGTTCTCTGTTTATCGAGAATTTTCCCGAAGATGCCGAGATGGAGTTGGGTGAGAGGATGGATGAGGATGACGTGTGAATGAGCTTTACTACCTTTTTATCGTTTGTTTCTTTCGTTTATCGCTTCTTTTATTCTTTCCACTTCTTTGTTCACAACATGTTTACCGCCAATCATGTTTCGTTTTCTTTTTACTTTTCTTTTTTCATTGTTTGTCGTGGAGACGACAGAATACAGTTTGCTGGGCAGTGCAGTGGGTAATAATGGGCAGTTGACTGGCAGGAGGTGACTGGCAAGAGGGTATTTTTATTTCACATTGTTTCGACACAGAGAATGCCAATCCTTTTAAACTATGCTATTGTGACTCTTCCTCTAGACCGTGACAAAGCTGGTGATAAAGTCGGCCTTGCCGACGGGCACGCCCTTTGCGCGCAGGATGGAGTAGCCCGTCGACAGATGGAAGATGAAGTTGGGAATGCCCTGCCGGATGAGGGCATCCTGGACGGTCAGGTTGTATTTCTGGCCGGCCGCGATCCTGCCGAGTTTCTGGTGAGCCGATGGCCAGAGCAGAGGCCAGAGAAGAGGCCAGAGAAGGAGAGCAGACTCACAAGACAATCTCCTTGTCGCTGTTGGCACGCACGACGTCGGGCTGCACCGTCTTGAGGAGAGCCTGGGTGTCGCGGAGGATGGCGTGCAGGTCGACGAGGGTCAGGTCGGCGAGGTTCTTCTGGGGCTCGGCCGCCGGGTCAAAGGGCGTGCCGGTGAGGTTGCCGACGTGGATCTTGACGGCCTTGGCGGCGTTCTGGACCTGGAAGGCGAGGGGCAGCTGGTCGGCGATGAGGCGGGCCTGGGTAAAGGTGGCGTTGGCGTCGAGGCCCTTTTCGCGGGCAAACTCCTCGGCCTTGGTGAGGATGTGCTCAAAGGTGGCGAGGCCGCGGGCAAAGGTGGGCACGGCCACCTCGTAGAGAGAGAGGGACATGTTGAGAACAGATCAGAACAGATGGTGAAGAGGGAGAGGTGTGTCTAGAGGTGAGACGGTGACACGGTGAGAGGCCGTCAATTTAAAGGATGCTTTCAGCCAGGAACAGAAAAAGCAGAATACAGACAGGAAATGTTGTCACCGAGCACGTCATGGCCCTCTTATGACAGCCTCTGGCGATACCCCCTCATCCAGCCTGAGTGGAGACTACCATATATCCGCTGCACGACGATAAGACTGAGATACCTGCCGCCTCGCTGGCTGCCCGACTGTCGGATATTGGATTACTCAGCCACTGATTAGTCATCAACACATCTTTTTCATCCTCCTTCCCATTCACACTCGCAGTGGATGTCGACCAGCTCTGCAGCATTCACAGAAAATGATCTCCCTCGCCCTTTCCGCGCAAGTGCGCGAGAACATTCATCGAACATTCATCGACGCAACTGCGGATGCTCCACCTGCTCCCACCTCTTTGGGCTCTTTGGGCTCTTTGGGCAGAATTCATACCCTCTTGCACCTGCGTCTTGCATGAGGACGTGGGTCCGGGTCCAGTGCCGAGCTTCCCATGTGGTTCCCAGAGCCCATCAGAGGCAAGAGCGCGCAAGAGCGCACAAGAGCGCACAAGAGAATATGGCAGTAACGACTGGCGTGGCACCTTGCCAGATGGAGAATGGCCTGGAGTGGGGGCATTCCAAGATGCTCTTTTTTCCACGCCCTGGGAAAGAACGAAGATGCAAAGGGATGAGAAGAGAAAAGAAGCCGTTGCCGTCACTACAGTATGTCTACGGAGTACGAGTATGCATCGATTCTACCCGAATCACACGGTATGAGAGCATACGTGTGCAGAATTCAGATGAGCTTAAAAAGCGGGCCAATGCATGAAAATTCAAACAAAGACGAAAAGAGAATGAAAGAAGAGAAGGAAGAGAAGGAAGAGAAAAAATGTAAACAGAGTATGGGCAGGGGAAAGTAAAAAAGAAAAAAGAGAAAAAAAAGAAAAAAAAGAAAAAAGGGCCCAGAAGAAAGGGCCAGGAAAAGGGCCGGTGAAAACACGCGACTCCCTTGAACGCTCGAATTCACGCTCAAAATCACTACGGCGGACGAGCTGACAGAAGCTGCCAGAGTTGGCATGTCGTCATGAGGATTGCCATTGTGCACTGTATTTGCGACACCTTTACAGCTCAATCTGGCAGGCGGCGGTGTTTCTGTGTGTCAGAGAATGGCAGACTTTTCCTTGGCTCAAATTGCATGCGATGGCGCCATCGACGCCAGTGCCGCGATCGACCCAGCACGTCTTTTAGCTGCCGAGCCTCAGCCTTTGTATAAGACTTTTAGAGCCAGTCTCTCTTGTCTCTCTCTCCTCTCTCGCTCGTTTCTGACTCCTGTCTCCCCTCCCCTTTCACTCGTTCTGCCTCCAGCATGTCCGTTTTCAAAACTGCACAAGAGTCCTCCCCAGACGACAAGGACCATGGCGTCCGCACCAGCGATGACCTGGGTATGCTCTTCCACTCTCTTCCTCTCTCCCTTCCACGCTAACCTCCAGGCCGCATCGAGGTTGCCCGCGCGGCCAAGCGCCAGATCGGCATCTTTTCAGCCACCATGCTGATTGTCAACCGCGTCATCGGCACCGGCATCTTTGCCACCCCCGGCACCATCCTCTCCCTCTCCGGCAGCGTCGGCCTCTCCCTCTTCATCTGGGTCGCCGGTATGCTCATTGCCGCCGCCGGCACCGCCGTCTACATCGAGTTTGGCACCGCCATCCCCAAAAACGGCGGCGAGAAGAACTACCTCGAATACGTCTACCGCCGCCCCAAGTTCCTCACCACCGGCCTCTACACCGGCTACGTCGTCCTGCTCGGCTGGGCCAGCGGCAACTCCGTCATCTTTGGCCAGTACATCCTCAATGCCGCCCAGGTCGAGGTCACCCGCTGGAACCAGCGCGGCGTCGGCCTCGCCTGCATCACCTCCGCCTTTCTCATCCACGGCCTTGCCCTGCGCTGGGGCCTGCGCCTGCAGAACCTGCTCGGCACCATTAAGCTCGTCATCGTCGTCATCATCGTCATCGGCGGCTGGGTCGCCCTCGCCGGCCACGTCAAGCTGCCCGACGACCAGAAGCCCCACAACTTCCGCCATGCCTTTGAAGGGACCACCGGCAGCGCCTACGGCGTCGTCACCGCCCTCTACAACGTCATCTGGAGCTACATCGGCTACAGCAACGCCAACTACGCCCTCAGCGAGACCAGAGACCCCGTCCGCACCCTGCGCATCGCCGCCCCCCTCGCCATCGGCATCATCTCCGTCCTCTACATGTTTGTCAATATTGCCTACTTTGCCGCCGTGCCCAAGGAGGACATCATCTCCTCCGGCCAGCTCGTCGCTGCCTCCATGTTCCGCAACGTCTTTGGCGGCACCGCCGAGCGCGCCCTCTCCGTCTTTGTCGCCCTCTCTGCCTTTGGCAATGTCCTCAGCGTCATCTTTTCCCAGGGCCGCCTCGTCCAGGAGCTCGGCCGCGAGGGCATCCTGCCCTTTTCGCGCTTCTGGGCCAGCAACCGGCCCTTTAACGCGCCGCTGGCCGGCCTCTTTGAGCACTGGGTCGTCTCTGTCATTATCATGTTGGCGCCTCCCCCCGGCGATGCCTACAACTTTATCCTCAAGTAAGCTTTCTTCCTCTCTCTCCCTCTCTCTTCTCTCTTCCTCTAACAGCCAGCCTCATTTCCTACCCCCTCGCCATTATCAACACCTTTGTCGCCGCCGGCCTCCTCTACCTGTACGCCAACCGCACCGCCTGGGCCTGGCAGCCGCCCATCAGCGCCACCTGGCCCGTCGTCCTCTTCTTCTTCCTCAGCAACGTCTACCTCGTCGTCGCCCCCTTCGTGCCGCCATCCGACGGCCAGAGCGTCTACGAGAGTCTGCCCTACTGGATCCACTGTGTCGTTGGCTTTGGTCTCATTTTCGCCGGCGGTGTCTACTGGGTGTTCTGGGCCAAGCTGCTGCCCAAGATTGGCAAGTACGAGCTGGTCCGCGAGACGCAGATCGACCCGCTGGACGGATGGGAGCGAAATGTGTTTGTGCGGCGACCGCTGTGAGGTTGTCTCGTTAGATTTCATTTTGTGTGTACTTTTGTAGCGAATCATACCCAGTCATTTGTCTCTCCGAATCTTGCCTTTTTTATGTTGGTTGTAAACGACGTACTACGTAGTTAAAAATAAAAATAAAATGGCAGAGTGTACAATGTAAAACATTTGTCCTTTCGGGCGATCCAAGACATTTAAGTGTCTTTTACATTCCTGTACTTCAACGCATTACCATCCGATATGGTGTAATGGCTAACATCCGACGCTCTCACCGTCGAGCTCGGGGTTCGATTCCCCGTATCGGAGCAATTGTTCTTTTTTGCTCTTATTTTTTTTCTCCAATCGTCCCCCGCCCCACTTGTACGTACTATTCGTATGTTCTCGTCAAGTACACGAATTCCTGTTATTTTTATCGACAAAACCACCGATGCGATAATATTGAATCGTATAAATGAAAACGCAAACAATTCTACGGCAAAGAAATACAAATATTTCAGTAATATATTTACATATATTTATTGTGGGTGGTTGTAGAGATATTTTTAATGTGATCCAATTATTGTACCTCTCTAGTAAATTTGTATGGGAAAATACCTCTTGCAACGTTTTGTCTGGAGAGCGTTTTCGAGTGCTGATTTTCCATTCCATTCTTCCAGTCATTTGCAGATGTACAATGTACTCGTACTCGTACTCGTATTTTTTCGGAATCCAGAAAGAGTGGAGTACTGAGTACTCCACTTTACGAGAAGGGTGAGACAATGTTAAGAGATACATACAAATTCATAGATAATACTAGCGAACTAAAGTACATCATACTAGACCGAAAGAAGGAGAGCTACTAGGATGTGGACACCAAGTGGGGCAAGGAAGAGCTTGTACTCTGGTACTCCGTAATGGACAGAGTACTTTTCCATCAGGATTTTGTCTGCGACGAGTACAAGTACTCATAGTCTACGTAGAAAAGGAAGGAACACACAGCACTAGGCGGTGCGCTATACCTATTTCAGACGACAGTTAAAAGTATCTTATACTTAAGATCACATAGACATGAATCGCAAATCAAAGTACTAATATGTACACTACACCATTCGGCAGAAAAAAAGAAGAGCCAAAAACCCCAAATTCAATAAAAGATACAAAGGTACAGAAGGGAAGCAAGACCCACTTTCCCAAAGTGGCGAAGAGAAAGAGGGGCTTTCTTGTCGTTCTTCCCTTCTGTACCCACTCATCTGGACATTTTTCTGTCGCAGATGCGCAACGCACATGCGACAATGAGCGACCATCATCGTCGACACTGACGATCGCAAGTGCACGAGAAACGCTGTCGCAGTGGCATTGGCCGGCTTTGTTGCGCAGCTGCGCGACAGAATTTTCGCGCGCACCTGCGTCGCTCGTGCCGCGCACTTGCGTCGCACGCATTTGCGACTGTCGCAGGAATTTCTGTTGGAAGGATTGCATGAAATTTTGTCCACGTGATGTGCACCACTGAGCAACGTCCACGACCACGGCTTACCTGTATGGCCAAAAAAGACGATGCCTTGCAGAGATGAAGCTCGTGCAGAAGAGATGGAGGAAATGGGCAGGATAATGCAAAAAAAAAAAAAAAGAACAAAAATGCAACAACGGGCATTCTCTGTGCCGGCATGCAAGCATCTCACGTGGACAAAAGACATGAGCAGCCATTTCTGCCGGTCTCGCGTGTGCTCCTTCTTGCCAGGACTCTCGACGTCGACGGGAAGACGAGGTGGCTCACCACACATGCCCCCCCAACCACACCACGCCACGCCACCCAGACAGCTTTCTTGCTGCATGTCTCCACGCACCGAGGACGAGCCAGCTCCCATGTCGATCCTGGCGGGGCTCGCCGCTCGCGTAGGCTCAGGCGGCCGCACGCCGTCGGCGCCAGACATGTCCTCTTCTTCTCGTGAAAATCGTGAATGCCAAGAAATTACAACGACGCAACTATGTCGTGCATATGCATGTGCACTCGGGTAGGGCTTTCGTGGTATGTTGCGCATGCGAATTTGTTCACGTGTATGGTGATGTTGCCTTCTGTAGTGACATTTACCCGGACTGGATGCTGTCTGGATGCTGTCTGGATGCTGTCTGGTTCATGCTCTCCATACAGCAGCGTCCGTGCCGCGTCCCCGAGCCTTTTTCGTGCTGTACCCGCACCCATTCTGGTGGTGTACTCCGTAGTGTCTGATCAGCAGATATCACATTCTGTGAGGCAGAAAGGAGGCGTGGATGTAGAGGGATGGGGTTGGGCATCGCCGGATAGGCACACGCCACACTGCGTACGGAGTACGAGTAGTGAGAGTTGGGCACTGGTCCTTGAAAGTACTCGTACGTGGTTCGCAGCCATCGCGCCGATACATGCGATTGCCAATTCCCTTTCCAGAGGGAGTACGCAAATGCATACAAATTCTGTCCCTTCAAAGCTGGGTGCAGTACTATTATTTGGAAGATGAATGGAATTACAGTCCATCACCATATCACACAAGTCACGTTCAATCACGTTCACTCTGTGCCGGCATAACGCGCACATCACAATGCCATCGCACACTCTGTAAATGTAGATATCAAACATCGTCATAATCACAATCACAATCACAGTCAACATCATAATTATCACAGTTTCTACAATCACATATTGCACTTTCTTCAATTCATCACACTACTTCAATTCAATCACACTTCAATCACCGCAATCACTACCGAGTACACATCACACAGTCAATCACAATCCATCTTGACGATCATCACCTTCACTCTAATCACATCCGTCACAAACACTACAACCATGCCAATCACCAGAATATTGCAATGACACGTTAGTCACAGTCACAGTCACAGTCACAGTCATAGCATCACAGCAATCACAATCACCACAATCACAGTTTACGTTGTACTCCAATCACCTTAATCACCATCACTGCAATCACTGCTATCATCACATATGTCACAATCACACAGCCATCAGATATGCAATCCTACCCTCCTGGTGAGTATTGGGCATGAAGTGCTACGACGGGATGCATGAATGTGATATCAGAGCAGTATTCGGTATACCTTCCATATTGGGATTATGGGGCCTGCGTGTTAGTGGGGATGATGGGGTTCCGTTGGGGGTTTCCAAACTGCCTGAAGCCATTACGGAATAGATCAACATGGTTGTAAGGCAACATGCAGAAAAGAAATGGGTGGCCTGAAGCAATCAAGCGATGGGTTTCTGTGATAACCTGACAAAGGTCATCTGGTTTAGTGGTAGAGGTTCACAAATGCAGATTTCAGAGGGAGTGGCGCTAAAGTATTCGGAGCGACAAGCACTTGGGAGACGGTCAAATAATTTCTGACTAAGCGCACCAAATATCCAATCTAGAATCGATGATTTCAGAACTACTGTTCACAAATCACCATATTTCGATCATCTCTACGCGCTCTCTACAGAGTTCCTCCACATTTTTAATGGTCGAATTTTGATTATTTTTGATTTGTGATGTGCGACTGATGTAATGTACTTTGGTTTGCTAGTAATTTCTATGTGACTCGATGTATCTGCAAACATTAAGTGTCTCACAGCACCCTCTTCAGTACGAATGGATTTTAGAACGCTATTGATGAGCTGTTTGTTCGGGTCACCTATGTACTCCATATTCTCTCCTTACAAAAATCATTGCGTGCGCTTCTCATTCTTCTTCTCGGGCGGATACACAACGATGCGGTCGAGATCCGCACCCTTGTAATCGAAGCCGTTATGCAGACCCCCAACCGTAATGGTGTTCCGGCCTTTTTTGAGAGGCAGCAAGAGAGGCGTCGACAGGATGATGCCCTTGTGCGTATCCTTCTGGTAGAGCGTGTGGACCTTGTCCGTGTCCCCGTTGACGACGACGCTGCTGATGCGCCGGATGTGCCATGTCCCGTTGATGCGATCTGGCGAGCCGCCGGGCTGATCGCCGAAACCCATGTCGTCAATGTCTACGCAGTAGGAAGAGAGTCAGAAAACAACACTCCTTTTGCCTGTCTCATCACTCACTCTGATGATAAAAGGAGACCCACTGGTCGTGGCCCTCTCCGATCACGGTAAAGGTGACGGTGCTGTCATTGCCGTAGATGCCTGTCGCGATGACACGGTCGCATCCAAACGTCTACATGTCCAATGAAAAAATAAGAGAAAAAACGGATTAGCTTGGCTGATGCTCTTCATTTCCTGGCGGCAACGTACCGCTTCCTGGAGATAGGCACCTCCCGCCAGCTGCGCCTGCTTGGATGTGTAGGTCGTTCCCCTGACCGGACTCCATTCGCCCGTTTTCCTGCGTCGTGGTCAGCAAGAAATGTGATACTTTGGAGCCTGCTTGGCGGGGTCCTACACATTGAGATCATAAATGTCCTGCCAGACCACCTCGAGGCTGCGTGCTTCCTCGTCAATCTCCATGGGAAGCCAGACATTGCGGCTCTCCCAGAGCGACAGCAAATCCCACTAGACAGTCAGAAGACCTAATCTCAGAGTCTGACCGCAAGCGTGACATTACCTGGTCGGCCATGTAGAGGTACGTCGTCTTTTTCGTTCCCTGGATCCGCCAAGAGAAGCCCGACTGCGTGCTAAACGTGCGCGTGTAGGCGGGCGACACAAAAAACGGCTGAGACCAGGGGCCCTCGAGCCGATCGGCCCGCATGGCCACGACGTCTGCGCGCGTCTCGTGTGAGTTCTCTGGCGCGCTCGCACGTGGGAAGCTTCTCTCTGCTGCTGCTGCTACTCACTATTGGGCCGGTATCCCGTCTTGTGGCTCATCAGAGCCCAGTAGCTCTTGTCCGTCTGGATGAGGGTCGGCGCCTCCAAGTCGTACTTGTCGAAGCGGAAGGTGACCTTCTCGACGGCTGTGAGGTTGCTGTTGAACTTGCTGATGTAGACGTCGCGGCCCTCGACGCGGTCGCCGTTGGAGTAGAGGGCGTACGAGTCCCCCGTCTGGTAGTCGGTGAAGGCGCCAAAGTCCTGCGACCAGTTGCCCAGAGGCGACGCCGCATGCTGAAAGGTGTACGGCCCGGCGATCTTGTCGGACGTGGCCAGTCCCTGCAGGAGGAGGCTGTACTTGCAGGAGGAGGCTGTACTTGCTGTCGTCGGCATGCCACCACATCTATCCGAGTTTCAGTGAAAATCAAAGACACGCCGGCGTATGAAAAGGGGGGGGGTTTCTCCTACGTGGTATTGGCCTGTTTCCTTGCTGTACATCACCTTGGGGCGTTGGATGACACTCTCGGGCGAGATGTAAGGATGGCCCTGGACAGGCTCTGCATTTGGAGCCAGTCAGCTAGATTCAAGAGGTCCATGGCAATGCGAGAGAGACCGTACCCAGAGCGAGGCCGTGCGATGTCCAGGTGGCCAGATCGTCGGAGCTGTAGACAGAAACACCGCCGCCCTCCTCCTGGCCCTGGGTCTTGCGCTCCCCGAACCAGTAGAATGTGCCGCTCTCCTGATCCACGCACAGGCCGCCGGCGTGCGCATTAAAGATGTTTCCGTCAGTGTCGAGCCAGCGCGCGCCGGGAACGATCCACGTGGCGCTGACACTGGCGGCCCAGGCCAAGCAGAGAAGAACATGCGGTACCATTGTTGACAAGGAAAAGAGACTGACCACAGGAGTCGCCAGATGAGAGAGAGAGAAGAGAGAAGCACGTCGTCTTTATAACATGGCTCGGCACATGTTGACCCGATGAGGTAGCCATATGTTTTTGTCTCGCAGCTACTCCGCCTTTCTCCCAGCTCAGAGTCGTAGACTTCACCTGGCAGACTGGCGCTGCCAAGGCTCGGCCTCCATGGACTTGACCGCAAAGCGTAACATATGCGGGGATGGGGCGGATAAATGTATCTGAAATGTACGTGAACATGGGCTCTTTTTCCACTACTTCCCCCCTGTGAAATGATTGCCTCTGCCTCCTCAGATGCCACCTGCTTGGCCACGATACAGCAAGATTCCACAATGCATCTTTGTTTTAGTTTTTCAAAGGGTTTGTGCGTGTTTTATCCTGCAGCTGGGAAGCAGCTTGGATCTTTGACATAATCCTCATCTCCACCCCCAGACTTTCCCCGCAATCATTACTTTATCCACTTGCCCTTGCTGCTAGATGGAGCTCATACCATACGGGCTGCACTAAAACACCGTTTTCCTTCACGGATGGTGCGAGAAAACATATTCAAGAGACGAGTAGTAGCCGGGAAGAAGCGAAAAACAATTTTCCCACATACTCTGACGAACCAATGTAAATAAGAGAAACGTATGGTCCGCGTGCTCCTTCGAAGAAACAACTCAGTGACTATTTGGATTACTAAGCTTACTTCCAGTGGCTAAATGTGGCAGTGCAGTGATCACGTGGCTCTGCACGTGGTCCTAAATCTGATCGTCCTTTTTTCGTCCTTTTGTCGTCCTTTTGCAAAAGAACCAACAACAAAGATATCACCATCTCTCCATCGCCACATCAGCCTCTTTGTTCAACTCTCCCTTCATCGCCACTCCTCATCGACGATTGGTGAACAGAAAGATTGTGTTCCGCCGCTACAAACGGGTAGCGTGCAGGTGGACCTCGGCGGAAACGCTGGAGTGAGGAAGCGGGGCCGCAAAAGGGAGGGTGGTCCGGTGCTAGTGCCGCTGGTGCAGTCTGCGTTTCCGAGGCATCTCCTGCTGACCAAGAAGCCTTGCGCTTGTAGAGGATGGACCTTACCGTTTCCGTTGCTCGAGAGAGGCAACTTCTGCTGAACTTTGCCGCCAGGCCAGCTCTAGAACTCTTGCGTCTATTCAGTAGTGGACGAGGGAGAAGAAAGAAACAGACGAGCATGACGAAACCGTCCAAAAACGGAGGAGGGGTTCAGCATCCAACAGGCATCCTCTACAGAGTAGCTCCAACAGACCACCTCCACCATCCAACAGCCCTGTCACGTGATGCGTACGAGGCATTCGATCCGTCGTGGTCATAAACTCGGGCACCCTGCCGCACCCCGGTCGCCAAGCCTGCATGTCTCGAGCGCATCGAGAATAACAAGGCCATCGAAAAACAAAACAAAAAAAAGAAACTTGTACGACAGCAAACGTCCGTCCAGTCAGGAAAAAAGGGCACACGACGCAGAAGAGCAGCGCCACTTCATATAGCATCCTGAATCATCCCGATACCGCCGCCACCAATCAAGCTTCCGACGTGGTATCGTGTGCCGTTCGTCCTGTCGGAAGAACCAATCGTGTCGTCAGGTTTGCCTGCACGTTGCCGTCTGCCAGCAAGCCAAACGGCGGTCAAGGTCCTGGACGACAGCCCATCGGAGCAAGGCGTCTCACCTGCAGAACGAAAACGAGGACGAGAACTACGAGGCAGACGAAGGATCGACTGTATTTTTGGCAAGCTGCAGGAAGCGAACTGCACAGAATCCGTCTGCTCGCCTCGTTTCTGCAGAGTTATATTATTTATATTGAAAAAGTGAGATGTGACCTGCACCAGTCCACCTGGTCAGGATTTTTATATTAAATTTTTTTCGGGGTTCTGCTCGTCCGCTCTCCCCTCCTCCCACATTTTCCATTCTCTTTCTCTTTTCTTTTTTTATATTCTTTTTTATTTCTTTTTTTATTTCTTTTCCTTTTCTTTTCCTTTATCTTTTTTATTTCTACTCTCTCTTCTTCCCCTTTTTTTCTCTTTCTTCCCTCTACCCATTCATCCCCTCGTCCATCCAGACATAGAACTTTCACTTTCCTAGGTTCGTTCTTCCACATATTCAAACTTTAGATAAAGTCTGACCCCTTAGTGCCTCCACCGTTCGTCAGTCTCATTACTATAGACGGGACAGGCCGCTGGTAAGTCCCATGCATTTTCAAACATCCCCACTTGGACTGCTTCGCGGCATTCTTCAGCAATACTGACATGTCAAAAAACAGAGTGAATTATCCAGCAAATTAAGCAGACTACTGGGAAAATACGACACCGCTACCCCGCCCGCTCCCCTGATTGGCTGCTCGGCTCCTGCTACGTACTGGCCAAAATGACTGAATCTGCCAAGTCGCTCTATCACGTCTTCATCCCCGTCTTCAAGGGCGCCCCTGGCGATGATTACGTGTACACGCGCCATGCCGCTCTCTGGTTCAAGGCGCGGAACGGCTCGCACAGCATCTACTGCCACGTCAAGAAGAACGAAGACAATGAGTACGAGTATGAGCTGCGCCGCAACATTAAGCCGACGAGGGCCAAGAACTTTGCGCAAATGGCGGTCGTGGCCGTGACGTCCTACGCCATGTCCCGGAAGGAGGTGGAGGACATGATGGAGTCGGTCCCCGTGGACAACCACGACTGCGAATTCAACAGCCACCAGTGGGTGCACCAGGGCCTCATCAAGCTGATGGCGGCTCAGAGCCTGACGCCGCGGCAGTGCGACCAGGGACTGTGCGACATGGTGGCCATTCTTCTGGAGGCCGTGGATATGTGGGGTCGACGGGTGTACGTCTTTTGCAACTATCCCTGGGGATTCTGCATCTTTGAAGAATCAGAGGTGGCCGAGGTCTCGCAGACTCTCAATCTGAGCTCGGATTCGTCGGATAACAGTGACCTGGATTAGCTAGGCCTGGTTCTATGTCACGTGTCTGAAATTGCTGAGAAGGACAAGATTGGCATCATGGTTATATCATAGTTTTATTATCATAGTTATCATAGTCATAGTTTTCAATAAGGTTATCTGGCCAGCTCTGGAGAAGTGACTTGTGAAGAGGGGCCAACTCTGATGGCCTGCTCTGTGCTCACGCCGTACTTCCGGCCCAGGATGTCGCTCGCAGCAGCGACTTCCTGTGACGCTGAGTCGGATAGATATTATGCCGACCTCAAGAGTCCTTGCATCCTGCCTTCCATCGGTGCCCAACCACACCCTCTCGTGCGAGTACGACCTCTCATGCGACCTCTCGTGCGACCTCTCGTGAGACCTCTCGTACCCCAGCCAATAGACGACTGCCAGGTAGATGCACAGGTCGACGGGATGGGGAGCATGAACCACAGCCAGAATCCTGTCGTTTCATCGGATGCAGTCTGCCAATCATACGGCATCTCGTGAGCATCCACCAATGACGAGTCCTGGACTCTACACAGGTCACGTGACCGGTATGTGCTCAATGTTGGTCTGACCAATCTCGATGCAGGCGTACTTTTGCACAAGGAATACGGAGTTCTCCATGGGGAAAGTCCAAGCACGAAATCTGCTGCGGCCTATCGGATGCATTCTGCCCTGATGGTGCGGCTTTCAAAGAGGCAAACGAGCACAGTGTCGGCCAGTGTGTTGCGTATTCACTCGTACCGTATGAATCATCCCTTTACTCGTACTTCGTATTCACATGAATGACAAAATTACAGATTAAGTCGAGACAGTGCTACTGTGGCTGCCACTTTTAGTAACATGTGGCGCGGCTTTCGGAGGTAATATATGGCCTATTTGCATTGCAAGTAGGGGAGTACTCTTTTACCTAGCAGTATGCTTAATCAGACCAACTCGACAAGTAATCGTGCCACGCCCCAATTTATTTTCGCTTTTTTTTCAACGCTCCTAATAAATTAGGTGCTCACCAGACAAAACACAGTATCAGACAAAACGAAGTTTCCTAATATTTTGTATAGCAAAAACCAACGACTTGAAGAAAATTAAATAGTATAAACATAAACGCGTAACATTCTATAGTAAAAGCCTTTAAGCATTTCAGTAATATATTTTAAATATTTTTAGTGTTGGTGGATACATAGTATGAAGATAATTTTCGCAATTTTCATTAATCCTTTTGTACTTTGCTAGTAAATTTGTAAAGGAGATACATGCGTTTTGTCTTATACTGCGTTTTGTCTGGTTAGCACTTAATTTATTAGGAGCGTTGAAAAAAATGCGAAAATAAATTGGGGCGTGGCACGATTAATGTATTTAGTGGCCTCCTGCAATTCGCAGAGTATCCACATACAAAAAAGGCCAGATTTTTATCAGACACGCTTTTCTCCGCAATTCACTGATTTCCTAGTTGGGAAAAACTAAGTCAAGGCTGATAGGCACTTATAAGTTGTAGATCATTTAGACCCTTCAACAGACAACTATTCAACAATGTAATACCTGCCGCTTTTACGCTTTCACACCTAGACTTCACCATGGGTGAATCAATCTCACCAACTTCCGCCTCCTCAACTCTATTTGAAACCTGGGCCGACGGCTACAACAACACACTCATCAACCGCTGGAAAACCCTTTTTCAAATTGCAATCTCTAGACATATACCTTCTCGACGACACTCCAACTCCTCAATCATATCTCTCTCTTCAACCAAACTCGTGAAATATGGCCACACAGTCCACCTCTCTGAAGCCTCAGCTCTACTCTTCCTAGCTTCCTTTGCGCCTGATATCCCTACCCCGAAACTGCATTGCGCGTTCCAAGATGACAAAAACGGGGTGACTTATATTGTTATGGAAAAGATTGACGGGCAGTCTTTGAGTGATACTTGGAGCAAGGGATCCAGACAAGAGAAGGATAGGTTGCTGGCACAGTTGAAGGGCATTTTTGGGCAACTGAGGGCGCTTCAGAAGCCTGTTGGAAAGGGGATTACAGATGGGGCTGTGTGTTCTGCTAATGGGGGGAAATTGCATGATCACCGGATATGGAACGCCGCTGGGGAGAAAGGACTGGGTCCTTTTTTACACGAGGCAGAATTCAACCTTTTCCTTCGAAACGGAGTCTCGAATACAGACTCTATCATAGATCCAGAGAAAAAGGCAGAGATCCAAAAATTGGTCGAGATGCATATAAAATCAGAGGAAAAGAAGATGAGGACTGTATTTACGCATGGGGATGTTAGCCAAAGTAATATTTTGGTGAAGGAGGGGAAAGTAGTAGGAATTGTGGATTGGGAGATGGCTGGCTGGTATCCTCAGTATTGGGAGTACTCAACAGCGATGAATACGCATTATATCAAAGGGTGGAGGGAGGAAATTGGGAAGTTTCTAGATGAGTGGCCGCAAGAAAAAGAGATGGATGATTTGAGGAGAAAGCTTTACTGTGATAGCCCTTGAGTGTCATCTATTGTCTTGTAGCCTTGGATTCGCATTTGCCGAATCGGGCCCGAGAACGACTTGCATTGCTGAAGTGTAGCCCAGTTCGCCGGAATTGCATTCGTACCCACGCACCTCTGATCCCCAACGACAGCAGCTTTCAACATTGATCAAAGGATAATACATTATTTGTCTTTGCGCTCGAGTAATTCATGAAGATGAGAAATGTATGCCTTTTTTTTTACTAATTTTTAGAAGTTGTTTACAACACAATGTAACTAACTCGAGAACTCCAAGAGTACAGGGTGATGCAAAAGGCTTTCTAAAAAGTAAAAAATAGACCTATAGGGGGGCCCTTGCTGATCACACTATGAATCACGTGTCCTCCCCCTTCGACGTATTCGTCTAGTTCCTGCTCGTATACCGGCAAAAAGAGAATATACTTCACTTAAAACGCGGACACGACAGCCAATGCTAGGCTGGAGGCTAGCAAGCCGAACAGACCGACAGGGATATGCGCGGAAGAGACAGCTTCGCTGGAAGCTGTAGAGGAGGCGCTGGCCGAGGAAGCAGAGGAAGAGCTAGTGGCAGCCGAGCCCGTCGCCGTTGCCGCCGTACTAGTCGTCGTCGACGTCGCGCCCGCAGTTGCGCTGGCCGTAGCAGCCAGATTCTCCAAGCCGGCGGTAATGGCCACGGGCATGAACGAGAAGGCCTTGGTCGGAAAGGTCGATGTCGCTGTGGTTAATGAGGCCTCCTCGTCGACACCATATGTGATGTACGTGCAGCTGTCGGTGACGACCGTGCGTGACATATCGCAGTGCAGCGAGAAGCCGCCGAGCCCTAGAAGGTCGTAGTTGACGTCATAAGGACCAGCGGTGGGCTTGCCGGCGGGCGCCGTGGCGCTGGCCCAAGGGCCAAGGGTGATAGAAACGCCGAAGACGTCGTAGACTTTGTTGTTGGTGCCGACTGGGTAATTGAGGTTGTACGTGGTGGCCGTCGCGTCGGTGCCAACAACGGACGCGACCAGGGTCTGGCTGCCGGGGTCCTCATATAAACCCGGGATCAGGAGAGAAGTGACAGAAGTAGTGGCCATTATGGTGGTGATTGTAGTAATGGTGGCTATCAAGACCGGGGAGAAGGAGTCGTTGTCTTCGGTTTCGTTCTCTTGTTTTAGTTGCTGATCGTTTTCTAGAGTTGTGGATGCAAAGAAAAGCAGCTGGACTTTAAATATAAAAAAGGTTGGCACCAACTGGTTAGGAAGTAATGTCATAAAAAACCCAAATATAAGCGCTGAGCTCGAAACGGCAACCTCTGCGAATAACTACTCGTATAAAGTAAGAGCAATTCTCGTAAAACTGTGGTACCTCAAAAAATTATTACAGAAGCGTCTCGGCGCTCTGTACGAGGCCATCGCAATTTTTACTATCTGTCCCGTGGCCAGACGGATAATAAATATCACGACCCAACGGACCTATAACAGGCGGGAAAATACGAACTTTAGCGCTCTTGGTTGTTTTGTTAAAAGGACTTGCTGACTATGGCTTTAACGTATCGCCTCGCTCTGAAAGCAAAGCTCACTATGCAAGAAAAAGCATAAACTTGAGACAGCTGTCAAATCTCGTGCAAAATCGTTTCAAAGTTCTTTTTTCTTTTTTCTTTTTTTTGCTCTCTTATTTTGCTCGTATTTCACTGCCATCTGTATATGTACTTTGTAGTTATATAGCTTGTCTGCATAATACACTAGTTCTTATTTTACCTTTGTTTCTTATGTCCTGTTTCTTTTTCATCTTCTGTTTTTTTTATTTCATTTATTACAGTCATGCAAGGCCCAGACAAGATCCAGAAGGAGGCATTGCTTCTTAGAGGCTGGGCGAGAAGAGAAATTTTTTTTCTACGTAGAAGAAACCGAAATGAAAACAGAAGACTACTTGACGAGTGCACTATGTATACGAGTACGAGGGTTGGTCGCGTGAATGAAGTCAAAAGAAACGTTTGAAAAATGCATAGTTATATTTAGAAATATATAAAACTTTAAAAATTTAAAAGAAAGAAAGAAAGCAAAGAAAGCCAAAAAAAAAACCCCCCTGCCAATTTCTTTTAGCTTTTAGCTCAGCTAAAAAGCGGCATATACGAGTACAAGGGTCAGAAAATAATCAATATCTAGTCAATTTCAGTTTCTAGCTCAGCTAAAACGCGGAAAAGAGTGAAAATAAGCAGAGAGAGGCTGGGTAGGGTCGTGATGTCTCTGCAGGTACTGCTATGCTGTAAGATGCCTGGAACACTCTGCCCTTTTCCCACTGCACTCTTCCCTGGAAAGCACCCAAAAGAGTGAACAGATGAGCAACATACTCGTACGAGTAAAGCCGAGAAGGAAGCAGCAGGATGAAGACAACACTGAGATGGAGACAACGATTGGTCGGCTTGTCTAGGAAGAACCTCACGTATCAGAGTATGCGTACGATTACGAGTATAATATAAAAAGAAGGAAAAAAACATGCAAGTAACACGTACTAGTTGCTCGTATTCGTACACCAACGATGGTTGAGAACGAAGAGCACGAGCAATTGCACTCGTACTTTTGATTTGCTGTGTCCTCTCTGATGCACACGCTCACAACCTCCCCCTATTTTTCTGCCGAGAACGAGCAGAGATGAGTCTTGCCCTCCCCCATCTTCTCCTTCACCCTTCCTAATGAGCAAGAGAGCACTACGAGTACGGAGTACTCATAAACACGCCGCAGCAAGCGTGTGTTTGTTTAAACGAATAACATGCAATTCTACATAGTGCACAAAATAAAACAACGGATTTGTGTCTTTTTCTTGTTCTTTTTATATCCCTTTGCAGCCTACTCCGCTCTGTCCTTATTAAAATGGAGTTAGCTAGGATTAGGGAGTTCAAGAACCGATCCGCGGGATACTCTATCTACCGCGTAATACTCGTACGGTATTGTCTTTGACATTAGCGTGCTGGAACCCCCCATTACTATCGGATCTCGATTGGGAGTGCACGGAGAATCCCTCGTGTTTATTAACCAGGAACCCTTGGCGTTGCTCAGTACGTAGTAGTGCTCTGAGGTACGCAGTACTTGTACATGGACCCCTGTTTAAGCATACTATGTAAGTACTCGTTCTCCGTGTGTCTCTCTAATTGCCTTCCTAGTTCGGGGCGATTGCTCACGGCACCAGAGACAGCGTATCACTACGCTCCCCCGTTTTCACCTGGCGACATCTGATTTGGGAGCTGCGTATCAGTACGAGGAGAAAAATACTCGTACTCGCGCTTTTACTCGTACGAGTAGCTTGTTATACTGCGTAAAAGTTATGAGTACTAACCAGTACGAGTCTACGAAAAGACACGGCGTAAAAACTGATACAAGTACTCGTACTCGTACAGCCCACGCGCAAGCTGAAAAGAAATGAGATGGTCCTTTTAGAAAAACCTGCTTCCTGCTTCCTGCCCAGTCCACCCTCTCCATATCTTCGGCTGCTCCTCGCTCCCAGAATAACCCCGAGTGCCACACCTCCCCGTGTTCCATGCTGGGCGGTGGCTTCCCTCCTCCACTGTGGGCTCTAGCATGCACTGTAAGAGTAGAGATGCTTACGAGTACTACGACAAGACTCTTTCCTTTCGCCCCCCAAGTCTCAAAGCATTCACTTGCATTTTAGTCCACAGAGTCGCACCTCGCCAGCATCAACACGGCATCGACTGCTGCTAGTACGTTCAAGACGAGCACATTCGCTTTCTCGCTGCCACTGCCACTGCCACGCGCCTTCTAACTCTGATCCTGCCTAGACACCAGCATATACCAGTCCGATGGCCTCTGCCACGATTTCTGCGTAGACTATGCCTACGCCATCGTCCAGGAAACCAAGTGCTGGTGCTCCAAACTACACACCCGACTCCAGCACACAATTCGATACAGACAAGTGCAACACGCCTTGCCCCGGGTATCCGTCCGATCTGTGCGGTGGCTCCGGCCTCTATGGCTACATGGCAGAAAGCAACAAGAGTCCCGCGGGAACCAAGGGTACCGGCTCATCGTCCTCATCCTCCTCCCTCTCCTCGGTACGTTTAGGCTGTTTTTTGGCTTTGTCTTGTTTTTGACTGTGTGCATGTTGACGTAATGCATCTTATCTGATCACGTGGCTATTTGGTTCCGATGCCATCTTCACGCAGGAATGAGGCATTCCCATGCCCCTGTGTCTTAATTATTAAGCTTATAGGAATCATGCACGTTCTGTATGTCGATCATGCCTGACCGAAAGTAGAGACGCATGTTCTTGTTTGACCATGTGCATCCTCCCAAGAGGATGACCAGAACACCTTGAAGCGCACAACGTGTAAGCCCCCTGTATTAGCTGCCCTGAAGACGCGGGGTGGCGAGGGCCTCGTGGGCTAGAAGCGCACCATTCTTCCTCCTGCTGTAGCAGCTGCAGGGAGCCAGACGATGCTTAGACACGAGTCTCGACGAGTAGAGACGGTTCATCCTGGCGCGAGATATGGCCTTTTTTTCTTCCGTCTTTTCTTGCATTAGTCGGCCTGGCCGGCGGCTGACCGCCTGCTCATATATGCCTCTGCCTCTCCTGGAAATGCCTCCTGGAAATGCGTAGCTTCTCACGTCCACGCAGCATGGCCCGCCTCCTACAGCTCCAGATAGCCCTAGCGGCTTCCCAGATGCTCGTCCTCGGCCAGCACGCCGGGACGTGGGTGGAAGAGGTGCACCCGCGGCTGGACACGTGGATCTGCAGTGCTGCCGGGTGCGTCGTGCAGAACACGAGCGTCGTGCTGGAGGGCCTGTACCGCAACTTCCACGTCAAGGAGCGGCCGGACAAGTGCCTCGACAACCACCTGGCACTCGTGCCCGACTACTGCTATGACGCCGAGACGTGTGCCAACAATTGCCGGCTCGAGGGTGGCAACTACACGGAGTGGGGGGTCTCGACGGTCAAGGGGGGAACGAGCCTGAAGCTGGACCTGTACGTGAACAAAATAGAGAAGCATCCGCGGGTCTACTTGTTTGACGAGGACACGGGCAACTACACGACGATCAACCTCATCGGCCGCGAGTTCAGCTTTGAGGTGGACATGTCCCACACGGCCTGCAACCTGGGGGCGACGATGTACCTGGTCATGATGCCACCCGACGGGGGCAAGAGCCAGTACAACTCGGTTGGAGCGGCCTACGGGACGGGCTACTGCGACTTCTTTTGTCCGAAAAAGGCGCTTCTGAACGGGACAGTGAGTCTCTCTCTCTCTCTCTCTTTCCATGTGCATGTGCTTACGTATAATCTGTAGGCAAACCCCAAAGGCAATGGGGCGTGCTGTGCAGAGGTGGACGTCTGGGAGGCCAACACGGGAAGGACGCACATGGGCTACCTAAAGATCAACAAGCCTGGAGTCCAGATCTGCTCGACCGTCGAAGAGTGCAGCGTGTATCAGGACGCTGGCTGTAACTTCAACACAGACGTTGCCTTTTACGGGTGGAAGGAAACGCTAGACGTTTCCCAGCCGATGACGGTGGTGACCCAGTTCCACTCGGCCCGTTCGGAGGCCAAGAGCGGGAACATTGGAGGAGTAGGGGACCAACTGCTGTCGATACAGCGGATCTATGTGCAGAACGGCACCATCATCAGCACATACAACGGCCAGCCCATGACGATCAGTAGCTGCCCGGAAATGAGGGGGAATATTGCGGAGATGGGCAACGTGATCCAGCAGGGCATGGCACTGGCTTTTAGCATCTTTTACTCGCTCAACTTTTACGGCAATGGTGACGGCAAGCAGTGCTGGCACTATGCGCTGGAGAATGCCACAGTGCAGTTTGCCGATATCCGGTGGGGCGACATTGGGACGACGTTTAATGCGGACGGGTCCGACATGGTCTTGCCGGGTCGTGCCTGAGGACGCAGTTGCGCAGGCAGTTGAGCAGTCGCAGGTGCGTGGATGGTTATTTTCGTGTAGGTGTGTCGCAGTTGCGTCCTGAGCATGAAATGTGTCGCAGCTGCGTTGCTTGAGGCACTCTGGCGCATCTGCGAAAGTCAGCACAAGGATAGACAAGAATAGAGTGTAGAACAATAAGAATGGAATGGAAACTTTAAAAGTGTGTCTGTCTAGTGCATTCAATGTCTTTGAAAGGGAAGAGAGACAGTGAAGGCAAGAGTCGAGGAGAACGGAAAGGATAAGATAAGATCACTTGGAATGACCCGTCAGTACAGAGGAATACAGCTGCGACTAGGATTGGATCCTTGGCAGCAAAGACATCTGTGAATAAGTGCGTGGGAGCGCAAGTGCGAGTCGCAATCCACGCATGTGCGTGAGAGAAAAGCATGAGAGCAAGTGCGTAGGAGGCAGGAGAAGATCGCATGTGCGTGAGACAAGTTCGTGAGAAGAAAACATGAGAGCAATTGCGTAGGAAAGCAGAGCAAGTGCGTGTGAGAGCAAGTGCATGAGAGAAAAGCATGAGAGCAGTTGCGTGAGAGAGCAAGTGCGTGAAAGAAAAGCTTGAAAGCAAGTGCGTGTGAGAGCAAATGCGTAGGAAAGCAGAGCAAGTGCGTGAGAGAACGAGTGCGTGAGAGCAAATGCGTAGGAAAGTTGAGAGCAATTGCGCAGATCAGCCGCGCAAGTGAGTGCCAGTGAGAAAGAAGGAGCAAATGTCGCAAATGCGTCCACGCAAGTGCGTAGAGGACCACCGATAGCACTGACAGACAGGCCACGTGTGATGTAATGTGAGTGTTGAATGGCTGGTGAGCCAGACTACGAGTGGCTCTTTACTAGTCTGCATAAACAAAAGTGCAACTGACGCAGATGCGAGGGCATACAAGACGCAATGAGAGGCAATGAGAGGCAATGAGAGCGATGAGAGGTGCAAATGCGTGGAAGTGGTGGGTATCCTCCACTCACCCCTCATGAAATCCACTCCACCGATGGACTACAGAGCACTCACAGGACAACTTTCTACGCAGCTGCGATCACACGCCTGCGTCCTCGCATCTGCGTCTACTCGTACACTCAGTCGCGTCATACATTTGCAGAGCACCTGCGAGAGAAGCAGATGCGAGACGCAGATGCGAGAGACAAGTGTGAGAGACGCAGATGCGTACAGAACGAAGAAAAAGAAGAGCCACGCAAGTGCGTTCAGCAAGAGAGCAACTGCGTGGAAGCTCCTGCTTGACGCACATGCGCATTCGTCTGGAACGCAAGTGCGTGAAAGGAAGATGATCACTCCGTCCTGTCACGTGACCATGATGCTCGCAAGTGCCCTCTGAAACTCATCGACGCTACGCGTCGATTCATCGTGGATACCCTCATCTTACAATCTATTCACTACCTAATTCTTCTTCTCGCTCGGCGGCGTCCCCGGATCCTGCGAGTCCACCACCACCGCCTTCATGGCGCTGTCCTCGGCCACCGACTCCGTCACCGGCCGCGCCTCCTCCCGCCAGAAATCCCGCTTGCCCTGGCACAGCCGCACCAGCCAGCCGGGAAAGAAGCCGCCCGGCAGCCGGTACGTCCACGGATCCTTCTCGGCCTTGTTGGGCGGCGTCAGCCGGCCGCCGCTCACCTTTTCGAGGATCCACACAATCGTATTAATAACAATGTAGCAGCAGATGCCGCCAATGAGGCCGTCGGCAATCGAGTAGGTAAAGGGCATCAGCATGATGCACACAAACGCCGGGATGGCGTCGCCCATGTAGCGCCAGTTGATCTCCGTCACGGCCTTCATCATCATCGACCCGACGAGGATGAGGACGCAGCCCGTGGCCCAGGGGGGGATGGAGGCGAAGATGGGGGCAAAGAAGATGGAGATGAAAAAGCAGAGGCCCGTGGCCATGGCCGTGATGCCCGTCTTGCCGCCCTCGGAGATGCCGGCGCCCGACTCGATAAAGGCGGTGACGGGCGACGTGCCCATGAGCGAGCCGATGGAGATGCCAATGGCGTCGACCATGTAGGCGATGGAGGAGCCCTCAAAGTCCTGGGTCACGGGATCGACCATGTCGGCAAAGCGCGCCATGGAGTAGAGCGTGCCGGTGCAGTCGAGGATGTCGACGTAGAGAAAGGTGATGATGGCGAGGCCGAACTGGCCGCCGTACTCGGCAATGTCCCAGCGCTGCACGTTGAGGACGCGCTGGATCTGGTGGAAGCTGACGACCTGCTTGAAAAAGGCAAACTTGTCGTCGCCGTCGGCCGTGTAGGGAAAGTAGGTGATGGCCGAGGTGCGCGGCCACGAGATGATGCTGACGAGGGCGATGCCCATGATGATGGCGCCCTTGACGCGGTACATCATGAGCAGCACGGTGAGGATGCCGCCGCAGAAGATGCCCACCCACATGGCGGGGTTGCGCATCTTGAACGAGTCGGGGCACTGGCCGTCGGCGTCGAGGTCGGAGGCGCGGCAGCCGGCGAGGGCGAGGGGGGTGTCGGAGGCGCCGACGGTGAGGCCGATGCCCTCGCTGTAGGTGAGGCCGATGAGGGTGAGGAAGAGGCCGATACCGGCGCTGGTGGCGAGCTTGAGCGAGTGGGGGATGGCGCGGGCGAGCCACTGGCGCATGCCGAAGAGGGCGAGGGCAAAGAAGATCCAGCCCTCGACGAAGATGGCGGTCAGCGCGACCTCGTAGGGCACGCTGCCGGTGCCGTGGAAGCCGACGACGGTGTAGGCAAAGTAGGCGTTGAGGCCCATGCCGGGGGCGAGCGAGACGGGGCTGATGGTTAGAGAGAGGAGAGAAGAGGAGAGAAGACAAAAAGAGAAGAGGGGATAAGGGGGACAAGGGGGACAAGAGGGACACACAGATTGGCAAAGAGACCCATGCAGACAGACGTCAGAGCAGCAATGGCCGCCGTCGCCGTCACCAGATCGCGCTTGACCTCGTTGAGGCAGAGGGTGTACTCGGTGTTGGTCGAGCAGGTAATGTCCTCGAGGTCGGTGCAGACGCAGGTGCCGCCCGAGTCGGCCAGGACCGAGGCGTTGACGGCAATGATGTAGGCCATGGCGAAGAAGGCGGCGAGGCCGGCGCGGATCTCGGTGAAGAAGTAGGAGCCTTTGCGTTCCTTGGCCTGCAGAGGAGTTAGAGACTGAAGTAGCTGAGAGAAGAGTGTAAGTCACGAGACTTACATGGCCAGAGCCTTCGAGGCGAAACCAGCGGCCCACCGCGCTGGCCGCGACCTTTTGGTTCGCATTGTGTACCCAGCCCATGTTGAGAGGCAGAGACAGAGTGAAGAGACGAAGAAGAGACGAAAGACGACAGAAAAAAAAAAGAGAAAAAAAAGGAAAAAAAGAAGACGGGATGAAAGAATTTTAAGTCTGGGTCATCGCCAGACTAAATTAGCCTGCGATAAGCTAACTCGGCAACTGACAGCTAGGGAGGAAGGGAGGAACAAGAGAACAAGAGAACAAGAGAACAAGAAAATAGACGAGACACGGCAGCTCACGGGCGAATGCGACGCAGATTGGCGAAGCCCGGATTGTCCATGTCTATTGTCCATAGTTCCCTGTCCTGGACGCCACCGTCTTATCTGCGTCTTTTTTATTGGTCTTTTTTATTGGTCTTTTTCTTATTGGTCTTTTTCTCTACAGCCTTTGATTACAGTGCCTGCATTGAGAAGGAGTGGAAAACTCTTCCACCTGCTAGCGCCCTCTCTTATCTCTCACACGTGATTCTATATGTAATTTGGTCAGACGCTGGCTTACTTAATGCTGTTGCTCAGAGATAAGTTATCTCGCCAAGACCTGCCAAGACCGATTAGGAAAGTAGCAGCTGTCTCACTTGTCCACCTACGAGTGAGAGGACGACGAGTACGGAGTACTCGTCGTCCTCCTTGTCTCGCTGGCAGTCGCCGCCACGCGGAATATGGTCGATTCGTGGATCGGACATCCCCAGTGATCTGCGGACAGCAGACCTTCCAAAAAGGCTTCCAGAAGACAAAAAGTCGAGGCGACCAGGATCAACAGATCCAACAGACCCAATAGACCAAAACAGAAGCTCACAGCTTTCATCCTGCTGTCCAGGGCAGCAATACATCTTCTGTACTTTTGTACGTGGGACTGATTCTCTTACGTCAAAGAAAGTGTCACCCACGCCACCCGCAACCTTATTTCCACCCTAGTAGGATCAAGTTCTAGGTCACTGTTATCTTGCACTCTCCATGTCCGTCCGTCTGTGGACTCTGCACTACAGTCCAAGACTGTACAAGTACTCTGTACATAGTAGTACTATGTACACACTGCTATCTTGTGAGATCCTTCCATCTCGTGGAGACGACTCCATAGAACTTTCCCATGTCTCTGTAATAGTGGGGACGTCGATTGTCTGCCCTTTCTTCAGCCGCTGGCGTCTCGGACACTATACTGCCTACCTTGCAGGACACTTGTGACAGCTGGTACATACTTCATCGTATAAGCTGTTTAATGATCGACAGGCGGCTGCCAGACACAGCCTCACTGTGTACGAGCATCTGACTGCTGTACTCTGTACTTCTCTGTTCTGCCCTTCTTCAGTCTCTCCGCGACATGTTCTGCTTAGTCATTAAGTGATGATATCTACTTCCTCGAAAGTGGAGATGACATCACGTGTGGGGTAGCTCCTGAGAAAAAATCTGTCTCGCCGAAATTCAGCAAACGACCTTTTTTCCATTGTGCGTTCTCCGTCATTTTGTCCATCGCACAGTTTTGCCCTTTTTGTCCAGAGTGTTATTTGAGTCTTTGCTTGTCAAGAGTCTCTTGTTTTGTGGATTTTGTTCATTTATCTGTTTGATTCTGTCTGTCTTTTCCTGTTCCTCTCTGTGCCTCTCTTTTCCTCTCTCTCTCTGTCTGTCTGTCTGTCCATGCTCGACTACCGGTTCCTTCTGCTCATGGCCCCTGCTTAGAAAGCAAAGCCCTCTGCCCTCCCGAACCCCCCCGTCCTCCGACACCACTGCCCCGGCATGCTCCGCGAGGAAGAACTGAGCGAGGCGGCCAGCCAGCTCTCCGCCTACCGCCAACAGGACGAAATCAGCGACATCCTCAACAAGTACGCCTCCCTCATCGAAGACTACCGCCGCCTCAAGAGCGACTTTGAAGAGGAACGCGATGCCCGCGAGAAATACAAGCAGCTCGCCCGCAGCCGCGAGCAGGCCCCCTTTGTCCTCGTCCTCGTCGACGGCGACGGCTACGTCTTCCACGAGAACTTTCTGGGGTCCGACGGCCCGGCCAGCAACAACAGCAACAACGGCAGCAACGGCGGCAACAACAGCGGCGGCAGCAACGCCGCCCTCGCCCTCAACAATGCCGTGGCCCACAGCCTGCAAGCCAAGGGCCTCGACGGCTGCCAGATCATGATCCGCGTCTACGCCAACGTCTCGGGCCTCTCCAAGGCGCTCGCCCGCGCCGGCCACATTGGCAACGAGGCCCGCTCGCTCGCCCCCTTTGTGGCCAACTTCAACCGCTCCTACGGCCTGACCGACTTTGTCGATGCCGGCAGCCTCAAGGAGAACGCCGACTTCAAGATCCGCGCCGCCCTCAGCTTCTACGCCGAGAGCCCGCAGTGCCGGCACATTTACTTTGCCGCCTGCCACGACGTCGGCTACATCTCGGAGCTGACTCCCTACCTCGGCAACAGCGACAAGTTCACCCTCATCCGCACGGCCGGCATCAAGTTCCACTCCGAGTTTACCAAGCTCGGCATGAGCATCGAGTCCATGCCGGGCGTCTTTCGGACGACGCCTCTGACCAGCATCAGCAGCAGCAACAGCAACAGCAATAGTAACCAAAACAACAACAGCAACAGCAACAGCAACAGCAACAGCAACAGCAACAGCACCGTCTCACCTACCGGCGACAGCAGCCCCGGTAGGCTGACGACCATTACAAACAGCTACAAGAGCAATAACCACAGTACCAGCAACTACAACACCGTCGACAACTGGCGCAAGCCGGCGACGACGAGCAGCAGCAGCCTGTCGCGCCCGAGCCTCGAGAGCGCCTCCTACAAGAGCAAGGACGTCTGCCGCTTCTTCAAGCTGGGCAAGTGCCGCTTCGGCAAGTCGTGCAAGCTCCTGCACGTGGGCGAGGGCGACAGCCTCGCCAATGACGACCACGACATGCGGTCGTCCTGGACGAGCGACCGCCGGTCCTCGACGTCCGCCGACGACATTGTGCCCACGTGGAAGGGCCGCCCCCTGCGCGAGACCGACGTGCCCGAAGGTCACGTGCCCGTCAACGAGAGCGGCCACCGCCTCGACTGCTACCTGTCGCCGTCCGCCGAGGTCATGGCGCGCCTGCGGGCCCGCACTCGCTCGAATCCTTTCTGTAACAAATTTCACTTGAGCAATGCGTGCGACGCCGGCGACAGCTGCGAGTTTGAGCACGGCAAGCTGCCCGAAGACCTGCGGCCCGCCCTCTTCGCCCTCTCGCGCACGATGCCCTGCACCCGGCGCGACGCCTGCCGCGACGTCTCGTGCATCAAGGGCCACATCTGCCAGACGGCCGACTGCCGCCAACGCGGCGGGCGCCTGCCTTGCCGGCTGCCCGGCGCCGCACACACCGAGAGCTATGTGTGTGCGCACTTTGTTCTCGGCCGGCCGGCGCCGCCGCCCGAACGGTCTCGCTCGCGGCCGCGCGTCAAGCGACGCGAGCGAGGCCGGGCCTCTTCGCCGTCTGCGGGGACAAATTACAGCGCCTCGGGTCGGCCGAGTCTCTCGGATGACGACGACGACTACAGTCCGAGTGACGAGATGGACCTCGACGATCAAGATATGGAGAGCGGCAAAGAGGTCGCGGCCGGCTCCTCGGGTGCCCGTCTGGCAGGCGGGGAGGCTTAGGCAGCCTCTTCTCTCGGAGCACGGGTGTCCAAGAGGCAGCGGGTCTAGAAAAGACAATATCTGACTTTCATAAGAAAGCAAAAAGGCAAAAAGGCAAAAAAGCAAAAAGTGAAGCAAGAGCAGCAAAGATCCAAATACGGAGTACAACTGCTAATATTTTAAACGGCCAACGACAAATACAATGGCAAAAACAAAGACAAAGAACAAGAAGAAAAAGGAAAGAAGAGAAAGAAGAGAAAAAAGAGAAAACAGTAAAAGCGTTCAACGGCGAAGCAAAGTATGAATAATGACGGACCAGAGTGGTGTACAGTAGGATGACAGAAACAACGGAAATCTGTCAGACAGTCTGTACTCTGCGGTAATGGGACCAAAAAGGAACAAACACCATGAAAAACGGCTGCCCACCATACAGAGTGGGCAGGCAGAAAATACAATACAAGGACGATGGCATCCCATAGGGGTGAGTAATAGCGACCAAGAACTGGGGCCTGCCTACTGTACATCTAGACGGGAGGACATATCCAACCTACATGATACATGCATGTCGCAGACAATAATGTGGTTTATGTAGCATTTTAATTGATCTGTGCTTTTACTCAATAGCCTTGTTCGGGTCCTGCTCGTTTGCAGGGTTTTATGATGTGATTCCCACAACTTGTTGTTCTGCACCATCCTATTGTCTTGTAGCAGATGGACTCATATGGTTGTGAGCATGGCTGTACTTGACAGGTAATTTGTCTGAATTTCAGATGCCACTGGCAGCACATCCGTCTGGCACTTGTTGTTATGCATCTACCCATGAAATCTCTGATATGAGAGTTCTCATTTGTCATACAAAAGTACACATCGCAAAGACGCCTGCAATCGCTCCTTCCGTTTGCAAAAATAACCATCGTCGCTCCTTCCCTATTCATAGCAACAGTCATGCGATGTCCATTGCCCCTCTTCTCTTTTCCTTTCTTTTTCTCTTTTATCTTCCCTTTACTCTTTTCTCTTCTCTTCACTCCTCACTTTCACTTCACTTTCTCTTTCCTCTTGCTCATCTTCTCTCTTCTCTCCACCACTCGCCAACTGTAAGTCAGAAACACTCACCTCCATCAGAAGATGACTAACTGGGAAGCCATCCTCAAAAGTAAACAAGACAGCCAGGCAAGAGGACAGACAACGCTGTGAGCATCTGTCATCGACCAGATCACTGACCATACAGCCAGAGCAAACAATCAGAATGGCTTCGAATGGCCAGACTCCTGATACTTCCGGAGCCCCCAAGAGCCCCGAGGCGGACGTGCAGGTTTCGCTCACGAGCATTGTCGTGATTGTCGTCACGGTGGTGGCCATTGTCCTTCTCTGTGGGGTCTTGCTATACCGCCACCATCGGCGCGAGAAGAAGGAGAAGCACAATGTCGAGGCGGCCCAGGACGACTCGGACCACATGGACCACATGGACCACATGGACCACATGGGCCACACTGGCCTCGCCGTGGCCAGCGAGATCAGCTGCCCGTACCATCCCAGCAGCGGTGCGGCCCGGGCCAGCGCGACCAGCCTCGCCTCGGGCATTCACACCTGTGGCGTCTCTGGCTGCGGCATGCCGTCTCTCGCCGAGCCGAAGCCCGTCTTTGGCCTCTATGGCGAGACGAGCAGAGACTGCGATCCAGGCGCTCCCCCCAAAAATGCAAGTTGTCTTTTTTTTTGCTTGTCATTTGTTCCTCTACTCACTCTGGCCCAGCCCTGGTAAAAATGGACAGAATCTGCCTCCCAAGCAGCGCCCTCCACAGCCCGACCGCTACGACTGCCTACAAAACTGGATTTTTGTGGCTTTACTTGACTCTCTGCGCTACAGTTTATGGATTCTACTGCTTTGGGAAAATGATTGAATTCAGTTGGAGAGTAAACGACAGACCGAACAAGAGTTTTCCAATGAATGAATGAATGACAAATGAGAGTATAAAAGGAGCGTGGAAAAGGACAGTGGAAAAGAAGGGAAAGAGAAAGAGTATTCTCAAAAGATGTCCTCATCAAAGGTCCTCGAAAGGAGAAGAAGCGAAACTGAGACTGGAAACGACAGGAAGACAGGAAAGACAGGAAAGACAGGAAAGGATTTTTTTGTAGTTTTTGAGGTATAGAAAAGCAGAGAAAAAAAGTAGAAAAAAAAATCCCAAGCTCTTTCATCTTGTCAGCCTACTTTCGGCATCATTTGTTCCCTGAAAAAAGAAAAGAAATCAAAACGAGGAGAAAAGGAAGAGCGAAAAAGGCAAAATCAAAAGTGAAAGAAACCTAAAGTCCTGGCTGCCTATCCATCGACTCTTTGAAACTCTTTTAAGAAATCGTTGGCAGCCCACGTTCCCAAGAGGAATCAACCGAAAACAAGAAAAGAAAAAGAACAAAAACAAAAACAAAAACAAAAAAAGGAACAGAAAAGACACTTCAATCCGTCTGCCAACACGACCACATCTACTCCTCGTCCATCATATCCTCGTCCTCATCCTCGTCCTCATCGTCGTCGTCGTCGTCTTCGTCGTCGTCATCGTCATCCGGGATGCTGGTCAGCACCGTCTCCATCGTGGCCTGGTCGTGGACGGAAAAGGTCGCATAGGCGCCCGCAGAGGCCGGAGTGGTCGGGGCCGTCGCAGCGGCAGCGGCAGCGGCAGCCGTGGCATTGGTCGTCTGGCTCGGGGCACCCTGCTGGCGCAGAGGCGTCGAGAACTGGAGGTGCATGCTGGGGAAGGGCGGGACGTAGAGGCGGGACTGCTGGGCCTCGGCGCCTCCGATGGCCTTGGGCATCGTCTCGAAGCTCGTCTGGCGCGTCAACTCGATCAGGTGGCGGTGGTGGTTGATCAGAGTCAGAAAGATGTTGAGCGCCTCCGGCGTCAGCTGGTAGCTGTAGCCGTGGGTGAAGAGGAGGTACTTGTCGTAGAGGGAGCCGAGCTGGATGGCCAGCGACTGCTGCGACTCGAGAGCATCGAGGAGGCCGGCGTAGTGCTCCGCGGTCGTCGGAGCTGAAGCCGGAGCCGAAGCCGAAGCCGGAGTCGAGTCCGGAGCCGGAGCCGGGGTCTCCGAGGGGGTCGCAGCCGAAGTCGCAGCCGAAGTCGGAGCCTCAGTCGGAGCCTCGGCCTCGGCCTCGGCCTCCACCTCGGCAGGGAGAGGGGCAGCGGTGGTGTGGGGATGGATAGGCACCCAAGCCGGGGCGCTCAGAGCACGGGGCATACGGTGAATGCGGAGGGGGGCCTCGTCGAGGGCGAGCTCAAAGGCCTGCTCGATCTCGTTGTAGGAGCAGGTGGAGACGTTGCGGAGCCCGGCGACGGCGGCCATGGTGGTGCCCTTGGACTGGAGCATGTGTTGCACGTGCATGGTGTGGATGGTGGACGCGATCTGGACGACGTGGTCGATGTGCTGGAGGCTGCTTACATAATCAGTATCGAGGTAGTTGATGGAGGGGCTGACGTCGATGAGGAGGTCCATGATGTGGCGGACCTCCTCGTAGGAGCGGTAGCCGGGGACGAGGGCAAAGGCAGTCATGAGGAGGGGCACGGGGCAGCGGAAGGTGCGGCTGATGTAGCGGAGGCGGTGCCAGTCGCTCGCAAAGTCGTTGGTGGTGCTGTCGTAGACGTAGGGCGTGGGGCGCTTGGTGAAGGGCATGTGGGCCACGAGCTTGGCCATGGCATAGGCGTCGTCGTTGTCGGTGGGCTCGCGGCGGGCCATGCGGTAGGCCCAGCCGAGGAAGACGACGGCCGAGTCGGGGCAGTGGAGGACGAACTGGATGCGGGCCTCCTCGAGCAGCTGGCTGGCGCGGTGGCGTAGGACGCCGTCGCTGCGCTCACTCTCGGGGACGTCGGCGTACTCGTCAAAGATGTCGGAGATGTGCTTGCAAAAGGTGAGCGACTGGAAGCCCACCGTGGTCGAGGCCAGGCCGTCGGCATTGGTCAGGTGCATGGTCTCGGGGAGCGCCTGTCTGATGCTGGGGCCGTCGTACATGTAGGAGTAGGCGGTGGTGATGGTGATGACAGGGCCAGAGTTATTGGCCGGAGGGGTAGGAGGGGGGGTAGCAGCCATGGTGAGATGATTTTTGATTTTGATTTGTAGAGTGTTTGATTTGTAGAGTGTTTGATTTGTAGAGGAGTGTTTGATTTTGGAAAGGGATTCTGTTTTTTTTGTTTTGATTTTTTTTTGTTTTCAGACAATAGAACAAGTAGAGAAAAAGACAAAAGGAGAGAAAAAAGACAAAGACAATGACAAGAGTGCACAAAGATGAGACCGGTTCGGGGAAGAGGGTTGCGGACGGGTGAGAGTTTGGTTGGAAAAAAATCGATCCAGAGGGGGGAGACGGATGCTATTAAATAGACCGACGGGCAGGCCAGACAGACAGACAGACAGACAGACAGACGAAAAGTCTGGTTCGCGTCGAGGGTGAGGGAGGGCGAGGGCGCGAGGACGAGCGAGGGCACACGCATCGCCGTTTGCTGCTCTGATGGTCGTGTCATGGCGATGGAGGGTAACACAAACAAAAAAAACGAAAAAAAAAACAAAAAAAAACAAAAAGCAAGCTACGGGACCGGATCCAAGCCTCCGCAGAGCGCGAGCGCCTGCGTTTGGGCAGAAATATGCAGACGCATCCACGGATTCTCCCTGCAGCGGAAGCCAGACGGGACGCAGCCAATTGGTGGCTCTCGTTCTCAGACAAACACGGAAACTGCCATGATACAGCAGGCTTGGAAAGACGATGGATCACTTTTTTTCCTCTTTTTTCCTTTTTTTTCTGTCCCGTGGCCTGTTTGTCTGTTTGCTTCTCATTTCCTGCTTCCTTTCTCATTTCCTGTTTCCGCATGCATATCCGACACGCAGAGGCTGACCGTGACACTATCTCGACTTTTTTATGACTCGTCTCTTGACTTCTTGTGTCTCCTCTTGACCGACTCGTATGCATAGATTGCACTTGAGAGCATCTGACTATAATTAGCAGGTTGAAACAGATAGATTGGCAATAAAAGACACGAGTACCAAGACGATGCAGGTAGCCTCTCTGGCCTCGAAAGAGTTTAGCACATGTCGTTCAGGGTCCTTGGGATGTGCGTTGTCCTACTCGCCAAACAACCTGTAGGAAACGAGGAAACGAGGAAACGAGGAAAACGAGGAAAACGAGAAAGCTGCCGTCAGATCCAACAGCACTTTTTTCTGAATGTACTGGCCAATGTACCCGGCCAACTCATCACAATTGGCCTCTCTGTTTGTCAGGATTCTGGCCTCCATACGGTGTAGAAGAAAGCTGAGAAAAAGAAAAGAGGGGGGGGCGATGAGACGGGAGAACGGGAGAACGGGACAACGACAGACGAAAGAGACAAGGCAGAGCCAGACGCTGGTCGAGAAAATTGTGCGGATTGTGCAGAATACACACAAGTGCACAAATCCCTTGTGCCTATTCTCGTCCAGGCAAACACTCTGCTCGTTGGGCAGTGAGACTGAATCCTTTGACAGGGGTTCCTGTGGAGGTTTTCTGTCCTCCCCTCCTCTTTCCCTCTCTCTTCCCTCGTTTTCCCTCGTTTTCCCTCCTTTTTCCCTCTTCTCTCCTCTTCTCTCTCTTTCTCTTCTCTGTGAATCCTTCGCATCCTTCCATCACCCTGCATATGCAGTCAGCAAGCCAGCAATGGCCAGCGCACTGGCAAACGAGCAGATGTAAAAATAAAATCAGAAAACAAATCAGAAAATATAAAAAACTGGGCCCCTTGTATATGAAATGTCTCTCCTCGTCCTTCACGTGCAAGGGCCTCACAAACAGTAGACACCAGAAGAGTCCGATGAAGGCCGCCGACCCCCCCCCCCCCTGCTGTCCTTGACCGACCATGGCCAAACCTGCTGCCCATTTCTTGTCCGACGGCCGTGCAACACTCGTATCGGCAACTACCCGTCTCACCTGATCACATGTGCATTTCTCTCTGCTCTCATTCGTCCGCGCACGTTGCATCGGTCACTGCTCGAAGGATGGGAGGACAACTGGCCACCGCCTCGTTTACCCTTTTCGACCAGGCCTCTCTCGCTCCCTGCTCCTCGCTTCCAATCTTCCGCTTGTCTCGGGCGCCTGCTCTTGTCTGCGTCGCCCATTTCATTTCTTCTGCAGGATGGCGACGCGCCGATCGGTCAGAAATCATGAAAAAAAGGATGGGCGGTTATTTTCGGACTTTGTTTACTCGGCCTGTCATTCGTCCGCCCGTCACGCGCCATATAGCTTTTTTCTTTATCTTGCTTGCCTTTTTTCTTTTTTTTTTTTCTTTTTTTCTTTTTTCTTTTCTTATTTCTTATCTCCCCCCCGGGCGAGAAACCAAGTGATCCGTTTGGTGGAAGTTTCAAGAAGAATTGGGAAATTTAAACCCGTCAAAAGAGGGGTAGGAGACAAACAGGGAAAACGAGCATCGGATGTGGTACAATGTCTAAAAGTAGCAAACGTCGGAAGCAGCGTCGGCAAGAGACGTCGAAATAAGGTGGGAAGAGTGCGAGATATTCACAAGCTCCATGAGACAGAAGGCTACGGGACCCATAGTAGTCACGTGTGTAATTCCCCAGAACTTTGACAGTACGGAGGAGCCTGCGTAGCCAACTCCACGTGAGATCCTGCTACCATACGTCTGCCATGCACTCCCTTCACCCCATTGTCATACGTCGTCGTCATACATCGGCAAAATACGTCGGCGTTATGCTCCGCCGTCATACGCCATCAGAGCGAGCCATCTTGCATACAGCAGAACGACAAAACAGTGGACTGGTCTTATGTAATAAGAAATATATCACGTGCAGCACGTGCTCATCGGACTTAAGCTGAGTCACGTGATGAGGCTCAATTTTTAGCGTTTTTTCCACGTCTGTGCGCTAAAAATTTTCACATCCGTTCGAAACGGGCATCCACGGAAAAAAGGCGAGTTGCAACATCACCATACTGCAAAAAAGTGACATCTGGGCACATGCAGACGTCAATAGTTCAAAAAAATTGATGAGAGTGGGACTTGAACCCACGCGGATTGCTCCATAGGAACCTTAATCCTACGCCATAACCAACTCGGCCATCTCACCTGATGTCTTATACTAATATTAGTGTTGAAGTGGATTATAGACCATAGGTCCATCGTGTCATAGGGGAGAAGCCCCCCTATGACTTGAGTAGCTTCAGGAGCTTCAGTAGCTTCAACGCTCTATCGACAGGAGAAGTATTAGTAGCGGCCATAGTGGGCAGACTTTGGGTGTCAAGGTGGTGGTGCGGTGGATAGCACCCACTTGGGGCGAGACTCTGGAATTTAGCAGTGGGTGCTAGAAGGGAAGGCTAGGGATGAGAGGGGGAAACCTTAAAAGTCGCCCAGTTGTGGGAGTCTGAGTGAGAGTCTGCACAACATTGAGGGGTTTTTCAGAAGGGGTTCCTTGTCATGTATACGGAGTACATAGTACCTGTAAGCTCACTGTAGCACTGAATTCTGCCGTGAATGACCCGCTTCCTCCTTGTCTTTCCTTCTCTTCATTCCCCTTTTCTCCTCTCTTCCCTCTTCTCTCCTCTCTTCCCACCCCTCTTCTCTCCTTTTTTCTTTTCTTTTTCCCATTTCCTTTTTCCTCCCCCCCTTTTCCTCTCTCCTTCCACTCAACCCCCCCTATTCATCCTCTCACTCACCGCAATTTCATTGATAAGCAGACTGCATACACGAAATACGACGGCTCTCTGATTGGAGCGGATCTGCCAGAGACTTCCCGGCCGAGACCAACGACTGCAGAGGATTCTGCAGATATTTCTGCACATTCGAGACTATTGACGCCAAGATTGTTCAGTTTAGCCGCTTCGTCACCGGCATGTCTGCCTGTTCTCTGCCTGTTCTCTGCCTGTTCTCTGCCTCTGTCCGGCTTGCCTCGCTCGCCATCCTGCTCGCTTCCTCCGAAGCTAGCCTCTTCCGGCCACCTCGCTTGCGCCGATAGAAGCACAACTGGTCCAGCGCCAGCGGGCCACGGGCAAATGAGCTGCTCTCTGCAGACGGAGCCAGGCTAGGGGACGCCAGAAAGGCCAGAAAGAGAAAGAAGACGCGCGGCTTGCTCGTCCGTCTGCAGGAGGGCGCTGCTTGCAAAGAGCTACTTTCTGACAACAGATCCACCGACCAATATTCCCTCGGTCCAGATCATCAGTTCAGCAGCAGACCAGCACTAGCATCGCCTTTCCTTGCGCCTGTGGACCCGTCTCACCCGCCGTCGTCGCCCGTCTGCCAGACCAGCGCCGTCTCTCTTGCTCCCACGCTTCTCTCTGGCCGCCTAGCCCTCTAGCCCTCTCCCTCTGACCCTCTGACCCTCTGCCCCGTCGACCCATGGCCCCAGGTCCCGGGCTTCATGCCAGTCCACTTGGAGCAGTCCACTTGGACAGTCCACTTGGAACGATGAATCGTTCGGCAAGATCCGTCTGGGTCACTATAAGGTCTAGGGGATACCGACTGGCGTGACGCCAGCGATGTACGGAGTAGGGGTGCTGCGATGCCGACAGACGACAGACAGAGAGGCAGGCTGGCAAACACTCGGCAGATGTCGGCAAACCAGACTCAGCTTTTGCTGTCAGCGCTAGGCAGCAGGCAGCAGGCAGCAGTCAGCAGCTCAGCTTGGCCAGTCACACTGCAACTTGTCCAAAGTACCAGTACATGCCAGGACAAAATCCCTCACCCAGCTTCCTCGCTCGCTCATTCGTCGCGGCTGCTTATCTCTGTGCCGCCAGGGTGCCCGTCACCGCCCATCACTGCTCGTCACTCAATCACTCGTCAACTCATCACTCCGTCCATCATTCCCTGCAAGTCTGGTTCGCCAATCAGATGCCGGTGTCACCCTCCATCGTGCGTGCAGCAGCAAGCCAGCGAGTCATGCGTCCCAGTCCGAAAACCGCACTCGCCATCAGAAGAGGGGTCTGGGTCTGGGTGTCTCAGAATGTCTCGGTCCTTGGTCGTCTACCCTGTCTGGTGCGGGTGGGGCAGGACGCCTCCTGATTTTCGTCACACCGCCTCGACTCAGCTATTGGATGCCGCTGGTCACGCTCTGTCCAGTGCGACGCCACCACGTCATGAGACAGACAGGGGGGGCCAAGACAGACCAGACTAGACCAGGCCAGGCCACAGAGTCCAGACAGGCCAGAGAGACCAGAGTGACCAGAGAGAACAGAGAGAGACCAGAGAGGTGAGCATGGACGGAGTAGAGGACATGTACTGGAGAGGTACCTCTTTATAGGCAAGGCTTCGGCAAGGGAGAGCTCATTCTCAGACAGCAGCGGCCCTTGTCCCCTTCCAGCACGATCGGCACAGCAGCTATCCTCCATTGGTCTTCCAGCGCGCCCACGCAGACACAGCCAAGCTGAGCGGCAGCGCATGGCGAAATGCGAATGGGAAAGGCATCCGGACCATTGCCAACCTCGATCTTTGCTCTTCTGAGAATATCCCTCATCATACGACGGCTGAAGGCTGGGGGACGGTGTGCGGGAGGAGCAGCAACTTGTCGGTCTTGACTCCTGCGTCTCTTTCTTTTTTCTTTTTTCTTTTTTTCTTTGCATTCTTTCCATGGCTCCCTGCCACTTTTGATGTATCTTTTTTTCCTTGTCATTTTTTTCTGCCTCTGACTCCTCTCCTGCGCGGTCCTTCATGCCTGGTCCTTCATGCCTGGTCCTTTCTGTCCTCTCTGTCTTTTCTGTCCTGTCTGGTCCTTTCACGCTCTCTGCTCGGACCTTTCTCGGGCGTCCGGTGCCGATCGATTCGTTCCAGTGGCTCAGCCTATCCCCTCCTCGGATTCTCGCTACAGCGTACAGAAGGACAGCTCTTCTCCCCTCCAACCAGCATTGCCTGCCGGCCTCTTCTCTGCCCCTCGTACGAATATAATACGGCACGAGGTCTCCCTGCCCCCCTCGACCAGATTCTTTCTCGACAAGACAACATTCAAACTCGTATTGCAAAGTCCTCCCTCGTCTCACTTTTGTCCAGACCACTGAATTTCCCATTCTTCCGTCTGCTTGACTTGGTATGTCCATTGCCTGTTTTTCTTTTTTTTCTGCAGAGTCCAAAGGAGAGAGAAGTCCCAAGGAGAGACTTGCTAACAGTCAGATCATCATGGCTCAAGAGTTTCATCCCAAGATGGATCTTCCGCTCTGCGGCTACGAGAATGTGTCCTTTGAACTGCAGCCGCCCCCGGCGGGATCGTCTGCCCGCATCCAGGCGCCACTGCCCCAGGAGATCAATACCTGGAGGTACGGCTTCGACGCGGCCACCCGCCAGCGCAACCGCCGCCGACGGCTCGCCATCACCGCCCCCAGCACGGGCATCTACACGGCACACTCTCCCTACTTTCTCGACCGCGAGAATGAGCGTCGACCTCCTCATGACCCGCCTGCGGCTGTCGACTCTCTGGGGGCCTCTTCCTCTCCTCTGGGGGCCAATTCCTCCACTGAGACCTCCACTGAGACTGCTGAGTCAGCAGAGACAGCACAGACGGCAGAGACCTCTTCTGCCCAGGCTGGCATCGGCCGCATCCGCCGAACCTGGCTTAACCACTACCCCCAGGCCGACCCTGCCGGCTCCGGCGAGACCTCTCCCACAGCGCCTCCCCCCCTCATCCACACCGACGCCGGCCAGCCCATCCCCCTTCCCTACCCCACCCTCGTCAACTACTACAAGGCCATCAGTCGCCAGCAGGAGGACAGCCGCGCCGGCTTCCTCGGCAACCACGATCCCCACAGCATCCGCGAGGACGAGGCACGCGACGCCCAGTATGACGACGGCGACGAGGACGACGACCCTTTCCATCTCGGGGTCAACGCCAGCTGGGCGCCCTACTTTATGAACGACCAGCCCCATGCCGGTGCCTTCCGTCCGAAGCAGGTCATTCCCGTCTTTGGCAGCTCCGCCCACACCCGCCCCGACCGCGTGCTCTCCATCAACATGGTCGGGGACGCCGAGCCGCTGGCCGTGCCTGCGAGACAGGACAACAACGGGAACCGCTGGGGGACCATGCCGGCCACGTGGGACGGCATTCCGGTCGTCCAGTTTCCCTCTGCAGACGAGACCGAGGCTGGCCCTGTGGCTGGCCCTGTGGGCGGCGGCGACGACGTAGACGTCGAGGAGGTGCACCTCGTCGAAGACGATGACGTCATGGAGACTAACGAGAACAGCGAGGACGGCGAGGACGGCGAACCCATCGACCTCGAGTTTGAAGACCAGGACGTCGACGTCCCGGACGACATGGACGCCGACGCCGACGACGAAGACAACGGCGCGTACAGCGAGCGCGAACGCGCACGCGAGCGAGACGACGACGACCCCGTCAGCAGCGACGACGAGGCGCCGCCGGGCATCTCGCTGTCCGAGTTCAACGTCGCCCGCGGCCGCTACAACGACTGGAACCGCGTCGTCATCGGCCTCGAGATGTCGCGCTGTCTGCAGCACCGCAACCACTTTGAGACGGCCGCCACCAATCTGTACACCATTCTGCACTATCTGGTCCCCCACGCGGACGAGCTGGGTAGGTTTTTTCTCATTCTTTGTCTCTTTTTTCCCCCTTTTCCTCTATTTTCTCTTCTCACTCATCTCTCAGGCCTCATGAACCACCCCGGATCCATCAGCTCCCGCATCCCCGTCTCCCTCGACGAGAAGCAGTCGTTCTGGCAAAAGATCATGGACCTCACCCGCTGGACGCTCTACCAGCAGCTCTTCAGCGCCGAGCTCGTCCTCAATGACCGCCCAAGCGCCGTGCCTCAGGCCCACAACAACACGTCCACGTCGCTCTCGGGCCAGCCCTTCCGCCACCCGGTCAGCCGTCCGGAGGACTGGTGGCCTTTTGGCCGCCGCGTAGACGACGACTGGGTGAGCATCATGACGACGCACTTCCCGGGCCTCCAGCCCGAGGCCATGGATGTCCTCAACGCCCCGGACTCGGACGACGAAGACCAGGACGACGACGACCAGGACGACGACGACCCGGACGGCGGGACGTCGGTCGGCCTCGACACGGGCACTGACGCCAGCGGCGGCGGCGCCAGCAGCAGCACTGGCCACGGCATCGGGCTCGGCATCGGCGTCGTGGGCGGTGCGCGGCCTCCCTCTCCGGCGACGACCATTGCCTCCTCGGTCGCCTCGGAGCCCGCGTCGACGCCGCGCAAGTGCAACATCATCTCCGAGATCACCATGCGCAACCTCTCTGCCGTGCTCACCAAGGTCTTTGAAGAGTTCTATGGCGAACCCCTGGCGCCTCCCATCCACGGCAACGAGGTCCTCATTCCCAAGGCGGACTTTCAGCAGGTTCTGCACTGTACGTATTTCCTTCCTCTTCCTGTCCTCCTCTAGTTGACTGTAAGCTGACCGCCAGTTGCGCGAGTGTGCTGCAACAAGTTCCAATCGCTGCTCGGGTATGCCCACATTCTACCCGACTCGGTTCTGCAGTACCGCCGCCAGGAGCGATCCACGGGCCGACGCTATGTGCACCCCATCGAGGAGTTCAGCGTCCCCGCGTGACCCAGGCTCACCTAAGCTCTCCCTGTACATATTGCTTTTTAAGAGTTCAGCCGTCCTCTCGTTCTCGCACTTTGGCTGGGCTCTCGTTCATATTTCGCTTCTTTGTATGTATTTTTTCTTGTTACCTCACTTCTCCTTGCGTCGCTGTTTATATGTATATTTTCAGTCATCTCACTTTCGATTCGGTGTGTATATTTGTGTTACTGTTCCTGTTTTTGTTGGGTTTTTGTTTTGTTTTTGTTTTTCAAGGAGTTCCAAGGTTGTCCATATATGTATATATTAGCCTGATACAAATGACGGATCTCGTCATTCAAAATGTCCTGCGTAGTCGGATTAGTTGGAATTGTCCTTTTCATCGTAACACTGCACCGTACCTGTTAAATGGTCGGTAAACTGTAAAACTTGTCCCGATGAATTAAAGATGTAAGACAAGATTACGTAGTTTGTAGCTTAGTAAGCAACTCGTAGAATTGGTGGGGCGCTACAGGCTAGGCCAGCCACTAATACAGCGACGGCCGCTAGCGCAACCGAACAAGGCATCCAGGCTCCACATCCGAGCGCAAGCTAGTGGGTTTTGTGGACGATAGGCGAACAAGAAGTCTTTGTATTGTCAGAGAAACTATTTTGCCAACTTTTCCTTCGTCTTTTTCAATTTTTGGCTTTTTGGCTTTTCTTCATCCACGGGTGCTCCAGTGTCTCCAGGCCGCCACCCTTTACCCACTGCACGCACTCCTGCCGCCGCGCAGCAATCCAGTCGTCCGTCTCCCCGCGAGAGCGGTACCACTCTATTGGACGGATTTGTTCTGACCTTGTAGATAGATGGTGCGGAAAAACAATTGACCGGCGACGGCTTTAGGGGCAACGACCACTTTACGCGTCCCCAGACACCTCGTTTCTTGCATAGCTTCATGGCAGGTAACAAAGATGGCTACGACCATTCCCGTGTCCAAGGGCGAAAGGATCGACTACGAAACGGCCATCCAGAGAGAGACAGATATCCTGCAAGAGAACAGAGAATGGCTCGGCTACAAGTCGTTTCTCGGACGCCTCCTTGCGCATGGCCCACAGCTAGAACGCTTGGCTGCTTTCCATCTGGGCGTCGACGCTGGAGCGGTGGCTGTTTGTCCTCTGAGAGAATGGAAGGCCGGCGCGTTCAACGTGGCTGTGGCCTTGTCCGTCGGTGACAATAGCGGTGGCCACAGCAGGCACACGGACGAGGAGGCCCGCGAGGCGTCGACGACGAGGATCATCATGCGGTGCCCTGTGCCCTCCTCGTGCGCTGGAACGCGCAGAGGAGACCAAGCACAAGCTGCTCACCGCTCGCTCTGTTTTCATGAGCATCTTCTGGGATGAAGAGGCCAAGCAAGAAGAAAAACGTCCTCCGTTAGCAGAGCACCATGCTGGGCAAAGCTGTCGCTTTCTTCCGAGGCCGACACTGTCCGAGGCTATAGATGACAGCTGGACATCGAAGCGGTTCTGGTTCTATCTGTGTCTGCACTCTCGCAATGCCATGCATAATGTGATTTACAAGAACATCCTGCCAGACTATCCCGGCGACGAAGATGTGATGAGCAAAATCGGGCGGTTTTGGCATCCCCATGTGTCAGACGTCGTGGCCAAAAAGCGCGCGGAGTACGTGGACCGGCTGTCGAAATTGCTCCATCCGACCCGTGCAAAGCAACCAAAAAAGGACGATGCCTCAGTGTCACAGCAGTAGGCTTCGCCTAACCTCATCACGTAAGCGGGCAGATGGATGCACTGTCGTAGAGTGTAGTCTGGGGTTGCGGATAGACGTGGATGGATGTAGTCTACATGCAGAGGCGTAAAAAGCAGGGCAGGGAGGCAAAGCCTCGACTTAATTTGCCCCTTATTTTACTCTGCACTATTCGACACTCCTTACTCTGTAATTATTCCATTCTTATAAGCATCTACTTCTATCTGGCAATGTGGCAAGGAGTCGCCCATAGACACCACCCCAGCAAATCAGTCCGACTTGACCCATATCATGAAGAAGTACATTAAAGTTTCAAACATCGTGTTCAAAGGTCTCCGTTCTCAGTTCTTTGCATAATTTCCCGCCGACAAAATCTAAATCTCCTCCTTCCGTCTGGATGACCTGCGGTATAGACTCGTATATTTCGTCAAGTATTTCTGACATGTATGGAACCGAAGAAGACAAAGAAAGTCTCATCAACTTCTTTCCAACCTCAGAAAGCTTCTCTTGGATCGACTCGATATCCTTATTAATCTTGACGAGTTTCTGGTAATATTTGTCACGTGGCGAGTCAGGAGCAGCCGAGCAGGACTCTGTCGTTTCCTTCATCTTTTGGTAAGTACGCAGCATGACAGCACGAGACTCCTAGCACGCCGTCCAGAGTCCTCCATCCTCCACGAGGGTGGCCGAGGGTAGTCTCCCGCCCGGAATCACCTTGTAAGAGTCAAAAAAGTGCTTTCAGGGTGGAGGTTGGGCGACCTCTTCCCAGATCATCAGCCTCAGCTCAGCAGGCAGACGTGGAAAGCAGTGAAATTCGCTCGGGAGACTCTCTGTGGCTGAGCCTGTAGCCTTTTTTGGGGGGTGGGTTTTAGGCCGGCCGTTTATTTCGACGCAGAATTCGGCAAGTTTACAAGCGGTGAAAGTGAGATCGTATGATAATCTATTAACATGCGACAGAATAGTCCGGGTATCGAAGCGACTGTAGATTTGCAGTCCGCTCAATTTAACGTGGGATTCTTCTATTTTCAAATCGATTTGCCGCAGCTTCTGGTAGGCGTCAACGAGCTTGATAGCCAGAGGATGCCATGCCTTGGGACTCGGAGGTAGCCAGGAGTCACTCATGTCGGGGGGGGGGCTCGAAAGACATGGTTTGGGTGAATTTGAGGAGCCTGTAAAGTCAATGGTAATTTCGATAAATCAATGGTAGTTTAAATCCTCTGGCATGTAAATTAACTACTCTTTAAATCAACCTCCGCGTGACTCCTGCCTGGAAGATGGAAAGAATTATTATTCATCCTGTTCTAATTCTAGGGCTGTGAGTCAGACGTATATTCTCTGTAGAAAGAATTCATTTTCACCTTTTCTGGTGTGAGGCTGCGCAGCCCTATGCCCCGCCCTGTACGTAAAAAGACCATGGCGCCTGTGTCTGTGGGTTTAACGCCCGTGTTTAGCGCCTGTATGCTCTAAAATACAACGTCAGATAGGGCTAAGAGTGTTTTGTCTCTCCTGTCAATCACTACCGCACACGTCAGATTATTTATTTCTGGTCTATTATTTCCTTTATTTTTTCGTCCGTCACACCACAGTAGTTTGTCAAATAAACAAGTATGTCATATCTGCAAATCATATTTCCTTTTTCTTACAGTTCTCCTTTCTAACTATTTTGCTTTTCTATCATTTCACTGTTCTTTCTCCACTTCTTTGTTTTTGTGGCAGATAACATCTCTTTGTTTTACTCGCTCTACTCGCCTTTTGAAAGTTTATTGACCAGGGAGTAACGGTAGGTTTATCTCTGCGTACCATCAGATTGTTTCCGTCGGCCTTTGGAAATATGCTTTTGGAGGAAACATCGGGACAATGTCTCTTCTGTTGTGTGGACTCAAGATAATGGCCATTGAACGTGGAGAAATCAAAAGGAAACGTTGGCTTTGATAGCAATGAGTTTCTCTGACAATTGTCTGTTAATTGAATAGAAACACAATGAATGAAACGATTCCGTCTGCCACCCGACTTTATCTCCACTGACGACAGGCCGCAGCCTCCAACCGCTGAAAAGGGCAATGTTTATCATCAACCTCTTGGAAAGAATAAATCACAATGTCATAAGAACTGAAGGAATCCCGGCCGCAACACCAAAACCCTACCGAATGCCCGATAACCCATCTTTTTTGTGATTTGTTTTTACCTTTTTTTTTCTTTACTGTTTTTTTTTCGTCTTTAGTGCTGCTTTTCGTCTGGTAAGATACTGGCCATCCGTTTATTCCTCCTCCTCCAGAATGGTCGGCAGTCCAAAGCCGTTAATGAGGCGACGCCACTGGTGCAGCTCACGGGAAAGGCGGGGTGTGAGCCAGCAGCGCACCGAAGTCCAGCCGTGCTTGCGGTGCCAGTGCGCTTCAAACCAGTGCATGGCATAGGCCATGCAGAGCACAAAACAGGTCTCGTCACAGGTGCACAGCCAGGCACCGAGACCCTCCTCAAAACGCGTGCGGCGAAAGTAATAATGCAGCATGTCTTCATCGCGTCTGCCATTGATGAGAAAAGCGATATGGGTATCATGGGTGGCAGGGTTCTGCCGAGGAATATTTACCGGGTTATAGTTGGTTGTTGCGTAATAACCGGCATGCTCAATCTGCTCAAACTGTTCTGATTCATACTCGTACTCACTGTCATATCTCTGCACATGCTGCTGAAACCCGGGCGTAGCAGTCGTGAGCTCTTCGCCTGCGGAACAAGCAGAAGCCTGCTACGCGCTCTTCTTGATTGCAGCCTTGCCCGCGACCAGGACCCTGTCTGTGGTGGCGTGCCAGCGGCAGCGCACATAGTCCACAACCTCGGTGATATCATACGGGAGACGGTCCCGGAGAGTGGTCCGCATCACCAGCGACGCCGGACTGTGCAGGGCGGGCATGTCGAGGTTTGTGCAGCGGTTGTTGCGTAGAAACATTTGGCGTTTCGCTTCCTTGTGGCCGTAGCGGAGACGGTCATGGAAAGTGGCCCTGAGCTCTTTCTTGGCTGAAGACATGGTGTAACGGAGCCAAGTGATGTGAGCGAGTGATTTTGCTGTAGTTGGCCAAAGTTTGGCTTTTTCTCAGAGAACAAGAATCAACGGGGAACAGAGTCAAAGAGAATTAGAGAGGACCAAAGAGAATCAAAGAAAGTTGAAAAGACAAGCGGGAAAACGAGCAGAAAGATTGGAGATGTTCTTGATGACTTGCAGGACAGAACAGTGAGAACGAGTGACGGTGAGGAGTGGTGGATGGATGGGAAGGGAGAAGAGAAAAGGAAATGGGACGAGGAAAAGGGAAGAAAAAGGGAAAAGGGGAAAAGGAAGAGAAAGAGGACGTGGGCAGACAGGACGATGTGCAGTACGGTATAGGAAGGAGCGACTCTCTAGACCGTGCGAATTCAATTGCATGCTACGCGTTTGACTTTCCCAAAATGAAATACCAAATGAAATACCAAATGAAATACCGAATATCCAACCAGACAAACGAAGAAAATTCAACCCGACAAATACCCAATATATGCTCACGACAGAAGCGCCGGTGCCCTGACCCATCCCACCATGAAATTCACACAAGCCTTTTTCCCCTTTCCAAACATGTGTTGTCCATATCGCCCATCGAAGCGCCGTGGCGTGATGCCTACTCTCGTTCTCTCTCTATAAGGCAGGAGCGACTAGTGTCAGTACAGCGAACAGGCAGACCAAAAAAGAGGCAAGTGCAGCGGGGAGGAGTGCAGCGGGTTGGGGAAGACGAGAAGGATGCTCAGGATACGGGCGGCACTTACTGATTTCTGTTCTCGGATAGTCATCCTGCGCCGTCGAGTACGAGCCAGCGCCCCAGCCGAGGAATCTGTTGCAGCAGGGGCAGGGGAAGTTGCCATGGCTGTCTCTCGTGCTGTGGAAGCTGTAGTTCCTGCCGTATCTGTTTATGTTGCTGCTGCTGCTGCTGCTGCTGCTGCTGCTGCTTCCGCCGATATCGTCGTCGTCGTCGTCGTCGTCGTCGTCGTCGACGCCACTTTCCCGTTTCACATCTCTCGGGTCGAGCATGTCGTGGGCCGCACCTTCCCTCGCAAGGGCACTCGCGCCGGTACTCGAGCCCTCACCGCCATTCCACTCTGTGTACTCTGTGTACTCGCACTTGTACGGGCGCTGCACGTAGCCGTGCGTGGGAGGGGCGTTGGGGTTCTGCTGCTGCTGCAGCTGTCTCTGGTGCTCCTGCTGAGCATTCAGGAGGCTGCCGTCGGGGAGAGAGAAGAGGTAGCGCGGCAGCGAGATCTCCATGCTCGGGTCATAGATGGAGGGCAGAAAGGCCAGAGAAGCATGGAGAGAAGGAAGCCGCGACCCGCCATAGGAGCCCTGGGAGCCATGCCGGTCATACGAGGGCAGAGGTGACGTGTGTGTCTGTGGAGCCTCGACGGCAGTATATTGCATGGAGTAGTGGGTCACAAAAAGACTGGCAGGGGAGGAGCGACTCTCGGCCTCGTTGGCCTGGCTGGCCTGGCCTGGCTGGCCTGCCTGGACGGGCAGGAAGGGTTCAGGGGCCGGGCTGGGAAGAGGGGGAGCGGACGTCATGGTGGTGACTATGGGCGACAGCTGTGCCTGCAGATGGCGCAGCTGCTGCAGGTGCACTTGCCTCTGCTGCTCTCGCTCTCGCTCTCGCTCTCGCTCTCGCTCTTGCTCCTCCTGCTGTTGTTGCTGCTGCTGCTGCTGCTGCCACTCGGCCTCTCGCTTCTGCCGAAGCAGCCGCTCCAGAGCAGCTTCCCAGAAAGAGTCCATGTCGGCTGGCGTGGTGGACGAGGCAGGATCGAGCGGGTTGGGACCCACCGGGACAAGGTTCGTGATGAGGCCAGGGTGGCGCGTCCGTGCCAAGATGGGACTCGCACTATGCGTCAGCGTCTGGCCAGAAGGACGGGGCGACGGAGCCGGCGGCCGCCGAGCTGGCGGAGAGAGCGCTGACTGGGGCAGAGAGGGGAGAGCTGATAGAGTGGTTAGAGCCGACATGGTCGATTGCGGTGACTGAGCCATCAGGACCGGCTGGGCCGGCTGGGCCGGCTGTACTGACTGGGAAAGAGCCGAGTGCGGCGTGTGCGTCTGGGAGCGAGGAGACACCTGCGGCGTCCACGAGGCTCGAGGAGACAGATGGGAGCGATGGGCAGACTGAGACTGAGCCGGACGAGACTGGCGCGACTGGCTCGGCTGGTGCATGTTCAGATGGGCCAGCGAGTACGCGACGGGCGACTGGGGCGAGTAGAGCCCGCCGGCGGGAAAGTAGGCGTGCATCGCCGGTGAGGGGAGGCCGTGGACGGGCTGGGGTAGCGGTCCGGGAGCATAGAGGGGGGGGTAGCCGAGCGGGGAGTGCGGGCTGAACTGGCCGAGGGGGTGGGACGCTGCCGCCACGGCCTCCATGGCCACGGCCGGCGTGAACGGCGGCGGCTGCAGCGTCTGCAGAGGCGGCTGCAGCTGCAGCGGCTCGAGCCCGCACGGGTCAGTGTCTGGAGTCAGCTGAGTCAGCTGAGGCTGCGTGTCGTGCATGTCGTGAGCCTCGACCGTCTCGACCGTCTCGACTGGCTCTGGAGATGGCTGGTTCTCGAGCGATGGCAGAGGCTCGTCCAGTGAGGAGGGCAGAGGCGGGTGAGCCTGCGGGGGTTCGGGGGTCTGCAGATATTGCAGAGGCTCCTGCTGGCTCTCTGCCTCTCGCCGGAGGAGTTCCATGCGCTCCGACAGACCCGACGAGACCACGGTCGGCCGCGGCTGTGTCGGCATGGGCGGCCGCGGCTGGGCTCGACGACGACGGGGCCTGGAAGCAGGGGCAGAGCTTGGACCCGCGAGCAGATCACTGCCCTCTTGGGCAGACGAAGCGCCGGCACTGCCACCACTGCTACTGCCACCACTGCCCTCTGCCCGGCGGTCATGGAGCTCAATCTTCATGGCAAAGTCCCGAGGCCCGACATCGTCATAGACGGCCGACGACGGAGGCACGGCGGCCCGGCTGCTGAGGACGTACTCGCTGTTGTCCTCGTCGGGCTCCTGCTTGACCTCGACCGTGCTGGCCCGCGTCGAGTGGCTCGTGTGGGGAGCGCCTGACACGAGGCGCGACCGCTTGGGCGGGCGGTCTCCGTCTCCTTGCGCGGATTCGCCGTCGTCGTCATCATCGCCGTCGCGATCGCGCTTGAGGTCTTGCTGCTGGGTCTCGGCCGGCTCGGTCACGGCAGGAGGAGGCTGGGCTGACTGGCCCTCGTCGGCAGGGTCGGGATCTCTCTTGAGCGGACTGTCTTGATCTTGGATGTCGTGGTCGTCTTGGCTCTGACGGTCTTGGCTAGGATGGCCGCCTTCTTCGGCGTTGACATCGTCGGTCTCTGGAGCCGGCTCACGTGGACGGTCCGTTCGATACTGGACGGTAAAGTTGCGGAGCAGCTCTTCGTCTTCGCTGTCATTCTCGCTATAGTCGCTCTCCTCCATGTAGGCATCGCCAGGGACGGCGGCATGGTCGGCCATGGTGTCTCTGGTGTCTGTCGGGTTCTCGGAGGCTGGGCCGGGATCGCTGGACGGCTCTGGCTTGACGTGCGAGAGACTGTCCGCCTCGGTCTCGACAGGGCAGGGCTGGTGAGCCGGCTGCGACGAGGGGGCAGACGGGGTCGACGGGGTCGACGGGGCTGCTGGAGCTGCTGGAGCTGCTGGAGCTGCTGGAGCCGATGGAGACGATGGAGACGATGGAGACGATGGAGACGATGGAGGCGATGCAGCCTCGACTGGACCGCGGCTCTCGTCAAGCAGGAGAGCCTGGAGGAGTTGCTCGTCTGCGCCGTTAGAAAAGAGCTAAACAAGAGGAAGCACTCGCGCCGTGCTAGTCTCTCTCACCTTGCTGGTGCTCCAGGTCCACGTCGACAGGAGGCTCAGGGCAGGTGGCCATGGACGGCGTATGCATAGTGGACGGGCTGTGGAGAAGACTGGACGCCCCAGGTGGTGTCTGGGGTAACGACGCCATGGTTGAGTGGTCGGTGGCCAGCGGTAGTGGCCAGTGGTAGGGGGCCAGTGGGAGTGGCCAGTGGGAGTGGCCAGTGGTAGTGGTCAGTGGACTGTGGTCAGTGCCAGGTCAGCGGTTGTCTGGTCCGAGGATCAGGGTAGTGGGAACTGGACGGGCGGGCTAGTGGAATAAATACACTTTGCAAGGCAGGCAGCCCAGAGCTGTCTGGAGAGGAGAAGCTGGTGGGCTGCGGTGTAGTGGTACTTTGTTGCCTCTGTGGCAAATGAATCGAGCGGTGCAAGTGCCCGAGTGCGTTGTTTCACATCTGCACGAGAAGCCGGGCAGACGAGAAGAGCATGACAAAGGCAGCTAGCTTTGTAGTCTGGTAGTCTGGTAGTCTGTGGTAGTGGTAGTGGTAGTGGTAGTCTGGTGTCTGACCGTCTAGCAAGACTGGGCTGTGCCGCGTCTAATAAGGTTGGTGGAGGATCCCCAGCAGTCCTAGCAGTCCTAGCAGTCCCAGCAAAATCTACCAGGTGCAAGTCTTTGTTCAGAAGAGGTCCAAGCAAAAAGCTGACGAAAAAAAGGGAAAAAGAAGCGCACAACAAGATGTGGGTTCCAGAAGAGGGAAGTGGGAATAAAAAGGGAGAAGAGAGAGGAGAGAGTGAGAGTGAGAGGGAACAAGAGAAAAAAGAAAAAAGAAAAACAGGAAAAAAGGGAAAAAAAAGAGAGGAAGAGAGGAAAAGAGGGAAAGGAGGGGAGGAGGGGGAGGGCAACCACGAGAGCGAGAGAGAGGGGAAGAAATGATAAAGAGGAGCGGGATCACCATCGACGAGTACGAAGACGAGTATTGCCGCCAGCCACACATGCCTGCATCTTTTTCTCTTTTCTCTTTTCTCTCTTTTTTCTCTCTTTTTTTCACTATACTGCCTACTATTTGATTTTTTTCTTATTCTTTTTATTCTCCCGTGTCTCTCGCTTCTTTTTCCCTGTCCCAGCCAACCACCCCCCTTGCACCTCTGGCAGAATCAAGGCAGCCAGCAGGGTAGGGGAGACTGGAGACTGCGGACTGCAGACGGCAGACGGCAGACGAGAGGAGGGAGACGAGGACGAGGACGAGAACGACGAGAAGCACTAGAGAGAGCAGAGAGGAGAGACCCGTTTTTTTCAGCTGCATCTACCCACAAACCGTGCAGCGGCAGCCAGGCTCCCAGTTCCGGGAATGGTCCTTGGCTTGGACGGAGCTCTGACATTACCCAGGATGTACAGAACGAGTACGTATCTGTACATAGTACTCGTTCTCGTACTCTTGCAGTGCTCGACGTACTCCGTCTGTCTGCTGGCGAGCAGAAGAAGAGGGAGCAGCGCCGGACTGCAAAAGGACTGTGCAGGCTGTACCAATAAGCACGAGAGTGGAGGGTGTCCACTCCTCGGGGGATTCTCTACGAGCAGAGGGGTTCGTACCTGTTTATCAGTCTCAGTCTCAGTCTCAGTTTCTCTCTTTCTCTGTTTCTGTCTCTCTGTCTCTCTGTCTCTCTGTCTCTCTAGTCTCTTCATTCTCCTCTCGTTTCCGTGCTCATCTCCTAATGACTCTCGCTTCCAGGGAGGCCGCTCGTGCTGTGTGTGTACTCCGTACTCGCTCGCTCGCATCCCCGTGGACAGAAAAAGAGCGCTGCCCGACCACACACACGTACTTGTGTACGACGAGACGGCAAGGACAGCAAGTGGAAATGCAACCGTGAGAGACAAGGTGGTGTCCAAGAGTGCGACGCCGTGCCCAATACAACCGCAGTACAAGGCAGGACAAGAGCGGACCAAGGCAGGACAAGACCAATGACAAGAGAAGCACGAGAAGCACGAGAAGCACGAGAAGCAGTGCGAGTATGCAATATGCAGTACAAGCAAGTGCAAGGCGGCACAATAGGCGGTGGGCATCACCCGACTCCGCTCGAGCACAGCTGTGATACAAAAAAAGTACGCCGTGCTCGTGCTCGTACTCTCGTACTCGCACTCTCGTACTCGCACTCTCGCACCTCTGCGGACGCCTCAGTCCCCCCCCCCTACCCCCTTGCAGCGTCAGAACTGGTAAACTCGAGTTGTCCGCCTTTTTTTATTTTTATTTTTTGCTTCTTCCTTCGGTGTCCTCCCTCCTTCGCTCCCTCCTCCTCGCCCTCCCTCTTTTCTCTTCTCTCTCTCCTCTCTCCCCCTCTCCCCCTCGTCTGCCCTCCACCTCCTTTTCTTATCACCCATGCAACCATGAAATGTGGGTCTATACTCTCTCCACCAATAGCATCGACCGTAGCTTGGCCAAAATGCTAGTCAATATTCTGGGCGCCTACAGCCTGCACGGTAGATCAGAGCACCATAACCGCCCGCACCAGCGACTTTCAGTCCACATGTGCATCCAGCGTCGGATTTTCGGACAAAATGGTTGCCACATCTTTCTGATCGCTTTTTGTCCTTCTCGCCATTTCCTCGGCCCCATCGCTCGTATCTTGAAGCTGCTCGTGTCGATGACTATAGATGTGTCAGCCGATGACTATGGCTTTATCGATATATGAAATCGTATCAGTGATGACTAATAATAAAGCATAAAACACTGGGATGACTAATGACCAACAACATCACATGACACTATCACATCACGTGCTATATTCAGGCACGTGTCTGGTTGACCTGTTGACAGTTCTAGCGATAGCGGGGCGATTAGCCCCGTCTGGTATCTCTGGCGTTATCTGTTTGTTTTCGTCGTTTTCGAGGCTGAGACCGCCAGTCCGACACGAGCCGTCTCTCTCGCGCTGTATCGTGTCTCTCGTCTCTCGCCTCTCGCCTGCTGTCTGGACGTCCAGTGTTTCGTCTTGTCGTTCGGCTCTCGGTCGGTGCTTCTCTGGCCTGGCCGCTTTCTCTCTAGCATTCCTCCTTTCCCTCCTCCTCTCTCCTCTCGTCTCTCGTCTCTCTCCTCCCTCGCCTCTCCTCTCGCCTCCCCCCTTCCCTGCCTTTCTCGACGCGTTCAGATGGCTCCACTCCACGCCTCGGCTGTCTCCACAGCCTCTACAGCCACGTCTCCCCTCACGATCTCCTCTTCGACCCCCTCTTCGACCCCCTCCTCCTCGATCCCCTCCTCGACCACGACCCGTCCGCTCCGCTCTGCCATGGCCCGCCTCGACGACAACGTCCTCCAGTACAGCTCCTTTCCCCACGCCCAGTCGCCGCCGCCGCCCTCCACCGCCTCGTCCGCCTCCCATGCCTCCCATGCCTCCACGACCTCCACCTCGACGGCCCTCCCGCCGCCCCGCAGCTTCCCCTTTTCCCACGACGACACCGAGCGGTCCCGCACCGCCTACGAGACCCTCGCCGCGCGGGCCAAGGCCTACCGCGTCGCCATGGGCCACCTCTCGGCCGCCGCCTCCGACTTTGGCGCCGCCCTCGAGGCCTGTGCCCGCCTCAAAGAGGCCCGCTCCCAGCCCTATCCGCCGCCCTACCGCAGCAGCAGCAGCAGCCGGGCCTCTGTGGCGGGCACGCTCGACGGCAGCCTGAGCCTCTACGAAGACCTCGGCGTGGCCAGCCTGCCCTCGTGCACGGCCGACGTGCTCCTCGCCACCGCGGGGCTCTACTACCTCGTCGCCAACCAGCAGGGCATCCTGGCCGAGACCGTCTACCGCGCCTTTGAGCTGCCCATGGTGCACGAGCTCGACCGCTACAAGGCCGACATGGAGGCCGAGCAGGAGGCCTACGCGGCCGGCATGCGCGACGCCAGCCGCGAGATCCGCCGCCTCGAGAAGGAGGGCGGCCAGCTGCGGCGGCCGCGCCAGCGCGACGTCGGCCGCATGCGCAGCCACCTCGTGGCCATGACGGGCGCCCTCGACGCGCTGACGGCGCGCCAGCACGACCACGCCGTCGCCCTGCTCGACCAGAGCCGCGACATGAGCGGCGTCGTCAGCCAGGCCGGCCGCAACCTCGTGCGCGCCGAGATGGACATTCTCGACGCCCTCGCCCGCAAGGGCTGGCCGGGCGGCGGCCTCGACGTCGTGCTCGACGGCGCCGTCGATCTCTTTCGCAACGACGACGACGGCGGCGAGAGCGGCGACGGCTATCTGTACGGAGACGGTGACAGAACGGGAGCGGGAACCTACCGAGACAAGAGCGCCCCGGGCGGCCCTGTCGTCTCGGCCGCCGCCTCGGCCAGCGCCGACTTTTCCCTGGGCCTGGGGCCGCGGCTGCAGCCGCTGGGGGGCGCCGTGTCGAGCCGCGGCGCCTTGGGTGACGGGGATCTGGAAGACGACCCCTTTAGTCCCAAGATGAACGGCAACGACAACGACAACGACATTGACGACGATGACGATGACGACGGCGACGACACCATTTCGGAACGGCAGCCGCGCTCTCGCGCCGTGTCGGCCGAGAAAAAGGAGCTGCTGGCCAAGTCTCCGCCGCTGCCATCGCCGCCACCGCCGGCGACGGAGCACGCCTACCAGAGCCTCGACAGCGTCATGGTGCCGGCGGAGCGGGCGCCGTCCTCCTCCAAAGCCAACACGAGCCGCATCCCGCAGAGCCGCGCCCGCAGCGTCCGCCCGTTCTCGCCGCAGCGCGTGGCTGTCGATCTCCACCGTGACGTCATCCCGGCGGACGCGAGCGATGCGCTAGCGGACAAGGTGCCCGAGAGAGAACCGGGCACGAGCACGCCCGACCCGGGCGCCCAGACGCCCTCGTCCGAAGAGACGGATGCCGAGCCCGACGAGGAGTGGAAGACGGGCACACGGAGCGTGCCCAGCGCGGACGAGGGCGTGCAGGCATGGCAAGAGACATGAGTGTTGATGTTTGATTTTTCATGTTTGTTCATCTGAGAGGATCTAGAGTGTACAGAGTATGTGATTTCTATGCTGGCCAATATATAATATATTTCTACAGACCTTGAGCTACAACGCTCGCAGAGCCTTGGGCAGCCGGAGGTCCTGCCGAGAGAGCACGTCCATCTCGGCTCGGAGCCAGGCCACGGGGCCTGCAAACAGCGTCTGCTTGCGGCGCAGGACGCCGAGAAAGGCGTGGAGGACGATCCTGCTGGTCAGTCGAGCCTGTCGAGGGTGGTGAGGAGGCGGGGCCACGTACCATTTGAGCTGGGTCTTTTTCACGGCAAACGCATAGGCCGTCTGCCGCCGCGCCTTGCCGGTGAGAATGGCATAGGCAATCTCGACGAGGTCCTGCATGGTGCCTGTACGTCAGATTGAGAACAAAAGTAAAAAAAAAAAGAAGAAAAAAGACGCACGGATGATGAGAGACGGTCCGGGCCGTTGACGGGGCGCGAGGCTGCGGGTGTAGGCCCACAGCTTGGCCGCCATGTCGGCAAAGGTCGCGTGCAGGTTGGCAAAGGTCGTGCGGAGGGCGTTGTGTGCCGTGTCAAAGAACATGCTGTGGGAGGTGATCTTGAAGTAGTCTGGGGGTCAGAAGGCGAAGAAGACGAGACAAGAAAGACAAAAAACGTACTAAACATCTTTCTCTGAAAATGAAAGCCCGGCGAGCGGGCGTGCTCTACCGTCAGCACATCAAAGACGCCCGGCTCGGCCGACACGCCCGGGTCCTTGACGACGTCGAGCGTGGAGCAGTGGACAAAGGTGCCGCAGTAGGGAAAGGCGGCGCCGGCAGACACGCGGGGCACCGGCTGGCCGTCGACGAGCAGGTCAAAGTTGACGAGGCTCTTGGCCGGGTGGACGGCCACGCCGTAGGCCGGCAGGCCACGGTGCATCACGTGAACAAAGCGGGCGGCCTTGCTGCGGTCGGTCGTGATGAGCAGAAAGTCGTCAATGAGGCGGAGGAGGAGAGAGTCTGGAGCCGCGGTGCTGGTCTCTCTGACCTCGCCGGCCTCGCGGGCCCCCAAAAACGACAGCTCGCGGGCCTCGAGCTCGGCATAGAAGCAGCTGCACAGCAGCGGCGACAGGATCGAGCCTTGCGGAATGCCGTCGCGCTGCCGAAAGTACTTTTTGCCGATGCGGACGAGGTTCTGCTGCACGTGCGTCGTGGCCAGCGCCAGCAGCGCCGCCGTGTCCTGCGTGCGGCGGCCGTGCGTGTCGACAAAGACGGAGTGGCGGTGGCCGGCCGACAGGCTGCTGGCCACGACGTCGAGGAAGCCGGCAGCATCGCTCGTCGGTGCCGCTACCGTGCCCCATGTGCGAGCTGCTCTTCTGTTCTGGTTCTTCGTTTTGCTGCTGCTGCTGCTGCCGCCTTCGGGCGCCGTGATCCGCGCATGCCGGTCCATGTGGTAGGCCGGGTGGCAGGCGAGCCGCCGCAGCATGGCGAGCACGGCCTCCTGGGGGATCGTGTCAAAGGCAGACCGCACATCGACCTTGGCAAAGTAAAAGGTGGGCTTCTCCGTCGTGCTGGCGCGCAGGCCTTGCCGGAAGGCTTTCAGGCGGGGGTACATGGAGCGGATGTTGAACATGCCCGAGCCGACGCTCTCAGGGTGTTGTTTCTGGACAAGTGTGTCAGTGACGAGACACGGTGACGATGGTTTGATATCACGTGACCTACCACTTCGTGCTTGAGCATGGCGTGGACGGGGGCGAGCACCGTGTTGGCGCTGACGCCGAGCTTGCCGCCATGGCCAGACGGCGCGCGCCGCCGCAGATTCATAATCGGGCGCACGGCTGCCTTCTTGGGCAGCAGCCGCACCTGGCCGTAGCCGAGGTCGCGGGCTGCGAGGATGCGGCGGGCATCGCTCTGCCGGACCTCGTCGAACAGGCGGGCCTTGAGGCCGGCGAGCGCCGGCTCGGTGAGGCGGCGCCAGACGTCGTGGCGGAAGAAGAAGAGGCGGTTGCGGTGCGTGCTGGACTCGGTGACGTAAAAGTTGCTGCGCACGAGGGGGATGAGGAAGGAGTCAAAGAGGTAGTAGAGAAACTCGGCGAGGATCTGTCTTCGTTTCTGCGCGTCCGTCTGGCTCAGCTTCTGGCTCAGCTTCTGGCCTGCCTGGGCGGGAGGAGCCAGCCAGGCCATGTCTGTGATCTGTTGGTCAGAATACAGAATAGGGCGGGGTTGTGTTTGCTACGTGCAACCTGCCTTGATGCCCTGCAGGACGTTGTGCATATTGAGCGTCTCGAACCGCCGCAGACGCAAAAAGACGTCCACCTGCTTCCAGACGACACGTCTGCTGTGCTCCTGGGCGTCTCTTGTCTGGCCCCAGAAGGCGTCGGGGATGACGCGCGCCAAGACGGCCTGGCAAAAGGCCGAGACCCGCCAGAGGGGCGTGGCCAGGTCGACGAGGGGCGGGTCTTCAGCGGAGGAGGTGGGTCGGTCTTCTGCTCGTGCTGGGCAATAGTGCTGCAGCAGGCTATAGTAGGAACACTGGGCGTGGCGGACGCGCAGTCGCTCGACGAGGCGAAAGGGCTCGCCCCGTAGACGCCGAGGGAGAGAGACGGCAGCGGGCAGCTGCTGCTGGCCCAGCTTGGCGGCAATCTCGTCCTCGCGGAGGGTATACTCGAGGAACTTGTGGGTCGTTGTCGTGCGGTCGGTGGCAGAGGTAAAGACATTGTGGAGGCCAAACTGGCGGGGGAAGATGTACATCATGATGTGGATGGTGCGGTGTTTCTCCGTGTCTGTTTCTGTATGAAGCGTTTGTGTCTCTGAAGTTTCTGAATTCTCTGAATTCTTACCCTCTTCTCCCGGCTTGGCTGACCTGTCCTGGCCATAGGGATAGCGATTGAGGACATCTGGTTGTGAGCGTGTGCAGGAAATCGCAGAAAATCAGCGGCCAGACTCACGGATGTGCTTGAGGCCAAAGTGGACCTTGCCAGAGTTTGTGATGCTCGGGCGCACGTAGAGCATGCGGTTCCTCACAAAGGAAATGTCCGAGAGGCTCTTTTCCTTTCCAGCCTCGCCGTCGTTCGTGCTAGGCCCGTCTGTCCGGGGCGTCTGGTCGTAGAGAGGCACGCCTGGCCGTCAGCATGCCAGCACTCACACTCCGTAACAGCATCTGTCTGACCGTCTCTTCTCACCTGTGATCTGGACAAAGTTGCCCCGGCTGCCCTCGACGGGCAGAAAGAGGGCGCAGTCCATGAGGAGGGCAATCATTATCGGCTCGCCCGAGGCGCCGAGGAGGGCGAGCAGCTGCGGCCACGGGGCCTCTCTGAGCGTCTGCGCGTTCTGGGGCGGCTTGGGACAGAAGAGGCCGGGGATGGTGCTGCTGCAGGGAAAGGCGGCGGGCCTCCCCGTCTGCCTCTCGTCGCGGTCGGGCACCTGGCCGCGCTGGAAGCCGTGGCACAAGACATTGCGGGTCAGGCCGGACATCCGGGCGGCCGGTCGAGCAGAGAGCGGCTGTTCGCGGGCTCGCTTGAAGAGGAGCCAGACGGAAAAGTCGACAATCTGCTTGTCAGCCGGGCCGGCCATTCGAAAAAAGAAAGAAACAAAAAAAGAAACAAGAAAAAAACACACACCTCGGACTGGGGCGAATAGGGGCCTTCCTGGGCGCTGGACACGGTCACGGCAGACTCGTCAGCCCGCTTGCGCTCCGTGTAGAGCTGCCGCTGCTGCGGGCGCGTGTCCAGCGAGGCCGCTCCTCCCTGCTTATTCTGTGCCCTCTGCTCGTCCGCGGGGACGCCGACGAGAGCGCCATCGAGCAGCTGGCTGAGGAGTCGCTCGACGGGGCGGTCGGCCGGGTGCTGGCCGACGCTGCGGAGTTTCTTGCGGCGGAGGCGAGAGGACGGGGGCAGCTGGCGCAGCAGGTAGTCGCGGAGGGTGTGGACGCGAGCAAAGTAGGGGGCGAGCAGGGCATGCTGGACGGTCGCCGTCGGAGGGGGGGCGTTGTCGCTGGTAGGCGTCGGCTGGGCCGCAGCCGTCTTGGCTCTTGTTCGGCGACTGGGCGGGCCGTCATGCACCGTCCTCTTGCGCTTGCCCGTGGCCATGTTGCACGTGGTGCGAGGGATGACTTCGTTCTCGGTGACGTTCTCGGGAGGTTCTCGGTGACGTAGTGAAATGATTAGTCATGGAAAGGTACATGTTGAGCTCTGCCCCTTTTCCCTGCATCTCCACGTCATTCGGCACGTGTGGACGCAAGGGAGGGCCAGACAGACGCGCCGTTGGCAATCCTCCGAGCGTCAGGAAAACAAGAGGGATCCGGCAAGAAGCAGTGAAGCAGAAGCAGAGAAGAAGCAGAGAAGAAGCAGAGCAAGAGTACGTCAGATTAGTTAAGCAGAATCCCGTGATCGTAGAATCCCGTAAAGGTCGCGTTAGAGGACGCGCTCCTTCCTGATTGGGAAGATGCGCGTCTGGAATGTACACACAGAAAAGTACGCTTTGTCATGGGCAGAGTAGTCTTTTGGAGCCATTCTGGGTCAATCTATTGGAGTGATTCTACGAGTCTATCTACGATAGCCTCAGTGTAGTCTGATTTGTCTTTCTCTTTTCTATTTTACCCTCTCTCCGGTCTCTTTTTTTTATTTTTATTTTGTTTTTTTTTCCTTTCTCATGAGAGGCCCCACTTATCAAGTACCGATACATCCAAGCCCTGTTCTGCTCTGCCCGTCCGACCTCTCGTACGAGAGGCGCTGTCGCAGCCCTGTCCGTCTGGCCGACATGGATGGCTACGGGGGGTAGGACGTGTGCGAGTGCGGTGATCGACGAGTCATCTGTCAGTGGTACAGGTGCCTGTGCCTGCCGGGACGTTCATCCCGGCGGACTGTGAATGTCAGCTAGTGCAGCTAGCCTCTCTGCACTGTGTACTCCGTAAGAGTAGAGTACAGTATTAGGAGTAGTATTAGGAGTACATACAGTATGAGTACGATAGTGAACGCAAATATCCGAGGGTTGCACGTGTGAGACGAGAAATAGGAAGGTGCAATCGTTATCGCAGCTAAGAATAGAAGGCTCGTACGAGCCCAAGAAGGACTGGTTGGCTGTGCAAACGTCAGTTGAGGACTGTTTGTGACTTTCTAGGCCTCTTGTTCTCTTGTTGGACTCTGCCCTGCCTGGCCTGACTGTTGGTAGCGAGCTGCGAGCGACGACAGCCAGTCGATGGGTGACAGCAGCCAGCGATGAAATGGCTGTGCGACGAGTGGTTCGTAGCAATACAGTGTGTACTATGTATACCGACAACACTGACACTGTAGGGCTGACGCACGACGCCAGGTACCTACTCCGTGGCCAGCAGGCTAATGCATCTACCAGCTCCCCGCTGTAACCGACGTAGCGAGGCACTAGAGTCCTAGGGCACTCCTAGGGCATCCTAGGGCATCCTAGGGCATCCTAGGGCACCCTAGAGCACAGCGCAGCCACGTCCAGCCCCTGAAGCCCCGCGTCTCTGTGCATACTGTGCTTGAGGTCCATGTACGAGTGTGAGCACGAGCGAGCACGAGCGAGAGCAGACCTCCGTGTCGTGTTGTGTGTCGTGTTGTGACCGTTTCGGCTCTCCTGTCGCTCCGTTCTTTTTCCTTCTCTAGTACTCGTACTGTCGCTACATAGTACACTTCTTTGTCGCTGCCACCAAAAGTACACAAGTCTTACATAATCTTCATGCACTGTGCACGCTACGGTATAGGTCACTCCGCCCTGTCTTTGTTGGCCAGGGCTTGAGTAAATTGCCGCAACAACGCGTGAGAAAGGACGGCTCCCACTGCAACCCCCCCAACTGCCAGCAGCCAACGAGTTCCTCTTGATCTGCGCGTCCCTCTGCAGAGTCTCCGAGGCTTCTGGACGGTGTCTGTCGATTGCCAGCGAGCGATGGAAGCCGACGGAGATTTTCGATATTTGCGATATCTCGACTTTTCTCGACTGGGCCAAGACGGACAGGACCACCCAGACCAGCCAGAGGGCCCAGACGAGGGCCAAGACGAGGGCCAGGACCCCCCGAACGAGACCCAGAAGACCCAGAAGACCCAGAACCAGACCCCCCAGACCCAAAAACAGACCCGAGACCCAGAGCCTGCCCACTCCGAGCACGACCCGTCAGCAGAGCCACAACAGCCACTTTGGCTTCGACTTCAACCACCACAATTGAGAGAACAACTGAGAGAACAACTGAGAGAACATCCACTGCCGCAACAACTGAGAGAACAACCCCCAGAACAGAGAGAACTGCCACATGCCATCGATCCCCCACCGCTCTCCCGCCTGCCTCTCTACCAAGCCGCTCGACGCGACCAATTCCCGCCTGCCACGTCTGCGGGCCTCCCCCTCGTGCATGACGATGCCATGGCCCCCGAACCCGCTGGCCCTCCCCCTGCCATGGACGCTGACCAGGCCAGCAGCATGAGCAGCATGAGCGGCATGCGCGCCAGTCGCTCCGTCTCGAATCCCATGGACGGCAGGATGGTGTCTGCGCCGTCCATTCGCTCGACGACGCGCCAGGCGAGCGTCCGCGACCTCAAGAAGCGCTTTGACCAGATCACGACAGGGACGGCCACAGCAACAGGAACAGCAGGAACAACACCAACACCAACACCAGGAACACTCTCGACGGGCCGGACAGTCCCCGCGAGAACCACGTCAGCCACCGCCACCGCCGCCGCCCTTGCCGCCACCTCTTCCTCTTCTGCCCGCCTGCGAGCCTCTTCGCGTCCTCGCCAGTCCTCCTCGGCCTCCGCCTCGACAGCCTCGGCCTCCCGCAACCAGTCCCCCTCGACGCTGACGTCCCGCGTCCGCAGCCCTACTCACCGTCTTCGCCCCCATGCCTCGTCCCAGTCCTCGACATCCTCTGAGAGGCAGACGCTGACCCAGGCCACCGCCAACCCCCACTCCTTTGCCAGCCGCATCGCCAAACCACGCGTCGCCGGGCACGCCCCGTCCACGGCCACAACGGCCACAACGGCCACCGCCTCCACGGCCACCCCCAGCCGCCTCTTCTCTCCGCCGCCGGCCCAGCCGTCCCTCCCCCCCGCTCGACCCGGCCTCCTCTTTGGCGAGATCGCCCCCGACGACGCCCACGCCCACGTGGCCGGCCACGGCATCAGCGCTGTCCGTCCCCGCCGAACGTCCGAGTCGAGCCTCTACACGTCGGGTCCCTTTTCCAGGTCACGTGCCGACACCGACCCCGACGTCGACCCCCCCTCGCCGTCCGACTGGTATCGCAGCATCCCGGCACAGCTGGCGGCCCGCGAGCCCTCCCAGTCGGCCTCGTCCCTCTCGGCCGCTGACGCTGCCGGCGTGCGCCCCCGCACGCACATGGCCGGCCACCAGCGGTCCCACAGCGACCTCGCCGGTTCTCGGACGGTGACGTACCACCACCAGCAAAACCACCAGCAACCACCACAACCGACGGCCTCGAGCCGTCTTCCTCTCCCCTCGACCACCTCCACCTCTGTCTCTGTCTCGGTATCCCGCCCTCCCTCCGCCGCCTCCCGCCGACCGCCCAGCGCCGCCTCCAGCAGCCGCACGCCGCGGGCCTCCCACGCGACGCACTCGTCCAGTATACACCCCCCCTCGTCCAGCGCCCGCACAAAGGCCTCGCGGAGAGCGCCCACGCCGACGTCCAGCTCGAGCGGCAACTCGCTGTCGTCCCGCACGCCCACGACGCCGACCGCGCACCGCTCGCCGACCCTCGCCACGCCCCAGGCGAGCCGACTGCAGCCGGCGTCCAAGATGTCGCCAACCCTGCGGAGCTCGCGGCCACGACAGCCCGTGTCCCATGCGACGGCGGCGACGACGACAACAACCACAACAACCACAACAACAACGCGGTCGGGTCGCACGTCGGCCATGAGCGGCACGCGGTCGTCGCAGGCGCGCAAGGAAGAGAACGAGGCGCGGCGGCGCAAGATCGACGTGGGCCCCATTGACTTTGCGCGACGGCGGGAGACGATCCGGCTGGCGTACAGCAAGTCGATCCGGGAGAGCGAGGCCAAGGCGACGCGGCAGGCGGCGGCAGATCGGCGGCGCAAAGAGCTGGAAGAGGCGGCGCGGGCCAAGGCGCTGGCCGAGATTGCCGTGCGCGCGCAGACGGAGGCGCGCCTGCAGAGCCAGCTGCAGGGCCAGCTTCAGGGTCAGCTGCAGGGCCAGCAGCAGCAGACAAAATCAAAGATTCATGGTGAGTAATCTTTTTCTTTTCTTTTGGTCTTTTTTCATTTTCAGACTCTTTTCAGACGGCAAACTCTGCACTCTGCTCTTGGCAGCGCTCGTGCCACCTCAGAGTCTCTCTCTGTCTGGGCGCTAGCTTTGTTCGTGTGGAGAGAAGAATGAACTGCGACAGAGACATTTGTGGAACATCCGTCACTAAAGGTTCATGATAGACATGCCATCCTCGCTGCGGCAGCCTGACACACAACAAGCCAAGAATGCGACTCCCCCACCTGCCCTGCCAGGCGCCTTTCCCGAGCCGGCGGCTGTCGCGGATGCCTCAGGCGAGACGGTCTCGACGGTCGAGGTCGAGGTCGAGGACCAGGACGAGACAGCACGCTCTGCTGAGCCACAGGCGCCAGAGCCCTTGACTGCTCACTCAGCACTGTCGCAGCCGGCTGCCCTCCTCACACACACACACGAGCCCGCCGAGTACCGCTCGCCCTTTGACCTGTCGCCGCCCCAGACCGCGTTTGACGTCTCGTCAGCGCCCCGGGCTGGCGACAGTCCACGTCCTCGCAGTCCTCGCAGTCCTCGCAGTCCTCACAGTCGCCCTCACACTCCCCCTTCCCAGCGACGGACTCCTCGTCGCGTACAACTGCATCCTGCCCAATACCACGATCCCTTTGACGTCGATCCCAGCCTCCACGACTCCTTTGACACCCTCCACTCCCACGGCATCGCCATCAACGCCATCGGCATCCACGACAGCCACACCCTCGACGACCACCGACCACACACGCCCGTCCTCGCCAGCTCCCAGCGCACAGCACGGCCGGCTGGCGTCCTGGCGAGCCCCAGCCCCAGCCAGAGCCAGAGCCACGGCCAAGGCGAGCATGACACCCCCACGCGCCGGCCTCCCCGACCCGTCGACGCGCACGATACGCACCTCTCCATCGACTCTGCCGACTCTGCCCGCTCGGCCGACTCCTTCTCCCTCCCCTTCCTCCTAGACGACACCGACGGCGGCGCGCCCACCCACAGCGCCGGGCGGCCGGACGAGCGCTCCATGGCCGACTACTATGCGGACCCCTTTCAGCCGGCCAGCCAGCCGGCCACGGGTCACACCACCGTCACGATTCTCGGCCGCGAGAGCGCGGCCGTCACCACTGTCACCACCGTCCCGGCCCCTGCCCCTGCCCCTGCCCCTGCGGCCGACAGCAAGCCCGAGGACGCCGCCGATGGCTACTATGTGCACTCGAGCCTGCGCGACGACATTCAGGCGCTGCGCGACTCGGCCTTCGTCTCGTTTGACAGCAGCTCAGACGGCGAGGCGAATCTGCATCTGCACCAGCCGAACCTTCAGAACCTTCAGAACCAGGCTTCCCACGTGGACAGCGCCATGAACAGCGCTCTCAACAGCACCATGAATAGCCCCCTCCACAGCGCCCTCAGCCTGCCCCCGATGCTCTCGCCCGCCAACCGCTCGAGCCAGCAGTCCGGCTGGACCGACTTTTCCATTGAGAGCGCCGACGCCCGCGAATACCTCGCCGCACGTGACCTGGCCTCGCCCACCATGCAGCTGTACGGCCACCTGAACAGCAACCACCTGCTGAGCAGCAGCCAGCTCAACAGCAGCAGCAATCTCAGCATGGGCAGCGCCGGCAGTGCCGGCAGTGCCGCCCACGCCTCGGTGCGCCAGGGCACCGCGGGGTCGTCGTCTCTGTCGGCGTCCCTATCCGTGACGGCCGCCACGCGCCGCCGGCCCGTGCCCACCCAGAGCAGCCTCTACGACTACAGCGACTCGCGGCCCGCCTCCTATGCCTACAGCGAGGACCAGGACCCAGACCAGGACCCGGACCAGGACGACGACATGTCCGTCTCCCGGCCTTCGATGGAGCCGTCGGAGCTGTCGCTAGAGTCACGTGACATCTCTCTGACGTCGCGAGCCTCGCGCCCCTCGACGGACCGCCCGACGAGACGGCCCACCCACGAGCTGCACCAGCTGCCCGAGCTCGACACGGGCTCCAACTTTTACATTCCCTACCTGACCGACGCTCCGGCCGACGCCCCGGCCGACGCCCTGGCCGACACCTCGCACGCGGTGCCGGCGCTGCCCGACCACGAACCCCCCCCGATTCCCCCCACGGTGTCGACCGCCTCGGACGGCCGCCCCTCCTACGCGCCCTCGTATGCCAACTCGTATGCCAACTCGTTTGTCGAGGCCAGCGGGCGGCCGAGCTCGTCGAGCGCCTACTACGACTCGTCGCGGCCCAACAGCTACGTGCGCGAGCCAGACGAGCAGGGGGGGCAGGACCTGGAGGATCAGGAGGACCAGGAGGATGAGGACGGGGACGAGGGCGACCGCGACCGCGACCGCGAGGACCTCGGCTCGGTGTACACGTCGGGCGAGGACCTGGCCGTGGCCCCGTCCGTCTCGGCCTCGGCCTCGGCCTCGGCGGCGTCGACGTCGGCTTCGGCCTATGCGACGCCGCCGGTGACGTCAGTCGCCCGGGTGGCCCACCAGTCGATGGGCGGGGTGACGCTGGTGGGTGCCGAGGCCGAGGCCGAGGCCGAGGCAGCAGGCCCAGTGCCAGTCCCAGCTGGCGAGGCAGCAGCGGCAGCCGCGGCAGGCCCAGGCGCTACAGGCGCAAGCACAAGCACAAGTACAGCTGATGCCAGACAGGGCACACCCGGCAAGCGCAGCCAGCCGAGCAAGGAGCAGACGCGGCTGGTGCAGCGGCAGATGGTGATCCGCGAGCTGGTGGACACAGAGGCCGTGTTTGTGCGGGACATGAACATTGTGGAGGAGATCTACAAGGGCACAGCCGAGGCGTGTCCCAAGCTGGACGACAAGACGGTCAAGCTCATCTTTCGCAACACGGACGAGATCATTGCCTTTCACACGCGCTTTCTCGTGCAGCTCAAGGACGCCGTCGCCAGCGTCTACACGCCCAAGGGCAGCCGCCGGCTGTCCAGCGCCCATCCAGCGCCGACCGTGGCGTCGCCCGCCATCTCGGCAGCCTCGGCAGCCCGCGAGGGCTCCATCGTGTCCGAGGCGACGGCCAGCTCGGTGCCGTCCATCTCCGAGGGCGGCAGCCACAGTAACAGCCACAGTAACAGTGGCAGTGGCAGCGGCAGCGGCAGTGGCAGCCACACGACGGGCACGACTGCCACGACGGGCACGACCGCCACCACCGCCTCAGCGACGGCCGACGACGACGCGCGGGACCGGCTGACGCGCATCGGGCCGCTCTTCCGGCGCAACATTGAGCAGATGCGCGTCGTGCACGAGGGCTTCCTCCGCAGCAGCGACAACGCGGCCAAGCGGCTCATCCAGATCCAGGAGGACGCGACGGTCAAGGTGTGGCTCAACGAGTGCAACGAGGTGGCCAAGGACCTCACGGCCGCGTGGAACCTCGACTCGCTGCTGATCAAGCCGATGCAGCGCATCACCAAATACCCGAATCTGATTAGTCAGCTTCTGCAGTACACGCCGGCGGACCACCCGGACCGGCCGGCGCTGATGGTGGCGCGGACGGCGCTGGAGACGGCGATCCTCGAGATCAACAAGACGAAGAAGAACTTTGAGCTCGTGGGGCAGATTGTGGGCCGCAAGCGCAAGGAGTCGGACGTGCGGGCCGGGTTTGCGCGGGCGTTTGGCAAGCGCGTCGACAAGCTGCAGGCGTCGAGCAGCCGGCCGGCGGAGGACGCGGCCTATGCGAAGCTGCAGGACAAGTTTGGCGACGACTACCTGCGGCTGCAGGTGGTGCTGCGGGACGTGGAGTACTACACGCGGCAGGTGGCGGCGTACGTGCGCGAGTTTCTGCAGTTTCTGTCGGCCATGGAGCTCGTCATGCGGCTGCAGCCGTCGCCGTTTCCGGAGGTGGAGAGCAAGTGGGCGCGGTTCAACGTGTCGATGCGCGACCTGGAGACGGTGGCGCTGGAGGCGCACCTGGCGCAGGTGCGGCGGCAGGTGATTGAGCCGTTTGAGCAGGTCATCAAGGGCTACGGCAACCCGAGCCTGGCGATGAAGAAGCGGGCCAAGCGGCGGCTCGACTATGAGCGGGCGGCGCAGCTGCGCAAGGCGGGCAAGAAGGTCGACCGGCAGCTGGCCGAGCTCGTCGAGCAGTACGACGCGCTCAACGACGCGCTCAAGCGCGAGCTGCCGCTGCTGTCGGCGCACACGGAGACGATTGGCAACATCTGCCTGGCCAGCTTTGTGCGCATCCAGGTGCAGTGGTATGCCATCTGGCGGGACAAGGTGCGGGTGGTCCTGGAGCCGGGCGGTCCGAGCCAGAGCCAGAAGAACCAGAAGGAGGCTGACATGGCCGGCATGGCCGGGATCCCCGACGTGGCCGAGATCGTCGCCACCTTCTCGCGCGAGTTCCACGACATGGAGGAGCACGTGCACCAGAGCCTGTCGATCCTCGGCGAGAGCCGCGACAGCAAGGCCAGCGCGAGCGGCACCGACAAGGAAAAGTACAGCACCGACCTCGCCCGCGAGATCAGCAACGCCGCCACCAGCATGGTGCGCTCGCGCTCGCGGCCCTCGGACCTGTCGCCGCGCGTCCGCGGCGGCTCCGTCCACAGCGACAGCGCGCCCTCGCTGCCGACGCCCGACTTTGGCCAGCGCGGCAGCGGCCAGTTTGGGCTGTCTGGCCTCTCTGGACTGTCTGGTCTGCCCGGCATGTCTAGTATTTCTGGCATTTCTGGCCTTTCTGGCCTTTCTGGCGGCCCCGCGCCTGGCCTCACGTCGGCGGCCCTCGCCGGAAGCGCGCTCGTGGCCTCGGCGGCCGCCGTGACGGGATCGACAGGCGCCGGCTCTGGGCCGGCCAGCCCGCTGCACCAGCATCACCACCACCACTACTACTATTACCGCAACGACCATTACGGCAGCGGCGGTGGCGGTGGCAGCAGCATCAGCAGCAGCACGACCAACCACCAGGCCGGCCGCGGCCACGCCCGCACGGCGTCGAGCGGATCGGCCATACAGACGACGCCGAACCTGCCGACCGACGCCTCGATGCGGTCGGTGACGCGGCCGGGCACGGGCCGCAGCCACGAGTCGGGCGACCACAAGCACCAGCCACAGTCGCCTCAGCCACAGCATCCGCCACAGCCACAGTCGCCGGGGACGCAGCAGCTGCAGCAGCTCAGCAGCATGGCCCTGGCGCTGCAGTGGGCGCGCGGCGAGCTCGACACGCCCTACCACAACGGACAGAACGGACAGAACGGGCAGCCCTATGCGGCGAGCACGGGCAGTGCCGGCGACAAGAGCACGGCCGGCGGCAGCCTCGCGGGGGGAGCCGCGGGCGGCCGAGACAGGCGGTACTCGGGCCTGTTCCACTCGGCGCTGCCGGTGCCCGACGACAGCCCGGCCGAGCCGCCCATCAGCCGCATGTCCTCGCGGGCGTCGTCGCAGGAGCGGGGCGCGGGTGCGGGGCGGTACAACATTCTGTGGCTGGCGGCGTCGCTCTTTGAGTTTAATATCGAGACGAAGCACGAGGCGGGCTATACATATCTGACGTACCAGGCAGGCGAGGTGAGTTTTTTCTTTTTTTTCTTCTTCTTTCTCTTTCTGGGCGACAAACTGACCCCCAGATCTTTGATGTCATTGCCGAGAAAGGCGAGCTGTGGCTGGCCAAGAACCAGGACGACCCCGACGAGCTCGTCGGCTGGATCTGGTCGAAGCACTTTGCGAAGCTGGCGGATTCGTGAGAGCGGGAGGGACAGAGAAGCACGGGGGAGATCGGATTGGCTTGATACCCGTTTGTTTATTTTCTTTTCGTCATCCGGACAGAGGGGTCACGGGGGCGTCATTTGGTCTTTCTGGTCAGAAAAAGCGAGAGTCTATTCGGTGGATAGCATGTGAGAGCGTTCTCTCGTCGAGTTTTGGGAGTCTGTAAGAGAACCTAGAGTGTTTAGGTATTGTAGACAGGCCAATGGAACATTCCTTTTATTTGCTCTACAGATCTGCCTAATCTTTACTCTTTACTGGCATGCAGCAGACAATACGCTATGGCGTGCTTACATAAACAATTACATTTTCCTGCTAGACAAACATATGCGGGTTTTCCAGGTAGGGATGTGGTGTGAAGATGTTTTCGAATTCGTCCTGTTTCGTCAGCAAACGAAGACTGAAGGGATTGTAAGAAAGAAGAGATTGTAAAGCCAACAATCCCCATTCAACATTCAAACTAACAATCAAACAGACAAAAATCATTCAAACAATCAACAATGAAACAGTAAAAACAAACAATCAATCACTCACCCAAACCATGCCCTCCATACTCTGCAGAGGCGGATGTGACGGGTAGATGGGCGCCGCAAAGAAGCTCGCGTCCGGACTGGCCAGGACGTCGCCGAGGCTGCCGTCCGCCGTCAGAAACAAGCCTTCCTGGCCGAGACCGCCACCGCTCTCGGGACTCTCCGTGCCACCAGGCATCTGCATGTTCGGCGGCAGTCCCCAGAGCGCGTCGCCATGCGAGACGTCAAAGGCATTCTGGGGCGAGGGCTCGATCTGCATCGGCAGCTGCTGTAGATGAGGCTCCAGAGGCTCACATGGCTCGCAAGGCTGAAGGGAGGGCATCACTGGCAGCACGAGCGTGCCCGGCAGGCCCGACAACGGGTCGTCGACGGACATGGGCTGGTACGTCGGCTCCGGGAAGCACCAGGGCGGCTCTGGCGACGGGGGAAAGGACGGCTCGTCCGCCTGGTCCGCCTGGTCCGCCTGGTCCTCCTCCAGCTCTCCAGACACCTCGACGGACAGCGGCATGGGCAGGTCCTCTGCAAAGGTGTGCTCTCTGTCGTCGTCAGGGCTGCCCGCGTCTGGACGCGTCTCGGGCTCGGCCATGGCCGTGTCGGTCTCTACCGACTCCATGATGGCCGGTATCGTCCTCTCTTCTTCCGCCTGCGTCTCTGACGCGGATGGAGATTCCCATGCCGACGCGGCCTCCCTCTGCCTCTGCCGGTAGACCGCCATCTTGTGCCGGATCTCCTGCTGGATGGCCCGGCTCTTCTCGCCGCTCGGCCGTGCCGGGTCCACGTCAAAGACGTAGTGCAGACAGCGCCAGATGCGGGCCTGGAAGGGCGTCGTGGGCCGGCAGCGCACCTCGCTGGCCAGCAGCAGGGCCATCTGGTACTGCTGGTACGCGCCGCCGTACCAGCGCCAGGCGGCAAACTCGGCCGCCGTCTCGAGCCGGCGCGCCGACTCGACGATGAGGATGCCGCTCATCAGCAGGATCGATGACAGGTCGGCCGGCTGTTTTGTAGTAGCAGTCGTTGTTGTTGTTGTTGTTGTTGTTGGGCCATGCAGAGGGTGCAGCGCCAGGACGCGCAGCCGGTAGATGAGCAGGTGCATCACGAGAAAGGTATAGCGCCGGCGCGCGCAGTCTTGCGGCGGTCCGCCGCGCAGCATCGGCACATACTTGGCCATCATGCGCTGGCGGAAGCGCTCGATCTGGGTCACGTGAGCGGCCGCCGTCGTCGTCTGCCCGCCGTCGAGCCGCCGCTGCTCGGCCCGCACGAGGCGCATCATCTCGTGGACCTGGAAGCGGATCACCGCCAGCACCAGGGGCGTCCACTGGCCCGTCTCTTGTTCGTGTCCTTCGTCGAGCAGCTCCTCCTCTCCAGGCAGCCGCGTGTCGTAGTCCTCCCGCCGGATGACGGGCCGCAGTCCCAGCGCCTCGCACGTGACCAGGTCCAGAAAACACAGCTGGTGCCACAGCAGCCGCCGCACGTGCACGTCGAGCGGGGCCATTCCTGCCGCCTCGCCGTCGCGGTGCAACCCAATACACTGGGCCACGCGGATGGCGGCCCCCACGAGCACGGCGTGGGGGCGACCGACCTCGGCCCGGCAGAGCGTCACGAGGTAGAGCACGAGGGCCTGCAGGGCCTCGAGGCGCGTCGTCGCCAGCACGTCGGCCGCCGCCAGCGACGCCTCGAGGCCGCGCTGCAGGGCGCGCACGAGCTGGCGCCGCGTGAGGCCGTCGAGCTCGGAGGCGTGGGCCGCTGCCTCGGCCGCGTCCATGGCGACGGCGGCCGCGAAGAGCACGGCCAGGACGAGAGCCTGGAGGGCGGGGAGAGACGGTGGAGAGCCGCCTCTGCGTGCAAAGGCAGCCGACAGAAATGACGTCATTCGAGGCGAAAACGACGGCCAGTGCAGACACGGCGCCACCAGGTGGACAGAGACCTCGTACTTGTGGCTGAGGAAGCGGCAGGCCGACACGGACGGCAGCAGCTGCTGGACGGGGGGGATGGGTGACAGGCCACAGCCGAGGCGGAGTGTCGGCGTCATATAGTCGTCAGAGGGCCGCAAGAAGCCGAAAAGATCTTCCTGGCCCCCTTGGCTCTCGTCGGATGTCCCATCTGTCCCATCGCTAAACAGCGAAGACGGGCTGTCGAGTCTCGGGCTCGTCTGGCTGTCTGGGTGCATCTCCTCCAGCCGCAACTCCAGGCTGAGTCCCTGCGAGATGCGCATGCGGCCTACGCGAAAGCCGACGTCGACCATGTCGCTGGCCATCTCGTCGTCCTCTCCGCCGCTCTCACTCTCGCTCTCGCTCTCGCCCTCGCTCTTCGTCTGCCGGTCATCTTCTCCTCCCGTGACCTCCTCTGGGCAGTCACTGCCGTCATAGGAGCCAAAGAGGTCCATATCTGCACTGACATCTTGCATCGCCTCGTCTTTGCATTCGTCCTCTTCGTCATCGTCCTCGTCTTCTTCTTCGTCCTCGTTCTCATCCTCGTCTTCACCCTCGTCTTCAGCCTCCTCGCTCTGTTGACAGCCCTCTCCGCCATCGTCCTCTGCCGGCGTCTCAGCCTTGTGTAGTGGAGTGATCACGTGCTTCATTGGCGGAGTGGGCGACAGGGACATGCACGTCGACACCGGCACCGGCGTCTTGTCGCGCATCTCGTCGGATGCCTCCTGTGACCGTGACCGTGGCCGAGCAGGCAGGACGGGCAGACACGTCTCTGGCTCTGGCGAACATGGCAGCGGCAGGGGAAAGTGAAAGGGCAGGGACGACGTCCTGTTTGGCCGTGGCTGAGGCAGAAAAGGTAGAGGCAACGCCGGCGACGACGACGCGGGAAGAATGGCCACCTCCTGTGCCACCTGTGCCGTCGGTGCCGCTGGTGGCGGCTCTTCTCCGCTGGCCAGCTTCTGCCGGCTCCTCGCCGTCTTCTCCAGCTCCCGCTCGATCCAGGCCACCTTCTCCTTGATGCCGTTGATCTGCATCTTGCTGAGGACGTCGAGGTCGTGGCCCAGGTAGAGACAGAGCCGGTCCGCCTTGGCGCAGTTGCGGCACGGCTGCGTCTTCGTGCACTTGAGCTTGCGGCGGCGGCACTCGAGACACGACCGGATCGAGCGCATGCGGCGTTTGGTGCCCGTGCCCGTGCTGGTGCCTGGGCCGCTGTCAGCCGGCAAGACGCGTGGACGGCCTGGTGGACGGCCTGGTGGACGGCCTGGTGGACGGCCTGGACGGCCAGCGCGAGCCTGACGGGCGTGTGGACTCTTTCTTGCGATGCCAGAGATGCCAGAGATGCTAGAGAGACCCAGTCCCTCAGAGCCCTCCTTCTTGACCGCCGGCTTGGGTGGTTCGTTCTCGGTCTGCCCGGGGCTCTTGGCCAGGGCACGCAATGGTCGGTCATCCATGATAAGAGAAGGAAAAGATGGTGTGAGAGGATAAGAGGTGTGTGTGTGTGTGTCGAGATAAAAGGATGCCGATGCTTGCTGGCGTAGACGAGATATAGTCCGAAATGTGCAGGCGCTCCTTCTCTGCTGTCCCTCTTCTCTCTCGTGGCTCGTCGCTGGTGGACAGCTGGATGCTGTGCCGCGCCAGAACGGAAACGCCGTTATATCTCTGGCCGGGGGGTCCTGGCAAGGGCATGGGGGGAGGGTAGGGGGAGAGTTCAGGTCCGACTGGCGAGCCAGTGAGAGCCAGTGAGAGCCAGTCAGATCTCTGCACGACGCGCACCGTACGGGTGTCACCACGAGGTACATGAGATGGATGCGTAGGAGAAGAAAAGGGGGAAAAAAACAGAAGAAAACACAAATCCACGTCTCACAGAGCTGGGCGCTTCTCGTTCTACGCCAGGACGCGTCCGACCAAGGAGGACGCTCTTCCCTGTCCCTGTCTTTTGTCTTTTTGTCATTTTTGTCTTTTTTTGTCTTTTTCTTCTTTCTTTTTTTTGCTTCTCATCGTCCCTGTCCAGACATTCCTATCTGCCTCATCGTGCCCTGCTCCCGCCTCATCTGCCCACCTGGCAGATTCCGGCTGCTGACGGTCTAGGTCTGGGCAGAGTATCAGAATCACGATAGATCCCTGTAGCCTCCAGAGACGGCCAGGGGTCCCAGCAGCAGAATCGGCAACCTAATCTGAGCTGGGGCCTTGGTCCCTGCTGAGTATGAGACTTTTTCTTGCCGTGCTTGTCGTGCTCGTCGTGCTCGTCATTCTGGTCGCGCTGGCTGGTCGCGCTGGCTGTGCTCGTCGTCCTCCTCAGCAGGGGTCAGGGGGGCGTCTGGGACGGATGTCACCAGAAACCAGAAAGCCGAGATCACCCAGGACTCTCCAAGGCGTCTGCAGCTCTCGTGCCACTCGCCTGTTTCACTCGAGCGGACCCGTTCCTGTGCATGTTTGTGCATGTTTACGTGGATGTGCTGTCCTCTCTCTTTCCGCTGCAGCTCTCTTGCCACGTTCTCTGCCCACCTCCTTGCCCTTGCATTTTTATTCATCGCCGACTCTGCAGCGCATCGACTCCTGTCTGCTCGGTGTCTCGCCTGCTCGCGTCTCCAGACTCTTGCTGCATCGGCATGATCACATTGAGAAGAGTCTCTTCTTCCACTCAGACGGCAAGATGCAAGACAGATAGCAGAGAGACAGGGACGCAGGAATGCAGACGTCTGTTCCATCTCGAGCCTGTCCCGTCGGGATGTGATTCAGATGGGATCGGCCAGAGAGCGTCACACACGATGCAGACCCGTACAGCTCACAGCTTACTATACGGACTGCATATTCCCCCTTGTGACTGCCCAGATTTATGAGGTCGCACGGTCTTTTCTCTTGCCAGAAGAGATGCTGAAAAAAGTCATAAAACATCTCACTTGAAATCTCTGCCGTTACTCAACGTGCCCCTTGCGCATGGCACAAATCTGCTGTCCTCGTGTCCCCTGACCCTCCCCGATCACTCTCGATCCTTCTTCCCTCTCTCATCTGCCTCTCCTCCATCTTCATCATGGCAACCCCAGCACGCAGGGTTTCTCAATCTCTCCTAGACCGCCCTCCTCTCTAGGCTCGCTTGCCCTGATGTCTCGCATGCCATCCCATCTCGTCTGTTCCACCTCTCGTGCTCGCTAAAGTCCATGTATCAGACACAATTCATATGCAGCGAAATCAACTCTTGGTGTCCTCGTCTCCTCGTCTCCTAACTGCCGCCCTCGGCCACCGCCAGTCTGCGCCACCTCTCCAGTGCCTGGCCACTGACAGAGGCCACCGCATCGCCATGCTCCCTCTCCACGAGCGCCAGGAACCAGCGCAGACGGCTCGTGCGCCCAGGCCGTCCCGCTTCCAGATCACGAGTGATCACGTGAAACATGGCCCTCAATACTGATGACTCATCCATATTGTCACGTGATTTCACCCTCCCCCCTGCCTTTCTGTCCATCCGTCTGTACAGCCCATGGCGACGCAGAAACACGTGGCACTGCTCGACACCGCGCAGTGCTCGGCGTGCCGGCAGATCCGAGAGCGCATAGTGTCCAGCCAGGCGGACCACCAGATCCACCGTACATGGTCCCGGTCTCGAGACGGGACGCTCTCCCGTCTGCCGCTGTCGGTAGCCGGCGTCCATCTTGCTGGCGGCGGCAGACATCCCCAGAGCGTAGGACACCTGGCCGGGCCGCAGCGTGCCGCTGTCCAAGGCAGCCAGCAGGCGGCCGGCAAACTTGTCCCAAAAGGCAATACTCCAGGGGCGAGCAGGCAAGTCCTGTCCCTGCCTCTGGCTCTCCTCTGCAGCATGCCGTTGCCGTTGCCGCTTCCACTCCCGCTGCCGCTGCTGGTGCATGTACAGCTCGTGCAGCCTCAGAGCAGCAGGCAGGTCATTCGCAGCCGAGGCGAGGGTCTCTAGAAAGGGCGCAGACAGAAGAGGACCAAGAGAACGGCTTCCATGATCCATGGTATCCTGCCCGGCCATGGCTTCCACGGAGCATACCATTTCAACGGGAGCGTCCCATCCCAGCTGCTGCAGACAGCGGCCGAGGCTGACGTATAGGCCAAAGCAGAACGGCCGACTCGGCTCGCATGCAAAGAGGGCCAGGGCCAGGGCTGCCAAGCAACCAGACTCGGTCGACTGCCACTGGTGGAAAGTCTCTAGGACGTCGGGTCCAACGTAGCCACGGCTCTGCCACTGAGCTAGAAGCAGCTCGCACATGTCCAGTCGGCTGAGGAAGGCAGGTGGTCCCACAGCGCCCTGTGCAGCCACGGAAAAGGACTGCATGGCCGCAAACAGCGTGGCCTGACGCACCTGCGGCAGTCGTGCGAGGACATCCAACCAGCAACGACGGGCGTGCCGTTGATTCTGCGCATCGAGCTGGGCCTCCAATAGCCGAGCCGTCACTGCCTCCCATATTGTCACGTGATCCATATCACGCAGCGTATCTGCCATGGCTTCAGCCAGGCCGCGTCTGCATTTTCCCCCTTCTTCTGCTCCCGTCTGTCCAGGGGCTCGAAGCAGCAGATCCAGCAGGGGATGTGCACCGCCTCCTGCAAGAGGCTCTTGTACCCGTGCGGTTGAAGCAGTCACGGCCACTGTCAGCAGAGGGACAAGAACGGCGTCCAAGTCCATCTGCCCAACAAATTTTGGCGGCGTGGCCAGCAGGACCGCCGCCACCGCGGCCGCTGCAGCCTCTTGACCGCCATATCCACCATCAGGACCACAGTACCACGAGAGCGTCCAGGACCATAGCCGCTGCCAGAAAGACGGTCCAAGAAGGCGGCCGGCCTCCAGCAAGCGGCAGCTTCGCGTGCCACCCACGACAGACTGCAGCAGCAGGCTGGCCGCCTCGTCGTCCGCAACAGCTGCACACAGACGATGGAGAGCGTCGCTGGCCTCGTCTGCAGAGAGAGAAGCCAGGCGCAGCTGCGTCCGGAAAGAGGCACATATAGTGGCAAAGGCCTCTCGACTGTCGATGCTCCTCCCATCTCTTCTGTCTTCTGCCCATGCATCCAGCTCGCTGAAAAATGGCTGTGAGGTGGCGCTGTAGCTGCCATGGTCGAAACTGCTCTCCTCCGTCTGCTGCTCTCCTCTTGCAGCTCGACTCTTCTCGGAGAGCCACGACGCCAGAGAGGGCCAGAAAGACATGCCGACCTCTTGTCCATCGCGTCCGCCTCGAACCCGCGGCGGTGACCACTCCCACGCGCCCTCTCCCTGGCCTGGCCACTGCCACTGGTCTGTTTGCCACGGAGGCGCGGGTGGCGAGCCCTGGCTTCTGCGGTCCATGCCCGGCTGCGTCGTCGTCCAAAAGACGGGCAGCGATGTGGCCGCTGGATGCTGCGGCGGCTGCAGCTGCAGCTCGGTCAGCTGGCGCTTGCCCAGCCGGCGTCTGCTCTCGAGAGGGCCCGGGACATTGCTGGCAAATCGGCGGGCAAATCGGCGGGCGTGATGGTGAGGGTGGTGAGAGTGATGACGCTCGTGAGAAAAATGGTGGCCGTCATTGTCGTCGTCCGAGTGAAACAGTCGCCGAGAAAAGAAGCGGACAAAGACGCCGGCCAAGAGAGCATCCGAGATCCAGACGGCAGAAGAGCTCGCAGAGGAAACCGGCCGGGCCGACCGAAGGCCGGCCATTCTTTGTTTTTCTCGTTTTTTGGCGAGAAAAAAAAAAGGAGGCTTAAAATTGGAAATGAAGGAGGGGTCGGGAGGGGAGACCAGTCGGCATGTAGGTCATGGCGGAGGAGAGGATCGGGTAGATTTTTTCCGTTTCCGTACTCGTCTTCATCCAAGAGTCGGCTGCAATCGTTATGGCGGTCTGCCGAGGCTCCCGCAGCTGCGTCGACGAGATGCAGTTCACGATGCACAAATTCTTTGAATTGGAGAGCTTTCCCAAAAAAAGATCGCCAGCCAACCAGAGCTTGCGGAATGGAAACATAGCTGTCAAGCCACTGTGGCTGGTGTATTATCACGTGACTATGCCTCCGATCTGAACTTGAGGCGCAGTCCTGCAATTCGCAGAGTGCGCCACACTTTACGCGCCCCATTTTGCGCCACATATCAACATCCATTCTCTCAACCACGTCAACAGCTTCTGGACCTGATGGTCAAGGACATGCTAGTCTCCCTCCTCGCCCAGCTGCGACCCTGTACGACAGAACGAAACGTCCTGCCTGGAGAGAGGCGTTTTACCGAATTTCCTCGCGCACGGTTCTGCATACGACAGCTCGTTTTATCGACGGACCGGCCCTTTTTTGCTGCCGATCACAAAGGCCCCTATGTCACCTCACAGAAGCTAAGTCGGTGCGTTGCGTTGCTGCCCGTTCCTTGCTTCTGGTCCATGGCAAAGCCTAGAAACAGATGCTCGACAAACTGCAAACCCTTCCACTGCTTCCCACTTCCTACCGATCCCCTCGAGAACTGCTTCGATTGCTTGTCCGCTCAGAGAGTCATATTTCCCGGTCGAGGCCTCTGTTCAGCTCCAAGATCACCAAGAATATTGTGTGTGACTATGCCATGGCCTCTAATCGGAGACACCTGAGAACAAGGATCATACAGAGTGGATGAGGGCCAAGGAAATGGCGGTTGCAGAGGAGTGACGTTGTGGGTATTAGGATGTCTGGCGTGGCAGCTAAGCTCGTGAAGCCTGCACTTCCGGGTTTCTAGACTCGGCAGAGGTGGCGGGGAGTCTTTCGTTTTGTAAAAGTGTAGTGAGGACGTAAGCTGTGTCATAGACACGTAGCAGGTATTCCTACGTAGACTGTTCGGTCTCCGGCTTTCTCGGGGGTGACTGCAGCGAGCGGCGGGAATATTGTCGTGGCACGATCTTGCTGTTAACCACCCGTACTTCCATGGCCTCTGCTCTCATGGTTTGGCCGCCACATACTGAGCCCAGCCAGCAGTAGGTATGGCCTCGAGTAAAGCCATCTAATACAACATAGTAGTCCAGTGTAGAAGTTGATCTCTAAGCGGCGAAAAGTACCTTTCCCGTTCTTGAGACGCAGTCTGTACTTTTAAGACAATGGCGTTGTCAGACACGGTGATACTTTTAGTTCTCACAGTAAGACGAGCACTTGAACCAAGAATACTATTCTTCATTTCGAGACTTGGACAATTGCTGATGCAGATTTCTACCGTACACAGGCATTCGTATTCAGTCCATGTACCCTACAACACATTGTACACCATGACAGCGTCACCCAGAGTCATCTCTCAATATTATTGCATCACGTCACCCCCAGCTCTTGCCTTTTCCTTTTCCATTGTCTCTGCCGTTGACACGGTCACTAGAAGTGCCGGCATCCGTACTGCCCTTGTATCTCAATGGCACTCTACGAGTATATTTAGGGGTAGACAGGTTCCTTGCTAAATTTAGCATGGCAGGTTTATCAGTCGGTGAGGATGACCAATCAGCCGGTATCTAAAACGAGTCCACAGACGTTTTTAGAGCGATAAACAACCGAGACCAGTCTTGGCTCACAAAAGACACCACAGGACAAGGGGCTGGATGAGGAGATGCTGGTGGGACGAGAAGTCGACCATTCAGAACGAGAAGCCTGCTATCGCTTCCTCACATTGCGGGGTAACAGCAGGTGATGTCCACCCCCACACATTATATCACCAAAAAAGCTGCTGTTTGTCAGATGATGTTTGTCTGGCTTGAGCAAATGACTCTACCAGCCAAGAACAGGACACATTCTTCGAGAGGAGCGGGTTTCACATGCTCATGGCAGACTTGCAGGGTTTGTGATACGTTGACAATGCGATTACGTATGTGGACAGGAGGCGAGCAGGATACGGAGGAGACCCAAAATCAGCCTCCCTGTGGCCTACATGGTAGAGACAGACGGGTGCCGACAGCTAGTCTGATCAGTGGGCACCCCTATACTCGTGCGTACATGGTATAGGTACTCGTTCTCGCAGATCTTGGAACAGACTACAGGCTAATTTAGGGGTAAGCACATTATTCCCATGTTTACACGTAATCTGGTAGAAAACTACCATGTATCATACGGAGTAGTAGGAGAGTCCTGGGGAGAATCCTGGGAATGGGTAAAGAGACTAGACAGACGGTGAGCTAAAACTCGCGCGTTCTTATCAGGAAACAATAACTCCGTAGAGCTGGGAATGCGACACTACGTCTGAATGCAGCCATCGAGTCCTTCCTTGAAACAGATTCAATAATTGTATAGTAGCAGTACGCGCAAGTACTCTGCATATTCGTGCTCTACTCCCTACTCGTACTCGCACACCTTGCCCTAACGCACACAACGTCGAGTACTTTTGGAAATGCTGCAGGCGTACGCGTAGATAGCACTGGCTATTCCTCTACGAGACATTGCATGACCTTCGCCGCTCGTACGTACTGCACCAGTTCACAATGGATGGACCCTCTTACATGCCATCAGTGGAGTCTGTCAAAATGGACACTAGAGAAATGGCCAATCTGCTCTCGCTTGATAAGTGGGGCGCACTGGTGAAACCCCTTTCTCCACCTGAGAAGGCTGGAAGAGGATTCACGACAAGTAGACGAATTCCCGTCCTTCTGGTGCTGTGTTTTCGAGCGTCTACGGGCCACGAACGACGCGGACACGCAGAGTCCAGTTCGCAGAGGCTCGCCCGGCCGGCCGCCGCGCCTGTCCGGCGTCTTGTTTGACCGCTCCGGACATTTATATTGTGTGGGTCTCGTCGATGCTGCGCTAAAATTCGGAGTTTGGTGGACCTCCGTATAGCGCTGGAAATTATGGGTCTCTCTATTTCCTAACCAAAATATTATACGTATAAATACAATGTAATATTCGTGGGCGTTTCCACGTCTGGGGAGGGAGGGGGACCTGGCTCCAAATACCGCACTTTCCCAGAACTAAAACTCTCAGAGACATCAAAATGCTATTCGCCTACGCTACGTTTGATAATTGGAATGGCATCACTCCTCTGCTATCGTCCTTGTGGCACCGAAATCCGTGCGACGCGGCTGTACGCTCTGTAGAGAAGCCGGCTTCGTTACCCCAGTATGTATGGGATGTGGCCCAGCTTCATGCCCATCAGCCAGGGCCCTACCGGGAGTTTCATTACGAGACCAAGACTACAATGTATGTATGGGTAGAGGCAGAGAAGGAAGGGGGTATGACGGAACGGGCAGCCAGCTCGTCCATCGGCTAATGCATTTCCATGGATAGATTCATCTATATTTTCCAAGACGAGCAAGATGCCCTGCTGCGGATTGGGGACTTGGGAGACGAGCTCTCGGGATACTATTTGCTGCTGACGCGGTTCACGTACTTATTCAAGAGCCTCCATTCTGATAGCATATACCACATGGCCCTGGTGGGCATTGATTTAAAAATTAAGGAGATCAAACTAGAAGAGACGAGACTGCAAAAACAGTTGGAGGAACGTGTTTGACGCTGTATTCGCCAGACAACGGGTGGCGAGGCAGCCTGGCTGGCTCGGTGGACCGAGAGGATAGCCTGCCCTGCCACCCTACTTTTAGGAATACAAGCTCGACATGGAATAAAATGCGAGCTGATTTTTCAGTGGTAACTTTGTTGCGCACGCCTCTTGTAATAGACGACCGGTCCTACAGCGTGACTCTGAACCTGGCTGGCCATCTCTACGCCCGTTCTAGCGGCTCTCCCCGGAGCTTGACTCTGCTGTGCTCGGATTCGTCAGACGAGCTGTGACAGGGCATGAGATGGTGGTGAGATGGACGAGTATGCTGCTAGCTCGACAGTACATACGTAAGCATACTAAATACCAGATAGTCAGGTTTCCACCAAAATGACAGATAGAATTTGCTTGTAATGATTGACCTGGGGAGAAGAACTCTGGGGCATTACTCGTATGCCATGCCGGGAAATTTATAGAGAGAGCCGACGGATGCTAGTTCAAGCTACGAGGTACCATCAAGAGTACGTACTCTCCAAGAACTCTTTTTCCAGAGTCCAGAAACCAGGCTTTCCATTTCACCGAGTTCCACAAGGCTTTAAGCATAACGTGTCAGGTGGAGTAGACGAGTTAGTGATGGCCTAGTTGGTATCTATTTTCACTATATGGATCCGGTCCACTTTTCCCATGGTGATCTGAGAGAACGACCAAATCGTCAGCCTCACTCACAACAGTTCTACGAGTTTTCTGACGTATCACTGTTACTCTATTGTCTGTTCAGGTAGAACTGATACTAGTCTATACAGAATGCATGCATGTGGAAGGATTCGTACACATGCCGAGATCTGTCAGGCTGGAAGATGGAGAGAGACGGAGAAAAGGGGCCAGCCGTTGGGGTACGGAGTAGTACAAGGCGGGGTGCACCACGTGGGTAAAGAGGGAAATGCTCGTGTACGTTGGTGGATAGGATTCTCATAGTGCAGATATTTTCTGGGTAGCACGTATGGCGGACAGTTGGGACACTTCTCGGCCGTTGTCCACTTGTCTCGTGAGGCTAGGGTGTATGGAGAGTGCTCTCCTCAGTCTGAATTGTCTGCTTCTGATCCTGTTCACCCTCTCTAGACAGTGGTTCAAATACATTTCATTGCATCTCATAATAGTCTAGTAGACTGATTCATAAACTAATTCATAAACTATAGCATCGTAAAAGCGTCCATCCGTGGCCCAGTGGCCCATCCGCCTAAGCGGCGTCGATCTGATTGACAGCAGCTGCTGCCTCAATGGTCTGCTCGTCAAAGTACTGCCAGGTGGGCGGCGTCCCATCGGCGAGCTCGGGCATGACCGCATGAGAGCCGTAGCAGTGGAGGGCGTGTTCCAGCAGAGACTCGCGCGTGCGGACGCGCTGCTGCAGTCCGGACAAGATGGAGACGAGGCTGGGGCCTTTGACCAGCCGCAGGGCGCTGACGACCTCGTCGGGAATCTTGATGGCGTCGGCGTGGCGGTCGAGCCAGTTGCAGCCGCGGCACCACAAGCCGGCCTCGCCGTCCGTGTCCACGCGGCTGCCCAGCGGCGGCAGCGAGACATAGGCGAGCGACGTGCGGCCAATGTAGGCGTTCATGTTGTAGGTGCCCACGGCGATCTGGCGGCGCAGGATGGGGTCGAGGGCCTGCGCCGGGGACCCGGCCGTGGGCGGGAAGAGGCGCCGGCAGGCCTGGGCCGAGTCGCGCTTCTGCAGGGAAGCACAGGTCTTCTCCATGGCCTCCTGCAGGAGGTCAGGGGACCCGAAGGTGGCCAGGGCATAGTCGCGGACCGTGGTGATGGCGACGACGGAGCAGGGGGCGTGCATGTCGGTGGCAGAGGGCCCGATGCGTGGCGAGTGAGCACCGCTGGACGAGATGAAGCAGAAGGCATCGAGACGGCGGGCGAGCTCGGGCAGCTCGCCCGGCAGGCCAAAGTTCTCGCGAGCGTGGTGGAGAGACATGATACGAAATTCGACGGCGTTGCAGAGGCAGAACCAGCAGGCCCGCCGGCAGGTGGGCAGAAAGAGGAGGGGGCCAAACTCATGGCAGGCCGAGCAGCCCGAGGCACGCAGGCTCTGGTGGATGGTGGCCATGGCGTGGACGTGGAGGAGGCCCATCTCGCGCAGGGCGATGAGGGCCTCGGGAGCGTGGGTGGTCAGCTCGCGGTAGTGGGGGTGCGAGAGGAGGAGGTCGTTGCAGCAGCGCGAGACGGCCGCGAGGCGGGTGGCAGAGGCGACGTCGAGCATGCCGGCGACGACGTTGAAGATCTCGGGCGGCAGACGGCCAAAGAGGCCGAGCGAGAGGGCGGGCGAGAAGGGCTTGTCGGTGTCCCAGGCGTGCATGCGTGGCAGCGGGGGGCACCTTTCAGACATGCGAGGCGTCAGCTGGATGGTGTTATAGTCGATATCGCGGAGGCGATAGGCCAGCATGGAGAGGATGTCCTCTGGGTCTGGTGCTTGGGTCATGGTGGTGGCGGAGAGGGCGGATGGGAAATAGGAGGGGCAGAGGAAGAGGGGAAATGGGGAGAGAGGGAAGGAGAGAAGAAAGTGGGAGGAGAAAGTGGGAGAAGAGCAAACAAATGAAAAGAAGAGGCGAGGCTGGATAAAGTGGGATACCGTGAAGGATTCCAAAACACTGTATTTTGGACTGTGTTTTTATAGCACCAGCATGACAGTCTTGTACGACTTTGATATGTCCTGAGCTGATTATATTGTATTGATGGTATTGTTCTCTCGTCAGTCAGTCCTATTCTGACCTTTTCAGACACGCGTTGAATACGTTGAATGCACGTGAATACACGATGAACACACGATGAATACTCATTGAATACTCATTGAATACTCATTGAATACATTAAATACACATTGAATACATTAAATATTCATTGAATACTCATTGAACACTCATTAAATACACATTGAATTACGTCAAAAACACTGCAAAAACACGGCAGTCTCCTTCATCCAATGTAAATCAGTGACACACTACTTCCATGTTCTTCGCTCGTCTTCCAAATTCTATTGTTTACTTTTTGAGTGCAGACTATTTCTCGTCGTCCATTCACCTTTTTCCTTTCTCTCACCTTTTTTTCATTCTCTCACCTTTTTCCCTTTTCTCTTTTCCTCACCGTTTTCCCTCTCATCTCTCTTCACCTCTTTTCATCTTCCGTCCTCCTTCCCTCTGGCCAAAATCAAAATGGCCGTCTACATCCAGTCCCAGGACTACCGGGACCTCCTCGACACCGTCGACCAGCTTCGGGCGCTCGGTGTCAGCCAGCACGTCGCGCTGCCAGAGATTGTCGTCTGCGGCGACCAGTCCGCCGGCAAGAGCTCGGTCCTCGAGGCCATCTCGGGCCTCTCCTTTCCCGCAGGGGACAATCTCTGCACGCGGTTCGCCACCGAGATCGTCCTCCGCCGCCAGCCCTGCCGCTCCATGAGCATCGCCATCGTGCCGCACCACAGCCGCACCGACGCTGACAAGACCCGGCTGGCGGCCTTTACGGCCACCGTCGACCCCGACCACCCCGACCTCGGCCCCGTCATCGAGGCGGCCAAGGCGGCCATGGGCCTGAGCGGCGACGATGCTGCCGCCGGCACGCACGGCGAGCGCTTCCGCAGCGATGTCCTGCGCATCGAGCTCTCAGGGCCCGAGCAGCAGCACCTGACCCTCGTGGACCTGCCCGGCCTCTTCCGGGCAGGCAGCTCGCAGCCGTCCGAGGACGAGGCGGCCGCCGTGCGCAGGCTCGTCAGGAGCTACATGAAGCGTCCGTGCAGCCTCGTCCTCGCCGTCGTCTCGGCCAGCAACGACTTTGCCATCCAGGAGGTTACCCGGCTCGCCCGCGCGCTCGACCGCCGCGGCCTCCGCACCATGGGCCTGATTACTAAGCCAGACCAGCTCGACCACGGCTCGGACCGCGAGCAGGCGTTTGTGCGGCTCGCGCAGAACAAGGACGTCCCGCTGCAGCTGGGCTGGCACGTGCTCAAGAACCGCAGCTACGAGATGCGGGAGGCCACCTCGGCGGAGCGCGACGCCGACGAGCTCGCCTTTTTTCAAAAGGGCGCCTGGGCCGCTGTCCACCCGGCCAGCCGCGGCGTCGGCACGCTGCGGACGCGGCTGAGCAGCGTGCTCAAGAACCAGATCCTCGCGCAGCTGCCGGCGATGCTGCGGGACATCGACTACCTCCTCGCCGACTGCGACAGCCGCCTGCAGCAGCTGGGCGAGCCCCGCGGCACCCTCGGCGAGCAGCGCGTCCATCTCACGCGCCTCAGCTCGGCCTTTGTCGGCCTCGTGCGCCAGGCCACCGACGGCACGTATGCCGACAGGAGCTTCTTCGCGGGCAGCGATGTCTACGAGGGCAGTGATAAATACCAGGGCCGACGCCTGCGGGCCGTCATCCAGAGCCTGCTGATGTACTTTGGCCAGACGATGCGCCTCCGCGGCCACTCTCTGACCATCTCCGACAGCCAGCCGACCGCCGGACACACCATCAACCGCCGCGACTACATCGCCAGGGTGACGGCCATGGCCGCCAAGCATCGCGGCCGCGAGCTGCCCGGCATGTACAACCCCATGGTGGTCGGCGAGCTGTACCGCCAGCAGTGCCAGCGGTGGCCGGGCTTGGCCAAGAAGTGTGCCGACAGCGCGATGCAGTCGTGCTTGGAGACCGTCCTGGCCGTCCTGGGCTACACGACGGTGCCGGATGTCGGCGACAAGATCCTGCAGACCTGCATCAACCCCGGCATGGAGCAGCTCAAGACGGCCCTCTACAACATGGTGGTGGCCCTCCTCGCACCCCACCGCGACGGACATCCCATCACGTACAACCACTACCTGACGGAAAATGTGCAGCGGATTCAGCATGCCCGGCTGCGCGCTGAACTGGGCAGCACGATCCGCCAAGAGCACATTTCCCCGGGGCAGAATAGAGACTATCTAGACCTCGTCTCGATCGAGGGACTGCTCAACACCATCATGCCTGTGATCGAGCCAGACATGCAGCGCAAAGCCAGCACGGACGCGATTGATTTCATGGAGGCATACTACAAGCTGGCTCTCAAGAAGATCATCGACGACATCAGTGTGCTGGCCATCGAGCAGTGCCTCGTCAGCAAGCTGTGCACTCTGTTCACGCCCGAGACGGTGGCCGCCATGTCCGACAAGGAGATTGCCCATCTGGCTGGCGAGGCCGACGAGGTCGTCGCGGAGCGGCAGCGCCTGACGGAACGGCGAGCGATGCTGGAACAGGGGCAGGTTGAGCTGCGTCGTCTGGACAGGCATCGTCCGCAGATGGCCATGGGTGATGTAAACAAAGAGTCTTTTAGAGAGGAAAGCTCGTGTGAAGAGGGAGACTCTTCTGGAGAGGAATACCCCCTGATAATCAGGACGTCTCTGATGCAAAAGTCTGTGAATCTCAGAGAGCTCATTATCGAGCCGTGATGGAGGAGAGGGCATGCAGAGACCACTGTAGTAATAGATGATGAATAACGCGCATTTCTTATTGAGAAAACATGTTGAAGATGTGACATGAATAGCTAAAACTAAAAGTCACTGTCTTGCCCCTTATTCTTTGGCTTGCTGAAATCCAAAGGCATCCCCAGCCGGTCAGGTCGACTTAACCGCCCCCCGGTAGGCAGATCCATACTCCCAGGTCGGGGGTTAGGCGCAGCGGGGGCTGCAGGCGTGTCTTGCTGGGAACTCTGGCTCGTGGCTGGCGTCTCCGTCTTCTCCAGCGGCGTCTGCTCCTCTTGTCCTTCCTGTATCTGGTTCCCTGCCGAGGACGGGGGCATGATGTCAAAGAGGGGTCGGTTGTACGTCTGCTGGAATTTCTCGTTCAGCTGCTCGATAAGGCTCGGAATGACTACATGGGCGCACATGTCATGCAGATCGTTGGCGTCGTGAATGCTCTGCATATTCTTGCTCTTCAAATACTCGTTGGCGTAGGAGACGGCGTCGTCCATCTCGTACGGCTTTTCCCGCCTCGACAGCGGGTTGATAGCTAGCAGCTTCTGGCACAAGTTGAAGGCCCAGAGCGCCGCGTAGACGCGCAGGCCGACCTCCTTGCTGCCGTCGCGGGGATCTGGGCGGACGTAGTCAAAGAGGACAACGTTCTGCTGCATCGAGATGTCGGCCAGCTCGCCGACAATGTTGCTGGGGAGCATGCTGGCAACGTCATTGTTCAGCCAGTCGGTGTGCAGGCGCTTCTCGGCCGGCGTCTCGGCACTCGTGATCGCGCCCGTCGCGCGGTCGTAGTCCCGCGTCGCGATGGCTGACCGGTTGAGGTTGTGGTGCACGGGGTCGTCCCGGCGGCCCAGGAAAAAGTCAATGTCGTAGGTGTCGCCGCGCGAATGCAGGTACATGACGTTGATGACGCCGCCCGTGACCACCATGTTGACCATGACGCCGTCCTTGACGAGCTGCTTTCCCACCTCTGCGAGGGCCCGCTTAAAGGTCTCGCCGTCGTACGTAGTATCGTCATACGTACGGCCGCGCGGCCCGCCCTCGGACGAAACCGGCACGCTTATGAGCGGAACGGGATCCTCTTGTATGCCCACCCAGTTCTTCATAGGCTCAATGAGGATGCTTTCATTGAGGTACGGCACGTTGGCCGCCGCCGCAAGGCTAGAGAATAGAACAAAACCGGTCTTCATTTTTTTTGAGAGGCGGTGGAGGATGGGGCAAGGTGAGCAAAAGAATGGCCTGGTAAGACGAGTAAAGGAATGGATGCCAGGGAAGTCCTGGCAAGGTAAGCAAAGGAATGGATGTCCTGGGAAGAGAGGTAAAAAAACGAGTAGCAAACTGGGCTCTTATACTTGAATTCTAGACAGGACAACGTCGAACATTTTTGGATTGTTTGATTTTTGAGTGTCTGAATGTGCAGTACTCGGATATCTGAAAAAGTCATGCAAAGAGAACTTGAGACGCCTTTGTTGAAAGTTTTGTAGCTGTCGGTATACGAGTACGAATACGTCGAAGGGGGAGGACACGTGATACGTAGTGTGAGTCCAGGAGGACTGAAATGAGGCTCCACCGCACAAAAGTCTCTGCGTCTACTTAATCAGACTGTCCCATAGACGTAGACTTGGACTTACTCCGTAGACAACAAGCAATCGAATATCACCACTGGACCAGTACACCTTTCGTAGGACACCACCTGCAGACGTACGGGGCCCCGGTGTTTTCGTGACTACTGCGCGCAGAGTTCGTGATACCTGCGTACCACGTACTAATTCACTTTACAGCTGGCTGACCGACAGTAGAAACGATTTCGCAGTTGGAAATTTACAAAAGTTTCACAATGCGCTCTACTCTTTGTTTGGAGGTTGTGAAAGGTAGAATAAAGTTCCAGCACTATGCCACAAAGGAGTAGCATAAAACATCCCATCTGCCAGTCATAATACTATTTGAGATGGGCAAGAGAAAGGGGGGTCCATAATTTAGGCTCAACTGGGGATCAATAAAAGAACCTGAAAAAAAAATTGGAACATACGGAGTAAAGACAGGATGATCAATACGACGAGAATGCGTTGCTAACAAAGACCCACAAGGAAATCTGAGAGTAATGGCGGAGACGTCCGGCAACACAATGCCATCTAAAACTCACGTCTACGGTCACGTGGCAAGGCATAGCCTTTGCCTACACATGTAGCCAGGGGGAACAATGGAGTCTTGTATTACATCTGGATTGGAGATAGCTATGCAGCTGTGCTAAGTTTCCAAAGAGGTCCTGACAAACCGGATGGAATAGAAATTGGATATGTGAGACTTTAGGAACCCTTTAGCTGTGCTAGAGAAGGGTCGGGCAGCTGCAAGGCATGTCTCGGAGCGCCAGTTGGAATTCAGCCCGTCTCGGTGACTCTGGCTAGTGTCAGTGACGACGTTGGTTTCCATGACTCAGAGATTCGCTCAGACAGCCCTTCTGGACACGTCCTAGGCTATTTCGGCCACCCAATGTCTCGACATGTCTCGGCTTCCTTGTCATGTCACGTGATAAGGCCCCGGTGACTTCCAAAGACGTCTTATATTAGCTGTCCGACGGGCAGAACCCGATCCAGCAGTCAGAGATCGACAGAGCAGAGCACCACAGGAGACAGTAGCCCTTCTGGTAGTTTTCAGACACCTTATCCAAACTTTCCAAGCACGGCACGACAAATTCACAGTCTAGTCAGACATTATGAACAGAACAGCGCAACGCTGTCGAACAAATCTCAGGATCTCCAAGCATGCTCTCTACTTCAGCAACCAAGGCATTCAGAACTGCCTCTGCAGACGAAAACTCGCTCAGCCAGCACTTCATCACAATCTGACCAAATAAAACCCCATCGAGCGATGGAAACTCCTTACATGCAAATTTCTTCTCTATGCCCGCATCCTCCATCCCCTCGTACGGCTGCTTGCCCGTAGCGGTTTGGAAAGTGCACGCCCCGAGCGCAAATAGATCCGTAGCAACGTTGCACCCAATCTCGTCCTCTTCCCTCCACGTAGCTGGCAGGTAAAACGGACCACTCTCAAGAATATACGCTGCTTGGCCAAGAAGCGAACAGCCTCCAAAGTCGGCTATGCGGAGTTGGAGATTTTCATCTAGGAGGAGATTTGTTGGTTTTAGGTCGGCATGGATAACGCCGTTCGCATGTAGCACCGCAACACCTTGTGCCGTTTGGAGAATCCAGTGGATGCGCTGCTTAGTTGTAATCGCGGTCTCATTCATTCTTAGGTATGTTGCAAGGGACCCATGAAGCATGTATTGAATAGCAAGGTAGGCATCGTCGCCGTCTTCGCTAAAGCCAACCACAGGGACAAACCGAGGATGCTCTGGGAGATGCTTATACGTATCGATCTCGCGTTGAAGTTGCTTCTTCTGTATCGAGCGCCAGAATTTTGGCATGTCCTTGATAATAGACTTTGTCACCTGCATCTTACAAGGGCTGAGCTCAGTACGTCCCGTCGCCGTTATCAACGGGCCCTGTAGCTGTACTCCGTAAAGATGGGGTTAGCTTAAAATTGATAAATTACAAAGAAGTGATACGCCATTACTAGTTTGTCTCCTAGGGAGAGTTCATGCTCGAGTATCTGTGTCGATGTGTGGCCTTCCATTGTGCTATGGTCAAAGATTGAGTATCGAGGATTGTTTGATACTCAGCCAGAGGAAGAATTACATAAGGTGGAATAATCTGGCCTATTTTGGCTAGTACATTTTAGTGTCTACTAACAAGCCACTTTTTTCTTTTCTAATTTAGTGCCGCCCTGTCAAGTCTACCCCACACTTTCAAGTTTACAACCTCACAAGATTTACGAGTATAACCATTGTAAACTATTAGGACTCACGCCTACTATCACGTGGTGAGGGCTAGCCTTCGCCTCTATGTAGCTTGTACGAGTCTGCCTCGCAGTCTCCCTCCGTCCATAGAACCTAGAGATCAATGTCCACCTTCCCTTGCCTCTTTTGTCAGTGTTTTAGGTAGTCCTTTAGGTTAGCTATTCTGAATCAGGAGGCTAGTGTCCATGGAGAAAAGAACGGCAGAGGATGGGAAAAAACAGGATATTCTGGAAGCTGTGTCTTGGCTGTCCTGTCCAGACAAGAGGATGCAGACTCGGAGACATTTCGTTGGGCCGACTATAAATAGGCAGCCGTATCCTGCCACTGAGAATTAGAAATATACCACTTCTATTCAGCTCGAAATTCCATTCGGTTGCCAGCTGCCCACTATGAAGATTCTCGCCTGCCTCTGCACCCTGGTGGCCCTTGTCCCCGTCTACGCTTCAGAACTGAGTACATATGGAGAGCGCTTTTACATTGAGGTGATAGGGTCCGTATTTTGCCCGTTCTGTCCTGTCCCCTCTGTTCAAACAAGTGTAAAATGTATTTCCCCCCCCCCGAGGCTCACGGTAAATAGTATGCCGGAATTTGGGCTCAACAGCGCGTTCCTGACCCTCAATCACTTTGAGATGGCAACCATTTGGAGATTCAACAGTTCCGGGTGGTCTTACGGAGGCAACCCTTACTACAAGAGGTATTTGGATGTGTACAGCCGGAAGAATGCCGGGGCCTTTGCGGTGCACTTCAAACCCAACACGACCGACTACCCCGTTCTCGGCATGCTCAATTTCAACGGCTCGCTAGGCCTGTATCATTTAGAAAAAAAACCCCAGAATATGGACGGGATAGCCTTTACCGAAGACACGTACCTCACCTACACGTCCCCTACGCTGGGGCCGGGCTACTGGGCGGCCCGGGCCGAAATCAGCATCAATGCTACCGACTTTTCAGAGTCGTATACGGATGCCATGAATATCGTCTGGTTTCCTCGTACGTTGTCCCTCGTCCAGGCCCGTTTGGACTCTTCTCGCTGACTGTGGCAGAAAACCACACATTCAAGGCCGATTTTGGGATCCAGCCTGTCAAGCTGCGCGCCGTGTACGCTCGAAACGGCATTCCCTATGTCACCGTGCCGATGAACACGACCAAGAGGAGGCCCGACGAGGCATAGAAAGCAGTAGTCGCTGCAAGAGTCAGGACTGGTTGATGTGTCGTATCCATGACAAGATCTTTACTGTAGATGTCAGAATTCAAAAACGCTCTTGATAGTCGCTATAGTCGCTATAGTACTTGCTCAATCCAAAAGAAACGCCACTGCCTGGTATGAAGAAGCAAAGAAGAGAAAAAAAGACCAAGAAATGAAAAAAAAAAACAGAAAGAAAAGAAAAAAACCTCTACCGCGGCACCGTCCGACTATACGTCGCCCCCCCAAACGCGGGCCCCGACCAGCCCTGGTTGATGCTCTGCCGCACAATCATCGCTGCCGCCTGGTGCGCTGCCATCCGCTCCTTTTGCCGGTACCGCTCCTTGAGGTAGCCGGCGGCCTCGGGCCGCATCCGCAGGATCCGCAGAATCATGTCGTCCGACGGGTCCGCCTGCGCCTCGCGCCGCCGCTCCTCCTTGGCCTTGCGCATCGTGCCCAGGTTGCGGCTCATCATGATACTCTTGCCGCGCCGGATCGTGCCCATGCTGGCAAAGGATGCGTGCATCGCCGACGGCGCCCCCGGGAAGCCGGGCGGCGCCGACATGGGCCGGCTCTGCAGCTGCTGATGCTGTGCCTGCTGCTGCTGCTGCTGCGCCCGCTGCACATTGGCGGCGGCCATGCGCTCCGACGTGCGCACGAGGCTCTCGGTCGAGTCAAAGTAGAAAAAGTTGAGCGAGGCGAGCTCGTGGTACTTGGGCGACTTGAGGACGTCGGCGGGCACGCCGAGGATGTCGCCGGTCTCGTCGTCGCGCGCGTGGAAGAAGCCAAAGAGCAGCTCGAGCCAGCGGTAGACGACGTCGAGCTCGGCCTGGGACAGCGGCTTCTGGATCGACGGCTTGTCCGACACGGGCGGCACGAGCAGCGCCTCAATGGCCATCAGCACTTCCTTCCACAGCCGCGTCATGACGGCCAGCATGGTGGCGTCGGTCAGCGTCTGCTTCATAATGGCAAAGTTCTCGTCAAAGTACGTGAAGAGGGAGGCCAGCGCCTTTTCGGCCTCCACCTGCAGGCTTCCTCCTCCGCCTGCGCCTCCGTTTCCAGCGCCGCCAGCGCCTCCTCCACTGCCTCCACTGCCTCCTCCACCGGCCAGAGGCCCTCCGTCGGCCTCCCGGGCCGCGCCACCCCCCGCCAGCGACGTCCGCTTCTGCCACAGCGCCGCCATGGACGCCAGGCCGCGGCCGCTAATGTTCTGGATGCTGCTGCCCAAGAGGCCCATGCCGCTGAGGACGCTGCGGACGGCCTCGTAGGAGAGCGAGGCGTTGATGTGGGCGACGAGCTTGTCGGTGACCTTGCGGACCATGTCGCGCTCGGTGCGCTTGAGGTGGCGGAAGGCCTTGGCAAAGTAGAACTGGATGTCGTCGCGCTCGCCCTCCATGCTGACGCGCAGCAGCAGGCGGCCCTGGGTGTCGAGATCGAGCCAGAACTCGCGCGGCAGAAAGTCGCCAAAGTGCAGGGGGTCGAGCTTGAGCGAGGTGCGGCCGACAAAGTCGTGGTCGCCAAAGGTGTCGTAGTCCCAGATGGTGGCGATGATGTTGAGGGGCCCGGTGACGGTGATCTCGACGGACTCGTCCCAGCGCGGGTGGAGGTTGCGCATGACGATGCGCGTCTTGGCCAGGCGCTTCTGGTACTCGTCGCACAGCACCACGTAGGGGTCGCTGGTGCCCGTCGGGTCGCAGGCCTTGAGGTCCTCGGCCTCGACGATCTTGATGGTGAAGACGTACTTGGCGTGGCGCCGGTCGACCGGTTTCGGCGAGCCGTGGGCCTGGCGCAGGACGTCGGCCCAGTGGTCGACGTCGACGGTCTTTTCGAGCTTGTCGAGGGCCTGCATGGCGTACTCGATATTGTTGAGCTTGACAAAGGACTGGCGGTCAGTAGGCGGTCAGTAGGCCTTCTCTATAGCTGTACCTAAAAGTACCTAAACGTCTTTCCTCAGACTCACCTCGCGGTAAAACTGAAACGGTTCCACCTTTTCCTTGCTGCTCAGCGCCTCCTTGGCATACTGCATCCAGCGCTCCTGCGTCGTCTTGTTCGTGTTGGCCAGCTCCTGCGCCGACGGCCGGTCCATCTCCCGCGCAAACTGCTGCTCGACAAGGTCGCAGTACCGCCCAATGGCGGCCGTAAAGGCGCTGCTGAGGGCCGTCATGAACTTGGCCACGTGCACGGCGTCCTGCCACTGCAGCTGCTGCACCTGCTGGACCGACTGCGAAAAGGCCTGGAAGGTGTCGACGATCGAGACGCTGTGGCGGTCTTTTCCTTTCTGTTGTTCCTGGCCCGCAATCTGAAAGTCGTCCTGCTTAATGGCCTCCTCGACAATGGCCTCCATGCGCTCCTGCGCCCCCCGGATCCACCGCCACACAAACTCCTCCAGCAGCCCCTCGACCGAAAAGGCAAACGGCTGGCCGGCCGGCAGCATCGTCTCGTGCATCTGCCGGATCTCGACGAGCTCGCCGTAGAGGTCGAAGCCGTCCTGCATGTTCACCTCGAGACCGCGCGCCTTGGCCACGGCCATGACCCGCTCAATAATGGCCTGCGCGTCCTCCTCAAAGCTCGGCAGCACCGTCGTCGCCAGCTCGCGGAACGGGCTCACGCCCAGAATCTCCGGCTTCCGCCGGTACCGCTTGCTGACGCGCTTGCACACGCCGACGACGGCCTTGCCCAGCTCGACCACGTGACCAAAATCCCACTCTTCCTCTCCATGTGGCACGTGATCGTCGAGGAAGCCGCGGTAGACGCCGGCCGCGCGGTCTCGGAGGGCGGCCGTGAGCGCGGCCGCAAACTGCGCCTCGGCCTCGAGGCGGCCCGGTAGCAGCCGGCCGTCGTGTCCTGCTTCTTGTCCTGCTTCTTTTCCTTGTTCGCCTCCTTCTGGCTTCTGGTCGACCGCCTGGATGTGGTCCTCGATAAAGAGCAGGGTGGGCCCAATGGACGGCGGCTTGGCCTCGTAGCACTGGCAGGCAATCTCGAGCAGCTCGCGCAGCATGCCCTCGTGCATGCGGCCGAGCAGGTGCTGGTAGAGCAGGCCGTCGACAAAGAGCCAGCGATGGCGCTCGAGCTGGTCGAGGGGAACGCCGTAGTGCTGGATGTGGGGCGGCTTGCGGCCATGGGGCAGGGTGTCGAACTTGGCGGCCGTCTTGACGTCCTCAAAGATCTCGTAGGCGGCCTCGGCGGGGATGGCGAGGTCGAGGTACTGCTGGACGGCGACGTCGAGCAGCAGCATGAGCCGGGAGCCCTGGGTGAGGCGCCAGTGGGCGGCGAGCTCAGCGAGCAGGTCGAGCGACGGCTGCAGCAGCGGCACGGCGGAGACGACGCGGGCGGCGTCGCCGTCCTCGGGGTGCTGCAGGTCGTGGGTCATGGCCTGGCGCAGGACGAAGCGGAAGTAGGCGCGGGGGTCGGGCGGGATAAAGGTGTAGTCGGGCAGGTCGTCGCCGGGGCTGCCGGTGTCGCCCAAGCCGTCGAGGCCGGGCTCGCCGAGAGAGAGCGCGGCCAGGGCGGCGGCGGGGTCGCCCGAGAGATCGGGCATGCCGCCGCCGAAGCTGCTGTAAAACGACGTGGGCCGCGACGGCAGCGGTTTTCCACCGCCGCCGCCGGCACCGCCGGCACCGCCTGTGGCTGTCCCTCCTCCTCCTGTGGCTGTCGTCTTGGCCAGCTGGGGCCGCACGGTGAGAATGTCGAGCATCTTCTGGGTCAGCTGGTGGACCTCGGTCTTGCGCCACTCGTCGTAGGCGTCGTCGAGGGCAAAGTCCTGGCGGCGGAGGGTGCCGGGCATGCTGGCGGCGAGACGGTGCTGGTAGTTCTTGAGGTCCTGGAGGGCGGCCTCCTCGGTCCAGAGGGCGAGGTCGCGGTCAATGTCGAGCTGGACGTCGGGCAGGGGGCGGGCAAAGAGGCGGGCGACGGTCTGGACCATGGGCATGTCCTTGACGTCGTAGGAGAGGGGCACCTCGACCTCGATGGAGCGGGGCTCGCCGTCCTTTTTCTGGCCGGTGTCGAGGTAGAGGTCCTGGTCGTTGCTCAGCAGCTTCTTCTCGAGCGTGGCGAGCTGGGCCATCATCTCGGGGCGGCCCTGGTCGTGGCCGTGGGCGCGCAGGACGCTGCTGATGAGGCGGACAAAGAGGGCGGTGTGGCGGTCGGCGAGGGCCTTCCAGGAGTCGTCGTCGTCGGCCTTGCCGGCGGCCTGGGCGAGCTTGGCCTGGGCCTTGTTAGCGGCGGCGACAAAGGTGAGGACGAGGGGCTCGATCTTGCGGTCCTTTTCAAGCGTCTTGATCTTGTCGGCATCGGTGAAGATGGTGTAGGCCTCGGCAAAGGAGCGCTTGGTGGGGGCGTCGCCGAAGCCGGGCAGGTGCTCAGTGCCGACGACGACGCCTTCCATGCGTTTGCGGAGGTTGGCCTGGAAGCTGCGGGGCAGCTGCATGTTGACGGAGGAGGAGCTGCTGGTGAGGAGGACGAGGTCTTTGAGGGTGTCGCTCATCTTGCTGGAGGTCATGGCGCGGGGCCGCGGCTTGGGGGCGGCGGCGATGTATTCTTTTCGTTTCTTGCGCGGCTGCAGCAGGTAGTGCAGGAAGGCGCCACGGAGGGCGAAGCTGTAGGCCTCGTCGGCGGCGATGTCGGAGAGGAGGCCGGTGCGGGCCATGAAGGAGGCGCCGGCACCGGAGCCGACCATGGAGCGGCGGGCATTGCTGTAGCGAGAGGAGCTGATGCTGCTGCGGCTTTGGCGAGAGATGCGGCGGTTGGACATTGTGGGGGGGGGAGGAGAGAGAAGAGAAGAGGAGAGTATTAGGACAAGAAGAGGAAGAGAAAGGACGAAGAGGGAGAGAAAGGAAAAGACGAGAAAAACGAGAAAAACGAGAAAAGACGAGAAAAGACGAAAAGACGAGAAAGACAAAAGATCAAAGACGGCTGATAGGAGACAAAAGAGTCGAAATTAAAAAAGTCGAATGGAGAAATGAAGAAAATGAAATGAGGAAATGAGGAAAGAGGAAATGAGAAAATGCCGAGACGATAAAGCAACTCTGAGAGACGCGCCAGACAAAGGCTGTCTGACAAGAGAGCGAGACAGAAAAGACGCCGGCGGCTGGACAAAGGTGGTGTGGTGGTGGTGGTGGTGGTAGTAATGGTCGTCGTCCTGGAAAGGACAGCGTAAGGGCTAGTACTGTAGACGTCATAAGCGTTGGGTTTCGACGCCACACTACGGCAACACGAGGTATGTTTCAGTTGAAAGAGTTAGCAGCGTACGAGAATCAGTACGTGTGTGCACCTTACGTAAGCCGCTCGGATTAATGCAACTCGACAGGCTCGATAGACGAATAACGGAACGTGGGCTAAACGGACCGTTTGGTTTCAAACGGCGCACGGTCGCCCTAGTCACGTATGACAGCGTACGTGTAGAGTGGCACAGCAGGTCATAGTGAGTATAGTGAGTACAGCGTCACTGCGTAGCGTATTACAGATACACAACACAGCACACACACCACGGATAAACTCGAGTTCCGTGTTTGACTTTCCTTGCTTCCTTGCCTCCTTGCCGCCGCCATTAGAAGCGCTCCCGCCCCTCTGCTCTCCACCGTCATCTGCTTCTGATCTTGTCTAGTCTGACCGTTCGCTCCACCGTCTTGCTCTTCCCGCCAACTTTGTCTTTTGTGCCTCTGTGCCTGCCTATTCTTGACTTTGAAATTGAATCTTGGAAATCGGGACTTCTCAACTTTTCCTTTACAGCCAACTTTTACTTTTCCAATGCCAAATTCTTTGCATTGATCAGTCGTCATTCTTGTCGTTGTCCGCTCTTCATCTCGTCTTTTCTTTTCTTTTTCTTGTCCTTTCTTTTTCCTTTTCTTTTTTCCTCTCTCTCCCCTTCTCCCCTCCTGTTTCATTTCGGCGCCTTTCCTCTTCGGTTCACACTTTTTCCCCCTCGCATTCTTCTTCCCTCCCTCTCTTCTCTCGTCTCTTCTCTCTCTCTCTCTCTCCCTCCCTCGCCCTCGTCTCGTCCTCTCTTTGTCTCTCCTCCCCAGGAGGACTCTCCTCCGCCCGCCATGGGCAACATCACCAGCCTGCCCGACGACACCGGCGCCCTCTTTCTCCGCGACCAGAATCGATGTACGTCTCTCTGTCTCTCTATCCTCTCTTCCTCTCTCTCTCTCTCTCTTCTCTCTCTCTGACTTCTCTAGTATCCATATCCTCGCTCGTCATCTCGTCTCCCCGCCGATCCTCCATCACCGTCTCCCCCAACGCCTTCCCGGCCACCCGCCTCTCCGTCTCGCGCTCTTCCGGCGACAATACTCCCATTGAATACATTCAGGTTCGTCTTTTTGTCTTTCCGTCTTTTTTTCTCCTCTCTCCTCTCTCCTCTCTAACCAGCCAGGACCCCGACTCTCCTCCCTCTACCCCTCCCGCCTTCCTCCTCAAACTCGCCAACGACGACGAGCTCACCTTGACCTTTACCTTTGTCATCCGCCAGTCGCACGGCTCGCCCGCCGCCACCTCTGCGGCCTCCTCGGCCCCCCTCTCGGCCGACGCCACCGCTGCCCCCTCGGCCACCACCGATACCCACATCACCGGCCTCACCTACGTCTACGCCTCCACCGCCCGCGAGGTCGAGACCCTCGTCACCCGCGAGTTCCACGCCGACCCCAACCTCCACAAGAACGCCAATGTCGAGCTCGTCGGCGACTACGCCACCGGCGGCAGTCCTTCGGTCTCCTTCAACTGGTCCTGGAAGTGGAAGCCGCCCAAGACTTTGGAGGACAAGGGCGGCGGCTGGCGCACCTGCTGCAGCGTATGTTTTTTCAGACTCTCTGGCTCTCCTTCCTCGGCTGACCTCTAGTTTGTCGAATATGATTCACGTGCTCATATGCTGCACACCTTGGCAAGCTTTTCCTTTTGGGTAGCCAGTACGTCTCTGTTGTCCTTTTCTCTTTCTCTTTCTCTCTCTCGCTAACAACCAGACCCCAACGCCTTTTTTAGCCACCCCAGCTCTCCCACGCCCCCCTTTCTCCTCAGTTCCGTCCCGCCCAAGATCCGCCTCGCCTCCGCCCAGTCTGTCGACTCCCGTCTGACCACCCTCGAAGGCGACGAGCCCCTCTCCCCCCACGCCCTCGGCATCGACCAAGGCACCACGGCGTCCTCCCAACCCCCCTCCACCGCCGCTTCCACCGCCACCACCGCCGTCGCCCCCTCCACCAGCAACTCCTCCCACGTGCCTGCCGCCTCCGAGCCTGTCCGCGTCGACGTCTCCTGTCCCCGGCCCGGCGACGACGTGGCCGTCGCCGACGACGGCCCCGTCTTCCGCGCCACCATCAAGGTCCTCGAGCAGAAGACGGGCAACATGCGCATGCAGATGAAAAAGGTCATCAAAAAGGCCGAGCAGGCCCACGTCGCCCAGGCCGAGGCCAATGACGCCATTGCCGCCTTTATCGATGCCCTCAAGGAGACCTCCTCCACCAATGCCAACGCCGTCCAGCCCGCCATCGACCACTACTTTGACAAGATTGCACGCGAGATCCTCAGCTACGAGCGCCAAAACACGCTCAACCTGCAGCGCACCGTCATCGAGCCCCTCAACCGCGTCTACACATGGGACATTAAGCAGGCCGAGGCCAAGCGCCGCGACTTTGAAGAAGAGAGCAAGGACTACTACTCGTACGTCAGCCGCTACCTCGGCCAGCGCCACGACACCCTCAAGACCAAGAAGCTGGCCGACAGCGACACCAAGTACCAGACCAAGCGCCGCAACTTTGAGCTCAAGCGCTTCGACTACTCCTCCTTCATGCAGGACCTCTCCGGCGGCCGCAAGGAACAGGAAGTCCTCTCCCACCTCACCCGCTACGCAGACACCCAGGCCAAGAGCTTCCTCGGCACCGCCAAGAAGGTCGAGGCCCTCCTGCCCCAGCTCGAGGCCCTCTACAGCGAGGTCCAGCTCGCCGACAAGGAGTACCAGTACCAGCGCCGCGAGCGCGAGGAGAAGCGCCGTCTCCTCGAAAAGAGCAACGCCTCCTACGTCGAGCCCGAGACCGCCGCCGTCCAGCCCGCCCACAACGGCCACAGCCACGTCGGCCATGCCGTCGCCACCACCAGCCATGCCAGCCACGCCACCACCAGCCACGGCCTCCCGAACAACGGCACGCTGACGGCCAGCGCCAGCGGCAACCACCCCGGCTTGGCCCATGCCAACGGCGGCGCCATGGCCACGGCCACCAGCTATGCCTCGGACTCGGAGCTGGGCCGCGCCGACAGCACCGGCTCCCAGCTCCGAGCCGTCAGCACCGGTGGCACCGTCGTCAACGCCACCGACCTCTCCCGCTCGCCCGGCAGCCACGGCAGCCACGGTAGCCACGGCAACCAACAGCACCTCGTCGTCGGCAGTCCCACCCAGGTCTCCAAGTTCAAGGGCATCCGTGACCTCGAAGAGCGCGACCCCGCGCAGACGGCCCTGCTGGAAAAGAACTCGAATCCCCGCAAGGAGGGCCTTCTCTGGGCCCTCAATCGTCCCGGCGGCCACGTCGACCCCCGGGCGGCCCTCAACAAGCAGGGCTGGCACAAGTATGTCTTGTTTTGGCCTCTTCTCCCCTGACCTCATGCTGACTAATCAGGTTCTGGATCGTGCTCGACCAGGGCAAGCTGTCCGAGTACAGCAACTGGAAGCAGAAGCTCGATCTGCACATGGAGCCCATTGATCTGCGCATGGCCTCGGTCCGCGAGGCCCGAAACGCCGAGCGCCGCTTCTGCTTCGAGGTCATCACGCCCCAGTTCAAGCGCGTCTACCAGGCCACCTCGGAAGAAGACATGAACAGCTGGATCACGTCCATCAACAACGCCCTGCAGAGCGCCGTCGAGAGCCTCAGCCTGCGCGACAAGGGATCCGCCACCGTCTCGCCGCCGTCCGCCTCGGGCTTCTCCAGCCGCGACATCGGCTCCATCCTGACAGGCAAGAGCACGTCGCTCAGCCACGGCCACCACCGCGTCTCGGCCGGCGGCGCCATGGCCCAGGCCATGTCGGGCAACCTCTCGGGCATCCCCACGCGCCGCATCACGGTCGGGGCGCGGCCCAGCACGCAGCGCTCGAGCAGCGGCAGCTTCGAGGAGAAGCCCGACAAGCTGCTGCAGATGCTGCGGGACAACGACCAGGGCAACTGCTGGTGCGCCGACTGTGGCTCCGGCGCCAAGGTCGAGTGGGTCTCGATCAACCTCGCCATCATCCTGTGCATCGAGTGCAGCGGCATCCACCGCTCGCTGGGCACCCACATCAGCAAGGTGCGGTCGCTGACGCTCGACATTACCTCCTTCACCACCGACATTGTCGAGTTGCTCCTCCTCGTCGGCAACCGCGTCGCCAACATGGTGTGGGAGGCCCGCCTCGACCAGTCCACCAAGCCGACGGCCCAGGCCAACCGCGAGCAGCGCCTGCGCTTCATCACCAGCAAGTACGTCGACCGCGCCTTTGTCGAGCCCATCTCCTCGACGCTGTCCCACTACCCGACCCCCGAGGAGACGCTGCTGGCCGCCATCAAGAAGAACGAGGTCCAGCAGGTCATTTACGCCCTGGCCCTCAAGGCTAATCCGAACACGACCGACCGATCGCGCGGGACGCACGTCGTCTTCCTCGCCCTCGCGGCGGCCGACCCGGCTGCGCCCGCGGGCGTGCCGGGCGCGCCACCGCTGCCCGGGACAGCCGGCGACACCAAGCCCGTGCCCTTCCCGGTGGCGGAGCTGCTGCTGCAGAACGGCGCCGAGATCCCCGCCACGATGCCCGCCTTTCCGCTGAGCCGCAGTGCCCAGCTGTACGTGGAGGCCAAGCGCGGGCGTTCGGCTGGCTTCAACGGCTCTGCCGTCAGCAGCAGCAGCATCAATGCGCAGGCCGGCAATGCGGGCAGTTTTGGCAGTTTCGGCAGTCTCGGCAGTATGGGCCCGGCGGGCAGTGGTGGCTACGAAGGCGGCGGTCTCAGTGGGTCGGCGACCATGGCGACGGTGTCGTCGGTGGGTCTGTCGACGTCGCCGTCGCCGGCCGCCCTGGCGATGGACCGGCTGGCCCGCGAGAAGGAGGCGCGTCTGCAGAAGCGGGTGAGCGCAGGCGGGCGGTTGGCTAGGAGCCCGATCCCCGAGCGGTAGCATCGTCTGGGCGTCGGGAAGCGATTGGGCAGCCACCACCACAGACGAAGCCACGAGAGCGGCGCTGCCGGCTCGAGCTGCTGGCGAAGCCACGACCAGCTGAGCCAACAAAGCCAACAGGGCCAAGACGAGACCCAGACCCAGAATCAGGAGACCCCGAGTCACGGTTGGAACTGGTGCTCGCTTCCGTGTGCGGGCGATGCCGACGGGGCAGGCCGAGGGCGTGCCCTAGCCCGCCCGTCCGCGTCCCTGCGACGGCTCTCCCTCAAGTCTTGCTGAGTAGGGGACGAGAACTAGAAGAAAGGGGGACGATGTGTATAGTTTGTGAGAGAGGGTTGTAATGTGGTAATGGTTGGGTAGGATTTCTGTCTTCTGTCTTTTTTTCTGTCATTCTCTCCTTGTATCTCTTTTTCGGGCGTATCCATGGGCTTTCCTGCTTTCCTGTATCCCTTCTTTCCTCTTGCCACGCATACATTAGGGTCCGGCAAACAGTACGAGAATTCTTCATAATTACGCGTCCTTGGATGCTCTATTGTTTTGATGAGTAAGCAACGGAAGACACAGTGTAGACTAATGAATAACAATCATAGAAAGACCAAGGACAACCAAAAAAGACGAAACTTTTGGGGACATGCATGCCTTCCCGAACATCAATCAGTCCTCCCTTTTTGGTATCTCCCAGAAAATACAGCAACATGTAAAGTGGCAAAAGAGACAAGAGACAGACAAATATGAGACAATGAGACAAGATGTACACTCTGACGAGAACAAAACGCCAAGAGACCAATATGAGAACAAATCAACAAGATCAAGATCAAGAACAACAAGAACAACAAGAAGCACAGAAATCCGGCCACATGTCGCCTACCGCTTGGTCTTCCCCTTGCCCTTGGCCTTTTTCGGCTGGGCCGTGGCCATGGTCGGCGTGCTCGCCAGGTCGCCCTCGTCGTCCTCCGTGTTGTCCTGGTAGAGGATGGGGTCGCCGACGTCGCCAAGCCCCATAAACACCTGCGGTTGCTGGTAGTCGGCCGGCCGCATCTCCTTGGGCACGCGGGGCGTCGACGCAGCGCTGCCCTTAGCAGCAGCGGCGGTGGCGGCTGCCTCTTCCGCAGCGGCGGCCGCCGCCGCTTCACGGATCTGCGCACGGTGCAGCACGCTGATGAGCGTCCGCTCGCGGGCCATGCCGGCTCCCGAGCCGCTGCCGCTGCCGCTGCCGCTACTGCCGTTGCGCCGGTCGACCTGGAGACCGGCGACGCCGCCGACGAGCCCGTCGGTGCTATCGGTGAGGTTGAAGGCGGCGGACGAGGTGGCCGTCATCCAGGGATGGGCGAGGCACTGGTCGACGGTGAAGCGGCGGTTGGGGTCGACGGTGATCATGTTGTCGATCAAGTCCACTGGCGGTCAGAGAGAGAGAGAGAGAGAGGACAGGACAAGGAAAAAGAGAGACTTACAGGCGGGATCGCCAATCATGTCCCAGTAGGGGGAGGGGTAGCTGAAGCGAGCGCCGAGGATCTGCTCGGTCATGTTATAGGGAAACTCTGGCGTCTGGCACTCGTCGGAAAAGGGGGGAAAGCCGCAGAGACAAATGTAGAGGACGACGCCGAGGGACCAGATGTCGACGGCCTTTGTGTAGGCGCGCGGCCGGTTCTTGGTGATGACCTCGGGGGCGACGTAGCTGGGCGTGCCGCAGAGGGTCGTGAGAAAGGACTCTTCGCCGACGATCTTGGCGAGGCCAAAGTCGGCCAGCTTGACGTGGAGGTCGGGGTCGGCGACGAGGACGTTTTCGGGCTTGATGTCTCTGTGGACAATGTTTCGTTCGTGCTGTGGGTCAGAAAAGAAACGAGAGAGAAAGAAAGAAAAAAGAAATAAAGAAAAAAAGAAAGAAAGAAGAGAGAGAGAGAAAGAGAAAAAAAACTCACCAAATACTTGATGCCGGCAAAGAGCTGCCGAAAGACCTTGCGCGTCTCGTCCTCGGTAAACTTGTTGCGGGAAATAATGTGCTCAAACAGCTCTCCACAGGCGACAAACTCGAGCACGATATAAATCTTGCCGTTCTCGTGAAAGGTGTCCTTGAGACTGGCGACGTTGGGGTGGTTGATGCCCATGAGGACGGCAATCTCCTGCTTGAGGATGGCGACCTTTTGGGCGTCGTCCTCGATCTCGCGGGGCACGGGGACGACCTTGACGGCAAACTGCTGGCCCGTGGCTTTTTCGGTGCAGAGGAAGACGGTGCCGTACTGGCCCTTGCCGAGCTGGCGCTGCATCTCATACTGCTTCTCAAAGGCGCCGGTGGCGCGGCTGCGCGGGTAGCGGAAGACGTAGCGGGCCTTGTCGAGGACAGCGACCTCGTCGCGCTCCTTGAGCTCGCGGCGGTTGTTGCGGCCGACAATGGCGTCGTTGACAAAGGTGCCGTTGGCCGAGAGGTCTTCGAGGACGGCGACGGTGCTGTTGCCCGTGTGCTCGGCGAAGATGAGGCAGTGGCGGTTCGACACGAGCGGGTCGTTGATCACGTGGTCTGCTTGTCAGACAAAAAAAGAAGAGACAGAAAGAGAGAGAGGAAGAGAAGAGAAAAAGAAAAAGAGAGAGAAAGAGACAAAACTCACCACACTCGGCATGCCGGCCAATGAGAAATCCCGTGGGATTCTTGTCCTTCTTCTTCTTGCCCTTCTTCTTGGGGCCGTCCTCGTCGCGCTTCTTGAGCACGAGACTGCGGCTGCCGTAGGGCGCATCGACGGGCACGAGGTAGCCCCAGACGCCCTCCTGGACCTCGTCCTGGACCTCGTCCGACAGCGCCGCGTTGGGGTCAAGCGGCTGCGACGGCAGGGCCTGCGTGTAGTACGTGGGCGACGACGACGAGCCGCCGCTGATCTCGAGCGCGAGGCCGGTCGGGTCGGCGGCGTGGCGAGCGCGAGTGCCGCGCACGCCGAGTCCCAGGCCGAGGCCGAGGCCGTGGCCGGGCGTGCCGCGCGGCACCTGGCTGAGGCGGCCCTCGGGCGGCGTGGCCGTGGCTTCCTTGGCGGAGCGCTTGTCGTCGTCGTCCATCACAAAGGAGACAGAGGCCGTCGAGTGGACGCGCTGGGAGAGGCGCTCGGAACGGCGCGGTTTCTTGGCGTCGAGGTCGGCATGGTCGGGAGTCTGGCGAAAGAGCCGTGTTAGAAAGCGCATTCTGTCTGTCGTGTTTCTTCTCTTCTTCTTTCGTCTTCTTTCGTCTTCTTTCTCTCTTCACTCACTCTAGTCCGCTTGTGGCTGCCATCGCTGCGAGAAACCATTTTGTAGAGCCGCGGCTCAGAAGCCCCAGAACACCGCTGCCACGTGCAGTCCGTGGACGACCGATGACGAGATGCGTGTGACCTCTGCGCGTGGTTGTCTCTTGTCTCGTTTCTCGGTCTATTTGTCACTTAAGTGACTTTTTGTGACTCTTTTTTCTCTTGCAGACAGCGCTTCGACCGAGAGAGGGCAATGCAGAATAAATAAAGACAACAGCAGTACAAGGGAAAGAATTATAAGAAACAGAGAGAGAAAAAAAATAAAAAAATACAAGGACGGGTCAGCACGCAAGAAGCCGTCGTCTTGTCCGCAAGTTCGCCTAAAGCTGAGGCGTAATAGTAATGTACAGTACAGAAGAAAATAAATGGGCGTCCTGTCGACCCCTGACGCGACTTGCGCTAAACCCTGCAGGTCAGTTAGCCTTGCAGGGAGCGGCGACAACGGGCGCTGGAGCCTAGCTCTGCACAAGGGGAAAAACATTGGCTTAGTCATTGTCAACACCTCTTCTTTTTTGCATTTCTGCCTTTTTGCTTCGTTTTCTCTTACTCTATCCTATCTTCTTTTCGGTTCGTTCTCTGCTCTTCCTCTCCTCCACTCCTCCATTATTCCATCAACTACTCGTACGAGCACTGCCCACCGTAAGAGTCGCCTGACTGCGCCCCGCCAGGGCGCAGCCGACCTCTTCAGAGGCCACCCAAGACACCTGTAGTGGCCACCGGGCACCCTGTATTGTAACCGTGATCGTGCACGCCGTCCTGCTCGCCACCCATCACGTGACTCCGCAGAGGGGCTAAACCCCACCACTGCACAAATGCAAAATTCGTATTCTGCCGCCGCAATATTCCACCGCCTGCCTACCACGGCCAATTCTTTCCATCACGTGACATCCCACTAAGAAATTCAGACGGTGCCGACGAGGATCGTGAAAAAGGAAAAGGAAAGGAAAGGGAAGAGGAGAAAGGAACTTGACGACTACCGACGACGGACAACCGACGACGGACAACAGCCGACGGACAACAGTCGACGGAAATACTGGCACCTCGCTCGTCCACGCCGCCTGATCCGGGTTCCCTTGACACGGAGTTTTTCTGCTCGACCTCCAATCAGAGTTTTTCAGAGATCCTCACAAGACACAAGAGACCTCCTCTCCTTGTCCACCAACATGGCTGTCCAGACTACCGCCCCGGCTTCCCCCGAGGCGTCGACCCGCCCCCGGCTCGTCTTTGTCGACGGCACCTACGGCGAGCTCGTCCAGGAACTGGCCGACTTCCTCCACATTACCGAGTCGGTCCAGCCGCTCGTCGAAAAGGGCCAGAATGAAGAGGCGCTGGCGCTCGTCGTCGAGGCCTCGGCCGCCCTCAACGCCGCGCCCGAGAAGGACTTTACGGGCGCCTACAACCTGCTGATCCACCTCGTCGTCAACGAGGCCAAGGACCCCAGCCCCTACCTGCGCACGCTCTGCCAGAACCTGCTCAAGCCCGTGACCTCCTCGCCCGTCAACGGGGCCGCCCTCGCCCTCAACGCCCTCCAGGCCATCTTCAACCTGCTGGAGCCCACCCACCACCTGCGCTACAACGTGATCCTGTCCATCCTCCGCTTCGCCCGCGCCCACGGCTTCTACGAGAACCTCAAGGGCACCCTGCCGAGCCTGCCGCGCTGGCTCGACCAGTGGGGAGCCGGCGATGGCGCCCGCCGCAAGGTGTATCTCGAGGTGGCCGGCCTCGCCGCCGAGGGTGGTGACGAGAGGTGCGTCTGTCCTTCTGTTCTTTTTTATGTTCTTCTTTCTCTCTTCTCCTCTGACCATCAGCGAGGCCTACCAGTACCTGCTCAAGGCGCTCCGCACGTTCGAGGGCGCCGACGACGCCGAGATCAAGTCGGACGAGGCCGTGCAGCTGTCGCTGCGGGCGGTGCGCATGGCCCTGCTGTCGAGCACGCACTTTGACTTCCAGGACCTGCGCGTGCTGCCGACGGTGCAGGCGCTGGCCGAGTCGGACCACGCCGCGTACGCGCAGCTGCTCGACATCTTTGCCGAGCAGGACCTCGAGGACTACCGCGACTTTTGCGAGGAGCACGACGGCTGGGTCGAGCGCGAGAAGCTCGACGACGCCCGTCTGCAGCGCAAGATGCGCCTGCTGACCTTTACGAGCCTGGCGGCGGCGAGCACGCAGACGCGCGAGATCGAGTACGGCCGCATCGCCAAGGCGCTGCAGGTGCCCGTCGAGGACGTCGAGGTGTGGGCCATTGACGTCATCCGCGCCGGCCTCGTCGAGGGCCGCATGTCGCAGCAGAAGCGCCTCTTTCTCGTGCACCGCACGACCTACCGCGTCTTTGGCGAGAAGCAGTGGCGCGAGCTCGGCACGCGCATCGACCAGTGGCGCGGCAGCCTGCGCTCTGTGCTGTCAGTGCTGCGGCGCCAGCAGGCGGAGGCGGCCGCCCAGCGCGAGCGCGAGGCCCAGGAGCTCGAGCGCAAGCTGGCCGGCACCGACCTCGCGGGCGCGCACTACGGCCACGGCCACCACCACAACCAGCACGGCCAGCACGGCCAGCACGGCCAGCGGCGAGGCGGCCACCCAAGCAGCCAGAACCAGCACCGTCCACGCACGAACCAGCCGTCGCACCGCCACGACAATGACGACTGATTGTTCCTCGATTGCTTTTTATTTCCGTTTCGTGTTTGTATTCACTTGAAAAGTAGTGGTGGCTGATCGTGAGGCTGGTCTTGGGCATACATAGTAGCATGGATGCATACGCAATAAAAGTGAATGATGTCAAAAATAAACACTGTGAATAGGGTGATTGTGGGGCTCTTCAGCGACCCCCAGTGACTTTTCCCCTTCTGGAAAGGGGTGCAGCTCTGAGCTTTTCTGCCAAAAGGAAGGCGTCTCCCTCTTGTCTCTTTCCCTCTTTACTTTCTCTCCCACCTTCCTCTTCCACCTTCCTCTGCCATGGCTTCCCGCGTGCTGCTGCGGCGTCACCTGACCGTCTCTCTCGACCGCGTGCTGCCGCCACGTGCCACCGCCCAAGCGCGCCCCAGATTGGCTCCTTTGTTCCCGTCTTTTCGCTTCTACTCGGCATCCAAGAATTATAGAAGCAACAGCAACAACAGCAGCAGCAACAACAACAACAACAACAGCCGTCCTCCGCCGCCTCCGCCTCCGCCTCCCTCTGGCCCCAAGCAGAATATCAAGTTTTGGCCATTTTTCCTAGTCATTGCCTGCGGTACTGGCGGCTACGTCTTGCTCGTGAACCAACGAAAGAGTATTTCTCCTCTCTCCTTTTCTGTCTTTTCTGTCTTTTTCTCTTTTTCTCTTCTGACTTTCTGACTTGTAGACATGCCCGAATCGACGCCCACCTTCTCGCCCGACAACGTCACCGTCGTCTTTGTCCTCGGCGGCCCCGGCGCCGGCAAGGGCACCCAGTGCGCGCGCCTCGTCGACGCCCACGGCTTTGTCCACCTCTCGGCCGGCGACCTCTTGCGCGCCGAGCAG